>WOAB01000127.1:2532140-3798210 GCA_027886185.1 Rheum nobile
AGAGGAGTCATGGGGGAGGCAGGTGTACCCAGCGTCCTGTGTACCGTAGTCTTGTGGTGCGGGAGCTAGTCGGGGAACAATCGTTGCGGTACCTGCAGGACCAGGAAGAACAGCGGGCGCGGTCTGCTTTCCCACGGGCGCGGTTTGGTTTTCCGCGGTTGCGGTTGTGGCAGCCGCGGTCGCGGCCAAGGCCTCAGTGGCGGCTCGGGTGGAGGCAACGTCCTTTTGTATATCTTCGAGCTTCGAAAGTATGGCCTCCAACGTTTGGGCTTGAGCATCGTCAGCGGCCTGGCGAGGGGCGAGTGTTTCGTCTGTATCTGTCCCTATAGACACCATGACAAACGCAAAAAGAGCAGAAACACAAACAAAAGGTAACGAAAACAAAGGACAAAATAGATCAAATCAAACCCACAGAGTCTCACGTAGGTCACTAATCTGGGTAAAGCCGTGAGGACGGAGTGGCGAGGCTGACTCAGCGTGGACTAAACCAACACAAAAACCACACAAACCTCACAATTCAAAAGCCAAAATATAGTGACTATGCAAGAAGTATTCCAGCATGCAAATCCTAGAATCCATGGAGAAAGAATACGGGGAGATAAGCTTAATGGACATGTGTCAATAGTGAATCGGCTTCGCCGAGATCGCCTGAGGCTTTTGTTTTTCTAATTCGGTGGCTGATTTTTTTGTTGTTTTTTTTGTAAATAACCGAATGCCTTTTTTTTGTTTAATTGACACAAGTTTTGTAGTGTAGACGAAGAGCAATTGTTACAGAGACTAGAAAGAAGGAATTTTTTGTATGAAAACTAGGAGATAACAGTAGAAAATTCTAGCAATAATCACATACTTTAGCAAACCAAATATGCAAAATTAATATGATTTAGGGCAAGCCAAGTCCACGACTAGGGTTAGGGTTTCTCACAATAATCTCTTCGTTTTTGTTTTTAATTCTCTCGGTCTTGAACAATGACTTAGGAAGCCACAAACTCAACCTAGGGTAGGGGATTGTTGGGGGCAACCAACAACAACAACAAAACTGACACAAACGAAGCAAAACAATGGCGGCAAGCCACACAAACGAAAGCGGAAGCAAGGGAAAAACTGAAATTTTAACGTGAGAACAAAGCGAGAAAGAAAAGACCAACCTTGTACCCCTGAAATCTGATACCAGTTGATGTGTTCCGGTCTCCCAAACACAAGTCAGAGCGGATCTAGGTAGAAGGCGGACGAAATTCTCTTGCTCGCTGAAGATCGGATCGTCGCGAAGAACTGAAGCTGTCGCGGGGAAAATTTGCGGGCGCGGATTGGGTTTCCGCGGTCGCGGAAATCACGGTTGTGCTGCGTGTGCGAGTCGAGTTGTGGTTCGACGAAGGGGATCTCGGCTAGGGCCGAGAGCCACGTTTGGTGAGTGGGGTTCGTATTCAGTGGTGTTGGGTTCGGTGGACTTGATCGTGGGTTAGGGGGGGCGATTAGGGCGGTTCGGTGAAGGCTTAGTTGAAGGAGCTAGACCTAGAGGATGGGACCTTGGCTCAACGGAAGTGCTAGGCTTTAACTCTCAATTCAACTTGTTTATTAATTAGGTTAAGACTGACTTATATAGCAGCCAAAACAAGGTTCTTTCCCTAATGGGCCTAAAAACATAAATGGATCGGCCCTCTTGGCACAAGAGAGGCCCGACATCCAAAAATAGAAACTTGCTAAAAACGGCAACATATAAAAATAGTAAATACTAAAAATGATAGCTTTTCAAACTTAGAAACATTCTAAGAATGAAAACTGCTAATAAGAGAAACTGATAAATACGAAAAACTACTAAAAATAGAAAGTGTCTCCAAATGTCTCGAAATTGGCATGTGAGTGTCACAATACCAAAGTAACTCAAATGGCACTCGTAGTGCCGAGGAATGTCGTGACCGGGGTCACATCACAACCCCAAGCGAGATTTGGGGATCTCACCTACTTAGAAGTACGCGGTGGAAGCCCCAAGAGAACTTGAGGGATTTCACCCATTAAGAAGAATACAGTGACTGCCCCAAGCAAGTTTGGGGGATCTCACCTGTTAAGAAGAACGCGGTGGCAGCCCCAAGCGAGATCGGGGGATCTCACTCATTAAGAAGAACGCATCAGCCCCAAGCGAGCTCGGGGGATCTCACTCTATAAGAAGAACACACTCGCATCCCGAAGTGAGGTTGGGGATCTCACATGTTAAGAAGAATGCGATGGCAGCCCCAAGCGAGCTTGGGATATCTCACCGGTTAAGAAGAACTTGAGGGATCTCACCCACTTTTGCATGGCTGGACTCGACCTGGTCTCGTTATCTTACCTTGGATAGCCTAGTCGTCCTAATGTGAGGAAGTCCCCAAGGACGATGCCAATGATGGTCATGCAGAGCGACGTGGCGAGCGTTAGTTAAGCGGCTAAGAGTGGTGGTTAGGGCGTGGATCATTCTAATTGGTGCCTTTGTTAGATATTATTAAAAACTACAATATCTGTATCCATCTCCATTTCCGCAACATAGTTGCTTTCATCAATCTATCCATCGGTATCCTCCTATTTAATTTTGTCGTTTTTCTTATTCGTTCATTTACTAGAAATAAGTTGATCGACAATTGAGCAAACATATAGACAAGTAAAATCGAGAAAGCCATATATACACTCATTTTTTGCTGAATATATACTTAAGAGATATGCGTGTATAATGTGTATCCGGGTCCAAGGCACATACACAGACGACGTGCTCATGCACGTGTGACCGGATATCCGATCAAACACAATTTTAAAAAAAAAATTAGAAATGGGCATGCGCACGTATTCAGTGCTCATACCTATTTTAAAAAAAAGTTACACACATTTGTAATGCGTGCCTAAACCCTAACAAATTTAAAAAACGCATAAAATAATCAGATATTAAAAATCCTAACTTCATTATTATATTATATGAATATTGGTTATACTAAGTATATAGTATTCCTAAATTCATTATCGTATTTTTCGAATATCGGTTATACTAAATATAATGTAATCTTAACTTCATTATGGTATTATTCGAATACTGGTTATACTAAGTATAATGTAATCCTAACTTCATTACCGTATTATTCTAATATCATTATACTAAGTATAATGTAATATGAACTTCATTATCGTATTATTTGAATATCGATTATACTAAGTATAATGTAGTCATAACTCTATTACCAGATTATTCGAATATTAGTTATACTAAGTCTAATGTAATCACATCATCATAATTCATAACCATATTATTTGAATATCATTATACTAAGTATAAAGTAATCTTAACTTCATTATCATATGATTTGAATATTGGTTATGCTAAGTATAATCATCATAACTTCATTATCGTATTATTCGAATATCAGTTATACTAAGTGTAATGCAATCATATATAACTTCATTATCGTATTAATCGAATATCAGTTATACTATGTGTAATATAACTATAACTTAATTATCGTATTAGGGTATGAGACTTAGGGTCCCCGAGACTATGAAACAAGATAAAACAAAATGTGGATCCCTTTGGGTTACAAGCATTATGGGGTATGAAAATGATAGGGTTTGGATAACCATAAATCCAAATCCTGCATACCCTAGGTGATGCGTCCCGACCCCGAACCAAGCCGGCCCCTGACGAGCCTGAGGCGCCCGAGACCATGGCGTCCACCTTGGTTCAAGACTTAGTCTAGTTTATTATATATTTCCCTATTTTTACTGATTTCATGTTTTAGTATGTTTCCCTTTTAAGTAGTTTCTATTTTATGCACTTTCTATTTCGGGCGTTGCTCCACTATTGCATAGTGGGCTAGCCCATAGGTGTGTCACGGCCCAAGCCCATTAAGGTTCTTAGCCGTGCCCACTCCCTTTAAATACTCTTCTTTGTACTTCGTTTTAATTACGTTGAATTGAATAGCAAAGCTTAAGTTGAGTGTTGATCCTCCTTCCTTTGCTTCGACGTCACCCTTGATTTTGAATCCGTTTTGGTAGTTGCGTTAAACTCCAAACATATCCCTCTCATCTCCCTTCCTCCGCTGCAGACACTACTGCACCCTATCCCAAACACAACCCCACGACTTGTTCGTACCTATCCGCGACGTCCAGGTGAACATCTCGATCTAGATCCGTGCAAAGACGAGTCGTCCCGAGGCTGCCCACCCTTGGAACGCATCAACTGGTATCAGAGCGCCAGTTGATCGAGCCACCAAGACGTCGCACCGCCGCTAGAGACGTCGTCGACTTCTGCCCAGATTCCGCCGAGAACATTTTTCTCTTTTATGAGATTTTTTTTCATATTCCTGTAGAGCTTCGAAAGACGAGTTCAGCCATATAAAATTCGTCCAAATCGGAGTTCGTTTACCCCTCGAAAAGGACAAAATACAAAGGCTGCGCTGCAGAAACCCTAATTCCGCCGCATCGCGCCAACCCTAATTTCGCTTCCGCACCTGTCATGCCGTCCCCTCACGCGCCACGCGATCTTCGCCGGATGCATGCAACCACTGGGCATGATGACCCGGTTGCACCGTCGGCGCTTCACCGGATGTGACGATCCCAATGAGTTCTTAGAATGGTCCCGACACATGTCCTACTATTTCCGACAAAGGGACTACAACGAGTTTGAGCAAGGCGACATCGCCATCAATTGCCTCGCAGGCTACGCATGGGACTGGTGGTGCCGCGTCGATGAAGACCGATGGAGCTGTGGCCTAGCCCTCGTAGAGACATGGGAGCAACTTGTCTGGGTGATGACTCAGCGCTTTGCTCCCCGGATGGACCCGTTAGCGTATGTCGCCCATTCATACCGACGAACACTTCCAACGTGTGCTCCTGCAACTTCAACGCGTGCTCCTGCAACTTCAACGCGTGCTCCTGCAAATTCAACGCGTTCTCCTGCAAGCGCCTCAGCTTCAGCGCGCATCCCAGATCTAGCGCGTCTTCCTGAGCGCACGCCAGCGCGTGTCCCGGAGCACTTACCCGCTGCAACCATCGATGAGCTCACACCCGTGCAATGCGAACTCCGAGAGCTACGACGCGAGCTTGCCCGCCTCGAAGCCGCGTTTGGCGCGTTGCCCCCACCCACCGAACCAGCAGTCATCGCGGTGCCGCACGCGCAAGAATTCATCACGGCGCCTACAGAGCCAGCATTCATCGCGGTGCCGCCCGAGCAAGAATTCATCGCGGCGCCTATAGAGCCAGCATTCATCGCGGTACCCCCCGAGCAAGATGTCATCGCGGCGCCTCCCAAGCTGACAATCATCGCGGCGCCTACCGCACCGGAAATCAACGCGGCGCCCCTCGAACCGATATTCATCGCGGTGTTTGCCACACCCCCAGCGCGCTCTCCTGCTACTGTCTCCGTCATACCGCGTTCTTCTGTGAGCGAGACATTTACAGCCAACTCTTCTGTCTCCGACGGCTTCTTCCTGCTATTGATCGATCGTCCCTTCTCCCTGGCCCCACCAAGCTCGAAGCGAGGACGCTTCGAAACTAAGGGGAGGAGGATGATGCGTCCCGATCCCGAACCAAGCCGGCCCCTGACGAGCCTGAGGCGCCCGAGACCATGGCGTCCACCTTGGTTCAAGACTTAGTCTAGTTTATTATATATTTCCCTATTTTTACTGATTTCCTGTTTTAGTATGTTTCCCTTTTAAGTAGTTTCTATTTTATGCACTTTCTATTTCGGGCGTTGCTCCACTATTGCATAGTGGGCTAGCCCATAGGTGTGTCACGGCCCAAGCCCATTAGGGTTCTTAGCCGTGCCCACTCCCTTTAAATACTCTTCTTTGTACTTCGTTTTAATTACGTTGAATTGAATAGCAAAGCTTAAGTTGAGTGTTGATCCTCCTTCCTTTGCTTCGACGTCACCCTTGATTTTGAATCCATTTTGGTAGTTGCGTTAAACTCCAAACATATCCCTCTCATCTCCCTTCCTCCGCTGCAGACGCTACTGCACCCTATCCCAAACACAACCCCACGACTTGTTCGTGCTTATCCGTGACGTCCAGGTGAACATCTCGATCTAGATCCGGCGTAGAAGAGACGTTCCGACCCAGGGACACATCACTAGGGTTTCTAGGGTGTGATATTTAGGGTCCCTCAGGACTCCTAAACAAGATGAAACAGGATATCCTTAAGGGTTACAAGCATTATAGGGTATGAAAATCATAGGGTTTCGATAACCTTAAATCTTAAACCCTGAATATCCTAGGGTTTTTAGGGTATGACATTTATGGTCTGGCAGAGTTCGAAACAAGACAAAATAGGGTATGGACATACAATGGGTTACAAGCATTATAGGGGTATGTAAATCATAGGGTATCGATAACCCTAAATCACAAAGGCTGATTACCCTAGGGTTTCTAGAATTTGAGATTTAGGGTCCCTTGAGAGTCTGAAGCAAGACAAAATAGGGTATGGATTCCCCAAAGGTTATAAGCATTATAGGGTATGAAAATTATAGGGTTTTGATAACTTTAAATCCCAAACCTTGCATATCCTAGGGTTTCTAGGGTATGACATTTAGGGTCCCCCCATGACTCCAAAATAAGACAAAGTATGATATGCATGACCTATGGGTTACAAGCATTATGGGGTAAGTAAATCATAGGGTTTCGATAACCCTAAATCCCAAACCCAACATACCTTGGGGTTTCTAGGGTATGAGATTTAGGGTCTCTCAGGACTCTAAAACAAAATGAAACAAGATTTACATGCCCTAAGGGTTACAATGATTATAAGGTTAAAAAATTATAGGGTTTCGATAACCCTAAATCCCAAACCCTAAACACCCTGGGTTTCCAAGGTATGAGATTTTGTGTGTCTCGAGACTCCAAAACAAGGCAAAACAGTGTATGGACGGCCTAAGGGTTACATGCATTATAGAGTATGAAAATCATAGGGTTTTGATAACCTTAAATCTTAAACCCTAAATATCCTAGGGTTTTTAGGGTATGACATTTATGGTCTGGTGGAGCTCAAAACAAGACAAAACAGGGTATGGACATCCAATGGGTTACAAGCATTATAAGGGTATATAAATCATAGGGTATCGATAACCCTAAATCTCAAAGGTTGATTACCCTAGGGTTTCTAGGGTTTGAGATTTAGGGTCCCTTGAGAGTCTGAAACAAGACAAAATAGGGTATGGATTCCCCAAAGGTTACAAGCATTATAGGGTATGAAAATCATAGGGTTTTGATAACTTAAATCCAAAACCTTGCATATTCTAAGGTATGACATTTAGGGTCCCCCATGACTCCAAAACAAGACGAAATATGATATGCACGCCCTATGGGTTACAAGCATTATGGGGTAAGTGAATCATAGGGTTTCGATAACCCTAAATCCCAAATCCAACATACCTTGGAGTTTCTAGGGTATGAGATTTAGGATCTCTTAGGACTCTAAAACAAAATGAAACATGAGTTACATGCCCTAAGGGTTACAATGATTATAAGGTACAAAAATCATAGGGTTTTGATAACCCTAAATTCCAAACCCTAAACACCATGGGTTTCTAAGGTATGAGATTTTGTGTGTCCTGAGACTCCAAAACAAGACAAAACATGGTATGAACGTCCTATGGGGTACAAGAATTACGAGGTATAAAAATCATAGGGTTTTGGTAACCTAATTGCAAACCCTATCTACCCTAGGGTTTCTAGGATATTAGATTTAGGGTATCCCGGGACTCCAAAACTAGATGAAACAAGGTATGAACACCCTAAGGGTTAAAATAATTATAGGGCATGGAAATCATAGGGTTTCGACAACATTAAATACCAAACCCTGCATATCCTTGGGTTTCTAGGGTACGACATGTAGGGTCCCCCGGGACTCCGAAACAAGACGAATCACTATGGATGCCTTATGGATTAAAAGCATTATGGGGTATATCAATCATAGGGTTTCGATAGCATTAAATCTCAAACCCTACATATCCTAGAGTTTCTAGAGTATGACACATAAGGTTCCCTATGACTCCGAAACAAGATAAAACAGGGTATGGACGAGTGTTTCAATAACCCTAGACTCTTTGACCAATTGCAATTCGTTCAATTTTTCTACTTTATGCGGTAACTCATCAAAGTGGACGAGTGTGTCCATAATCTCGGGGTATGTAGGGTTTTCAAATAAGGAAACCCCATATACAATAATATGAAATGTAAATATCCACCAAATATGAAAAATACGCTCCAAATGTATAATCCAAAAGAAACTTAGGATGACATTATACTTATATAGCCAATATTCGAATATTACGATAGTAAAGTTATGATTACATTACACTTAGTATAACTAATCAGAATAATACGATAATGAAGTTAGTATAACCAATATTCGAGTAATACGATAATAAATTTATGATTGCATTATACTTAGTATAATTGATATTCAAATAATACGATAATAAAGTTAAGATTACATTATACTTAGTATAAGCAATATTTGAATAATACGATTATGAAGTTAAGATCCCATTATACTTAGCATAGATGATATTCGAATAATAGGATAACGAAGTTAAGATTACATTATATTTAGTATAACCGACATTCAAATAATACGATAATGAACTTAGGAATACATTATAATTAGTATAACTGTTATTCAGATAGTACGATAATGAACTTAGGAATACATTACAATAATACGATGATATTTTTGTTATTTTTTTATAAAAAAAATTAGACCAATTTAACATAGACATGTGCAAACATTCCCTGTGCGTGCCTACTAATTTTATTTTATTTTTATTTTGATCGGATATCTGTTCACATGAGCGCTTACTAATTTTATTTTATTTTCATTTTTGATCGGATATCCGTTCACATGAACGTGACTTTGATAAGAACATGTGTTATGCACGCGTGCCTCATAAATTTGTATTTAGCAAAAAACTGGGTGTGTACCTCGTTACATGTAGCTAGCTATGCTTCATTTCTAACCACACACATATGTAAATTACTTCGTTACAAGTATCCAGGCATGCAGTCCTGTGTGACATGCTAAGTAGCACGGACACACCGGAGGACATGGGAAGGGCAAGAAACGTCTATATAAATCAAAGTATATAACTTATGTTTATAGGTCTGCATCAAATAAATGTATAAACATCGTCAAAAGGTAAAGCATGACTCTAAACTACGACTCTAACGAGTTAAATACATTGATAATTAGTGTAAAGTCCATGTCATACACGATTGAGTACTTGTAATGAGTTAATAAATAATCCATGTAATTTGTATATAGATGATTTAGTATGTCCGGAATCAATATGCAAACTATTTATGGATTTGTGATG
Source organism: Rheum nobile (assembly GCA_027886185.1). Lineage (NCBI taxonomy): Eukaryota > Viridiplantae > Streptophyta > Magnoliopsida > Caryophyllales > Polygonaceae > Rheum > Rheum nobile. The sequence goes on from WOAB01000127.1 coordinate 2,541,463, forward strand.
TAATGTTATTCTTATTTCATCTTACGAAATAATGCGTTCCGCTAGTTTTGTCATGCTACTTCATTTGAGAACATCAAGTTCTTTGTGAATGTGGGATGATAGCATAAAGCTTTGCATAATGTAATTTGGTTTAGTTGTCAGGTTTGATTTTATCAGGGTAGCTCTACCTTCTTGCGAGAGTGAGTTAGCTTTCCATTTTGAGAGTTGCTTAGTGGTTGCCAAAATGGTATCTTTAAATGTGTCTTGGTTTACTTTGCCATTGATAATAGGACATCTTAAGTATTTTTCGAGGGATGTCGTACTTGGGATACTAAGTATTGATTGTATGATGTTTTTTGTGTTAGTAGAAGTGTTATTGGTGGTTTGGAAGGTTGACTTGTGATAGTTGACAGATTGTCCTGAGATGGAACAATATTCTTTGATGATAGTCTTAATTTTTTAGCATGCCGTTTGGTTAGCTTTGCCAAAGATGAGGATATCATCAGCAAAGGATAAAAAGGGAATATTAGTTCCTCTTCTAGAGATTTGGAATCCCAATAGATTATTACTCCAGTTGCTCTCCTGTTGTAGTTTCCTTGCTAGTATTTCAGCTCCAATTATAAAGAGGAAGGGAGATAACGGGTCGCCTTGACGCATACCTCTTTGGGGGTAAAACACATCAGTTGGTCCGTTATTGACGAGCACTGAGAATGAAACTGTTTCAATGCATTCTTTGATCCACCCTATAAAGCGGGTGGCAAATCCAAATTTTTCTAGGACTTTAAGAATAAAGTCCCATTAAATCTTGTCATATGCTTTTTCCATGTCGAGTTTGATTGCTACCCATCCCTCCTTTCCTTTCTTGGATCGGAAAGAATGGAAAATCTCGTGAGCGATAATGATATTGTCCTGTATAGCTCGGTCCGCTACAAAAGCACCTTGTAAGGGGTGTATTAATTTATTTAGAATAGGTTTCATTCTGTCAGTCATGATTTTGGAGATAACCTTATAGATAGTGGAGCATAGTGTAGGATCGTAATTGTTAGATTAATAATCAGGGAATTGAGAATACGGTTTACAGTTCCCTTCGTAGCGGAAATATACAATCAACTAAATGAACAAGTTCCTTATAGTGGAAACCTTCGATTGCCAACTAGCAATCTAGGATAAAAACCACTACCTTTCTTCCGAAAGGATTTCAAGGTCTACTTCTTGATTTCTTATCACTTCGGTTACAGCTTATCCTAGGAACAAACACACAGATTCTTTGTCTTACACACAGTTAGACAATCCTAGATAACTTAACAGAAAGTATAATCAATCCAAGAAGAAGTCCTAAGCACTAAGGAACTAACTCACTTACAGTCACAAGAACTAGCACACGTCTCTTTGATTCCTTGACTAGTTCCTCTTGATCTTGTTCTGATTTGATGATCTTGTTGAGAGCTTCACACTATGATATTTGCTATGGAGTGTGATTCTTGTAGTTGTGCTTGAAGATAACAGCAGAGCTTATCTTCCTTATATAGTGGATTCTCGAGGTTGGATCTTCTCTTGGTTCCCACAGATCAAGCTTGCCCTAGGATGTATGGTAATCCTTGATTCACGCTGTCTTTGACATGTACCAATAACCTAGGCAGCTCAGAATCCACTTTGGTTGGTCAACTGCTTCAGCCAAGTCTGCCAAGTCGTTCTCCAACTCCTTTCATCCGAGGTTCATCAATCTGGACACTTTGGAACTGTCCTCTTGATGGTGACAGCTTTATGACCTGTCGCTTTCAGCAACCTTTGTCTGAGGTTGTGTGTTCTGGACATCTTGGAGCTTTGCTTTGGATGGAGGCATACTTTGGAAGCTTCGCTCATGTCGCTTTCACCTCCTTTTGTCCAAGGTTTGGTGTTCCTAGATTTCTCGGGAAAATCAACATCACGTGTTGGATTTCTGGGCACACCTGGGTTCCTTTGGCTTGCTGTTTGGTTTCTTTGTCTTGTTTGGCTTCCATGGTTTCGACAATTTTCCTGTGGTTCCTTAACACACATCTTTGAGATAAAACATTAATATCAAAATATTTGTCATCTTCAAAAGTAGAGAAACTGAGGAAATGAACTCTCAGGGGAATCGAAGTTCCAGAGTTCCGTTTCCTAACAATTTCCCCCTTTTTGATGATGACAAATATAAGGAACCTGGCAACATAATAAGGACATGAAATACATGAGAACAGTTGAGCTAAGAGATTTACAACTTTATTAAATAATGATAGAACATTCAATAGTTACAAATTCCCCCTAAGTAAATGAACTAAGTTATTCAAGTTCCCCCCTCAGAAATAGAACGAGTTCAGATTTCCTATAAGTCCAGTAGTTCAAGGTTCCTATCCATTCTTCCCCCTTTTGACATCATCGAAAAGATCAATTTACTTATCAAGTATAGGATATCAATGTGAAATAAATAATTGCGTGAAACCCATGATAGTCACCATAATAGAAACTTAAGGCAAAGACAAATGATGCATTAGAAACATTGCCAAAAGAGTTCATTAATCATTAAAGTCAAGTACATTGTCCACAGATGCATAGTGGAAAAAGAAACAAAAGATCACAAACAGCTTGACATAGACAAAATAGGATAGAAGAGGGGTGTAGGACCCTAGGGAACTACTAGCACACTATGATGTTATAGCACTGGGAACTAGGAGAGACGTTCCTATGGTAGCGTAGTGGCCTCCTTTCAGTTTCCTTCCTTTCTGCAGTTCCTTCACCTTGGCCTGTAGCCATCTCAGCGGCCTGATCACCTCCAATTGCAGCCTCCAAGGTTTGTTGAATCACATCCACTAGACCAGATACAGCCTTTCTGGTCCTTCCCAGTTCAGTTACTTGATCACGGATGGCACCAGAGATAGCAATGGTTCCTTCTGTGATGGCTTTTTCAATACGACCCAGTGAAGCTAGGATCGCAGAGGAGTCTTGAACGGGGTAGATCGGAGGCAAGGAGCTTGGAGTGGCTTGGGAACTTGCCTTTTCCTTAGGCAATTCCGCGTGCACATCAGATGGAGCATCCAGATGATCTTTAGTTTTGAGCTTCTTTACAGTGGCCATGGTTCTTTTATGGGTGTGAGATCAGGGGATTTGGAGGAGGAGGCTGCTTTCTTCTCTCTGAAAGCTTTTAGGAGGGCAGCTTCCTCCTCGTCTTGGGCAAGGTTAAGATTGAGGTTTTTCTTGGCCATTTGAGGAGCTTTGTGTTTTGAGAGAAAAAGGTGAACAAGAGATTGAGAGAAAGCGAGAGAAAGCAGAGTGTTCGGCTCAATCAAACAGGAGACCTTAAATAACCCTTGAGCATTGTTGGAGCCGTTGGAGAAATCAAGCCATTGGGGAGAGAGATTCTGGGAACTCTGAAGAATTGAAAGGGCTAATTTTCTTGCAGCCTTTTTGGCGTTGAAACGGTCACAGATTCAAAAATCAAATACTCAGAAATGGCAACTGTTCAAAGCTGAGAAGACATCTCTGACGCTGCGAAATTGCCATAAATGTTGTCTTGGGAGGAGCGAGTTTCTATGAGCCGTTTGAGGAGCAGCCTGACCTAGTTCCTTTCTGGCGATTTTTTCAGTGTGCTAGAGGGTTATATGGGAACCTTTGATGTGGGGTTTTAAGACATAGGACCTGAAAGTACGTTCCCATAAAATAAATCGGGGAAGGCCATTTATCGCATCACACACTAATTCCCAGAGAGGGTTAAGAAATGGATCATAGGGAATTGAATTGTGCAATGAGGCAAGGGAGGGTCATAGTACACAATCACCATTTCGGCTTGTATTGTTGGGTTAGAATATGATCAGATTGTGACTTTTGGGCCAACAAAGAAACTCGAACAATGATTGAGTTATAATGAACAATGAAGACTCAAGGACACGAACTAGAAAAATTTATCAAAGCCTTTTGAGTAACCATTATGGAGATGAGGGTCTATTGCAAAAGATATAACACAGAGATTCCAAGACTGAACAAGTAAAAGATCTAAACTAGTCAATCAAGGGAACTGGAAAGAAACCTTTAAACTAAAGTCACTGCTAGGTTATAGGAATCATTCTCAGTTCTAATCTAAGGTTCTCGAAGGGAACTCTATTCAAGGCTTTGGTGAATATATCTGTAACCTGATCTTCAGTTCTACAAAATTTCATAATGATGTTCCCTTTCTCAACATGATCTCTAAGAAAATGATGCCTGATATCTATATGCTTGGTCCTAGTATGATGCACAGGATTCTTAGAAATGTTTATAGCACTGGTGTTATCACAAAGAATAGTAAGAGGACCATAGGACATACCGAAATCCGCAAATTGTTGCTTTAGACATAAGAGTTGGGAACATCAAGAAGCGGCTATAATGTACTCAGATTCTGTGGTGAAGAGGGAGACTGAGATTTGTTTCTTTGAGCCCCATGACACAAGGCAAGGGCCTAGGAACTATGCCATTCCAGAAGTACTCTGTTGGTGAATTTGTATACCATCTTTCTTGTGAGTGATTTGCAATCCGAGGAAGAAAGTGAGTTCCCCTATTAGGCTCATTTCAAATTCACTGCTCATCAAGTCTTTGAACTTATCTTCTTCAAGCTCTAGGGGCTTGCTTGAGACCATACAGTGCTTTGTCTAGGAAGTAGACATGGTCTGGATGATCATCATCTTCGAAACCAGGTGGTTGCTTGACATAGACTTCTTCTTGAAGAATACCATTGAGGAAGGCGGTTTTTACATCCATTTGGAACAGCTTGAACCCTTTGTGTGATGCGAAGGCAATCAACAATCTTATTGCTTCAATCCTTACCACTGGAGCATAGGTTTCATCATAGTCGATGCCTTCTTGTTGATTTTACCCTTGAGTAACAAGTCTTGCTTTGTTCCTTATCACATCTCCTGAATCATCGAACTTGTTTCTGAAGACCCATCTAGTTCCTATGATATGCTTATCCTTGGGGCGAGGAACTAGATGCCATACTTTGTTCCTTTCAAACTGATGAAGTTCTTCTTGCATGGCTTGGATCCAGTCTACATCCTTCAGTGCGTCACCTATATTCTTTGGTTCCACAACAGACAAGAAGGCATTGAAGGCAAAGAATGTTAGATGTTCGAACCTGACTGGAGGCTTGATGGTTCTTCTTTCTCTATTGGGAGCTAGAGCATTTGATGTGGATACATTTTGATTTGAGCATTCAGCTTCAGCTTCTTGGTTGGGATCACCTTATCCATTAAAGATCATGTGAGAAGATGAATCATTGATGTCTCCACAGGTGTTGTCTTCATGTTCATGGTTCCCAGAAATGGATTGTTGTTGATTATCCATGGGAACTGGTGGAGGAACAAGTGGGGGATTTTGTACAACAGGGAAGGAACTGGGTGGTGTGATGTCTTCATCTGGATCTTCTTGAGGAGGTTTGGGGAATGAGTCTTCAAAGGGAGTGGTGGTGTTCTGCAAATTTCTACCAAGTGATTTTTCATTAAAAACAACATGAACACTTTCTTCTACCTTTTTAGTTCTTTTGTTGAAGACCTTGTATGCCTTGCTGCCTGAGGCATATCCAATGAAGATCCCTTCATCACTCCTTGGGTCAAATTTTCCAAGATTGTCCTTTCCATTATTATGTACAAAGCACTTGCATCCGAACACCTTAAGATGTGAGATGTTGGGAACTCTTCCTCTTAGAAGTTCATAGGGTGTCTTCTCTGTGATTGGCCGAAGCATGGCTCGATTGATGATGTAACAGGCTGTGTTGATTGCCTCAGCCCAGAATGATTGAGAGAGTCCACTTGAGATGAGCATAGTTCGAGCCATGTCTTCTAGGGTTCTGTTCTTTCTTTCCACTACTCCATTTTGTTGAGGAGTGTATGGTGCAGAGAAATTGTGATCAATGCCATGCTTACTGCAAAAGGTTAGGAATTCTCCATTTTCGAACTCAGTACCATGGTCAGAACGAATAGAATTGATGGAGCAATCGAGAGATTTTTCTAACATGGGAACCAGATCCTTAAATCGTCCAATGACTTCACTCTTAGATTTTATGAAAATAGTCTAAGTAAAGCGAGAGAAGTCATCGACGAGAACAAATATATACTTGTTTCCTCCTAGGCTTTGAACTCTCATAGGTCCACAAAGGTCCATGTGAATGAGTTCAAGGGGCCTTGAGGAACTTACCATATTCTTGGATTTGAAGGAGCTCCGAGCTTGTTTCCCTCTTACACAGTCTGAGCATAGTTCTTCAAATTTTCCACTTAACTTTGGGAGGCCTTTGACTAGCTCCTTTGAGTGAGGCTTTTGGATTAATTTGGTGCTAGCATGTCCAAGACGTTGATGCCACAAATCCGTTTGATCATTGACAGTTGAGAGACAGAGTTTCTCCTTGGGAACAAAGGATGAGTCAACAACATACACATTGTTGAGCCTTTTACCTTTTAGGATGATTTGTCCCGAGGAGTCAAGGATAGTGCATTCATTTGATTTGAATCTAACTTCATTGTCTCCTTGATCACACAGCTGTGACACACTAATTAGATCAAAACCAAGATTATCAACAAGGTGAACTTTATTTACCTTAATGTGGTCATTGAGATTCGCAGTTCCTATTCCACAAATTTTCCCTTTGCTTTTGTCTCCAAAGGAGATGTTCCCTCCTTGGATGGGTTGAAGAGAGGTCATTTGATTTCTTCTTCCGGTCATATGGCATGAGCAACCACTGTCGATGTACCATAGTTGAGGTTGCCTCTCTTCTTTCTGCACACAAGGAAACTAAGATTTCTGAACCCAGTGAAGCTTGGCTTTACTGGGGGGGGATTAGCATGTGAATTATCATTGTGAGTCTGTGAGCTACAAGGGAACTGATTCCTTTCACAGTAGTAAGCTCTTTTCTCATTATCATAGTTCCTTCTTTTAGGACACTCAGTGCTGTAATGACCATTCTTGCCACAATAGTAACATAAACGATTATAAACGACATGTCCATATTTTCCTTTTCCTGGCCTAAAGGGTTTCTCAGTTTTTCTTTTGTTGAAATCAACATTATTTCTAACCTTACCATGAGCCATGTCCACATACCTTTTGTGAGCAAAGGAATTAGTGAACCACTTGTCTTCAGGGAATGCTTTCTCATTTCCCTTAGGTTCCCTCTTTGGACTTTGAGACCTTTCATTGAGATGCTTGGCAAGCTCAGCCTTATTCTCAAGAACCATGATCTTCTCTAATAGGAATTGATTCCTATCTCGAGAAGTGGCAAGAGCAGTACTGAGGTTCTCATTCATCTCAACAAGTTCTCGTCTAGCCTTTTCATCTTCAGCATCATTATTGGCCTTGTTATCAATATATCCAATTCCATGACGTTGTCTCACAAAGACAATTTGATTTATCGTTTTTTCATTTATAGAGTCAGTGAGAGTGTCTAACCTATCAATTATAGATTGAAGCATATCATTTCCAGGTAGGTTATCATGCATAGGAACTTTAACAGAGTCTATACTAGTCTCATCACAAGATTTGCAGATTTTGAGGTGACTAGCATGCACATTTCTAATATCAATGAGTTTGGAGTGGGTTTCAGCTAGGTCTTTCTCAGTTTCATCAAGCTTCTTACTCCACATAGAATTCTCAACAGTCAAGCAAGCAATTTCATCTTCACAATCATCAAGTTTTTGTTGAAGAGAACTAGTTTCATTTCCTAGTTTCTTTATGATCTTTAGAAGTTGCTTCTTATCACAATCAACTAGAGTTTTTAGAAAGTCGTCAGAAGTTACCTCAAGGTCTTCTGAGTCGCTTGAATCTCCTCTTTCCATGAGACATCTTCCTCCAGAGAAACCACTCAGATCTAGTTCATCATCTGAGTCTTCTCCCCATGAGGCCACAAGAGCCTTCTTCCTTTGAGGTCTTTCATCTTCTTTAGAGTCTTCCTTGTTGGGACAGTTCTTAGTATAGTGCCCCTTTTCTTTGCACTCATAACAGGAGACTTCTTTGAGATCTCTCCTTGGTCCATTGTGAGAGGAACTGCCCTTTTGGAACCTTCCCTTCACAAAGAATTTTTTGATATTCTTTGAGAAGAGAGCTGTAAGTTCGTCCTCCTCCTCTTCTAGGTCTGAGTTCTCCTGCTCCATCTCAAGCCTTGAAAAGGCCTTGGAGATCTTGAGAGCAATTCCCTTCTCCAGTTTCTTGTCGACATTGACTTTGGTGTGTTCTCCTTCTTCAACCTCCAGTTTCCCTATGATCTGAGTCAAGGGAAGCGATTGGATGCCTGGGGTGTTCTTCATGATTCCCTTGATGAGGGTGAACTTAGATTTGAGTCCATTGATAACCACCAGTGACTTGGAAACTTCATCGAGGTTGACCCCAGCCGCTGTTAGCTTTCCAATCAATCTGTTAAAGCGAGAATAGTATTCTGAGATGGTTTCAGTTTCCATCATTTTGAAGGTGTGGTATTCTCCTTCCAAAGCAAACTTTCTGCTTTGCTTCAGTTCGTCACTTCCTTCATGCATATCCTTGAGTGCTTTCCACATCTCCTTCGCCGTCTTGATGCCTATGACTTTGTCCATGTCTTCTCTGTCCAGTCCATTGAGGATGAACTGTCTGGCCTTGGCATTCTTTTCCATGATGACATAGTGCTCAGGTTTCCAGTCTTCTTCCTTCTGGGTGAGATCGACATAGCCATCTCCATTTTCGACTATCCTCCAACATTGGTAATCGTTGGTCTTGATGTGGCTTTCCATGCACTTTTCCCACCATGTTTCTTCTCCTTTATTTCGGAGATGTGGCTTGTTGGTGGAGATTTTGAGCTCAAACTTGCTTGGCTGAGACATGATCTGAAACTTAACAAAGATCTAGAGCTTTTCCTGCTCTGATACCAATTGTAGGATCGTGATTGTTAGATTAATAATCAGGGAACTGAGAATACAGTTTACAGTTCCCTTCACAGCGGAAATAAACAATCAACTAAATGAACAAGTTCCTTATAATGGAAACCTTCGATTGTCAACTAACAATCTAGGATAAAAACCACTACCTTTCTTCCGAAAGGATTTCAAGGTCTACTTCTTGATTTCTTATCACTTCGGTTACAGCTTATCCTAGGAACAAACACACAGTTTCTTTGTCTTACACACAGTTAGACAATCCTAGATAACTTAACAGAAAGTATAATCAATCCAAGAAGCAGTCCTAAGCACTAAGGAACTAACTCATTTACAGTCACAGGAACTAGCACACAGCTCTTTGATTTCTTGACTGGTTCCTCTTGATCTTGTTCTGATTTGATGATCTTGTTGAGAGCTTCACACTATGATATTTGCTATGGAGTGTGATTCTTGTAGTTGTGCTTGAAGATAACAGCATAGATTATCTTCCTTATATAGTGGATTCTCGAGGTTGGATCTTCTCTTGGTTCCCACAGATCAAGCTTGCCCTAGGATGTGTGGTAATCCTTGATTCACGCTGTCTGTAGAGAGTCGACATCAGTTGACTCGTTATATGTTTTGAGAATGGGGAAAGTTGAGGGGTTGAGACAGTTTTCGTCGAGGTTTATAGAATGGTATTCTGACGTTGATGACTATGATGAGAAAGTGGTTGTTGGGGCATTCAGGCTGGCACTCGCCCAAGGTAGTAAATTGAGAGAAAGCCTAACTTTGAGGCAACCATCAAGTATGTATGAGTTACAAGAAAGATTGAGGCACTATGTCAAGATAGAGGAGGATTTCAAATGCTCTCGGGATAGGAGATCACGTTCACCGTCGCGCAGGCAAGGAGGATCAGACTTGACAGATGGCAGAGGGCGTGATAGGGGTTTGCACCCGACCATGCACGCAGTTTACTCGGTCTTCAAAATTCCGATCTATAAAATCCTGAACCACATCAAGGATAAGCCATTCTTTAGGTGGCCAACCCCAATGAGAATTGATCAGGGTGAGAGAGACCAATCCAAATTCTGCTATTATCACAAGGAAAAGGCGCATATGACTATAGAGTGCAAGACCCTTAAGCATTTCCTAGAGCAAATGGTAGAAAGAGAGATCTGCATGAATTTTTTGTCCAAGAAGCAGCGTTTGGAGGGACTCAGGCCAAGAAGGGGCCCTCAGATCAGTGAGCAAATGAGGCACTTGCGCCTCAAAAACATGTGATTTACATGATCGAGTCGTCTGTCAAACAGAGTAAGGCGTCAAGACATGACTATATGCGCGGTGTCATAGCCTGAAGGTTTTGAAATTAGAAGAACAAAGCAAGAAGAGATCCCACGTCAACCAGACACTGGATTTGTCCTTCCCTCAAACTCACTTGGAGGGAGTGCAACTTCCCCACAACGATTCGTTAGTACTCCCTATTGACTTGGTGAACTTCGAGGTACATAGAGTTTTAATCGATTCAGGCAGTGTAGTTGATATTATGTATTTCAAGATGTTCAAAAAATTAGGGAAAAGTCAAGAAGATCTATTTCATGTCTCTACTCAATTGTCGGGACTTGGTTCTTTTCATGTCTGGCCTTTTGGAAAGCTGAGGGAGGTTGTCAAGGCTGGGGAAAAGCCCGTTACGACACAATTCCTGGTATTGATTGTGCCCTCATCCTACAACGCTATACTTGGGAGACTGTGGTTGCACACCATGGAAGCGGTGCACTCTACTTTGCATCAAGTAGTGGTTTCTCCTTTCAAGGAAAGACCATCCGTGTCCGAGGAGATCAAAAGACGACTATACATTGCTTGGGAGTGGAAGGAGCGAGCACACCAGTCTACACAGTCGGATTAGGCCCGTAGGGTTACAAGACCGAAGACCAAGAGACATCTATCTTGGACGACGAACTCTACAGGCTAGAAGACGCATCCGGGAAAAAGGTTCCGTCCTCACGGAACGCCTCCGATCTCCGGAAATTTTACATTTAGTAGCATAAACATAGGTATGGGGGCACTCTTTTCCCTCTTCGTTGGTTTTTTTCCCACTTGGTTGTAATAACCCTCATTTTATCATAAGGGTTTTAATAATAATATAATTTGTGAAATTTATTTTATCTCTTTTAATGGAGTAATTTAAATTTTCATTAACTTAAGTTCAAAAGTTAGGTTAAGATAATTTTTGTACAAATTATCAAATGGGTTATAATAGTATGGGTAGAAATAAATAATTAAGTAACCATGAATGTAGTTTTGGTAATTTTTAGATATATTGATAAAGGGTTGTAAGAATTATTATGTTTATCCATGAGAGGATAAAATAATACTTAACCTAAGTAGTTTATCTCTTTAAGTCATGAATTATTTAAATTATGTTAACTTTTGTTGATATTAATTTAAATAAAATAATCTTGTTAAGCATAAAGTATTTAAAGTAAGAATAATAGGACGTTTATTTAAATATGGTTAAGTGAATAAGATAATGTAACTTCAGCTTACATATACCTAATTTAAATTTTCTTCCAACTTAAATTTGGATAAAAATGTATAAATAAACTTTGGCTAAGTTATAAATAAGTTTGGTAAATTTTGTAATATTTTAAGTTAAATTAAGGGCATTTTTGCCACAACTTGAAAAGTTTGGCAAAAATGTGTAGCTAAGGCAAAAGAAGGGGGGCGTACGTGAACAGTGGTAGCTTCTTCAACCTCTCGACCAAAGCTCCTACCGTGCACTTCCATGGAGTTTTCTTGGTCGATTTGCACTCGTTTCTTGCAATTGACCCACGGGTCTTAAAGATTAGTCAATCCTGAACCCAACCCCCCTAAAATCAAGATTTTTAACGCCTCCATTTGTTCGAATTTCATCATTCAAATTCAAACATCCACCGAAATGGAAACTTGCCTTCCATGCAGGATTTCGTCCGCGTTTTGGGCTCGATTTTAGAAATTGAAGTGTGGGCTTTTTGGACAAGATCAAGACGAATAAAATCCCCTTAAAACGTTATAAATTATAACAAATAAGATCAAATTTCCCCCGATAAGGCAAGAATATACTCAGATGTGTCGTGATCTTTCTTTTGCCAAATTCAATCCGATTCGAGATCTTTTTGGTCCAAATTTTATACCAATATGTAGGGTTTTTAGACATCTATCAAAGCCCTATATATACCTCTTCACCCATGAATGAAATTCATCCAATTTTAAGAGTTAGGGTTCGGCGTTCCAAAAGAATTTTGTGAGCTTCCAGGATAAATTTCTTCTTCGTTAGGGCATCTCTAGTTACGATTCATGTATCGAAATCTTCGTCTTGAAGTCATGAATCCAACGAAACCAACCACGAGCCAGTTGGTGGTCACACGAGTTCGAATCAAGCCTTTGAATGCACAGATGTTCATCCGCGATTTTGGGTAATTAGCCAATTCGTGATTTTGGTATTTTTTTGGTTAATCTTGATTAATTTGGCCAATTAAAATTACTTAGGGATTATTTGGGTTATTTTAATTTTAAGGGTGTTAAAATTTAATTAAACATATATTTGGGTATTATCTTATATTATGAATTGTTAAATTATAACATTTCATTTAGATAATATGTTGGGTTAGAAATTCATTAGAAGTGTAAATAAATTATTTTATTAATTTATTTATGTAATGATTATTTAGACTATACGACTAAATGAATTTTAGTATCGTATAAATAGTCGTATATCATGCAACCTTGATAATTGATTTATTTAGACTTAAATAAATATAATTAGAAACCGAGACAAGTATCGGTCAAATTTTGTTATCGAATAAATTATGTAATTATAATTTATTTTTGTGTGAATTGGGTACGTCTCGGAATCGTCTTTAAATCAAGAATTTTGTTTGTTGGTCCAGAGTAGGGGTGTTCATCCGGTTCGGACCGGAATTTCCGGTCCGGATTTTTCCAAAAGTCCGGACCAGAGACCGGACCGGACCTATTCGGTCCGGTCCAGTTCCGGTCCGGTCCGGTCCTGGACCGGTTTAGACCGGATTTTATTTTAAAAAAAATAATTTAAATTGTTATTTAAAATCTATAAAAAAATATCTAAAAAACATATATACTCCTAACTTATTAAATTAAGAAAAATATCTATAAAAAAATACATATAAATCTCCAAAAAAACATATAAAAAACTATAAATTAAAAAAAAATTAAAAAATCCGGTCCACCGGTCCAGACCGGTTTTTTTCCGGGTTTGGACCGGATTAAGAAAATTATCTAGACCGGACCGTATTTTCACCGGTCCGGTCATTTCCGGTCCGGTCTGGTTTTCCGGTCCGGGCCGATTTTGAACAGCCCTAGTCTAGAGTGACTTTCTTCCGAATGACGTTACGTCTTTCAATCAACTTTTGAACCCGAGGCAAGTGGCAGTTCGCTCTTGTAATTTATTCCATATTCATCTTAATTGACAATGAATCGATTGTGCTATTAAGTTGGGATAAATATTCTTAATTTGTGTTCAGAAACTTGTGTGTTAAATTGGTGTGAAAATGAACCTTATATATTAGGTTGTATATTTTGCTAGCAATGACCATCGTATATAAAGTGTTCTAAAAATCCCCGCCTAGGCCCCGTCTAGGTGCTAGGCGGTCATCCACCGCCTAGGACCCCGCCTAGGGCCGCCTAGGCGAGAAGAAGACTCATATGTCGTGGAAGCAGCAACATCTTAGTAGATGGAGGATGCATAGAACATAGTTTTGGGTGAAACTTTGAAAAATAAAGCCCATAACTTAATATCAAACTTCATCCCAACATAGTCTTATAAACATTATAGAATTGGGAGAACATAGTCAAATAATTACATGGATCACGCATTAATTTTTAATCAGCCTAGGCCTCCGCCTAGGCGCTAGGCCCCCCCTCACCGCTCAGCTCCCACCTAGCAACTTTTAGAACATTGTGTATATATATCATTATCATTGGGTTCTAGATGAACTTTGGTGTGGACTTGTATGCTTTGTTAGCACGAGTATTCATAGGAACACTATTTGCCATGCGAGGTTTAGCTGTTTCTTTATAACTTGGTATTAGGAGGATTATTTCCCTAATACTTTTTGGTCATGACCTAGCCTTATTCGAATATAAGTGGTGGTGCACTTTGTTAGTGTCGTTATTCGGGAATCATCCCATGATATATCTCGTTTCGAGATTGATGTGGATTAAAAGCTTTAACGTAAATGCACATTTTGGAATTAAATAAGATAAGTGTCGTTTTGCACATAGTTAATATACCCTCGGGCGAGAAGTACAACGTGAAACCCGTCTGGTCTCTTGTTGAAAGTAAGTTCCCTTTCCAATTTGGATTCGCATTATGCAGTGAAGTTGGTCGAGGACCCAAATATTCAATGAGTTGTCTTCAAAACTTTGATGTGATAATTATAAACATTCCCAAACAAATTCATTTAATTCCCATAAGACTCGGTTCGTTGGAGTCTTCTGTTGAAGCATATCTTTTTTTTTGTTTCAGTATGAGTATAGTAGTCATATACCGTTTACCGAGTTTGTTCGAGAAACAAGGATAATGACTATATACAACTACAAGTACTATTCCGTTTTCACCCTTGTTTAGTCTTTCATTAAACTAATCAACCTTTCTTTATCCTTGCATGGTTGGTTGGTGTCATCCGTCCTATACGGCACATCAGTAGTTGGTCTCAAACAACATTGAAGTAACAAATCGAAGACGAAGGCTTGTAGTTGAAGATTGTGATTTAAAGTAATATTAATTAAAGTTGTCTAGTATTGATTTAATATTCGATCTTAAATAAATGTATGGCTTAGTTAAGTTAGTCATGTATTTAGGGTTTATTTAAAAAGTATTCCGATGTATTGTAATTTCGAGTTGTAAAACTAATTCAAGATGAAAGATTTTATTAAAGGTTAAGTATTTCTTTTAAAAAGTCTTCTGCTACTTTTTTATTATTCAATTTTATTTATTTATTTATGCATAATTGTTTCGATTAAAGCCTAGGTTGGCTTTGGACATTAAAGTCTGAGGTCACTGGCGTGTGGCACTACCGACGTAAGTTGTGGGTGTTACAGTGGTTTTCCTGCGAAGAGGCTTTAACGAGGCCCCACAGATGGTGTCATGATGTGTGCCAGTGGGATATTTGGAAATTCTTTTGGGTCCAAGACGGACCGTAGATTGGCTAGTGCGTCAGCTTGAGAGTTGAGATCCCTCGGCACCTGCCTGATGTCGAATGCTTGGAATTGGTCGATCAGCTTCTTGGCCACGTCCAGGTAAGATATCATTCTGTCATCCTTTGCATTGTACGACCCTTGTATTTGATTTACGACTAGGAGGGAGTCGCAAATGACTTCGATCTCTCAGACCCCTAGGTCGCGCGCCAAGATGAGCCCGAAAATGAGTGCTTCGTATTCAGCTTCGTTGTTGGTCGCGTCCCAATTGCATCTTACGGCCTGGGCTATCTTGTCCCCTTGTGGAAATTTCAGCACGACCCCTAGCCCTGATCCTCTAGAGTTCGACGCACCATCGGTGTGGAGCTCCTACTTACACGTTTCCTCTGTTGCGAGTAACTGTGTCGTTTCTTTGGCGGCTTCTTGTTCTAGGGTCGGGCTGAAGTCTGCCACAAAGTCAGCCAGGGCTTGTGACTTAATCGCTGTTCTGGGCTCGTATTCGATGTCATAGCCACTGAGATGTATGGCCCACTTGGCCATCCGTCCTGTGAACTCAGGTTTCCTCATGATTGCTCTCATGGGATGATTAGTGCGGACAATTGTAGTATGGGATTCAAAATATGGTTTGAGTTTATTCGACGCCATTACCAGTGATAGTATGAGTTTTTCTAACGATGAGTACCTTGTTTCTGCCGATAGTAACGTTCGACTGACATAGTAGATTGGCGATTACTTGCCATCTTCTTCTCTGACCAGTACTGCGCTCACAGCGGACTCCGATACTACTAGGTACATCAATAATGGCTTGTCGTCTTTGGGTTTGGTTAGCAACATGGGACTGGCAAGGTATTTCTTTAGGTCTTGAAAGGCAACTTCGTGCTCTTCCGTCCATTGGAAAGATTTGTTTTTCTTGAGAGCGTCGTGAAAGGGTTTACATTTGTCGGATGACTTCGAGATGAATCCGTTCAGAGCTGCTATCCGACCTGTCAACTTTTGCACGTCCTTGACGCATCGAGGGGATCGGAGATTGATGAGGGCCTTGACCTGTTCTGGGCTGGCTTCTACTCCTCTTTGTGTCACCATGTATCCCAAAAATTTCCCTAAAGAGACTCCGAAAGAACATTTAGTGGGATTTAATTTCATGTTGTAGCGTTTAAGTACCTCGAATGCTTCCCTCAGGTGTTCAATGTGGTCTTTCTTTTGCTTCGATTTGACTAACATGTCGTCGATGTAGACCTCCATGGTGTCCCCAATCTGATCTTTGAACATCTTGTTGACCAGTCGTTGGTAAGTAGCCCTTGCATTTTTTTGTCCGAAGGGCATTACTTTGTAACAATAGATACCTTGGGTTGTGATGAATGTTGTTTTCTCTTGGTCTTCTGGTTCCATGAGGATTTGATTATAGCCACTGAACGCGTCCATGAAGGTTAACATTTCGTGTCCTGCCGTCGCATCGACAATGGCGTCGATGTGAGGGAGTGGGAATGAATCTTTAGGGCAGGCTTTGTTGAGGTCGGTGAAGTCGATGCAGACTCTCCACTTGCCATTTTTCATTTGGACTACGACCACGTTGGCTAGCCACTTGGGATAGTTGACTTCCCTTATTTTTCTTGTTTCCAACAAGCTCTTGACTTCGTCGTCGACAATCGTGTTTCGCTCTGGGGCGAATTACCTGCGCTTTTGCTTTACAGGGGGGTGAGATGGATCTACGTTCAATTTATGGGTAATAATGTTTGGAGATATACCGACCATGTCTTCATGTGACCATGCAAAACAATCAGTATTGGATCTGAGAAAATCAAGAATTTGTTGTCTGGTCGAGTCGTCCAGGTCCGACCCGACCCTTACCGTTTGGTTTGGATTTGAAGGATCTAGTACGATCTCGTCAAGTTTTTCCATTTCGGGTTCGACGTATCGATTAGGTCCTTCGCCGATCTGTGATTGTTATGCGACCTTATGCTTGACAGCGCTTCTCATGGAGGCGACGTAACATTCCCTGGCCGCCCTCTGGTCTCCCTTGATTTCTTGGACTCCCCACTTGGTAGGGAACTTGATAATTTGATGGTACGTCGAAGGTACCGCCTTTATAGCATGTATCCATGGCCTGCCAAGAATGCAATTATAGGGAGATGGGCAGTCTAAGACTAGAAATTTCACCTGTTGATTGACTCCTCCGGCGTACGTTACGAGAACGATTTCGCCGATAGTGTATTTAACTTCGCCACTGAATCTGACTAGTGGAGTTTATTTCTTGATCAGGTCATCTTCACCCAGACCCATCCCTTTGAGGGCGTTGAAGGTCAAGAGATTGGTCGAACTTCTTGTATCGATTAGTACTCTACGTATCAAACAGTTCCCGATAGATAAAGAGATTACCATACCATCGTGATGGTTTTCCGACCCGTCGGCATCGGACTCGTCGAACGTGACTGTCGGGAGGTCGGAGACCTTGGTTTGTCTGAACTCCGGCGTTTCGGGTTTATTGCCTTTGCTTTCTTTTGCATGTCGTTTGGCTGCGGAGTATGTGTTCCCACATACGTCTGATCCCCCTGAAATGGTATTGACAATTTTTGTATGGACAGGAGATGGGGGTTTATCTTGTTTTACCTGATCTCGTCGCTCCATGGTTGTCTTGGCTCGTTCTGAGATTATGTCACGCAAGAGCCCCTGCGCGAGTAACCTGGCGACCTCTTTACGCAAGGCGATGCACTCATCCGTCGAGTGACCGTGGTCATCGTGGAATTCGCACCATCTGCTCATGTCCTTTTTGACGTCTGGTCGGTCACTCTTTCGGGGCCATCTTACCTCTTTTCTATATTTGTCGAAACTCTTGACGAGCTCCGACACGGAAACACTGAAGTTGTAAGATTGGACCCTGAGAGGCAACGTTGGACCATCTCTCCAGTCTTGGGACCTATCTTGGAAAGAGTTTACCTGATTTTGTCCATTTAGATTACGAGGGTAGGGGTGATGACATCTGTCTCGACGGTTGTCGGAGGAGGATTTGCGATCGGATTGATCAAGTCCGTGGGATGCTTTTCGTGATTCACGATCTTCTTCAAAACGTACCTTGGCCATGGCTTTGGCTTGGACATCCTCGAAACTTCTACACGAGTACTTGGTGATCTCGTTGTAAAGATTGTTGTCCTTGATCAGACCTTGTCGGAAGGCTTCGATGGAGGTGGTGACGTCGCAATGGGTGATCGCGACTTTCTCCTTATTGTACCTGTTTAGATAGTTTCGGAGAGGTTCATTATACCTTTGGGTGATTCGATAGAGGTCACTCGACTGCCTTTCGAGCCTCCGACTGCTGGCGAATTGGATTTTGAAGGAATTGACCAGATCCGCGAACGAGGCGATCATTCCCTGAGGTAAACGCATAAACCAAGTCAGTGCGGGACTCGCAAGGGTCGTGCCAAAGCTTTTGCACATGACAGCCTCGCGACTCTCCCTTGGAATAGATGCAGTTATTAATTTTTGTTTATAGAGAGAAATGTGATCATCTGGATCGTTGGTGCCGTCGAATGTCGCCATGTTGGGAAGGTGGAACTTCTTTGGGATTTCGACTCTGGCGATGTCTCCGATAAATGGAGATTCCTCGAATCCACCTGACGCTTCTTTCTCGATCGGCTGTGGAACTCCAGGAATTCTAGCGATGCGATCATCAAGTGCCTTCATGTGCTGACTGAGCGTTTGCTGGACGAGGGTCATGATGTCGGGGGGATTGGTAGCCTGTGGATCGTCGATTCGAGTCTCTGCTGACCCGATCGGTGTGGAGAAAGTAACATTGTTAGTTAAAAATGGATTGACCAGAGGAGTTCGAGATGTACTCTCAGCATGTCCGGGATGCCGTACGCTTGGAGGGGTCAGTTCGACGCTATTCATGTCAAGACGCGTCTGGATGTTGTTGTGGGCGGGCATCCGCCTGGATCCGGAAGCCATTGATTGTATCTGCGACTTAAGAGACTCATTTTCACGGGTTAGTTGTACAATTTCGGCCTCGGATTGGGTGGATAAAGCAGCTAGGGCTTCGGTCTTTTGGCGTTGCTGGGCAAGTTCCTCTTGTAGGGCAGTCATTTTTTGGGCAAGCTCTTGGAATTGGGTTGGGGTAGGATTTTCGATTGTGTTTCCTTGAGCTTGGGTGTTGTCTTCGAGGCCTGGCTCCTCGATACCGGTAGGTGGATTGATAATCATGGTTGGAAGGTTCCGAGATGGTGATCGGCAAGTTGCCCCACGGTGGGCGCCAAATTGTTTTGGGGCAAAAAGATCGGACGACCTAAATCGCCTTAGACGGGGTAACGAGTCGATCGGATAATAGAAAATCAATCCAAACCAAAACAGACAATCAACAAGCAAAGAAAAGATACGAAATAGCGAGGAAATTGATAGATCTATTGATGATTGAATCAGGTCGAAGTACAACTTATCCTTAGAGAACAAAGGATCGGATCCTGTCCGACAGGTGTTTCTGTGATACAACCGGTAATGATCGAGCAAGATTCCGAGGAGACTGCGCTAGAGCGGGTGTACTCGTGAGTTCTTTTCAAAGTAATCCAATGGATACTGGATGCAGACGTGTGTCCTCTTCCTTGCCTCGTCGTGATCTATATATGGTAATTGTCATCTTGTGTCTGTTATTCATCTTTTTGCAATATCTCATATTAATTCTGGGCGAGATCTTCGGGATTTGCCCTTTGATTGCTAGCATAATCTTTGTGTTTAATGCCATAGCCGTTGCCATCGATCGAGCATTTAATGCCCTGGGCGAGATCTTCGGGACTGGTCGGATCCTTCGCGTCTGTGGAGCGTCCGGCGTTTCCTTCCGGTCTCTCTTGTGTAACACCCCCAAATTTAACCCCATTTGAAAGCGTTACTGCCGATGACCCCGGACGTAAACCCCGAAGTCACCCCAGGCTTTTCCGACGTCATAACTGACTTAAAACACAGTTACAATACTAAAATCATAACTTTTATTAAACCACATGGTCGCGGAATTACACGATTCCAACAACGACCCAATAATCAGAAATACAACAGCGAAAGTCTTTAACAAAATACAAAATAGCACAGCGGAAATCTTTAAAATACAACGACAAAACAACTTGTCAAAACACCGTTCATCTTCATAGTCGTTCTAGCCTTCTTAGATCTGCATGTGCCGAAACGGACGGACGACACCCCCATGACGTTACAGAAATGTAAAAATACAAGAGTTAGTCTAATGAATAGACTAAGCAAGGGCTTCACCAATAATTCACACAAACACAACACAAGCAGTTCCACATATCACAAATCACATCACAATCTCAAGTGCTAACTCAAACAGTTCAACACATCAAAGAATCATATCAAAATCTCTAGCCACATGATTACAACATATCTCTTATAATAGCGTTGATTCTAACAGAAATACAACCTAATATAATATCAGATTTTAATTATCTCAAATTAATTAAAAGCCACTTGCCTGGAAAGACGAGCTTTTCTTAGCTGCACTAGAGCCTAGCTGCACTACTCGCCAAAGTTCATTAATTAGGTGCTTTCAGGCACGTTATAAACTTTTAACTGGACCTCACAGGATCCAAACTTTTACTATCGCATTGGGTCTTAATTGCCCTTATAAAGAATGAACCTCACAGAGTCCAAACTTTCACTATCGCATTGGGTCTTAATCGCCCTTATAAAGAATGAACCTCACAGAGTCCAAACTTTCACTATCGCATTGGGTCTTAATCGCCCTTATAAAGAATGAACCTCACAGAGTCCAAACTTTCACTATCGCATTGGGTCTTAATCGCCCTTATAAAGAATGAACCTCACAGAGTCCAAACTTTCACTATCGCATTGGGTCTTAATTACCCTAAACAGTTATAAAGAAACGCCCATGGAACACACCGGATCCAGGCGCTCCTACGAATACTCGTGCTAACTAACAGTTAAACACGCAAACACATCACACAGAGAACCATCACGGCTCAACCTGAACAACTATCACCCTAGATTTAATAATCTAAGCCACACACAATAAATCATATCAAGGACCCTTACGGCCTTCACCTGCACAACAAATCTATCATATACTAGCGTCGGTTCTAGCAGAATATACAACCTAGTAATAATATCAGTTTTATTTCACATAACGTTATCAAATCAATTTCCAACATAATTAACAATCATCCCAAATTATTTAACAACAAAACTATTGATAAATAATCAAATATGGAATGATGAACAAGAGAGAACCGCCACTTGCCTTAGATCCGACAACTTCGAATCAAGCTGAGCAACGTCTAGTTCCTGGATCTGAAACTGGAGCAGATCTTGGATATTAAATCCCTAAGAAATGGCCCATAACAAGACCCTAAGTTAGATTCAATACACTTATATATGAATCTAAAAGAATACAAGAAGAAATCAAAGGAAATGAGCCAAGCCCAAAGCCAAACCACAAAACACACACTCAGACGCCCTCACCGCGATCGCGGCGAGTCGCGGCCAGTCACGGTTTTCGTGTGGCATGACAATGGCGAAGCTCGACAGCTTCCATGGAGAATTTCTTACCCAAACCGATTTGTTTGCTTCGATTTGTCTATGGTTCGATCTCCCAACACCTCAAAGCTTCTCACTACACTCAAGAGCACCTTCTCAACTCAAGAGACACTCGAAATCTCCCACACACGAAGCTCACAAGCTCGGCTTTAATGGAGAAAAACAGAGGAAAACAGAGGAGAAGAAGAAGGAAGAAGAAGAGAGCTTAAGCTTCGGTCTTCACCTCCTTTTATAGCCCAATCCGAGTCTCCACCAAGGGAACAAGTCGGGGACAAGGGGACAAGCCAAAGCCAAGTGGATCGAGCCACTTGCCTGCCCCAAAAACAGAGAAAAAACAGAGTGCTACAGTAACCGCCTTCAAGGAAGACGACACTGCTCAGCAAAAGGTGTTACCGCGAGCGCGGCCGGTCGCGGTGAATCGCGGTTGATCGCGGTCAATCGCGGTGAGTCGCGGTTTAAAGGCCGACTTCGCTAATTCTTATCCGAACTTGGTTTGGATTAAATTTCTTAACTCCGGGTTAAATATATTCGTACATTAATGATACATTAACCCCGAAAACACCCCAACTATATTATATAATGCTCGGAAAATTTTACAGAGCTCAGACCCTTTTTGAGAAGGTCCGAGACTCACTGAATTAAATCCGTCTAGCAAAACGGGCATAAGAAAAATTTAAAAATAATTCAAAATACCCTTAAAAATTACGGGGTGTTACATCTTGGCCTTCGACCTTGCTCGGATTCCGGCCCAATCCATTGGTTTCGATCCTTTTGGAGAATGTTTGGCCCAATAGTTAATATACCCTCGGGCGAGAAGTACAACGTGAAACCCGCCTGGTCTCTTATTGAAAGTAAGTTCCCTTTCCAATTTGGATTCGCATTATGCGGTGAAGTTGGTCGAGGACCCAAATATTCAATGAGTTGTTTTCAAAACTTTGATGTGATAATTATAAACGTTCCCAAACAAATTCATTTAATTCCCATAAGACTCGGTTCGTTGGAGTCTTCTGTTGAAGCATGTCTTTTTTTTGTTTCAGTATGAGTATAGTAGTCATATACCGTTTACCGAGTTTGTTCGAGAAACAAGGGTAGTGACTATATACAACTACAAGTACTATTCCGTTTTCACCCTTATTTAGTCTTTCATTAAACTAATCAACCTTTCTATATCCTTGCATGGTTGGTTGGTGTCATCCGTCCTATACGGCAAATCAGTAGTTGGTCTCAAACAATATTGAAGTAACAAATCGAAGACGAAGGCTTGCAGTTGAAGATTGTGATTTAAAGTAATATTAATTAAAGTTGTCTAGTATTGATTTAATATTCGATCTTAAATAAATGTACGTCTTAGTTAAGTTAGTCATGTATTTAGGGTTGATTTAAAAAGTATTCCGATGTATTGTAATTTCGAGTTGTAAAACTAATTCAAGATGAAAGATTTTATTAAAGGTTAAATATTTCTTTTAAAAAGTCTTTCGCTATTTTTTTATTATTCAATTTTATTTATTTATTTATGCATAATTGTTTCGATTAAAACCTAGGTTGGCTTTGGACATTAAAGTCTGAGGTCACTGACGTGTGGCACTACCGACGTAAGTTGTGGGTGTTACAGTGGTTTTCCTGCGAAGAGGCTTTAACGAGGCCCCACAGATTTTTATTTTCATAATTCTGTTATCCGTATTGACAATTTATAATGCCATTCGTTTTCATATCTTTATCAAATTATGACCTGCATCAGTTCGCCCTCGGGCCAAATGGACACGAGCTGTCAAAACCAATGCATCGGTTATGCGCTTAAGACACAAGCTGACAAAACCAACACATCGGTTATGCATCTAGGACACAAGTCGTCAAAACCAACGCATCGGCTATGCACCTAGGACACAAGCTATCAGTTCGCCTTCGGGCCAAATGGACACAAGTTGTCAGTTTGCCTTCGAGCCAAATGGACACAAGCTGTCAGTTCGCCTTCGGGCCAAATGGACACAAGTTGTCAGTTCGTTCTCGGGCCAAATGGACACAAGCTGTCAGTTCGCCTTCGAACCAAATGGACACAAGCTGTTAGTTCACCTTCGA
This sequence comes from Rheum nobile, assembly GCA_027886185.1. NCBI lineage: Eukaryota > Viridiplantae > Streptophyta > Magnoliopsida > Caryophyllales > Polygonaceae > Rheum > Rheum nobile. The sequence goes on from WOAB01000127.1 coordinate 2,565,132, forward strand.
GCCAAATGGACACAAGCTGTCAGTTCGCCTTCGGGCCAAATGGACACAAGTTGTCAGTTCGTTCTCGGGCCAAATGGACACAAGCTGTCAGTTCGCCTTCAGGCCAAATGGACACAAGCTGTCAGTTCGCCTTCGGGCTAAATGGACACGAGCTGTCAGTTTGCCTTTGGGCCAAAAGGAAAGGAGCTGTCAGTTCGCCTTCGGGCCAAAAGGACACGAGCTGTCGAAACCATGTCATCGGTTATGCACTATGGACATGAGCTGTCAAAACCATCATATCGGTTACGAATTACAGACGACAAGGTTACAGGGGCAAACGCACATGACCATGCGTCTCACCGCACGGTCATAAGGCAAATTTTGGTAAAAATTCACCTTCATCTGTTTAATTAATCATCAAGTCATAGCCAACGCACGACCGTGCGTTTTTCTTTGGGTAAAAAATAAAAATCCAAGTCGTAGCTAACGCACGGGCCGTGCGGAAATTCTCAAAAAAGTTACATAACGCACGGTCGTGCGTTTTCGCCTTTTTGAATTTCGTTCCTTCCGTTCGAGACCAACGCACAGGTTGTGCGCTCAAATGCACGGCCATGTGAAATCAGTTTTGTCGCGCACTCGCTTGTCCGGATTATTTAACCATAAAAAAGATTTTGGATGACTCTTGGGCCTTGTCGAAGTGTCCAAATGGGCGGTTTGATGTAGACCATTGACATAACTTTTTCGGGCTTCCGACCCTCGATTAGCTTTGAAAGCCCGAGGGGCATTTGTGAAGGTAAAATATTATCTTTAATATTTATTTGTCTTTTCTTTATTGTTTCTATTTAAATTCTCAGTCACCATATTTAATGGGATTTGGATTAATGAGGCCCAACAAGATAATTTAATTAGCTTACCGTACCATAAGGAGAAAAGTATTAACTATCTTGAAAAACCCTAATCCTCTCTCTCTCATTCAATTGAACGCTTTTGATTTTATTCTTTGCCTCCTTACTCAATTAAGCATCGAAAAGTCTTTGGGGACACTCACCCTCAATTTTTTAGGTTTACATCGAATTTGACTCGTAGAAAAGTTTTTCAAATATCGTTCGTCGCTTCACCTGGATTAATTGTGGTGACGAAAATTAGCTATCCCAATATATATGAAACGATATAGTGTAAATAGCATGCAAGTGGTATTATTTAGATTTTCATACATCCAGATGGAATATATAGACTATTATATATAAAGTAAATAGCACACTGTGTTACAGTCATATAAAGTTTTGTTCAACATTACAAGTTCATAGTCACATAACAAACCATAACATTTGTTGATTTTATTCATATCGATGGTATATGTAAGTTGGTACACGCCAAATTAATTCATGATCTAGCGGCGGGTTTCACTGCAGTTTAACTCTTCTGCTCTCCACCCCGTTCCCTAAACCCTACACCACACCCATCAACCCTTCATCTCCCTTTTGGTTTCGGTTTGAACGGCTGAGATAGAGAAGGAGCAGGGAGGGGTATAGGGAGAGGGAGCAGAAAATTTGGTTTGGTTTCACTGACCCTGTCACTCGGTAGTTGGCCGACAAACCCAAAGCTGCCCCCACCAGATCCTCCCCAAGAAAACCCACCTCCGCCAGCGCCTCCCTGACCCGGTTCGGAGCTGCTCCAACCGAACCCAAAGCCGGACCCGGACCCACCATCGGGAGGACGACCCGCTCCCGCTCCAAACCCGAAACTGCTACCAGCAGGGCCTGATCCAAGGCCCCACTTGAAGTCCCAGGTTCCATCTGGGGCCGACCCACCGCCCCACCGGTAATCCCACCCGCCTTGTCGGCCTGATACACCGCCTGCTGAGCCACTCTGAGGATGCGCCATGGATGAGGATATGAAAAAGGAAACCACTAGCAAGAGCACCACGGCTCCCAACTTATTATAGTGCTGCTCTTTACTTATCTTCATCTTAACATTTGGCAACCTCAAAGGTGGGCATTTATTTCTTCAGGAGAGGAGTACCCAACAGTCAAAATGTAGTCGGTAGGAAATTGAATTCTCTATCCATAATCCTTGTACAAGACTCTAGAAAAGATTGATTTCATGCATATCTTGTGGACTATGCTGTTGAATTTGATCGATCATTATCTCCCTCTTTCTGTGGCACTTGTATCGATCTTGCAAGTTGCAACCCATTGTTTCATATATACAGTGACTGATTTAGAACTTAATCTAAAGGGACGAGTTTCGTATATTTTTCACTTCATAAATCAATATTTATATTAATATTTTAAAATTACAAAAAATATTAGATTCACCTTTTGAAAATTGATTAATTCATGCAGTATATACTATATTTTTTAGCGTTTTGAAAAATTATTTGAATAATGTAAGATTTTCAATTTTTGTGTTAATAAAAAATTAAAACATGAAAGGAAAAATAAAAAATAAAAGAGAAATAAACATGATTAATAAACACAAAGATTTTAATAAAGTAATTAAAACTCAATTTTTTAACAAAAGTAGGAAAAAAAAAGATTGGGAAAGAGATTGAAAAATTGAACCCATGACCTTTAGTTTTTTTCACACAAATTTCAAGACAAATACCACTAGATCAATGTATTTTTCTTGTCATTTACTTATCATTTTATATATACATAATGAAAATTATAAATTCAAAAAAAGGCTTAACTAAAAATTCGACATACTATAAGCGATTTATCGAGGGCCCTAGCCCTGTAGATCCACCCCTGCATATATATATGTAATCAACCCACTGCACGGCCACGTTTGCACTTAATTGGGTCGGGCTATTTTCAGCCCATTGAATGACTTCCGGCTCCTTCTTCTAGGTGCATAGTAGCAAGAAGAATAGTTACTTGTCTAATTTGAAAATAAAACAGCAAATATAAGCATGTTTAAACAAAAAGGAAAAAAGTGTATCGGTGAACCCAAAAAAACTCTCTCCTCTCTCTGAAAACCAAAAACCCAAAAACTACAACCCACAACCTCACCAACAAACCATCAATTACAGCATGAATATTGACCTAAAAACCCAAACTCATCTCAACCCCCAATCAACAACTATCAACAATACAAAACCTCAACCTCAACCTCAACAAGAACACCAACTCTCTCACACTTATAAAATGGATTTTTTTCAAGGTTTTTTCTTGAAAAATCCTATCAACAACTCTTAAAATATCTCTCACCAACAACTCTGGGGATATCCCATCAACAACTCTAGGGAAAACCTCTAATTAAATTTAGAGGTAAACTCCCATTAACAACGCTAGGGAAAATCTCTAATTAAATTTAGAGGAAATCCCATTACAACTAAGGGAAATCCCTCTTTGAAAAAGATATCGATCTCTTACCTCTAGACACCCATTTTTCTACCTGGATTATTCTCAAATTTTCCATTTGAAAACCCCTTATTTTTTGAGTCGTCTCCGTCTCGAATTTGCTCGCCTCCGGTCGAGCAACACCATACAACACTACCATAGCTTTGTTTCTCCAGATCCGAGCCTTTTGAGTAATCCGAGCTCAAATTTGTAGATTTGGGCTCCTTAATAAACCACACCCTTCATAGCATACACCTTCTAACCGCGAACCAGATCTATGTCTAGATGGCTTAAAAATGTCATGAGAAACCAAAACAGGTAAAAATTAAGAGGGAAAAAAAAACTCCTTGCTCTGCTCGACCAAGGGAAAAATGCAGAACTCCTTCCTTCTTCGTTCACAACCTTCAAACAATTTCGGGACAACCCAAAGCAAGTTCTTTGGAATAGTCTCCTGTTCAACACCTCCTTCAACAACTCTAGAATCCTCCATTACAAATACTAATGAACTCTTTCTCATCAAATTGATTTATCCTAACAAATTCTAACAAAACAATGGAACAGATCCTTCTTTCAATTTGTTCAAAACCTTCAAGACCCTGATTTTGTCTGACAAAATGAACAACCTGCAAAAAAAAACATAAAAAGAAATAACAATAAAAAATAAAAATTTAAGCTGGCTTCTTGCGGTGCAAGCTTAAAAACAAATTTGAAAAAAAAATTGAATGAAGAACAAAGTACGAGTTGAATAGGAAAAAAAAAGGGACAAAGATAATTCGTGGTTGGAACTTGGACCGACTACAGTGAACAATTTTTTGTTTACTTGGGCAAGTAACCCCTACCCCAAAGCTCATATAAAGAAAAATTCTTAATTAATATTTTTTATGAAAAAAAAAATTAATTTACAATCTCTATAACAAAATGATTTTTTTTCTCTATTAAAAAGTAATATCAATCAAGGTTATGTGTGATTGCTTCACAAGCAACAACCCCTTCCAAAATGTGTGTTGTTATCAACAAAATCAAAGCATCATCTTTCTAAATTGATTGTGAAGCATATGATCGGTGTGGGGCTTTTTCTGGTTTGTTTTGGTTCGAGATGTTGTTTCGGTTGAGGTCGAATGCGTGGTTCTGTGGTTCCTGTGGTCTCCTTGTGTCGGAGTTTTGCCCAGGTGTTTCATCGCACTTCTAGTTGAGTGCCTTGAAGATTGCTCTCCGGCAGCACATCATACGCCTTGTTAGAATTTGTTTGTTCTAACCCGCGTTTGTGTATCTCTTTGACCATCCCAGGTTATGTTAGCTTTTTATTTCATCTTGTTTGGTTCTCCTTTTACTCATTTTGTTATTTGGTTTGTTTCATGTCAATTTTGTCTGACTTTCGAGCCTCGTTTGGACTCTCGATCTATCAGAATATGTATGATATTTCAAATTCTATCCTTATCAAAAAAAAATGGAAAAAAGTGTACGAGCATCACACGAGTACGTGTGTACTGGAAGTGGGATGGATTAATGGAAATCTTCATTACACATTATCAAAACATAATACTATACCCAAGCACTGCAAATATATATTTCTTCCAAATTTTGCATTTATATTGTTATTCGATCTCGATAGGCAAGCCATATATATTATGACACATATTACTATATATATATATGATGAAGGTGAGTTTCTAGAGAAGAGCGTTAACGATAAGCTGGAAATCCTCAAAGCTAACTGCTCCATCCCCGTCTCCATCCATGGAACCAATGATCTGCTGGCAAACGGTCATCGGCAAACTCATCCCGTTCTCTTGAATGACCTCGAAAAGCTCGGCTCCGGTCACAACATCGCTCGTGTCCATGTCTAGGTCCTGCGCTGCAACACTGAGGAACGTGGTCATGCTGCCAAGGTCCATTTCATTGGTGTTGAACTCGAGGAACTCGGTTAGGGTCAAGAGCCCGTCGTTGTTCTTATCATTTTGTTGCATGATGGAACGGGCCTCTTGACCACTCAGGTTGTAACCAAGTGATCCCATGACTCCTGCGAGCTCCTCCACGGTTATGAGGCCATCGTTGTCCGAGTCGAAGGCTCGAAAGGCCTCCATGAGGCCCACGACATGGCTTAGGGTTTCTGCCTCGGATGAGACTGAGCCTAGCTGAGCTTGAGCCATCTTTAATTTATGTGATTTGAATGTACGTTTAGGTGCTCTGCTTATATTGATAGTATAAATAGGGGACGGGGAAGATATTTTAGCTAGGAATTATTGAGCAACATGGAAGGTATAAAGCGGGATATAGTGGATGTGTTATATAGGAATCTTATGCTCCTAATTCCATGCCTATGTTTTGTGATGGATAGGTTTTATACCACTCTTTTTTTGAGCAGAGGTTTTATACCATTCTTGAACGTGACAAAAGGGGAAAACGTCATTGTAAAGGATTGATTTTCATGCTTTTATATATGCGTTACACATATTTGATTCTAGTCAGATATAGAAAGACCTGTTTGTGCACTCTTGGGGTCAATATCTAAGCCCAATAGGCCCAATTCAGAGTGCAAAATGGGCCAGAGAGAAGCTTTTACTTCCACCCCTGGCCTCAAATTGTTAAGATTCACTTCTTTTACGGATTACAATTTACACATATTTGATTCTAGTTATTTTCCTTTTTCCTTATGTGGAGCGAATATATGCTACACAATTTTTTCATTAAACCTTATCGTAACTAGAATATACCTCACCTAAACTGGAAAAAACCCTAATGGAAAACCCTAGCCTAAAACATTCTCCCTTCCTTCTCCCTTCTTCCCGGCGCCGCACCAATCTCACCCAAAACTCCACCAATTTCTGTACTCGATCTTCCTCCATAAGAGGTCTCACTATCAATTGGAAGAAACTAATAAAGCTATATGGCTTCCTCCTCAACCTTTATCCAGATCTTGGCTTCGAAAAATGGCTTACCTCGAATTAAAAAGCCGCTCGATCGCGTCACTGGAGTATTTCTCTCCGCCGTTCTCCGATCTCCAACCCCCTCTTGCGACGCCGGCCGAGCCTACTCTACCTTGCTCTGAAATATGGCGGATGTCGGGCTTCTTGTAGGAATTCGATCCAGCAGCTCCATATCCTTTACAACGTTTCCAGATCCACCCAAATCACCGCCAAAATACTCTGGGAATCAAAACGATCTCCACTTTCTATCATCGGATCTCCACCAACAAAACTCTGTCAACACAATTTATACAAGGAGTCCGCTCTCTCTAGAAGGGGCCTCAAGATTTTCTCATCCCGCAGACAATCAACTGGCCTCAAAATAGTCCCAAGCCTCGAGTTTTGTTTCCCCACGGTTCTTGTACCGTATTTACTTTGGGGGTTCCTCGGGCTCCACTGATCTATTCCCCCATGAAGACGTCTTCTCCAAAGTCTCTACGGCTCAGCTCTCGAATCTGGATTCCTGAAGCGGTTGAGGGAGCTGGGGTCACGGCTCGTTTCCAGATCGCTCCTCCTCTCTTCCGACAAATCTACCTAAATCCAAGGTGTATTAACCCCATTCTTGAACTCTACCTTTTACTATACCAATTACTTTACTCATTGTGGTTAACTCTGTTTGTTCAACTGTCTACTGATATGCTGTGTGTGTTTGAACGACACACTTATTTCAACTCGTATCATCTATTTGATTTGGGGGGGAAATGTTATCTTCTTACTGATGTCTGGCTCTATAAGGCTTCTCAAGCCTCATCTACTGTTAACCCCCTTAAAAATAACAACATTATTAACAAAGTGGTTTGGCACTACACCTTATGGTGTGTTTTCATAGTTGAACTTTCCATAGGTTCTCTCTATCTGTCCACTATGATCTGTGACTATAAGCATTCTAATAGCTTCTCTGCTATGAGTACCAACCTGCATAAAATTAAGCTTCACAAGTGCTCTAACTGGGGCTTTACTGATGCGTTTAACCCCTTTATCTCTTGCATTAACATTTGTCTTACTACTTCTGATATTAATTTTCACCCTCTTTACTATTCTATCCAGGAATTGTTTTATCGTAGTTATATCCCTTATATCTCAGCTATTGCTAGCCTCCTTCACTAGACATGTGCAGGTTTCTAGAGTATGTGTGATCAAGGTTTTACATCTCAATTAATTACCAAAATTAACCTTCAAATGATGTATTTACTCTCCATGTGCAGGTTTCTAGATCACACATACTCTACTCATCACCCAGTTTTCATGGACTGGCAATTATGGCCCAAACATGCCCAGCTGCTAATCGTAGCTAGGAGAACTCACTCTCCAGGATGTGTATACAAACTCTTGGGAAACAAATGCCATGTTATCAGGATCATAAGGGGCAACCCCATCAAAGACCAATCAATGAAACAACTCCCTAGTACACAGATTAATCATCTTTTTTCTTACAACATCCTTTGTAGTATCATAAAGTTGGTATCCTTTGTAGCTAGGAGGACTCACTCTCCAGGATCTGTTTACAAACTCTTGGGAAACAACTATGCTTCTAAAGGCTTGTATATACATAATACCCCATTTGCCCTTAACGGAATGAATATTAACATGATCCATCCCAACTACAAAACAATATGTAACAAGATAAGACCCCATTTGCCCAAAATTACTAGCTTAAGAACAGTTTGTACATTATTCATGTATTTATCACAAAGGATTTGTCTTCGAATAAGATGGGTTCTCTTCTTCTGGTTTGGATTTACCCAGGAAATCATTAAACAGACCCTAAAAGGAGTCCACTGCACTCAGTGGCATGCATGGCAACTCACTTCTCAACACAAATCCTATAGATCTGCTCAATCTCAACTTGCACAGAAACATACCACTCGTAAAGTATCTCCTCATATAGCCCCTATAGACTTGGCCATACTTCAGCTTACCCTCTATGAACCCAAACTTGATAAACTTACCAAATTTCGTTTGCCCAAAAGCAGTGTTTCGTACTCTACTAAAATTGAACCCCTAACTATGATACTATTTCATCACCCCCATAAAATAGCAAGACCAACTTACTTGCAAAACAATCCCAGAGTGTTTAAATGAAGATAAGCCTTTGGAATTGTAGAAGCATTGGGCGTAAAAACCTCTGGACTGACATCGAGTCCTTCTTTAAAATTGAAAAAATACAAATTATGGCTCTAGTTGAAACTAGAACAAACAAAGAACCACAACAAATTCTATGGAGGAATGCTGGCTTTGATAACTTTCATTTTTCACCAGCAGTAGGATTTCCAGGCGGCTTATGCGTCATGTGGAAATCATACCAACTTTATAACGAAATTTGTGAACTCTCACATATTGATCCACGTTTCATTGCGATTAAATACAAAATACTGGACAAAGCAATTTGTATGATGATGATCTTCATCTACGCTCCCCCAAGAGAAAAAGAGAAAGATCACTTCTAGGCTAAGTTAGCAAACTTCGTCTTACAGACCAATCTTCCATGTATTCTTATTGGAGACCTCAACGAAATACAAAATAATACTAAAAAGATCGGTGGTGCTCTTCTTCCACCATCGAAATTTCTTAGACTAATGAATTTTAAAAATAATTGTGATCTCATTGATATCCCAACCCAAGGTGGGGATTTCACTTGGAGAAAAAACAGAACAGAGATCGATAACCAATACTTAAAACTAGATAGAACCCTAGTTCATGACCAAATCTTACAATGGTTCCCATGTATCTTTACAAAAAACCATGCATTCACAACCTCGGATCACAGCCCCATATCTGTTGTATTAGATAACCAATCTCATATCAAAGCTCAACCCTTTAGATTTGAGAAAATGTGGACATATCGAAAAGACTTTGAAAACATCGTGAGACAGGCCTAGCGCATCAACACGAGGGGTTCTCCAATGTTTAACCTCACAAAAAAAACCTATGCACTTAAAGCTAGTGCTAAACGTTGGAATAAAACAACATTTGGAAACATCTTTAAACAACTCAAAGAAGTAGAGGATTCTTTAACCTCTATCCAAAAAGAAATTATTACCAACCCATCACAACACCTTATAACTAAACAGAACAGATTAATACTGAAAAAGGAAAACCTCTTGTCTTTCCATAAAAAATATTGGAGTCAACGTGCGAAAACAAAACATATAAAATAGATTGATACCAATTCCAATTACTTTCACCGCATTGCTACAGGCAGACGAAATCGGAAAATAATTAGAGAAATCAGAACAAATGAAGGTACCATCATAATTGGACTGGAAAACATCCGTAACGAAATTAAATCTGATTTTGAAAGAAGATTTAAGAAAAGCAACATAGACAATAATATTCTCACACAATACCTCACTAACATAAATAATGAAATCACAAGTCAAGACAATGTAGAACTAACCAAACCAGTCACAAATGAGGAAATAAAAAAAGCGATTTTTGGAATTGGCAGTAACAAATCCCCAGGTCCAAATGGGATGTCCGCTTTATTCTACCAAAAATACTGGCATATTGTGGGACCTATGGTCATTAAAGCTGTTAAAAACTTCTTTCACTCTCGAAAACTCCTTAAACAAATAAACCACACCTTTATTACCCTTATTCCAAAATGTGAAAATCCAAACTCTACTAACCACTACAGACCCATCAGTCTATGTGTTAGGAAACGGAACTCTGGAACTTCGGTTTCCCTGAGAGTTCCTTTCCTCAGTTTCTCTACTTTTGAAGATGACAAATATTTTGATACTAATGTTTTATCTCAAATATGTGTGTTAAGGAACCACAGGAAAATTGTCGAAACCATGGAAGCCAAACAAGACAAAGAAACCAAACAACAAGCCAAAGGAACCCATGTGTGCCCAGAACTCCAACACGTGATGTTGATTTTCCCGAGAAATCTGGGAACACCAAACCTTGGACAAAAGGAGGTGAAAGCGACATGAGCGAAGCTTCCAAAGTCTGCCTCCATCCAAAGCAAAGCTCCAAGATGTCCAGAACACACAACCTCGGACAAAGGTTGCTGAAAGCGACAGGTCATAAAGCTGTCACCATCAAGTGGACAGTTCCAAAGTGTCCAGATTGATGAACCTCGGATGAAAGGAGTTGGAGAACGACTTGGCAGACTTGGTTGAAGCAGTTGACCAACCAAAGTGGATTCTGAGTTGCCTAGGTTGTTGGTACATGTAAACTATTTGCAATAAAGTGCAAAACAAATTTTTTCGCTAGTTGATCCCATGATCGAATTGAATTAGACTAAAGTGAGTGAAACCATTTAGCATTAATCTTACCCAAACTAGTTGGAAATATCTTGCACATCAAGGCATCATTAGCAATCCATAAGGCCATCTTATGTGAATACATTGCAATATGACCAACGAGATTAGATTTTCCATCGTACAAATCGAACGAAGGAGACGAGAACTTAGCTGGAGGTTGTTGGCTCATGATCTCTCTCGCGAATGGAGTAGAAGTCATCTAGTATAATTTCAATTCAGCCTGTTCATGTGCATTGATAAGGGTTGTCCCTCATTGTCAGTAATCACAATAAACGCTGCTCCACGTCCCTCACAAGACCAGATATATACCCTCGTTCTATGCCAGAGTCAACACTTTCTACCCTATACCAATGTCTGCGCTCCTATGATCGGGACCGTAGGTCTCACCCCACGTTTCGCTCCCAGCTGTGCCAAAATTGACCCACGAGGATCTGCTCATGCGCTTGATAGAGCACCTTTCATGCCTTGACGCTAAAGACGATGCACGGTGCCCCTGCCATCTCTCCCGACCGCACGCCATATGGCCCTCTCCGGGCTTGATATCAACCCGAACGAGGTGATCAAATTGTCCAGCGCTCACTGCGTGCTGCATCTAAGGGACCTCCACTTCACTTTGCAGTTGCCTTCCATTCCCGTTTATTTATGTAGCCTCTAACGAGCGCTTTTCCTGTGCCCTATCATAAGACTTGCGCAATGCTTCAATTTCTTCTCAGGCCACGCGGAGCTGCTGATCCTCATCATCTACAAAACCTTCGAATTCCTCTCGCTGGCGGTCCCGCTCCGTGATAACCTACTCCAGATGGGTGGGTTGATGCTCAAACTGACTTGAAGCTGCTCTTCTGGTGAGCACTGTCGCCTTCGTTCCCACAGACGGCGCCCAATTCTGGTAGCAAATTTCCGTCACCACAATTAATCCAAATGAAGCGACGAACGATCTTTGAAGAACCTTCCTACGAGTCAAATCGATGTAAACCTGAAAAATTGAGGGTGTGTGCCCTCAAAGACTCTCCGATGCCTAAGTCAGTAAAGAGTTAGAGAGTAAAATCAAGAGCGTTTAATTGAATGAGAGAGAGAGGATTAGGGTTTTTAAAGATAACTAATACATTTCTCCTTATGGTAAGCTAATTAAACTACCTTGTTGGGCCTCATTAATCCAAACCCCATTAAATATGGTGGCTGAGAATATAAATAGAAACAGTAAAAAAAGGCAAATAAATATTAAAGATAATATTCTACCTCCACACATATATATAGATGTTCCGGTGAAACGTAAGGAGGAATGTAAGCCATGTATTTTGGGGTAATGGAAGGTTAAGATGGAATGTTTATCTTTTTTTTTTATGGAAGGATGGAAGGTTTATCCTAGTACGCATACACCCTCCCACACCCAACCACTCCCATGGTCATGGTCTGATCATTAACTGTTGACCGGCCACCGGTCAAAGATTTTTCTTTTTCGGGCCAATTTTTTAAAAAGTTTTTTATTTTTGGTTTCCTACATGTTTTCATCATAAGAAGTTTATTTTTTAAAATTGAACAATTGCCTCTGAAATTTGAACAATTGTATCTTAAAGTTGAACAATTATTTTTTAGAAAAAACGAACCACTTCCTCTCTCACTCCAAACAAGTTTTTGAAAGTATTTTTTCCTTTTTTTACTTGATAAAAACACATTTTAAAGGTTGAATAATATTCTAAAAGAACTGAACAATATGCAACAATTTATGAACAATTTGATTTGTTCAAATATATAAATCTTTTTTTAAGTTTATTACATGAAAGTTCAAACTTATTAAAAAGATAGAGTTGAACAATACTTCATAAAAAAATGAAAAATTGTGCAATAAACTTGAACTTTTGTTTATAACGTAATATAAACTTAATACAACTCAAAATGTTCAAAACATAGACCCTAAACCCTAAATCTAAACCCTAAATCCTAAACCCTAAATGTGTAGGAAACAAGAATAGTAAAAGCAAAAAAATTGACCACCCCCTAAAAAATATAAAAATTAAAATTGTTCATTATTAAGATGCAATTGTTAAAATTTATATACATAGTGAAATGGTTGTCTAACTATAAAAATGAAATTGTTCAACTTTAAGGTATAATTGTTCAACTTTTAAGGTACAATTGTTCAACTTATATGATTGTTCAAATATAATTGTTCAATTTTAAAATACAATTGTTCAACTTTAAGAGGCAATTGTGTAATTTTTGATGATGAAAATGTGCAGGAAACCAAGAATAAAAAAGTCAAAACAAAAACTTCGCTTGGAAACAAAACTAGTCCGAATGTTTTTTTACCGGTGACCGGTCAACGGTCGGACAACGCTGATTGTTGACCGGGATTGAGTATGGTAGGATGTATGGTAATGTTGAAATGATTAGACTAGAATGCTCCTCACGTTTCACCGTAAGGGTGCTCTTCACATGAGTATTTCCCTATATATATGACTATATTGCGTTTTAAGAAAGAACTAGCTAGCCAAATATTTACAGCAAAAAAGGCCTCCAAAAAAAGTCAAAAACATTACTACAGAAAAAATGACAAAAGAATGTCTCGCCTCTGCCTCCCACTCCGCCACCACCCCCTTTCACCAAAAGAAAACCCTAATCCTCTCTTTCAGATCTTGTCTCTATGGTTCATGCTTCAATCTCATACTAAATCAAACCCCATTACTCTACTATGCTTCATCTCCATCACCTACTTTTGATTATAGAAGATTTCTCTCTAATTCGTCTAAACTTAAATCTGGATCTAGAACAAGCTTACCCTGATCTGGCTTGACTACTTTATGGGTATGGCCTCTAATTTGGGTATGGGCTCCTCCTTGGTAGTGGTTTGTATCTTTCCACCTCTGGAAGAAGGATCCGGTTTTGGCGGCGGTGGTTGTTGTGCTCCCCCTCCTTCTTCTGCTTTGCGTCTGATGGAGCTCTATGGTGGATTATGTGGTCTATGTTTCCCATGTCCACCTCTCTATGTGCTAAGGAGTGTGCTTGTGGACTTCATGAACAAATTCTACTGTATAACTTTGACTAGAAAATCAGGTTATCTCTTGCCCTTATTTTTCTTTACCAAACTCTCTCTAACTTGATGTGGCACATATCTCATAAACCTCTCTTCTCTCTCCGAACTTGAGTTTACCTTGCAACGTTTCTAGAACTACTAAGACACTGAATTGCTTCCTCTTATATGGATAAGGGTTAGCGAACAATGAGGGATGCTCTATACTTTGACCCAACTGTGAACTCCTCTTTGAAACTATTTGTGAACTCTTCTTACTCTACGTCAATTTTTTTCAAAAGACCCTTGAACCCATGGCGGGCACTGAAAACTCCTCTAAAAATCGACCTCTTCCTCCTTCCTTGTCCTCTCCCAAGGGGAAAGGGAAGGCTAAATCACTCATTTATATGTATGCATATCTTTCAAAAACATTTGGTGTTAGAGATAACATCAACAAACTAAAATAATGCTCCTTGATGGGCTATACCATTGGTGACCCAATTAAATTCTCTTGATTAAAAAAAACTGAAAAAGGACTAGAAATTTGTAAAATCGACGTTTGATATTTTTGAAAGATCAGACTTCTGGTTTGAGTTTAGATTTGCTAATCATGTCGACCAAAATAGGTTGTGGTGTTGAATTCTTTGAGTTTTGATAGTAACAAACATCGAAGTAATATGTTCGTTAAGTGTTTTAGGAACTTAAAAGTATGTCACATGGAACAATAATCCCTTGAGATCTAAGAGGGAACACAAAGTCTTCTAGATGGAACGTTACCTCGAAGGGAACAAGGATGCCGACATAGACATATGCTTTAATAAAAAAAAGAAACTTCTTATTTGGATAAGATCACGTCAAGATGTGATACGATTACGATCTAAAGACTGGGAATACATGAAGATTGTGAACCTTGGTGGTTTTGAAGAAAGAAGGAGAGAGAAAATATTCTTCTTATCTTTAGGTTATATTTTTGGATATAATATATTCTATGTAATATTCGGATAAAATAGGATTAGTTAGGATATCTTTTGCTTGCTGGGAAAACAATAAAATATCTCATTTCGTGCCTTTGTTTATGTAACTGTATATAAGTGGATGGGAATTCCATTTTTGAGTTAATGAAGTCAAACCAAAAGCACCGACACAAATGAGAGAAGAAGCCTTCAAGTCTTTGTTGTTTGTGTTCGTTAGTTTAAGTGGTAGCAGTGATTCAAGACTAGGTGGGATGTCTAGGGTTGAGTCCGAGCTACACTTGTAATGAACAATAAATCAATAAGATAAGTAGACCTCTTCTAAATCTTCTCCAGTGAAAACTAGAAGGTAGTGGGTTTTCTCTAGATAGCTAGTTGGCTATTTGGAGTTTTTAACTCTGAGTAATGTGTTTCTAAAGTTCATCTTTCTTTTGTTTTATTCCGATGCATATTCCGCAGGAACAAAACATTTGTTCACTCAAACGTAACACTAATGATCCAACATGTGGGATGGCAAACCCTACTACATATTTGGTAAACTCCTTTTGCTAAAACCTTGGTCCTATTCTTTTGACCCCATTACCAAGCCCATTTCTAGAGTTGATATGTAGATTCGTATCCCTTTGCTTCCCGTTGAATATATCAGCTTTGAAGTTATTAAAACCATTTTTGATACCAACCAAATGGGTGAACTTATCAGATTAGACCCTTTCAATGAAAAGAATCAAAGGGTTAGGTATGCCTGAATGTTTGTCAATCTTGACCTTCTTGAGCTTGACCAAAAACCATTATCATACCTGCTGAGAATGGCGATCTAAAGTTATCAGTGTTCGGTTTGAAGAAATGCCTAAACGTTGTGGGAATTGTGGTGATTTCACACATTATCCGTTAGATCTTTCAAAACACAATCTATCTAGGTTTCCATTCAGAAACTTTTTTGTTGCTAATTCCAACACATCCATTCATGAACCTAGTTCCTATGCATTGGAAAATTGGGAGAAAGTCCCTAATTTGAAGAAGGGAAAACACATTCTCTCACCATCATCTCATACCCCCCCTTAGGGTATCAAACCTAGAAATAATGGGATCTAAGTGGCCTATCATTCTACCGACCCTACCACTGAAGTGCCACCCATCTGAGAACCAACTATGACTCAACTAGCTCAACCTGACCCCATGACTATTGATGAACCAACTGTACTTGTTGTTACAACACCTCTCTCATATGTGATTGAGCCCACTAAATTGTTGTTGAGCATGTTGTCACGACTTCTGCAGATCCCGCCTTTGACCCTATCAAAACTGACCCTAAGGATGACGATCTAGAAGAGTGCCTAGTTGCGCCCACAATCCAAATCCTTGCTGAAGACAATGATGATGAGTTCAATTTGCTAGAGGGGCAAAACCTTAAAGAACTCCTTGAAAATAATAACTTGCTTGATGATGATGACCTAATTGATGAGGATGTCCCCTTTGATGATGGATACTCCCATGAAGAAATCCAAGCCATGATGCAAGATGAATATGGAAATGATGATGATAATGAATCCTTCAAGTCTTACTGATAAGGATCGCGCCTCCAATGCTCAGTTACAGCTAAGAATGGTCTGTATTCGCATCTCCAAAAAAGGCATGAAACTAGATCTCTTTGGTGATGTTTCTTTGGCTAGAGATTAGACAATTCAAGGACAGTTGATGACTGATCTTTTTGGTTGTTTTCTGATGGTTTTGAAGGGATAAGTATCCTATACTTACGTGGATATAATTCACCACAAAATTAGAACAAGGATCAAGAAAACTTCAGATATAATGCACTCACGAGCAAGAGGAATTTTCTAAAGAAAATTCATAGGATCACTCTTGAGAGGACTCTGTTTTTTATTAAGCTTGATGTGAGTAACAAAGGCCAACAAGGCCAGCATAAATGGGAACAAAATTGCAAGAGTTACAACTCTTGAGTTAGCCTATTCAAGACAAGGAAAAACCCTTCACTTATCCCTTCATTGATATTGTAGAGGAGGAGGTCCCACGTGTTCCCCTTGAATTTAAAGCAAAATGACCAAGTAGATTTGAATTGGGCCTTCTTTTATGCCAACATGTCATATCTGCGGTGGAGGTGCCGACGTCAGATTTACTTGGAGAAGAACCACCGAGTCAAGTACAAATTGGCTCAGCGCTCCTAAGCTCAAAAGACCCTCCATAAGCTTAGTCTTGAGTCCAAATGCTTGGGCCCTTGTGAACACGCCAAGAGGTGGCTCATCGCCAAGGCTAGGAGAAGGAACCCTGGCAGTGGTGCGAATGGGATAGGGTACACAGTGTTGGTAGGGCGCATGAGCATTTCCCTTGGCGCTTAAGGGTTGAATGGGTTTCTTGGGTCCAAGGATGACTATGAGAGCCGGCATATGCGAGTAAGTGGCTTCCAGATAGGTGGCGCGATGGGGGTGGTTGGTGTACGTGCGCCTGCCAAGGAAGAAGGAGCAAGCGAGGGCAAAGCTTGATCTTCCTCTTGGCCATCTTCATGGGTTTTTTGGTCTTCTTGATGGAACATAGTCACATCATTCTCCCTCTCTTGAAAGGGATTCGACCTCAAATCCAGGTGCCCTACAAGTAAAATAGAATAGTAAGGCCTTTGTACTCGACCAAGTAAATGTGATAACATAAGAATGAAAATTCCAAGTTCTATATGATATGCAAACATACATGCACAAACTATTCCACTCTTCTTTCTAGTACTATGTACATGCTCAGTAATGCAACTATCAACATAACACGCATGTCTGGACATGATGATAATATTATGAACTAGATGCATCACACAAGACATGTATTGAGAAAGAGAACTATGGTGCACAAAAGAGTATCTAGTTCTACACGCAAAAAAATGATTCTATCACTTGCGATGTCCTAAGCCCTGTCATATGTTCATTTTCAAACCAAAGAGATAGAATTGAAAAATGGGAGACAAATGATACTTGCCTAAGAGTAGACTTCATTGGAACATCTTCCCTTTTATTGTAAAAAACTTAGTTCTCGGATTGCCAAACATCCATGGCATTGCCCTTTTCTTGGAGTTGAAATTACAAGCATGACGGGACCATAGGTGTCGCATCCAACCATGGAGTAGCCAAAGAACTTAGTGAACTACGCACGACGGTAGGGTTTTGCTTGCTTCTTATAGGAGTAGGAGATGGTTCCTAAACTTCCTCCTCCTTTTTCTTTGTTTCTCGCTCCAAGGGCTCTCCTCCATAAATGGATGGCTCAAACATCGATAGAGGCTCTTTGACTAGATTTAGTTCAACCGACCTTAGGGTCTCATTATGTATAGCATGGACTCTTGCAAGTTGGTCCAACTTCACATCAAGGAGCCTAATGAATAGATTTGCAAGGTGCTTACTTTCCTCACGAAAAAGTGCCAATTGTCGACTGTTTTCTTGGTGGACTTGTAAGAGCATGGCCAAAGTTTTTCTAAGTTCGAGATCATCTTGATCCATTTGAGCTTTCCTAATCAAGGTTAGCAAGAAAACAAGCCAAACCTCTAAGACTTTGCAGAAAGTAGGTGTATTACCCCGGATTTGTAATCCTTTATAAGGATTAGAGTGCTATCCATGTCAACAAGAGCTCTTCCTTTTCATGGTTCAAGTGAGGACAAAAAACTATAAAGCTAAGCGTGATAGGGATGGAGTAGTACCAGGATGGGTGACCTCTTGGGAAGTTCCTGGGTTGGCATGGGATGGCGCTTCTAAGGCCTCGGATCTTACAGATGATATCAGAGCCGACTCTGGGTTATGAGCAGGCTTGGTCCAGTGGACGGTCGCTCGACCCAGAGGGCAGTCTTTGGGCCTTGACGAGGTCATAAAGTGTTTAAGTGGGGGAGATTGTAATACCCCATATTTATAATTCTTTATAAGGATTAGAGTGTTACCCATGTCAACAAGAGATCTTTCTTTTCATGGTTCAAGTGGGGACAAAGAACTATGAAGTTAAGCGTGCTAGGGCGGGAGTAGTACCAGGATGGGTGACCTCTTGGGAAGTTCTTGGGTTGGCATGGGATGACGCTTCTCAGGCCCCGGGTCTTATAGTAGGGCTACCTTTCAATGGTACATTAGGGCAACACATGGAAAGCCAAACAAGTAGTGAATGTTCACCCTAAAAACCAGACTTGCAAGTCATGGAAAAGTTAGGGCTAGGGTAGATTGGTGATGGAAGAAAAGGCAACAAAATCAACAAGTTCGTATGCATTTTAAGTTGTTGCAAGCTTTAAATCAAGACACACAAGAAGGTACTTTCACCTTAGTTTTTACACAAGCACAACAAGATGAAATTTTTTCTCAAACTTTCTTAGCCAAGCTCAGCTTCTTTTTCTCGTTGGGCCCGAGTTTTTCTAAGTCTGACCTCTTTTCTTTTGTTTTTCTCCGGATCCGAGTTTTTATATACCCAACCTTGTTTTCTTATTGAGTCTGACTTTCCTTTTATGTCTTAAAACTGATTTACCAACTTTGACAATTTGGATAGCAACTTTTCCTTACAAGAATTCACACTTTACACTTTCAAGATCACAGTTTTTCTTTGTCCAACATTCGGTGCTTTTCCCGTATCTTGTTTCCTTGACTTTTAGCATGCAAACAATATAAAATGCACAATAAAATGTTGATTTAAGATGCATCAAAGTGAGGAAAACACAGAAGTTAAGGATGGAAATTTCAGGGGTCCAATAACAACAAAACTGATTAAATGAAGTGCAAATGCAAGTGGGGTTTAATACTTTTTTGCATTGATTAAAGGAAGGTGAATTTGAGGCAGTTTAGCACATGAAATGTTGTCTTCGACCTTGTTAAATTCGACCAACACAGATCTGGAAAGTGCAGCAAAAACGCATGGAGATTCGAGGCCAAACAATGCTAGAACACGAGCAATACAAGATCGAAATTGGTTTCAACAATTCAACAACTTGGTTTGAGCGTCTTACCTAGTCTAGCTCTTATACCACGTGATAAGGATCGCGCCTCCAATTCTCAGTTCAAGGTAGGAATGGTTCGTGCTTGCATCTCCGAAAAAGGCTCGAAACTAGATCTCTTTGGTGATGTTTCTTTGGCTAGAGATTAGATGATTAAAGGGAAGTTGAGGACTGATATTTTTGGTTGTTTTCTGATTGTTTTGAAGGGATAAGTATCCTATAATTAGGTAGATATAACGCACCACAAAAGTAGAGAACAAGGATCAAGGAAACTTGAGATATAACGCACTCAAGAACGCTCGATCAACACTCAATATAACTCACGAGCAAGAGGAATTTTCTATTTTCAGAGGATCACTCTTGAGAGAACTCAGTTTTTGATTAAGCTTGAAGTGAGTAACAAAGGCCAACAAGGCCAGATTAAATAGGAAAAAAAATGCAAGAGTTACAACTCTTGAGCTAGCCTATTCAAGACAAGTAAAAATCCTTCACTTAGCCAACTAATTACATCATTTAAATCACTTCAAATCTGATTAAACCATTCATTAATCTTGTATATGAGGAGGTATCACGTGTCCCCTTGAATTTGAAGCAAAATGACCGAGTGGATTTGAATTAGGCCTCCTTTTACGCCAACATGTCAAATCTGTGGTGAAGGCCGCCGGCGTCGGATTTACTTGGAGAATAACCACCGAGTCAAGTACAAATTGACTCGTCGCTCCTAAGCTCAAAAGACTCTCCATAAGCTTAGTCTTGAGTCCAAATGCTTGGGCCCTTGTGATCACGCCAGAAGGTGGCTCATCGCCGAGGCTAGGAGAAGGAACCCTAACGGTGGTGTGAATGGGAGAGGGTGCACAACATTGGTAGGGTGCTTGAGCATTTTCCTTTACGCTCAAGGGTTGGATGGGTTCCTTGGGTCCAAGGATGACTATGGGAGTTGGCATGTGCGGGGAAAGTGGCTCCGGGACCGGTGGCGCCGTGGAGGTGGTTGGTGTGCGCGCGCCCGCAGAGGAAGAAGGCGCAAGCGAGGGCAAAGCTTGATCTTCCTCTTGGCTATCTTCATGGGTTTCTTGGTCTTCTTGATGGAACATAGTCACATCACTTACACTACTATGCATACTTGAAGTTTGATCACAATTGTCCCTGATCAAACTAAGAAAGATAAGCCTCATCACTAAAATTCCGAGTCTAGAAAACACAAGGAAATGGAATGTAAGGATGATATTGCCTCTTTTAGAATGAATGGTATCAATAAAATGAAGGTTTGATTATGGAGTTAAAGAATTGTCAAGAATTCTTGCCCTTTTGGTGAAGCCTCAAAGTCCTATGGACCAGATAGACCCTTGGAATATCTTTTTGGAAATTGGGTTATCTCTTAGCAAGTTTCTCTTGATAATTATATGTACCCCTTGTTTTATTTCATCAATTGCTTCCTTTTTTGCTTCTCTTATGTTTGTGTGATGCTACCCTGCCTGGTTGTAAGTTGGACTAGAATGTCTTTGAATGGAGGTTTCAACTTTGACTATCTCATTGCTCATCTATAGGCTGCTACAAATTTACTACCATATGTTGAACTATGATATGTTAAATCATGACAAATACCACAATCGCAAAAGACAATTAAAAACTTTAACAATGGTATTGAATCACTCTTTCTACTTCATCCTCCCTCTTTCTTATTCTTCTATTTTCTGTTGTTTTGCCTCTCTCTAATTTTCTTTCCTTTGTCTTTTTGTTTTCTTGCAGGTTGGTGCTTCTCTGACCAATCAGGGCCCCCTTGAGTTGGACTTGTGGATGCTTCATTCTTCTTGTCCATCTGGTTCTGCTTCATTAGGTTCTCCTTAACCCCCATCTCATTTCTCTTTCTTTTGCTGATGGCTCTCTCTTTCCCTTCATTTTCTGTTTCCCTAGTCTCTATGCTTTTTCTTCATTTCTCTTATTTCCCTCTTTTTTTGGTTTTGTTTTTCTAACTTACTTTATACTCTCCTTGCTCTTTGGGGAGGAAAATGTTAGGAATGAAATTCGTATTGTCTTGGTCTAATGTTAGGAATTTCATTCCTAGCATTTGTCTTTAGAACCAATTTTCGACAAGTTCTTGTTCTTTTTTGTATCCCTATGTCGACTCTCACCTTGAAAATTTCAGTATTAAACATACATGACCTCCTTGTATTTTTTTTAATATCCAGAACGCTTGTAATTTGCATTTGTGTGGTGTGATTATGTTTGGACGTAAGAGTCTCACTAATTTTTTATTGAGCCATCTTGGGATAAGACATGAACAAAGCTTTACAAAATTTCCTTTCTCCATTCTCAATCGGACTACTAATTTTACATGAAAATTTTGTCTAATCACAAAATTTGGAATAAAGTATATATTCATGAGTGCTTCTCGACTAACAAGAACAAACCGATTAATGACCATAATGAGAATCAATTTTATTTGTTTCCATGAAGATCACAACCTGAAAGTGCAGAGGTATTAGTCATAAGAACCTATGGATTGAACTGGAGTCCTTTTACAAAATCGAAAGGATCCAACTACTCACTCTCTTTGAAACTAGAACAGAAAATCAACCTCTTGAAAGACAATGGAAAAAGATTGGTTTTGACCAATCTCGTTTCTATCAGTAATGGGTTTTCGAGTGGTTTATGCATGATGTGGAAAACATATCAGCTTAACAATGAAATTATTTAAATTGATTGAATCAATGCTAGATTCATTAGATTACGCTATTCGAACTTGTGCACAAGAAATAAGACAATGATTATCTTGGCTTATGCTCCACCATACGAAGCTGTGAAATCAGCGTTCTAGGAGGAAATAATTTCGTTTATTAAAAAATCCCTATTCCGATGGGTGATCTCAACAAAATTTAAGACCCATCGAAAAAAAAGCAGAGCACCAATACCTTATATGCAACACCTTTCAAATTTGGAAAAATATGGATGGCGCGGAGAGATTTTAGAAATGTTCTTAAATAGGTTTGGAAAACTAGATACTTTAGATAACAAATGTATGACCTTGTTAAAAAAACACGGCCTCAAAGGACAATCGAAGGATTGGAACAAACATATCTTTGGAAATTTTTACACAACTTCATAAAATCGAGGAAGAACTCACCACAATTCATAAAACAATTTGTTCTAACCCTAATAGAACTTTAGCAGATAAACAAACCAAATTGATTGCAAAAAAAAAAGAACAACGTTTAAACTTCCAGAAAATTTACTAGAACCAAAGGGACAAGACAAAGCATATCAATGCGAGATACTTTCATAAATAGAAATAAGTAAGCACAATAGGAAAATAATAAAAGAAATCAGGACTCCGGAAGGTACCACTATCATTGGGGAGGCAAATGTTAGGAATGAAATTCGTATTGACTTCATAAAAATATTCAAAAGCTCCCCAATCAACGAAAATACCTTACGGGAACACCTAGACCTACTTAATACAAAGACAATAGACCAAGACAATGAGGAACTGACACGACAAGTAACTAATGACGAAATTAAGAAAGCCTCTTTTTCCACTGGCGGGGACAAATCGCATGATCCTGATGATATGCCAACTTGATTCTATCATAAATACAGGATATTGTAGGACCATTTGTTATCCAAGCGCTTAAAGGCTTCTTCCTTTTAGGAAAAATTCAAAGACACATAAACCAGACATTTATCACCCTTATACCAAAATGTGATAATCCTAACTCTACTAACCACTACCGACCAATTAGCCTATGCCTGACAATCTCTAAAATCATTTCTAAAATCTTAACAGAATGGCTAAAAAAACATATGCAAATATTGCTCCACCACCTACAAGGTGTTTTTGTGGCTAATAGAGCGCGCTATTCAGTACAATATTCTTGTTGCACATGAAATTTTCCACTCGTTCAAATCAAGGAAAGGGGTTGAAGGCTACATTGCGATAATATTAGACATGAAGAAAGCATATGACCGGATTAAATGGAAATTCAGTCTACATATCCTTTATAAATTTGGATTCGGCGATAATTTGTTGACTGGATTAAAGAAAGCATTTCAACGGTGTCTTTCTCTATTCTAGTTAACAATGGACCTACATAAATTTTCGACCAAAAAGAGGACTTCGACAAGGAGATTCTTTGTCTCCTTTTCTCTTCATTCTTGCGGCTGAAATCCTCACTAGAAAATTATATCAAGCATCCCAACGATAAAAGAAATCCTTGGGGTTTCAAATATCGAAACATGATAATCATATCCCCTTTCTAGCTTTCGTTGATGACATTATGATCTTCTAAAGCTAGTCCTCAGAATTGTCAGGAAATAAACATATCATTGATGACTATTGCAAAATCTCCAAACAAAAACTTAATTTTCACAAATAATCTTTCCAAGTCACAAAGAAAGTACCAAACGGTCAAAAATAATGTAGTCAAGGAATTCTGACAATCTCAAACCTAACATGGCTTGAAAAGTACCTTGGTTGTCCTATAATCGATGGGAGGGTCAACTCAAGCACTTTTAAGGACATTATAACAAAATCAAATGAATCATTTGAGTAAAAGGAAAGCGAACTCCTTATCCCAAGCTAGCGGAACAACTCTTATTAAATCAAATCTGGTTGCTAGGCCAAATTTCCTAATTCAAAGTTGTATGCTCCAAAAAAACACTCATAATGAACTAGAATACCCAAGGAACCACAAAGTTAGAAACAAGGAGGGAAAACAAAGTTCAAATAAACATGCTAGGAACAAATCCGGGAAGAGAGAGAATAGAACTTCGTTAGGCACTTAAGCAAGTAAAGCTCCAATGCGTTGGAGAACAACTACAATGTGGTCACCTAGATCCTCTCTTACCTTCCTCTTGTTCATTGGATTGAGGGAGCTCTAAGCTTTCAAGGAGCAAAGTAGCTCTCTGGAAAAGCTTTTAAGAACGATTGTTGAACTCTTTACCAAAGAGACAAGGTTTTACAAAATGCCCTTTAAAGGGACACAATGTGAAACAATGTTGTTCTGTGTAAATTGGAGGAGAGTTGTTGCATTCCTAAGTGAGACAACACCAGATTTGGGCCCATGAGTGGGAACCTAATGAATGCTTCAGATTTCACCCAAATTGGTCAGCCTCAATTTGTCATATTTATCCATTGTACATACAACTACATCATCCCAAAGAACTAAGGAATTACATGTTATTTAATCTCTACAGTTGCCCTCATAATTTCTATGTTTACATCAATGTAAAACTGCCTTGTTTGTATTGGTTCTGAGATTTACATACTTATCTATCACTGGACTTTATTCTACCCTCCTCAAGCTAATCAGAGTTTTCACTTTAAATCTTGTGTGAAAGTTTTATGCTTTTTCTTGTGCTTATTGTGTTGCACATTTTTTTATAACAATACTTTGTTCTATCAGAGACAACACTAACGATCCAACATTTTATAAATTTATTTCTCTCCTTATTATTCTTATATTTTTTATGTCGTTTACACACTTGCATAAAAAACATTGGGAGAATCCAACTATTTAAGCAACTAAACTTGCATGATGCACTATTCCTATTGTAAAGAATTACAAGATAAGTCTTTTCAAAGAGCGGGTTTAAGAGCTCTTTCCCTATTCCCAATTACCACAAGAGTATTGTTCTGTAACAGGGTACAAACCACATTTGTTTTTTCATAACATAAACTTCATTTTTGTTCGAATCAACACAATGATCCCGACGAAATGGAGACATCCACCCTTAGTTCCTCGTTCGCGTAGTGGGTGTTCCGGCCATTGCCATCCCTTTTCCAAAACAATTTGAACTGACCTTGACACAATAGAAGATAACGCTTCTTTTAATTTAAACAATCAATGAGAATAAAAGTTTTTTATGATAAGGAAAAAATTAGGAAAGTTCTAACATTGGTTAGAAAACCATCCTAGGGCATCCTTTCGGATGAGAACTAACAGCTCTAGGTCTGACCAAAGGTCCAGAATACCAGGAGAGTGACCCAGAAAAGCAATTCGGTTCGCAGCATGATTGAATTCTCTAAAGATATGACAAAACTCCACATCCGAGAAGAAGAGCAACTCATGGTGGATATCCGAAATCACCATCTCGATCTCCCATGGGCACGACCAGTCACCTACAAGCACATTAATAATACACAGGTTGTCACCCTCAATGGATATCCGTTTATTGTCAAGAGATCTAGGGGCCTAAATTCCCAGACGGACGACTAATGCTTCCGCCATAAGGACACTATTAAGGCTACATTTAGTAACATTCATGTTAATAAGATTTACATTTTCATCTCTTATTATAAATCCATATGTAGCGTTACCATTATCCAATTTAGATCCGTCTAAATTAATTTTAATATACCATTGTTGTGGTTTTTGCCAGGGAAGCCTCCTTTTCCTTCTTGGGTGTTGTTTTCTTTTATTTTCTAGTGGTATGTTTGTCATCTTCATCAGTATTGTTTTTCCATTTTCTCGGGTTTGAATTTGAGTTTTAGTGAAGTTTATGATGTCGTTTACATGTTGTGAAATATCGGAACCAAATTTTTTATGATTCTTTGAAACCAAACACACCACCAGATAGGGATGATAATGGATCAGGTGATGTACGAGTGGACTACATCCATCCATCCATCACCCGACCCAGTTTTTAAATCCGGTCACCCGACCCGATCGCACCTGAGGGGGGCATCACCCGAACCCGATCCACTCGATCACCCACGGGTGAACGGGTGGGTTAGGTGATTTTCGGTGAACTTTATCATTATAACTTTATATAAGAATTTAAATACAATAATTGCTAAATCACAATAAAACAACAAAAAAGTTACATTTAGGACGTCTCATGCACGATATACACGGTACGCTACACGCAAAAACCACATATCCATAGGTGCATTGGAGTTTGACCTTACAGGTACAACTGAAACATTTTAAACAACTTGAGCAACTACAACACCAACAACACCAGCATGTGGTGCGAGGGCATGGCTTGGGTTTTAAATGAAGGTTCGACTTCTCATCGATCTTCTTGAATCGTTTCTAGGTGGTTGTCTTTTCCGTTTCTTGGACGAATCTGCAGAGGTGGCGAATGTAGTCAGGATAGAGTTCCATGTTGCACTTCCCACCTCCCTTGATCCATAGGGCCTCGTAGGGATCCCTTGCCCGTTTCCATAATCCATTTCCATGTGACCAGTTCACCACATCATCTTAGGTACCCTACGAATAAGAAAATATGATAAATAAAGAGGTAGATTACTTGTTTTAAATAAAGGTTCAATGAGCAGAAATAACCTATACTACAACAACTAACCCAATAGAAGTACGCACTCCTTAAAATATGTTATATTTTCTAACGATATTACACATTCTTCACAAACTGGAAAGCATAGTCTTGAAGATTGAAAAATATGTCATTGTGAATGAACTGAAGACATTTAAAAGTAATATGTTTCACCAATCACCATATTTATACAATTTGACCCTAAATGAAGGGCCTACAATGTAATTCATGGATTGACGTGGCCGAAATATGCAATGCAAATATCGTTGAATGGCCTAGTCAAAGTAAAAGTCCTAACAACCTACTAAACAGATGTATAGCAAGCAAGTAAGGGTCGAACCCACAGGGAAGATCTGATGAAGTATGCAATTATGATTAACAAGTAACAAGGAAATGGGGTTTTGGTTATCAAGCAGAGCAAAGTAAACGGGTTTAGTTGATTTGAGAATATGATTGGGGAAAGTAGTTCCACTAGAACGAGATCCACAATACAAAGATGTAATTTGATCACATAAATCTATTAAATCCAAGTTCTTTTACTATTCTTATGGTTGTTCCCACCCTGATCTTGATTAACTACCAATTCAGACAGTTGTTGATAGTACTTACTACAATATCAATGGAAGAAAACCTTACCACTAAAAAAGCAATAGCAATGCACACAAGGATATAGGATACATGCAAATATAAGAAAACCTTACTACTTAACATGCAAATGATTCTCACTCACAATTGCGCACTCGTATTCCACTATATGCAACAATCGTGTATGCTACTAGATATGCACTCGTATTCCACTATATGCAAACCCTAGCAATTGATAAAGATTACTCAACCTAGTTGATCTGGCTATGAAGAATAACAATGAATCAATATTCAATATAACCAAGAGAATCAAACCAACACATATAAGAATAGGAACAAGGAATAGAAATCTCACAAACACATCAACTGTATTGCTTCAAACGTCTAGTAGAACAAAGGGAAATTAGTGCTCCATTCAGATGCAAATGAAACCCTAATGAGAAAGAAAACAACGATGCTAAAAGTCTGATGTAAATTTTCTGCCTCTTAACCTAGAAAGAGGTCTTAAATAGGCTTAGGAAATAAGTTTAACCTAACGAAAATAGCAAGGGAAATAAAAATAATAGAAATAAGAAAGTCCGAAAATGCATAAAAGGAAATAATGTCTTCTGGCCGCGAGGCGTTACGTGTGCCCACCGCGGGGCGGTGGCTTCTTCTGGCGCGACCAGCTCTTCTCTGAGACCCACTGTCGGGTCGCGGTGGCTCTGGCGTGGGGCGGTAGTAGTTCGCCCACTCCTTTCTTCAGCTCTTCTTCTTCTCTTCCGCTCTTCTATACTACCAAGTGTTGGTAGCCTTCTCCAATTAGTCTTCAAGCGGATCCTCATCCATCTTCATCATCTCCATCTAAGTTGTAAATCTCTGGATATCTTCAATTCTCTCCACATCTTCTGGATTACAGATTTAGCCTCAAATCTGATCATAAACTCCTTCAAATAATGCTAATAATTGCTAGTAAAGGTGCATGAAATGACACCTATCAAATTCCCCCATACTTAGACCTTTACTCGTCCCGAGTAAGCTAATGATAAACCTACTCCCTCAATCAAACACCAAGGCCTCAGGAAGTACAAGAAAATATGACACCAGCAACTACAACATCTCAACCATCAGCTCTAGACAACCAAAACAAGTGATGCAAAGATTATTCTAATCCTAACTCCAATCTAGCTCCTTATCGCTCCAGAGTGGCCTACCCGAGTCTTCCTTATGACTCCCCTTCTTATGACGCCGACCTCTAGAATGATCCTAAAATCACTCTTTTTTCTTTACGCTCATTTTGCCCAGGCGCCCTCTCAGGTTTTCACCTAGCCACTCATTTCATTTTGCTAGATATCTCACAAATACTCGCATCACTCCAGTCCATTTTTGCACTGGTCTATACCAGTCGGACTACCTGCTTTTTACCTGAACCGCCCTTTCGGATTTTCAGCTCATCCCAGGATTTTGATTGCTTTTTCACATCTTTTTGGCTTTTTCGATTTTTTTTTTATAGAAATACTTGAATGAAAATTACAGAAAACAAAGCTATGTACACTAGCTAGCTAGACAGTACAGTCTAAATCCTTCCCCCATACTTAAACCGAACATTGTCCTCAATGTAGAGAAGAAAACAGCAAATGAAATAGGGAAAGGAGAAATAAACTCACTGTGGGCCGGATGGTGGTGGTGGTGGGAACCTCCCAAAGTAGTCCCTCATATGAGCGTCCATAGCATTCAGACGCTCATCTACATCAGCACGGAACTAGGTCTGCCAAGTCTGCAGACCGGTCTCTACTCGGGTGTTCCAGTGAGTCTGCTGCACCGAGAATGCATCAAATCTTACGTACAACTCCTGCCAAGGTGTGGCAGGACCATAAGAAGACGAAGGTGCATCAAACTGGGTAGGCAGAGGAGCATCCTCACCCACAGAGTCAGCAGCAGCAGCACTAGCACTAGGGCCCTCTCCAAACGGATCCGAAGGAGCAGCAACAGGGGTAGCATCAGCCATAACTCTGCTATCACTGGGAATCCACCATCCCGCAAATGAAGGGGAATAAGTGAAAACCCAAGGAAGAATCAGAATATGACCATCGTATGAAGACCAAACTAAATCACCATCCCTGCCCAATGGCTTCAGCATCGAGCACACTCTCATGTGCGCCATGTCATACATCGCATGAGCAACAGGCCGAGGAATACGATCGGTGGCAATAATCTCAGCACAAAGAAGGGTGATCAAACCACCCCCACAAATATCACGTGGCTCACCATCACGAATCCTCTTCAAGGAACTCAGGAAAAGACTAGCCCAACACGGGGTGTACGTAACAATAGACAAGATGCTCAAAAACCATTGGAAGTCCTTCAGAGGGATCTTACCATCATCAGCATGGCCAAAGAAATCTCTCATCAATATCTTGTGGATCAACCTTAAGCAAGGGTTCACCAACTTCAAATTCACCTCCTGGCCCTTCTTAAACTTCCTATGCGTGGCAGCCTCCTAAAACTCCATCATATCCGTCTCAATCAGACCATCAGACCACCCATCAGACGGTTCCTTTGTAATGCCCAGGGCACCACGAATCTCCTCAGCAGACAAAGCATACTCACGACCGTTATACGTGAACGTGATCTTCGTCAACCTCTTGTTGGCGGAACCATCAGAATACCTCTTAACAGAGGCGATGAACTGGTAGCATAGCTCGGGGTAAGCATCAGCGGACTTTTTCAGGAAGGTTCCCAGGCCACACTCTGCTAAACAAAGAGATACACACTCCAACATACCAAACTCAATCAACGTTGGCTTGTCAAAGAACTTAGTAGCCAACACCTTCCTCTCCTTTACAACGTTATACACCTCATTCTCATCCCTCGTAGAGACCTGCTTTCTATCTCTAGGTGCCATAAGTAATGAATTGAGATGCTCAAAACAAAGGGCGACCAAAGAGGATTTACAAACGAGCGAAAAACACACAGCCTGGTAGTCTCGCCGCGGGGCGGTGGATGTGCCGCCGGGTCGCGGTGGGGTAACTGGGACTTCACGCCGGGTCGCGGTGGGGGTCGTCGCGGGGCGGTGGCAGGCGACGCGGTGGTGGGCGACGCGAGGCGGCGGGGTTTGTGTTTGGCTCTTTTGTGTGGCTAAACTCCAAATTGGGCAAAGAAACTCAAGGTTAATGTAATTGGAGGCTAGATTCGGACCAAGAACAAGAGGGGTTGGTAGGAAAATGGGGGAATGGCTTGGAAAAGCTTGAGAGGGGTGTTGGGTATGGAGGGTTTGTGAGAGTGGAGGCTAGGTTAGGGAAGGGAAAAGGAAGAAGGGTTGATGGGCCGGTTATGTACATTGGCCCAAAGAGAAAACTCGGCCAAAAGGGGCCCAATCCGTCAATTTCTTATATACCACTGATTTTTTTATTTTATTTTATTTTTTTCGGAGTGGAGGAAATATAGCAGACATCCACCGCGGGGCGGCGGACTTGTCACCGGGCCGTGGTGAGGTAACTGAGAGCACCGTCTCCTCTCCATTTACTTTTGTACCTGAAATGTTAGTGACAGGCGAACGAAACAAAGCAAAAGGAATTACAGAATTAATCTAGGAGAAAAGAAAAATTAAGGAAAACTACCTCGGGTTGCCTCCCGGACAGCGCCTTAGTTAACGTCATTGGCTCGACGTACTTCAAATCAACTACCACCTAGAACAGGATCCCTTCGGAATCCTCCTAACTGTCTCCTCCTGTTGGAACTTCCCATGGAAAGGATTGAACCTTAGACCATGCTCCCTCTTGGCCATTGACTCCATAATTGCTTCCTTTGGAGCTTCTCCCCCATACTTAGAGCGATGTGGGGGCCGATATGGCTCAACCTGATCATGCTACATGACACTAGATGAAGGCTTACTGCCTTGTATGGTTAGTGCAGGGGGGCAAGTTCCCAAAGTAGAGGGGGTGGATTCTCATATGACATCAAGTAAGACATCATGCTCATGCAAATCAAAAGGTTCAGCAATAGCAGAATATTCAACTATGGTCTCTACTGCACTAGTCTTAACATTTTCCTGAGTAGGATTATCAATATCACTAATGCAGCAAAGGGTAGGCAATTCAATGGAGTTGACCTTATGAATATTATGCTCAAAAATTATTCCATCGAATTCCATAGTTAAAGTTCCACTATCCACATCAATCTTCGTCATGGATGTTTTCATAAAAGGTCGACCTAACATAACAAGAGCAACATGCTCATCATAATCCATATCCATTACGAAGAAATCAGCAGGAAAAATTAAGGGACCTATCTTAACAAGAATATCTTCCACAACACCCTTAGGAGGCACACAAGAACCATCAGCAAGTTGAATCACAATATTGGTATCATGCAAAGGTCCTACTCCTAAATCTTCAAGCAATGAGTAAGGCAAAACATTAATAGAGGCACCCAAGTCTAACAGGGCTTTCTCAAATCGATGCTCACCTATAGCAATAGGAATAGTGAACGTACCTGGATCCTTGCACTTCTCAGGCATACGCTTTTGAAATACCGCCGAGACATGTTCACCAACCGGAACCTTCTTCTAGACCTTCAACTTTTGTGTCCTCTTGACGGTGCACAACCCCTTCAACAACTTGGCATATCGAGGAACAGCCTTAATAAGCTTAAGAAGAGGGATGTTCACCTCACAGTTTCGGAATGTCTCGAAAAGATCATTGTTGTCGGCGACCCTTCTAGCTTTTAGCGCCTCGGGACAAGGTGATGGTGGCTTCTCGGAACCGAGAGGGGGAAAAACCGGACGAACATAATTATCAACGCAAACCTCTTCGGTGGCGCTTGGATTTTGGAGGCCGGGTCACGGTAGTCTCACCGCGGGGCGGTGGTCATTGCCGCGGGCGGTGGTCATTGCCGCGGGACGGTGAGGTCGCGGTGGGATTACTGAGGCTTGCCGCCGGGTCGCGGTCAGTGTCGCTGTGGGGCGGTGACATGCATGCCTCTTCACTGGCCTCAGATCCAACTCGCCGCCGGGTTGCGGTGGAGTCCACCGTGGGGCGGTAACCGATATTCTCCATCTCAAATTCGCTCTCCTTTCCAGCAATAGGAGGAACGACCAGTTGCTTACCACTTCTGAGGGTGATGGCACTCACATTTTCCCTTGGATTCACTGTGGTCTGAGATGGCAAGGAATTAGATGTCTTTTGGTCAATCTTGGTCACAACATCAGCCAGTTGACCAATCTGCCTCTCCATATTCTTTATACTTGACTCAGTAGTCTGCACATGAATGGCGAAGTGCTGAGTCAAGGTCTTTAGCAACTCTTCAGTAGTAGCACCAGAGTTTTGGCCTAGAGGCCTCTGTTGGTATGGGGCTCTCTGCTGGTATTGCTGTTGTGCCGGTTGTTGACCACCTTGTGGGTCGTTCCACCGGAAGCCTGGGTGGTCACGCCCTCTCGGATTATAGTTGGGTTGTCCACCAAACTGCGGTCTAGGGGGTCCGTAACCTCCTACAGCATTCACTTCAGAAGTACCTTCCTCTTGCAGCTGAGGACAAGTATCAGTAGGGTGGAATTGATCACAGCAAATCCCACATGCTTTGACTTGTTGAGGAGTGTTTTGGTTCGCCATTCTCTTCACCATCTCCTTTAACTCAGCTAACTCATTCAGCACAGGGCTAGGTCCTGCAGGAGTCACAGCATTGACTGCCTTTATCTGGTACATCTTACCAAAGCTCCTGGTACTCTCACTCATCTCCTGAAATCTTTCCATGGCTGCGTTCGGTGTCAGATTGAGTATGCTCCCACCGCATGCAGCGTCAACCATTCTTCTCTCTTGATCGAGCAGGCCATTGTGTAAGTAGAGAACAAGATCCTGCTTGGCGTATCTGTGGAATGGGCAGCTAGAGCAAAGCCTCTTGTACCGCTCAAGATAGTCATATAGCGTCTCATCAGCACCCTGCTCAATGTTAGCAATTGCCTTTTTCAAAGCATTCGCCTTCTTTTTTGGGAAGTACTTGTCAAGAAACGCCTTGTGCAGTTTAGTCCAAGTATCTATGGTCCTTGGCGGCAAGTGATAATACCAGTCGCTAGTAGAGTCTAGCAAAGAAAAACCAAAGGCTCTCATCTTGATTTGATCCTCCGTCACATTCCTTGGCTTCATAGTCATGCAGACATTGTGGAATTTACCCAGATGAGATATCGAGTCCTCTCCACTCAAACCATGGAATTTCGGGAGATAAGCAACAAGTCCAGATTTCAGCTCAAAGTTCACTCCTACGTCAAGTGCAGGAATGACGACAGCCAAGGGGGGTTGTGCCCCAATGTTCGGTTCAGTCAGCTCTCTCAGAGTTTCGGCCATTGCAGCAGGAGGGATGTCAACTGGCTCAACGGTCTCAACTGTCTCAACCTCGGCTTCTTCTTCTCCTTGATCGCGTAGGTTCGCACGGAAAGATCTGTCGATTTCTGGATCAAAAGCAGCTAGAGGAGAGTCAGTACTACGAGTGTCGACCATAAGAAAGGTCTCCACCAAAATCAATCACAAAAACACACAACAAAACAGAAAACTGCCCCGGCAACGGCGCCAAATTTGACGTGGCCGAAATATGCAATGCAAATATCGTTGAATGGCCTAGTCAAAGTAAAAGTCCTAACAACCTACTAAACAGATGTATAGCAAGCAAGTAAGGGTCGAACCCACAGGGAAGATCTGATGAAGTATGCAATTATGATTAACAAGTAACAAGGAAATGGGGTTTTGGTTATCAAGCAGAGCAAAGTAAACAGGTTTAGTTGATTTGAGAATATGATTGGGGAAAGTAGTTCCACTAGAACGAGATCCACAATACAGAGATGTAATTTGATCACAGAAATCTATTAAATCCAAGTTCTTTCACTATTCTTATGGTTGTTCCCACCCTGATCTTGATTAACTACCAATTCAGACAGTTGTTGATAGTACTTACTACAATATCAATGGAAGAAAACCTTACCACTAATAAAGCAATATCAATGCACACAAGGATATAGGATACATGCAAATAGAAGAAAACCTTACTACTTAACATGCAAATGATTCTCACTCACAATTGCACACTCGTATTCCACTATATGCAACAATCGTGTATGCTACTAGATATGCACTCGTATTCCACTATATGCAAACCCTAGCAATTGATAAATATTACTCAACCTAGTTGATTAGGCTATGAAGAATAACAATGAATCAATATTCAATATAACCAAGAGAATCAAACCAACACATATAAGAATAGGAACAAGGAATAGAAATCTCACAAACACATCAACTGTATTGCTTCAAACGTCTAGTAGAACAAAGGGAAATTAGTGCTCCATTCAGATGCAAATGAAACCCTAATGAGAAAGAAAACAACGATGCTTAAAGTCTAATGTAAAGTGTCTGCCTCTTAACCTAGAAAGAGGTCTTAAATAGGCTTAGGAAATAAGTTTAACCTAACGAAAATAGCAAGGGAAATAAAAATAATAGAAATAAGAAAGTCCGAAAATGCATAAAAGGAAATAATGTCTTCTGGCCGCGAGGCGTTACGTGTGCCCACCGCGGGGCGGTGGCTTCTTCTGGCGCGACCATCTCTTCTCTGAGACCCACTGTCGGGTCGCGGTGGCTCTGGCGCGGGGCGGTAGCAGTTCGCCCACTCCTTTCTTCAGCTCTTCTTCTTCTCTTCCGCTCTTCTATACTACCAAGTGTTGGTAGCCTTCTCCAATTAGTCTTCAAGTGGATCCTCATCCATCTTCATCATCTCCATCTAAGCTGTAAATCCCTGGATATTTTCAATTCTCTCCATATCTTCTGGATTACAGACTTAGCCTCAAATCTGATCATAAACTCCTTCAAATAATGCTAATAATTGCTAGTAAAGGTGCATGAAATGACACCTATCATGGATGCTCATTTAAATAGATGAGGCATTGAGTTATATTAAGTTTCAAAATACACTGCCTATATGATGAAATACTCTATGCAGATGACGATATAACTAATATATCAACATTGGTTTAACGACGTATTCAACCCCGACCTCACCCCATGGAATCTCTTATGGGTTCCTAATAAATTGTAGAGAGCAACAAGTTCAAGATAAAATAACACTTTGCTGAGATTTGCTTCCGAACAACTTACCTAAATCCAAAGATAGTAGCATGCTTCTCTCCAAAGAGAATGGTTTTCTCATCCTCGACCTTTACATTGTGATGTTTCCATTGTCCATTCATAGTATCATAGTTGAACATGTAAGTCTAGACAAAACCAAGTGAGACAATCCGTCAGTTATTATACAGGTAACATATCAATAAAGATTTAGGAAAGAAATTAAAGAGTGTAGAAGAAGAATGGGGTGAGAATTCAATGATCATTAACAACGAGTTCAACATCTCACCTCAGAAGAGAAATCTTACAACTAGACGGCATATTCTTCCAAACCTGAAGTACACACAAAAAATGTCAAACACTCATACAAATTTAGTTGCACCAAGCATCAAGTAGATGCTTTTGATCCAAATTAAGAGGAGAGTACCATTGATCCCAATCTTGATCTTCTTGTCACACTCTGGCGATAATTAATCAAACCAAGTAAATCCACAAAGAAAGAAAAAAGTATTAGAAATCATGAAGTACTTATTATCATGTAAAAGACCCACAAAGTAGAAATTGAGCAAAAACGACAAATGAGGCAATACCCATGTCATCTAAAGATCAAACAAGCAATGGAGAGACATAAATCAAGGATATTTGAGTAGAGGTGAGAGGATTGAGTTAAGCACAAGGTGGTAAATGGAGTCCGTGTTTCATAGATAAATTTGATGTCTAAGGAGAAATGTTTTGAATACATAACATAAAAAGAAGTTGCAACTACTACACAATCCATCCAAACTACTCTCAGTTGTAAGGACTACACAAATCAACCTTAATTGTTTTATGAATTACACAAATCTACTACACACAAAACTACTACACAAAAAGATGAAGCAAATGATAAGATAAACTTCATAAGAAGTTACAGTGACTCACAAATTAGGAGCGGAGGTGGCGAGTGGCCACAGGAGAAGTTGAAAGGACTCGACAAGGGGCGAGCCGGTGCAGAGGCAAGTAGGCAATACACCGATGAGACGACTAGGCGAGCCGGCGATCAGATGGTGGTTGAGAGGAGCTGGCGAGGAGGCGTTGCACATTGGCTTGGAGAAGAACATATGGGAGAACTGATGTGAATCGACCATCACATCAAGTGTCAACGGCGACGCCGTTGACACTCGGTGCCGATCCTCCAAACCATGTGCCCTTTCGCCAGCAACCCCCTCTTAAGGATGAAGAGCAACAAGTCCCAAGAGCGTCGAACAAAGTGTGGCCCATGCCCAGCAAACCCGTCACTAGAGTCGATACCCGATCGCTAGCACGCGGCACTCCAGGCGACAACGGCGTCGAGCCACCATTGGGGACCATCACTCGGTCCCACGCCAAGAAACTACTTCAGGACCTTCTAAGAGGCCTTTATGCCCAGGGAGCGCCGATACATGTGCCTAAGGAGGCGGTGATCACCCTGCTTCGCCAAGGTGAAGCGCCGACACAAGCTAGTGTGCCTTGCAACTCATCGATCAAACCTTTTCCAACGGGTCTCCAACTTCTTCTCCAGCCTTCATGGAACCAAGGAGAGCCAAGGACCTCAGGGTGGCCGACCAAAGTGCAGAAGTGCCCAGCCAAGACATCCAAAGACAAGGCAGCATCAGCGTCCAGTGGCACCTAAAGTTGGGCATGGGCGCTCTCCGAATTGCCTCAGGAGTTTGGGCCCATTTGTGGTGGGCTATTGCATGATGTTGTCAAGGACCACATATCCCAGGATCAACCCAATCCGAGTCGTTTTGCCCCAGTTACGCTAAAGACAATCTATTGTTATTTTTAGTGCTTTTGACTAGACAATAAGTTGTGTTTTGCTTCTGTTTTTCATTCACGTTTTATCTATAAAAAATACTCTTAAGTTTTCTAGAGAAAACCTCGAGAGTTTCATAGTTTAAGGCGTCAGATTGGTGTGTTCATCCAATCAATTATAGGTTTGGGTTTGGTGTGTTTATCCATATTCGTTCTTGCAATACAACCGGTCATTTGGTGTGTTTATCCATCTAAGATCTGTTGCTTATCTTCTTCCTTCCTCTCCTCTGAAACCTCTCAAGTTCTTGAACATTGTATCCTTCAAATCTTCCATTTTCACAAACAACTACTCTGACTATCATCAAGGCTTGCACAACCGCAGTTTGGGTGGAGAATCTTCCTTGTTCCGGCGAGATCCTCCATAGGGGACCTATCATTTGGTATCAGAGCTACTTACAAGGTAAGCTTTCGAATCCTAACTTGGTTCTTACAAGAATTGCATGCAAAGTTAGCCAAGTGTTCTAGCCGACCATTTTGTGTGTTGCTCGAGTGAAATTCGTATGTTGTGCTTGAGTTTGTGTGAGATCTGAATTTTCTGCATAATTTCGTGTGAGAAAGGTTGAAGACGGCAGTTACTTTGCATAGTGTGAATTTTGTAACTCCTTGGACGACTTGAATGCTAAATTTTGTAACCCCTAAGTTGAATTCAATCATTTAATGCTTGTCTTAACTTAGCCTTGACCCATTGCTGCCAAATTTTGAAACTCTTGAGCTTATTAATCACGTGTATTTGCATGAAAAATATTCTATAGGGTCTAATTTAAGGAATCAAATACGGGAAACGTAATTATTCCTAAGCAACTTCAGGATTTGATCATTCACGTGTTTAGTTAAGCAATAAAGGTTATCATATTTGTATCATCTGAATTCAAAAGCAAAGTGTATCCAAGTTAAGTTAGAAAAGATTGCTAGGACAAGTTGTGAGCTCGAGAAAAAGGGGTTGTAAAAAAGAAATACCCGGCCTAAAACAAAAGGGACGGCTATAGAAAAATCATATTCAACCAGAAAAAGTCGAGTACATTTTATTTGAGTTTCTTGTTTGATTAAGTGTGTATAAAAAAAATGAATTTGTGAAGGTAAGTGCTTAGTACCTTTTGTGCACTTGAGTTAGATTTGACTACTTGAACTAAGTGTTGACACACATGGTGAACTAAGCTCTTTGGCCAAACACAACTCCTAGCCTAACCTTGGACTTGGCACTTTGCAACAATATTTGTGACTATTAAGTTGGATTTGATATTGCTTTGTGGTAGATCTTGCCTTTGTGTGGGTCAGGTTGGAGTTGTCTTAAGTCAAGGAAGTGAACCACTTGGACTCAAGTTCAACTTGGACGCAAGGACGTCAAGTATTGTCTCACAACAAGGTTTGCTCAATAGACTTGTCAAATTCGGTTTTACACTAACTTGTGTGTTCTTGTGTTGTCGAAATTGAGCATGTCACAAAAAAGAGACAAGGAACCCATGGAGGAAAGTGCACTTGGGAGGCCCATTAATTTAGAAGATCTATAGGCCACCCTCGACAAGATGCGACTTGATCTCCTACAAGCGGTGGATGCCCAGATTGAACAAAGGATGAGTGGTTCAAGGCGGGGAAGTGATGTGGAGCATCATGAGGACTCCCATTCTGAGGAGGATGTCCATGGAGGATCTCCTAGAGCTAGCGCTTCAAGGCATTCACGTGAGCACCATCGTTCTCACCATGAAGAAGATTTGGAGAATCCCTTCTCCCCTGGAGCGCATCGCCCTATCTCACCACGGCGTGTGCCCTATACTCGCCCGTCTACCTTTGATGCCATGTTGAGGAGACCTTTTCCACGAGGACCCCCTCCAATGCAGCCAAGGCGCGAGCCTTTTGTGGCACCACACTATAGAGAAAGGGCAAGGCCGAGAGGAGGAGCTGATTTTGCAAGAGCTCCACCGCCGAGGAAACAAGGATACGAAAACCAAGTGAATGATGGGCGCCAACAAAATTATGGTGTCAAGCTGACCAATCCAATCTTTGAAGGCACTTCTGATGTGGAGGCCTACCTAGATTGGATTTCAACCGTTGAAGCCATGTTTGATTTCCATCAACACACCGACGCTCAAAGGGTTGCCTTAGCCACCATTCACTTCAAAGGTTTTGCTCAAGCTTGGTGGGAAGAGGATAAGGAGGAGCGTCTCTACCACAACTATCCACCCATTACCACTTGGGAAGAACTCCGAGATGCCATGAATTATAGGTTTGTACCCCAAGACTACACCAACAAGGTACAAATCCAGCTTGAAAGAGTAAGGCAAGGTAGTGGAACTCCGGATGAATTTTACAAGGAACTCAAGAGACTTGTTTGTAGATCCAAAATACACTTTCCCGAGAGTTATATTGTTTCTAAGTTTATTGGGGGGTTAATTCTGAGTTGAGCCACCTTGTAGACCTACATTTTGGTCATGACGCACCCATGGAGGAAGTGTTGCACTATGCAACAAAAGTGTACCAATGCTTGCAAAAGAAGAAGGGTGTGTCCAGCTCTAGGCCGTGGAGTTCTTCAACAACTTCACACCCCAACACCTATCCCTCTAGGCAGACAAAATTCAAGCAAGAGCCTTCCAAGGCGCCTTATAGGCGTGATGCACCTTTCCAAGAGCCAAATCCAAAGAAGGGAGATTATGCCCGCACTAGAGATGTTAAGTGCTATAAGTGTCTTGGATTAGGACACTATGCCAATGATTGCCCAACCCGGAAGCAAGTGCTTCTAAATGAGTTTGGAGACTATGTCTCCGGGGAAGAAAAGGAAGAGGAAGAGGAGTTGAAGCCAAGGTATGATGAAGAAGATGAAGTTTAAGTCGCTACCGCTGAGGGTGAATGCTTTGTTGTCAAAAGGACCCTAGTTGCTAATGATGCCCCACCATTGTCTTCTCAAAGAGAGACTATCTTCCACACAAGGTGTCATATCCAAGGCAAGGTGTGCAATGTGATAATTGATGGAGGTCTTGCTGCAACATTATAGATCAAGAAGTGGTGTGTTGGTTCAACATTAAGACACACACCTCATGCTCAGCCCTATACCCTCAACTGGCTCAATTCCTCTACTCCACTCAAGGTCCAAGAGCAAGCAACCATTCAATTTGCAATTGGAGCCTACAAAGATGAAGTGTTGTGTGTTGTGCTTCCCATGACCGCATGTCACCTACTACTTGGAAGGCCATGGCAATATGACCGTGGGGTGATTCATCAAGGAGTCACCAATGAGTACTTGTTCCACATGGCTGGCAAGAAGATCACGCTTCTACCTATGGCACCACATGAGATCATGGCAGATTATGTGGCTAGTGAACAAAGATGACAACAAAGAAGCCAAGAAAGGAGTGACAACAAGAAGCTTTCCATTGGGACCAATTCAGGTGCAAATTCTCACATGATCTTAGCTAAAGCTAAGGAGGTTGATTATGCAATTCAGGGAAGTCAAGTTTGCTTTCTTATGATCCCTTTCTCAAATTTGTTTACTTCTAGTGAATTGAGTGACCTACCTTCTCCCATTGCATCTCTTTTGCAGGATTTTGAAGAACTCTTTCAAGAAGAGGTACCAAGCGGCCTACCTCCAATTAGGGGCATTTAACATCAAATGATTTTGTCCCCGGAACTACACTTCCAAATAGGGCGGCCTATAGGACAAATCTAGAGGAGACCAAGGAATTGCAAAGGCAAGTGCAAGACTTGTTGGATAAGGGCTACATGAGGGAAAGTTTATCACCATGTGTCGTGCCCGTTATCCTTGTGCCTAAGAAGGATGGAAGTTGGAGGATATGTGTAGATTGTAGGGCTATTAACAACATCACCGTCAAGTATAGACACCCCATACCCCATTTGGATGACATTCTAGACGAGCTTCATGGCTGACCAGTCTTTTCCAAGATCGACCTCAAAAGTGGATATCACCAAATCAGAATGAAGGAGGGAGATGAATGGAAGATGACATCCAAGACTAAGTATGGACTCTATGAGTGGATGGTAATGCCCTTCGAACTAACTAATGCACCTAGTACTTTCATGAGATTAATGAATCATGTGCTTAGACCTTTTCTAGGAAAATTTGTGGTTGTTTATTTTGATGACATTCTAATTATAGTCCCAACTTAAAAGAGCATGTTCATCATCTTAGACAAGTCCTAGAAGTGCTTAGGGAAGAAAAGCTTTATGCAAACTTTAAGAAATGTCATTTTTGCTAGGATCATGTGGTATTTCTTGGGTTTGTTGTAAGTAAAACAAGTTTAAGTGTTGATGAAGACAAGGTTAAAGCTATAAGAGAGTGGCCAACTCCCACGACCATGACTCAAGTGAGGAGTTTCTTAGGGCTGGTTGGATTCTATAGAAGGTTTGTGAAGGACTTTAGTTCAATAGCCACGCCTCTCACGGAACTCACCAAGAAGAATGTGGTCTTTCAATGGGGAGACACTCAAGAATCTGCCTTTCAAACCCTCAAGACCAAGCTCACCAACGCACCATTGCTTGTGCTACCAGACTTCACACGCACATTTGAGATTGATTGTGATGCGTCGGGAATTGGGCTTGGAGGAGTGCTGATGGGGTGGAGCTGAATTATCCCACTTATGATAAGGTGTTGTTTGCCCTTGTATGTGTGTTGAAGACGTGGCAACATTATCTCATGCCTAAAGAATTTGTCATACACTCCGACCATGAAGCCCTCAAGTACCTTAAGGGCCAAAGCAAGTTGAACCGGAGGCATGCCAAATGGGTTGAGTTCATTGAAGCTTTTCCTTACGTCATCAAACACAAGAAAGGTAAGGACAATGTCGTAGCTGACGCATTGTCTCGGGGGTATACTCTTCTCACTTCTTTAGATGCTAAAGTCCTAGGGTTTGCTTGCATGAAATCGTTATACCCTAGTGATGATGACTTTAGTGAAATATTCAATGCATGTGTTAGCAAAGGGAGTCATGATCTTTATTACTTGCATGATGGATACTTGTTTAAGGGTGACAAGCTTTGTGTGCCTAGTGGTTCCCTACGCAGATTGTTTATACATGAAGCGCATGGTGGGGGACTAATAGGTCACTTTGGGGTTGCTAAGACCTTAGGCACGCTCAAGGAGCACTTCTTTTGGCCATGGATGACTAAAGACGTGGAAAAACTTTGTGCTTCTTGTGCAACATGTGTCCGAGCTAAATCTAAGCTCAATCCTCACGGCTTGTACACCCCATTGCCTATTCCTAATGCTCATTGGGAAGACATTTCAATGGACTTCGTTTTAGGCTTGCCTAGGTCTAAGAGGGGCAAAGACTCAATTTTTGTGGTGGTTGATCGGTT
Source organism: Rheum nobile (assembly GCA_027886185.1). Classification (NCBI taxonomy): domain Eukaryota; kingdom Viridiplantae; phylum Streptophyta; class Magnoliopsida; order Caryophyllales; family Polygonaceae; genus Rheum; species Rheum nobile. The sequence goes on from WOAB01000127.1 coordinate 2,607,699, forward strand.
TTCAAAAATGGCTCATTTCATTACATGTAATAAAACTGACAATGCATCACATGTGGCTGACTTGTTCTTTAATGAAATTGTGAGACTTCATGGAATTCCTAAGACTATTGTGTCGGATAGGGATGCTACGTTCCTTAGCTTTTTTTGGAAAACTTTGTGGTCTAGGCTAGGAACTAAGTTGTTGTTCTCTACTTCTAGTCATCCCCAAACTGATGGCCAAACTGAGGTGGTTAATAGAACTTTAGGGGCACTACTTCGTGTTTTGTTGAGTACTAACCTGCACAGGTGGGAGGAGTGCTTAGCCTTTGTTGAGTTCGCATACAACCGCACCATTCACTCGGCAACACAAAAGACTCCTTTTGAAGTTGTTTATGGGCAGAATCCTATCACTGCACTTGATATGGTGCCCTATGCTTTGAAGGACCCCACAGACAGTCGAGGGAAGGACCACGCCGAGTTCATCAAGAAATTGCACCAGACCACTCGCCAGAAGCTAGAAGTGCGCACCCCGCGATATGCCAAGCAAGCCAACAAAGGGTGGCAAGAAGTTATTTTTGAACTAGGAGACTTGGTGTGGATTCACTTGAGAAAAAAAAGGTTTCCCCAGCAAAGAAATTCCAAGCTAAAGCCTCGGGGAGATGGACCGTTTCAAGTGCACAAGAGAATCAATAACAACGCCTATCAAATTGAGCTTCCTAGTGACTATGGTGTGCATGATGCTTTTAATATGCCTAACCTTTCCCCTTTTATCTTGGACAATGAAGAAGTTGTGGAGAACTATGAAGATTCGGGGTCGAATCTTTCCCAAGGGGGAGGATGATGTGAATTGACCATCACATCAAGTGTCAACGACGGCACCGTTAGGGCATGACAAGTCACTCGGCGCCGATCCTACAAAACAGGCACCCTTTGGCCAACAACCCCTCTTAAGGATGAAGAGTAATAGGTCCTAAGAGCATCGGACAAAGTGTGGCCCGCGCCCAGCAAACCCGTCACTAGGGCCGATACCCGATCGCTAGCGCGCGGCACTCCAGGCGACATCGGAGTCAAGCCACCATTGGGGACCATCACTTGGTCATACGCCAAGAAACTACTTCAGGACCTTCAAAGAGGCCTTTATGCCCAGGGAGCGCCGAGACATGTGCCTAAGGAGGCGGTGACCCTGCTTCGCCAAGGTGAAGCGTCGGCACAAGCTAGTGTGCCTTGCAACTCATCGAGCAAACCTTTTCCAACGGGTCTCAAACTTCTTTTCCAGCCTTCATGGACCCAAGGAGAGCCAAGGACCTTAGGGTGGCCGACCAAAGTGGAGAAGTGCCCAGCCAAGGCAGCGTCGGCGTCCAGTGGCACCTGATGTTGGGCATGGGTGTTCTCCTAATTGCCTCAGGCGTTTGTTCCAATTGTTTGTGGGCTATTTCATGATGTCGTCAAGGCTCACATATCCCAGAATCCGCCCAATCAGAGTCGTTTTGCCCCAGTTACGCTGAAGACAATCTATTGCTATTTTTAGTGCTTTTGACTAGAGTATAAGTTGTGTTTTGCTTCTGTTTTTCATTCACGTTTTAGCTATCAAAAATACACTTTAAGTTTTCCAGAGAAAACCTCGAGAGTTTCAGAGTTTAAGGCGTCAGATTGATGTGTTCATCCAATCAATTGTAGGTTTGGGTTTGGTGTGTTCATCCATATTCGTTCTTGCAATACAACCGGTCATTTGGTGTGTTTATCCATCTAAGATTTGTTGCTTATCTTCTTCCTTCCTCTCCTCTGAATCCTCTCAAGTTCTTGAACATTTTCTCCTTCAAATCTTCCATTTTCACAAACAACTACTCCGACTATCATCAAGGCTTGCACAACCACAGTTTGGGTGGCGAATCTTCCTTGTTCCGGCGAGATCCTCCATAGGGGACTTATCAAGAACAAGAGAAGGAAGCGGTTACGGAGAAGAAAGGGGAAGCGAACATGTTTACGGTTTGCTTTTATACTTATATTTTTTAATTTAAAAATAAAAATATATATAATATGTATCGGGTGATCGGGTTGGGTGATCGGGGTTGGTCGGGTGGATGAAACATGTCACCCGAATCCGAACTGATCCATCACCCGATCATCAAAAACCCGAATTTCACCCATATTTTTTCGGGTTTTCGTCCGTTTTTTCGGGTCAGTTTATTCGGGCGTCCATCGGGTTCGGATGAAATTGCCATCCCTACCACATTGCTAGATCAACAAATTCATGTTTTGTTAATTTTATAGCAATGTCATTAAGTATTTGGTTAGGAAAATTATGACCAAGGTCATAATTTATAATTGTGTTTCCAATATGAGGATTAATGTTATAGATAACATTCCTTATATGTTGGCATTTGATAAGGAAATGTTCAAGATCCTCATGGAGGCTGTCACAGATGTCACATTGAAGAGGAATGGGTACTCCTTTCATACCCCATCTTGCTTTAGTAAGGAGTCCGTTGTGTGCAATTTTTCATATGAAATGCTTAATTTTTATTGGGATATCCAGTTGCCAAAACCATGATACGAAATCCTGAAAATGAGAACATGTTTTTAGTAATTAGTTCAAAAGCGAATTTTCGAAGAAAACCACCCGTTTTTACTTTGATGCGAATAAAGTCTATCCTGGATATTATTATTATTGGTACTCTTTATCACTAGTTGTAACCCATCTATCAACCTAGTAATTGATAGATTTCCCATCTCTGACAAGCCAATTAACTTATACCTTTTTCAAAATCACTTTTCAACTCCATGAGTTTACCCCATTTCCAAGAGGTATTAGATTTCTTTTTATACTCAAATATTGAAAAGTGTTTAAGGTATTTTTCGGAAATTATTTTGACCTAGAGGTTGTTAGGCTATGCAATTCTTTTTCATAGCGGTTTCATTTGTAGCGCTTGGTTCATTGTTTTTGCCTTTCTTATACCCATACCACCATTTTTCCTAGAATTACAGAATTTATCCTACCCAATAAGAGTGGTAGAATTTCCTTCTTTGTTTGAAAAGAAATTTCTGTTGATTTTGTCCATGTAAGGCCAGAACCTTAGAAATGTCATCCCATACCAACTTGGGGACTTCCTAGGAGGTCATCCGTCCTAGTACTACTCTCGCCCTAGCACGCTTAACTTCATATTTCTTTGTACTCACTTGAACCCTGAAAAGGAAGATCTCTTATTGACATGGATAGTACTCTAATCTTTACAAATGATTACAAATCTGGGATGTTATAGTCACCCCACTTAAACCCTTGATGACCTCGTCAAGACCCAAAGACCGCTCTCTGGGTCAAGTGACCACCCTCAAGGCCAAGTCCACTCGTAACACAGAGTCGGCTCTGATACCATTTGTATGGCCCGAGCCATAGAAGCACCATCTCATTCCAAACCAACGACTTCCTAGGACGTCACCCATCCTGGTACTAGCAGGCTTATCTTCATAATTCTTTGTCCTCACTTGAATTCTGAAAAGGATGAGCTCTTGTTAACATAGGTAGCACACTAATCTAATCCTTATAAAGGATTACAAATACAAGGTGTTACAATCACCCCCATTTAAACTCTTGACGACCTCGTCAAGGCCAAAAGACTACCCTCTTGGTCGAGCGACTGTCCACCAGACCAAGCCCAATCGCTACCCAAAATCGACTCTGATACCATTTGTAAGGCCCGGAGCCTTAGAAGTGTCATCCCATGCCATCCTGGGGACTTCTCAAGAAGTCACCTATCCTGGTACTACTCCCGCTCAAGCACGCTTAACTTTAGAGTTCTTTGTCCTCACATCAACCCTTAAAAGGAAGAGCTCTTGTTAACATTTGTAGCACTCTAATCCTTATAAATGATTACAAATCTAGGGTGTTACAATCACCGTCACTTAAACCCTTGACGACATCGTCAAGGCCCAAAGACCGCCCTCTGTGTCGAGTGACTACCCTCAAGGCTAAGTCTACTCGTAACCCAAAGTCGGCTCTGATACCATTTGTAATACCCGAGCATCTTATTTTTCTGAGTTCAAGTGAGGACAAAGAACTCTGAAGTTAAGTGTGCTAGGGCGGGAGTAGTACCAGGATGGATTACCTCATAGGATGTCCCCGGGTTGGTATGGGTTGGCGATTCTTAGGGCTCGGTCTTACAAATGGTATCAGAGTCGACTCTGGGTTACGAGTGGGCTTGGTCTGGTAGACGGTCGCTCGACCCAGAGGGCGGTCTTTGGGCCTTGATGGGGTCGTCAAGGGTATAAATGGGTGTGATTTTAACACCCTATATTTATAATCCGTTATAAGGATTAGAGTGTTATCCATTTCAAAAAGAGCTCTTCCTTTTCAGGGTTCAAGTGATGATAAAGAACTCTAAAGTTAATCGTGTTGGGGAGGGAGTAGTACTAGGATGGGTGACCTCTTGGGAAGTCCTCGGGTTGGCATAGGATGGAGCTTCTAAGGCTCGGGCCTTGCAGTCCAGTTCATTGGGAATGGATGCTGGAAGTATTCAACCTTGCATAATATAATTAGGTTTTGAAAAAAGAATAGATTGGATAAGAACCGTCCGACCGGGCTAGGATAGGGTGTAGTCTTTCCATTTTTAAGTTGGTTCATGGAGCTTAGGATAATATTATGAAAGGTATCCTTATTTACTTTACCGTTTATAATGGGACATCCTAAGTATTTTTCTAGAGATGAGCAATTAACAATATTTAGAGTTTGCTAGATTAGTTCTTTATGGTTGTGAGAGACGTTATTTGTTACTTGAAATGTCGACTTTTGGTAGTTAACAGTTTGTCCTAAGAACATGCAATATTCCTCGATAATATCCTTGATTTTTGTACAAGATGTTGTTTGCTTTAGCAAAACTAATAATATCATCAACAAAGGCAAGGAATGGAACACTATATCCCGTCTAGCAAGTTTGCAACCAATTTGGTTCCGAGTATTATCGTAGTTCCTTTAAAGGTTATTGGCCAAATTTTACCGCAAAGGATAAAAAGATAAGAAGACATAGGATCTCCCTGCAGTAGACCTCTTTCAGGGAAGAAACGTTTTGTTGACTCATTGTTAACTAGCACCGAGTAAGAGACAATACTAGTGCATTCCTGAATCCAATGAATGAACTTCTTACTATCCAAATTGATCTAAAGTTTGATAGATGAAATTCCATTCTAGACGGTCATAGGCTTTTTCCATGTCCAATTTAATTGCAATTCATCCTTCCTTACCTTTTTTATTGCGAAAATAATGGAAATTTTCATGGGTAATCAGAATGTTATCTTGGATGGCTCTTTCAGTAACAAAAGCACCTTGGAGAGGATGGATTAATTTGGGTAATATTGTCTTAATTCTATTGGTAATGATTTTTGAAATTGTTTCATAGATAGTAGAGCACAGATTGATAGGTCTGTAATCGTTAGTTGATCTAGGGTTATCACATTTCAGTATTAAAGTTATGAAAGTGTGGTTAATTTGTTTGAGAAGTTTCCCGGAGGCGAAAAAGCTTTTTACAGCCTTGATGACCAAAGGCCCAACAATGTGCCAATACTTTTGATAGAAGCAAGCTAACATACCATCCGGCCCTGGAGATTTATCAACCCTATTGCCAAAGATTGCATTCTTAATTTCCGAATTTGTAGGGAGTTGGGTTAGGAACTTATTATCCTGCTAAGTAATTTCACAACTTATTGGACTCAAATTTCTTTCCATATTGGTCGGGTTGATATCTATTGTCTTGTATCTCTTTTGATATTCTGTTTTAAGTTCTTCTCTTATATTTTCCTCACCAGTTATAACCAAATCATTTTCCTGATTCTACGACCATACGCAATCTTATGAAAGTAGTTAGATTTATATCAAGGGAAAGTGTCATGTGAGAATACATAATAGGGTGAGAAATGAGAATAGATCTTAGCCTTTGGATGACAAATAAGTCAAAGGCTAGGATTAAACTTTCATTAAAAGGTCATGTGTCATGCACATGATCTGATTCTTGAGAGTTTGACAAGTCAACATGACTGGTCAAACCAGTCACCGGCGGTCAACGCCGGAGCTCCGGTGGTCAACGTTGACCGGTTAAAGTTTTTTTTTCGGCCTATTTTTTTTAGGAACAATTTTTGGCTTGCGACTGCATGTGCATTGATTTTTGCTTCTATGTGCATCGATATTGACTTGTATGTGCATTGATATTGCATAAAATTTGTATAGGATTTTTTTACTATATGTGTGACTTTGTGTATGTGAAAACTCATGCACTTCTCAACATGTGCATATGTTTTAGCTTGTGTGTGCATAGATTTTGACATATATTTGCATCTAAATTCTACTTGTATGCATTATTTTCTTGGGTTGAAATATTCATGAGTTTTGGCTTGTATGTGCATACCTTTTGAAGTATATGTCTTTTTTTGTTGTATGTGCGTCTAAATTCCATAAATTTTGCACAGGGTTTTGACTATATGTGTTACTTTGTGTATGTGGAAACTCATGCACATAATGCAAAAACTTATGCATGCATTTCATAGAATGTGCATATGTTTTGGCATGTATGTGCATAAATTTTGACTTGTATGTGTATCTAAATTCTACTTGTGTGCGTTGTTTTCTTGGGTTGAAATGTGCATGAGTTTTGGCTTGTATGTACATACCCTTTGAAGTGCATGTCTTTTCGCTTCCATGTGCATATAAATTGAACTAGGCGTATAGGTTTTGTCTTGTAAAATCTTATACACTTTACAGAATGTGTATAGGTTTTGTCTTGTAAGTGCATGAATTTTGAATTGTCTGTGCATCTAAATTTTAGTTGTATGCATCGTTCTCTTGGCTTTATATGTGTATGAGTTTTTGGCTTGTATGTGCATACCATTTGAAACACATGACTTTTTGCTTGAATGTGCATATGTCAAAACTTATGCACATACAATGTACAATTCATGTACATTTTCTCTAGAAAACAGTGCATATTTTTCACAATCTTTAGATGCACATACATGTCAATATTGATCCACATACAAGCCAAAATACATGCACATGCCATCTCAAGCAAAAAAATAGTTTTGGAAAAAAGTTGGGTTACGAAAAATTGAATGGAAAAAAATGGTCGGACAACACCTTATAAAATTTTAATGCACATACAAGTCAATATTGATGCACACACAAGTCAAAAATGGTGCACATGCCAGCGGAAGTAAAAAGTAGACCCGGAAAAAAAAAATGGGTCGGGAAAAAAAAAACTTAGGTCGGACAACGCTTTATAAAATTTTGATGCACATATAGGACAATATAGATGCACACACAAGCCAAAATATATGCACATGCCATCTTAAGTCAAAAAGTAGTCCCGAAAAAAAAATTTACTTTGACCGGTCAACGCCAGAGCTGACCAATTTTGACCGGTTACTTATCTACTTAAGTGATCATGTGCCATGCACATGACCACTTAAATGATAGTCTAATTCTAGCCTTTGGATTTAAAAAATCCAAAAGGCTATGAGGTATTCTCAATTCTCACCCTAATGTTCATTCTCATCGGATCCGCACTCTTATATCAATTGATTTTATATGATGAAGTTTAGCTCTTTTTCTCTAGTATGATTTGTGGAATTCGAGGAGTTTATCCTTTTTCTTTGTCAGATTAATCTGTTTTTTAATTAAATTTAGAGTTGCGTTACCAAGAATCAACTTATGGATATTAATCAATTAGGAATCAACATCCTCAATTTGTTTGAAAATATTTCCTGATGTAGAGGAATTCCATTTCCTAGCCATAACCTTAAGAGCAAAAAATTTCTTGACAAGTTGGAACATGTTAGAGCCATCAACAGGGTTTCTCTAGGTTTGTTTAACAATATTTTTGAAATCTTTCCTTTTTAGCCACATTTTCTTAAAAAATAAATGAATGGTTTCTTCTTTGGGTGTTGTTATCTAGCTCTACTGAAATAGGTCAATGGTGAGAAGACGTAAAGCGATGGTTTTTAGTATAAATTCTAGGAATCCATTGGATTATTTGATTATGCACAATAGTTCTATCTAGATTTTCATAGATATTATTATTTTTGGTATTGTTTTTCCTCCATGTATATATGTTGTGTTGTGTAGGGATATCCTAGAGATCAAGATCATCCTTGATCTGAACCAGTCTTTGAAATCTCGAAAGATTGTTAAGATTCCTACCATGTTTTTCACTACTACTTTGAATCTCATTAAGATCCCCCATAAGAAAACAAGGGAGAGAGGTTTGGATGATAAATTGAGAGAGACAATTCTAGAATGCAGCTTTATTAGTCTGGCATGGCAAGGCATAGGCGAAAATTATAATAAGAACACGACAAGTGTCTAGAACTTTGTATTTAAAAGCAATGAACCTATCAATCTGGTGAAAATTTTCCTGGGTTTCATTATATAATTGGTACGATTTCCATAAAACGCAGATATCACCCGCAAAACCAACCCTAAGGGACCAAACAATATTATCAAAGCTAGCCTTAGTCCATATGTAATTCTTTGGGTGTTTTACCAGTTTTGGTTTAAAAAATAGCTAAAACTTGGATTCTTTCAAAAATAGCTAAAAGTGAGAATAAAAATTAAGAGTGCGGTTCCGGTGCGGAGCCCTCTTCCCGTGCGGACGTACGGACATGTACTATAGGGCCTTATTTGTGCACTTTAGGGCCTTATTTGTACACTTTTGCAAAAAAAAATTGAAAAATGCTTGGAAAAAATTTGAATAAGATTTTTATTTTTATTTTTTAAAGTGCACAAATAAGACGTTAAAGTGCACAAATAAGGCTCTAAAGTGCATGCTCCGCACGTCCGCACGGGAAGAGTGCTCCGCATATGATCCAAACTCTAAAAATTAAACAATACGTTAAATAGTTTTTCCAATCGAAATTCTAAAAAAAAACATTTCCCAACAAAATAAAATGACAAATCTTACTAATCTAGGGTTGAAATTGTGTTTAGGCCACCCCAAGTTTCTCAAGGCCTACGCCCATATACATTCGCCTCAATGGGCTTTTCTCCATACATTACCTTTAGTATGGGCCCGAAATCAGATGGCCCTCATAATACTAGTAATGAGTTTTGAGCCCCCTTTCTACTTTCTACAATCTATCCCTAACTTCTTAAATTCTTTTCATGATAAATTCTTGAAGTCGTATTCTCTTATACAATACCCATATATATTATAGTACCAACGAGCAACTATGGCATCTAGATAGTAGAAGACCACAACCACAACAATCATGATAAACAATAATTTGTATTATTATTAGAATTATTACACAAAATTATCATAAGAATCAATATATTCCTGTCGTAGCCAACAATTCATGTTCGCATAATTTAGATAGCCGAAATTCAGAACCTGGCAACAAAGTTGAAATTAGTGATGGCATTGTAGCCATCTAGTGTTTTCTTTTATAAAAAAATAAATAAAGCATGTAAGTATGGACAATGAAGATTGAAGAGGCCTAATGAATTTCATTTATTGATTTGTTGGTTCAGACTATAATTATTCCTACCAATCTAAGCACTTAACATTTGGTATATGACTTTAGCAATCAAACTAGCACCAAATATCTTAGTGCAAATTCTTGCTCAATTATTGAAATTCCGCACCTTGACTTTGATGCTTTAAATTTTAAATCATATTAGTGTCATGAACTTGTAAAATTTCATGTTGGACAAGTTAGACATTTTTTTTTACGGGAAACAATTTGTACTACTGTACTATTTAACTGAGGAGTTCGGATCATATACGTATGGGCCTTAACATGTAAAATGTGAACGTATATGGATCGTTGATCACTCTCCATCACGCAGCTCGTGTTGTATCTGTGTAACTAGGTTTTAAAATGGTTGAGGAGTATTCTCGTAATTTCTCCTCTTAAACCCTCCTTCTCCATTAGATTCCTTTTTCTGCGAGGCATTCTCGAATCCGCTTTCACCATTGTTGTGCTTCCTTCTCCGATCTTTCTTCTCTAAGAGGTGCGCTTCCGGTTCGATTTCTCCATTGTTTTTGCGATTTGCCATCGTATTTTACGTCGAGATGGATTTAAATCAGTCAAATCCCAATTTGGTATTGTTTCAACTTGAACGTAGAAATTTGGTATTGATTTTGTGTTTGTTTGTTTGAATCGGCTTCATTGTAATATTTATAAGCTTCGATTTTTCTAGAGTTGCCACTATTTTTCATTGTTTGTATATTTGATTTGTGTTTTTGAATGGCTTGGAAGTTGAAATTTGTAAGCCATGCCTTCCACATCCATGATAGCTTAGTTTTGATCTGTTGTGATCTTCCATGGTTGATTCACCTTTGTTTGTCGAGATTACTTAGTGTGCAACTTGTTGTTCAACTCGAGTGTAAAGCATGTGTCGAGTTTGGATTAACCGGATATTGTGCACATTTTATTAACCGGATATTGTGCACATTTATCTCAGGCTCTTTATCAACCTCAACTATTGTGAGTTGTGATTTGCTACATGAGTGTAGTCTTAATAGTGTTGATGGTAAGTGACCACTATGAGGCAAAATTATCTCAAAGGGGATCTACTTACTTTGTTCATGTTTGCCCGGACGACATGAAACCGGTCATTGGAATGTAGTTTAACACGTTAGAGGAAGGCATTGCTTTTTAGAAGAAATATGTGTATGGTATGATAGAATCATACATGATCTTAAAGTTGTTAATTTATATGAACTATGAAAATTTATAATTTTTTTTATACATATTTCCTTAAAGTTGTTAATTTTTGTTTTCAGAAATATTTAACACGGAATTAAGATCACTATATATGAACTATGACATAGCATATTAGCATGTAAGAACTTACCAAAGAAAAAAGAAAAGGCAAGAATGAACGTTCTTTACTGAGTACATATGAATATTGTTGTACTATATATGAACTTGAAAGGAATATATATATGAACCGAAACAAATAGTTTTGCAACTTTATCCATATAACACATAATCCATCATTTTCCCTTGTAACCAAAAGTATCATACAAGTATATAAAATTTGTATACAGAGTGTACAATCACCATACCATCACTATCTAGCTTATAATATCAACATACGATCTCTCTGTAGTTTCTACATCATAACAGTATGGGTCACAAAATACATCATTTCTATATTTTTCCAATACATGGTTCAAAATAAAAAATAAAATAAAAACATAGTGCTAACTTCCACCAATGATCAACTTTCATCAATGACTAGCTAGCTTCATTCTCTTTCACTGTACGCCTTTAAAGTGCTTAGAACCTAACTTTTCTCTTTATTCAGCTCGGAGGTGAGAATCGTTGCCTTTTGTATTTTTATTGCATCTTTATCCTTTGATCTTGTTTGCTCTTTTCGTCATTTTAAGAGTCCTGACTTAACTCTTTCAATTATCATTGATATTAGTGCTTATCTTCTACATTAACCACTAGGTGTGTCATAACTTAAGAGCAATAGTATGTCAAAACATATACAAATTTTACAATTTTCAACACGACTACCCTTCCTTTTCAGGTAATATATGGACATTGAGGTACTATGAATGAACATTAAGATACTAAATATGAACATACGCACTCCACATGTGAACCTACTAGTTATGAACTTATATTTCTATGTATGTGCACTTGTAATGCATATATATGAACCAAATTAAATTAACAGCATGATCAGAACGTTCAACACAATACAGAACAAGTTTAGAGCTATAACCCTTGTCATATGCCAAAATGTGAACCTAATAGCTAGTATACATGCACTTATTGTTAATATACATGAACTCAAAACTGAGGAGTTCCTATACCTTCTTACACCTGCAAGTTTTATCAAAAACTTATAAAGGCAAACAATGAACTTAAAAGTCACCATACATGCCCTTTTTAATTATTACATATGAACTCAACTTTAAGTATTTTGTTTTCTTATTATTAACATGTACATTCTCCCAGACACTCATCAAGTTAAAGACATATAAACCACACAAATAACATACATGAACCTTACAACAAAGAGTTATGAACCTCATAGTAACGAGACATGAGCCTCATACTAAGGGTTTAGTATATGTAATATGCACAATTTGAAACACGAACATGTTTGAAGCTATGACCATAGACAAACAAGAACCTTCAGCAATGCACACAAACTCATTCATAAATCCAGAGACCTCGTCATTTCCAAACCACTCCATGAACTTTAGAAAACTTTGAATTTAGTTTAAGAGATCTAATGTACTTATAAACCACCAATACACAATTTATACATATGAACCAAAGCATTCAGGATCACTAGAATTTTCAACTTTATTCCACTATTACTTCAATCCTAGAGAATTCAACTTGTTAATTGAGTCAACTTGAAATAAATCAAACAATTTCAAGTAGTAAACAAAAGAGATTGTGAGATTACCCTGTTCTTTTGATGCGTTGTTGCTTGAAGAAACACCATCACCGTCAGACATGGCATGTGAGAATTTTTTTCCCTGAAGTTGTGCGAAGCGGATGGATAAAGCTTTGAGATCTGAGACGGTGAAGAGATTGTACGACATCGGCGATTCGTGCTCAATGACGATTTGAGCTTCAATGATGATTGAAGCTTCAGTGGGGAATCATGGGAGAAGAAAGAAAGAAAGAGAAGTGCGTCGTGTGTTAGGTTTTTGTTTGAATCAGATTGTGGAAGAAAAGAAGTGGGGATGGGGTTGTAATTTTGGACTGGTTTTCGCAAAAAATACAAAATATGGCGCCGTAAAAAAATGGTATGCGCATATATTTGTGAATTATGTGAGCTCACGATCTGGACCATCCATAGCGCCCATCCAAGATCATCCTTATTCAAGCCCATCCAGTACCTACCTCTCTTTAAATGTATTGATTAATGTGAGTGCCAACATTGACAACTCACATATTCTTTGGATGATTCAAAATATTGAATCCCGTCTTGGTAAGACTTTTTTCAGCATACCTCAGATTTCTATATTGACATAGAACTAGCATATGCCCTGCACGGATTTTGGTAAATATAGACTATATATTTAGCGGTGAACTATTTTTATTATATAATGTATTATTAACTAGCTTGAATACAATATTATAAGAATCATCTTGTTTTATGATGCTATATATATGGGAAGATTAGACTGCTTAAAAATAAAAATAAAAAATGTTATTAAAGTAATGATTAGGGTATTAAAAAGTCATGTTGCTTTTGCACATATGAGAATGATTTATTCCATAAAAGGTAATGTTTTGGTGACATATACAAAATTGATATTATTATTGTAACATGTTCCTTACCAACTAAAATCAAATCATTGAAAATATACTATGCATTAAATAAAGTTAATTTGGATGTATAATGTGAAAAAAAGGTCATGTAATTTATAGTAAATGTGAAGGGTGAAAAATTAATTGGTCAAAAAATGAACACGTTTAATGGAGGTAAAAATATGCATATTAAAATTTGAAATAAAATTTATAAAAAATGTAGACAAAGTGAGAGTTAAATTTAGTGAATATGTAGGAAAACAACACAAAAATACTAAAAGAATAATTTCTTAATTTGAGTGATTGATAAAGTCTATTAAAAGATTATGAAAATTCAAGGTAGAATTGAAAGTTTATATAATAGAAGAGAATATAAAATAAAATTTTCATATAATTACTTTAAATAAAAAAGATAATAACGTGTTGCAAAATATATTCTTGAAATAAAACGTAACATGTAGAAGATTTGAAAGTTTGTATCATTCACGAATTGTACGGTGATAAACATAGAATGAAAAAAATATTATTATGCTATATCATTTATTATATCCAATTAAGAAATTTTATTTATATGGTAAGTTATATTTATCAAATAAATTTTTTGATATATATATTAAGTTGAATTAGACTACGTATTATGGTCCAAACCCCATATATATATATATATATAAAACTAAAGTATTATGGGTTACATTATAGGCGAAGGATTAATTATTTAATTAAGCATGGCTACGTGATGGCTGTATTTTTTATATTAAATATCATAAAATGTTACTATACACATTATATTAAATTTTAGGTGTGCTTATTTATGTATTATTGAAAATACTTGCTTTCTTTTATTATTTATCATTTTTTTCTATTATATGAGTGGTAGAAGATACTTATTTTCTTATTTGTTTATCATATTCTAATAAATATATTTTCATGATCAATATGATAAGTTATATTTGGTAATTAAAAAGATTGATATAGATAAAAGTTAATGTAAATTATAAAAAGAAAAAGGGTAGAATGGTAACGTAATATTCAAAATTGTCTACGTGCGTGGCATATCTCACAGGCCGACACGTAGGAAAGAGAAGTATGACTTTAGTATATGTATATAGATATTACAGAACATCTAATACATCTATTGAACTTATCGTTTTCCTTTGGTGACACCTTTGAAAACACTGAAATTCTATTATCTTTCGGGAAAATAAAACACAACACGACATTGACCTTTCACATCAGATTTTCTGCCATTACCAATATTGGATCACGCCTTCTTCAACCTCTACCAAACCAACCATTAGTCATAAGCGAAAGCTTGCCACTAACATCATTTGGAAGAAACCTCCTCAAGGATGGGTTAAGTTAAAATTTAGGCTCTAAAAGGAATGATCAATCTTCACATATAGGTTATGTACTGCACAACTCTGATAGAAATATAATCTTTATAAATCGTAAACAAATTCCTAACACTACTGTTCTGTAGACTGGAGCGCCTGCAGCGCTCCATGACATTCGTAAAGCCATTGTAATGATAATATATAAAAAATTGTTATTGAAGGAGATAACTCAATCCTAATCAACGTCATCAAAGGAATTTAGAAAAATCCTATGGTAATCCATTCGATTATACTTTATATTAAATCTATAATTACTTATTTATAATCTGTTCAGGTTACCAACTGCTTTCGAATGGCGAATTATGCAGCCGACCATCTAGCTACACGCGATACAAGTCAACTGTTTTAAGGCTTTGTTCGGTTGCATTAAAATATATATTACAATAGGAAACATTTAATAATATATTACAAGAGGTGGAATAAAAGGTTACATGGAAATTGGTGATTGACATGACTTTAGACACAAAAAGTAAAAAAGTGGAAAATGTTCACATTTCAATGCAAAACCCAGATTATCACTTTTAATATATTATAATGGGTAATATGTGGAGCTTAAGGAGAATGCTTACCTTGCTGTCACAGCTTAACATCTAAACTAGAGACTTCTGAATTATTAGACAAAAATTCTATAACTTGAATTCTAATTATAAAGATTTCTGTAAACATTTTGTAAAAATTATTTATTATGATGATTTAAAATTGTCATTTTCATCTTAAAGGAATTCCAATGTTTATCTTATATAAATAAAACATTGACAACTCGCATTTCTTTTCAAACTTATCCTAATTTTCACAAAGATTTTGTGAAAGCAAAAAAGGAATCGTAGATTATATAAATTGCGAAGGCCAGGCAAAATATAGTGGAATGAAACCAATCCAGGAGAATTTAATAAGAGAGACCGAGACGACCACACGTTCACATAAATCAATGATATCCTAGACATCATCATTTATTTGGACATGATTTTTTCCGGCAACAACATTATTATTAGACATGAATCATAGTTAATGTTTTAATCTTACAACCTACAATTCTATAATTAAAATATCCAATTACTTTTTTAAATTGAAACTAGTAGTTAGACCCGTGCTCCGCAGTGTCATTGATAAATATTTTTGTAGTTTATTTTATATGAAATTGTAAGGTTGTGGATAATATATGATGTTTTGTTTAAAATTTATATTGATTGATTTTGTAACTTTCTATGAAAGATATAATACTATATATCATAATTTGTTTATAGTTTTATTTATTTAACTAAAAAAATTATAAATGGAATAGTGGGTTTTGTAAGAAGCTTGACCGAGATACAATTCTATTAAAATTGGTTTAACATTACTTTTTATATATATAGTTTCTTTTTTTATCAATATAAATTAAATTTACCTAGTGAAATAAAACTCATTACATTCTTCTAAAAAAAATTAATTTGATTATATACTAATATATATTTAATGACTTGGTAATAGTAAATTAGTATTACTATAATTCCAACAAAGTATGTATTAAAACAGCTAATGTATAAAGGTTTGGAAGATCAAAATGCATAGAATGAATTATGCGATTATTTTGGTTAGTAGGAAATGCCGAAATGGGAATGAAGGGCAATGGTAAAAAATTACAGTTTTGTGATATTAATTAAATCCTTTTGAGTTCTTACAACAGTTCGGAGGCCTATATGATTAGTTTTGTGATATTAATTTATTTTTTGACAAATATATAATTAAAGTTATTGCATTCTTCCTTTTGTAATTTAATTTTAATTTTTGTAATACTAAGGAATAGGTAATTGAAAATATATATTTATAAGTTTTCATAGAAATCGTTCTACTAACTAATTAAGATTTTAGGACTACGTAATCAATATTTCATAAAAAACAAGAAATTACATATTCGGTATCAAATATCAAGAGTTAAACATAAATATAATTACATGGACAATATTTTTGTATATATGTGTGGATTTATCCTCAGGCATATGGAATCATCTTTTCCTGTTCATATCCGTTTCATTCTTCATATTTATTTAAAGTTATAGTTTTGCTGATTGCATGTATAGAATTTGACATACATGCAATACCAATTTCTTGAAATTAATCATTCTTCACATTTTCTAAAAAAAAATTAGAATGTGAATAACCAAATGTTATCAAAACTATTCGTAGGCCAACTTCTATTGTAATTACATGGTTGTTTGTCTCATGTAGCGCTTCATAACATCCATTTAGTACATATCTATGTGAAGCATTTGTGTTATTGTTTAGGTCGTTTTTTTTGCATTTTTGTTTGCAGTTATAGCTAGTTCCATCGTTTTAATTGTTACGGATGTCTACACGAAAAAAGTGTCAATTTCAGGTACTTTAGTGAATTACTAGGACTTTCTTTGGATATTGTTGGCACCCTTTCCTATCGTCTGGAGGCTAACGTAGCGAACCGTGGCGAACTCGGGGTGGAATCACGCTGATACGGGAGTGGTGCAAAACTCATAGGAGGTCGTGCAGTTGATTCGAATTTCTTTCAAAGGGCCATGCATTCCAACGCATGGGCGTGCAGACGGTGATTTCTCGCTGCACCGGCCGTGCATTTTTCGTGCCTTTAGAATCTGGCTGTGCTTTGCCATGCGTTTTCCGCACGGCCGTGTGTTTCCTCACCTGTACCTTTCTGACCGTGCATCTTCCACACGGTCATGGCACGGGTCGGGCGATGGTTTTATTTTTGGAAACCTTTTGTCTTAGGTATAAATATTTCTTTTTAGGTTTTGAGATGGATCTTATGTCACTTTTTCTAACTCTCTAGACCTAGTTGTTTACCTCATTTTGAAGAATTCAACTTTGGAGATTGTTCTACTGATTCAAGACTAAGTTTCCCTTTCTCTTTAATCTTGTTTATGTCTTCCATCGTTAATATGAATTCTTTGATTGTTTCTGCAATTATGTCTAGCTAATTCCAAATGTCTAGGGTTGGGGTGATCTCAACTATGCGTAGGTAGACTTGTTTGATATTTGCCTGAATGGAACTCTAAAACTTTGTTGATTCATTCCTAGTGTGCTTAATGTCATTATAACCTATGCGAATTGGATCCTCTTAGGGTTTAAGACCGAGAGGTGATAACGTTAATAGGTAGTCAGATAGGGTTTGAGATCTAGAGGCAATAACTTCTATTAGATTCCTAGGATTTGAACATGAGATTTTATTATTGCGAGAGCGTCTTAATTTCTCTTGTGGGTTAATAACTATCATAGAAACCCTATGATTAGAATAAATTTAGCAAGTCACGAGAGTAGATGTTAGTTCAGTTTGACCTTAGATTCTAAATGCCCAAATGGTCTAGATCTTGATTAGCAAGTCGCGAGAATGGATGTTAATTGAATCTATACACATTTACTATCATCCGAGAGGAATAGGTAATTACTTAAGATAGTTACCTTCAACAAAGACAGACTAAATTCAAACATTTATCTATTTGAATCTACTGAAACATAGTTTTGGGGATCCCTTGCCTTAGAAGCCTTCCCTCCATTGATTACAATCATCTTCTGCACTTGTTTCCTAATTCTTAATTATTAGTTCAACGAAAATTTCCCTTTTTTTGACTTAACTTACTAGTTTAAGTTGCAATAGATATTACATAGTCATGTGTGAACGATACTTGAAAAGCTACAACTGATCCCATACGCTTGTGAGTGGAATTTTGTCCTATCAGCGCTCACCAAGTAATAAATACTAAAGGAAAAATGACGTTAAATATAAATAATGAAAGAAAATAATATTTAAATAGAAGTACATGTATAGGAATGCTTCCGAATGAGAAATTTCATCATAACCAACCATGTTTGTTGATGATTTTGCTTGGATAAGAACAATTCAAGTACGTAGATAAAATAGTCACAATCTGTAGATTGTAATTGTATGGATTAACTCTCAACAATATGTGAAAGAGAACAACAATATATATTATTAAGTTAAATAAGATCATATACTAAAGAGAATAAAACCATGCATACTTATACCAATCGCTATAGAATTCATTTATGATTTTTCATATAGGTAATATTTTATTATTTACAAGTATTACAATAAAAAGAATATGTTACAAAAGAATATGTTACAAAACCATGAATGAGAATGTGGGACGTATGGCTATTGTTAATTTTACCAAGTGACTCAATTCATAACAAACACTTTGTCTTTCCTTTAAGTCATGTGTTTGGCTGTTTTTTTCTTTTTCTTTTTTCTTTCTTGTCTATTCTTCATTGTGCGGTTCCCACCCTCTTCATACCATTGCAAGTTTGCAACTGACCAGCACTGTTGGCAACTTCACTGGCCGAATTCAAACGCCAATTGCTAACACATGTTGGCTCAGTTAGAAAGGACGAACCGCTTCCCTCACAAGATTGTGAGTTCGGTTCTTGTTTTTGACATGAGGGTTCTGTTGGTGACGTATCTAAAAGTGACGTGTGGTCCCAGAAATATTCTGGTCCGTGGTGCTCATCGGAGTCGAACCCACTCAATTAGAAAAAAAATTACAGATCGAGTGTATTTCATTTTACATTTGTAAGGATATGGCAAACACTATTCCAATTCAATTTTATTCTTGCAAATAAAAACAAAACCCTTCAATTTTGAAGTATAAAAAACGTTAATTAAGTAGGACCAAACGGTCGGCTAGGGTACGGTGGTGGCTCCCAAAGCCTTCCTCTACCAGCAACCCAACGTGGCCTTCCAACTCTCCCTCTGTTGGAACTGAATTTTCCGGGCACTTTTCCGGTGGGCTCCGGTCACCGGTTGTGCCGGATTATGGGAGCGTTGGATTCGCCTCCGCGAGCTCTACAACGAAGTGTGCTCATACGATAAATTCGGGTTCCGTTTGAATGAGAAATGAGGACTCAAAGGTGGTTGGTTGCAACACCCAAATGGAGTTTGGGGTGCAATTCTACATCCCACATCGGAAATATGGGAGTAGAATTGAGTGGTTTATATATCACTATCACCCAAGCCAAGGTAAGAACTTGGTGACTATGGAGAGAAGAGCTTGACCACTCACGCGCGTCATCCGGTCGGGTCGGGTCGGGCGGGGGCTCGGGCCGAAGGCCCAAGCAGCAGCTAAGCTTCTTTTTGGAAGCCAGCTGGGCCGATTTTGGTACATGGGGAGATATGGGCTGCAGACCACATCTACCGCCATCAATACCGGAGATCTTCGCCATTAATCTGGACGATCCGTAACGTCCATGAATGCTGAAGATTTGCAACGACTTCCTCCATGAATGCAGAAGATCTGCAACGGCTCCTCTTCTGAAGCTCTATATAAGAGCGGGGTTCCTCTCATTCAGAACACACTCATCGAACACAGCTATCCTCCTCCCTCCTCTCTGTTTTCCGAAAAATCGAGTCTGAGAGTGCTCCACAGAAACGGTTCGTAGCCTTCGGTCCTTTGGTTGCACAAGTCCGAAGTTGTTCAAGCAGTTGTATCCTGGGATTCAGAACGCCATCAACCGTCGCAATACGGGGCGTTTTCAGAATTAAGGAGAGAGATATTGTTCTCGACTCTGCTTCGTAATTCTGTTCGGTATAATTTCGTTTCGTTATTGTATGCTTTCTTATTGCAGTTTATATTTCGTATATGCGTTCCTACACCCTCCAACCCCAAGACAGCAAGACCCACCCACCACGCTCTTCCTTCTCTGTTGAGTTTAGATGCGTATAAGCAGAATTGCAGAAAACTATTTTCTTACATCTAACAAGGATCTCATGCATGAATTGATACGAATCAATTAGGGTTAGAGTTACATACCGTTTGATGCGAGTCTAAAACATTCCGGCAGAGTTTCAACGGAGATCAAAAGTCCCAAGTGTGGCTTCTCTACTTGGTCCACACGAGTCTGGAATCTGGATCGCCTTTAGTGTCGTCTGCTAGAACGAATGAACAAAACGCGAGCTTGGCTTCAAAGGGAGTGTTTGGCCGTACTGCTTGGAGGAGAGGAAAATTGTGTGTTCGTTTCCTTTTGGAAACGATTACTTATAAGATCGTATCTTATCTTTAGTAATGGATATAATATCTTTATATTGTTTTCATATATCTTCTAATAAGATACCTCCTTATCAAGTAATTATTAATGATAACATTTATTCATTAATAATAAAAGCCTATCTCCCAATTTAGCCATATGACCGAAAATACCATGTCCTACATGGACTTTCGGTTCGGTTTGATCCAACCCGATAATTCTATGTGTGTGACCTCATAGGACCCGGTTATTATAGCCATGGGCCTAACCCGATTAAGCCCATTGATCGTAGTTGGTTTCTAGCAAAGCACTACGACCCCTAAAATTCTCGGATTATAAATCTCCATTAATTGTCTTATTCCATGTTCAGTAATTGCACATTTGATTAAAGGACACAATTCCTTCAATCTCCCACTTGTCCTTAAAACAAGTGTGCAATGTTAAATCCCTTTGTCTCTTAGTGTCTGATTTGATGATATGATTACATTCATATCTGTTATCAAATATGTTTCTTGAACTCTTGAGTTTGAACTATCAAATAACGGATGATTATAGATAATCCATCCGAGCATGGCCATGCATTTTTCAGTTCTCGCTCTTCAAGTGGCCGAGACACCATTCATGTCCATGTATCACAGTATACATGAAGAAGGAGGACTTCTCCAGTCTTGTATGTCTATAGCTCCCACTCAACTTTTGGCAATCTCAATCACTGCCTTTATAACTGTCTGTTACGGTCAGCGTTTGACAACGTCAAAGACATACCAATCATCAAGAGAAACCATATCATACTCATGTTTGAGGAATCTACCAATCATGGTTTAACTTAAAACTCTTCAATCCCTTTTGGAGAGTCTTAAGGTGGGTCAGTCCTATATGTATCATCCATACATATCTATGTAAATGACTAGACATCTCTATGTCCCTATAGCCCATGAAACCCGGTGCTATCAGTCAACTTGCAATATAGTCTTTAATGAAGTCATTTATGTCCAAGTTAATGACTTAGACTATAGACTTTGAATAATTCATAACTTCAGTTGTAACACCCCCAAAATACATTTTGGAAATATTACCGCCAATGACCTCAAAATACACACCCGGGGTCACCTAAGGCTTACCGTTTTTATAACACATGATATAATAATTTAAACTTTATTAAATAACATGAAAGTTGACCAAATAGTATTCAAACCAATGTCGTAAGTTACAACTGATAACCAAAACCAAATACATAAATTGTTTATTACAGCGGAAGTCTTTGAAATAAATAAACGCCATAAAGGGGTTTTGAACTGAGCGATCTCACGCCAGGATCTTCAACCTTGGAAAAACACTTAAATTATCAACTGCCTTCAACGTCGGAATCTGGCCTTCACGGATGAGGAAATTTACCTGATGTGCCGTATGAGACGGATGACACCAGCCAACCATGCAAGGAATAAAACCGGTTGGTTAGTCTAATGAAAGACTATGCCAGGGTATAAATAAAAAGGTTCTAATTAGTCGTATCAAGTTACAACCATCGCCTTTCGAATAATAGCCGATATACGAGGTGAACTTCAATACTTCTACAGAAACACAAGAAAAGGAATGATCAAGAGAAGACTCCAAAGGAATTGAGTCTTATGGAAAACGTATGAAGAGAAGACTCCAAAGGAATTGAGTCTTATGGGAAACATATGACAATTGGTTGGGAACGTTTAGTTTTCACACAAGTTTAAAACACGACGTTGATTATTTGGGTCCACGACCAATCTCACCGCGCAATGGGAATCCAGATTGGAAAGAAGACTTACTCTAACAAGAGTCCGGGCGGTTTCCACGTTGTACTCCTCGCCCGAGGGTATATTAATTATGTGCGTAAAAGCACTTATCTTATTTAATTCCAAAACATACATTCACGTTACAACTTTTAATCTACATCATCTCGATACGAGAGATATTTATGGGAATGAATCCCGAACGTTGGCACTAGCTAAGTGCACCTACCCTGAATAAGGGTACGGTCATGACCAGAAGTACTAGGGCAAAATCCTCCTAATACCAGTTATAAAGAAACAACTAGTCCTCGCAAGGTATATAGTGTTCCTACGAATACTCGTTCTAACTACACAAGTAAGTTCATACATAAATCCACACCAAATTCCATTACGGTAATATCATGTAGAAATATATAATAGCGTTGTTTCTAGCAATATATACAACCTATTATAAATTCATATTTTAACACATTGCTTTATTAAATCTGTTCCCAAACATAAAACAACAACTTTTATCCCATCTTAATTAACAATCAAATAATTGATAATCAAGGGAAACATGGAATAATGAGCAAGAGCGAACCGCCACTTGCCTTAGTTTATACGAACGGAGATTTGATTAGAGAATCGGGAATCTGAACACGTGCACGACTGCCTACTGAAATCCTTGTTGTATTCCATCGTCATTCCGAAGGGTCGGATCCCGATCCGTACCACCAGCCATAGCGACGAGCATAGACCAACCTGACGACGCGCATGGAGACGAGTTTACGAAAAGAACCCTAATTAGTTTCGATACGACAAGAAAACGAAACCAAACGAAAGGAACAGGATGAGACCGCGGTCGCGGGAACATGGCCATGATTGCGGTTTCCTGGGCAAACCGCGGCCGCGCCAGAGGGTTCCGCGATCGCGGTCAACATGACCGCGGTCGCGGTTTTCTGGGCAAACCGCGGTCGCGGTGGATGGGACCGCGGTCGCGGTTTTCCATCCTGACGAGATCTCAGAGATGAAATCGGGCTTACCGACGACAAGGGCTCGTCTTCTTCACTCCTTGGATAAATGCGCACTAGTACCACCATTCTAGGCTTCACGAGGCTGCCAACGACTTCCTCCGGCGACCATTAAAACTCTGGCGACGAACAACCACTCCGGTGACAACGAATTTAAACGAGAGAGAGATCGAGATGGAAGCACATGGATGATGGAGAAGAGCCACACCGAGCCCCTTTTATAGGCACGGAAAACAAGGAGTTCACCCCAATTCGGCACTCCAATTGATCCAGCTCCCCCCGGCATTCGGAGCACGAAGGGCAAACCAAACGCCGACCTTCTGGAAGCACATGGAGAAGACGAACATAGGTTCCCGCGATCGCGGTTTGCCCTTGGGCAAAACCACGACGGTCCTAGTTTCCCGCGGTCGCGGTTTGCCCACAGGCAAAACCGCGCCCACGGTTTCAAAACCACGGTCGCGGTATTCCCGCGCTCGTGTTCTGGGTCCTTGGTCTCGGTATTTGATCGCGGTCTTTGCTAAATCTTTGCTTTTAGCACTCCACAAGTAATTTTAAGACCCAATAATTTATTAAACGTATACGAACACGTTCAAAAGGTTCTTACAGAGGTTATAGAAATTGCCTAACACGTCTTGCTTAAAAAAAACGTTTCGACCCCAAAACTAGGCCGAAAACAGCTCGGGAAAACGACTAAGCATATCAGACTCAGTCTCCCAAGTTTCCCAAGTCACTTCCTTAGATCCTGACTTGGACCAGAGGATTAGCACTAATGGTACCACCTTGTTCCTCAAGTGCTTCTCGCGGCGTTCGAGAATATGCATAGGTCTCTCCTCGTATGTACCATTTGCCTGAATCTCGATGTCATCATAACTCAGCACATGAGACACATCTGGCACATACTTCCTCAGCAGAGACACATGAAACACGTTATGCACCGGATGCGTCGACGGCGGCAATGCTAAACAGTATGCTAGAGATCCGACTCTGTCAAGGATCTCAAACGTCCCCACGTAGTAAGGGTTAAGTTTCCCACTCTTGCCGAACCTAAACCCACCCTTGGATGGCGACACCTTGACAAACACCTTGTCACCAACCTCAAACTCGACATTCCTGTGCTTCAAATCATCATAAGACTTCTGTCGACTCTGAGCTATAAGCATCCTCTGTCTGATCAAGGCAATATCTGAGGCAGTCCTTTCGACTAACTCCGGTCCGAGCAGAATCTTGTTGGCATTCTCATCCCAACAAATCGGAGATCTGCACTTTTGACCGTACAAAGCTTCGAATGGAGCCATCTTGATGGTGGAATGCCAGTTGTTATTGTACGTGAATTCAATCAGACTTAAGCTGTTCTCCCATTGGTCGGACGATCTAGCACACAAGCTCTCAGCATATCCTCCAGTGTCTGAATGGTCCTTTCAGACTGCCCATCCGTCTAAGGATGAAATGTAGTACTGAACCTTAACTCAGTTCCCATGGCCTTATGGAGTTCCTTCAAGAACCTCGACATGAATCTGCCATCACGATCCGATACAATGGTTTTTGGCGTACCATGCAACCGGACGATCTCGTGTAGGAAAACTTTCGATAGCCTCTGGGTTCCCCAAGTTGACTTGATGGCCACGAAATGAGCACTCTTTGTGAGCCGGTCAATGATCACTGTTTTGGGGCGAAAAGATCGGAAGACCTAAATCGCCTTAGACGGGGTAACGAGTCGATCAGGTAATAGAAATCAATCCAAACCAAGTAGACAATCAACAAATAAAGAAGAGATGCAAAATAGCAAAGTAATTTTATTGATATATTGACGATTGAGTCGGATCAATGTACAACTTATCCTTGTAGGAAAAAGGGTCGGATCTGGTCCGACCGGTGACTCTAGGGCTCGACCGATGGAGACTGAGCGGGATTCCGAGGGGAATGAGCTAGAATGGGTGTATTCTTTGGTCCTACTCAGGGCAAATCGGCGGATGTGGGTGGTAATCGTGTCTAGATGTCCCTCTTCCATGTTCCGTCGTGGTATATATATGGCAATTATCGTCTTGTGACCGTTATTCTCCTCTTGCAATCTTTCTCATTCAATCCGGGCGAGATTCTTGTGATATGCTCTTGATTACTATCTTTATTCCTGTGTTTAAGGCTATGACCGTTGCCATTGATCGATCATTCAATGCTTGGGCGGGATTCTTGGGATATGCTCTTCATTGCTAGCATAATCTCTTACTTTAATGCTGGGAGTGATTGCTGGGATTTCTTCTTAATTACCATCATTATCTCGGTGTTTAAATGATGTGGCCGTTGTCCCAACCAAGCATTCAATGCTCCAGCGTGATCTTCGCAGCTGGTCGGGAGGCACTCGATTGTAGGGAGTCCGACGCTTCTTCCTGGTTTCTCTTAGCTTCCGATTCCGCTTGGATCTTGGCCCAATTCATTTGATCCATTTTCATGGGATGAATCTGGGCCCAACAATAGCCCCAAAATTAAACTGGGCTAGAGCGTCAAGTGATGGAACAGTTTGATTTTATAACTTCTCTCTCTTCTGGCATGATTTTGATTTTGTTACAGGCGTTCTGGCGACATGGCCGACATGTGTATTGCTCAAACTGAGAGTTAGCCTAATACAGCCAATAATCGTGTGAAGACGACTGAGGGCATTTCTTGTGACGATGAAGGGTCAGGGGACCGCTCCTTGTTTGTCGTTTGTTTTGTTTTGTAGGTGGACTCGTTAGTCACTTCCTGGTCAAGTCGTGTGACGTTGGTCGTGTAGACCTGTCGTTGTTGTGCGACGATGGTCGTGTAGACCTGTCTTCGATCATCTAGACTTGTAATTGTGTGCGACGTTGGTCGTGTAGACCTGTCGTTGGTCGTATAGACCTGTCGTCAGTCGTATAGACCTGTAACTGTGTGCGAAGTTGGTCGTATAGACCTGTAATATAGCATGCTTCGTATGTCCGAGGAGGAGTTGTATGTATTGTAGGAAAAGACAAGTGCCTTGGACAGGACAAGTCTTGTAAGTAGTTCGTAGTATGCCATTTCTCTTTGTTTGCTTGTGATTTATGTATTGTCTGTTGTGTCAGCGTCTCCGGCTGGTCGGGTTGCAGGCGACGTAGGCGCTTTTTACACGTTGAAGTCGCGTGTCGAGATGATGGAAGAGTTTGAAGAGGGCAAGCAGGGGACCTGATATTTGAAGGCGGAGAAGGAGACCATGGAGATCTTGTTTCCGAAGGGGAATCCAGGCTCGGAGCTTTTCCATCTGGCCGGTGTCATAGAGGAATCTCTGGTCGAAAGTGTCGGTAAGGACGAGGTCCATTCTGGTGACTCCGTATCGCTTGAGCCCCAGCCTTCTCCCGACTCGGCCCCTACTAGAGGTGACGTTGCAAACCCTGACCCTTGATTGTTTTTCGTAATTTGATTTGTGACCCCACTAGTGTGTGGGTAGAATACTTTATGTTTCGGTGAACCGTCCACCATCGCGGGTCGTAGAGTGGACGATTGGAAGTCCTGCGTGTGTGTAGGCAGACAATGTGCATTGGCGACCCGTCCGTTATTGCGGGTCGTATGTATGTAAAAAATGCTTTTATCTGATGCAATCTATTTTATAAAGGATCGTACATTTGTGTGTTCGTACGTTTCGTTGGATTCTTCTAGAGAAGATTGTCGTTGACGCCTTTGATTTGTGTGTCGGGTTTGCCCGTGTGCTCCGTCGAGTAGGGCTTACCGCATGTATGTCGGGTTTGCCCGTGTGCTCCGTCGAGTAGGGCTTGCCGTATATATGTCGGGTTTGCCCGTGTGCTCCGTCGAGTAGGGCTTGCCGTATGTATGTAAAGAACGAGGCCTTTATGTATGTGTTTGTGTTTAGTCATGACTTTATGCCGGGGAGGTAAGCAATATATTTCTATTGCGTAAATGTAATAAGGTGTCTTAACCTTATGTATTGTGTAAGGCAGGCGGTGTGCCGACGTGCCTGTGTTGTTCATCTCCCCGTGTTCCGATCGATCGTGTAAATGTAGTGTAAGTGCTTTTTGCAGATGACTGGATCCAGTGTGTATGTCGATGTCGTTCTGTACTCATGTTTTTTGCAAGGAGGATGTCCTTACTTAGTGTCAAATGCTAAATTTCAAGAAATAGAGTTGTGTATGCGACAATAAGCAATGTATGACATATGAAGATATGTTAGTGTCTTACCTTGTTGGTTCAGAAATGGTATAATTTCATATGTGTCGTGTTCCAACTCCTTGGGATTGGTCGTCCGTCTTTGTCTTCTAATTGATATGCTCCCTGTCCACTACTTCAGTGATTAAGTAGGGTCTTTCCCATTGTGGTGCAAGCTTTCCGTCGGACGAGTTCTTGGTATTTTGGAACGTTTTCCTAAGGACCCGATCTTCGACTTTAAAGACCTTGACTCGAACGTTCTTGTTGTAACTCCTTGCAACCTGTTGTTGGAACCTGACCATCCTGATCCGAGCTCTTTCTCTGGTTTCGTCTACCGTGTCTAGGTTGTGTGCTAGTTCGGCGTCGTTCTACTCATTTGTCTGAAGGTTGCAATGGGCGGTCGGAACCAATAACTTAGCGGGAATGACTGCCTCACTTCCATAGACGAGAGAGAAAGGCGACTGTCCGGTTGCGCTCTTTGGAGTGGTCCTGTCGGACCAGAGAATGAATGAGAGTTCGTCTGCCCATTTGCCCTTAGCCCCTGTGAGGCATTTCTTGAGGTTGTTGATGATGATTTTGTTGCTGGATTCGGCCTGTCCGTCGGATTGTGGATACCGAGGTGTGGAGGTGACCAACTTGATGTTCCATTGGTCGCAGAAGGCTTCGAGTCTTACGACTGATGAACTGGGAGCCATTGTCACACACGATTTCTGATGGGACACCAAATCTGCACAAGATATTGCATTTTATAAACGAAATAACGTGTTGCTCTTTTACCTCTCTGTAGGCTTCGGCTTCGATCCATTTAGAGAAGTAATCCGTCATGGCAAGGAAGAAGACTCTTTGGCCTGACGCAGGCGGGAGCTTCCCGACGATGTCCATCCCCCATCTCATAAAGGGCCATGGTGCCAGAGTCGGATGGAGGAGCTCTGAAGGTTGATGATGGACGGGCGCGTGCCGCTGACAGGCGTCGCATCTCTTGGTGTACTCCATAGCGTCTTTGTTCATCATGGGCCAGTAGTACCCGTTTCGCAGGGCTTTCCCTGAGAGGCTTCGTCCGCCGGTATGGTTTCCACATTCTCCCTCGTATAGCGATTGCAAGATGCGTCCGACTTCTGGAGTCTTGAGGCATCGTAGGAGTATCCCTGTGACACACCTTTTGTACAAGATGTTATCTAGGATATCGAAAGAGAGTGCTTGTACCTTGAGCCTCTTTGCTTTTGTTTTGTCATCGGGCAAGATGCCGTCTTTCAGCCACCTGATGTAGGGTAGCATCCAATCATCATCGGTGTTGACGATGTCTTCTTTTGGTCGGTCGCCTATCTCCATGGCGACGAGCTCTTCTAGTGGCGCGGTCGGTTCGACGGATGTTCTCGGGACGGCTGGTGTCATGATGTGTGCCAATGGTATGTATGGAAATTCTTTCGGGTCCAAGGCGGATCCTAGGTTGGCAAGTGCGTCCGCTTGGGAGTTAAGATCCCTGGGTACCTGTCTAATGTCGAATGTTTGGAGCTGTCCGATCAGCTTCTTGGCTACTTCCAGGTAGGCTATCATTCTGACGTCTTTAGCACTGTACGATCCTTGTATTTGGTTTACGACCAGCAAGGAGTCGCAAACGACTTTGATCTCTCGGACCCCTAGGTCGCGAGCCAAGATGAGTCTGAATATGAGTGCTTCGTATTCAGCTTCGTTGTTAGTCGCATCTCACTCGCATCTGACGGCCTGAGCTATCTTGTCCCCTTGTGGCGATTTCAGCACGACCCCTAGCCCCGATCCTCTAGAGTTCGACGCTCCATCTGTGTGGAGCTCCCATGTACCTGTTTCTTCCGTTGCGAGCAGTTATATTGCTTCTCTTGTGGCTTCTTGCTCTAGGGTCGGACTAAAATCGGCCATAAAGTCGGCTAAGGCTTGCGACTTGATCGTTGTCTTGGACTCGTACTCGATGTCGTAACCACTGAGGTGTATAGCCCATTTGGTCATTCGTCCTGTAAACTCGGGTTTCCTCATGATTGCTCTCATGGGATGATTAGTGTGGAAAATAATAGTATGTGATTCAAAATAGGGTTTGAGTTTGTTCGAGGCTATTACCAACGATAGTACGAGCTTCTCGAGTGACGAATACCTTGTTTCTGCTGGCAACAACGTCTGACTGACGTAGTATATCGGTGACTGCTTGGCATCCTCTTCCCTGATCAGTACTGCGCTTACGGCTGATTCTGACACTACAAGATATAGAAATAAGGGCTCATCGCCTTTAGGTTTGGTCAGTAACATGGGACTGGCCAGGTACTCTTTCAAGTTTTGGAACGCTGCTTCGTGTTCTTCCGTCCATTGAAAGGACTTGTTTTTCCTGAGAGCGTCGTGGAAGGGTTTGCACTTGTCGGATGATTTGGAGATGAATCTGTTCAGAGCTGCTATCCGACCCGTGAGCTTTTGTACGTCTTTGATGCATCGGGGGGATCTAATATTGACGAGAGCCTTGATCTGTTCTGGGCTGGCTTCTATTCCTCTTTGTGTCACCATGTACCCCAAGAACTTCCCTGATGACACTCTGAAGGAACATTTAGTAGGGTTTAGTTTCATATTGTACCTTTTGAGCACCTCGAAGCTGTTGCGTAGGTGGTCTATGTGATCTTCTTTCTTTTTGGACTTGACCAACATGTCGTCTATGTAGACTTCCATCGTGTCTCCGATATGATCTTTGAACATCTTGTTGACTAGTCGCTGATAGGTATCCCCTGCATTTTTTAGGCCAAAGGGCATTACTTTGTAATAGTAGATACCTTGGCTAGTGACGAATGCTGTTTTTTCCTGATCGTCGGGTTCCATGAGGATTTGATTATAGCCGCTGAAAGCGTCCATGAAGGTAAGCATTTCGTTCCCTGCTGTGGCGTCGACCATGGCGTCGATGTGGGGTAGTGGGAACGAGTCTTTAGGACAAGCCTTGTTGAGATCTGTGAAGTCGATGCAGACTCTCCACTTGCCGTTCTTTTTCTGGACTACGACCACGTTGGCTAGCCACTCAGGATAATGGACTTCTCTTATTTTCCCTGTTTCCAATAAGCTCTTGACTTCGTCGTCAATTATCTTGTTCCGCTCAGGGGCAAACTTCCTGCGTTTTTGCTTAACAGGGGGGTGAGATGGATCTACATTCAATTTATGCTTAATAATGTTTGGAGATATTCCGACCATATCCTCATGTGACCATGCGAAGCAATCAGCATTGATCCTAAGAAAATTAAGAAGTTGTTGTCTGGTCGAGTCGTCCAAGTCCGACCCGACCCTTATCGTTTGGTTTGGCTTTGAAGGGTCCAGTACGATTTCGTCGATTTTTTCCATTTCTGGTTCGATGTACCGACTGGATCCTTCACCACTCTGTGATTGCTATGCGGTCTGATGTTCGACTGCGTTCTTCATGGAAGCGACGTAGCACTCTTTAGCGGTCCTTTGGTCTCCTCGGATTTCTTGTACTCCCCATTCAGTGGGAACCTTGATGACTTGATGATACGTCGAGGGTACCGCTCTCATAGCGTGTATCCATGGCCTGCCAAGAATACAATTGTAGGGAGATGGACAATCTAGGATCAAGAATTTCACCTATTGGTTGATTCCTCCAGCGTATATGGTTAGAATGATTTCACCCGTCGTATGTTTAACCTCACCGCTGAACCCGACCAGTGGGGTCAACTTTTTGATTAGGTCGTTTTCAGCTAGACCCATTTCTTTAAGAACGTCGAGGGTCAAAAGATTGGTTGAACTCCCTCTATCGATTAGTACCCTTCGTATTAAGCAATTACCAATAGATAAAGAGATTACCAGACCATCGTGGTGACCGTCCGATCCGTCGGAATCGAACTCGTCGAACGTGACTGTCGGAAGGTTGGAGATCTTCCTTGGCCTTAATTCTGACGCCTCGGGATTGTTGCCCTTGCTTTCCTTTGCGTGTCGCTTAGCCGCGGAGTATGTGTTCCCACATATGTCCGATCCACCTGAAATAGTATTGACAACTTTTGTATGGATGGGGGATGGAGGTTTGTTTTGTTTTACATGGTCTCGTCATTCCATGGTGGTTTTTGCCCGCTCCGAGATTACGTCGCACATGAGCCCCTGTGCGAGCAGTCTTGTGACTTCCTTTCGCAGGGCGATGCATTCGTCGGTTGAATGACCATGATTGCCATGGAATTCGCGCCATCGGCTCATGTCTTTCTTGACGTCCGGTCGGTCGCTCTTTCGGGGCCATCTTACTTCCTTTCCATATTTGTCGAAACTCTTGATGAGCTCCGACACGGAAACATTGAAGTTGTAAGATTGGATCCTGGGAGGCAACACCGGAACGTCTCTCCAGTCATGGGACCTGTCTTGGAAAGAGTTTACCCGACTCAACTCGT
Source organism: Rheum nobile (assembly GCA_027886185.1). Taxonomy (NCBI): domain Eukaryota; kingdom Viridiplantae; phylum Streptophyta; class Magnoliopsida; order Caryophyllales; family Polygonaceae; genus Rheum; species Rheum nobile. The sequence goes on from WOAB01000127.1 coordinate 2,639,663, forward strand.
TTCGATTACGAGAGTAGGGATGTGGACATGACGGCCTCGCGGTTCTCCCTTGAAACAGATGCATCCATTAACTTTTGTTTATATATAGAAATATGGTCATCTGGGTCGCTGGTGCCGTCGAATGTTGCCATGCTGGGAAGATGAAACTTCTTGGGGATCTCGACCCTGGCGATTTCTTCAATGAACGGGGATTCTTCGAATCCGCCGGTCGCTTCCCTCTCGATTGGTTGCGGGACTCCTGGAAGCCTGTTGAAGCGATCGTCGATCGTCTTCATATGTTGGTCGAGCATCTGTTGGAAGAGAGCCAGGATGTCTATTGGATTGGTAACCTGTGGTTCGTCGATTCGGGCCCCTGCCGACCCGATCGGTGTGGAAAAAGTGACATAGTTAGTCGAAAACGGATTGGTAATAGGAGTTCGAGATGAACCCCTTGCGTATCCGGATCGTCGCACGCTCGGGGGCGTTGGCTCGACGTTGTCCATGTCGAGGCGTGTTCGGACGTTGTTGTGGATGGGCATACTCCTAGATCCCGAAGCCATTGATTGTACCTGTGACTTAAGAGACTCATTTTCACGGGTTAGTTGTGCGATCTCGGCTTCGGATTGGGTTGACAACGCGGCGAGACATTCGGTTTTTTGGCGCTGCTGGGCTAGTTCCTCTTGGAGGGCGGCCATTTTTTGAGAAAGTTCTTGGAACTGGGTTGGAGTAGGGTTTTCGGTTGGGTCCCCTGGAGTTTGGGTTCTGTATTCGAGACGTGGTTCTTCGGTGTTGGTAGATGGGTCGATAGTCATGGTTGGAAAGTTTCGGAAGGATGATCGGCAAGTTGCCCCACGGTGGGCGCCAAATTGTTTTGGGGCGAAAAGATCGGAAGACCTAAATCGTCTTAGACGGGGTAACGAGTCGATCGGGTAATAGAAATCAATCCAAACCAAGTAGACAATCAACAAATAAAGAAGAGATGCAAAATAGCAAAGTAATTTTATTGATATATTGACGATTGAGTCTGATCAATGTACAACTTATCCTTGTAGGACAAAGGGTCGGATCTGGTCCGACCGGTGACTCTAGGGCTCGACCGGTAGAGACTGAGCGGGATTCCGAGGGGAATGAGCTAGAATGGGTGTATTCTTTGGTCCTACTCAGGGCAAATCGGCGGATGTGGGTGGTAATCGTGTCTAGATGTCCCTCTTCCATGTTCCGTCGTGGTATATATATGGCAATTACCGTCTTGTGACCGTTATTCTCCTCTTGCAATCTTTCTCATTCAATCCGGGCGAGATTCTTGTGATATGCTCTTGATTACTATTTTTATGCCTGTGTTTAAGGCTATGACTGTTGCCATTGATCGATCATTCAATGCTTGGGCGGGATTCTTGGGATATGCTCTTGATTGCTAGCATAATCTCTGACTTTAATGCTGGGAGTGATTGCTGGGATTTCTTCTTAATTACCATCATTATCTCGGTGTTTAAATGCTGTGGCCGTTGTCCCAATCAAGCATTCAATGCTCCAGCGTGATCTTCGCAGCTGGTCGGAGGCACTCGACTGTAGGGAGTCTGACGCTTCTTCCTGGTTTCTCTTAGCTTCCGATTCCGCTTGGATCTTGGCCCAATTCATTTGATCCATTTTCATGGGATGAATCTGGGCCCAACAATCACCCATATGGCATCCTTTTGACTCTGAGTCTTCGGCAACCCCGTGACGAAGTCCATCGCATTATCCTCCCACTTCCACTCTAGTACTGGGAGAGGTTGTAATTCACCACCTGGTCTGCGGTGTTCAATCTTGACCTTCTGACAAGTCAAGCATCTCGCCACAAATTCTGCTACATCCCACTTCATGTTGGGCCACCAGAATTTCTTCCTGAGGTCCTTGTACATCTTATTGGACCTTGGATGTACAGAATAAGCTGACTAATGAACCTTCTTCATTACCAATTGACGAAGGCCATCTATGTCAGACACACAGACTCGGTCCTGAAACCAAAGCGATCCATCATCTTGAATCACGAATCCCGGAGCTTTCCCATTCATCACTTCACTGCTTAACTTCACTAAGATCAATTCATCAACCTGCTTCTCCTTGATCTGATCAAGAAGCGTAGCCTGAATCTCCAACATACTCAGGCATCCTCGACGTTGATCATACAAGACATCAATCTCGCACAATCCTTGACACAGTTTGGTTTGAGTAGTGAGCAGAGCTACTACGGTCTTGTGCGGCGTCTTCCGGCTCAAAGCATCGGCTACCAAGTTAGCCTTGCCCGGATGATACAGCAACTCGATGTCGTAATCCTTGAGTATCTCTAACCAGCGACGTTGCCTCATATTCAACTCCTTCTGAGTGAACACATACTTGAGACTCTTGTGGTCGGTAAAGATCTGGCATCTCACACCATAGAGATAGTGCCTCCAAATCTTCAGCGCGAAAACCACAGCCGTTGTTAGGCCTGACGTCCCCTGGGAAGGTGGATCGAGCAAGACAAGCCCAGGCCCACGACGGATCGGAAGAACAGAAGAGAAACCCAGAGAAGGCGACGAGGCTTCTCCAGTCGAACGTCCTCCGACAAGATCGCGAAGATCCCGCCAAGCATTAAATGCCAGGATTGATCAACGGCCACAGCATTTACACAACACCATAATAGCAGCAATTAGTGACAAAATCTCTGTAATTAAATCCCGGCGTTAAAGATAAGGATGGGATCGAAATATAACGGTCAGAGGCACGAAGAACTTACCATATATGGACGAAGAGGAAGATAAGAGGGGGACGGATACAAGCACGTTACACACTCAAGCATTCTCGTTCAGAAACAAAACAGAACAACACTTTCACTGCCCGTCTAGCTCTCCAGCAATCACCCCCGCTTATTCGCCATCGGTCGCAACCTAAGAATTACGGGTCGAATCCAATAAGATCACTCTGCCTTATTACGATAAGTTGTATCTCGATTCAATCCGATCAATATATTATCTAATAAAATCATTTAGCTATTCTGCATTTGCTCTTTGCTTGTCTATTATCTATTTGGTTTGGATTGTTTTCTATCACCCGATCGACTAGTTACCCCGTCTAAGGCGATTTAGGTCGTCCGATCTTTTCGCCCTAAAACAATTTGGCGCCCACCGTGGGGCAACTTGCCGATCATCCTTCCGAAACTTTCCAACCATGACTATCGACCCATCTACCAACACCGAAGAACCACGTCTCGAATACGGAACCCAAACTCCAGGGGACCCAACCGAAAACCCTACTCCAACCCAGTTCCAAGAACTTTCTCAAAAAATGGCCGCCCTCCAAGAGGAACTAGCCCAGCAGCGCCAAAAAACCGAATCTCTCGCCGCCTTGTCAACCCAATCCGAAGCCGAGATCGCACAACTAACCCGTGAAAATGAGTCTCTTAAGTCGCAGGTACAATCAATGGCTTCGGGATCTAGGAGTATGCCCATCCACAGCAACGTCCGAACACGCCTCGACATGGATAACGTCGAGCCAACGCCCCCGAGCGTGCGACGATCTGGATACGCAGAGGGTACATCTCGAACTCCTATTACCAATCCGTTTTCGACTAACCATGTCACTTTTTCCACACCGATCGGGTCTGCAGGGGCCCGAATCGACGAACCACGGGTTACCAATCCACCAGATGTCCTGGCTCTCTTCCAACAGACGCTCGACCAACACATGAAGACGATCGACGATCGCTTCAATAGGCTTCCAGGAGTCCTGCAGCCAATCGAGAGGGAAGCGACCGACGGATTCGAAGAATCCCCGTTCATTGAAGAAATCACCACGGTCGAGATCCCCAAGAAGTTTCATCTTCCCAGCATGGCAACATTCGACGGCACCAGCGACCCAGATGACCATATTTCTATATATAAACAAAAGTTAATGGCTGCATCTGTTTCAAGGGAGAACCGCGAGGCCGTCATGTGCAAAAGCTTTGGCACGACCCTCGCAGGTTCCGCACTAACTTGGTTTATGCGTTTGCCTCAGGGAACGATTGCATCGTTTGCGGATCTGGTCAACTCCTTCAAAAGTCAATTTGCCAGTAGTCGGAGGCTCGAAAAGGAGTCGAGTGACCTCTACCGAGTCACACAAAGGTATAACGAACCTCTCAGGAATTATCTCAACAGGTACAATAAGGAGAAAGTGGCGATCCCCCACTGCGACGTCACAACCTCCATCGAAGCCTTCAGACAAGGTCTTATCAAAGACAACAACCTTTACGCCGAGATTACCAAGTACCCATGCAAAAGCTTCGAAGACGTCTAGGCCAAGACCATGGCCGAGGTAAGATTGGAAGAGGACCGTGAGTCGCGAAAAGCCTCATGCGGGCCCGATCCGTCTGATCGTAAAAATCTCTCCGACAACCGTAGAGACAGACGTCCACATCCCTACTCTCGTAATCGAAACGAGTTGAGTCAGGTAAACTCTTTCCAAGACAGGTTCCAGGACTGGAGAGACGTTCCGGCATTGCCTCCCATGATCCAATCTTACAACTTCAACGTTTCCGTGTCGGAGCTCATCAAGAGTTTCAACAAATATGGAAAGGAAGTAAGATGGCCCCGAAAGAGCGACCGACCGGACGTCAAGAAAGACATGAGCCGATGGCGCGAATTCCATGGCAATCATGGTCATTCGACCGACGAATGCATCGCCCTGCGAAAGGAAGTCGCAAGACTGCTCGCACAGGGGCTCCTGCGCGACGTAATCTCAGAGCGGGCAAAAACCACCATGGAACGACGAGACCAGGTAAAACAAAACAAACCTCCATCCCCCATCCATACAAAAGTTGTCAATACTATTTCAGGTGGATCGGACGTATGTGGGAACACATACTCCGCGGCTAAGCGACACGCAAAGGAAAGCAAGGGCAACAAGCCCGAGGCGTCAGAATTAAGGCCAAGGAAGATCTCCAACCTTCCGACAGTCACGTTCGACGAGTTCGATTCCGACGGATCGGACGGTCACCACGATGGTCTGGTAATCTCTTTGTCTATTGGTAATTGCTTAATACGAAGGGTACTAATCGATACAGGGAGTTCAACCAATCTTTTGACCCTCGACGCTCTTAAAGAAATGGGTCTAGCTGAAAACGACCTAATCAAAAAGTCGACCCCACTGGTCGGGTTCAGCGGTGAGGTTAAACATACGACGGGTGAAATCATTCTAACCACATACGCTGGAGGAATCAACCAACAAGTGAAATTCTTGATCCTAGATTGTCCATCTCCCTACAATTGTATTCTTGGCAGGCCATGGATACACGCTATGAGAGCGGTACCCTCGATGTATCATCAACTCATCAAGTTTCCAACTGAATGGGGAGTACAAGAAATCCGAGGAGACCAAAGGACCGCTAAAGAGTGCTACGTCGCTTCCATGAAGAACGCAGTCGAACATCAAACCGCATAGCAATCACAGAGCGGCGAAGGATCCAGTCGGTACATCAAACCAGAAATGGAAAAACTCGACGAGATTGTACTGGACCCTTCAAAGCCAAACCAAACGGTAAGGGTCGGGTCGGACTTGGACGACTCGACCAGATAACAACTTATTGATTTTCTTAGGATCAATGCCGATTGCTTCGCATGGTCGCGTGAGGATATGGTCGGAATATCTCCAAACATTATTACGCATAAATTGAATGTAGATCCATCTCATCCCCCTGTTAAGAAAAAACGCAGGAAGTTTGCCCCTGAGCGGAACAAGATAATTGACGACGAAGTCAAGAGCTTATTGGAAACAGGGAAAATAAGAGAAGTCCATTATCCTGAGTGGCTAGCCAACGTGGTCGTAGTCCAGAAAAAGAACGGCAAGTGGAGAGTCTGCATCGACTTCACAGATCTCAACAAGGCTTGTCCCAAAGACTCGTTCCCACTACCCCACATTGACGCCATGGTCGACGCCACAGCAGGGCACGAAATGCTTACCTTCATGGATGCTTTCAGCGGCTACAATCAAATCCTCATGGAACCCGACGATCAGGAAAAAACAGCATTCGTCACTAGCCAAGGTATCTACTGTTACAAAGTAATGCCCTTTGGCCTAAAAAATGCAGGGGCTACCTATCAACGACTAGTCAACAAGATGTTCAAAGATCAGATCGGAGACACGATAGAAGTCTACATAGACGACATGTTGGTCAAGTCCAAAAAGAAAGAAGATCACATAGACCACCTACGCCACAGCTTCGAGGTGCTCAAAAGGTACAATATGAAACTAAACCCTACTAAATGTTCCTTCGGAGTGTCATCAGGGAAGTTCTTGGGGTACATGGTGACACAAAGAGGAATAGAAGCCATCCCAGAATAGATCAAGGCTCTCGTCAATCTTCGATCCCCCCGATGCATCAAAGACGTACAAAAGCTCACGGGTCGGATAGCAGCTCTGAACAGATTCATCTCCAAATCATCCGACAAGTGCAAACCCTTCCACGACGCTCTCAGGAAAAACAAGTCCTTTCAATGGATGGAAGAACACGAAGCAACGTTCCAGAACTTGAAAGAGTACCTGGCCAGTCCCATGTTACTGACCAAACCTAAAGGCGACGAGCCCTTATTTCTATATCTTGCAGTGTCAGAATCAGCCGTAAGCGCAGTACTGATCAGGGAAGAGGATGCCAAGCAGTCACCGATATACTACGTCAGTCGGACGCTGTTGCCAGCAGAAACAAGGTATTCGTCACTCGAGAAGCTCGTACTATCGTTGGTAATGGCCTCGAACAAACTCAAACCGTATTTTGAATCACATACTATTATTGTCCGCACTAATCATCCCATGAGAGCAATCATGAGGAAACCCGAGTTTACAGGACGAATGACCAAATGGGCTATACACCTCAGTGGTTACGACATCGAGTACAAGCCCAGGACAGCGATCAAGTCGCAAGCCTTAGCCGACTTTATGGCCGATTTCAGTCCGACCCTAAAGCAAGAAGCCACAAGAGAAGCAATACAACTGCTCGCAACGGAAGAAACAGGTACATGGGAGCTCCACACAGATGGAGCGTCGAACTCTAGAGGATCGGGGCTAGGGGTCGTGCTGAAATCGCCACAAGGGGACAAGATAGCTCAGGCCGTCAGATGCGAGTGAGATGCGACTAACAACGAAGCTGAATACGAAGCACTCATATTCAGACTCATCTTGGCTCGCGACCTAGGGGTCCGAGAGATCAAAGTCGTTTGCGACTCCTTGCTGGTCGTAAACCAAATACAACGATCGTACAGTGCTAAAGACGTCAGGATGATAGCCTACCTGGAGGTAGCCAAGAAGCTGATCGGACAATTCCAAGCATTCAACATCAGACAGGTACCCAGAGATTTTAACTCCCAAGCTGACGCACTTGCCAATCTAGGATCTGTCCTAGACACGAAGGAATTTCCGCACATACCATTGGCCCACATCATGACGCCAGCCGTCCCTAGGACGTCCGTCGAGTCAACGACACCGCTTGAAGAACTCGTCGCCATGGAAGTCGGCGGCCGACCAAAAGAAGACATCATCGACAACAATGACGATTGGATGCTACCTTACATCAGATGGTTGAAAGACGGCATTCTGCCCGACGACAAAACAGAAGCAAAGCGGCTCAAGGTACAAGCACTCGCTTTCGATATCATAGATAACATCTTGTATAAAATATCTGTCATAGGGCTACTCCTACGATGCCTCAAGACCTCCGAGGTCGGACGCATCCTACAATCGCTACACGAAGGAGAGTGTGGGAATCATACTGGAGGACGAAGCCTCTCGGGAAAAGCCCTATGAAACGGGTACTACTGGCCGACGATGAACAAGGACGCTATGGACTACACCAAAAAGTGCGACGCCTATCAGCGGCATGCACCCATCCATCACCAACCTTCAGAGCTCCTCCATCCGACTCTGGCTCCATGGCCCTTTATGAGATGGGGGATGGACATCGTCGGGAAGCTCTCTCCCGCGTCGGGTCAAAGAGTCTTCTTCCTCTCCATGACGGACTACTTCTCTAAGTGGATCGAAGCCGAAGCCTACAGAGAGGTAAAAGATCAACACGTCATTTCATTCATAAAATGCAATATCTTGTGCAGATTTGGCATCCCATCAGAAGTCGTGTGCGACAACGATTCCCAATTCATCAGTCATAAGACTCGAGCCTTCTCCGACCAATGGAACATCAAGTTGGTCACGTCCACACCTCAGTATCCGCAATCCAACGGACATGCCGAGTCTAGCAACAAAATCATTATCAGCAATCTCAAGAAACGCCTCACTGGGGCTAAGGGCAAATGGGCCGACGAACTCCCATACATTCTCTGGTCCGACAGAACTACTCCAAAAAATGCGACCAGACATTTTCATTGCCTTTTTCCCTCGTCTATGGGAGTGAGACAGTCATTCCGGCCGAGTTACTGGTTCCGACCGCCCGTTGCAACCTCCAAACGAGCAAGCAAAACGATATTGAATTGGCTCATAACCTAGACACAGTGGACGAGATCAGAGAAAAAACTCGAATCAGGATGGTCAGATTTCAACAACAGGTCGCAAGGAGCCACAACAAGAACGGCAGGATCAAGGCATTCACAGTCGGAGATTGGGTCCTTAGGAAAACCATCCAGAACACCAAGAATCCATCCGACGGAAAACTCGCACCACAATGGGAAGGACCCTACTTGATCACCAAAGTGGTCGGACAGGGAGCTTATCAATTAGAAGACAAAGACGGACAACCAATTCCAAGAAGTTGGAACGCGGCACATCTAAAGCTATACCATTTCTGAACTGACAAGGTAAGACACTACAAAAACTCGCACATCGCTTATTATTGCATGCACATCTCTACCTTCCTTTACAAACTATCATTTGACACTAAGTGAGGACCTCATCCTTACAAAAACACGAATGCAGAACTGCATTGACACATACATTGGATCCAGTCATCCGCAAAAAAGCGCTTACATTACATGATCGATCGGAACACGAGGAGATGAACAACACAGGCACGTCGGCACACCGCCTGCCTTATACAAAACATAAGGCCTGTTTTACACACATACATACGGGGAGCCCCACTCGACGGAGCACACGGGCGAAACCGACACACCAAACACAAAACGTTATCGACAATCCCCTTGGATGTCTGACGACATGTACAAAACAAGCAAACGTATGATCTTATATGTAAAGACAAATTGCATTGAATAAAAACACAAGCATTTTTATACAAAATACGCGACCCGCGATGGTGGACGGGTCGCCAAAACATATTGTCTGCCTACACATCTATAGGACTTCATCAAGCATTCACTTAAAAACATTATGTGACCCGCGATGGTGGACGGGTCGCCAAAAATACCAAATGTCTAAACCCACGCACAAGTGGGACAACGAGTCAAACTACGCAAGAAAAACAAATCAGGCATCGGGGACAACGGCCTTACCTTCGACAGGGGCTGGCTCCAGAGAGGCTACACCATCAGTCGGCTCGACGTCGCCAGAATGGGCCTCGTCCTCGCCAGCGTCCTCATCCATGGCCTCCTCTCCGACGCCAGCCAAGCGAAACAGCTCCTGACCAGGATTTCCCTTCGGAAACATGGAGTCCAAAGTCTCCTTTTCTGCCTTCAAGTCCCAGAGCTCATACTTGCCTTCATCGAACTCTTTGATCATCTCGACACGCGACTTCAGTGTATAAAAAGCACCGACATCGCTTGCGATCTGACCATCAGCAATCCGAGCCTGCTTCACCTCTTCCTCAACACCTGATCGGCTCTCCTCAAACTCTTTCCGACTCGCAACCAGCTCCTCTTGGCAACTCTTTAACTCCCTTGTAAGGCGATGCTCAGTCTCACGACAACGGCTCTCCGCTCCCTCTAGTTTGGTCCTCAAGGACGCAAGGTCAGACTCTGTCCTAGCAGCCCTTTCCTCAGCCTTGGCGACCATTGTCTTGACACCAGAATAGGCCCCCAAGAGATATTGGAAAGTCTGAAATCTCACACGACAATGCAACACATAGTCAGAAGACATGGCCAAACGAAAGAAAAAGAGAAAAAGCACAAACAGAGGGCAACTCACCCTCCACGCGGAGCATCCCGCTTCACCAATGCAGTCCAAAGGGGAAACATCATCGACTTCCGATTTCAAAGTCGGATCTTGAGCGCGGAAGAGATCGGCAATCGATTGACTGACTGCGCTAATCTTGCCGATCCCCTCGGCAGTCGCATCCTTCTTCCTAGGGATCTCCTCCACTTTGACATCATCAGACTGAACATCCGCCTTCCTCCTAGAACCAACTTTGGCTGGAAGCGCCGAGTCCGTCGGAACAGACTTACTCGACGCGGCTTTGGCCGCCGCCTTTCTTTGCTCAATCAAACCTTTCCCAGACGCTCCCTTTAAACGAGCACTCGCTCGACCACCAGGGGAAGCTGGCACGACAAGACGAAGCAAAAATATTAAAACACACGACAAAGTGAAAAAGAACATAAAGAATTCTCAGGGTCGAGAGCTCACCCTTGGCACGAGATGATGAGATAGCCGACATGACTTCTTGACTAGAAGGAGGTGCTGACAACAGGTTGACGTTGGTAAAACTCCTCTCCGACGCTGGAACACCCAGGACAATCTTGGACAGACCTTCCGACCGAGCGCTCACCTCCAAATCTTCTGGCTCAGGAACTACGAAAAAGAAAAGTTAAAGCAAAGAGTTAAGACACATAAACAAACAAAAAAGAAGACAAATACATACTCTCAACTCGCCACTCCTTCAACAGGAATGAACATTCTCCCCCCTTCTCCAGAGAAGAACGTTCGACAAAGAAGAACTTCGACCCCCATCCGCGGTCGTTGAGATCAAGATTCTACACCAAAGGCTTTCGACCATGTCGGATACGTAACTGAACATGAGAGGAACTCTTCGACCCTAAGAAATAGTTGTACCACAAAGCATCAAAATCAAAACCAGCCCCAGATCGAATGTTCACAAGGTCCAAGACCCTGAGAACCCTCCACGCTTGTGGCATCACCTGACACGGCGCCAACGCCAGAGCAGCCAAGAAATCCCTAACGAGGGGAGAGAAAGGAAACTTATGTCCTATCCGAAATGGATATGCATAGAAACAAACCCATCCTTCATATTGAGCATCGGCCCTCTCGTCCGGGTGAGGCAGCCTGGCGACCGCCTCCGGCGGAAAGCCTCCAACTTGAAGAATTTTCTCCAACTCCGCCTGGGACATGGTGCTTGTCAGAGCATCCGATTCTTTCAGAATGAAGAGGGGAGGAGCTTCGCCCTCGCGCGAATCAGAGAGAGTCTTCGACGACTCGGAAGCTTCGCTAGAAACCATTTCAAGAACGGAAAAAGAAGGAAATCGAAAAGCTATGGCTAAAGAGGTTGGAAGACTTACCAAAGAAGCTTGCGAGAGAAGATGAAGTGAAGTCTAATCGCTCCCCTCTGCTCCGAATTTATGGAGGGAAATGATGGTCTGCAGAGGAGTCGCATCGTGCTCCGATCTTGTGCCATGTAGCCCTGGGCAACTGCGTCAAAAAAGGATGGTGAAGATCGTGTATGGAGAAGTTGCCTCGGATTCCGCTTAGTTGCCTAAACCGCAAGCCCAAGGCAACTTGGGGCTATTGTTGGGCCTGACGTCCCCTGGGAAGGTGGATCGAGCAAGACAAGCCCAGGCCCACGACGGATCGGAAGAACAAAAGAGAAACCCAGAGAAGGCGACGAGGCTTCTCCAGTCGAACGTCCTCCGACAAGATCGCGAAGATCCCGCCAAGCATTAAATGCTAGGATTGATCAACGGCCACAACATTTACACAACACCATAATAGCAGCAATTAGTGACAGAATCTCCGTAATTAAATCCCGGCGTTGAAGATAAGGATGGGATCGAAATATAACGGTCAGAGGCACGAAGAACTTACCATATATGGACGAAGAGGAAGATAAGAGGGGGACGGATACAAGCACGTTACACACTCAAGCATTCTCGTTCAGAAACAAAACAGAACAACACTTTCACTGCCCGTCTAGCTCTCCAGCAATCACCCCCGCTTATTCGCCACCGGTCGCAACCTAATAATTACCGGTCGAATCCAATAAGATCACTCTGCCTTATTACGATAAGTTGTATCTCGATTCAATCCGATCAATATATTATCTAATAAAATCATTTTGCTATTCTGCATTTGCTCTTTGCTTGTCTATTATCTATTTGGTTTGGATTGTTTTCTATCACCCAATCGACTAGTTACCCCGTCTAAGGCGATTTAGGTTGTCCGATCTTTTTGCCCCAAAACAGCCGCTAACTCCAGATCATGCGTCGGATAGTTTGCTTCATAGGTCTTCAATTGCCAAGATGCGTATGCAATAACCTTTCCCTTTTGCATTAATACACATCTTAACCCAAGCTTTGAAGCGTCACTAAAGACCACATAACCATCAGATCCATCGGGTAGCGCCAAAACTAGTGCGGACGTCGGGTACTTTTTCAACTTCTGAAAACTTGCCTCGCACTTGTCGTCGCATATGAACTTCTTATGGCCTTGCGGAGCAACCCGGTCATGGGTAGAGCGATCTTTGAAAATCCCTCCGCGAACTGTCTATAATAACCTGCAAGTCCCAAGAAACTGCGCACCTCCTTCACGTTCTAAGGTTGTTTCCAGTCGGCTACCGCTTCGATCTTCTAAGGGTCGACCATAACCCCATTCTCATTAATCACGTGGCCTAAGAAAGCCACTTCCTTAATCCAGAAGTCACAATTAGACAATTTGGCATACAACTGATTTTGTCTAAGAACCGATAATATGATACGGAGATGCTCCTCGTGAGCCTCCTCGCTCAGAGAGTAGATCAGGATATCGTCGATAAAGACCACCACAAACTTGTCCAGGTACTGGTGGAAACATTTGTGCATTAGATCCATGAAAATTGTCGGAGCATTTGTAAGCCCAAATGGCATGACTATGAACTTGTAATGTCCATATCTCGTCCGGAACGCATTCCTCGGAATATCTTCCTCACGAATCCTGAGCTGATGGTAATCAGATCTCAGGTCGATCTTGGAAAAGACTTTTGCTCCCTGCATTTGATCCAAAAGATCATCTATCCTTGGCAACATATACTTATTCTTGATGGTGACCTTGTTCAGCTCTCGATAGTCGATACAAAGTCTGAACGAACCATCTTTTTTCTTGACAAACAAGATAGGAGCGCCCCAAGGCGATGCACTCGGCCTTATGTATCCTTTCTCGAGTAGGTCCTCAAGTTGTTTCTTCAACTCTTGCATCTCTGCTGGAGCCATCCGATAAGGTGCTTTAGAAATCGGCGAGGTTCCAGACTCAAGATCAATAGTGAACTCTACGTCACGATTCGGGGGTAAACCGGGAATCTCATCAGGAAAAACATCTGGATACTCGCATATAACAGGAACATCATGAACTGAAGTCTCATCCTTTTTGGGTTTATCTAGATAGCACATGTACCCGACACAGCCTTGTCGAAGTAGCTTACACGCAACCATCGCATTGATGAGTTTTCCGTTATCAGCGTCATTACGACCCTTGAACTTACACACAAACTGGCCCCCAGATGAAACTGTCACTGTCCTTGAGCTAAAATCGATTACCGCCCCGTGACATGTCAGCCAGTCCATCCCGAGAATGATGTCGTATAGAGCCATGGCTATACAGATCAAGTCGGCCTCAAACTTCCGACCTTGAATAGTAATCGGAAATTCCGACAGTCGCTTGGTCCTTACTAATTGTTCACCATTGGGAAGATTCACCACAAATGGTTCGCAAGATTCATTACACTTCAACTCTAACTTACTCACACACTTCTCCGAAATAAAGGAATGAGTAGCACCCGAATCAAACAATATGCAAACTGATGTAGAGTGAAGGTATAGAGTACCTTGAGCAATCAGAGCGTTGGGTTTGTCAGCCTCATGCATCTTATACAGCCGCAGACCCTGACCCACTGGAGCAGTTGGGGCCTTCCCCTTGTTTTGAGCAGTTGTCTGCATCGAAGTACTAGGAGCTCCTACAGGCTTGAATCGGGGTCGGTTGTTATGGCTAACTGAACCTTGCTGCGACTCAGCCTCCTTCTGCCTCTTCTGAGGACAAAAAGTTTGCAAATGTCCCTCCTTTCCGCATGCAAAGCACATCCTCTTACCCTTCGTGCACTCATTGCTCTTGTGCCCCGGCGTTCCGCGGTTATAGCACTGAATCAAATTCTTGCTTTGGCTCAAGCGTTGAGTAGGACCAGACTTGGCAAAGTGTGACAGTGGTGCGGGTCGTTTAAACCCACTAGCCTGAGGCTGGCTCTGCGCCGGTCTCTGGCGATTACGCTTCTTTGCCGACTCCTCTAGAGTAACTTCTAGCTTGTAGGCGGCATCCACATACTGCTCCAGAGTAGAGCAGCCATGGCGCACCATCAACGGATTAATATCCGGGTTCATCCACTCATGGAAATTTTAGATTTTCTGCTCCTCACTCAACACTTTCGGTCCAGCATATTGCAACCAGTGATTGAACTTTTCAGCTAGCTTAGTCACCTTCAGCCCATCAGTCTTAGGGTACAGGAACTCCTTATGTTTCTTCTCCCTTATAGCACGGGAAAAGAAACGGTCGGTCATTTTCGTCTTGAACATACCCCAATTCAATGCGGGATGATCAGCTAAGCCAGTGCTCTCCCACCATTCACTAGCCACAACCTTTAGTTGAAGAGAGGCAATGTGCACTTTCTCAGCTTCAGTGCAATCGACGTTCCTGAATAACCGCTCAATATGTGAGAACCAATACGCCACCCTGACTGGTTCTCCAGTACCGTCATAGATGTTCGGCCTCATCGAACTTATGGCCTTCAAGTCCCGACCGTAGTTTCCTCTATTTCTGACGGTATCGACCTGAGGTACCGGGTCCACTGGCTCCTCAACTCCAGGGACAACATGAGGAACTGGGACACCTTGAGCTTGCGGTACAACTGGCCGAATTATCTCGGTGACCGCCTGCATAACAATTCCACGAATAGCCTCTATGGCCGCAGCATCGAAGACAACCTGAGGGTTAGCCTGAACATGGCTATTGCATGCGGGGTTATTGTGAGAGGCCGATTCGCTCTCATCCCCCTGATTAGCGGCACTTCTCAGGTTCACTCTTGGGTTGTTACTTGGCCCAGCACCAGCACATTAATATCACACTTAAAGACGCACAATAGATATAAGTGATTCAGAGTAGATTAAACTGACAAACTTTATTGATGGAAGAACTGAAACCACGCTTTATAAGTGTTACAATAACCTTCCTAAACGACAAGGCAAAACTGTTAGGAGGATAATGTTCTAAAAACAACGAAAAGCAAAACAACTAGAAAATATCACTACAACTGGCTACTGTCCCCCTCGAGGTGCTTTGAAGAGATTCCTGTACTCATCAGACCTTCGATACCTCTTCGGAGGTGATCTGTCCTCGGGTTCCAGAGTCGGTCTTCTCGAACTACTAGGACCCGGAACACTTGGCTCCTCCCTGGGCATGCTTGGCCCTTCTCTAGGCACAGGTGGATAGCAAAACCGATCCAGGAACCCTAGGCAAAAATCCGCCACATTCAGCTCATAGTGCGGGTTGACCAGTTGCTTCGCCTGTCTAATGTTCTCCTGGAGTTCATGGACATCATCCAGCATGAGAGAGAGAGACTGGACTCAGCATCGTAAGCCCGCTCCTCCATAGCGTACATCAATTCTATCCACTCATGCATGTGCTCAACTAGCACACAAGGCCTGACCCTTTCCTGCTGAGTGGGAACGTATACAGACGCCTCCAATGATCCCCATGGTCTAGCTTGCCTACGGGCTTGCTCTGTCATCTCTTCCACCTGGCGACGAGCCTCGGCGGAAGCCATCTCACTCCGATGGTGCACTTGACGAGAAGCGGGGCTCATCACCGGCTCTCCGGGTGTGTGGGTAGGATACGGACCCGATGGTGCCTCCAACGGCTCATACTCATCCCTGTAAGAACCGAACACCCCAAGTGCCTCCCAAGTAGTAGGAGACAAAGGCGTGTACTCCAGAAACGGTGGCACATCCGGGCTAGGGAAGATGAACTGCATCCCCGGATCTTCTCCGTCCACAAGCAGGTGCTCCAGACCCAAATCATTATCATACTCCTCGAGGTCCTCCTTAGGGTCCTCCTCAGGATCCTCTTCGGGGTCCTCTTCTGGGTCTTCTTCAGGATCCTTCTCGGGCTCCTCTTCGAGGTCTTCATCGGGATCCTCCATCTTGTCAGATATGAGAACCACCGATTCCTCGAGTACGGTCTTCTCCTCCTCTGGAGGACTAACCGTGTCCCCGACTAGAGTACACTCCGAAAGAATAGGGGACTCAAGCTTGGCCTTAGGTGGCGGAGCTACCTCAGCGTCCCTCCTTCCCTTGAGTTGAGACACGACAACACCCATTGCCTGCGAGGTGACGGGAGAGAATTAGAACTTTCTAAATATAAAAGCTAACTTTCTATATTAGACAGAGGAAGAAGGCACGACCATAACGACAGAGGTTTCAAAGTATAATATTTTACTCAGAAGTATAATCTTGTTTAAAACTTTGACTCCTATTTTTTAAATACCCAATTAATTTATTTACCACGAACGAAGAACGATTTACAAAGTTTTGTTTTAAATAAAACGATTTGGAAACTTAAATCATTTTTAAAAAAAACTTTTAGCTCTGATACCAAATCTGTAACACCCCCAAAATACCTTTTGGAAATATTACCGTCAGTGACCTAAGAATACACACCCGGGGTCACCCAAGGCTTACCGTTTTTTATAACACATTATATAATAATTTAAACTTTATTAAATAATATGAAAGTTGACCCAATAGTATTCAAACCAATGTCGTAAGTTACAATTGATAACCAAATCCAAATACAGAAATTGTTTATTACAGCAGAAGTCTTTGAAATAAATAAACGCCATAAAAGGGTTTTGAACTGAGCTATCTCACGCTAGGATCTTCAACCTTGGAAAAACACTTAAATTATCAAATGCCTTCAATGTCGGAATCTGCCCTTCACGGATGAGGAAATTTACATGATGTGTCATATGAGACGGATGACACCAGCCAACCATGCAAGGAATAAAACCGGTTGGTTAGTCTAATGAAAGACTATGCAAGGGTACAAATAAAAAGGTTCTAAGTAGTCGTATCAAGTTACAACCATCGCCTTTCTAATAATAGCTGATATACGAGGTGAACTTCAATACTTCTATGGAAACACAAGAAAATGAATGATCAAGAGAAGACTCCAAAGGAATTGAGTCTTATGGAAAACGTATGAAGATAAGACTCCAAAGGAATTGAGTCTTATGGAAAACATATGACAATTGTTTGGGAACGTTTAGTTTTCACACAAGTTTAAAACACGACTTTGATTATTTGGGTCCACGACCAACCTCACCGCGTAATGGGAATCCAGATTGGAAAGAAAACTTACTCTAACAAGAGTCCGGGCGGTTTCCATGTTGTACTCCTTGCCTGAGGGTATATTAATTATGTGCGTAAAAGCACTTATCTTATTTAATTCCAAAACATACATTCACGTTACAGCTTTTAATCCACATCATCTCGATACGAGAGATATTTATGGGAATGAATCCCGAACGTTGGCATTAGCTAAGTGCACCTACCCTGAATAAGGGTACGGTCATGACCAGAAGTACAAGGGCAAAATCCTCCTAATACCAGTTATAAAGAAACGACTAGTCCTCGTAAGGTACATAGCGTTCCTACGAATACTCGTTCTAACTACACAAGTAAGTTCATACATAAATCCACATCAAATTCCATTACGGTAATATCATGTAGAAATATATAATAGCGTTGTTTCTAGCAATATATACAACCTATTATAAATTCATATTTTAACACATTGCTTTATTAAATTTGTTCCCAAACATAAAAAAACAACTTTTATCCCATCTTAATTAACAATCAAATAATTGATAATCAAGGGAAACATGGAATAATGAGCAAGAGCGAACCACCACTTGCCTTAGTTTAGACGAACAGAGATTTGATTCGAGAATCGGGAATCTGAACACGTGCATGACTGCCTACTGAAATCCCCGTTACATTCCATCGTCGTTTCGAAGGGTCGGATCCCGATCCGCACCACCAGCC
Organism: Rheum nobile; assembly: GCA_027886185.1. NCBI lineage: Eukaryota > Viridiplantae > Streptophyta > Magnoliopsida > Caryophyllales > Polygonaceae > Rheum > Rheum nobile. Next base: position 2,657,821 of record WOAB01000127.1, read on the forward strand.
ATAGCGACAAGCATAGACCAACCCGACGATGCGCACAGAGACGAGTTTACGAAAAGAACCCTAATTAGTTTCGATACGACAAGAAAATGAAACCAAACGAAAGGAACATGACGAGACCGCGGTTGCGGGAACATGGTCGCGGTTGCGGTTTCCTGGGAAAGCCGCAGCCGCGCCAGAGGGTGCCGCGATCGCGGTCAACATGACCGCGGTCATGGTTTTCTGGGCAAACCGCGGTCGCGTTGGATGGGACCGCGGTCGCGGTTTTCCATCCCGACGAGAGCTCGGAGATGAAATCGGGCTTACCGACGACAAGGGCTCGGCTTCTTCACTCCTTGGATGAATGCGCACTACTACCACCACTCTAGGCTTCACGAGGCTGCCAACGACTTCCTCCGGCGACCACTAAAACTCGGGCGACGAATAACAACTTCGACGACAACGAATTTAAACGAGAGAGAGAGATGGAAGCAGATGGATGATGGAGAAGAGCCACACTGATCCCCTTTTATAGGCTCGGAGGAGAAGGAGTTCACCCCAATCCGGCACTCCAATCGATCCAGCTCCCCCCCGGCGTTTGGAGCACGAAGGGCAAACCAAACGTCGGCCTTCTAGAAGCAGATGAAGAAGACGAACAGCGGTTCCCGCGATCACGGTTTCAGAACCGCGATCGCGGTTTGCCCCTGGGCAAAACCATGACGGTCCAAGTTTCCCGCGGTCGCGGTTTAAGAACCGCAATCACAGTTTGCCCATAGGCAAAACCGCGCCCGCAGTTTCAAAACCGCGGTCGCGGTATTCCCGCGCTCACATTCTGGGTCCTTGGTCACGGTCTTTGATCGCGGTCTTTGCTAAATCTTTGCTTTTAGCACTCCACAAATAATTTTAAGACCCAATAATTTATTAAACATATACGAACACGTTCAAAAGGTTCTTATAGAGGTTATAGAAATTGGCTAACACGTCTTGTTTACAAAATGACAGTTGGGACTTTTAGGGGTTATTACATCAGTTCACTTAATGGGGTTTCATTCACCAAAACACTTATGATGAGCCCATTTGCGAATTATAAATTATTTGGACATTTTATTTAATTCCAAGCAATGATTAAATAAGAATGAAAAATGTATATCATATAATCAAGCATAAAACGTGTCTGACATACATAAAACAAGGTTCATAATGTAAGACAATACAATCTCAAAGCCATTCTCCAATGTGCTAAGGCCCTTGGCCCTAGTGTGACTCTCATGCTTGGGCTTAGGCACAGGCTTGGTCAGTGGATCTACAATGTTGTCATCTGTGTGCACTTTGCACATTTTGACGTCACCTCTTTCAACGATGTGTCGAATGAGGTGATACTTCCTCAGTACGTGTCTGGATTTGGAGCTCGAGCTCGGTTCATTGGCTTGGGCTATGGCGCCGTTGTTGTCACAATAGACGTCAATAGCCCCTGAAATGCTAGGAATAACGCCGAGCTCATCCATGAACTTCCTAATCCAGACAACCTCTTTCGCCGCTTCACTAGCGGCGATGTACTCTGCGTCTGTAGTAGAATCAGCTACTTTGTCCTGCTTGGAGCTCTTCCAGCTCACAACTCCTCCATTAAGGATGAAGACATATCCTGACTGGGACTAAAAGTCGTCTCGGTCTGTCTGGAAGCTTGCATCAGTATATCCTAGAACGACTAACTCTTCATCACCCCCAAACACCAAGAAGTCATCCTTGGTTCTTCTCAAGTACTTTAGGATGTTCTTGGCTGCACACCAATGTGCCTCTCCGGGATTCGATTGGTATCTGCTACACATGATCATAGCAAATGCAACATCAGGGCGTGTACATATCATGGCATACATGATAGATCCTATAGCAGAAGCATAAGGGACCTTGCTCATCTTCTCAAGCTCAACAGGTGTCTTAGGACACTGCTTCTTGCTGAGGTATATGCCATGATGCATGGGTAGAAACCCTTTCTTAGAATCCTGCATTTTGAACTTGTCAAGAACCTTATCTATATAAGTTCATTGACTTAATCCAATCAGTCTCCTAGATCTATCTCTATAGATCTTGATACCCAGTATGTACTCGGCTTTTCCTAGGTCCTTCATTGAAAAACATTTCTTCAGTCATTCATTAACAGACTCTAGCATCGGAATGTCATTTCCAATGAGTAGTATGTCATCCACATATAGGACTAAGAAGACACGTTGCTCCCACTAAACTTCTTGTAAACACAAGGCTCTTCTTCACATCTGATGAAGTCAAACTCTTTGATAGCTTCATCAAATCGAATGTTCCAACTCCTGGATGCTTGCTTAAGTCCATAAATGGACTTCTTAAGCTTGCATACCTTCCTAGGGTCTGTTGGATCTTCAAAACCTTATGGATGTGTCATGTACACATCCTCTTCAAAATACCCATTTAGAAAAGCGGTCTTGACATCCATTTGACAAATCTCATAATCATAATAAGCGTCAATAGCTAGGAGTATCCTGATGGATCTGATCATAACGACCGGTAAAAATGTCTCATCATAGTCAATACCATGAATCTGTTTAAAATGCTTAGCAACTAACCTTGCCTTGTAAACATATTTATTTCCATCTTTGTCTGTTTTGAGTTTGAAAACCCATTTGCATCCGATGGGTTTTGCCCCATCTGGCAAATCTATCAAGTCCCAGACTTGATTCTCAGACACAAAATCCATTTCGGACTTCATGGCCTTAAGCCATTTCTCGGAGTCTGGACCCGTCGCTGCTTGCTTATAGGTAGCAGGCTCTTCTCTTTCTAAAAGCAGAATATCAAGGCTTGCAGTCAAGATGAAATCATCATAACGTCTTGGTTGAGCCCTTGGCCTGTTTGATCTACGTGTGGGTTCAACAACTGGAGCAGTTTCCACAACTGTTTGTGGACCCTCATTTGATGGTTCTTGAGGTATTGGTTCCGGTACCTGGACGACTTCCCTTTGGGAGGTTATGCCTCCAGATATTGGCATCTCCTCGTTGACATCATCCATGTCAACTTGTTGTTGTTGGGTTTGTTGCGTATCTTGAACTTCTTCAAGATGAACATATCTCCCACTTGGCTTCTTGGAAATAAATTCTTTTTCCAAAAAGACATTATCCCTTACAACAAACACTTTGTGCTCAGTGGGATTGTAGAAGTAGTATCCCTTAGTTTCCTTAGGGTATCCTATAAAGAAGCATTTATCTGATTTGGGTGCAACTTTATATGATAGTAAACGCTTTACATAAACTTCACATCCCCAGATCTTCAGGAAAGACAGACTTGAAACTCTTCCAGACCATATCTCATGGCTAAAATTCATAATAACTACTTCATACAAAATTAATTATATTCGATATTTATCGTATCTCATTCATCTCTTTCGTTTACGAATCCCAATCGGAAATTAATTGCTAAATTTCATAATAACTACTTCATACAAAACTAAGACATGATTCATTACTCAAACGGAAATTAATTCAACACTAACCATGAATAAATCGCCGATCGAATCCCAATCGTCTCCTTCGTCTTCGCAACCCGACATCCAAGAGTCGTTTCATTCTTTGTCTACTTCTTCATCTTCTCGTGCTTGTACCCAATTGCATTCCTCATCTTCTCGACTTTCTTTCCAATTATTTTCCTCACTTTCATGATTAGAATAGTTCATGTTGAATGTTGTGATTTGGTGTGCAAGAGAAAGGAAATGGGAGTGTGTATATATAGGCTAAAAATTAGTACGTTAAAAAAATAACCGTTTGTGTAAACGGTCGGATTTTTCAAACGACACATTTGTCCAACGGCTATGAACAGTACCTATGCGTTTAACTTAGCAGTACGATTGTACTGCTAAGTTAAACGCACAAGTTGAACTACAATTGGGCCGCGTAATAGGCCAAATTGCTAATCTTGTGTGTTAAGGTTTAACGCACGGCTACAGTCCCATACGTTAAGGTTTAATACACCAAATCTAGACATTTTTCACTTTTTTCCAGTTTTATCCCTTGTACATTAAGGTTTAACGCACCAACATGTACGTTTAACTTAACGACACCAAATAGTGTGTTTAGACAATTTAACATGTGTGTATATAAGGGATAGGAGATATGGCTAGCGACCACTACATATCTGGTAACCATCAGGAGAGATGACGTTGATCGGTTTGTTGACAGATTAGATTATTTTCATTAAAAAAAATCATGATCTGAGGAGGATTACATAGTTACATCTGAGCTGCTCAAGAATGAGGAAAAGGTGGGAAAGAAAGCTATTAACTCTTAATTTTCTATCAATAATAGGGTTGAAGGGTGGAAAAATGAAGGTGAAATTTTAAAAAAGAGCAAGTATATTTTCAGTCCAGCATCTCAGCAGGAATTTGGCCAAATATGTCAGGGCAGGACTCCCAGTGTCCTCGCTCCCTGCCTTCCCAGTAACCACCAATGTAGCGGTATGTATCGGTTTGTTTGTCTTTGGTGAACCACCGTGGCTTCCACCCTCTTTCTTGCATTTTCCTAGCCTGAAATTTGCACACAACAAATAAACTTCCATGGAGACTTCATTAAACCACATATACAACTCGCATATATAGCAAGTAGTTCAAATATCCTATTGACGACAGGGGACTTGGATTAATTCATACATTAGGTTATTCTCGCTAGTGACAGGCCAAATACATCTTTTTTATGGATCAGCTGGTTAAGCAGAGCATAGGAAAACATTTTCTGGTGTGAGTAAATGAAACAGATGAGGGCAAGGAGAGTTGCTCTTTAGAAAAATATAAGGCACAATTGTATAAATTACCTGGCGCTGCCTCTGCTCTAGGCGCAGCTTCTCAGCATTTGCCTTTTCAAACTCCCCAATTTCAAGGTATCTTTGGTCTGGCCTAAGCCTTGAATCTGTGGGTGGCAACTTCTCCTACAAGAAGGGAAGAAACGGAAGTCAGAACTCGAACAAGTTGGAAATATAAAGATGATTAGTTGCTAAAGTTACTGGATAAAGAAATCATCCAGGTCTGTTATGCATGTTAAAATATAGCAGAACAGAATCATGAATTTAGAAACCACAGCCCAGAGAGACGCAGGGATTTAGCTCCAACTAGCATGCAGGATTTACCTTTAATCCTGGCATAAGCTCATTCAATGTGATGGCAAAGCGAGTAAGGTTGTGTCTAGTAGGGAACTTAGGTGGCTTGCTTCGCTTCCACAAGCAATGAGTCGGCAAGGTATCTGCTCCTTTACCCTTCCCAAAGTAATCTCCATTTACATAATGCATGCTTTCATCCCATTTTCCTAACAGAGTTGCCATTGTCTTTCCATGTTTATCCTGTACTACACCTTGTACCTGGACAACAGTTTTGGCTCTTGTTAATTAACAGCTTCAGAACTATCATGCCTAGCCATGTATACATGCGCCTCCTCAAAGGCGTTCATGGAAAGATATAGTCAAAGAGAACGACAATATAAACAAATTTGTGCCATCAGCTACCTTATATGACTTATCTAACTAACTTTAGTTCACATAATAAGTAAAATCATTCCAAAAGAAGTTCAAGCCCACAAATTCTTTTATATTGAGTTTGATGCAAGGGATGAACATGTTACCTGATGAGGAGTTCGATCAATTATAGACTGCTCTTTAAATTTCAATTTGCAACTGAAGTCACGGTTACCCTGAATACGCATTGTACCATAATGCTCACAATATAATTTTCCTAGTATGAGGTTGTATATTGATGTTGTCACCTGCAAGAAAAAAATTCATTAGCGTAAAAGAGGGCTGAAGGTGAACTACAGAATCAACATCTGAGACCAACCTTACTCCACTGGAACACCTCGCCGTCATCAAATTCTAATGTCAAAACACCAACAGGATCAAGTTGGATTGAGCGGCCCCAAAATTTGCTTTTTAAGTTGCTGTCTCCCCATAATCTCCACCCAGTTCCCTCACAGTGACAGGCAACGATCATAGGATGATGGCTGACCTGACTCAGAAAAGGATTCCCTTTGTTATCCACAACATACATAAAACAAGTAACATAGAAGCAAAATTCCATGGTGTTCCAGAGACTTATGCATCTGCTCAGATATGGCAGACCGCTAACTACAGAGTGATGAAATGTGATGCTTTATGCATCCTCCCATCCAGCTTCCTCTTAGTTTATACAATTATCGTAGTTATTCCTTACATACTTTTTTCTTCAAAATTCATTTTGTGCACATTCACCATTCACAGTCCACTCTTCTTTTCTTTATTCTTTTCTTGCAAAAAAGAGTGGAAGACTTCTCCTATTTTACGTTGGCATTTTTGTGATATATCATACCTTAAACTAATTTCCAATTCCTTTTCGTTCTTTGAAGTTGGTTAGGAAAAGAACCAGTTAGAAAAGCATTCTAGGCAAAACGAGATCAAGATAGTAGCAACTGAGAATAAACACCTTCTCTGAGAAAAAACGAAGGCCTTTATCAGGAAAATCAGCTTCATATGTCTCTCCCAACAATGGATTGAAGGGCTTGCAAGTCCTTCCTTCCGTTGAAGCATATCCAGAGACAGCAAAAGCAGCCACATTAAGGATTCTCATAAGGCTGTTGCCCTAAAAATATCAGCAAAACACAACTAATTAAACTCCAGGGAAGAACATTTGACAAAGTTCTAGTGCTTCCTCAATCCTCATAAATCCTTGATGAATCCCTTTTCTAGATAAAACAAACCAGATTACAACGCAGAATGAATCACTCCCAAAAATCTATTGTATTTGAATGACTCTAGGACAATAAAAGTAAAAGGTCATATCCATCAATGTTGCCAGTACATGCTGGTGCAACTAGGGCTCTAGGAAATAATAATTAAGTATTAAATAGACTTCTGTGATCTGCAGGAAAAATGATGAAGTCTCATTCCGGAAAATAACGTAAAAATAAAAATGATCAATTTAATGATAGAAATTATACAATCAATATAACAGACTACAAAGAGATCCAACATAGGCCCAGAGGATTGAATTTGGCCTAGAGACTTGAACATATTCCAGGGTAAACACAGACACGGGAAGCTAAACATGAGGAATCATAGAAGCAAAATATAACTTTTGATATCATCATAACGCAGTGCCAATGAACAAAACCAGCAGAGCGGACAAAACAGTATGATTGAAGTTTCAAGTTCTACGAGGAAATGAGCATTTTAGGCCCAGAGGATTCAGTTTGGCCTAGAGATGACCTTGAACATATTCCAGGGAAATACAGACACAAGAAGATTAACATGAGGAATCATAGAAGCGAAAAAAAACTATAGATTACATCATAACACAGTGTCAATGAAGAAAACCAGCAGAGGGGCCAAAACAGTATGGTTGAAATTTCGAGTTCTACGAGGAAATCAGTATCTTAGAACGCAAAGCATCATCAAATGTTAATAAAGGAACGACTGACCAAAAAATTTGCATAGTGTTCTGAAAAATATAGAAACTGTCTCACTTCCTCTGCATCATTACCATCATGAAGTACAAAAAAGAGGTCATATTATGGTGAAAAGAAATTTCAACAAAATAGGCTTACCTTTTTACCCCATTCATTGGCTCGGTCAAGAAGATATGAATATTCCAACTCTTCGAAACACTTTTGAAGAGATGAGAGAGGTTCATTGAAGTAAACTGGGAGACATACTTTTGTGAGATCTTTCCCGATGTTATCCTTTATCATCGACCAAAGACTAACCCCTTTCTCCTTTTCAATAGGATCAGGCAATTTCTTGCGACGCTTAACATAAGGAAAATTAGCTCCAGCAGATTTGATTGAGGAGTCAACATCATCATCAGATATAAGAGCATGCAAGTCTTCATCAGAGCAAATGGATGATATCCTCAAATCAGAACCACTACTCCTCAAAGAACTAGATGAAAGGAAATCACGAGTATCAAAGAAAGTATTATCTTCCTCATCTGTTTCTTCCTCTGCCACATCAACTCTCTCAATATCTTCATCAGAATCACTTCCAGTAACTGCAGCTGCAGGAAAGAAACAGGGGAGCAATGAGCATAAACAACTGATGTCTAGTATAACTGTATAAGAAAAGAAAGTGATGTGATCCGAGCCCACCTGGGTCCGCCTTCCCATGGTCTGCCTCGTTCGGCGTTCTGACCCAGCGGCCCAGCCCACGGTCTATCTCGATCGGCAATCTGACCGTTGGCGCCCTAATCACAGAGCAGGGCTGCAGCCCCTACACCCCAACCTGGAGGGAGGCTTGCGCCTGTTAATCCCCCAGGATGTTGGAGGGGGGAATCGAACCCCCGACCCTTTGATATGAGGGCAGTGGAATACCCATCATATCACCAATTGAGCTGCAGCCCAATTGGTGATATGATGGGTATTCCACTGCCCTCATATCAAAGGGTCGGGGGTTCGATTCCCCCCTCCAACATCCTGGGGATTAACAGGCGCAAGCCTCCCTCCAGGTTGGGGTGGGTCCGCCTTCTCATGGTCTGCCTCGATCGGCGGTCTGACCCAGCGGCCCAGCCCACGGTCTGCCTCAATCGGCGGTCTGACCGCTGGCGCCCTGATCACAGAGCAGGGAATACCCATCATATCACCAATTGGGCTGCATTATGATGTGATCCGAACCCCCGACCCTTTGATATGAGGGCAGTGGAATACCCATCATATCACCAATTGGGCTGCATTATGATGTGATCCGAGCCCACCTGGGTCCGCCTTCCCATGGTCTGCCTCGATCGGCGGTCTGACCCAGCGGCCCAGCCCACGGTCTGCCTCAATCGGCGGTCTGACCGCTAGCGCCCTGATCACAGAGCAGGGCTGCAGCCCCTGCACCCCAACCTGGAGGGAGGCTTGCGCCTGTTAATCCCCCAGGATGTTGGAGGGGGGAATCGAACCCCCGACCCTTTGATATGAGGGCAGTGGAATACCCATCATATCACCAATTGAGCTGCACTTTTATGATGTGATCCGAGCCCACCTGGGTCCGCCTTTCCATGGTCTGCCTCGATCGGCGGTCTGACTCAGCGGCCCAGCCCACGGTCTGCCTCAATCGGCGGTCTGACCGCTGGCGCCCTGATCTGTGATCAGGGCGCCAGCGGTCAGACCGCCGATTGAGGCAGACCGTGGGCTGGGCCGCTGAGTCAGACCGCCGATCGAGGCAGACCATGGAAAGGCGGACCCAGGTGGGCTCGGATCACATCATAAAAGTGCACTTTTATGATGCGATTCTTGGTGGACCCCACAGGCCATGGACTCACCTGGGTCCTGTGGGTTGTTAGCCACCCAGCCAGTCCCTCAATCGGAGAACGCCAGCTGGCGAGGCCTAGCCCAACCAAGAACGCCATGGGCTGCAGCCCATACACCCCAACCTGCAAGGGCCCGTTAAGGCTTGCTTGTAGGATGTTGCCAGGGGGGATCGAACCCCTGACCTTTGACATATCCCCAACTCCATGGAAGATATGCCAACCAACTACACTGTTGGACTAGGCCTCGACAGCTGGCGTTCTCCGATTGAGGGACTGGCTGGGTGGCTAACAGCCCACAGGACCCAGGTGAGTCCATGGCCTGTGGGGTCCACCAAGAATCGCATCAGAAAGTGTAGCGAAGAGCAAGTGAATATACACTTTGAACTACATGAGAACTTATTTTTAGAAACTACTGACTGGAGAACAAAGCACTAACACACATTGTGGAATACATAAACTCCCTGTTTCGTAAACATTCATTTTCCATATAACACATCCATATCAGCACATTATCACCCAATCAGTTACCTTATACTGCATTATCAATTACCATATGTGTACCATTTACATCACAAGTACAATTACCAAACATACCCAAAAACATAAAATTAGCTTAGGCTTATTTCACATAATTATAGAGAGATCCCCAAAATACCACAAGTGTTTACTAGGCAATTACTTGCAGAGTCATATGACTGGATAAAATTGACATTACTAACAGTAACATGCAGAATAAGAAGACAGATTGTCATGAGCATACCACTGTCCTGTTCTTGCTTGGAGCTAGAGGAAGAAGCACCTTGCTGTTTTGACTGTTTCTGACTCTCATCAACAACTGTGTTCTCTAAATCAACCTTTTCTGTCTACAAAATAAACATACAGGTTTAGATGTATCCAGAAAACCTCCGCCTGTCCATAAGACAGATATTTTTCTGTGTATAACAATTTTACTGACATAAATAATTGTAAGGAGATCTAGTCACTGGACCCACCCTCTCTACACATATATTGATTCAGTAAAAGGCAAATAGCTCAATTCTGACGTCTAACATAATTAGCAAACTGAGTAATGATTTGGTAACTTTTATAGACATCTATTGAGAGGAATATGAAATCATTCTCACCAAGTTGTTAAGGATGGTTTAATACAGCTTAGTAATAGACAGAACAATGCTCATATCTGTTTTTTCGCTTTTTCCAAGTGATTTAATAAACCATTTGATACTATAATTGTATCCCCTGCAACTTCGACTCTTTCATTTACTTACTGCTTCACCCATGAGGACAAATGTCCAAAACCTACGAATGCCATATTTCCATAGCAACCAATATTTGACAAACAGAGAGAGGAAACTAAATCACAACTCTCCTATCATTAGGGAAAAAAACATCAAACTCTACACAACTAATACAAGAATATAGGAGGCTAGATAAATCTAAAGGGTATAAACTACAAAGCTGAAAACCACCCACTAAATATACCCTAAAGTTTGAATCTTCTTACGTAAATGACAAAACTTACTTAAGTTTTATAGTGCAATAAAAATGAACAATTAAATCAGATACTTCCTTAGTAATAAGACCAGAATAAACTTGGTCTTCTGCTAACTTTAAGGTATAACAAGTGATTTTTTATAAATTTCAATTTAGTGGGTGGTTTTGTGCAACTTGGCACATTAAGTGGGTGTTTTTACCCTAAACTAATTACCATTCTGCAGCCAAAATATTATTAAGTGTTTGTTAAACTGCAAGGGTTAAGCAAAATGTAATAAAGAAAACATAGGCTTCTTTCTGCATTTAACAAGAACCAAGAAGGATAAAAAAAGTTCACATAGATATAACAAAATTGGTAATTATTTACTTCCACTATAACCAATGGAACAACGTGCTGCTATGAATATTTAGTTGTCAAATACTCGTACAAAACACGAAAGGGTCATTCTGTACAATGATTGAAACATATTTTAGGACTAAAGGATCTAGTCACTAAAGCATCCGAAAATTTTACTCCTGCAGCAGAAAGTATTGGAAGAATTGTGAATTCTATTAGAAGAGGTTTCTGATCAGTACATGTACCTCTAGATGCCGCAGAGTATCAATAAGTTGCCATTGCTTCTGCTTGAGCAACATAAGCTGGTTTTGTAGTTCTGAAAACTCATTCCTCATAATTTGTTCACTATCCTGAATTGCCACCTCACTGACACCCTCTTCCTGTAGACGCTGCCTTAACTTTTCAGTCGATATGACAACATGGTTTACAGGTGCCATTAATTCACTGTTGGAAATCCGTGGGAACATGTCCTTAACAGCTTGCAATGCGTCCATCCATGCTGCTCTATCTTCTCGACACTCTGCTCTCAAATGTAGCCTCTTTGTGCCAGTAAAAATGGAAAATCTCTTGTCATCTGATCTACTCTCCCTGATTGATGACACCTACAAAAGTTAGCACTGGATAAATAAGAAACAGGAAAAACAAAAACATGGAAACAACGGCTTCAACAATAACTATGTTAGATTCGCCTGTCTTTCTTCAATACTTATGATTAAGCATGTGTAGCCTGCTTGAAGTACACTGATCTGGATTTAGGGATGTTCAGACCTTTTCCCAGGACAAAAGGGCTTATAGATGTCAAGTAAAGCAAATCTGTTGAGCTGACAGAGCCCAAGAACAATCTCAAACTCTATCAGTAGAATCTTTCTTGCAGTAACTTTACCATCTGAAAGTCCCCCAAGTACGAATAACCCCTACAATCTGACTGATTGACCTATATCAAGATTACTCTAGAAGTTCAGAATTAGGCCTCTGAAGGTTTTTCACATAATCTATATCACTCCAACTGAGCTCCTCTAAAATCAAAAACGAAAGCTACAAAGTTTGACCCCTGAGGATGGGATCAGAACCAGTTATTTTTAATTCAAAAATGGACCAGTCCTACATATAGAAAAATTTCAAATTGAGTCAAACACCCGAATCACCTCATTCTCAGAGGAAGTATATAGCGGAGGATAAAATTGGTCAAAACAGGAAAATTTGTATTTAGATAGGATGATCAGGGGGAACTGCTGACGTTTGAAAAACAGTGTAAAATCTTCACTAAACCAAGAAATCCTGTAACATCAAAGCCGACAAGGATCTCAGCCAACAATTATATAGGACCTGATGATGTCTAATTAAGAACAGGAAAAGAAAGAAAAAAATAGTTTAGTTTACAAACCTTGAGATGAATTTCACCAAAAGGCTTGCGACGATGTTGAGAATTCGCATTTTTCTTCTTAGCAATCCTCCGAATCGACTCCTCACCGATAACCTTGCAACCTTTCTCCGTCTCCTTACTAATAGCAATCTTATCAGGACCATGAATCTTGTAATACGATAAGACACCATCCTGCAACACAAACCACCTCGGTCTCCAACCCTTTCCATAATTCACCCACTTGTTCAGAATACCGCAAATCCCGTTCCCAACAATATCGTTGATCTTCACCTCCCTGGTGTCAACGGCCGACAACTGAAGTTGATTGGCGCTGTTCTCCCTAGTGGAGAGCTTCATGATCCCCTCGCTCTCCGCAAACGCCGCCGCCGCCTTGTGGGTCGCGGATCGATTGCTTCCACTTCGGCTGAGATCGAGTCCGTTGATCCGAGCGGCGGCCTGAGCCGAGACAGAGGATGTAGGTGGCGGAGGGGGGTGTGACGGCGGCATGGGGGAGAAGTTAGCTGGAGAGGGAACTTGATTTCGATCAGAAACTGGAGACACGCAGCAGAAAGGATGCATTCAGTAAGATCGGGATGAATTCAGCCGATCACCGGACGGAGAGATCGGCGGCGAGCATCGAATCGAAATGGAATATGTTCATCTGGACACAGGCAGAGAGAGAGATAGAGATGTAGATTGATTTTTATTTGGAAGGCTTCAACGGATATTAGGAATTCAACGAATTAGAGCGTTTGTAGGAGAGAGAGGGTTGAATCCGGAAGAATATAGAAGGGTAAAGAGGAAACGGAATTGAATTCGATTTTTAGGGGCGGAGAGAAGGTAGACGAATATTTTCGAACCTAGTTTCTCGGTGACCGCCCACCATTAATTTCAGACTTCTAATTTTGCTTTTCTACCGTCGTCAAACTTGAGATATGCGTCCAGCTTGGTATGTGCAACACTTCTATTCATATCCCTCCATCACAATGTATATTATTTTATTATTAATTTAGTTTCCGTACCAAATAAAATGAGTTAAAAAAGGGGTGGGGCTTACTTTTTAACGCATAGGCAGAATTGTCTTTCAGCGCATAGGGTCCTCACGTAACGTGAGAGACGACTCATCACATTACGTGAGGAGAGGCTTCCCACGTAACGTGGGAGACGACTCCCCACGTTACATAGGATCAGACTCCACACGTTACATGTGGAGCCTCTCCGGCTTTAAAAGACAAACGTTCTTCTTCTTCTTCCTCCTCTACCCTAAATCGCCGCTCTCCTCTTCAAAAATCTCCCTTCCCACATTACGTATCTAGTTTGTCTCCTCGTTACGAATCAACAAGATCCGCACGTTACGTAGATCCATATCCTTCAAAGGTTAGTAATATCTCATATCTTGTTAATTTTTATGTTAATTTTTTAGTTTTTTTGTTAGTTTTTATAGATCCATATTGTTTTAGTGTAATTTCGAAATAGTTATTTACATATGTTGGTTAATTTAATTAGTGTTAGTTTGTATGAAATGGTAGAAATTTGATAGATTTGTATGAAAGGGTTTATGTTGGATTTGTATGAAAATAGTCAAATGCAAGTGGTAGTTTTGTTTGATTTGTTTAATTAGTGTTAGTTTTGTTGGATTTTGGGGAAAATATGATGATTTTTATGGTTCGCCGGAAACTGGAAATGTCGTCGGAATCTGGAATTCTCGCCGGAATGTCGCCGAAAATCTTACCGGAATGGGAAAATGCAATTTAAGCTGTTACGTATGGAGACAGTCCACACGTAACGTGTGGAGTCTGTCTCCACTTTACGTGTGGACTGTCTCCACACATAACGTGTGGATACAGTCCCCACGTTAAGTGTGGATGTAGTTCACACTTAACGTGGGGATTACATTCTGTTGCGGAGTTTAATTTTTTGGGGAATTTTTGGTATACCCGGAATTGAATTTTTTATTTTAGGTATATTCAGAAGTATATTTTTTTAGATAAAATGATTTATTGGTATAGATGGAGCCCGGTGAGAGAACGAAGCGTAGAACCATACGAAACCTCGTCCGGGACGTTTCGTTTCGGACTGAGGAGGAGGTAACCCATAGGGTTACGGGCGATAGTCAGGATGTTGGAGGATACGGGCAGGCGGGCAATGTTGACCCCCATGTGTTGCCATTTGTGTCATCGCCATCGTTTCTTGTGGCGGGTGGTCGTACGGACTCGGACCCGCAGTTGTACCCAGATTACAACGCGAGCCCGCTCCATGGCTATTCTGATACGATGGATCAGAATAACTATTATGGCCCTCCATTTAGTCCGCCGCCCCAGCAAAGCCCTTACCATCATCAGAGCTCGGCGTCCCATCAGAGCCCTCACCTCCATCACACCCCGTTGTCCTATCACAGCCCTCACATCCATCATCACAGCCCCGTCTATTATCAAGGCGGCGTAGATGATCAGATGGGGTACAACCCATGGGAGAACCCGGGGCTCAACCCGAACGCACCTCATCCTATGGTAAGTAGCCTTAATATATGAAAATATGAGTGTATGATAAAAATGTAATTACTTATCATTTGTAAAAAAAATGTAGGACGAGGATAGTCAGGCTTGGGCTTCAAGAGGTCAACCTGATTATGCGGACGAGGAGCCACAGGAAGCCACCTCTTCGCGGGCAAAACCTCCCCGAACGAAGAAAAATGGCAGATATGACCCTGAATTACAGGTTAGAGTACCTGGAGGTCCGGAGATGCCCGAACTTCTGAAGGGTTTTGCCAATCACGTGGCGTACACCCTTTACTAGCGCAGTGTAAGTTGTATGGAAAACCTTATTCTTGTAATTTCACATTTTATTATAAATATGTCAAATCGATTGCTTACACTGGTTTTAAAATGCAAATATTTATAGCATGTGCCACCGTTGAGGTTTCAGCAACGAGGCAAACAGACACGCGCATGGCGTTTGCAGTTGGAAACGGAATGGGGTGAACTGGCATCTGGATCAGGCTTGTGTTATATTCCGGATGTGATGCATGAGCATGTGCACGAGACGCTGATTGGTGCGTTCGTTGAGCGCTGGCAACCTGAGACCAGCTCGTTCCATATGCCATGGGGAGAGATGACCATAACTCTCCATGACGTATTGTTGATCCTTAGGCTAAGCATCAACGGAAAAGACATGGCAACTCCATAGAATTGGCAAGATCAGTTGGGTGTGACTGATTTGAAGAAGGCCATGGTGGCAGAGGCACAGGGATTCTTTGAGTTGCCTGCTAAGGAGGTGAAATCTGGTATCGTAACTGCTGAATTTTCCAAGAAGCATTGCATAGAGGAATTGAATGACGAGTAGTGTGCGTCTGGGTACTTGTTGTACTTGTTGGGCTCTTGTCTCTTCCCGGACAAGTCCCAACACAAATTGCCACTGTACTATATGGGATTTGTGGATGATCACTCGTCTACCATGGATTATGCATGGGGTGCTGGCGTTCTTGCCCACGTGTACCGTAGCTTGGGCGAGTGCACAAGAAAAGATGCGAGATTGATGTCCACGTGCTACGTACACTCTGATTCAGGTATTTATTTTAATTATAATAACTATTGTTTATACCAAATTTTATTATTGTAAATGTAATTATTCAATAAAATGGATTGCTTACGAAAATTGCCTTTCAGGCGTGGATATACCAGTATTTTATCATGTTCAAACCTGCATAGAGTAGAGACTGGGACTCTGAACATGCGATCTCATATGCTAGTAGATGGGACCTTTCAGTGAAACCCAACCCAATGAGAAATTACAGATTGGAGCTCGATATGATGACTCCGGACATGGTAAGTGCATATATTTATGTTTAGGTTGATTGGATTCCGTTCGGTACAATTAATAGGTATGTTTAGGTTGACGTTGATTTTTAATTATTTTGCATCCTATTATATTTAGGTTGATTGGATGTCGTACGGTACGGTTGACTTTAACGATGCAAGCTTCGCTCCATCGCGCTTCCATGGAGTTATCTCGTGTCTTTGGATAACCGAGCCGTACATGCCAGACCGTGTGGCGAGACAGTTTGCCCGTGTACAGCAGATTCCAAGAGCGCCTATAGTGCCTAAAAGGGCTTGGAGAGGAACAAAGATCAACAGCTACACGGTGGAGTACGACAGAGCTCGATTTGCATGGGATGCGCAGAATGTACATTCCATGACCCTAGATGCAATGGGCCCTCCTGTCCAGCAAGGTCATGACTGTAGCGGTGATTACATGGGCTGGTACCTCCCACGTACACACACATTCGTCAACCCCCCGACCATTGAAGACGCAACACAGGTATGAAATTGACTAATTTGTAGGTTGTTTAATGTCCGGTCAACTCTATCTATATTTATTTGGGTTGGGTTCCAGTAAGGAGACTCTCTATGATAAATAGTGAGGATCATTATTGAGCGTTGATTTTTTTATCCTACAGATGATATACTAGGGAACATATAGATCTATCATAGGAGTTGTTCATCTAATAAAACTTGAAAAAATAAACAAACAGAGAAAGCGTAACTAAAAAAGAAATAAAGTAGATTGATATCTTTCTCTCTCCTAAAATCCCGCAAAACTCTCCTTCTTTTACACTTGCACGATCCGTTGCTGCTTCTGACTTGATTATTTGTTCATAGACTCTTTTTGTTCAATATATAATATTTAGTTGTTCAGTTGGATAAAAATAGAGTTGTTTATTTGAACAATTGAGTTACATACTAATTAATTATTAACTAGTTGTTCAATTGAACAATTGGAAAACTTGTTCAATTGAACAACTGAAAAACTTGTTCACCAATGTTAATTTGTTATTTATTTCTTGATTATTTGTTCATAGAGTAGTATATCTTGTACAATTGGATAAAATTTAGTTGTTCAATTGAACAATTCCGAAAACTTGCTAATTAATGTTGAATTGTTCTTTCTTATTTATTCACGGACTAGTATATCTTGTTCAAGTAATAATATGTAGTTGTTCAAGTGAATGAAACCAATAGTTTCATAATCGGTCATGACTAAATTAGATTGGTGTCATCATCCAAACAACATCCCTCTATAGTGTCGAAACCAGTTGATGGAAAACTAGGTGACTAGGACACCAACAAGATTTCACATGTAAGAATTTTGATAATGATGGTTATGGTGATGCTAATTATCACTTTTCCTGCTTGATCGGCCTCTTCGTCCATGACCAAGCACCCAGCCATACATCCATCAAACACAAACAACCTTTTACCCAAATTGAAGCTCAATCTTACGTACAAATGGAGGGGGGAAATTGAAGCGTTTTAGTAAAAGCTATACGCTGGAATGAAAACATATTTTTATAAAATATATGGAAAGTCAAAATATCTCAGGCTAAAATCATGGGATTTGATCTCATATAAGCGGGTGTAGCATTAAAAATTTAATTTAATCTTGTACGTTGGATTGAAAAAAAATGAATGGTTATTGTTCCTACTCGTTATTTACCATAAGATTAATATGCACTTGAACCTAAATCAAGAAACTTATTTGGAAAGTAAATAAGAGGTTCCTAAAATCTCTCTCCTAAATTTCTACTCAAAAGATTTTTACTAGAAAGTAAAAAGTCTCTTATCGTCTTCTCCTGACCTCTTCAGTTGAACAACTCTCTCTCTCTCTCAATTTCTCCATCGTGTTGCACAACGTCGATACACCGTGGTTCGCCGGAATTGTTCTCCCTTTCAATCTTGATCGTCTTCTCCCTCTTAATGAACAACTTTAAATTCTACATTATCAAGATGAACAACAAAAAAATTCTAATGAACAAGATGAAAAACGTTATATAACTACCTAATGAACAACTTCAAATTCGAAATGAACAAGAAAAAAAACACATTGCATTGTACTGCCAATTCGAAATAGACAACTTCAAATTCGACCTAATGAACAAGAGAACAAAGAAAAATATATCGCTCGTATGAACAAGATGAACAAATTCATAAAACGGCCCAATGAACAACTACCAATTCGAAATGAACAAGATGAAGAACACATATCATTTTGAACAAAGAATTGTTAGAATCAAAGGTACATGATTCAAACTCGAAATAGACAACTTCAAATTCGAAATAGACAATATGAACAACAAAGAAAACACTATTGTCATGAACAAGATGAACAAATTCATATAACAACCTAATGAACAACTACCAATTCGAAACGAACAAGATGAAGAACACACGACAATTTGAACAAAGAATATTTAGAATCAAAGATACATGATTCAAATTCGAAATAGACAACTTCACATTCGAAATAGACAATATGAACAACAAAGAAAACACTATTGTCATGAACAAGATGAACAAATTCATATAACGACCTAATGAACAACTGCCAATTCGAAATGAACAAGATGAAGAACACACAACAGTTTGAACAAAGAAAATTTAGAATCAAAGATACATGATTGTTACATCCATTCTTGGTGCATTATGAACAAAAAAAAATTGCATACACCTACATGATTGTAAACTGAATTGTTCGTATATCTTGTGACCTAATGAACAACTACAAAATTCGAAATGAACAAGAATAACATTCACGATGAACAAGAAGAAGAACAACGTAGAAATTGTGGTAGTGAGTCTTGTGACCTAATGAACAACAATAACATTCACGATGAACAAGAAGAAAAATAACGTAGAAATTGCGGTTCACATATAGGAACAAGTATATGAACAACTTTAATTTCGACTTATTGAACAAGAAAACAATGAAAAATCTAATGAGATTGAAAGAAAACATAAAGGACGTGACCAAACCTTTGTCCATTAAAATTACAAGCGTAGAAACAGTACCCTCGTCTTGTTGTTCATGATTGTATAATTCATCGTTGGTTTCTTCTGAAGCTTCCGTTTCCATATCAAAATCACCACACAAACCCAAACCATTAAGATTTTGAAAATCACTCATGAAGGTTTGAGAGATGGAAGAAAACGATGAAGCAAAAGATATTGAAGGAAACGTCTAAATGCAAATCAGCATAACCATAATATCCAAAAAATAGAAGCTATAATTAAGGAAGTTGGGTGTGATATGAGTTGTGATTCCCTACTTCACAAAACATGTTAATTTATTTGGTTAAATCTCTACCCTTGGATTAGTTTAATCTAATGGATAATAACACTCCCCACTATTTACCCTATTACCTATATGCACTTGAACCTACTTCTTATTATACATATTAACATTTTTGTGGTGTGTGCAGGCAATCGAAAATTGCTACAATGATCTTGAGCCACATCGCAACCATGAATGTGAAGATGTAGCAGAGACGCTACGTCGGTCATTGGAGCGAATGTATCCCTTCCTTCCCAATCACTGAGGAAACTGTGGAGACTATTTTATGATTAAACTTGTTTCGTTTTATGGATTTCATTGAACTTTGGATTATGGCAACACTGAATGTTATGACTTCTATTTGATTGTTTGTTATGATATTCTTGAGAGTGTATTCTCAAGTTTAAGATGTCTTCATTTTGTATTGTGTATGAGACCGTATTTTAAATCAGGTGAAGCTATTGTAATTTGAAAGTCGTTGTCCGAACTTGGGATTTGCAGTGGAACTACGGAAGGAGGTATTGGGGATGCCCAGAAGTGGGGTATCGTTTCAGGGAGTGTTTTGATCCAATGTACGAGGACAGGGCATACGCGGTTATTCGACAACAATGGCAAGAAAAATAAGATCTTATTAAGGAAAATCAAAATCTTGTTAAAGATCTTGATAACATTCGTAGGTATAACTTCAATCTACTAAATGATATATATCGTAGGTGATTAATGCCGTATGTTTTGTGTAATGTTGTTTATGTACTATCAACCTTTATAGGGAGCAAGCAAATTTAGCAAAGCAGAGATATCATATGAAGCGAACGTTTACCAAAGACTACCCTAATTTCTTCAAACGTTAAAGCAGTGTCATATATTTTCTCTAATTTTTTCTAAGTTTATGATCAATTTGTATTCTTTTCTGTATTGTGTGCTAAATGTGGTTGTAGTCAACCAACATAATGAACAATTTTTTTTGCCTTCTAGGTTAATGATCATTTTGTATTGTTCTTATAAAGATTAATACAAGTTGGGCTACGCAATGGGGGTAACCCTCCCCTAATGCCTATTTAGAAATAATAGTATGGTTCATACACAATATTGAAACACAAATAAATACTACAACTATTACATGTCATAAACCATAAACTTTAAACATACGCTATCTTTAGGTTGAATGGGGGTGGCTCGATCGATAACTTTACATTGGAAGGGCAGAATGGTTATAGCAATGTAAATGAGTCAATACGATCGTAACTTCAATCTTATTGTAAAACTCGATACTAAGCGAAGAAGACCGAAATACTTCGTATAATGTTACTTAATCAAAAAAATAAGTCTACTTAACGTGAAGAGAGTGGTAGATCATCTTCATATAACAACTCCAATGGGTGTAACCTACATCAAAGTCACTACGTTACGTGGGGCTCAGATCCACACGTTACGTGTGGATCATAACCACACGTTACGTGTGGATCATAGTCACACGTTACGTGTGGCACTATTTTTTCCTCACGTAACGTGGTGAGCCATGTCACACGTAACGTGAGGACCCTATGCGCTGAAAGGCAATTTTGCCTATGCGTTGAAAAGTAAACGTGTTAAAAAATATATTTTAGGGATGAATTACAAATTTTAGAAATTATATTGAAAATATATTTTACGCATATTAAATTAACTAAAATTACGAATTAGATGTTTACATAAGCTCTTGAGTAAAGCCTAAAGCCTTTTTACTTGGGCTTGTAAATTTTATTTTATCTATTTGACTTATCTTAAAAACTTTAATTTTAATTCTTTTAACACTAATGAAATGAGTTAAAAAAATATATTGCAAAAGTCCTGGAAATAGTGGGGTTAGTTAAAATATGATGAAAAAAGTAATTTATACGAGTAAATGTAATCTACATATGGAACATGTTACATGTATCGTCTTCAATATATAACGATATAATTAAATTAGTGATATAAACTATGTATTTTAAATAGTTTTTAAAATCTACAAGAAAAGTGGAAGAGGAAGTTGTAAATAGTGAGATTGGAGGAGAAGTTTTAGTTAGTGGGAGGTTATCTATTTAGGGTCTGTTCGGTATGGCTTAGGCTTATTGAGGCTGAAGCTGAAGTAGAGGTTGAACTGGGTTGAAGCTGAAGTTGAGTAAATAAGGAATTAAGAATAATATCTCTGGTGATCCATTTCAAGGATGAAGTGATTAAGGATGTTGGATCCAGGTGGTAAGTTTGGTGTTGAGGTAGTATCCTCATTGGCTTAATGCAAGTTTCGGGGTCGAAACTTGTTTTAAGGGGGAGGTGATGTGATACCCCGTATTTTTGTAGGATTATTTTGGGAATTTTTGGAATTTTCCCGAACACCCGTTTAGTACGTCGGATTTAATTCAGAAAGTTGGAGGCATTCTGTAATGTGCTCTGTATCTGTAATATTTTTCTCAGTGAAATAATATACAGACGACGTGCTTTGGATGTTAATACTCGTTCGCGTACGATTTTTATCCCGGGTTAACATCGTTCTCGTCTAAGAGCTGAGGAGGCGAAGCCTGGGTGGCGGCGCCCGCCGTGGGTATGGCGGCGCCCGCTGTCGCAAGGCTCGAGGAGCAGCCGGGTCTTCTCCTAGCTGGGGACGCCAGGCCTATGGCGGCGCCCGCCGCATTGATGACGGCGCCCGCCGCATTGATGACGGCGCCCGCCGCATTGATGGCGGCGCCCGCCGTATTTATGACGGTGCCCGTCGTCGTTGTTGTCCGGAGGTCTTTGCCCGATGGTCGCCGGCGAGCGTCTGACGACGCCGAACTAGCCCCGCCACACCTCCATTTAGGCCATCATTATGCTCCCTTGTGATCTGGCTATAAAAGGAGAGGCTTGGGGATCGGATTTCACACAAAATCAGAAGCTTAAATCCCTCCAAAATCTCTCGCCGGAGTTCGTGTGCCTCGCCGGAGTTGTGCAAGCTCTCGTCGGTGTCGTTTGGTGGTGTTTCTAGAAGCCTTTTGGTTGCCTTTGGAGGTCAGAACCCAGGCAAGGCATAAAGGGGTCAAAACGCGCATCATTTGGGTGAGTTTTCTCGCCGCTTCTGTCGTCTGAGTTCTTCACGGCGACCGTCGCGTTCTTCACGGCGACCGCCGTGATGAACTGCGGCGACCGCCGCCAGTGCCCAGAATGCCTTCGTGGCTTTGGCTTGGTTGGTTGTCGTCGTGGCGTCGTTTCTTTCGGTTCCTTTCGTCTTTCCTTAGATTCATACTAGTTTATGTCGAATCTAACTTGGGGTTTCCTTATGGGTCGACTCGAAGGTCGTTGTGCTGTCGGAGCTATACCTATGTCGAGCCCGGAATCCCGTTGTCTCTGCTTTGTTCCAGATCTGCGGACTAAGGCAAGTGGCGGTTCACTCTTGCTCATCGTTCCATATTTACATTAATTATCAGCTGTTTATCTGAGTAATTAATTTGGAATGATTATTGTGTTTGTCTGGAATTGGTTTTATAAACTGTTTTGGAAAATCATATAATAGGTTATATATCTGTTAGAACGACGCTATTATCTGTGATCGCCTTCCGGGCATTTATGTGGATTTATCCAGAACTGTTGTTTGTTTGTGAACTAATTTCATAAATAAACGTGATTAAAGTAATGTTATGATAGGTTGTATATCTGTTAGAACAACGCTATCATATGTGATAATTACCGTGATGGTATTGTTGTGAAATTAATCTTAATGCTAGAATAGCATGTGGGTTAATAGGAAAACTAATCCAAGTAAGGATTAGCTGTTTCTATTATCTCTATGTTTAAGTTGATTGCCTGGACGGCTTTAATATGAATAATTGATGTGTTAGACTGCTTAGTTAACATGAGAGTTTGTGGGAACGTTAATCCAAGTAAGGATTAGTCGTTTCTTTATAACTTAATGTTCGTAGGAACGCTGATCCAAGTAAGGATTTGTCGTTTCTTTAAATCATAATATTCCTCGGGATAATTTCCGAATATTAATTTAAGGGTCATGACCTATGCTTCTTATCCACCTTTAAGGATCTGAAGTGTTTAAGCGCCTTGCTAGCGCCAGTGGATGAGCTTAATAGCAGTCCTGTGTATTAAGCACCTAGCTAGTGCAATTGGGGTGGACGTAACTGTCACCCTGTAAATTAAAGTGTAAGCGTTGTGACAATGCAATCTGGGTGAACATAAGATCACCCTGTGTAACAATAACTTCCGTTGTTCTCGGAATAATATTAAGCCTCGTGTGTGTGTGCGTGTGTGTGTGTTTGTATGTTGCATTAATTTGGATCGACATAATTGTTACCCTGTGATTTAAACTTTGTGCCGCGCTTAATAATATTAATATATTTCAGTAATGTGTATTTTATAATTAAATAAGATATGTGCCCGAGTGCATATAATTAATAAACGTTTGGCGAGTAGTGCAGCTAAGTAAATAGTGCAGCTAGGAAATGTCGTCTCGACTTTGATCATAGTACGTGCAGCTAAGTAAATAGTGCATCTTAGTCAGTTTTTAAATCTTCGTTATGTGGTTCTGTAAGATCCAGACTTGAATATAGTACGTTCTCTTTCCAATCTAGATTCGCTGTAAGCGGTGAGGTTGGTTGTGAGCCGAAGCATCTCAATCAGCTTTTAAATCATTGTTGTATGATTCTGTAACATTCTAGATTTGTCATACTTCCTTAAAGACTCATTTTCGTTGGAGTCTTCTTTTCGAGTCGATTCCTGTGAAGGTTCAGTCTTCCAGAATCTTCTCTTGTGCATACCTCTTGTCTATTCCAGTAGGAGTATGATGGTTGACTATCGTCATCGATTATTATTCGAGAAGCGATGAGTCTAACCTAATACGACTGCTTCGAACCATTCTGCTTTTTACCCTTGCTAGTCTATTCTAGTAGACTAACCCACGAACTTTGTTCTTTGCATGTGGGCTGGTGTCATCCGTTCGATTCGGCACATCAGATAGAGTGTAGATGAGAAGAATAGAAGGACTATGGAGTCGACGGTGGTTTTTCGACGTTGTTAATAATTTCTTTTAATCAGGTTGAGATTCTTGGGAGATGACCATTGTGGTCAAGATCCTTGTTTGTAATGCATTTAAAAGACTTCCGCTGTACTTTGTTTAAGACTTCCGTTGTAATTTATTTAAACTCTGTGTTTGTCTTATATGGGATTGGGATATAATCCCGGGACTCAGGTTTTATATAAATAAGGTTATCATTTTGTATCATCATATTTAATGAATAGTATTTAAACGGTAAAGCCTTGGGTGATCTCGGTAAGGAACACTGGGGTCACTGGCGGTAATACCTTTCCAAAAGGGTTAAGTTTTGGGGGTGTTACATTCACCTTCTCCTCATCCACCCTCAAGCCGTCCTTGCACACCACATATCCAAGAAATACCACATGATCCGAGCAAAAGTGGTACTTCTTAAAGTTGGCATACAGCTTCTCCTTCCTTAGAACCTCAAGAACCTTTCTAAGGTGGCCAACATGTTCATTAAGGTCATGGATGTACACTAAGATGTCATCAAAGTATACAACCATAAACTTACCAAGGAATTGCCTTAGAACATGGTTCATGAGCCTCATGAATGTGCTAGGGGCATTAGTTAAACAAAAGGGCATTACCATCCATTCATACAGCCCATACTTAGTTTTTAAGGTTGTTTTCCATTCATCCCCTTCTTGCATACGAATTTGATGGTAAGCACTCTTTAAGTCTATCTTTGAAAAGACGCTCGCCCCATGCAACTCATCAAGCATGTCATCCAGCCTAGGAATGGGATGGCGGTACTTGATAGTAATGTTGTTGATTGCACGACAATCAACACATATTCTCCAAGTGCCATCCTTCTTAGGAACTAGGATGACCGGGACTGCACAAGGGCTAAGGCTTTCCCTCACATAGCCCTTGTCAAGCAAGTCTTATACTTGACGTTGTAATTCCTTAGTCTCTTCGGGGTTGAACCTATAGGCAGCCCGATTAGGTAGTGTTGCCCCCAGTATAAAGTCAATTTGATGCTCAATACCTCTTACCGGTGGCAAACCACTTGGCACTTCCTCTTGAAAGAGATCATCAAACTCCAACAAGAGTTGAGCAATGGCCTTAGGCAATCCTTCAAGGTCCAAAAAGGCGAATAAGGTGTCCTTACAAATGAGCAAGAAGCACACCTCACCCTCATTAAGAGCTTGAACAACTTCCTTAGGCTTAGCTAAAATCATATGATTAGAAGCACATCATTTGCTTCCAATAGCCAGCTTTTTGCCCTTAGCTTGCTCAAGAGACATCCTTTGCTCCCTAGCCATATGATCATCCATAATCTCATGGGGAGCCAAGGGATGTAGGGTAATCTCTGAGGCGATCAATGCTTTCTTGACCACAAAGCACTCACCCTCGGCTGCCACCACATGTAGCTCTTCGACCTCTTCTTCCTCCTCAACAACATCTTCTTGGCACTCATCCTCAGACTCATAGTCCCCTAGAGTGTTAAGAAGAACTTGTCTTTTAGAGGGGAAATCCTTAGCAAAGTGGCCTCTCCCAAGACACTTAAAGCACTTGAGATATCTAGTTCGGTTTTCCCCCTCCTTTCGTTGGGGTTGGGATTGAATTGGAGCATCTCTCTTAGGCTAACTCGTGATGTGACCCTGCCTCCCATGACGGCCCAAGATGAGGAAGAAGCCATGAGCCTACGCTCAGAGGGCCCAGTGACAAGGTCTAGGTCCAAAGCCATCGCCGCCGCCGTCGCATCACTTGTCGCACACGTCGTCGCTGGCCAAGGAAGCCCAGACGCCAACCCAAGACTCGTCGTCCTCGCCACCATCGGCATCAAAACATCGCGATCATCACAGCCGGCATCGCGTGAACCCACTCGCGAGGCCATCGACCCTTCGTCGCCGTTCCTCGCAGTGTTTGCATCCATGCCTTCACCGCGTTCTTTTTGAGACACTTTCTATATTTGTTATTATTGCTTATTTTAGATAGTTTCCTTTTATAGTCATTTCTATTTTAGGGTTTGTGCCTTTTGCATGCTTGCATGGGCTAGCCCACTAGGCTCGACTCGGCCCATCCGATGTCTCACTCTAGTATTTAAGTCAAACTATGTTATTGGTTTTTGCACGTTCAATTTTAATCAAGGTTTCAAGTAGAGTGTTTATCCTCCTTCCCTTGATAGGACGTCACCCTCTATCTTCGCATCCCCATTCCCTCCTCCGCCAATGCTACGGCAATTGCTTGAACCTTCAAGCCAAGTCTTCCTTCGCATCTCCCTTCCTCCGTAGTCGACGCTATGACACCAAAGACTTGTCTTTCAAGTCACCTATCCCTCCATTCAATCGATTCCGCCATCGCTATCCATTCACTCCATCAATCGCTTTCATCGCGTCCACAATCGCCACCAATTCCATCGCGTTCGCCATCGCCTTCAACGTCGTCTTTGCTGTTGTGACACTCATCGTGACACTCAGTCTTGCCGACACCGCGATCTTCCAGACCACCTCCACCGGGTTCGCTTCGCAGCACCACCGTGTCCATCTTGTCAACATTTCGTGCAAGACAACGTGACTTCTCGCCCAAGACTAGATCCAAAGGTGTCGCCTTTGACAATTGGCTTGTCATCAGAGGCAAGAACACATCAACTGGCATCAGAGCCTAGCAGTCTTGTAAGTCACGAACTCAAGTTTACATCTTGTTCACAAATTATTATTTTTTCTTGACCCCCATCGTTTGTTTTCATAAGATCTTGAGAAAAACCAAAGTTTCCATATTTGCTTTCCCTAATCGGTTTCTACAAGATCATATCTTGGCCGATTTTTTTTTCCCTTATTCCCTAAGTTTTGATGTGTTAGGTGATTTGTTATCTTGCATGCTAGAATATTTTGTTTCCTTGTTTCACGCGTGGATAGAGTTTCCTTGTTTGCTAGATTTTGCTTTTTAGTTAAGTTAGCCGAATTTCCTTATAAGATATCAATCAAATCTTATTTTCTCTCTCCTATCTCTAAAGATCACACTTGTGATATTCTTGTTACTTAGGCCGTTTTGCTTTTTGTTTGTTTCCTTTTGCAAATCCGAAAAGATCAAAAGATAAGATCTCGGATATTATAAAATAAAATAAAGATATCCAAAAGATATTCAAAAAAAATAAATCCAAAGTTAGGTAAAGCCAAAATAAGGCAACCCTAACCCACTCGACTCGGTCTAAGCTCATCTTCTCAACCCCTCCGCCGTCTAGGTCAAGCTTCCTAGAAGGTGATTTCTTGCTAATTAGGTTACTTTGTTTACGTTTGTTTTAGGGTTTCACTTTGTTCTTGTTTGTTTGATTGCAACTTGCTTGATACACCATCACTTGTGCAAGCCAAGCTGCCCTCACGGCAAGCCAAACTAGCCCTACCTACGTGAACTTTGTGACTTGACTAGTATTTTCTTGGTTGTTATTCTTTGTTGTCTTTTGGTTCGTTTTTACTCCCATGTCTGGCCATATTGTTATAGGTCATGCCGGTTGGACACAATGAAGACCAACTTGGAGTCGACAACACCAACCCAAATCCACCGACGTTGGGTCTACCCAAGACCAACCACTGATTGACCCCCCACAACAAGACCCCATCATGGAGTTGTCCGAGGAGCAACGAGAGATCCAAGCTCTTCGTCAACGCATTGCTCAATTTGAAGCCAGAGAACGCGCGGCACAACTCGTGCCCATTCCAACTCCATTAAGTGCTTTGGACGCGCCGGCTCAACCACGAGCCACCGACGCCGGTCCATCGAAGACAAGAGTAGACAAAGGCAAAGGAATCATGCCTTCGACATCTCATCATCAACCACAACTCAATCGTATGCAAAGTGTCATCGAGAGTCTCCAAGGCTTCGTTTCGCACACGGACCGCTACGTGCCCAGATCCACACCCGCTGGCTTTGACACCGGCTCCGACAACGACCGCGACGCCGAGGATACTCAAGGTGAGTTTTCTGAACCATACAACTTTGATGATCGCTATGCCTCTAGGAGAACCCAGAGACGCATACCAGGCTCAGTGCCACGCGAAGGCCGCCCTTGCCGAGCCGAGCAAGCCGACGCGACGCCAAGGAGACCCAGTCGCCGACCAAGTGGGCATACATGACACGATGATCTAGTGAGGACCCCAACTACCCAGCCACGGAGCCATGATGTACGCGATCATCTTCGACACCAAAGTGTTCGGACGTCGCGTTATGGATCCGATGGCTACGCGTCGATCACACCCAATGTCCACGACGACTTTGACGAGTATGACGATGAGGAAATCGAGGACTCAGGTATGGTCAACCCTAACTTTTTTCACCCCCCTCTTGGAGATCCACTTGAATTGTAGGATCACCCTTCGGATTGGAAACCTCCACCGCGTCTCCAGCCCCAAGGAGACCGCGTTCGTGACATTGGCGGCGAGCACCGCGATGTTTTACCAAGGAACATTCGTCGAGCCGACTACGATGCCCAGCCGCGAAGACGCTAATGCGATGACGCCTATGCGCCAAGGGATGAGTTTGCTTGCGGCGAAGATCACCAAGACCGCGATAGACGCCAGGTTGGATGCGATAGACCCCATGGTGTGCGCGCCTACGAGAATCCTCTCTATGCCGCCGTGCCAAACAACGCGTTCAACCAAGCACCTGCTCAGCCTCGATACCAACGACACGAAGTCAAGGTAAAGATCGAGCATTTCTTTGGTGAATACAATCCATCTATTTTTCTTGAATGGGTGCAGGCTACGGAGTACACCCTACGATATTGCCGTGTTCCTCCTGAGGATCATGTTTATGCCGCGACACTTCACTTTCGAGGAGCAGCCCGAGTGTGGTGGCATCGCTTCGAGGATGAATGCGTGCGTCGCCATAGAACACGGGTCACTGAATGGCATCAACTAGTCTATGTAATGACCAAGAAATACGTGCCTCCAGACTATAGGAATCAAATGAGAATGGAAATTGCCATGGCTCGCCAAGGGTCAATGACTCCACTCGAGTTCTTTTCCAAGCTTGAAGACTTGTATTACAAAGCCAACATCTCCGTTGCACCATCGACTTTGAGGACAAAGTTCTTGAGTGGCTTGAACACCAACATCCGTGATCAACTCGAGATTTTGCCCATCAAAGATTGGAACACACTCACACATACGGCGATGCAAATTCATGCACAAATCTCTCGCCGAAAGTCTTACACTTTTCCAAGTGGCCAATAGAGGTATTCTTATAACCCTAGTGGATTGCCTTATACTCATGTTTGCCCTAGTGTCTCTACGACAACTGCGTCGAGCCAAGCCACCAAAGCGAAGCCGTCGATGCCAAACACCGCGCCGCGCTAGAATGCGCCCAGACAAGCTCCAGTGGGCACAGATCGCGCGCGCGACCTTGAGTGTTACAAGTGTGGTGGAAGAGGCCACTATAAGAAGGATTGCCCAAACGCTCGAAAGGTTTTGTTCTCCACGGTCGCCGCCGGCTACGAATCTTGCGACGACGAGGAACAAACCCTAGAGGCCATCGATGAAGGCATCGAAGAGGAGAAAGACGCCTACGATTGCGAACCCACTTCTCTGCACGCGGGCACACCATTGAGTTTGGTAACGCGTCGTCTCCTCACAATCAAGGAAGCGAGCCTCTACGATCAACGCGAGAACTTGTTCCACACAAGGGCTCTCGTCCAGACGGCTTCCTTGAGTGTCATTGTTGATGGAGGATCATGTGCTAATATTGTGAATGAGAAGGTCGTGTCACACTTCAAGTTGCCTACGACGCCTCATCCCCAACCTTATGCCCTCCAATGGATTTCTTCAAGTCCAGGTAACACAGTATCTCGCCAATATTTAATTTCCTTTTCCATAGGGCAATAATGTGATTCCATTTTATGTGATGTCATTACAATGGACGCCACCCATATTATGCTTGGGCGTCCATGGAAATTCGATAGATGCGTGCTCCATGATGGCTATTTGAACACTTATGTGTTCAATTACCACAGGAAGCGCGTCACCTTGCATCCAATGTCTCCCCATGAGATCTTGCAGGACCAAGTTGAGCACGATCGCCAGAAGGCCATTGAGGCCACGTCTACTAGGTCCAACACATCCCTAGAGGCACTTTAGAGGCAAGACTACTCCAATTCTGGAAAAATTTCATCTTCCCCGGGCACTGACAAGAAGAGGACCAACGCGACAGGTGGGACACCAAATGCCTATCTACATCGTCATGGCGCCGCTGGGAAGGCCAAGAAAGGCACTCTAGAGGCTTGGTCAGGTTTTTCCAAATCTGGCATGAGCAATGGTCCACATATGCCCAGTGCCCAACAAAAATCGACCAGCGCCTCGCCATCGATAAAGTTGGCCGCGCCGTTGCCGTAGACGCCTCCGTTGCAAGGAAAATGTGAGCGTCGCTTGATTTTGGCCAGGCCCAGTGACCTCACTGCGTGTTTGACTGGCAAGGCACCATATTTTCTGCTTGTGCCAACCCCATGCATCACTACGTCGTCGAATACCGCATCCGTGCCGCCAGCCATCACGACCTTGCTCGCGGTTTTCGATGATGTCTTTCCCGATGAGTTGTCACAAGGATTACCTCCACCGAGAGGCATTGAGCACCAGATTGACCTTGTGCCTAGTGCTTCCTTGCCCAATCGCGCTGCATATAGAGCTGGCCCAGAAGAGACCAAAGAGCTACAACGCCAGGTGCAAGAGTTGTTGGACCGCGGCTACGTGAGGGAATCTGTTTCCCCTTGCGCGGTGCATGTGATCCTTGTGCCCAAGAAGGATGACACATGGAGAATGTGTGTTTATTGCCGCGCTATAAACCAGATCACCGTCAAGTATAGGCATTCTATTCCACGCCTCGACAATATGCTTGATGAACTTCATGGCGCCACACTTTTCTCCAAGATAGATTTGAAGAGTGGTTATCACCAAATTAGGATGAAAGAAGGTGATGAGTGGAAGACCGCATTCAAGACGAAGTATGGGCTCTACGAGTGGCTTGTCATGCCATTTGGGCTCACGAACGCGCCAAGCACCGTCATGCGCGTGATGAACCACGTCTTGAGAACCTTCCTTGGCAAGTTTGTCGTCGTTTATTTCGATGACATCCTTGTGTATTCATGAAGCCTGGAGGAGCATGTCGATCACCTTCGCCAAGTGCTCGAGTGCCTTCGACGCGAGAGCTTATTCGCCAATCTGGCCAAGTGCTCATTTTGCTCCGCGTCCACAAATTTTCTGGGTTATGTCGTGAGTAGTGATGGTCTGCTCGTCGACGAAGAAAAGATCGCGGCCATCAAAGAGTGGCCAACCCCGACGACGCCGACGCAGGTGCGAAGCTTTCTCGGCCTCGCAGGATTTTATAAGCGCTTTGTTCGAGACTTCTCCTCCATTATCGCGCCTTTGCATGAGTTGACGAAGAAGGGTAGCATTGTCTTGTGGCTTGAGTCCCACGAAGAAGCCTTCTCAGCTTTGAAGCGGGCCTTGTGCCAAGCACCATTGCTCCAGCTTCCCGACTTCGCCAAACACTTCGAGGTGGAGTGTGATGCCTCAAACATAGGCATTGGTGGTGTGCTATACCAAGAGAAGAGGCCCATAGCATATTTCAGTGAGAAGCTCACAGGGGCCACACTCAATTATCCCACCTACGACAAAGAATTATATGCCCTAATACGTGTGCTAAAGACATGGCAACATTACCTTTGGCCGCGTGAATTTGTCATCCACAGCGACCACGCAGCCTTGAGCTATTTGAAGAGCCAAGCCCACCTCAATCGACGCCATGCTCGTTGGGTGGAATTTCTTGAGACATTTACTTATGTCGTGGTCTACAAGAAGGGAAAGGAGAACATTGTCGCCGACGCGTTGTCTCGAAGGTATGTTCTCTTGACTCATCTGAAAACTAAAGTTTTGGGTTTTGCTTTGATTAAAGAATTGTATGCTAGTGATCCTTTCTTTGCCCCTATAGTCGAGCATTGCCTAAGATTTCGAGAGTTTGAGTCATATTTCCTTTCTGAGGGTTATTTATACAAGGCTAGTCGCATTTGCATCCCTAGGTCTTCCATTAGACTCCTTTTGATTCAGGAAGCACACGAAAGTCGTGGACACTTTGGGATTAGTAAGACATTGGCCGCTCTAAGAGAACATTTCTTTTGGCCTAAGATGACCCATCAAGTGACTAGGTTTTGTAGAAGTTGTATGACATGCCAAAGAGCCAAAGCTAGGTCCAGCCCACACGGCCTCTACACACTGTTGGGGTCGAAAAATCGACCACTCGTCCAATGGGCATCAACTATCTGACGCAACCGTCAGACGCATCGGACCCGTCAAACGCATCGGATGTGAGCCATGCGACCGTCGCCTGATTCCTGGATGCAACGGACCAGCGAGATTTTCTCCTTTAAGTATAACAACTCCGAGATCTCCAACGGCTATATGCATTATTTCAGCCATCAAGGAAGGAATCAACCATCTTTAAGAGAGGATCAAGGCTTATTAAGAGGAGATCAAGCATAATTAATGCAGAATCAAGGAGAGATCAAGAGCATTTGAGGAGAGATTAAGAGCATTTAAGGAGGGATCAAGCAAGTATAAATAAGGCTCTAGGAGAAGCCTCAAAGGACACTCTACGACATTCTACAACACTTCACTCTACTGCAACCACTTGTACTCTCACCATCAAAACTCTCATTTTTATATATTCTATCTTGTCCAACGTTGGTTAGTCCGACCGACGCTTGTAGTCTGGTCCGACCATCTCGTCTTCTTCGACTATTCATGTTGTAACCTTCTTCTTCCTCTCTTGCATCACAAAAACTACCATTTGTAATCACTTACTCTCATCAAACGGATTAGATTTATCACCCTAACTATTGTTACCCCTCAAATCAACGGAAAGAGATCGATTGGTCATTTTCCGTCCAAAACACACACCATTGCCCATTCCTAGTTCCCCCTGGGAAGATTTGTCTATGGATTTCATCACGGGTTTGCCCCTCTCTAGACGAGGTACATACTCTATTTTTGTGGTCGTAGATAGATTTTCAAAGATGGCACATTTTATAGCTTGTAAGACAACCCATAGTGCTTGTGAGATTGCCGATCTATTCTTTGAGCATGTGGTGCGTCTTCATGGAGTCCCACGTACCATAGTGAGTGATAGGGATTCTAAGTTCGTTGGTCATTTTTGGAGAACTCTTTGGTATAAGCTAGGAATCAAACTCCTATTTTCCACTAGCTACCACCCCAGACCGATGGGCAAACGGAGGTCACAAATCGAACCCTAGGAGCCCTCTTTCGCACGATGCTAAAAGCCAACCCTAGGCATTGGGAGGACTTACTATCACTTGTCGAGTTTTGTTACAATAGATACAGGCACACGGCGACTAAGTTGACACATTTCGAAGTGGTGTATGGCATGAACCCATTGATGTCGCTTGATTTGTCGCCGCGACCACTGCGAGACCCATTGCATGTCTCCGCCGCCAATCGCGCTGAGCAAGTACAAGAGCTCCATCGACGAACCAGGGACCAATTGGAGAGAAGGGCCGCGCAGTATGCCGCCCAGAAGAACAATGGCCGACGCCGCGTCATTTTTGCACCCGAGGATCTCGTCTGGGTGCACTTGCGAAATAAAAGGTTCCCCTCGCGGCGCAAGCACAAATTGTCACCGCGTGGAGATGGTCCATTCCACGTGATAAAGGCCATAGGGGACAATGCCTATCAACTCGTGCTTCCCCCAGATTTTGGAGTCCACGCGTCCTTCAACGTCACGGGCTTGACACCATATGTGGAGCCTGAGTGTGATGATGGTGAAGCGGGGACGCTTCACAGCCAAATGGGGGAGGGTGATGTGACCCTGCCTCCCATGACGGCCCAAGATGAGGAAGAATCCATGAGCCTACGCTCAGAGGGCCCAGTGACAAGGTCTAGGTCCAAAGTCATCACCGCCGCCGTCGCGTCACTTGTCGCACGCGTCGTCGCTGGCCAAGGAAGCCCAGATGCCAACCCAAGACTCATCGTCCTTGCCACCATCGGCATCGAAACATCACGATCATCGCAGCCGACATCGCGTGCACCTACTCGCGAGGCCATCGACCCTTTGTCGTCGTTCCTCGCGGTGTTTGCATCCATGCCTTCGCCGCGTTCTTTTTTAGACACTTTCTATATTTGTTATTATTGCTTATTTTAGATATTTTCTTTTTATAGTCATTTCTATTTTAGGGTTTGTGCCTTTTGTATTCTTGCATGGGCTAGCCCACTAGGCTCGACTCGGCCCATCCGATGTCTCGCCCTAGTATTTAAGTCAAACTATGTTATTGGTTTTTGCACGTTGAATTTTAATCAAGGTTTCAAGTAGAGTGTTTATCCTTCTTCCCTTGATCGGACGTCACCCTATATCTTCGCATCCCCATTCCCTCTGCCGCCGACGCTACGGCAATTGCTTGAACCTTCAAGCCAAGTCTTCCTTCGCATCTCCCTTCCTCCGCAGTCGACGCTACGACACCAAAGACTTGTCTTTCAAGTCACATATCCC
The DNA here is from genome assembly GCA_027886185.1 of Rheum nobile. Classification (NCBI taxonomy): domain Eukaryota; kingdom Viridiplantae; phylum Streptophyta; class Magnoliopsida; order Caryophyllales; family Polygonaceae; genus Rheum; species Rheum nobile. Next base: position 2,692,883 of record WOAB01000127.1, read on the forward strand.
TCCATTCAATCGCTTCCGCCATCACTATCCATTCACTTCATCAATCGCTTCCATTGCGTCCACAATCGCCACCAATTCCATCGCATTCAACATCGCCTTCGCCTTCGACGTTATGACACTCATCATGACACTCAGTCTCGCCGACACCGCGATCTTCCAGACCACCTCCACCGGGTTCGCTTCGCAGCACCACCGTGTCCATCTTGTCAACCTTCCGTGCAAGACAACGTGACTTCTCGCCCTAGACTAGATCCAAAGGTGTCGCCTTTGACAATTGGCTTGTCATCGGAGGCAAGAACACATCAACTCGGCTGGTCATGCCTAGGCTCTACACGTCTCGGTATGGCTTGGGAGCCACTAGCACTATTGAGAGTCCAAGGCCGTGAGCTTGCAGCTTGGGGGCGCCTTTGAGGGAGGTTCTTATATACATGATTAGTGTAATGAAGAACCTCTTCAATAGGCGTCCCACGCACAAAGTGTTGCATGTTCACCACAGCCTTAAGGTTTGGGTTTAAGCTATTGATGAACTTAGAAATAAGATAACCCTCGGGGAATCTAAGTCCGGACCTAAAGACTAAAGTCCTTAGCTCCTTATAGAACTCATTTGGGGTCTTACTTTCTTGCCTCAATTGCTCAAGCCTAGCATGGACTCGCTCAGTATAATCATCCGGTACAAACTAGTTTCTCAAGGCAACCTTTAACTCTTCCCAAGACTCAATTTGAGGATAGCCTCTAAAGGTCCCTTCCTCTTTATCCTCAAGCCACCAATGGTAAGCAAAATCAATAAACTTAATTGAGGCTATAGCTACTCGTTGAGCATCCGAGTAGTTATAAAACTCAAAAATGTGCTCGGTCTTTTCTCCCAATCTAAATAAGCTTCTACCTCACATGTATCTCCAAATGGCTGAACTTCGAGCTTGATGCCATGGTGGTGTGGCCGGCCTTGGTGCTCTCCGTACTCATCTTCATAAGCCACTTGTTGTGCTTGGTATGGCGGTCTTGGAGTTGGAAATTGGCCACGGCCAAAGCCACGGTCCAACAAGTTTCTCCTCGGCAGCAAGGGAGGCGCAAGGCTCCTAGGGTGGTAGAAGTCATGTTGGGCTTGTATGTGGCCTCTCGCTCCCAAATCTACATGGTTAGGTCGCAAGGAAGGAAAAGAATTGACACCGAAAGTCACAAGGAATTCAGGGTGCATACCTTGGACTTCTCTAGTGGTGGACACAAGAGGCACGTGGGAAGTAGTGGTGTCATGGAGGGACAGCCTAGAGAGATCTTGTGAGAAGGCTCCATGGGTGTCGCCTTCTACTTGATAGGAATTGGAGGAGCCGCCTACTTCATTAGCTCCACTCAGTCGTGGCACTCCTTGGGATTGCTCCCACTTAGCCTCCATGTTTCTCATGAAATCCACTTGCTCTTCCCTCATGGCTTGCATCTGTTGATGGACTCTTTCATCTGTATCCTCCTTGTTCGTTTGAATGGCTTAGAGAAGAGTCTCCAAGGTGATAGAAGGGTTGGCTGGAGGGTCTTCATTTGAGGAACCCTTGTCTTTGTTTAGTCCGTCCATTTGGCTTGATCTTGACATCAAGAAGCAACTAAAGGCAACCAAGCAAAGTAGTCCTCAAAGAACACAACATCAATCAAGGGAACTTAAGCTAGAAGGAGCTCTAAAACTTGACTAAAGGCTAAGACTTTCAGCCAAGCAAGCACTCCTAATGTGGATAGACTTAAGGTTCCTAGAATCAATAAAATAAACAAAAGAACAAGCAACATACGACACAAAGAACTTGAAGCACTTGGGAAACAATTAAAGCAAGCAACGTCAAAGAAGCTACTAAGCTCAATTGCCTTACAAATGTAGCACTTGTGTACAAAAACTGAATATTATTCACACGTCCAATGCAAAAAAAAATTGGACTTTCTTCAAGTTGTTGATTCACTTCTTTTATGGCCTTCACTCTTGTTAATAGGATGGGTGTTTCCGAAATCAATCACTTTTTCCTTGATTCAAATGCACTTTTTTTTTAATGGGGACGTCTAATGCAGTAATTGAAACTTTACACTTTGAACAAAATAGAAAACAAGCAGCAATTGTGTCTTTCTCGTATCCCTGACGTTGAAGAGTTTAATTCAAGCACAATAGCAAACAAATTCAAAGGACGAATGCAGCCAAACAAGGACCAAGACTCCACTCGGCCAACAACAATTTTTTTTTAATTTTGGGACTGGTTTGACTCAAACAAAACAACAATTAAGCAGCTATGCGTGGGGAATCAGGTTGTTATGGGGATTCCTAGTTTATAGGATCTCAAAAAAGAATTGGTTAGGCTTCTCTCCTCAACTTCCTCACGGGTTTGCATCCACTTTTGACTCAGGAATTTCAACACAATCGACTCAAAAGTAAGACAATGTAAATGACACAAAGCAATCGACGCAAAACTCAAGCACAAGACGCAAGCAATGTAGCCAAACGACAACAACTCAGATCTTAGGGCATGACATCTAGGCTTGCAAAACTAATATTCTTAAACGTTTAAGCCAAGATTTAAAGCAATACCTTGCTAGCTCTTATACCACGTGATGGATGCTAGGATCAAGGATGACTCGGTGCAAGGCGTTGCCCTCCGAAGGCTCCCAAAGGCAGGCCGCGGCGAAGGGAATGAGTGGTCGCGTGAGGGGCTCCTGCGGCTTCGACAAGGCTATCAGAAGGTGGATCTGTGTAGGATTGTAGGAGATGCCTCAAGGATGATGTTGATGGCAGTGGACGTGAGAGACAAGGCGGACTGCGGCTACGGACGACGATGGCCGGCACAAGAGACTTTAGGACCTCCTCGGCGGCGACAAGGCTCTTGGTGGCAAGGGTGACCGGTGTGGATGAATGATGATGGAGTTGATGGATAGGCACCATTCCTGGCTGGATTTGACACACCAACAAGGAGGGTGGATCGATGGCCTCTTTGAGATGCGACACACTCAAAGAAATCACCAAGGGAGGCTTCGATTTGACTCACGAAGGCAGAAAGGAAGAGAGAGTTTTGCTGGAATGAAAATAACTGTAATTCTCTAAATTCAACGTGGTTGTTCATGAATGAAAAGCAACTCCTTGTATAGGAGAAAACATAAGAAACGACTAAGGGAAAAAACCATTAATTGGTTGGCGGCCCAACAAGGCCCAAGTTCGGCCAAACTGAAAATAAAGCTTTAAAACAAGCTAAAAACCATGTCTTAAAATGTATCACCCAAATGAAATCATAGAAATAGCTCACGCGCTCGGACGCGCCATAAGGAGTGAAATGGCCGGTGAAGCAACAAGGTGTTCGAGGGCTCCGAGGCTTGTGAGGGCTTCAATGTTCAAGAGACCCTTCTTGAGCTCCTCTTGGAGATGCTTGGCTCAAGCCCTAGTGATGGCCCCGGGAGGAAGCTCTTCTTGATGCTCTTGGCCTTCAATAGACTCTTCATCACTTGAGCCATCTTCATCACTTGAGCCATCTTGGAAGTCCGGGCTCTCTTGATGGGACTTGGTGACATCAAGATTCCCTTCACGATCCAAGACCTCTTCTACTCTTACTCCCTGGCTTCATGTGGCCAAGGAAGGATTACGCCCAAGTCCAGGTCAGGGAGACCTTGCCTAGTGATTGACACGACCAAAAACGACAGAGGCTGGTCTGGTCGCTTCATCTTTGTGAAGAAATCATCTCTAGGTTAGATTGCGAATTCATGTGCCATGCTTCGCGTAAAGAGGGTGATGTTTTTTTTCACATCTTCATAGTGTTTTAACTCCGTTCTCACTCACTCTTATTGGCGCGAAAGATCCATCAACTCGCAAACTACCAAAAAGCTTTGGTGTTTTTGTCATGCAGAGGTGCACACACAAGTCTAATAATGATTTCCCACCAATCCAACGACCACCCTCCTACAGACGTCCTTGCAATGGCCTTAGTCGGAGCTTGTGACCATTTTGTATTGGTAAACTATGTAACTCGCCCTTCATTTTAATGTTTCCTACTTTTTCCCGCATGAGTAATTGAAAATTAATCATTTGTTGCAGGTATGGTTGGAAAGAGACGCCCCAATTCCTCCCATTGTGGGTCTGTGAAAGGACTACCACCATTCTAGTGTTAATAATTGGGATCAAGCATTTCTTCCGCATATAACAAAGTTCTACAGATATCTTGTAGAGCATGGTCAGCCTACTGCATGAGTTTTATGTAACTTCATTTATCGTCAATTTTGTAAACTTAGGATCATAATATAATAAATATTTTACGTATAAATTTTCTCTTATCCGAAATGCACATATTTCCTACTTGATCATTTATTATACATTTCGTATAATCAAACTTGTGTTTTTCCCTCTCGAGAACCCAAAACCGCAACCAAAATCGAACATGAAAACGCATTTGAACCTGTAATATCAAAGTAAATGTTCGTACCAAATAAGTATTTAATGAATTCATATTAAATCCCACATGGGATAAAGGAAGAAACAAAACTTCATTTATATTAATTTATGAGGAAAAGGTCGGGCCACGTACATTAATTAACACTCCGAGCGGTAGCGAAAACCGTTGGCCGGAGCGGTAGCGAAAACCGTTGGACCGAGCGGTGGCGAAAATCACTGGACCAAATTTAGCGGTAGCAAAAATTGTTGGCCTAAATCGAGCGGTATTGAAAACCGCTGGAATGTGTGTCGTTCGTGTGGCGTTATGTGTGGCCCTCGTTTCAGCAGAGTTGGATCTAGTTTCACGCGTATCGCCAACCTGTTCAGAAACCCCTCCCGCTCATTTTTACCTATCAATACCCATCCTACTCCACCCTCAAACTCGAACTTTCCATTATCTTTTTCTCTAACTCAACTTTCATGTTACTAAACTTAGTTACACGAATGCATCCAAAAGACGAGTGAAAACAAGATGCCACCAAAAACTCACACAAGATCCGGACACAACCGCTCACTATGGGTATGTTGTATTCTATACTAATATTTTTGTTATCTATATTTAAAAAAAATAGTGATATAATTGTTAAAATTAATTTCCAAAGTGTGTTTGGACTTATGCTCGACATAATATTAATTGGTTAACTTAGAAGTGGTTTATTAATCTCCGGCTATACTCGTCATTTAATATAAGTCTAGAATTTAGTTCATTTTTATTGTTTATAATTAAACTTTATATAGTGCTTAAAAAAATCAATTTAGATCGTTTTTATTGTTTATACCTATCCCAATGTCATAGTTTTTCAATGGCTCTTTTATTTAAAACTTATTATGTATCCTAATAGTGTTTTGCATGTTTAAACTTTTAACCGTTCTGTTGGTGTGTGTTTTGCATGTATTATTTTTCTCTTTTATTTTTTATGAATTATATAACAATGTTTTATTCAAATTAATCTAAATGTTGCTAGAGATCAATCTCAATGGGCATGGGCCTAGGGGAGGTCTAGGCACGTCTCCGAGCGCGAAGTTACACAATCCGCTCGCGCTCGAAACGATGTGCGAAGGGTGCAGATTGAACAAGAGAAATGGGGATCCATCCTGTGACTGGGTTAGCTGATGCCGAAAGCCCATCGTCGCCCTCCCCCGACCCAACAGTCAATCGAAGTTGTCCGAGCCAACACCGGTGCAGTTTCCTCGAGACGTACAACAGATGCTGGCAGCAGTACATGACCCTCAAGCGGTAGAGGGGAGTCATCCAGATAGATCTTTTCTGGCATGGCATGCAGCAAACCTTCATCCTCAAGGTTTCACCACTCTGTCATCGCTAGATATTAGCATTCCTCCTCTAGTGCAATCGCCTTTGGCTCAACCGCCAGTGTAACGGGGAAGATATGGCACTTGGCGATCCATACGGTGGGCCTAAGGATCTTAACATGCTCTAGGATTACGGAACTCACATAGGGAGATATGTGTGGAAGGATCAAACCACGTCTAAAGTTTATGTAAGTGTCGACTCGCCGCACTTACCATATCCAATTTTTTTTATACACCTTTTAATTTTTTATTTATGCACGTCCTAATTTTTATGTTATACATGTCTTCACTTTTTTAAAACATTATTGCAGAAGACCGAATGCTTAAGGATGCACCCACGATCAAAGGCCCTATAAGCTTGGAAATGAGAGAATCCTGAAGGGCCCGATACATGGTTCACACTGGTGGCTCAGAACGGCCTGACTAAACTTATGGGTCTGCCGTAGAAATTGACAAAGTCTTGATATCGACTTTCGTGGAGTGATGGCACTCGAAGACAAACAGTTTCCACTTTCATGGGATGAAATTAACATCACACTCCACGATGTCCACAAGATTTTGAGTATGCCAATCCAAGGTCGGGTTGTACATAGACCCTTGAGAGATAACGATATGCTGGTCATAATCAACGAGATGTTTGGGCTCCCGTACACTAAGTTTAAAAAGGCAAGCAGAATCTGATTTTCACTATAAAAAGCTAAACGAATATTTATCGAACAACCCGTTAGACGAAGATGTTGTCGCCACCAGGTTCTTGGTTGTTTTGCTTGCCAACACTTGGAATGCAGCTACGAGACCAGAATGCCACAGCTAAGTACGCTTGCCTACCTGTACTAACAACTCTGTATCGCAAGTCGTGCAGATGCCCAACATATATTTGGCTATCTGTTTCTTTTGCATGTAAGGATCCAAATCTCTATCGTTTATTGTCATCTCCAATAATTATTTTCCCAAGTTTACTTGACTAAAATTTACTTATTTTCTGGTAGGATTGGATTTGGAATTACTTTCCAAAGCTCAGGAGCCACTTGAATCAGAGAGTGACCAACGACGAAACAAATTTCCAAGTTGCAGCCTTGAGTGATCCTCGAACATCCAAATTGAAAGATGTCAAGAGGATAGAGGGAATGATGATATCCCCAGACACAATATGGCCTGAGGAGGTGCTATAATTTCTTTTACGAGAAGATAATTGCATTGTTCATTTAAAATTGTTTTTCAAAAAAAATTATACGACACGAGCTGGAGCTTTTATGTGTAGAGGTAGTGTGGATGCCATGGACGGGTCTTAAACATCGTGAATACTACGTATCGATGTACAGAGGAATGCTCAGGTGCATCAACTTAGTGAGCCTTACATACCTGATCGAGTGGCTCGTCACTTCGATAAGGTGCACGGGATCCCCGACCCCCCGATTCATCGCACGCGGGTTACCAGGAATGTCAATCTGAAAGTTTATGTTGCAGAATTTTCTCTTGCGAACAACCACTGGGATTACTTGGAGCACCACTAAGCCCAAATTCTGATGCTACTACACTGTCGGAACCCCTCGAACACGACAGACGACTATATATTGTGGTTCCATGAGCATTCTCACCCTTATCCGGATGAGAATTCCCTACATATTATAGCTGACACGGAGCAACTTCCCGTTCCCACATTCATCGAGTGCGTGATAGAACAAAACAATATATAAGGGATCATAAGGGAGAGCATGCTTCACTGGGACACTTACGAAGATGACCATCCCCTAAAAGCGGTGCTTCAAGAGATATCCGAATTTGCGATTAGAAATGTGCCACCAGTTCATGTTCCGACAACAAAGGCCGCTCAACTTGAAGGTTATTTCCCAACTTACGAAACAGAATACGAGGAGCACGGGACACAATACAAGTCAGCTCCAAGTCCATGTACAGAGGAAGGGTTCCAAGGTCCAACATTTGGCCAAGGATTTCAAGGGTTCCAGGGTCCAACCTTCGGGCAAGGTTCCAAGCTCCACTGTATGCACTGCTGACGGGGGGCTTTGAGTTCTACACTCATAACCTCATGCCTGGATTCATGAACATACTTGGGTCCAAATTAGGGCATCAATATCCTCCCTAGTATGGGGGAGGGTGTTCTCCCCAGTACGGGGGAGGGTATGGACAAGTATACGAGGGCCAATACGAGGGAGAGAATAAGGGAAATAATTAAATCTCTTTTTTATATCACTGAATCCAAATTTTATATACTTCATTTAACATATTATTTTCATTCTTCTTTCTATGATTTATATTTACTGGTTGTATTCCATACGAACACGCTAATAAAATATATTTATACTAACCGATAATTTATTTTAACGTATACCTCAGACAAACTCGCTAATCTTATTTTAACGACATAATTTATAGAGGTTTTTGCAGGAAACCATCCCTTATTTGTCCGAATTTGCACGGAACCACCCTTTATATCGAAAATTATTTTAAACCACCCATTTTTGCTCCTCCGTTAACCAAAAGCCACCCAGAGCCACCTTCTGTTAGATTTCCCGTTAGTTTGTGTGAAATGACTAAAATGCCCTTTGTTCTTTACTGAAAATTACTTGAAATGCCATTGTTTTTTAGCCGTTTGAAGCCATTTTGAAGCCGATGATTTAACAAAGTTTACCTTCTTCATTCCTCTTCACTGATAGAATAAGAAGCAGAAGACGAAGGAGGAGAGCCCAAGCAGAAGACGAAGGGAAGAGCAGAAGAGGAAGGAGGGTTGTGGTTTGGGAATTCAGAAAACCCTAGAAATTCAGAAAACCAAATTAGGAATTCAAACAATACGAAATCACCATGCAAATACCACAACACATTCGCATCCCACAGATAAGAACACTGAAACCCCCAATTTCCATTCGCAAACCCTAGAAAACCGAAACCCCCAATTTCTCGATCAAACCCTAGACCAATCAACAGCCAGAATTTCAACACAGAAGACACCTACCATGTGAATCAAGAGCCCTAAGCAACTCAAAAATCCCAACTGATGGTTATTAATCGGAGAGTTTTGGGTGTGATTCCTTCTAGCACAATCAAGCTTTCTATCGCCAAGGAGAACTGTGTGATGAATGAGCTCCCACAGTTAAAAAATGAAGAAGGTAAACTTTGTTAAATCATCGGCTTCAAAATGGCTTCAAACGGCTAAAAAACAATGGCATTTCAAGTAATTTTCAGTAAAGAACAAAGGGCATTTTAGTCATTTCACACGAACTAACGGGAAATCTAACAGAAGGTGGCTCTGGGTGGCTTTTGGTTAACGGAGGAGCAAAAATGGGTGGTTTAAAATAATTTTCGATATAAAGGGTGGTTCCGTGAAAATTCGGACAAATAAGGGGTGGTTTCTTGCAAAAACCTCTAATTTATATACGAATGTTTATTAGAACGTGTTAATTTTTATATGTTTCACCAAAACCCCGTGTAAATACCCTGTATAGTTTTATAAAGGGAAATTCCTCTTGGTGCCCCTGAGTTTAAGGTTATTCTTGTTGGTGTCCCACGATTAAATTTTTTCCAGTTGGTACCCCTAAGATTTTGGTTTGTTCTCTTTGTAACCGAAATTTTTCATATCCGTATCATTTCGGTTCGAATTGATCAAATCGAAGTTCATCATTATGTTTATTGACCTCAACTTAGTAGGATTCGACTCCTAAAACAATCAAATTCATACTCAAACCATTCCGATTTGAATTCTTAAGGTCGGAACGGGTTGTTGCTTCGGAATTCAAATCGATATGGTTTGGACATGGATTTGGATATTTTAGGAGTCAAATCTTACTAATTTGAGGGCGATGAACACAATGGTGGACTTGAATTTAATGAATTTGAACTGGAATGATACAAACATGAAAAAGTTTGGTTACGAAGCAAACAAACCCAAACCTTAGAGACACCAACCGGAAAAAACTTAATCGTGGGACGTCAATAGGAATAACCCTAAACTCAGGGACACCAACAGAAATTTCGCTTTTATAAATGCACCAAATGGGTGAATCGCATTACAATAAAAGAATTATAAATGTGCAATGGAGATGCGTACTGTCCAGATGGCCGGAGACGGGTTCTGTTCGCCCAGTGGAGTCGGGCTCCGTCAACCAGAGGAGTCGAGTTTCGTTCCCCAGTGGAAATGGCTACCTTCCCCTAAGCGTAATGTCTTCCGTTCACCCAGCGTTAAATTACCTTCTCGATACGGTGGAAGTACTAATTCCCAAAATATAAACTTAGGAATAGTATAGGTGGAGAAGACGAAGAGTTTGGAGAGTGTTTCTTGTACACATATTTATTTAATTTTTTGGTTAAGATGCGCACATAATTATTTATTTCTACTAACAGGGTCCTCTTTTTATCTTGGAAAAATAACTCTAAATAATATCAACTATCGCCTTTCAATCAAAAATAATACGAATTTTAAAAATTGTAAAAACATACCCGGACTATGTCAATATTAACTCAAAATGGTATGGTCTATTTTTTCGGTGAAATCTTCCACGGAAAATGCTAATGTGACACCAGAAATTAAAAGTTGCCAAAAAAATTCACAATCAGTTTTACAACGATGACGAAGATTGACTTTCAAACCTTTCTCTTCGAGCGCCCTCTTCGAGGGACTCATTTTTTGGTTCATGTTTCAATAGATGCAAATTGCTAAAATAGTTTTAAAAAAAAAAAAATCGTTTCTATTTTTTAATTATATAAATGAACTGATGTGTGAAAGTTTTTTGCCAGCTCATTTGTTTTCGGTGTCACATTAGCATCTCCGTCAGAGATTTTACCGGAAAAATGAACCATACCATTTTGGGTTAATATTGACAGAGTTCGGGTACGTTTTAAAATTTTTTAAAGTTCGTATTATTTTTGGTTCATATGCGATAGCTGGTATTATTTAAAGTTATTTAAAGGAACTTAATCTTATTAAATCATGCACTCTGGGGCAATTTTATACACAAATGATACATATAATGTATAGCATGATAACATGAAAATAATTCAAATAGTTCTGTAGCATATATAATTAATCATTCATTTGAAATTAACCTTGATCAATGTATATTTAAGGATGCTAATTTTGGCTTAGTCTTTTACTCTTTTCCAAGTTCTAATATCAACTCATATAATTTGTTGGCGTTCTTCACAATATCTAGTTAACTTAGAAAGCATCCATTCATCTTTTACCGTTTGTTAAGTAATTTGTAATAACATTTCTCTACGCTCACAATTAAAATATCACTAAAAAGTTGTTGAGATGTTATTATTTGATTTTTTAATTTATTATTATATTGAATAATCTATAAAATCTATATATTTATATTAAAGCGATTTATTTTCTAACCACCAAAATAATTTTGGACCTATATTACTCACGTGTCAAATTATGGATATTAACAAAGTTTGATTTTAATTCTTAACCAACCAAGCATCTGAATTTTAAATCAAATATATCTTATATTATTTATGTTTTATTTACCAAACTATCAAATTCAATTTTAACCAACCAAACTTCTCAATTTAATATACACTATTAGTGAGGTTTTTTTTTATTGTTAAATGTAATAATTTCCATTCAATCTAATATTGATCTGTTATTAAAATAACATAAATCATAGTCTCACTATTTTTTGTTGTTGCAAATCTCATTCTAAGAACATGGCAATTTAATCTTACATAGGTTCACTCTTATTTTCGATATAAATCGTAGTATTAGCTACGCTACTACTCCAATGATAATTTTTATACCACAAAATAATTAAGAACATGTTAATGGAAAAAATGATTTTTCTAACCTATGCCTAAGGTTAGGCATAGGTTAAGCACTCAATTTTAGAAGGATTTTGTTAGGTGTAATTATATAAGGGATTTTAATATTTTGTAAAAGGATTTAAGCATTCATTTTTAGGGAACAATTTCTAAAATGAGAATTCTTAACATGTTCCCTTAGGGCATAGGTTAGAAAATCGACATAAAATTTTATTAGCATTAACTGTTTAATGTATATTTTAATTACCCAAATATTTTCAATTTAAAAACTTATTTTTGTTTTCTTTAAATAAAAAAACACATCTAAATAAACTCAACATAACAAACATGAATAACCTTTGGTATGTTCTACCTATCCCAAACTTTTTTATTTCAAATTTTTTGATGTATTTTCGACTAATGATTTACAATTAGTCATTAAATTGTTTCTATTTTTCTTTTTTGAGTTAATATGATTGATAGTTTCATATTTTTGAATAATATATTTTTAATATAACATTTCAACATATCACTTTTAAAGCTAGAATTTTGTTATAAGTACACATATTTATGTTTAACTAATATTGTGACTTATAATTTTTAATATTAAAATATTGACATAATTTTAATATTTTATGTTAATATATATAGTTTATTGAAAATACACGATAAATGGTAGTGGAATACGTACGACTTCAGCAAAAATATCCCATGTATGAAAATAATTACATGATTAAAAATAAAAAGGATAATTATACGAGAATAGGTATGAATAAACTATAATATATTTATACAAGTTATATAATTAACAATAAAATGTTGAACATATTGCTTTTAAATAACAAATTTATGTTATTTCAATCTTCCATTTATATAATTCTTAAACAATATCAATAAGAGTTTTTTCTTCTTAAAACCACTTAAATATAACATAATTTAATTTAATTATAAATAACTATTGATGATTTTATTAATTTAAGTTCACCCGCACAAGGTACGGGTACTGCACTAGTACCAGTAAAAGCAAAAGTTATTTTTATCATATGATTGACCTTTTACCTTCCGTCAAAGTATGTTTATATTTTTTTCCATCTCAGTTAATATTAATAATAAAGTTATCCTTTATATAATACTACTACATTTAGAGCTGTCAAACAGTGACCGAATTCGTTTTACCGACCTGACCGACCCGCTTTTGGACCCGACCCGACCTATCTGAAATTTTTGGTAACCCGAATTTATCGAGACCGAGCCCAACCAACCCGAACCCGACCCGATTACTGAATAAATGTGGAGTATTAATAAAATATATAGGAAAATATATAGGAAAAATAACTTTAAATAATATCAGTTATCGCATATGAACCAAAAATAATACGAACTTTAAAAATTGTAAAAACGTACCCGAACTCTGTCAATATTAACCCAAAATGGCATGGTTCATTTTTCCGGTGAAATATCTGACGGAGATGCTAATGTGGCACCGAAAACAAATGAGCTGGCAAAAAACTTTCACACATCAGTTCATTTATATAATTAAAAAACAAAAACGAAAAAATAAAAATTAAAAAAATTTAACCTTTTTAGCAATTTGCATCTAGTGAAGCATGAACCAAAAAATGAGTCCCTCGAAGAGTGCGCTCGAAGAGAAAGGTCTGAAAGTCAATCTTCGTCATCGTTGTAAAACTGATTGTGAATTTTTTTGGCAACTTTTAATTTCTGGTGTCACATTAGCATTTTCCGTGGAAGATTTCACCGGAAAAATGGACCATACCATTTTGAGTTAATATTGACATAGTTCGGATACATTTTTACAATTTTTAAAGTTCGTATTATTTTTGGTTCAAAGGCGATAGTTGATATTATTTAGAGTTATTTTTCATTTCTTAAAATATCAAAGACGTCTTTTGGTCCTCTCAAAGCAAAGAGATTATTCCTTGCAGCATCAAGTGGTGAATCATCAACTAGATTATACATGATAATATCCAAATAAGCCTCAACGACCTCTAAAATCTACCCAAGGATTAGAAAAAGAAAAGAGCAACAAACATTATACAACCTTTAGGTCATATGAAACTTGTTAAACATAAGCCAATGGAAGTACTATTGGAGCCAATTGCACCTCTATGTTATTATAGCAAAGTATGTAGTCTTTCATTATTGTTTCCTATCCCATTTAAGAAAAAATAAATAGAATGCATATTTATGAGAGATAATCTCAAATTATATCATGGTAACTCAATTAAGACGATACTACATTGGTTAGAACGATTAGTAGAAACATGAATGCCTTTTTCATCTTATTCAATTCTAGACTATTCATTACGGATAACTGTTATTCCGTAGAGCACTCTTGTTCACTATATGTAATGTACCCCTGAGCACCAATTGAAATTAAGGAAGATTGTCGCTACAATTGGTTTTCAGTCCTTTGCTCAATGGTATAAGCAAACGTCCTCAAAATTGAGAAATTACCATCTTCCTCTGTTGTATTTTTTCACTTTATTAATTTCCGGTAAATTATCCCAATAAAAATTTCCACATTGGAAAAGCCAAGTCACACCCTATCTGAAGGCTTTATGTTGCTGGCTCCAAATCGACGGTGCAGCTAAGTTGCCTCCGCCAATTAAAGACCATCTCGTCCCGAATCACATCAACTGAGATCTGAGGCACACTCCGATCCATGAGCTTTTCTCATCTCATAATTCTTCTACGAGGAGAAGGCCAGGGCTTGGGCTTTCTTCTTGATGTTGTCGGCCACACCATCATAGACGTGGCCTTTCTTTTACAACAAGAAATTATATATGATCTTTTTTTATTTATTCTCCCATAATCTTGTGTTTTTGTTTATCATTTTACCTTATTTTACAAGAAGAATAAGCACACTCAGTGTTGTGATAATACAACGATGTATTCCTAAAACGCACAAGTAGATAATTCACATTCTTTCTCGTTTGCCTATGTCAGGAAACAAGCTGATGTTACATATCACGAACAAAACACTGCCCACATTTCTGCAGACTGCCAACATCTTATATTCTACATCAAACACTGCTTGATGCGACTCAAAAACCTTAATACTATGTCATTCGCTCTCTGAGTTGAGAGCCAATATCTAGGACTTGCGCAAGTAACTTACACTGCTCGTCTCTTGATTCTGGACTTGCGCCTAGGAGCTCCTGAAGCTGAGAGCAGAGATCAGACACTTCCTTGCTGTCAGCATAAGATTCAGAGATTAAACGAACTGCCTTGCAGTTTTGATCTTGATGCAAATGCACGTGGTTGGGTACGGGTGGGACAAGAAATGGGTGTTGGAGCAGCTGAGGGATTCTCCACCTCTTGTTTCTATCCCATGCAAGACACTTCTTCATAAGATCGAGAAGCCAAGGATTTGATACTGGTTCAAACGTGATCTCGTGGTTGGGATCTGTTATCACCTTAAACTTGGCCCAGAAGGTCTTGTAGTCAGCAAAGGGTGTCCTCCCGTAAACCATTTGATAAAGAATGCAGCCAAGCGACCAGATATCCGATGGGCGGCCACACTTGATAATATTCCCATGCTCGTCGCTTTCGTTACACATGAATGCCTCAGGTGACATGTAACTGAGCGTGCCCACCTTAAGAAATTAGGATGACAGCAGAAAACCAAGCATAAGTTAGTCTTTCTTTTTTCTGTTTTTTTTTCATGTCATGATAGAAAAACAAGAAGACAACCTGTGCATCTCGCTGAATGTTGGTGGTGTCACTCATTATTGCCTTGGCAATTCCAAAGTCAATCAGCTTCAGTGACCCTCTTACAAGAAGGAAATTAGCCGGCTTCAAGTCAGAATGAACAATGCGTTCTTCATGGATGGTATTTACAGCTTGAAGTATTTGCTGTCAGGAAATAATTAAAGAGAAAATCACACTCAACCCTAAACTCTGGTACAGTATATACGGAGACAAAACACATAAGAGCACACCAATTTCAATCTAGCAACAATGGGAGTCATACCTGCCAGTAAAAGCGAAGCCAGTTCTGATCAATGGTTGTGTTGCAGGTTTCCAATTCCTTCCACTTCTGAGAGAGCATATGAGCCAAATCTATTTCTCCGTACTCAAGTACCATGTATATATATCCATCATCTTTGATTATGCCATCTTTGTTCACCACTGAACCTTTCATGACTTCTTCAAGTAATGCTTTATCTGTAACCTAAAATGACCAGTTTAAATGAAGTAACACGCAGAGAAAGTGGGGAAAAAAAGGATGTCAAGTCACTGACACATTAGTAAATGAAAGAAAATGCTGTTTAGTAGGCCAATATCTATAGATGTGATTAAGGATCTCAGTGAGTAGCCAAAAAATACAATGGATGTCAGAAGGAAAAAGAATTTGTCTCTCCACCATGTCCACTAGATTTTTCACAAGGATCTGATGTGTAACTAAAGCACAAACAAGTATGCCACTTAAAACTAAGTACTCTTTATAGTTCTCAACTGTAGTTAATTGTGCTGCTCATTTATTCCAGAAGACTACGGAGGTCAGTGATCAAACATTATTGTCAGCATACCTCATAGTCTATAAGTTGTATGATGTTATTCTTTCCCTTCAGCTTGTTCAGATACAAAATTTCCTGACAAAATCCATATGCAGTGGAATAGTCACGACCTCTCAGCTTGATTTTCTTCAGGGCATAGATTTTACAATCAGATGAAATTACTTTGTGAACCTCACTGCTTCCACCACTGCCTATCTTACCAAGCCTTTGGTATAGCTTGCCGTTGACCTTGAAGAACATATCAGGATCATAATTCCTCTTGCGTGGAGCTGCAGCACCCTTTTCGGTTGTAGTTTTCACTTGTTTCTCTATTTTGGTAGGCTCAAGTTTCACATCTGAAGATGAGCTCTTTGATGGCAAACCCTCTGATCGGACATCCAAAACCTCGCCTCCATGTTCAATACCTTCAACAGGCTTATGATTAGGTATAGATGAATATTTTAATGTTTCACTTTCCTTAGGCATATTATGAGCTTCCTTCACACCATGGGCATTAGCACAAGAAGCTGAAGCTTGATCAGCATTATTTGCAGGGTCTACGCTAAGGACATTGCTGGAATTAGCTGAAGGATATGATTGATCCACCACATTGTGATGTGCTTGTTCAAGATGAGAAGATGAGCAAAATGTTGTCGAACTGGGAATAGGTGCTGATATTCCATGCACGGATATTGAAGTGGCACAAACTGAAGATTGAGTCATCGGATGGTTTGCATCAGTTTGCAGAAAGCTCCTAAGATGATCGAGCTGACCCTGGAGGGCTGTCCTCCTAACGGCAAATGCAGAAGAAGAAACGCCACCAGCTCTCAAACCTATATCCATATCCGTGCTTTGAGAAGTGTGCTGCTTTTCTTCATCTTTGATGGTATTGGCTGGGTATGCTTGGTCGCTTGTGTCCCATTCTGTTTCTGACAATGCAAGTGAATTAATATGAGAACAGAGGTCTATTCTAGCGTCCATTTAGGCATTGGCCCCTGCACTGGTAACATATCGAAAAAAAGCATGTCTTCCCCCAATTCCATGACCCATTACAAGCAATGTGTTATTTGTTTGAAATTAAAGACGTAATCAATCATTTAATTTTGGACATTAGCCCCTTAACAGGCACCATGAGGCATTTAGAGCTTCAACTTCAAGCATACCTCAAGTAGATACATAGGAATATCATAAGCCAAGAGAAAAGAGATTCCCATACCGCGTGAAGTGGCATTGCTTTCCACTGCAAAATGTACCTTCCTTGATCCCTCACCAACTGGAATGTGTTGAGAATCTACATGAGACATCATATGTGCATCACCTTGTTTAGAGCTAGTGAAGGGGTTCTGGTTGCAGATGCCGTCATAGGTATTCGTCATAGTTCCTGAGATTGAAGGAGGTGTAATTGAGGCGTCCTCCTGGGCTTGATTAACAACTGATACAGTTTCTTTGGATTTTAAAAACAAACTCTTATCTGAGTTATTGGGCGTCTCTCTTTGAGGGTGCAATATGCGCCTAGGCATCAAATTGTTGGATTGCATTGTATCTGCAATTTTTGCAAGAACAATGCTGAAATAAGCTAGGGAAATCCGTGAAATTTCATATATCATAAAGGTAGCCATCACTTGCAATTTCTGGTCCGACTGACCAAGATGGGGGAAAGTGGAGTAAAATAAGAAGGATCAGTTGCTAGTTACTGAAAAATCGACAACTTAAACAGGAGAGACGGATGGAAGAACTTCAAATTATATGAAAAAAGATAAGGGGGAAGTTATAAATCGAAGAACAAATGATTCAAGCCCTAATTTCCGACGCCCATAAAATAGCAAGCATAGCAGGATAAAATGGGGGAGACACTAAATCAGAAGCTTAGAGCAGCATTTGACATTGAATTAAACCTTCATGAGCATTCGAAAACGAAAGAGATAGAGAGAGAGGTACTGAGAGGGCGGCGACGTTTGAAGGCTGCTTGAACATTTCGAAGGAAATCGGGCGAAGAAGTGGACGTCAGCGAAGACGAAGAAGCGGGAAAGGGGCTCTCCTTGATGCTCGCGTGGATGAGATTAGTGTTCTTCACGTTTGCCGGGGCCGGAAGGTTTGCCTCCCCCTCCATTGCTGGAACTCTGCTCGCATCTCGGAACTTTATAAGAGACAGACGGATTCAGACAAAAAAGCTTCGACTGGGACAGCCATTAACATGGACTTAACGATCGAACAATGGCCAAATTCAGGCAAAACTCACCCGTCGACCGGACCGAGAGAGATATGAGAGCGACGACAACCGAAGGAAGCTTTTGAATTTGGGGCAATGGCGCTTACAGAGAAGACCTCCACAAGGAGACGCATTGGGCTGTAGATTTGGGCCTAAATGCACTCATAAATAACTAGAGTAGATGCTGCAGCTAAGCCCTTATTTATTTATTTTTTGCAAAAATTACCCCTATTTTAGCATACTTCCAAATAATCAAACCAGCATTTTTTTTATATGGTAAGAATTAGACTAGTGTCAAGACAACGCTTGACACTTAGCCTATAACATCCTTATGTATGAGAGCCTTTAGCTCTGAGTTGTTCAAGATATCGTGCGAAGGAAAAAAAAAAGGTCAAATTTAGCAATTTGATCGCCCACCGAATTCATTTCACGAAAGATATGGGAAATTTGCACTGTCTGAAAAGATTGTAATAAACATAGGATATCGGATATAAGAATCTCGATTTCCCATGGACAGTGCCAGATTTTATTAATGGCGTTCACAATAGTAAGATTACCGGTTTCAATTTGTATTTGATCATAGTTCATCTATTTGGCTTTAAGGAGGGCATTTCTGAACGCAAGAGTTTCAGTTTTGAGGGGAGTCGAGATACCACACTTTTCTGCATGGATAAGAACTGGTGCTCCTTGAGTATTTCTAAAGATAAATCCAGCGGAGGATACTCCACTATCTTTAGTGGATCCATCAACATTTATTTTGATTACTTTATCTAGGGGTTTCTTCCATCTTAACTTCTCATGTTTCTTTGTAAGTGTTTTGTTCCGTACTGTAGGACAGTGATCGTACGTGCAGTCAGGGTTCCATTTCTTTGTTTTGTTCTAGGAGGATATGAGGTTGTCTATATATTTGGGTAGGTCTTTTATGACTTCCTTATCTGGGTTATCATGAATAAAGGTTTCCTGGTTCCTGTAGTACCAGATGCCCCACCATGTCACTAGCAGTTCAATTAGTTCCATGGGGGAGAGTTTATGTTTAATTTCTTCAATTATTATTTCAATGTGTTTGTTCGTATAACTAATTGTTCTTAAATAAAGGCATGTTGCAATGTTTGTTTTTGTGATTGTCATTAAGGTATGAGTGCAGTGGAAAAGAATATGATTCGTATCCTCCATGGGGTGAGAGCACGAGATACATCCCGGAGGGACGAAAATTCCTTTTTCTTGAAGTCGTGTTTTTTTGTCGATAGACCGTTCTTTAGGATTTTCCAGAGAAAGTTTTTGACTTTCGGATAAGTATCTAATTTCCATATCCACGATGAGTCGTATGCGGAAAAAGTGTTTATTTTTGTTGATAAGTTCCATTGTCGATTTCGTTGAGAACCATCCATTTTTACTAGGTTTCCAGTACATCCGATCAGTTATCTGGTTCACGGGAGTTGGGATACCCATAATAATTTCCATCATATCATGGGGTAGTATTTCATCAAGTTTTGATTTGTTCCACTTCATATTTTGACCCAAGAAGTCATGGACTCTACGATCAAGGTTAGATCATAACGCGGGGTTGATAATGTTACAAAGTGGCTCATTAAGGGCCCATTTATCTGTCCAAAATTTGGTTGTTTTTCCATCACCAACATGCCAGATGAGTCCTTTATGGAATTCTTTTTTAATGCTCATCATTTTAGACCATTTCCATGAGCAGTTCTTGCTTTGTTCATAAGATAATAGGTGTGAATCTTTTATATATTTTTCTGTAATGATTCTTACCCAGAAATTATTGGGTTCAGCTAAAATTTTCCAGAGTAGTTTATATTGGAGAGGATGGTTCATATCTTTAGTTTTCCGGATGCCAAGCCCTCCTTGGTTAGTAGGCTTACAAACTTTATTCCACCCAATAAGTGGTTTATGTGATGCGTCTTTGTTCCAGAAGAATAGTCTATTGATTCTATCGAGTTCATTATGAGTCGAGTTTGGGAGCATGAAGCTTTGCATAATAAAGTTAGGTTTAGTAGCTAGGTTAGATTTAATTAGAGTTGTTCTACATGCTTGGGATAGAGAGTTGGCTTTCAATAAGGTCAATTGTGTTCTAGATTTTGTTACCATCTCCTCAAAGGTGTTTGAGTTGACCTTCCCATAAATAATAAGGCAACCGAGATATTTGTCGAGCAATGTCATGTTTGTAATCGTAAGGATTCCTTGTATTTGATGTTTTCGTGTGTTTGGTACTTTCTTGGTTACTTGGAAAGCCGATTTATGAAAGTTCACACATTGTTCCAAAATGAGACAATATTCATCAATAATTTTCTTGATTTCCCAACAATTTTCCTGCTTTGCTATAGATAATATCATAATACCATCCGCAAATGCAGAGAATGGAATTCTCGTTCCATTTTTAGACAGTTGGAAGCCAAGTGGTTTTTTTGGTCGATCGGTGGCTTTTTGTAATTTTCTAGCAAGTATTTCTGCCCCTATGATGAAGAGGAATGTGGAGAGTGGGTCACCTTGTCTCAGTCCTCTCTCAGGCGTGAAGATTTCCGTAGGTCCATTGTTCACAAGTACCGAGAAAGAGACAGTGGAGATGCATTCTTTAATCCAATTAATAAATGTAGTATAGAAACCAAATTTTCGCATAACCTCAATGATGAAGTTCCATTCGATTCAGTCATACTCTTTTTCCATGTCAAGTTTGATTGCAATGAAGCCTTCAATTCCCTTTTTAGATTTAAAGGAATGGAATATTTCATGTGCAATAAGGATATTATCTTGAATTGATCTATTTGATACAAATGCGCCTTGAAGGGGACGAGTTATCTTTTCCATTTTCTTTTTAAGCCTTTATGTTAAGATTTTTGAAATAATTTTGTAAATGGTTGAGCATAGGCTGATTGGTCGGTAGTGATTTGTCGAGTTAGGGCTGTCATATTTGGCTATTAATGTAATAAAGGTATGATTGATTTGTTTCAGATTTTTTCATGAGAGAAAAAATAATTTTCATTGCTTGAATGACAGAGGGGCCCACAACCCTGCAGGATATTGGGTTTGCACAAAAACACCGATTTTTACATGTTTTTAGTTTACTTGCAAACTAGCTTAAGGTACCTATCATGCACGGAAGAGATCATTTTAAATATTATAAATTGTAAAATAAAGTTTATACTCGAGTAATATTAATATAAACCGATACACTAATAATTATAATAGCTATTAGTTACAATATCTTTATTTTTCGTATCTACTTCAATTTGTTAAGATAGTAAAAAGTTTAAGCAAAAGTAAAATTGATCGAATTGCTAGTAGTATAACAGTAACTCAATTCAAGTTTTTTATTATTTTGTTTTTGATAAGATAAGAATTATATTGGTATTAAGATCTACTTGAAAATCGGTCTATAGCATCCTTGCGGATGAGAACTAGAAATTCAAAGTTGGTCATGATAACTTCCAGTGAATTTGAGTGGTTAAGGTTTACAATGAGATCAACCACAAAGTTAAATTCACGAAATATATGACTAATCTAGACTCTCACAAAAGATTGTAACAGAAAAAGGATATCAGATATGAGAATCTCGATCTCTCATGGACAGTCCTAGATTCATTTAAGAACAACTAATTGTTAAGTTGTCACTTTTGATTTCCAGCTTCATTTAATTTGCTTTAAGGAGGGCATTGCGGAATGCCATAGCCTATGTTCTTAGCGCTGTGGTTTTTCCACATTTATCAGTGTGGATTAGTATGAGTTCTGCTTTATCATTTTTTAATATGAAATCAAAGGACGAATTACCATTTAATTAAGTGTATCCATCGAGGTTAATTCTAATAAGCTTATTTGGTGGTTTCTTCCATCCCATGTTGTTGCATTTTTCTTGTTTGTGTTCCGCCTAATTGTGTTATTGTGGCAATGCAATTAGAATTCCATACTTTCGTGTTGGTCCAGCAGAGAATGAGGTTTTGTGTGTACTTGTTCAAATCTCTAATAGTCTCTTACTCTAGGCTGTATTTAAAAATATTTTATGGTTTCTCTGGAACCATATGCTGGATGTAGCTGCCAGTTTCGAGAACTGTATGTTTATTAACTTATTTCTAATCTTTTCCATAATGTGTTCTATTCTTCTATTTATGGAATCAATTCTACGTATATATTGTCATGTTTCTGCATTTACTTTAGTGATTGTCTATAATGTATGGTTGTAGTACAAGAGAATGTGGTTTGTGTCTTCAAGTTTGATAGTTGTAAGATATGCAACCCGGAGGGACTACAAGTCTGCAATCCCTTTTTCATGTAGTCTGGTCTTGGTCGGTAGCCCGTTTTTTTTTTATAACTTTTCAAAGGAAAGTCTTTACTTTAGGAAATGTGTCAATTTCCAAATCTGGAATGAATCATATGCCTTATATCGTGTATTCTTAGTAATAAGTTTCATTGCAGACTTTGTAGAGAACAAGTCGTTCTTGCTGGCTTCCATACATTCGTTTAGTGATTTGACTAATAGGTATCGGTGTGGTTGTAATCAAAGAGATTATGTCAGGCGGAAGTATATGGTCAGGTTTTGTTGTATTCCATCTCTTATTATTATCCAAGAACTCTTCAACACGAGTATTGGGATTGTATTCAGGTGCAATATTCACAATATTACATAATGGCTCTTTTACTCTTTGTGTACCCATTTATATGTCCAAAACTTGATTGTTTTTCCATCTCCAACTTGCTAGATCAATCCCTTTTAAAAGTATTTCGGATAACCATCATCTTCGATCATTGTCATGAGCAATTGTCTAGTGCAATATTCACATTATGTTTTATTTTTTGAATTTTTTTATAATTTAATATATAATATTGAATTAATAAACCAAATCTAACAACTAAAATTTGGTTTAGTTGTCTCTGAAAAATTAAAACAAACTAAATATAACTTATATAATAATATCTTATACGGAGAGTGGATCATATGAGAAGAAGACTTATGATGTAAAGTGAGAAGCAATAATTGATGTGAACAACCTCTGAAGTGTCGTTAGCAACGCATGATCTTTGATTCCTCAAGCTTGTAGTTGAATCCTTCTCTTCTGTAGCCAAAGTGATGGCTTTCCTAGGGCTAAAGAGATAGCCTTCAAACTCGTCAAAGAGATGACGGAGAGATCAAAGTGATGATCGTGAGACACCGAAGAGACGGTGTTTGATTGCTCGAAGCGACGAGCTACGGGATAGTTTGATCCGTGGGATCGAAGGGTTTGGATGTGAGATTCAAGGAAGGAACGTACTCAACTTTACTACTCAAATCAACATCAAGTTTACAAACTAGGGTTTTCTAAGTTTAAATACCGTCAAAATAATATTTCTTAAAAGAAAAGATCTCAGAAAAATAATTCACGCCGTGTCAGGACTATCGCACGGTTTGTAACACAACCACACGGTTTGTTACAAACGTGCAGTTCAACTGAAAGCAATGTTTTGGCTGGTGCACGGTTTGCATGCAACACCGCACGGTTTGCAGCAAACCGTGCAGTTCAATTGAGAACTCTAAATTTTGCTGGTGCACGGTTTGCATGCAACACCGCACAGTTTGCAGCAAACCGTGCACTTATACTGAACGGCATTCTGATGCTTTCTCGTCCGGCGTCGACTAAGGCGGGACCTCACCTATTCCTTCATAGGTCAAGAGAAGGACCCATTTAGGATTAGATGAACCCGCGTCACTTGCGTGCGCCCGCGAGACTAATGATTGTGTTGCTCGCTCCATTACCCTTGTGCGAGCTCTTGTTATCGGGCCATTCGAGCGCACCTTCATTGCGTCATCTTCGTCCTTCGCCGTCATCGAGGGGGTCATGGAGCTATCAATAATGACCACTAGATTTAAGGAATGGAGATCTAGGATTAAAACATAAGGAGTGACAATTTGTAAATACAACAAATTTTATTATTTTTTTAAAAAATCTTTTCCCAAAATACTTTTTTTAGAAGAAGAAAAAAATTGTACTTTTTTTCATAAAATCTTTCTCTGAATTTCCCCCCCAAAAACAATTAGTACCATGCACTTTAACATAATAACACATGCACTTTAACATATTTACACATGCATTTTATTAGGATACTAAACATGCATTTTAACATACTTACATATGCACTTTTAAGCATAGAGAACATGCACTTTAACATCCTAAATAATATACCTGTCAACTGGGTCGGGTTCGGGTCGGGTTCGGGTCGGGTCAAATCGGGTTCGGGTCGATCGAGTCCGTTAAAATTTCTGGGTCGGGCGGGTCGGGTTCGGGTTGACCCAGCGGGTCGAAGGTGCCCATTTTTTATGATTAAAATTATGATTTTTAAACATAATAAAAAAAATTATGTTAAAAAAATTAATATTTTATAATTATTTAATAAAGTATTTCAAAATATTTAATATAAATGAAATAAAATATATGAAATAACGGGGTCCCTCGAGCTCAGATTCACTATTCGGGTCGGGTCCTTCGGGTTTGGGTTTGGGTCCTTCGGGTTTCGGGTCCTTCTTGACCCAGTGACTTTCGGGTCGGATCTCGACTCAAAAAAGCTGGGTCTGGTCGGGTTTTCGGGTCCTTCTTGACCGAGTGCATGTTTATACATTGAAGTTTCAACGCTACAACTGACCATTATTAACCTTTTTACCCTGCAATCCAATGAAAATTTCCCTGTCATTGAATAAGTATGTTTTTGTCGACATAAAGTGTCATGTTTTGTGTTTTTTTTTTTGAAAAACTGATTAATTTAGAATAAATTGTCTAAAAGTACTTGACAAAGTTTCCTTTAGATATCAAATTTCTTTAGCTAGTACCATTGCATGTGGCAAGCCTATTTGATGCAATAACACATCATATTGTCTTTATGAACACTCAAGATCTATAACTGATCATGTTATTATGATTGTGCTGATTTTTCAACATGCTTTTGCGGTACAAACATATTCAGTGTTAACCCATATGGATGAAAACTTAGATTTAGGAAAACCAAAGTTTACTTTGATTATGCTGTGCTGATGCTTTTTCAAATGCATAATATTAGCACCACTATGAGTAATACTTCTTTGAATTGCTATTACATAATTTGTCACACTTATCTATTTGATTCTTTGAATGTGTGATTTTTTTGTGACTTGATCTATCCCACCTCCTTGTAGACCCAATCAGTTATTATGCATGTGTAATAATTTGATATGACACGTGGAACAAAGTTACGGGAATATTTTTTTTTTTAAAATGTATAACTAAGTAACTGGATATGTAGAAAAATATGTCAGGATATGTAAAACTTAGTGTCTGAATGAAAACATGTATGTAATTTCATATCTTATTTATGTGAAGAAATATAATACAAGAAGTTGTGAAATGCAGTAAAATGATGAAAATTTTTATACCTATGTGGTCGAATATTTTAATAACTTGCAGCCTACTTCCATGCTCTGGATTCTCAATCTTGATAACCTTGCCGATAACATGATGTCTAGTATTAATGCCTCAAACATCAATTAGATATTATTTGACAACCGTGTGAAATTGTTGGGGGAACTTGTTAGTTTGAGTCACGTGTTATTAATCAAGTGATAATACATTAAGATGTTAATCTTAAAATTCATCTCACCAAGTGAGGATTTTTAAGTGGACTAATGTCATCAACGATATTTCATTGTGTGATTAAAAGTGAGTTATTGAGTGATTCAAATCAGATTTTGTGCATAAAGAATTCAGTTTTGCTATTGAAAATCAAAGGAAAAATAGAAGAGACTTGTGGAAGATTGACTTACAACAATTAAATAGGCATCAACTTTGGTGTCATGTATCAACGGGGAGATTGATTTTCGTTCTCAATCAGATTTGTTGTCTGACATCTCAAATCAAGTAAAAAAAATGATTGAGATGAAAGGGAGGGTTGTGTTTGGTTATGACTAGGGCCAACAACCAGCCAAGTTCAAATGGGAGCCACAAGGCTCTAATACCATGAAAAAATTGGTTTGAAATTGTCGACTTGTTTATTCATGGTTTTGAAGCACTGTATATATAGAGGTTTACACATTATCGATATCTTTCACTCTAAATGTATCCTTACAAAGATATAATATGTGAAATTCTAGTAGTTTTCGTACCGCAAGTCTCATTCATCAAGATCATCTAGAAACTTTCCTAGTATATATATAACCCCCAAGAGGTCGAGTGTGTCCACACATTGACTATAGATGCTGGAAGCAGTCATCGTCCAACCATTTTAGCAAATCAAGCCATTATTCAATCATGGAGAGAAGTCGTGTTCAGAAGCCCCAAAGATTAAATTAAAACATCTCATTCAAAAGATTGAGACATGTATTTTTTGGTCCTGACTCCACTTATCCAGTGATAGTAAATGCTAAATTAAATCCATCTAAGTTATGAAATTAAACAACACATGAAAACATTAGGGTAAACCATAGAATACATAAAAGAAATCACCTATTCTTAATCTGTAACCTATTGAAAAATTAATAAATAGCATATGATCATGTGTCATGCACGAATTTGGTTAAAATATAAATTGTATAAATCATGCCTTGTTCGACTAGACACATAATAATGCAATTTTTCTTTAAAATATAATTATATTTTAAAAATACATTTTGTTGCATTGAGTAATGTTTCGTAACAATGGATTTATCAAGGGAAAGGCTACTTTCACCGCTGCAAAGTGTTGCGGACACCGGCCTAGAGCTACTCATTTGGACGAAGACGATCACCGTTGATATGAATGAAAAAGAAGTCCGTTGGACCGATCGGAAATGGGTCTTGCTGGACCAATGAATGCGGGTTTTGCTCGCCTTCTGATGTCAGTTCTGAAATGCATTCAACTACCCGCATAGCCCCATGGTTTCTAAAATAGTATTTGATAGATTTGCCAAAAACAGATCGAATGAATGTGAGTTATGTTGATATTATGAGTAGTAAATAAATTTTGCACTATAAAAGGGGACGCAGAGGAATTAAAAATATTACAACTCTTACTCTTCAATCTCCTCCACAATCTAAAAACCGAGAAACTACTCGTAATTGGTTAGAAAAAATCAAATTCAGCTATCCCAATTTGTCTAGTGAAGATATCGAAGAATGGGCTAAACATGTATGTAAAGTAAATTGTATTAATTATGTATCAAATTATTTTAATATAGTAATATTTCTATCTAATGGCATTCCTTATCAAACTATGACATTTGTATAGTGTCATTGCTTAATGTTTAATATATAAATTTTGTTTTACCGTGTAACTAGAGGTGCGAGAATATATAAATAGAATATGTTAATTTCGGCTAAAATGTCATGTAATTTACAAATGTGATATGTTAATTTTGATTAGCATGTACATTATGTAGTTTAGGGTTTGATAGGATTTAACCTACTAAATTGTACTTAGAATACAAATATACATGAATAATTAATGTTGTTATCTTAGAAAAACGAAGGGTGTAACCAGTTTTTGTATAGGAGGTCAATTGAAAGTGCAAAGTGTGTAAATTGTGTGTACATTTGTGTAATTGGTGAATTTAGGAGGGTGAAAACCGGAAAGGAACGCCTATTAAGTAGGGGGGATGAGTAAATGTGGCCATCTACTTTTTTTTGTTAATTAAATTAAGGAGTATTAGTGTGTAAATCTATTACATTGCTTTCGAATACAAGAAATATATAGTATAACAACATGGATCTCATAATAGTCCTATGATATTAACTAATAGTAAGATATGCATGATCTATTAGTGGGTGAATCTCTGATGATTTTCATGTATTAATGCATATATATTTCCCCATATACAAATATAGTAGGATACCTTAAAGAGAACTTATAACTACTTAATGTGCCTAGAATTAAACACGATTACCATCAACCCTGTTCATGATAAGTAATAAGAAAATCGTATGCATACAATCAATAATGAATATATAGTATGCATAATCTCGTATTGATTCACATAATTACGACACATACGCAAGTCAGTGGGTAACCTATGCATACGATCAATAATGAGTATATAGTATGCATGATATAGTATTAATTTAAGTCGCTAAAAAATAGTGGCAAGATTTTTCTACGTACTTCCAGACGGATTACAGGTGCCCAGATCGTAAATCCATGCTAGACTTGGCATGTGCACAAGGAAGAAGTCTGAACATGGTGCTGACTATTCATAAGTAGTGGACCGAAAAGTCATACTAGCGTGCGAGAAGTTGGAAAGCTATTGGCCGTTCACATTGATATGAAAGATGCGTACAAAGAAGACCAACCGTCCATTCGTGCTAAACATAGTGATGCAGATGGACGGGTTGTGGATATTGTCGGTGAAATGCGATACTCGCGATCATGACCTTGTGACGAGCTTAGAGGAACACGCCTATGCCGGACTGACTAAGGTTCTAAAGAGGTAAGTCGTGGTGTTGACGCAAGCTTCTGCAAACCCGAAGATGATTATGGTCTTCTTACGACAAACATCGATAACATTTTTATGTCGAGGAAGCAAATCTATGGCTGGCAAGAGTTTCACGTATTCGAGAAGGAGGGCATGATGGTAACTCAATACACTCTCTCATATTTAGGGAACTTCGATTACTATGTCCATCCCCGAAGGCTTCCTGCACAGAACGATGTGGTTCAAGACTTGTTCTAGGCTCACCCCCAGTCAATTCATCTTTTGAAGTTGTTCCCTTATGTTGTCATCATGGATTCGACATACAAGACGAACAAGTTAGTAGTTCCGTTATCTAATATATTGATTAATTTGATTCATTACTGTAATGTGGTAACAACCATTTTTAATACTTGCATTTAAATTAATTATAGGTACAACTTCCCCCTAGTTGAGATCGTCGGTGTTATGTGCACACAACATACCTTTAACATTTCTTAATTTTTCATGGAACACGAGAACGCCAACCACTAGGAATGGACACTGCAAGAGTTGGTACACTTGTTTGCCTATGTCGACAACAGACCAATGACAATAGTCACGTATCGAGATTTGGCCGAGGTCAATGTTGTGGCCGAGGTATTCCCCGAGGCCTAACATCTATTGTGTTAGGTACATATACTACACAATTGTCAAGCTTATGTCCTCAACTTGACGCATAATGCCCGTTTAGCAAAGACGTTCATGGAAAGATGTCGTACACTGTTCAACTCGAAATCCCAAGATACCTTCTACACGCGCCTCAATGAGATGCAATAATCAGGCTTAGTTTGTTTTATGGGTTACGTTATTACTACGTGGCTTTGGCCTTAAAAAGAACTTATTATCAGAGCCTGGACTGATACCAAACTTCATTTACTCACAAGAAATACGAATAGGTAAAGCGGTTTAAGTTTATGGTGTGCTATTATTACTGAATATTCGTGCATGACATGATTTTATAAATATTTGTCATGTGTTTGCAGGGTTGAGAGAGAACACTATGTGCTTAAAGATAATCGAAAATAAGCCCGCACTCGGCTTCAACATGCTAGCACAGAAGATCCATCAACTCACAGAAGACCGGGTTATTAAAGTGAGAGGATCGATGGAAATGGATCGTAATACGTTACCAATGGCGGTGCTAAGGCTACAAGCACCAAGGATCTTTATAGATGACTTGTGAACAGAGTGTGGAAATTGTGTTTGGACACAATGTTGGGCACGATTGACATGATCTTGGACTCAAAATATAAATTTGACATGTCTGTTTGTAATGACTGCTGGTGGACAACAGTAAGGGGACTTCCATGCGTACAAGATTTGTTCCAAGCAATGGCAAGCAACATCCCTATATGGCCCAGTCAAATCCACCTAATATGGAAACATGTGAAATGAGAAGGTGTTACGGATGGACAAATGTTCCTAGAGGTCGCTACTCCATTCACGACAAATCAACTTAGGTTCTGATCCATGGTGGGGGGTTTTGATATTGGGAGCTTGAGCGTTAACCAGATTTACCAGATTAAATCGTCATACTATGACAAGATAAGGCTCGACATGTCTTCATTGTAGGAGTCGTCTAGTAGCTCCATCGTAACAAAGGGGAGGCCGAGGAATGATTCAATGAAAAGGGGTAAGACATATCTGGAGCACGCACAAGATAACACACTGACCAAATCCAAGTCGATGAGTGATTCAATATTAAAGTGTTGAGGTAATCAGGGCAAATGCGGATGTCATAAGCCATCACTCAGCAAGTCGGTGGTCGGGCCCAAGATGGATAAACTAGACGAAGCTTTTGGGGTGAATTTTGGGATTTGAAATGTTAACTCGTTCATGTTCATATTCATGTCCAATGCCTTAAATGTGGCGGGAGCGGTCACTGTGTCTATCGATCACTAGTTAAGTTACACGGGCTGGGCCAGGGCGAGTTGAAGCAAATTAGAAGGGAGATGGCGACAAAGATGAAAAGAAACATACATTTTATAGTGTAATGGACCGTCTACTTGTCACCAAATTGCCCAATGTAATCCACAACATAAACTACACCGGAAATAATTGTGGATGGCATCATTGGATGGAGATGTTGATGTGTGGCTTGATTTTTGCTACAACCTACACAAAAGCTTTGGTGTTTTTGTCATGGAGTGTGCGCACACAAGTCTGCCGAGTAGCCTTAGTCGGAGCTTGTGACCATTTTGTACCGGTAAACTACGTCACTCATCCCTAATTTAATGTTTCCTACTTACAGTCCTTCATGAGTAAAAAAAAAGTAATCATTTGCTGCAAGTGTGGTTGGAGAAAGACACCCGAATCCCTCCCATTGCGAGCATGTGGAAGGACTACCACCATTCTAGTGTTGATAACTACGATCAAGCATTTCTTTCGCAGATAGCAGAGTTTCAAAGATATTGTGTAGAACATGGTCGGCCTCCCGCGTGAGTTTTTTTTAACTTCATGTATTGTGAATTTTGTAAACTTAGGATCATAATGTAGAATGTTTTTTTATATATAAATGTGTAACCCAAAAACGCACCTATTTTGTGGTCATTAATTAAATGTTTCTTGAGATCGACCCATTTTTTACTAAAATTGATCATTAATTAACTTAATGTTTCCTACTTAGTCATCTATTATTTGTTTTGTAAAATCAAACCCATTTTTCCCTCTAAAACAAACCCAAAAACGCAACCGAAATCGAATATGAAAACGCACCTGAACCCGAGCTAGTATGAAAATAAATGTTCGGACCAAATAAGTACTAAAGTGGAAAATATTTAAAACCTTGAAACCAAAAACAAGCAGCTTAAAATACCGCCAAAAACAAATCCAACGCCTAACAAAGCAGCCCAAAAGAAAACAGTGGAAGCCATTATCGCCAATATCAACAGTAATGGGTACCGCTCAAATGAGCGGTAATTATTCCGCTCAGTTTGAGTGGAAACCATATTCGTTGTCCTACCAGCCATCCACGTGGAAGCCATGGAGCGCCCATTCGAGCCACATTTCAGCGGAATGGGCTCCCGTTCAATTCACGCAGATCGTTCACGCGAATCGCCAACCTGTGTGGAAACCCCTCATGCTCATTTTTACCTATAAATACCCATCCCACTCCACACTCAAACTCACACTTTTCACTATCTATTTCCCTAACTCCACTTCCCATTTTGCAGTAATTCTTTCCCATACGAAAATTTTCATGAAAGCATCCAAAAAATCATATAACAAGACGCCACCTGAATCTCGCGGAGGTCAGCAAAAAATCGCTCACTATGGGTATGTTTTATTCAATACTAATTCTGGACGTATGATCGACATGAGTATTAATTGGTTAACTTAGAAGTGGTGTATTAATCTCCGATTATACTTTTTTAATATTCGTCATTTATGTTTCAGATAGAAATGAGCATAATATACTATTGTTGATATATTGTTAAAAATTAGTTACAAATAATGGACACAAGCTCGACATGAATATTAATTGGCTAACTTAGAAGTGGTTTATTAATCTTGCATTATACTTTTAGTATTAGTCATTTATTTTCGAGATAGAATTTAGCATAATAAACTATTGTTGATATAATCTTTAAAAATTAGTTACAAATTTTGGACGTAGGCTCGACATGAATATTAATTGGTTAACTTAGAAGTGAATTATAAATCTCCAATTATACTTTTAATATTCGTCATTTATTTTCCGGATAGAATTTAGCATAATAAACTATTGTTATAATTGTTGACATAATTTAATATTCGTCATTCATTCCTACTTATTTTCCAATTATATTTTTAATAGTTATTTCTTGTATTTTACGGTTAGAATTTATCATAACAAAGTTATATTCGAATGAATGTAAATGTTGCCAGTAATCAATCATAAGGGGCAAGGGCCTAGGGGGGGTCCAGACACGTCTCCGAGCGAGAAGTTACACAATCTACTCGTTCTCGAAACGATGAAAATCGAACAGGAAGAAAATGGGGGTTCTAGTCTGTAAATGGGCTAGCTAATGTCGAAATCCCATCGCCCCCAACCCAGCAGTCAATGGAAGTTGCCCGAGCTAGCACTAGGGCAGTTCCCTCGAGACGTGTGGCAGAGGCCGACAACAGTAGTGCGGATTCCTCTAGCGGTAGAGGGGAGCCATTTAGACAGAGCTTTTCTAGCATGGCAGGCACCAGACCTTCATCTTCAAGGTTGCGCCACTTTGCTAACGTTTGATACGAGCATTCCTCTTTTGGTGCAACTTCCAGTGTAATGGATGAAGATATGGAGCATGGCGAGAAGGATGGTGGGGGCTAAGGATCTTATCCTGCTCCAAGATTACGGAACTCACATAGCAAGATATGTAACCACGACTAAAGTTTACGTAAGTGTCGACTCGCCGCGCTGACTATATCTAAATTTTTATTCTATACACGTCTTAATATTTGTTTCATACGCGTCCTCACTTTTATAAAATAATGTTGCATAAGACTAAATGCTTAAGGATGCACCGACAGTCAAAGGGACTAGAAGATTGGAATGGGAGAATCCTGAGGGGCCTTGAACACATGGTTCACGCAGGCGGCTCAGAGTGGCCTGACTAAACTTATTGGTCTTTCATACAAGGGGAGTGACAAAGTCCTGATATCGGCCTTTGTTGAGCGATGACACCTGGAGACAAACCGTTTCCACTTTCCCTGGGGTGAAATTAGCATCATACTCCACGATGTCAACAAGATTTTGGGGTTGCCAATTGAGGGTAATGTCGTACGTGGACCTTGAGCGATGAACAATTGTTGACCGTAATCAGCGAGATGTTTGGGCTCTCGTACGCTATGGTCGAAAGGCAAAAACCAACTCTGGTTCGCCTATCAAGAGCTCAACCACTATTTGTGGCCACAAAATTTAAACCAAGATGATGTCGCCACTAGGTTTTTTGTTGTTTTGCTTGGCAGCACTTTGTTCCCTGACAAGTCAAGAACAAAATTAAGCTCCAATTATTTTAGGTCCTACATGACCACAATGAAATAGAAGTACCCTTGGGGTGCAGCTACGCTTGCCTATTTATACCGACAACTCAGTATGGAAAGCCGTGTAGATGCCTGACAAATATTTGGTCGTCTATTGCTTTTGCGTGTAAGGATCCAAAACTCTTTCGTTTATTGTCATATCCAGTAATTACTTTCCCAAGTTTACTTGCCTAAAGTATACTTATGTTCTTGTAGGACTGGATTTGGAATTACTTTCTAAAGCTCAGGGGTCATTTGAATCAGGGAATGCCCAACGACGCAAATTTCCAAGCTATGGCCTTGAGCGATCCTAGATCGTAGACTGAAAGATGTCGAAAGGATAGAGGGCATGAGGATATCCCTGAACACAATACGACCTGATGAGGTATTACAATTTATCTTACAAGAAGATAATTTCATTTTTCATTTAAATTTTACAACACAAGCTGAAGTTTTTATCTGTACAGGTAGTATGGATGCCATGGACGGACCATAAACATCGTGAATTTTGCATATTGATGTACAAAGGAACCATTAGGTGCATCTACTTCGATGAGCCTTACATTCTTGATCGAGTGGCTCGTTAGTTCGGTAAGGTGCAAGGAATACCCCTCTTATTCACCCCATGAATGTTACCAAAAATGTTGATCTTAAAATGTACATTGAAGAATTCTCTCCTGCAGACAACCACTGGAATGACTAGGAGCACCACCTCGCCTCGATTATGATGCTACCCCACTTGAAACCCATGGGACACGACAAACGACTATATATCGTGGTTCCACTAGCATTCTCACCCTTACTTGGATGAGAAATCTCTCGAAATTATAGTCGACGCAGAGCAGCATCCCATTCCCCCTTACAATATACAAGGGATTGTGTGGGAGAGCCAGTGTCACTAGGACAATTACGAAGACGAACATCCCCTAAAAGTAGCGCTTAAGAAGATATATGAACTAGTGATCATAAATGTCCCACCAGTTCTTGTTCCGACAACACATGTTACTCAACTTGAAGGCTATGTCCTAGCTTATGAAACTGAATACGAGGAGCACATGACACAATTCCCATGTCCAAGTACAGAGAAGGGTTCCAAGGTCCCACCTTCGGGGAAGGATTCCAGGGTCCAACCTTTGGCCAAGATTCCAAGTTTCCACCTTTGGGCAAGGATTTCAGGGTCCCACCTTCGGGCAAGGATTTCAGGGTCCCACCTTCGTGCAAGGATTTCAGGCTCCCACCTATGGCATAGGAACCCAGCCTACCGACATCGGGGAAAAAACCGAAGCTCCGCCGTACACACCGCCAACAAGGGGCTTTGAA
The DNA here is from genome assembly GCA_027886185.1 of Rheum nobile. Taxonomy (NCBI): domain Eukaryota; kingdom Viridiplantae; phylum Streptophyta; class Magnoliopsida; order Caryophyllales; family Polygonaceae; genus Rheum; species Rheum nobile. Next base: position 2,727,859 of record WOAB01000127.1, read on the forward strand.
TTCTATGCTCAGAACCCAATGCCTGGATTCATGAATTTACTTGGATCCATGTAAGGGCATCAATATCCTCCCCAATATGGAGAATGGTATGGGGAATGGTACGAAGGCCAGTACGGAGGAGGGACTGAGGGAAACAATTAAATCTCTTTTGTGTATCCATGAATCCAAGTTTTATATACTTAAATTTAATTATTATTTTCATTATTCTTTCCATGATTTATATGTACTGAGTATATTCAATACGAACGCGCCAATACAATATATTTTTACAAACCAAACATTTATTTTAATGACATAGCCCACAAAACCCGTTAATCTTATTTTAACGACATAATTTATATTTAATACAAACGTTAATTCGAACGTGTGAATTTTTATATGTCTCACCAAAAACCCGCATAAATATCCCTTATAATTTTACAAATGCAACAAATCAAACGAATCGAATTACATTCTGTCGACCAGAGATGGTTTCCTTTCGCAAGAGGCAAATCAACGGAATTAAATCCCGTTCAATTTTGCATGCAATTTTCCAACGAAATCCATTTTCGTTCATATAAATGGAAATTACAAATTCTGAGGCGTTGGATGTAGTAATCCCCTTTATCTAGAGGTTTTTTATTAGTGTGCTACATCCAAAACAGGAAAGAGAAATCAGTTTGTGGCTAGAAATTGATTATAGGCAAAATCTTTATATTTAGGACAAACGTATCTAAACTAATTAAATAGTTATAATTAATAATGACATTATAATTATTTAAACCAAATAAACCCTAAATCATTAAACATATAAACATAAAAAAATTATGTAATACCCCATATTTGAGATTAGTTTATAAGGATTAAAGTGTTACTCATGTCAATAAGAGTTCTTCCTTTTCAAGGTTCAGGTGAGGACAAAGAACTTTGAATATGAGGGTGTTAGGGCGGGAGTAGTACAAGGATGGGTGATCTCTTGGCTTTTGTGAAATTCTCGTGTTTGTATGAGATGACGCTTCTAAGGTCTCATGCCTTACAAATGTTATCAGAGCCAGATTATGGGTTACAAGTGTGCTTGACTTAGAGGGTGGTCGCTCGACCTAGAAGGTGATCTTTGAGCCTTGACGAAGACATCAAGGGTTTAAGTGAGGGAGATTATATCACCCTGAGTTTGAGATTGGTTTATAAGGATTAAATTGTTACCCCATGTCAACAAAAACTCTTCTTTTTCAAGGTTCAAGTGAGGACAAAGAACTCTGAGGTTAAGCGTGCTAGGACGAGAACAATACCTAGATTGGTAACCTCTTGAGAAGTCCTCGTGTTGGAATAAGATGGCTCTTATAAAGTCCAGTGCCTTATAGTTATTAATTAGTAGGTTAATTATATAGGAAACCATTATCTATAAATTAGATTTGAAAATATACAAAACTATAAAAAATAAATCAATTTTAATTTGAAATATATTTAAAGTAAAACAAATATAGCTTTGATAATGTATATAACTTAAATATTTAGGTGTATGTATCTAGATTGTCAATCAGCTTAATTTAACTTATAAGTTTTGGTCATACATATATAGATTATAATATTTGAGAGGATGATATAAAACTAAGTTAAGTTATTTTAAGTAAGTTTATAAATAATATAAGTAAATATCAAGATAAGAGAATGATAAAATTGTAAATAAATATTGATATTTGTCTACGTAGCATAAATGGTCGACACTTTAGGCTACAATAATTTTACTTACTGTAGATATATCATAAAACAACCCCAGAAAACAGCGTAGGCTTAAAGTGTCGACCATTTATGCTACGTAGACAAATATCAATATTTACTTGCCCATAGGGCATGTCCTCACATCAATAATTTTAGGCTACAATAATTTTACTTAGTGGTTTATTTTGGATTCCCATACACCTGGACGACTAAGAGAAAACAAAATTCACTTGCCCATATGGCATGTCCTCACATCGAATGATGCCCCTCGGACTGTGCAATGCCGCTGCATCTTTCCACATGTACATCATAGCGATTTTATCATATTTCATTGAAGAGTTCATGGAGTTATTTATGAATGGTTTCTCTCTCTATGCCATCTATTTTGATTCTCATCTTGCTAACCTGGTCAGGGTCGTAAAACATGCAAAGAGAAGCTCCTTGTACTCAATAGGGTGAAGAGTTACTTCATGGTGAATGAAGGCATCGTTCTTGGGTACCTCTTTTCAAATCGCGATATTGGAGTCGATAGGCCGAAACTCGGGGTCTTAAAGAATCTACCACAACCAAGAAAGCTGAAAGAGAGAAAAAAACGTTTTCTAGGCATTGTTTGCTTTTACAAAAGATTCATTAAAGATGTTTGAAATCTCGAAACCCTTTTAAGATGTTATTAATGAAAGTTGTGAATTTTGAATTTTCTTCAAAGTGTCTTGAGTCTTATGACAGGTTAAAAGAGGCCCTAATCATAGCTCATATCATCCAACCATCGGATTGTAAACTTCCTTTCAACCGATGTGTGATATTGATGACTCCACCATTAGAGTCGTGCTGAGGCAAGGGGAGGAAACAAATCTGCATGCCATCTACTGTGCCAACAAAACACTCAACAATGCAAAAGAAACTATGCTATAACGAAAAATGAACTCTTCTCAATCATTTTTTTCCTTCTAGAAGTTAATGTCCTACCTTATGGGCTCAAAAGCAATTGTCTACACCGATCATGAAACGATAAGGTACCTTTGAAGTAAGAAGGATGCCAAGCGTGACTAATTCAAAACTATGAATAAAAAGGCTATGAAGAACTCATTATTCAAAATTGATGTGATTCAAGACCACATCCGCAGCAACAACAACAAGGTTGTCATCGAGGCTATCTAAGGCAGTGTCAAGACTCAAGATTGTCACAATGTCGTGCAAGCTTTCAAGCTCCAGCCACTTTCCCCCGTGCACGATTAAGGATGACCGCCATGACCATGATTCATGCATTTGTGTCAGTCCTCAAGAAGGTTCTCAAAAGATCAACACCATTGGGGAACAAAAACATATGTAATTAGAGAAGGGTTAGATCACATACACGTCACTTCATAACTTTGCGAGCAATATATCCAGCGTTCTGCACGCTTGCCAACACAATAGACTCTTAGTGCGCCTAGAGATGGTGAGCATTGTCCCATGTTGCCCATAGTGTGCATGTGTATGCCTACACCCAGGAATGACAAGACCATGGCAAGTGACAAGAGACTTGGGCTCACGCCTGATTACAAAGTATCATTACCCAACGATGACGACACAGAGCCGCGTGCGCGTTTGTGAGCAATGGTCCTTGACACCATGCTACGAGGTTGACGGTGAGGCTTGAACACGAGTCTTTTGCTAGAGCTTCCATCCAAAATGGTCTAGAGTTGCGCAAGCCCATCACAAAGCCCATGACTTACCTCCTTTGAAGACCTACATATTTAAACTAGTTTGCGAGACAATATTCTTTGTGACAAGTTTGAATCTTTTTTGATTTTCGTTCCTTTGCACTTAGTTTTGTATATGGATTCCGATGTTGATCTTGTGGCCTTATCAAGATTAAACCTTGGTTGATTAATAGATCGAGAGCTCTCATACCAATTTGTAGTCCAAATTTAGTCTACTTTGATTGCTCAAAGTGAGACGATACCACAATGAAACGTAAATGCAAAGTAAACACCAAAACATAATAACAAAGTTCTCATGAACCTATTCTACAAATAATATAACTACATATTTCTATAAACTGAGTCAACAATATTTATTTTTTTGCGAAATTGGTCATATACCTATCGAAACATGCATCAAAACTTAAAAATTGGGCATGTTCCCATCAAATCATAAGAAATTTGTTTTTTTATCCTTAATATATATACATTTAAGAGAATATAATCATTTAAATTAATGGTAAATTACACAAAAAATAGTCATAATATAGCAAATTTTATAGAATCACCTATAAAAATAACAAAATACAAAGCCACCCATTTTAGAGGCTTTAATTAAAATGAAGCTAAATGAGTTCTAGATAGACTACAATAAACTTTTTTACTAAATATATTTTCAATTATATTATGCTATATTAATTTCTTTTTTTGCACTCTAGTTCCTCTATATATTATTAGTTTTCTTTTTCAAAACATTGGTAGTAAATAAAACCAATTAAAACAATAATTTTGTATAATTTTAAGTTTGATGCATGAGTGATTTGATAAAAAGTCTCTGGTGGGTGATTTAATTTAATTTTAAGTTTTATAGATATTTACATGAATATTATAAGTTTATGGATAATTTTGTTTAATTTATCATATTTTTGAATTATATGATTTATTGTTTAATAAATATAATTTGAATATAATCCAACATTCCTAGGAAGTATTGGATGTATGACTACATTTTAGATTTTTGTACATATATATCCAATTAGAATTTTTTTGTTAATATATAATTCATTTTCTCTTATTTTTGCAGGTATAGAATTTCTCTATACCAAATTTTCACAATATAAAATACTTATATTCTTAAAATTAAAAGAAAAGTTACTTCAACATTTACTAGAGCTGTCAAAAAGTGACCGAATCTGTTTTACCGACCCGACTTGATTGAAATTTTTGGTATTACCGAACCCGAATCTAACCCGAGAATGTATAACCCGAACCCGACCAACCCGAATCTAATCCGAACCCGACCAACGAATAAATGTGGAGTATTAGTGAATATAATATATACTATATATGATAAATGAAATATAAATAATGGTAATATGTTCAATTATCCTATAAAAAAATGTGGTTGTACTTATATAATTTTTGTAATTCAGAATTCTATAAATTAAATTAAAAATAAAATATCAATTACATTAAAATTAATAATAATAATATTTATTTTATTTTATTTTGACTTATTGAATTAAAATTTTAATTATATAATAATATTTAAAAAATATTATTATATATTGACAACCCGAAATACCCAAACACAAACCCAACCTCACAGTTTTTTTTTTTTTTTTTTTTTGATTGACAGAGTCCTAGTTAAGTGTTAACTATATACTGTTAAGCATTGAGAGAGCTTCAACCCCAAGAGTTGTCTACCCGAAAACCCAAAAAGAAACATACAGTTTTTACCAAAAAAAGAAAAGAAACATAAAGTATATGTTTAAATAAAGATGGATGAATATCGCTCCGTCAACTTCTGCGGAATACACTAGCCTCAAACACTCTATCCCACTTTTCCCTAAAACCCATTCTCACCTGCATTTCAGTTCCTGTGCTTCAAAACCAACCCCATCCATGTGATTAGAAACCAGGAATTAATTCCTCCACCCACCTCACTTTCTCTCCCTGAAATCTAATCAAAACCCATCTTTTAATTCAACCTCCTAAAAGCCTCTTTGATTTGTAGATCCACAGCAATGGAAAAATCCGCAACCCAAAGAAAAGCCACCAAGGAAACCCACAGAAGAAGCGGCAGGAGTAGTAGTAGAATGGGCAGTCCGCGTGAGCAGAGCAAAACAGAGCACAAGCCGCCTTCATGGGCGGTGATGAAGAGCATTCTGACATGCAAACACCTGGAAGTACTAGAGCAGCAGACAAAGCAGAAGCAAGAAGAGGAGAGCAGCACCACGAAAATCAAGAAGATGCGGTGGTCTGGCTCCCTCTGTAACAACACCAAGGTTATGCACAGGCCCACTGCAGAGCAGCAGCAGAGCATGTCCTCGTCTTCTCAGTCGTCGTCGTCCTCCTCCTCCAAGTCAGTTCTCGAGCAGAGCATGTCCGCCACATCCTTCGGAACTAGCAGCAGCGCTGGCCGCGGGAGTCTCAGAGGGATGCCCTTCCGGAGGCTCTCAGGGTGCTACGAGTGTAGGATGGTGGTTGGTTTCGCTAGAGATCCTTCTCTCCGAGCCACCCTCTGTTCTTGCCCTCAATGCGGCGAGGTTTTCATGAAACCCGACTACTTGGAGCTTCACCAGGCTACCAGGCATGCTGGTACGTAATTTACTTCTCAGGGATGATTTTCTTTTTGTTTAGTGGAATTTAACCGGAAAAGAAAACCGATCGAATCTCATCCACTTAATTCCATTTTATCATACGTACATTAACAAATACTCATCCCACATATGATGATGCTGTCACATAATGTTATAGTGTCGGAGCTAGGGCCAGAGGACACAAGCAGGAACATAGTCGAGATAATATTCCAATCAAGCTGGCTAAGGAAGCAACCCCCGGTTTGCAAGATAGACCGGATCCTGAAAGTCCACAACACCACGCGGACAGTGGCGCGCTTCGAAGAGTACCGGGACTCGATCAAGGCGAGGGCCGCCACGCACCCGAAGAAGCACCCGCGCTGCATCGCCGACGGCAACGAGCTCCTGCGGTTCCACTGCACCACGTTGATGTGCTCGTTGGGCCTCAACGCCTCCTCCACCCTCTGCAACTCCACCCCCGGCTGCAGCGTCTGCAGCATCATAAGGGACGGGTTCAAGCCCGACGGGAGGGGGATCCTCACAACCGCCACTAGTGGGCGGGCCCACGACTGCGCTGGTGGGGGCGCGGTCGCTGAGCCCAGGAGGGCAATGCTGGTGTGTAGGGTGATTGCCGGGCGGGTGAAGAAGGGGCCACCGGAGGTCGGCGGCGGCGACGGTGGCTCGGAGGAGTGTGACTCGGTGGCGGGGCTGGGAGGGGTGTATTCAAATTTGGATGAGTTGTATGTGCACAACCCCAAGGCTATATTGCCTTGTTTTGTTGTTATCTATAGGGGGTTTTAGAAGCTTGGACTTTTTGGTTTGGCGCTCTTGGATTAGCACTTAGGAAAGGTCATTAAATTTCTAATTTTATGGTTATAATCTTGCTTACACCAATGTCAATGTGATATGGAATATTTAACTTGGGTAAGGCCCAAGCATTCAGTAACGTAATTGTTGTAAAATAGTGATGATAGTAATGCTTGTACGTAGATGATGAAAATCGTGACTAGTTATGTCCAAGCAAAGCTATATGTTTTCAACCAAATGGAAGTAGATGTGAACTCCTACATTCACGATAAGAATAAATAAGTCTTATGACAAAAATAAATGTTGACAGAACCTAAACATAATTGCTATTTTTTTGGATGTACTGAGTTCAGCAAAAAATAAATTTTGTGATAAAACGAAAATATTAATCAGGAGCGTAGAATGTGAATAAATAAATGGCTAGATCTCGAGGTTCTATAGGTTCTATAGAGAGTATATGAGTAAAATTACATGCTATAATAATAGGTGAAATATAATGTCCTAAAATTAAGGAGGTGGTTGCCAATTTTTTTTTTTTAAAAAGAATTTTAGGAGAGAGAAATGTAATCTTTCATATCAATTTAAATTATAAATCATAATTTCTTGCGTCTTTTTTTTGTCTTCTCGTCCACATTAACATCCTACTTCAATATATGAATACTTTTGTTCTTAGATATGAATATCGTTATACTTTGACGTGAATATCTATATATATATATTAAAGTAAATGAATTTAGAGTCACCATATTGATTTTGGCCCCACAAATCTTATGTGTCAATTTATGATTAATTCACATTTTTCATTAACATTTATATTCAATTTAAATCACAATATCTATTTATAACTAACCTCAAATATTTAAAATTTTAAATCACAATATCTAATAACAACTAACTTCAAATATATAAAAACTATATACAACATTTTTAATAAAATTTGATTTCTACAAATTACATATACAATAAGCTTATAATATATGTCAAAATAATATATGGTAAATTTCCTACTAAACTTATATATAAAATACATCTTATATTCGTTATGTAATTAGTAATATTATATTCACGAGTTTGCATATATAATTTGACATATATAAATTTATGGGATAAAATCATACAATATATACAATTTCCAACTCATAGTACGTGTGCTTTTATAATTCAGCACACTATATTATATTATTAAACATGCATATTTCATGGTCCATTTATATATATATATATATTAAAGTTTTTAAATGCTTATCAACTATAATTTTTATATTTGTTACCGAAATTAATTTGTAGTTTATAATGTGGTTTGTTAGCAGATTCTCCTCAAAACTAGATTAAAGGTTTTTTTTTCAAAACTCTTAACAAACTATCTTAATTATTTTATTTTATTTGTGCTTTTTATTAAAAATATATAAATGTTGCTATTTATTGACTAAATTATAAATTTACAACTCTTAACAAATTGTTTTAATTTTTTTTATCACAATTTCATATAAATATTTTATTAGATTTGGTAGTTCCATTTGTGATATTTATGTTAAAAAACTGACTTTGTGGGTTCAATTAGATAAATCAATGTTGTTATAATTGAAATAAATGTTTGATTAAACAAATAAAGTTGTTAGGACTTGTAACATCCCAGGCCAAGCTACCCCAGCCACCAAGCCGCCCAGCCACCCAACGGTGCCGGCGCCGGTACTGGTGCCGCCTGGTTGTCCAAGGGCATGCATCCCACACACCCAACCCTTCCCCCATTTAAATGGGTAGGTTGTTGCCCACGGGGATCGAACCCGGGACCTTTAGATACAAGGACAATGCCTTATCACTTGTATCACCAATTGTGCTGCAGCGCAATTGGTGATACAAGTGGTAAGGCATTGTCCTTGTATCTGAAGGTCCCGGGTTCGATCCCCGTGGGCAACAACCTACCCATTTAAATGGGGGAAGAGTTGGGTGTGTGGGCTGCATGCCCTTGGACAACCAAGCGGCACCAGTACCGGCGCCGACACCGTTGGGTGGCTGGGCGGCTGGGGTAGCTTGGCCTGGAATGTTACATGACTAGTCGACTAGACTATTTAGATTTGAATTTTTTATTCTGTCGTATTTGAATCTTTAGAGCAAATTTTATTTTTCGTAATTATATTTTGTTTTCCTTAAACCTAACTTAAAACAAAAAATTAAATATATATTTACAACTGATTGCTACCATTACCATATCATAACAAATCTTATTTTTCTTTTACATTTTTAATTTTGAAATAATAATATATTTTCATATTATTCAATTTACGTTTATGTATTTAAATATTTAATAAGAAAATTTTAATAGAAGATATTTATAATTATATTTAGCAATAAATTTTATACTAGAGATATTAATTTTTTTTTATTTAGATTAAGATTAAATTATTTTTCATTTTTTTTGGATTGTTTTGATCGCATTCTTATCATAATTGATTGTATATATTTTGATACAATTTTGTAAAACTTTAATAAACAAAATACTTATACTTTCATAAAATATTTATTGACGAATGACGAGCCATTATTTATTTTTTTAACAAGTTGATGTCAATTACATTGCTTTTAACTCATTTTTTAAGTTGACAATCAATTTTTTATGTTTTATTTAAGAACTATATATTTCCAAAATTTCAAACTTCACGTGATTCAATTTTAAGAAATATTTCAAATATTTCATAAATGTAATAATAATACAAAATATTTAAAAACCCCCCTGAAGATATCATATTTGTGTTTAAATTTTATTTACTTACGGCATGTGCTTCAATTTTAAGAACTATTCATAAACTTCACTTCGTGTTTAAGTTAACTATTTGTGGTTAATTATTTTTTAAAATTTTATATTTTTAAAATTAACTAATTTTATACCCAAAATCTTACCAAATCTCCATGAGTAAACAAATAAAAAACTAAGTTGCTTTTATAACAATATCCTTTAACAATCTATTTGCATAAGTTACTTTTTTCGTAAAACAACTTATTGAGAATTCATTCAAAAGATTATTGATTATATATGACATCGGTAATTTATTGTCCAAAAAATTTATAAATCTAACGTTTTTGTATATAGTCTAATGGAGTAACGATAAATGATAAGGATTCATATTTAAAAATTAAAAATATAAATTTCGTTAAATATATATGTAACAGAATTTCAATTAAAAATTCTATAGAATTTGTCTCAAGTTGAATTGTTATCAAAACAACCGTATCTTTATATCAAAATTGTTGAATTATTTGTTCAACCAGCTCAAATTTGTTAGTTATGAGAATCTAAATTAATAATGAGTTCATAATCATTAAACTACAAAAATAATTATACATATTTCCTTTTAAATAGAATTTTTATACATCTCTTATTGTGCTGTTGTAGGTGAGTAACAACACTCTAGTTATATTATATAATTATTTAATAAAGTATATTAAAATATATAATATAAATGAAATAGTGGGGTTCGTTGAGCTCGAATTCACGTTGTGGTCGGGTCCGAGTCGAGTTTGGGCCTTTCTGATTCAGGTCCTTCTTGACTCAGTGAATTTCGGATCGGGTCTCAATCCAAAAATTTCTGATCTGGTCGGACTTTCAGGTTAGTCAATTTAAGAATGTCTAATGTTTATTATAAATTTAATAAAAAACAATAATCCAATCTCGTGCTTGGCACGGGCGCTGAACTAGTCTATGTAAATTTGTTCTTGTTGCTTCAACCATTATTTCTTGAATATCGTCCATGTCTTTATGAATATTTCTGTTTAATATGTGAATATTTATTTTTTCAAAACATGAATATCACCACTTAAAACATGAATATCACTACTTTATAATATGAATATCACACTCAATTACATGACACACCATTACACCATACAATTACATGAATATCATCACTGAATTCATGAATATCGATCACCACCCAACTACATTATTTTCACCACCTAGTTACATGAATATCATCACCTAATAACACGAACATCACTACCCAATATAGTGAATATCACCATCTAATATCGTGAATATCATCTTTCAAGTGACTTTTTTCGAAGCTTCAATTCATGATGGTTAACAAGGGCGCTGTCGCGCTAGATCTGAGCTCATGCAGTCACGCGGCTGGTGTAGTTGGGCATTATTGTATTCCTCAACCTTCACATTAATATAAATCATATCAGAATGAATATCAAATAAATCAGTGTGAATATCAATCAACCACTAATGAATATCAAACAACCTTCATATGGTGTAGCCGAGTTTTCTTGTACTATTAACTCCTACTAGCATCCAATAATTCTTTTTTTTGTCGAACTAACATCAAACCGTTTCTTCTAAATCTGCATCTTCCATATCTTTCGGGTCTTCATCTTTGATGTATTTTGTAGATCTTCATCGTTTTCATCTCTTGTATGCCATTTAGATATATGGAAATAGAAATTCTAGACCAATTCTTTTACATATTGAAGCGGAAAATTTAAAACTATGAACACAAAAAATCTTCACATCCTACACTGAAAAAATAGAAATATGAATCCTAAAGTTCTATGACAAAAATATGAGAAAGCTATTAAAAACAAAAGCAACATAGAAACTCATCTTACCAGGTTCGACTATGTTCTTCTTCTCTAACTCTCTCGCTTGTTGCTGACATCAAACATGCCTAAAATCGTTTGATCTTGAATTTCATTAAGCAAAATATACAACAATAGAGATTTTGAGGTTTTTGGGAGTAGAAGAAACAATCTTAAAAAAGAGAAATGGTTTACGTAAAAGGATTTGGAAATGTTATATTTTTTTGAAATAAAATTTCTTATTAGTGTGAAAGTGGAGAGAGAAAAGTCAAATACAATCAATTCAGTATCTCAAATTATCTCACTAGCTATAATTAGGTACAATTCACCATTTATCCTTATTTTACACCCCTTTTTAAATAAATCACGTCAATTCATAAATTTCAATCTAATGGTCCATATTAGTACTCATATTTTATCCTAATACCATATTTTACTTGAACCTAATACTGTAGGTAAAATAGTGTTTACATTGTCCATGAAACTCATCATCAACCATATTCTGCGTTAGGGCTAATAGTTTAATGAAAAAAAACAAAAGGAAGAAGATATAGAAACAGGTTGAAATTAAAGAGGTTTGTTTGATAAAGTCATTATTTATAAGTGGTTTATCAAAATAAATAAATCTGTGATGCTTTAGAGGTTGTGAAATAAATACTTCACTATTTACTATAAAAGGGGTTTATAACTATATTTATCAAACACCATTATATTAAAAAAATCTTTAACCATAAAAATACCATTATAAATGAGTATAACAAACAAACCCACAAAAGTTATAAATAAAATCTTAGGTTGTGTATTAAGAAATGTTGGGACGTTTTGACCCTTACAAGCTACCTAGCTAGATGGGATCTTCCACCATACTAGAAAAATATAAAATTTCATGTTGTTGCACCAAACTATCGAATTTCGCAATCATTGAAATTTTAAATTGTTTGAAAGATGTGTGGGATTTTGTAATTTAGCCATGGATCAACTCTTGTGCTTGGTTTCTTGAGTTTTGTTAATACCAAATTGTAGACTACGGGTTTGTGAATTTGTTAATTATTTATAATGCTAAATTATTAATATTTTGTATTCCATAAAACTAATTGTTGTAAGTTGACTATATTTTGTATTGATTGTTATATAATGATCTTCCCCATTTTTTATTCTGCCGAACTAAAGCTTAGCACATAAGCATGGGTGAGTTTTGGATGCTCTGCAATCCTTTGGGATGTCTCTTGACCCCTCGTCCAAACGTTAATTAGTAATTAATGCGAAGGTAAAAAATAACATGTATAGTTTTACTTATTTTTATTTATTATTTAATTAATTAATTCAATCTTACAGAGATAATTAATGAATTTTATTAGGCGAGACTAGACCTGGCAAAATATGATCCGACCTGGTAACCCGACCCGTTCCGATCGAATTTTTTTGGGTCATAACCCGTAAAGTTGAACCCGAAACCCGTTTTCAAACAAACCCGATGACCAGAAAAATTTTCGGGTAAAAAACGGGTCGGGTCAACCCGACGGGTCCAAAAAAAAAGGCGGGAAAATGAAAAAAATACCACTCACTAAAACAAACACTCACCCGGGGAAATTTTAGGGTTTATTCTTTCAGAACTTCAACCCTGCGCTGCGCAGCTCCTCTCCTCGCCTCAAGCCAACCTGCACTGTTGTGCCTCTTCTCGCCTCAAGCCTTGCGCGGCTGCGCCTCTCCTCACCTCATACCGCTCACTTGCTCATCGTCGCCGATCCACCACACCACTATCATCTTCACACCTCCAGTGGCCGTGATAACTCCCTTCACCGGTTGTCCATTTGCAATCGGTGTCTAGTTCGAACACCCTGTTCGTCTCTTCATCTCTGATACGACTCCGCTTGTCAAGGGCTTCCCTGTTTCTGCTAATCCTCACCACTTCAAGGTTCGTTTTATTTTTATTTCCCGGTTTTCTTGATTTGGAGATTAAGATTCCAAGTTTACTTGCCTTGTATTGATTCTTTTTTTTAATCCTCATCGCTTCAAGCGCTAGATTATTTCATCATTTATTCTTCTTTCCATGTTAGATTGTGCAATGTTTTGTGCATTTTTAAATTATGTAGATGATTTAAGCAAGTGATTTAGGGGTCCTAATTTTCTGCATGTTCTCTTGAATTAGTTGTTGTTTCATCCTTGATTCCTTGTTGGTACAATAGCCAGAGAGTTATTGTTTAATTGGCATAATTTATTGTTTAATGTGTGCAGATAATTGTTCACCCGAAATTTAAATCAAAAGCTAATTAACAATGGTTTATGCAGGAATTGGCACGATTATTGTTTAATTTGTACAGATTATTGTTTAATTTGTGCATACAACATACATAAAGCTAGATTTGTGCAGATCATTGTTAATTTAGACTATAATATATAGTGTTAAAATTAAGAGTTAAGGCATCATGATAACATTATTTTTATTGGGATTAAAATTGAATGATAGATAGCCATGCGGAAAAAAACTTAATATAAATATTTCGTAAATTAACGCAAATTAAATTAACAAAAAAAGCAGGAAAAAATTACGTAACTTGACCCATTGAGTTGACCTGAACCGACAATAAACTCATAATAACCCGATCAGGTTTGACTCGGTAAATTTTAGACCCGAAATGTACCAGAACTTGGGAGTACTCAGACTTGAACCCGCCCACCCGACCCGATTGCCAGGTCTGGGCGAGACCAATTAAGAAGGAATAACTCAATTATCATATATGAAAAATGCATTTATGATTCTAAGTAATCATAATTACGAAGGATTTTCATTCGACTTGAGCATCGAAGGGTCTTCTGGGAAAAAAAGCCCCACCCTTTGAACTTGTTTTCATGCGAATCTCGCTCGTTCATCAGATTCTTGGGGGAAGATCAATCGTCGTCGGTTCCGTTATTTTCGTGGTACAAAAATCAGCTACGACATTTGGCGTCGTTTGTGGAAAACAAGGCGACAATGGCCGGATCACCCGCTTAGATCCGACCGGATAAAGAACTACCGACAATGCCTCCGCTCTCCAGACCACACTTGCATGGGGGAATTCCGAGAAACAATGAGTCCCGATCTGATGTCGCTCGACGCCTCTTTCTAGAACCCGACTTGGAAGGAACCGTTTTGAGTCGAGTCCAGGTTTGGGATTTTTTCTTTTTCCAGAAGTTGTGCATAGAAGGATAACTTCATCAGTTTCTCAACTCGAATGCACACGAATGTTCAACAATGAATGTAAAATAATATATGCAATCAACAAACAAGGACCCATTCGTCAATTTTATCGACTATGCAAGGTCGATTTTTTGTGTTGCCAAGATCATTAAAAGCGGAAGAAGATGGTTTGGAGTTCAAGCACGAGGAATTTGATGATGTCAAGGGGATTAAATGAGAAGGCATCCATCTCAAGTCCATTTTGAAGAAATCTAGGGAAATCGCGCCACTTCGAGGCTGACTTGCTGCCGAAGAAGGAAGCGCCGCCATTGTTGAGACACCTAGGCCGACCCCTCCCGACGCCATGGATGCAACCGCATCAACATCGAGCCATTCCGTCGCCGTTTGATATGTCGTCGAGCCAGTCAAAGTCGTCCCTATTCGCGTAAAAAAGCATGTTCATGCCCAGTTTGCACCCACTTCGCACCAGCCTAGCTGCTCCAATCTTTGCCACCAGTCATATCTAGTGAAAGCTTGCAGCATCACAAGTCCATAGCCACCACCCTCTCTCTATTTGGTATTCGTACGAGTCCGTATGAGTCATCCAAAGTAGGCTTGTCGAAGGGTGCATTAAGGAAATTGTATGGGTTGCGCGTGCTGACGCCTCTATAATTGGCGTGATCCAGCGCCAATGGAGGGCTCAAACATCGTGACCCATATCCAGTGAAAGTTTGAAACGCCACAAGTCCATAGCCATTGGCCTTGCATCATTTGGTTTTTTTTTTTGAGCCACCTACAAGCTGCTTGAACATTGACCCTTGCGAAGGTTGATGCTGAAAATAAACAGTAGCAAAGTGCTCATGGGCCACCATTCACGCCACTTTTCCGAAACCGATAGAGGAGCTCAGCCGCAACGACTCATCTTTGGTGAAACTTTGCAGTGCCACGAACCTAACGTTGTTGGCCTTGCCTCATCTAGACTCTGTTACATCCACCCATAAGTCATCCAAAGTGGGTTGTCGCATGGACAATTCTGGAAATTTCTTAGACGAAATGAGCTTACATTCAAGTGGTCCAAACATGATTTCGGGTTTACTTTGTATCAGGGAGCCCAGATCCATCCAGTCTGAATTCAACCTGATTGGTAAAATCGTTTTAATTATTTTGTTCCTATCAAAACCGTTTAATTTTTGCAAAAAGAATATTTAGATTAATTCCACTTAATTATCATATGATAAATACATGTGCTATGTTGTGTTGGTACAAATCGAGCCTAAATTGACGACTAAAACGAAGACAATGAAACTTGTTAGCGAAAGTCGCCAATCCCTTGGAAGTCGGATCCAAGTGATAACTATCAAAAGTCAACAATTATGACACTCAAATTAAGGTCTGGGTCATGAGACGATTGAACAACGAAAATGATCAACATTAGGAAAATGCCACAAGTTGAACGTAGGTTGTTCAAGGAGTTTGCTTATCAAGGAGAATCGATGAGCTCAACCCAAGCATAAGCAAGTTTTAGAACTTACTCGCTAACTAAGTTTTCTACCATTCCTTTTGAGTACATTATAAAACATCACATGCTTCAAAAATTAGTTTTATCGATATATGTTAATTATTGTAAAGTGTTAAACTGCAATTGGGAATGAGTAATGCCATTAAACTATCACTATGATTTCTATATGATTGTATTGAACGCATAGCACATGACGTTCGAAGCAACAAGCCTGCGGGCCACAAGGGCACGAGCTACCATCAACCCCCATTTCCCCTTTATTTTTATTTTCAACTTTACTACATTTAGTACTGCCAATGAAACATTGCTTTTCCCCTTGTACTTGACATTGATTATATTGGGTCACGCAAGACCAACCCCAAAACTGGCAAGCACAAGCTGCTAAAAATGCTAGAGCACAAGCTGCTCGAAAATAACAAAAGAACGAGTTGCTTAATTTGAACTAGCCTAAGGCGAAATAATTCGGGTTGCTGAAGTTCCAACTAGCCTAAGGGCAAAAAAACACGGGTTGCTTAATTTGAACTAGCCTAAGGGCGAACAACACGGGTTGCTGAAGTTCCAACTAGTCTAAGGGCACA
Organism: Rheum nobile; assembly: GCA_027886185.1. NCBI lineage: Eukaryota > Viridiplantae > Streptophyta > Magnoliopsida > Caryophyllales > Polygonaceae > Rheum > Rheum nobile. Next base: position 2,744,457 of record WOAB01000127.1, read on the forward strand.
AAGGCACGAGTTCCTTAATTTAAACTAGCCTAAGGGCGAAACAACACAGTTTGCTGTAGTTCCAACTAGCCTAAGGGTACAAAAGCACGGGATGCTTAATTTGAACTAGTCTAAAGGCGAAACAACACGGGTTGCTGAAGTTCCAACTAGCCTTATAATAACCCTAAATATTTTGAATTTTTATAAAGGAAATTTATGTTACAAAATAAACTCGGGGTCAAAACGTAAATACTCGAGAAATTCAAATGTTGGGTTATAAAATGAAAAGTTACTATAAATAGTAAGGTACATGGTTGATGGATTAATAAAAATAGTAACTCTATCTTTAGTATGTTTCCGAATAAGGAAAGTCAGTCGTTAATCGGGTAAGATTATTTGGAGTCCGAATATGTAATCTGATAACTTAGACTCTTGGTATATATGATGTGAATGAGCTAAGAACATTTGCGGACATCTTTAATATTTATCCAAACAATACCTAGTTAGTATTGGGATAAAATAAACTAAAGTGATGGATCAAAACTCAGTGTTTTGATTAATGATGGACCAATTAGATTTAAGTTAGACTTTTCGTTTGGATTCTCGCAAGAATTGTTGTGTTCGAGACAACTTTGTAGAACGGGCGTATCTTTCTCCAAAAACTCGGATTTTGATGATTCAAGATGCGTTGGAAACTAGACTCGGAGATCTACAATTCTCTAGTTTGCATCAAGGCGTAATTTCAACAGAAAGTGGTTCGAAATTAAGCGCCAATATGGGTCATTAAATAATTTTACCCCACATTGCTGATTTTAGAAATATTAATAAAACTCTCATCTCACATCTGAAAGAGAGGAGAAAAAGGGTTGGGGAAACAAGTATAAATAGAGGTCTAGACACTCTCTACCATTTATCCAAAGTTCATAATTTGTAAGATATTTTGCTATAGGCAGACCCAATCTTTTTGGCGGGTCTACAAAAGCGAAACTCTTCAAATTTGGAAATTATTCGCTATGGCGGGCACAATCTTTTTGACGGGCCCATAACAGCGAAATATTTGAATTTTTGGGACTCCTCTTACAGTTCATCATTAGTCTTCAACGTTATCTCTCCTAGGGTAGGAGATGAAGCTTAGTGTCTTCTTCATAGTCACGTAAGTTTCCAAGTTTATTACTTTATAACTTTAGTTCTTTCAGTTATTTCAATTCTTAGAGCGTATTAAATCTAGGGTTATGTGGTCTCATACCACACAACCTTGTTTTGTTTCTTCAAGGTAGGTGTTGTCTTGGTCTTGCGCGCTTGATGATCCGACAACCATCAATGTGGAAGTTGCATGTTATGTGAGTATGGTGTGCTAAAAAAAAGATCCATGGTGGTCGACGTGTGCATGGTGTATTCGTATGATCTTCATAATTAAGGCAAGTAGTGATTGACTCTTGTTATTTCAGTTATTCTTTTGACCGACAATTAATATTAAAATTAATTGTTAATTAATTAGGTACTTTCTAAAATCTGATTAAATGTTGGGGATCCCTTGTGTACTTTAAATAATTTTGTATCTAGGTTGATAGTTATTATCGAATATATATACGTAGTTATATATGTTAAGTACTTAATGTTGTTACCGTTTTAATAATGATATTGTGTGTGGACTTCGTGTGTTAAATGTGGACTTTATAGTCATTAAGTGTGAAATTTAATAGTCGTGTGTGTCAGAGATATTATGGCATTGTGAGGCGTAATGATTTTTTTATAACTCTGTATTAGTCGGAAAAATTCCCTAATACATTTAAGGTCATGACCATTGCTTCTTATCCACCCGTTGAGGATAAGAGGTGTTTAACCACCTTGCTAGTACAATTGGGTTGGACGTAAAGTCTCCCAATGTTGTTCTCATTTTGATCAAGATTGTGTTAAAAATTTTAAGAATAATTGTGGTGTGGAGAAATTGAATAAGATAAGTGCTAAGAGCACATAATTAATAAATTTTGAGCGACAAGTACAACTTAGAAACCGATTGTGCTCCAGTTTAAGCGGCCCGTCTTTCCAATCTGAATTCGCATTATGTGATGAGGTTGGTCGGACCCAATTATTCAATGGAGTTTATACATTTTGTGTGTTGATTGTAAAACGTTCCCAAACAAATCATATTTTATTCCCATAATACCCACATTCATTCGGGTATTCTCTTTGGTGCATATCTCTTTTGTCCATCATTCGTTTAAGTGGAAGTAGTTCAATTATGTATCGTCAATCGACTTTTATTCGAGTGACAATGATAGTAACTAGATATGACCACATAGAACCTCACATAAAATACCCTTGCGTAGTCCTTCATTAGACTAATCAACCACTCTTTTTCCTTGCATGGTTGGCTGGTATTATCCGTCTCATATGACATATCAGTCGACTTGCATCAGGTTGTCTAGAAGTAGCTAGATGGAGAAGAAGGCATGCGATTGAAGTTTAGTTTTAAAGAATTTTCAAGGTTGTTTGAATATAAGATATAATTTTCCTAACTAATGTAATAGGTGAAAGTGTTAGATAACCTAGTCATGTAATTAGGATTTATTTAAAGTCTTCCACTGTAATTTCAATATCGCTTGTACAACTTATCTCTTCAATTTACGAGGGAATAATAATAAAGATTGGATATTTATATCAAAAGTCTTCTGCTACACTTTTATTATTGAATATTTATTTATTTTACGCATAAATTATTCGGATTAAGCCTAGGGTGACTTTGGACATTAAAGTTTGATGTCTCTGGCGTGTGGCACTACCGACATAAGTCAGGGGTGTTACAAACCTAAGGGCACAAAAGCACGGTTTGCTTAATTTTAACTAGCCTAAGTGTGAAACAATACAAGTTGTTAAAGTTCCAACTAGCCTAAGGGCACAAAATCACGGGTTGCTTAACTTCAACTAGCCTAGGGCCATAGAGGCACAAACGCGCAATATGACGTTGCAAAAGAGCATTTTAAAAAGTATACTTTGATACGAAAAGCTAGTTAATGGCAAGGAAAATGTCAAATAACGAGCAAGGGACGAAGAACACAAAAAAGGACGGAACAATCAAGTGTGCACGAAATGTGTAGAATGAAGCACAAGCCTTGTACCTCATTCTGTAAAGAAATAAGCCTTGATCGAAAAGGTGCACGGAGCAAGGCATGACCGTGCACTCGGATGCATGGTCCGTGCACCACTCCTTGTAAAAACTCTCAGAAAGGTACACGGAGCTAAATAATGACGATTGGACTGAGGATAGTATCACTATGGAGCCATTGCCCTAGATTACTTTAAGGATATGTACTCTCTACCTAGTACTGAACTCAATGCCACCATACTTCCCAGAAGGGGCCTTTCTCGCCATGACTGCGGAGGATTGGGCTAATTTTGGCAAACCATTCACAGACAATGATTTTTTTTTCAGGCGATCAAGAGTACGGAAGGGCTCAAAGCTCCAAGGCTAGATGGGTATCATCCTATTTTCTATCAAAGTTGATGGGCCACTGTTGGTCCCTCAATCATTCGCACAATCTCGCAATTTTTTGAGTTGGGAAAATTGCCTCCCAAAATCAACGATTCCCTTATTGTCCTCATACTCAATATACCAAAACCCAAGTCAATTGGGCAATTCAAACCTATTAGTCTCTGCAATGTGATCAACAAATCCATCACCAAAGTTATGACCAACTGCATCCAACCAATTCTGTCTAACTTGATCAGTCCAACCCAAGGCAATTTCATCCTTGGTCGCTTGATCGTGGATAACATTATTCTTATACATGAGGTAGTCCATTCAATGTGTCATCAGAAAAGAGGCAATAAGGGTTGAATGGTGCTCAAAATTGACCTCGAGAAGGCCTACGACAGACTGAAATGGTATTTCATCACTGATACTCTCATCGATGCAGGTTTTCCCGATTCATGGGTCAGTTGGATTCCGAAATGCATCTCGACCCCCTTGATGAAACTTTTATGGAATGGCGAAGCTACTCAAAGCTTTAGTCCCTCGAGGGGAATCCGACAGGCGATCACATTTCCTCCCATTTGTTCGTCTTGTATGTAGAGCGCTTCGGCCTACTCATTGGAAGTTCTATTGACAACGGCGAATGGAAATTGATTAAACTCTCTCGGAATGGCCCAAGCTTGTCTCATGTGATGTTTGCGTACGACATTATTTTGCTCGCCGAGGCTTCAGTTGCACAAATTTGTATCATCAAAGCAGTCCTTGATCTTTTCTGCTCTGCACTGGGTTAATAGAGAGAAATCAAAGTTTTTTTGTTCCTCCTAATGTCAGTGATGATCTGATATCCTGGCTCCAAGCATATAGTGGTTTCAAAGTCACCAATAATCTAGGTAACTATCTAGGCATTCCAGTGCTCCACCAAATGATATCCAAAGAGACCTTCTCCCCCTTGCTTGACCGGATTCAGGCTCACCTCGCAGGCAAGAAAAGGCGACACCTTAGTTTTGCAGGTAGGATCACTCTTACCAAATCAGTCATGTCATCCATGCCAGATGACTCTATGGCCTCCATGCTCCTCTGTGACTCCATTTGCAAGAAGATCGACCAGACCTGCAAGTCTTTTATTTAGGGAGAATAGGGGGATCGTCGCAGGATTCACCTAGTCTCTTGGGAGCATATGTGCAAACCTAAAGCCTTGGGTGGATTAGGTCTTTGCAAGATGAAGGAGGTTAACCTTGTCTTGATCTCTAAACTTGGCTGGAGATACATAGGGGAATCAGATCAGTTTTGGGCCGCGATTCTTCAACAAAAATATATCAAACACAATGGGAGGGATGCTTCTGCACTAAAGTCACAAATTTGGTCTAGCATTATAAAAGGGATCAGTGAGGTTGTCTATAAGGGGGTTCGATGAATGCTCGGGAATGGACGCTCCATCACTTTTTGGTCTAATATTTGGCTCATCGACGATCCACTTGCTAGTCAATGCATCACCACCATCCCGGACAATCTAGTCAACAAACGCATCAGGGATTTTGGGACTCAAGGATCAGGCTGGGATTGGGATATTCTCAACCCTCTTCTACAACCTTTAACGTTGCTCAAGCTGGCGACGTTGACAATTACAGAGGAGGACAAAGAACCCGATTAGAGAAGCTGGAAGTTCTCTCCGACAGGTGAGTTTATTGTTGCCTCAGCATATAACTTAATTTGTAATCCATCTCCTCCCCATTGCCTTGATCGCTATTGTTATCTTGCCATTTGGAAATTAATGGTGCATGAGCGCACCAGAGCAATCACTTGGCTTACTCTCTTGGGGGTCAATCTCACGAACGAGGAATGGTATCGTCAACATCATAGCTCCTTCAGTAATTGTGGCACTTGTACCGCGATCACTAAATCCTCTGGCCACTTGTTTAGAGATTGCATACACTCAAACCATATCTGGTGTAAAATTCAACCCTTTCAGCCTTTGGATGAGTTCTTTGCAGCTCCATTTATGAGTTGGATTAGAATGAATCTCATATCTCGGTACATATATCCGTCTAGAGTGCCCTGGTCTGTAGTTTTCTCCTTGGCTATCTTCTGGATCTGGAAGTGGAGAAATGGGCGAGTGTTCCGAGACCATTCTCCAGTGGGTGATCAATCCACATTCATTATCGATCGGACTAAGGATTATTGCAAAGCATGGCCGGATAATTGCATGAACAACATCGCCCGACCTCGTAGTGAGAAACTTATATCTTGGTCTTTCCCCCAACATGGTTGCAGTTTTACTAACCTATATACACAATTTACATATATATATAAGATTACGATATTTCACAAATATATGATTATCAAAATATTATAATACTTTATTTGTACTATTACCTTTATTAATAAGTCAAACTGCTTATGCATATTATATATCGAACTCATGTATGACACGAAAATTGAACCACTTGTGCAAGGCATGGGAATTAATCTCCTCGAAGTGTAGCAAAAAAGGGTTTAATCTTGTTATATTTTACTTTATTTCTAGTTATGTGATGGTTGTTAATTATTGTATTTAGGGCTTAGTGACTTATTTGATTGAAATTATTTAGGCTTAATCATAGTATACTTTCTTTTTCCTTCTGTAGTTAATACTAGCATGTGTCCCCGTGCCTTGCATGGGTATGACCATATATTGTAAGAATGAATTTAAATTTGTTTATAGTATGTAAAATATAAAAGAGAATTATATAGGAAAATTAACATGATGTATCGGAAATATAATTTCTTGATTGGAATAATTTAAAAGTTGTATTGTATGATAAAAATTGAAGATAGATGTGTGATTTTATATTAATAGAAGAAAATATAAATTAGGAAGTTTATATAATTATTAAGACTAAAACTACACTAAAATAAAACTGCATATTGTACTCTTTATAATGGAGTTTACGGACAATCTATTCGCCCTTTTCAAATCATAAACACTAATTAAGTATGATAATAATGTTTTTGGTAAGTGCATAATTATATATATGTTGGTGGATGAATCGTATAACGTTAACTATTTACGGACCATCTATCTATATACATATCTTTATAATGGAGTTTACGGACCATTAACGTACATATTATATTATGGATACTAATTAAGTATGATAATAATGTTTTTGGTAAGTGAAGAATTATCATATATAATGGAAAATATTTTGGGTGGTAATTTAGGAAATTTGTATAAATAAAAGATAAAAGAAATTATAAATATAATAAGGGTGAATAGGTAATTGTACATAATTATTTGATGATGTGACATACTTAGATAAACGACACGTAGGAGAGATAATTACGGCTTTAGTATTAGTATATAAATAGATAGATTCTTAGTTATCTAAATAAGCTTTTAGGACTGATTTAGAGTTCTTGGTTATGCTGAGGAATAATTATGATCGGTTTAGCTTCTGTAGTTACATTTGAAATTGTGAACTCGATTTCATGACCGGTTACAGAGGTTAATCGGATTAAGTTCCCAAAATTTTAGAATAATGAAACTTGTATGCGAGATAGAAGACATATTAAAGAGAATACTTATAATATTTGGGATCAATCATATACTAGTAAGAGTTAAAATTTGTTGAAGTTGTTACTATTTTTGGGATTTTGTCATAGCCGAAGAATGAAAGAAGAGAGAGAAGAGAAAGAGAGTTTGTTAGAGAGGGAAAGATACTTCTGTTATTCTATACCATTGACTATTACATCCAATCACTATATATACCCATAGGCTATGACATTACTCCCCCCCCAAGGAAGTCTTGTCCTCAACACTGTTGTGTAAAAGCAGGAAATTGGCGCAAGATATGGCCAACATGTTCTCAAGTAGCTTCGGCTAAATCCAAGTTAACCCATTTGATAAGCCATTCTGTCACTGGCTCACCAGATGCCAAATAACTCACACGAGTTTCCAAAATGGATTCGGGGTAGACCACAAACTCATCCTTATCAGTAAGCAATGGAGGAGTTGCAGATGGTGTCACCTGGGAACCCACATGGCGTTTCAACTGCGAAATGTGAAATACAGGATGAATGCAGGAAGAGGAGGGCAACGCAAGGCGATATGCTACAGACCCCACACGTGCAACGACCTCAAAAGGGCCATAGAAACGAGAACTCAACTTCAAATTTCTACGGATGGCAACTGAAGCTTGGCGGTACGGTTGCAACTTCAAACAGACCCAATCACCAACTACAAATTCTCGTTTTGTTCTTTTGGAATCCGCAAGCTGTTTCATCCTGGCATGTGCTCGCTGTAAATTCTCCTTAAGTTGAAGCAAGGCAAACTCTCGTTCCTGAAGCCAATCGCCCATAGTGGCTGTAGTCACAGAGGAAGAATCCACACCCAACTAAGGAGGGGGATACCCATATAATGCCTGAAAAGGAGTAAGACGTAGAGATGTATGGAAATTCGTATTATACCACCACGCTGCCAAAGGAAGCCACTGCGCCCACTGCTTTGGTCGATCTGCTGTCATGGCACGCAAGAAATTCTCCAAACACTGATTTACTCGTTCCGTTTGTTTATTCGATTGCGGATGATAGGCGGAAGACATATGCAACTTGGCTCCCAACGCGGTGAATAACTCCCGCCAAAAATGACTTACAAAAAAATTATCTATGTCTGATACAATACTCTGTGGCAAACCGTGAAGCTTGAAAATTGAATCAAGGAAGAGTTGGGATACCTTTGCTACTGTAAAAGGATGACGAAGGGGTAAAAAATGAGCGTATTTGGTTAGACGATGCACCACAACCAAAATTGAATCGAACCCCGCCGAAATAGGTAAGCCCTCGATGAAATCCATCCCAATACTGCTCCAAGCAATGGAAGGAATTTGAAGCGGTTGAAGCAATCCCGGATACTTCACATGCTCTCTCTTATTACGCTGACAATTGTCATAGGCTTTGACAAAGGATTCCACCATAGACTTCATTCCTGGCCAATAGAAAATTTGCTTAAGCCGCTGATATGTACCATGAACCCCAGAATGGCCGCCTACTAGTGTGTTGTGTAAAATGGCAATCAGTTGTTGCTGTAACTGAACTAAATTCCCAATATAAATGCGATCATTATATCGCAAAACACCATTAACCACTTTGTAATTTCCATCAGGAGAAATAGCAGATGCAACAATTAATTGTGAAGCCACCGGATCCTGTACATAACTGCTGAGCACCTCTGTAATCCACTGAGGTGTGACGACTGATACCGCAGCCATCTCGCCCACCATTAGATCGTCTCGACAAGATAAGGCATCGGCAACCTTATTTTCACAGCCTTGTTTATAAGAGATTGAATAAGAGAGGCCAAGAAGCTTACGAATAGCCTTCTTCTGTAAATGTGTAGACAAACGCTGATCCAACAAATGTCGTAGAGGTTGATGATCAGTCTTAATAACGAAATGTGCGGGCTCTAAATAGTGCCACCATTTATCTACCACTAACAATATCGCCAGTAGTTCCTTCTCGTAGGTTGATAAATGAAGATGAGCCCCGTGTAAGGCTTGGCTGATATATGTAATTGGGTGACCCTCTTGTATCAGGACAACGCTGTGATACCCCGTATTTTTTTTGTAAGCTATTTCTGGAGTTTCAGGATTTTTCCCGAGTACCCGTTATGTACTTCGGATTTAATTCAGAGAGTTTAAGACGTTCGGTAATGCTCTCTGTATCTGTAATATTTTTCTCAGAGAAATAAAATACAGACGACGTGCTTTGGATTTTAATACTCGTTCGCGTACGATAATTTTATCCCGGCTTAATATCGTTTTCGTCTAAGAGCTGAGGAGGCGGCAAAGCCAAGGGCGGCGCCCGCCGTCGCCAGGCTCGAGGACTGGCGTGGTCGTCTTCCTAGCTGGGCGCCAGGCCTAGTGGCGGCGACCGCCGTGCAGTACGGCGCCCGCCGTAATTCGCCCGCCGTAGGCAATTTGTGAGGCGGCGACCCTTGCTCTCCGCGGCGCCCGCCGTCGTTGTCCGGAGGTCTTTGCCCGATGGTCGCCGGCGAGCCTCTAACGCGCCGAAGTAGGCCTGCTACGCCGCGTCTAGGCCATCATTGTGCTCCCTTGTGATCTGGCTATAAAAGGAGAGGTTTGGGGATCAGATTGGAGGAAAAACATAATCTTAAGTCCTCCAAAATCTCTCGCCGGAGTTTTGTGCCCCTCGCCGGATTCTGGAGCTTTCTCCGGTGTCGTTTGGTGGTGTTCCAGTGTGCCTTTTGTGAAGCTTTTGGTAGCCTTGGTGGTTAGAAACCAAAGCAAGTCGAAGGAGGCCGAGTCACTCGTGTTTTGGGTGTGTTTTCTCACCGTTTCTGTTGTCGGAGTTCTTCACGGCAACCGCCGTGTTCTTCACGACGCCCACCGTGATGAACTGCGGCGACCGCCGCCAAGAACGGCGACCGCTGCCAGAGCCCAGAATGCCTCTTTGGCTTTTGGCTTTGGTGGTCGTCGTCGAGGCGTCGTTCCCTTCAGTTTCTTTCGTCTTTCCTTAGATTCGTACTAGTTTATGTCGAATCTAACTTAGGGTTTCCTTATGGGTCGATTCGAAGGAATCTGTGTGCCAGATCTGTTCCTGTGTCGAGCCCGGAATCCCATCGTCGTTAGGCTTCGTTCAAACTCTGCGGATTAAGGCAAGTGGCGGTTCACTCTTGCTCATCGTTCCATATTTACATTAATTATCAGTTGTTTATCTGAGTAATTAATTTGGAATGATTATTGTGTTCATCTGGAAACGGTTTTGTTAACTATTTTGGAAAACTAAAATATGATGTTATAATAGGTTGTATATCTGTTAGAACAACGCTATTATATATATATATGTGAATTAATACATATATTATTATAGGTTGTATATTGTTAGAACAACGCTATTTTATCTGTAACTGGCCTTGAGGGCATTGATATGAGTTATTGCTGCGTTTGTAACTGTTTAGTTAGAACGAGTATTCGTAGGAACGCTACTGTGTATCTCAGTACGAGTGCTAGTCGTTTCTTGATAACCTGGTGGTTAGGATTTAGTTCCTACCATTCTTCTTTAGTGCCGTTGTAAGGATTTAGTTCTTGATTCCGCCTGAGGGATATAGTTCCCGCAGGATTTAGTTCTCGATTCGACTCTTGGGATTTAGTTCCCGAGTCAACTCTGCCTTAGGGATTTAGTTCCCGAGGGATGTTTAAAAGCTTATAATGCCATGTGGGTTTTGGAATTTAATAAGATAAAGTGCCCGAGTGCACATAATTAATATACCTTTGGCGAGTAGTGCAGCTAAGTAAATAGTGCAGCTAGGAAAGCTCGTCTCGAATTTTGATCAGAGTACGTTCTCTTTCCAATCTGGATTCGCTGTAAGCGATGAGGTTGGTCGTGAACCGAAACATCTAAGTCAGCTTTTAAATCACTGATTGTCTGATTCTTTAAACGTTCCAGATTTGTCATATTTCCTTACAGACTCAATCTCTTGGAGTCTCTTTTCGGGTCGATTTCTGTGAAGATTAAGTCTTCCAGAATCTTCTCTTGTGCATACCTCTTGTTGTTATTCCGTGAAAGTGCCGGGTTATGTATCGTTCCTTCGGTTATTATTCGAGGGACAATGATAGTAAACGGTTACGATCATTCGAACCACTCTGCTTTTTCCCCTTGCATAGTCTAATCAGTAGACTAACCAACCATAATTGTTCTCTGCATGGTTGGCTGGTGTCATCCGTTCGATTCAGCACATCAGATAGAGCGAAGATGAGGAGACTAGATTGACTATGAAGACGACGGTTATTTTTGGATGTTTTTAATAATTTCTTTTAATCAGGTTGAGATCCTTGGGAGATGACCATTGTGGTCAAGATCCTTGTTTGTAATACATTTAAAAGACTTCCGCTGTAACTTATTTACTCTGTTATTTGTTTATTAAGACTTCCGCTGTAATTTATTTAAACTCTGTGTTTGTCCTATTCGGGATTGGGATGTAATCCTGGGACTCATGTTTTATATAAATAAGGTTATCATTTTGTATCATTGTATTTCATGATTTGTATTTAAACGGTAAAGCATTGGGTGATCTCGGTAAGGAACACTAAGGTCACTGGCGGTAATACCTTTCCAAATGGGTTAAGATTTGGGGGTGTTACAAGCGCCAATGCCCACATCACAAGCATCGATTTCCAATACAAAAGGAATGGAAAAATCAGGAAGGCGAAGGACTGGTGTCGTGATCATAAGCTGTTTCAATCTGTGAAACGCATCATCAGCCTTTGGAGACCACACCAATTTTTCCAACTTCAATACCTCAGTAAGTGGTCTAGTAATAGCACCATAATTAGGCACAAATCGCCTATAATATCCTATAAGTCCTAAGAATCCCGAAGCCCTTTCACTGACTTTGGAAGCGGCCAATCTTTCATTGTTGTAATCTTCCCTAGGTCAGTAGCCACACCCTGTGCAGAAATCAAATTGATGAACCCTCGGATCTATGAAGCCTCTGTGCAAGAATTTGCTCTTGTTGTGGAAGAAAGTGGCCGATCTCCAAGGATGAAGAACAAGGCACTTTTCGGCGAAAATGGAACTTGTTGTGGGTAACGATGGCAAACGATTGTATGGAAGATGGATTGTGATGGATAAGCACTCTATTATGTTTAGATTTGACACACTAAACACAAGAAAGAGACCTAGAGGGATTTGAGATGTAACGCACTCTAATCTCTCAAGGGGTTTCAATTTGATTTGACTCACAAATTGAAGAACAAAGAGAAAACTCTAAAAACTGAAATACTCTGATTTTGATCTGAATTCAACGTGCCAAACACAAAGCCAAAATATTTGCCTAAGTAACCTAGCATTCGGTTACCAAAGGAAATAAAAGAAAAATACTAAAAATCAACCACTAAAGCTAACACGTGCCCACTAACTTAAACACACTTAATGGGCAGTTTAGGGAATTAAAATAAAGTCTAATAATGTTTAAAAACCAAAGGAAATAACCGGAAATGATTCGAAAATCAAAAGGGCTCCATTTGGGCTTTTAACCCGGGCGTGGCCGCCGGCGCCGAGAAACTCGGAAAGGCCTCCAAGCATGTGACTAGGCAGGGCTCGGTTTGGCTCGGCACTCCTTGAGCCATTAGACCTCCCTTGAGCTGGTGGTGAAGTGGGCCAGCTCGGGCTCGGGTGATGGTGCCAGGTGTAGGCTCGGGCCTATGCTCCTTCCCACACGCGGCCGTGAATCTAGGGCTTGACCTAGGGCTCGGCAAATGTTGCATTGGCTCGGCACCTTGGGCTCCAATGATCTGAAGTGACAATTTGGGAGTTGTGAGAGTCTTGGTGGCCGAGAGAAGTGGAGGATTGTCGGGTGAAGTCGCCATGTGGTCCGCCGCGGCATTAGGGTTTGCAGGCTCGGAATTAGGGTTTGCCTTGTCCTCGGCACTTGGAAATATGGGCTCCTCTTGAATGGTTGGTGCTTCACTGGCCATGAGCATAGTCATATCATCCTCCCTCCCTTGAAAGGGATTCGACCTCGAATCCAGCTCGTCAAGGTCTTCATCTCCTTCCATACAGTGGCTTTCCTTATGTGGGATGCCTCCTTGACCTACAATAGAACTACTAGAAAACCTATGCAACACCACATCCTCCTCATTAGTAAGGTTAGTCTCATAAAATGTAATGAAAGGTGGAGGACATGCAATGAATGTAGGCATAAAAGGCTTGGCCAAGAGCATATGATGCGAAGCACCACATTTGCTTCCAATTGCCATCTTCTTACCTTGGCTTTGCTCTATGTGTTGGCCGACCTTTCTTTGCTCCCTAGCCACATGGTCAGCTATGATTTCATGGGGCATCATAGGATGTAGAGTGATTCTTTTACCATTCATGATAAAAGAATACTCATTTGTCACCCCTTGATGGATGACACCCCTATCGAATTGCCATGGTCGGCCTAGGAGAAGGTGGCATGCGGTCATGGGAAAAACATCACACACAACCTCATCCACATATTCTCCTATAGAAAACTGGACGGTGGCTTGGTCCTTGACCTTAAGGGGCTTGTCGGAATTCAACCAACAGAGTGTGTAGGGTTGCGGGTGAGAAGTGGTCAATAGATTGAATCTACTCACCACTTCTTGATCAATCAAGTTGCAACAAGAGCCACCATCAATGATGACACTACACACCTTTCCCTTAATGGTGCACCTAGTGTGAAAGAGAGTCTCACGTTGACTAGGTACACTAGAACTTTTCGAGATGGTTAGTGCTCTTTTGACCAAAAAGCACTCACCCTCGGCGGCCACAACATGCAACTCCTCTAAACCATCCTCATTCTTAACAAGTTCTTCCCATTCATCCTCGGACTCAATGTCCCCTATAGTGTTGAGAAGAACTTGCCTTTTTGAGGGGCAATCCTTGGCAAAATGGCCATGAACGAGACACTTAAAACACTTAAGATCCCTAGCTCGGGTCTCTCCCTCCTTTCGTTGGGTTTGATCCGGAGTAGGGGCCTCTCTTCTAGGGTGACTTGAGTTGTCACTCCTAGGGGGTTCTAAGCGTCTTGGCATAGGTTGTGGCCCCTTTGAACCACTTGATGAATTTTGCCAAGGCCGTGAGCTTTGAGCTTGGGGGCGCCTTGAATGGAGTGCTTTATATATACAATTAGTATAATGAAGCACTTCTTCTATAGGGGTCCCTCTAGAGAAGTGTTGCTTGCTCACTATGGCTCGGAGCTCGGGGCTAAGGTTATTAATAAACTTAGAAATAAGATACCCCTCGGGAACCCTAAGTCTAGACCTAAAGACCAAGGTCTTTAGCTCCATATAGAATTCATTCGGGGTCTTATTCCCTTGCTCTAACAACTCCAACCTCTTATGCACCCTATCCGAAAAATCTTCCGGGACAAACCTATCTCGGAGAGCTTGATTGAGGGCTTGCCAAGTAGTGATTTGAGGGTTTCCGAGGTAGTCTCATTCCTTTTTGTCTCCAAGCCACCATTGGTAAGCAAAACCCTCAAATTTTATGGTCGCTATAGCTACTCGTTGAGCTTCTGAGTAGTTATAGTACCTAAAAATTTGATCGGTCTTTTGCTCCCAATCAAGATAGATCTCCGGGTCACATTGCAAACCAAAAGATTGTACCTCCAATTTTATCCCATGAGGCCGTTGTTGGTCATATGCATACTCCTCACGATGGCCTCCAAAGTCTTCGTCATAACCTCTGAATCCTCTTTGGGGAACATAAGGCATCCTCCCACCTTGGTATTGGCCTCGGCCCATGCCTCCTCTTCCAGCCATCCTCCTTCCCGGGTCTTGGTACCCATTGTATTCATTCGGCACCCTTCTTGGCTCCTCTCTATGGATGGTGCTCGGCATCCCTCTTGGCCCCTCTCTATGGATGGTACTTGGTCCTGCCATGTTAGTGCACAAAGGAGGAATACTAGTAGTGCTAGGTACAAGATAAGAAGATGAGAGATTAGGAGACAAACCGAACCCTTCCCTCGACGTAGCTACATTCGGTGGAGGGTGATGAAACCCTTCACGCAAGGAGATACCCGCCAAGTCTTGGGCTAAGAGTGGTATGGTCACTTGGACCCCTTGATTGCCAAGTGATGGCTCGGCCAATGGCAGATTTTGGGCGCCACTCCCGTGGGGTGTGCCTTGAGATTGGCTCGGTGATGGACTGTGGGACAGCCCCCACTTCTCCTCCATGGACTTCATGAAGGCAGCTTGCTCATCACGCAAGGCTTGCAAATCTTGGCAAGTTCGCTCTTCGGCTTGGCGAGCTCGCTCTTCGGCCTCTTCCTTAGACGATTGGATAGCC
This sequence comes from Rheum nobile, assembly GCA_027886185.1. Taxonomy (NCBI): domain Eukaryota; kingdom Viridiplantae; phylum Streptophyta; class Magnoliopsida; order Caryophyllales; family Polygonaceae; genus Rheum; species Rheum nobile. The sequence continues at coordinate 2,759,716 of WOAB01000127.1, forward strand.
AAGAATAGGGTCTCCAAAGTAACTTCCGATCCCTCCTTAGGATCCTCCGAGGCCACGTTCTTGTCCTTGGCTCTCACCATGACTTCCTACACACAAGAAAATCCAAGCACAATAGCCCACAAGATGGAAGAAAAACAAATGATCTCAAAACTAGTAAGCAAGCTACAAATTCGGTTTAAACCAAAGAAAATTCGCAACTTTTACTAGCTCAAAATTTTAGGCCGAGGTAGGGCTGTCTAGATGCTCAAATTGACTCCAAAGACAAGATAAAAGTGCACCACAACTTTAAGTTAGTCCTCGTGCTAAGTCCACAACTTTCACAACACAATGCAAGTACTTAGCCCTTGAAATTCCCTTACAAAAGTTGAGTGAACAATCTGGCCGAATAACAACAATGATCACTTCACAAACTAAACAAAGGAATGACAAATTCCACACAAGATATCAAACTTTAAACAACCACTTTTCCAAGCCAAGTCTTTTTCTTGTGTTTTTATGGCTTGACTCTTCCGGGTTTTTTTTTTTGATGAACACTAGAACAACTTAACAAACTGAAAATACAGAAATGATAATCGGAATCAACAATTAGGAATTCAAGAACTTTTCCTACGCAAATGTGAAGTTAGATTGCTTCGGTTTGCACAAGAACAACCCTATGTTGATTAAATGCCAAATACAAATAAAAATGACTCAAAATTACTAAACTAAATGCAGCTAATTAGGTCACGGCTGGTTGATGAAAATTGAAGGCCGAAATTCGAATTTCAAACACATGCAACAACTTCAACAACAAACCCTAAAATCTAGGAAGAAAAACTAACCACTTCCCCTAATGATGCACGACTGTTTAGACTCAATTAAACTGCAAATCTCGACTCCTCTCCCTTCTATGCAGACTCAAGGACTCAAATGCAATCAAACAAAGAAGAAAGAGCAAGAAAACCTACGGACAACTACACATGCAATGATGAAAGGCACGAAATGGAAGAGCAAGTAAATGTCCGATTTTTCTATTGATTTAAGGCCAAATTTAGAGCAAATACTTACGTAGCTCTGATACCAAATGATGAACCCTCGGATCTATGAAGCCTCTGTGCAAGAATTTGCTCTTGTTGTGGAAGAAAGTGGCCGATCTCCAAGGATGAAGAACAAGGCACTTTTCGGCGAAAATGGAACTTGTTGTGGGTAACGATGGCAAACGATTGTATGGAAGATGGATTGTGATGGATAAGCACTCTCTTATGTTTAGATTTGACACACTAAACACAAGAAAGAGACCTAGAGGGATTTGAGATGTAACGCACTCTAATCTCTCAAGGGGTTTCAATTTGATTTGACTCACAAATTGAAGAACAAAGAGAAAACTCTAAAAACTGAAATACTCTGATTTTGATCTGAATTCAACGTGCCAAACACAAAGCCAAAATGTTTGCCTAAGTAACCTAGCATTCGGTTACCAAAGGAAATAAAAGAAAAATACTAAAAATCAACCACTAAAGCTAACACGTGCCCACTAACTTAAACACACTTAATGGGCAGTTTAGGGAATTAAAATAAAGTCTAATAATGTTTAAAAACCAAATGAAATAACCGGAAATGATTCGGAAATCAAAAGGGCTCCATTTGGGCTTTTAACCCGGGCGTGGCCGCCGGCGCCGAGAAACCCGGAGAGGCCTCCAAGCATGTGACCAGGCAGGGCTCGGTTTGGCTCGGCACTCCTTGAGCCATTAGACCTCCCTTGAGCTGGTGGTGAAGTGGGCCAGCTCGGGCTCGGGTGATGGTGCCAGGTGTAGGCTCGGGCCTATGCTCCTTCCCACGCGCGGCCGTGAATCTAGGGCTTGACCTAGGGCTCGGCAAATGTTGCATTGGCTCGGCACCTTGGGCTCCAATGATCTGAAGTGACACTTTGGGAGCTGTGGGAGTCTTGGTGGCCGAGAGAAGTGGAGGATTGCCGGGTGAAGTCGCCATGTGGTCTGCCGCTGCATTAGGGTTTGCCGGCTCGGAATTAGGGTTTGCCTTGTCCTCGGCACTTGGCAATATGGGCTCCTCTTGAATGGTTGGTGCTTCACTGGCCATGAGCATAGTCATATCACAAATGGCCCAGGTATTCAACTTGTGACTGTGTGAAACTACATTTGAAGCGCTTAGCAAAACGTATGCTCACGCAGTAACTGCAAGACAATCTCCAAGTGTTGACAATGGAGTTGCAAGGAGTTGTTGTAGACTAAAATATCGTAAAAAAAAAACCAACACAAACTTCTTCAAGTAAGTGCCAAACACAGTGTTCATCATTGCTTGAAAGGTGGACGACGCGTTGGTCAATCCGAATGTCATTACTTTAAATTCGTAATGGCCATGATGGGTCCTGAATGTGGTCTTAGGGATGTCCAGTTCAGCCACTCGAACCTGATGATACTCAGCCCTGAGGCCGAGCTTGGAAAAGTAAGAAGCATCGTGTAATTCGTCTAGAAGTTCCTCTATATTCGGAATAGGAAACTTATCTTTAACTGTGGCCTCACCTTTTTTGAAGACTTGAATTAGGTTTAAGAGTCTTCCAAATTGACATAATTGATGTGATGTTTCCTTATAGTCTATAAATATGGTAGAACCCAAGTATTTCCATAGATGATGTCTAATCATATATTATATAGTTCAAGAATGTTCCATATTAATTCATTAATAGGAGAATTGTTGACAATAAAAAAGAAGTAAACAACAAAACTTTCAAGTAAATTGATCTTTCTATCTAATCTTTTTGTGTAAGATATATATATTGACTATGTAATTAAGTGTCTATGTTTAATTTTAGTAATACCATGTGTTGCTTTAATCGTAAATATATAAATTATAGAAAAAGTTGTACACTACAAAATTGATGTTTCCTAATTATACTATATTAATTAGATACATATATAGATAAAGAAAATAAAAAAAGTGCGAGAAAAGAAACCAAAACAGATCACATTTTGGTAAGGGCTCGGATTCCGTGAGAACGGAAATTCAGGTGTATAATGAGAACCATGATGAGACATTGGATATATGAACTCAAAGATCCAGATCCCCGGTGAATTAAATAGATAGAAAAAAAGAATAACTCGACACAACCATATTTTAAATTAGCGTAATTTTGGGGGAACCAAGCGGTGTGTCGGTGCACGATTTTTAATTTGTTAGTTTTTACACATTCAGTACAAAAGTCATACATATAGTAGTGTAGAATCGTACCGTGTACGAGTAAATGTAATTTGAAAAAATCATAAAAAATATTTATGATGAATTAAATTATAGCAATATCGAAGTATTTTTAAGAAAAATATAATTCTCGCTGGATCATTGAAAATGATATGCTATGATATATAGGAATTTATGTAAACTCATTTAGAGAATAGTTAATTTAAAAATATTATAATAATTATTAATATAAATTTTTTGATAAAATTATTCCCGATTTACAAAATTATTTATACATGAAATATATAATAGATGGTCTTTACAACAATTTAAGAAGATTTCAAACAAATTATTTACAAAATTATTTATACGTGGGATATTCCGTGCATGGCACGTAATGGTAGTATGAGTTATGTAATTATGAGGGCTTTTAAATTTTTGCACGTATACTCTCCATCTATCCTAGAAGAAGAAAAATATTTTTTTTTTCACAAAATCAATAAGATCGACTTTTATCCATTTATAAAGTCAAAGTGATTTGGAGTTTAAACAGTAAACAAAATACCTTAAAACATAATTATGAATAAAATTAGTGAATCTATTTTGTGAGAGTATGTCTAAAAACAATCCCCTCCTTCATCCTTGTATCCATCTATATGACTTGACATCTCATCAGCATAAATATCCCATAAGGTATAACTCATGACTTTCTTGCTAAAATATAAAGAAGTGACAAACATTAGCATTGTGAGATAGAAAAATCTTCATTAAATTTAAGATATAATAACCTTTGATCTTCAATTTTAATCTCAAGCTTTTTTATCTCTCTAGAATTTCTCGCTAATTTCGTGATATCATTGAATTCAATAACCTCACCAATAATATCTACAACAACAAAAATACCACGATCAGTAATATGTTATTAAAGAAAATAAAAAAAATTATTGTATAAACAAAATTTATGTAATAAAAGAAAAGACCATACCAACACAAGTGTTATCACATAGTTGACCAGGAAATATGGTTTCAAAATCTACAAAACTTTGTTCCTATTGCAAAGATAGAAGCATCATTGCATTGTTAAACAGGTGTAGAGTAAGAAAATGTTATTTTATATGAATATTGAGTAATTTTCCATCTATCAGTATTTTCTTCAACACAAAAATTTGATATTTTGTATATGGAATACTCCTTGATCATTTGTGAAAATTTGCTGACAAAATAACTTGTGATGGTAGATTCAATCCTCGAATTTTGCGTGAATAAAAATAGGCCCTTGCTATTTCACGCACGGGTAAAATTTCTATTTCACGCACTGTTTCGTACGTGACGTACCAAATGAAGCCGCCCGTGACGAACGAAAGCACTCCGTCCGTGACGGACCACAGTAAACCGTCCGTGACGCACCAACCCCATCCGTGCGTCACGGATGGACATTCTGATCCGCGATACGATTTTGGAATCGCCATAACTTTTGATTTCCTCGTCCAAACGCGCTGAAATTTGGAGGATGTATAGTTTACATCTTGATCTTTAATCTGAAGTTGGAATCACTCAATTCGGAGTTACGTAGAAAAAGTTATACTTCTGCAAAGACGGAACAAAGAAATATAGATCTCTTAAGCGCCAAAACGAGTAGAGACATCTCAAACCATTAGAAAGAAGGGATATAATTGCTTCAAAACAAATGGGAAACATTTGACAATCGAGATGGAACAAGCTTTCTGTTATCTTTATGTATGACCAATCTTATTGAAATTATAAGCATTATCAAGACTCTAATTTGGCCAAACATAGTTCATTTTAATGTCGGTGTGTATATTACTTGCACTATATTTTTAGATTTATTAAGCCACTAATTAAACTGTCACATAGTATTTTTTGTAATATATATACATAAAATATATTTTATATTGTTTCATGAATATATTACTTAAATTTTTGTTACCTTTATGGAATAAATCATTCTCATGCATATTTATAAAAGAAACTTAATTTGTTTAACCGTATGATTCTTACTTTAATAACATATGATTTACTTGAGCTACATAATCCTTCTCTAATTTTTTAGCATGCTAAAACAATATAATTATTATAATATTTTTTGTTAGTCAATAACATCTTATATTATCAATTGATATACCGTTAAATATATAGTATATATTTATCCAAACATATACATGACACATGGACATATAGTAGTTATGTACTATTAACAGACTCTAATAAATGTTTTTCTTTTAAAAAACCGGTTTATCTAGGTCTTTGTTTTGAACTACAATACAAAATCTATCAAGTCATATAATTTAAAAACTGAACATCAGAATATGTTTATAAACAATTACTTTATTGATGTTAACATCAATAAAATAAACTTAATTTAACGCCTTGGTTCATCCGTGACGGACGAAACATGTTCATCCGTGACGGACGAAGCATTTTCATCCCTGACGGATGAACATGTTTCGTCCGTCACGGATGAACATGTTTCGTCCGTCACGGATGAACATGTTTCGTCCGTCACGGATGAACATGTTTCGTCCATCACGGATGAACATGTTTCGTCCGTCACGGATGAACATGTTTTGTCCGTCACAGATGAACATGCTGATCCGCAACACAATTTTGGAATCACCATAACGTACTTTTGATTCCCTAGTCCAAACACGCTGAAAATTGGAGGAGTTATAGTTGACATCTTGATCTTTAATCTAACGTTGGAATCACTCAATTCGGAGTTACGTAGAAAACGTTATATTTATCCAAAGACGGGACAAAGAAATAGAGATCTCTTAAGCGTCAAAGCGAGTACAATAGCATTTAAGTCGGATTACAATAGCATTGCAATCATGGATCACAATAGGATTACAATGTGCGAGTACAATAGCATTTAAGTCGCCTTGCGACCTCTTCTCTTTCTTGTAGAAGAAGGTTTGAACGCCATCAGCTGAGAAACGAATGGAGAAGTATCTCTACTCGCCTTGGCGCTTAAGAGATCTCTATTTCTTTGTCCTGTCTTTGGAGAAGTATAACTTTTTCTACGTAACTCCGAATTGAGTGATTCTAACGTCAGATTAAAGATCAAGATGTCAACTATAACTCCTCCAAATTTCAGCACGTTTGGACTAGGGAATCAAAAGTTATGGCGATTCCAAAATCGTGTCGCAGATCAGAATATTCATCCGTGACGCACGGATGGGGTTGGTGCGTCACGGACGGTTTACTGTGGTCCGTCACGGACGGAGTGCTTTCGTTCGTCATGGACGGAGTGCTTTCGTTCGTCACGGATGGCTTCATTTGATCCGTGACGGACGAACCGGTGCGTGAAATAGCAATTTTGCCGGTGCGTGAAATAGAAATCGTGTAAAAATAATAGATGATCGGTAATCTATATAATAAAAATTAATTGTTGAAAAAGAATACATCATAAAGTGCAATTGAAATAACTTAACCTTTTCATCTATCATAACCATGTAGATTTTATCTCTTCCTTTACTATTTTTATTCTTTCACATGCCTACAATACAAACTTTGAGTGTCTAAACACTTTTCACTTCAGTTATTTCATCAATATAATTGGCCATGGTAACACCTAAACAATATAAACATACGTAATAAAATATATGTCAGTGGGATACGTATTGCATTTTCAGATAAATGTCATATTGTAAGCTTGAAAAAGTAAATAAAGATGCATACCCTGATTCTGAAATATCCAAGAAATGTCAGATACGTAATGCACTACATCAAGAATTGTCTACATATAGTTATATATGGTATATGTGTTTAGGTTGTTAACAAATTGGTTCAGCAGATTTGTTGAGCAGATATGTATTCCATTTTCTGATAGTATAAATATATAAATGGAAGATATATTTAGGTTGTTAAAAGATTTTTTAAGCAAATATTAGTTCAGCAGATACAATCAGATACGTAACCCAAAATTCAAATCAGGTATGGATATTTGTTATTAAAATAAATCTTAGACATTTATTTCAAATACACAAATCAAAATATGTTGAACAATAAATATATAAATGGTATATATATATATAGGTTATTAATAGCAATTTGTATTCATATTTAGCAAAAAAAATTATGCATATCAAACATTTAATAAATATGAGATATGCATGTTTAGTACAAATAGATGTACATATAGATAAACTTATATGTACAGTTAGGCAAAAACGTATCCATAAAATGCGTTAAGAACACACAGTTTACGAATTTATGCACATTCATACAAAAACATATGCACACAATACTTCAGGGGTGCACGCCTTCATGTGAATATTTTTCAATAATACAATATTATTTGGAAATAATTCGCTTGTGTCGTTTTTTATCGTGACATAAATATATTTAAGGCCGATAAACCGCACAGTCGATTTTTTTTAGCCGCGCACTTCCTCCTGGGCGGCTCTACATGCCGCCCAGAATACCCTTCCAAAAACCCGGTTTGCACATGGGCGGCCGCCCATGCAAACCGGTTTTTTATGAACCCGAATTGTACCTGGGCGGCACATATTGCCGCCCAGATTTTTAGGTTTTTGTAAAACCCGGTTTTGTAATTTAATTGATTTATTTTAAAATTAAAAATATGGTTTTCTGGAAACCAGGTTAAAACTCGGCGGCACGGTAAGCCGCCAAGTGTAAACCCAAAATTGTGGGCGGCACAGCTTCCCGCCAAAGGGCGAATTTGAAATTGAAACGTGGGCGGCACATCTTGCCGCCCAGGGTCGTCTTCTCGGCGTTAGTAAAAGCCGCCCAGGGTCGTCTTCTCCGATCGCGATTTCCAGAGTTCGAGAGCGAAAATGGATCCCGGTGGCGAATTTTCGGTTGACGACATATGGGAGTTCTTGGCGGAGGAAGAACGGACGGAAAATCAGATGGTTGCGGCAGGAGTTCTTGGCGGAGACGGCGGCGATGTACCAGAATCGACAGCCGATTCGACGTTGGCGGCGGCGGCGTCGGCGGCCAATCTCTGTTTGACGGGGGGCAGCAGCGACGCGGCGTTGGAGGAGGCGAGGCTGGGGGAGAGGGGTGGCGACGCGGCGGAGGAGGCGGCTGAAGCAAGGGACGCGGTGGAGGAAGCGAGGCTGGCGGAGGAAGGAGGCGAAGCGGGGGGCGAGGAGGGAGGCGAGGCTGGGCTGCATAGCGTGCCGCCCACTATGGAGGAATATGGGCCGCTCGTGGTGCCGCCCATAACCGATGTCGAGGAGGGCGATATTGGGGGGTTTTTGGGCGAGGAGGGCGATATTGCGGCGGAGAATGCCTTTGACGTCGCGTGCGCGGTTGCTCATCAAGCTATGTCAGACTTGGGTGAAATTCCCGTTCGCCAAAAGCGAAAATATGAACGGAGGCCAACTGAAAATGTATGGTGTTTTTTAAATTTGTAATCGTTAAATCTAATTTATTTAATTAAATTGTTACTGTACTTGTAGATTTATATATACTTGGATTTTAGATTATTAAATCATTATGTGATAAAAAATAGTATAGGTAATAGACTCAATTATAGTGTTAAATAATATTAAATATATCATTGTAATGAAAATTTAATATATTATTTTGTTTGTAAGAAAATAATATTTGGACATATGTAAATAGGTTATAGTGGGTAAAATGAATATAGTTATATTTGTAAATTTGGTTTTTATTGTATTTAATCATTATAAAAAATAGTATAGGTAAATCGCGATAATTATACTGTAATATTAAATATGTCATTGTTATGAAAATTTTAATATATTGATTTTGTTTGTAAGAAAACAATTTTCTATATTTTTTATGCGAAAATAGGAAGTTTTGGGTAAGATCGCACAGTCCGATCGAGATAGTCGCCCTACTACTGCATCTGCTCGCAAGAGGAGGGTTGGCGGTGTATTGCAGGGCCATAGTGAGGCCGATAGTGAGGGCGCTAGTGAGGACGATGTTGGTCCTGTTCGCTCAGTTGAGGACGTGATTATGGAGGACCCACCTCAGCAGTCACATCAGGAGGACCCACATCTTGATGACTCACCTCAGCAGCGGCTATCTCTGGAGGAGTCACATGAGCAGCATGTCCCATCTCCGTGTGAGGCATCTCAGCAGGCCCCGTCTCAGCCTGAGCCAGCCACACAGGAGACTCAGTATGGCCCATGTCCATCTCAGCATACCCCCCATCTCCACATCATGAGCCATCTCAGCATGCCCCGTCTCAGTCTGAGCCAGCCACACAGGCCCCATCTCCGCATGAGCCAGCTGAGCAGCTTGTATCTTTGTTGAGGAACTTTGATACGCACATTGCAGAGCTGATATGGACGAAGGCGTCGTTGGACCCACCCGAGGACGTTGTTAGGAGTTTGAGGGTTCAGACACGCCCTATGCAGTTTGCATTTTGGAGGGATCGTATTCCTAGAGGGGTCCCTGTGGAGGGTTCCTGGTTTTGGATTGCGCAGCAGACGGGGTTGACATATTTACTTGATTTGCAGTTCGGCAATGTTGATCACAACCTCATTTCAGCATTCGTTGAGAGATGGCATCCAGAGACGAATACCTTTCACTTTCCTTGGGGCGAGATAGCTCCTACTCTACATGACGTGCTGATGATTTTAGGGTTATCGATCGAGGGATTTGAGGTGACGTCACCATGGACCGGTCATGATAGGGAGATGGCGGAGTGTGAGGCTTTGTTCGGCTATTTGTTTGGGATAGATTCGGACTACAGTTATGATGAGGATGATGCTGACATGGTCCGCGACCTTAGGAAGGGTTGGGTCAAGCAATTCCAGCTTGGGAGGCATGTGATGCGGATGATTGAGGAGGGTGCCTACCCAGAGGATATAGCAGCCGGTTTCTTATGGCACGCCATGTCGGCTAGCATCTTCGTTGACAAGTCAACGAACGAGCTGAAGACCACACTGCTACCTCTTTTTGTGGACTGGGAGCGTGTTGTTCATACTGCTTGGGGTACCGGGGTTCTGGCTCTCCTTTATAGGAACCTCGGAGAGGGTTCTCGGCGCGGAGCTACACAGTTCACCGGCTGCGCACGTCTTTTGGAGGTAGTCCTTTAATATAGTTAAATTATAATTTAGATTATTAATATACATTATTGAATTGTTTATAACTAATGGTTTTCTTTCTCTGTACGCAGGTTTGGATTTGGACGTACTTTGTATACTTTCCGGGCAACCCTAACCTCAAGGAAGGTGTGGACGACGACCTCCGACGCGCTGGACGATACTGCATTGGCCGGACACCTCTCCGGTCCTCCCGTGACCAGTCACACTACAGACGAATTCTGGACGAGTATAGGCCAGAGGATGTACGTATTGTTTTTCAATTTTAATTTACAGTAAGATAGCTTAATGAATTAATTTATGGTCCATCGTGTTTTGTTAATTGCAGATACGGTGGATGCCATACGAGGGTCTTGATTTTCGAGGTCGTCACAGGTCCTCCACTTATCGAGGGATTATTCGTTTTCTCGGTGTAGAGGAGCCATACATGCCAGATCGGCTTACACGCCAGTTCGGTTATCGACAGAGCAGGCCGATGGATATCATTGAGCCTCTGGTTGCAGTTTGTCCTCCTGATTTCAAGGGGACGAGGCGATACCAGTTGCACTTTGACCCGCGTTGGCACAGGTGGGACCAGCGTGAGCATCATCTTTGCCCCCACATCTTGGTGAGTCCTCCTGTGACGATGGCTTGGGATGTCCACGACGCATACCTGGACTGGTATCTACAGGTGTCGCATCCTTACGTGAGTCCGCATGCGCCAGTCCAGCCTCGTATCAGTAGAGGACCACCTCCGGCTATCAACTTGCAAAGGGTATGTTTTTTTCCCATTTTATTCTTTTAAATTATTTTATGAAAGTCTATGTTTTTAAAATGTTTGTTTTCATTTGCAGCGTCATGCGATGAGCCAGGCCTATCTTCAGGAGCTTATGTCTGGAGGAGGTTGTTTAGGGTGTAGGGAGCACTTTCAGCATTTGCATGACATCCTTTTCAGTGACGTCATTCCTGTATCTCCACCGCTTGTACGGGCTTCACAGATGCCTTCCCATGTATATAGTGCAGACGCTACTATATTTGAGAGAGCTGAATCATCTAGGATGGCGGAAGAGCGTGCAACAGCTCAGCAGGCATCGTCTCAGCCGACCTCTTATGTTCCTCCAGTATGGGCACCGAACGTGGGTTCGGGTGTGTCCTTAGCTAGTGCTTCCACTCCACATCTAGATAACTCATCTGATAGTGAGACGGAGAGTTCGTAGTATGACTTTTGACTTTTGTGTTTGTACGTTTTTGGGGATTGAAATTCCAGTAAATTAAGTATGACTTTTGGCTTTATTGGTTTCGTATTTAGATATTTGTTCCGTCGTTTCTAATTTGTTCCGTCGTTTCTAGTTTTAGTTCTTTGCTTATTGGTTTGTTGGATTTTCGTGCGTTATTTCTAAAAAACACATGTATATTCTTAAATTACATACACATACTAAAAACACGTACAAATTCTAAAAACACATATACATTCACCGATGGCTTAAATTACATACACATACGAAAAACACGTACAAATTCTAAAAACACATATACATTCACTGATGGCTTACACACTTAAAAAAAAATACATACACACTGGAACAAATGACATACACAACTCTTGCACTATACATATACATTCACTCAAGAGCCCAGGATGAACCTCCTAGGACCACGGCGTTCATGCTGATATGCTCCTTCTCCTAGCTGCATCACAGAAAAACTTGAAATCCTACAAATACTGAAATATGGAGATCCCATGTTTTTCTGTGCTGCAGCCAGGAAAAAAGAGCAGATCAGCATGTACGCCATGGCCCAAGGAGAACCCGTCTAGCATTTTCAGAACTTCAGTCCCTGAGGAACACAGTTAACCGCCTTTTCCACCTTCACTAGTGAGCTTAAACCGAACTGTCTTGTATTCATTGTAGACTCACGTCATGTTGTGGTCATTTCTAACAGTGCGTTAAGATGAATGCGATTGCCTTGTGGACATTATCCTCTTGACCGAGTCAAGAGTCCTAGGACGAACCTCCTTGGGCCATGTCGTTCATGCTGCTCTGCTCTTTTTTTCTTATTGCATCACAGAAAAACTTGAAATCCTACAAATACCGAAATTTTAAGATCCCATGTTTTTCTATGCTGCAGCGAGGAAAAAAGAGCAGCTCAGCATGCACGACATGGCCGAAGGAGGTTCGTCCTAGGACTCTTGACTCGGTCAAGAGTATAATGACCACAAGGCAATCGCATCCATCTTAACGCACTGTTAGAAATGACCACAACATGACGTGAGTCTACAATGAATACAAAACAATTCGGTTTAAGCTCACTAGTGAAGGTGGAAAAGGCGGTTGACTGTGTTCCTCCGGGACTGAAGTTCTGAAAATGCTAGACGACGAAACCCACGATATTGAATTCTTGTATCTGAAATAAAATATTATTTAATTAGATTCCAACGAATACTACAACCTAATAGCGTAAATAGTTAATAAAATACATATATTTATTTTTCTTACCGCGATCAAACACATCCCTTCCTCTTGGATGTGAAAGCTTGCCTCTTTGGGTGAGACAAGCTTGGTAGAAAGGGGACCCCGTATGGCCTATTTATAGGCATATTGGGCGGCACAGTGTGCCGCCCATGGGCTGTACAGCGGAGTTGTGGTGATGAAATGATATGGGCGGCACTGTGTGCCGCCCAATATCATGGGCGGCACACAGTGCCGCCCATGGGCTGTACAGCGGAGTTATGGTGATGAAATGATATGGGCGGCAGCTATGATGATGGCGGGGAGGCCGATTCGGACGGAGATTAGATAGCTTTTTTTATGTTTCATGTTAAACTAGTGTACGCTTTATGTTTCATGTTAAATAAATGATTAAAAACACAATATACGATCAATCTCAATCAAACTTTCACACAAAAGGAAATACAATATCATATATAAAGTCGATTACAATCCAAAAAACCTAGGTAAGTATGTCAGGTCGCCCATGATATGCTCGCTCCTCTACATAATTCTTGAACCTATCCTTGAAGCGCTCATGACTATCCCATCCATCAACACTTGGATCCTTGTAAATGCGCCACTGTCTTGGAGGCGGTGGAATGGGACAATGGTCATTAACAAGCCAAATCTGTACACGTAAACAATACATTTACTAAAAAAATTATGAAAGAATAAGTAAATACGAGAGAGTAGGACTCCACGTACCGGTACGTAATGGTCTCTCCTGCCTACATGTGCTATCGCATAAACCTTTGTCGGAGGCTCGGCACCCGGGGGGGCCACAATGGAAGACATGTGTGCGGTCCGAACCATGATAAGACAACAACAACCACTTGGTGTTCCGTTGCAAACGCCAACCCATTAATAGGCATTATACACCAGAAGTTTGCCGTGCACGGTGAAGGAATATAATTCAATTTCCTAACAAATTCTTCCAACGTCAACGCTTCCTCCGCAAGAATCGCTACGTAGTTCGCTCCATGTGCCTGGACGTGCTTCGAAAGCCCTAACCGAACATCAATGTACTCGTCTTCTTGGCGACACAGCAAAACGGCAAGAGAACGGAATCCACAATGACCATCACCTTTGACATTTTGAACTCCAGAAATGTAGGCGAGCATGAAATGATCAATATTCTCGTGCCCCCAGTTGAAGCCGAGATACTTGACCAGCTTGTTTGAACCCGACTTGGACTTGGTTGAAGCAGATTTCGGCTTTGCAGGTTTAGTGGCACTCCCCTTTGCTGTTGAAACTCCACTGTGAGGTCGTCCGCTAGAAGGGCATCCTTTCGATCCCGGGGATCCAACGGACGATTTCACATTGGTCGTCTCTTTCTCTACAGGCTCATCCTCCTCATCCACTCCCAGCTCCTCATCCTCCATCTTCATCTTCTGCTTTCCTTCTTCATGTTTGCATCCACATGCTCGTCCCAACACATTTTCCTCTTCGTACCGGTCTTTCTCGCATTCATCCTAGGCCTCCCCTTCTTGGTCTCGCCACGTGGCGGGTCTTGAATATCGCACGATGTAGGGTCCTTTGACTCACGCCACTTTTCCGCCATCTTCTTCAAATCAAATCCCTCAACTGTCCCACATAAGTACTCTTCAACGAAGTCATCCACCGTGACATTGTCCGCTGTCAGTGAAACACCATCATCGACATCAAGATCCTTAGCATCCACCCCTTCCCATCGGATCTGCTTCCAGAAAATATCAACCTCTTTAGGCACTAACGGATAACCCGTCTCCACGTAGACCTTAATTGTGTGTGGGCAAGGCAGCCCCAGTGTGGACCTCCACCAAAAATCAGCACATTTGTTCCCAATTTTCCCCTCCTTTGCTAACACAGCTTGGGCATACAACATCCTCAGGCATTTTTCAGAGCACTTTTCAAGGATGCGCTTGAAGAACACCTTAACCCACTCAGGGCCTTTCACTATCTCCATGGGAAAGGCAGTGCAGTTCTTGGTCATCTCATATCGGATCTTCCAATGCTGATCAACAAACATGTTGTCGATGTGCTACACAAGTGTGTCGAACCCTCCGACGGATGTCTCAATCATGTCCTTAAGCATAGAGTGCTGACCCTCAACCCTGAAAATAATATATTCGTATACAATTAAGTAAATAAATTTTATAACCCAATTTGATTGCAAATGTTTGTATGAAAGTTACCTGTTTGATGTTCTTGTGGCAAAATGGAGAACATCATCACACCATGCCGCAACCAGCTTCTTCTTTTGCTCATTAAACCAAGTTTGCTCCACATATCGCACCAAGCCTTCACTCCATATCCCCTTAAAGTGAGCAAGCCGCTCTTTGTACTCCTCCTTTGTGTGAGACCTCATCACCCGACGAACACTTCCCGAGAATTTCTTCTCGTCAATCTTCATCGTCTTAGCATATGCCTTCACATTACGGTCTACATGGACCTGACACAAGTGATGACGAACCTTCGGAAACACCAGTTTGGCAGCCTTGATCAGTCCTAGCTCTCGATCAGACATGATGCATACGGGATTTTTCTCCCCGTACAACCACTTCAATCGTCTCAGCGCCCATGCATAGTGGTTTGTCGTCTCCCTTTCCATGAACACAAGAGCAATGCAATATGTGTAGTTGGTGCAAGTAAACCCAACAATCTGGAACAGAGGCATACCGTACCTATAAATGCAACAAAAAAAAAAATTAAAACCCGTAGAAAATACCATTATCTACACATAATACAAAAAAGACTAAGGTTTACCTGTTGGTTTTGTAGGTCGAATCCATAATGACGACATTAGGAAACATGCACAACAAATGTCGAGCGTCTGGATGAGAAATAAACAAGCACGCCAAAACCTCCTTCCCATCTTCCCTCGTCTTAGTAGCAGTGTCCAACAAATAGCCTTTCTCATTCAAAAATCCCAATGACCATTGTGTCACATTCAGATTGCCCAGGGATTTCAACCTCTCCTTAGCCCTAACAGTGTACACCTGATTCCTCGAACTCGTTGCACTCGAATATTCATTCCTAAGCTGTGTAGAAATAACCTTGGGTCTTGCACCCGCCGCAGTATCAATCATCACTTTCCTACGCTGCTCCTTCGTAAGTCGGGTAGAAAATGCATGGCCGGTCAAGGTGGTAGAAAGCATATGGTTATGGGATCCACTAACAACCGATAAGGTCCACCCAGGATCTCTAATAACATTTCCTTCCCTAAAAGTACCATGCAGCAAAAAGGGACAACCCTTCTTTTTTGACATAGTTTTATTCACTCGTATCGGGCTGACCTTTATACCATCGACTACCACCTTCTTCTTGCCGGACCTAGGTAACCCGGATCTCTCACAGTGAAGTATAATCTTTTTAGGATTTGATGATTTAGTAGTGATCACCATAAAAAGACTAAAACCTACCCTTTGCACCCAATCTCGCAATCCTTCCTTACTAGGAAATATCTCAGTAGTAGTAAAATTGGATGAGAAGTCGATAGCTATAAATCCATCATCACTAGAATCACCCTATTTATATACAAAAATTATCACATTAGAGACTAATTAATAATTAAATTTCTAAAAACTAATATCAATAAATTAAATATTATTTCAAAACAGTTTAACATTTCAAAGACTAAGTACATTTAAGATCTAATTATTTTATACAGTAAAAATTACAATATTACATACCTTGAAGTACTCGGGAGAAATTGGCGCCTGCAAATCACCCTCATCATCTACAGATGTGTTAGCGCTCGAAGAGGACTCCGACAATCCCCTCCAACCAGAACCGCTTGACGACGACATTTATTATGAAAATGAGTTTCTAGATTTGGATACAATACAATACATCCCTAATTTATATAGCCGGCTACACCTGTACTGGGCGGCCCTACGTGCAGCCCACATCGACCGTTGGGAGTGAAACGTATACTCACTGGGCGGCACCACGTACCGTCCATGAACCCTAGGCGGCACCACGTGCCGTCCATGAACCCTGGGCGACAGGAAGTGCCGCCTATGAACCCTGTCCCCCAAAAAACCCGGTTCACGGACCCAGTTTCGTGGGCGGCACGAAATGCCGCCCACAACCCCGGTTTCAATGAACCGGTTTTTAAAAACACATTTTTATTTATTTCAAAAAAAAATCCCTAAACTGAACCCATCATGGACGGCTCGTAGAGCCGCCCATGAAACTCGGGTTTTCTCGGCGGCATGTCGAGCCGTCCATGGGAAAGTGCGCGGCTAAAAAAAAGCGACTGTGCGATTTTGCGCCGTATATTTAATCATGTGTGTTTATTGTGCTCACATTCTTACCGGAATGTCAGTTCTTATAAGATTTTTTATAATTGATGTATATGTTCCTTCACAATTGAATAATTTTGTAAGGACACAACTTTTGTATATATGCCATTTTAGATTTGAGTAATTTTAAATTTGACTTTGGAATTCGGGGCAGTTACGAGATTTTGGTAGTTTATGGTTAATGGCTTGATTAAAGGTGACCTCTTATTTTATAATTAGCTGACATTTTGATTATATTTTGCCCAACATATTATAGTAGCTAGACTATAACCTTTCGCTTCAAAATATAGTTTGAATCCATATCAATTGGTGTTTATACCTAACAAAGGTGTATGATAAATATGGCTGTACGTAGTGGAATTATGTATGAATATTGAATATTAATAGTGAAAGTGAAAATGATGAATACAGAATTCCCCTTTACCGCTTTCATTTACAGACCAGAAAAAAGCTGGTTAAAAATAAAAAAAGGAATAAACCGGCATTATTTATACATTTGTAAGTTTTTGAAAAGCTCATACAGAGCAGTAAAGAAAGAGAAAGAAGAAGAACCACGCCAACAAAGTGGAGCTCACCTCATGAAAATTATGCTCCTGCAACGGGCTGAAATGATTACATAATTAGCATGAGCAGAAGAATTCTTATATATTCTCTCACCTTTAGTTATTTTAGCCTTTAATTTTTATAAATAAATATTTATTATTTTAAAAATTTAGATAAAAATTTATTGATTAGTTATGAGATATGTTATTGAAACTACACACGTTTTATGCCAATAATTTTTATTCATTAGTTAAAAAAGAGGTGAGTCGTTATTAAATTATAAATTTAATAAATATTATAATTTAATAACTACATTTTTAAATAATTATATTAAAAATTAAAATGATAAATATTATTAAGCATATGGATACACGATTTCTATTTAGCGCACCGGCAAAATTTCTATTTAACGCCCTGATCCATCCGTGACAGACGAAACATGTTCATCTGTGACGGACGAAACATGTTCATCCGTGACGGACGAAACATGTTCATCCGTGACGGACGAACATGTTTCGTCCGTGACAGATGAACATGTTCCGTCCATCACGGATGAACATGTTTCGTCCGTCACGGATGAACATGTTGATCTTTAATCCGCGACACAATTTTGGAATTGCCATACCTTTTAATTCCCTAGTCCAAACGCGCTGACATTTGGAGGAGTTATAGTTGACATCTTGATCTTTAATCTGACGTTGAAATCACTCAATTTGGAGTTACGTAGAAAAAGTTATACTTCTCCAAAGACGGGACAAAAAACAGAGATCTCTTAAGCGCCAAGGCGAGTACAATAGCATTTAAGTCGGCTTACAATATCATTGCAATCATGGATCACAATAGCATTACAATGTGCGAGTACAATAGCATTTAAGTCGGCTTGCGACCTCGTCTCTTTCTTGTGCAAGAAGGTTTGAATGCCATCAGCTGAGAAACGAATGGATCATACAGACAAGCAGCAGAGGCATCATGTGCATGCTCCCACATGACAAATACTGGAGGCAATGGTGACGCCTCTGATAGGACCATCTACAAAATAATGGAGAACGTACTCAGTTGCCTAGTTTATGGGTTCAAATAATTAATATAAAATAATTAAATGATTAGTACCATACCGAAATGATATGTCTCTCATTCTCAACATGGCAGATGCATATCGTCTTAAGCTTATACGGCTCAAAGTCTTTAATGAAGGATTGTGGAGGCATATAAGGTGGTGGAAATATTTGACCCACTAGATTCTTGGGAGCTCTAACCTGAGATGACCTCAAAGGAGTGGTAGGAGCTTTAGGGTTTCGTGAAGGTGTGCTAGTGGACATTGGTGGCCTACCTCGTTGCTTCTTGGGATATGTCCCTTCCGTATCTTTGTCTGTGTACTCCCATGAAGAAGGATGTCTTTTAGTGGTATCTTTGTTTAGAACTCCCATTGGTCGTCCTTTATGCCTCACAATAGCCGGCTTTTGTAGACTAGTCCCCTCGGGGCGAGCTATGTCGTAAAGTCACGAGACACATTTTTCTTGATCATCTGCTGATAGATTGAGGAAATGATCCGTATAAAATTTCTCCATCAAACATCTCGCGACTCTACGCTTCACCTCAACCTCACCTTTGTCTTGCACTTCTGACAAACTCAATCATCTCCAAAACGGATGCAATGCTGAAGGCTTAATAGAGATTGAACTCGTCACATATCTAGCGATGTCATACACACACGGCAATCCATCTCTCACCCTCATCTGGCATCTGCAGATCTTGTCACAAAATGGATTTTCCCCTTTTTTGTATTCCACCGTCAAGCAGTCAAGTGCAACCTTAGATACTTTATACTTCAACCGCTTGAAAACATCAGCTCATGTCACAAGAGTCATCGTGTTTTGTACACTCTCGTTGAAGGTTCCCTTGATGTCCTTTACTTGGTTACCCATCTTTGAATGATATTGACCAAATATCGTGTCTAGACTACCATGTGGAATAGTCAAGAGGTCTTTCAAACTAGAGTGTGCTCCTTCAACCCTATAGTTTAGTACAAAAGAGTTTAAAGTCTTTCAAACTAGAGTCTTTCCCTATACGGGATCAACCAACAATCATTTAATTATTTTATATTTATTATTTGAACCCATGAACTAGGTAACTGAGTACGTTCTCCATTCTTTTATCGATGGCCCTATCAGAGGCGTCACCATTGCCTCCAGTATTTGTCATGTGGGAGCATGCACATGATTCCTCTGTTGCTTGTCTGTATGATCCATTCGTTTCTCAGCTAATGGCGTTCGAACCTTCTTCCACAAAAAAGAGACGAGGTCGCAAGCCGACTTAAATGCTAGTACTCGCACATTGTAATACTATTGTGATCCATGATTGCAATGCTATTGTAATCCTACTTAAATGTTATTGTACTCGCCTTGGCGCTTAAGAGATCTTTGTTTTTTGTCCATTCTTTGGAGAATTATAACTTTTTCTACGTAACTCCAAATGGAGTGATTCCAACGTCAACTATAACTCCTCCAAATTAAAGACCAAGATGTCAACTATAACTCCTCCAAATTTCAACGCATTTAGACTAGAGAATCAAAAGTTATGGCGATTCCAAATTCGTGTCGCAGTTTTGTAAAACAACTCCGTCCGTGACGGACGAAACGTACTCATCCGTCACGGACGAATGGTATTCGTCCGTCACAGATGGGTCATATTCGTCCGTGACGGACGGCCCAGTGCGCTAAAAAACAATTTACTACGCTAAATAGGAACGACCTATGTATATTCTTTATTTCGTTCTTCTTTTGAAAAGATAAAGGTGCCAGAAGGGAGTGAAGGGAATGCAAGCTCTCTCTTATCTTGATTTTTTCTGTTATCTGTCTCTTCTATGTTAAGTCAGTTTCAATAATAGGACTAAAGTTAATTTCTGTGTCTTTTTGGGACCATCCTTTCTTGGGTTGTAAACTTGTAATCATATATGTATGTATATGGACTGGCTGGGATAATACTATAGAATAAAAGCCCACGTGAAGTTATATGTCGATCAACATTCCAAATTGATCAGTCATTTTACCAGGCCTAGTATGTGAAGTTGCAGCACAAGGTAGAGATTTCACAACTTCCTTGTCTCACACAAAAAGAATAAAAAGTGTAAAATAATAATATTATTCCTGTCTGTTTTGTATATCATATACATAATACAATACATGTATAGGTAATTAAATAGAGCTAACAAGCCATACAAAGGTTCTTCACCCGATAGCTAAAATTTTCAATTATTTCTTTTGAATTCTTCCATTCCGGGGCGTACAAACGTACAAACAATGTTTTAAAAGTCGGTAAGCGGGAGTTGGGCGGTGACAGAGCCTAGTGCCTAGATGAATTAAAATTAATGCATAATTCATGTGATTATTTGATTATGTTCTCCCAAATCCATAAATATTTATAAAACTATGTTGAGATGTGGTTTGATATTTTATTACGAGCCTTATTTTACAAAGCCTAACCCAAAATATGTTCTTTGCATCTGTCATCTCCTAAGATGTTGTTGTTTCCACAACATTTGAGGCTTCTTCTCGCCTAGGCAGACCCCAAGTGGGTCATACGCGGTGGATGACAACCTATCGCCCAGACGGGGCCTAAGCGGCCCTATGCAGAGATTTTTAGAACACTGCTTACAACTACAACTACTCACAATTTGTGAACCACAATCTTACTTACAAGTGTATGTCCTATCAATTGCAAATCAAATGAATGGAAATATATTCTTGTGATTTTCCTCTACAATATGTTTTGTAGCCATAAAATCAACGTGTTTGTACGAAAGCATGACTATTTATGAATATAGGATACTTGAATGTTAGAGGCGTGAGGCGCCTAGGTTCCAGGGAAGAAACTTGTTTTCAAGAATAAGCCTTTGTCCCATGTATAGATACCAGGGGTGGCCTCTAGGTCTTCTGCAACCACAATAACAGAACTAGGAAATTGCAATTAGAGAAACCCCTAACAAATATGATAATCTATAAGAGAAATCATGAAATCAATCCTTATATTCACATCTTCGTATATGCGCCGTCAAGAGAAGAAAATAAAAATGGTTTCTTACGACAATTAGAAGAGGAAATTGTATCATATGGCTTTTCCGTAATATTAGCAGGTGATTTAAATGAACTAGAAAATAATACAGAAAAACTTGCTGGTGCCATAACAAATGTCAACAGATTTAGAAGATTATCATTTCAGAAACAACTTAGAACTAATAAATACTAGGACATGTGGTTTCGCATTTACATGGAGACGGAAAACACATGAAATCAATAACTTATATGAAAAACTTGATAGGGTCATTATACACCCTGATATTTTAGACATAACACCAGATCCTATCATGAAACACCATCCCTTTATGACATCCGATCAATGCTTGATCACTTTTAGTCTTAGGGAAATAGCTAAAAGTAATAACTCGCCATTCAAATTTGAAAATGCATGGACATGTTTTGAAGATTATGACAAACTAGTTAATAAAATATGGAATTACAAGTTGCAAGGATCTTATATGTATAAACTCCAACTAAAGTTAAGACTACTGAAAAGATATTCCAAAACATGGCCAAGGATACTGTTTTGGGCGGATTTCGCATCAAGACGTGACCCGCTTTGATTGCAGAGTATAGGACCAAAACATGATTGGGGACAAAAGTATGTTTTTTGCAAGAATTATATTGTATTGATTGGTAGTTAGATGTGTCTTCTATTACAAGAGTTGGATACCCTTCTTATATGGAGGTCCATGGATAATCCTAGTAAAGATAGAATTACCATAAATACAAGATATTTTATATATATATATATATATTTGGATCATAAGTAAGATAATATAGATAAGGTGATTAAAGTTCCTTATATAAGATATATGATCTTATATCCCTTGTGTGGAAAATTTCCTTAAGCAAGAGCTTGGAGATTTCCATGTCTTTCCAAGGGAAGACAAATTTAATTATGGAAACATTATCTTTCTTGGATGCGTCGCTCAACAACTCTTCCTCGTTGCGCTCTGTGATTGTCATATCCATCGCGTGTCCCTTCTAATGTCGATATGTGGCAACGTGTCTTGACGACTCAGGGCACTATACGTGGACGAGATTCAAGGTCCCTAACAATACCCCTAAAGAGATTGGTAGATGGATCGGTTGCATGTGAGAAACGCCTTCAACATGCCTCCTCGGAAATCGAAGCGCCACATTTGAAGTTTAAAATTTTCCAAGATATTCTTCAGACCCATCACATCGGTCTATTTAAGGCAATGTTGCTTTCTCTTTATCCCACATCTGTGTCTCTGTATCTTTTCATGTAAAACTCTCCATCTCCATGTTCAATCTTCTTCTTCGCTTCTTCTTTGTGATTTGAAAAACACTTCAATGGCTATAAAAAATCCCAACGCTCCAAGCTCCCAAACTTCTGATGACGAGCAACATCTTTTCCATCCTTCTTATATCCTAAACCCTCACAACCAAAGGGCTTCTTTCATCATTGATCCTTGCCCCTTCATTAGGACAGTCAGTCTCCCTAAGGACGCAACTGTCACTGTTGGGCCCAACATACTCCAAAGGGATCGGAGCAAGCGAATTGGGCCAAGGTCCAAGCGAAGTCGAATGCCAGAAGAAATTAGAAGGAAGCGCCGGACACTCCTCAGACGCGTGGGATCCGACCAGCTCCGAAGATTTCGCCTAGGACATTAACTGCTTGATCAATGGCAACGGTAATGAAATTAAACACGAAGATTACGATGGCATTCAAGAGTAAATCCCGAAGATCACGCATGGAATGAATAGGAGATATTACGAAGACAAGTAACAGACACAAGAGGAAGCTACCATAAATAGATCACGAAGAAGCAATCGACAACACACACGTCTACACACTGTATTCACTCACTTAGCTTTCAAAAGGCTTACCAGCATATTCGCTCTCGCTCAAGCTCCCTGGGATACTACCCGATCATTGCCGGTCGAATCACCGATATCGCCTGTCGAACAGGACTCGATCCCTTACTCTTCAAGGATAAGTTGTACTCTGGTCTGATTCTCTCATCGATTGATCAATAAATCATATTGCTATTTTGCATCTACTCTTTACTTGGTTGATTGTCTATTTGGTTTGGATCGATTTTATATTATCCGATCGACTCGTTAACCCATCTAAGCGATTTAGGTCGACTGATCTTTTCGCCCCAAAACAATTTGGCGCCCACCGTGGGGCAACTTGCCGATCACCATCTCAAAAATCCTCCAACCATGACTATTAACCCGCCTACCGGTACCGAGGAGCCACGCCTCGAAGATGACTCCCAAACTCAAGGAAACACAACCGAAAACCCTACTCCGAACCAACTCCAAGAGCTTGCCCGAAAAATGACTACCCTACAACAAGAGCTCGCCCAGCAACGCCAAAAGACCGAAGCCTTGGCTACCTTATCCACCCAATCTGAGAACAAGATTGCACAACTAACTCGTGAAAATGAGTCTCTTAGGTCGCAGGTACAATCAATGGCTTCTGGATCTAGGCGGATGCCCATCCATAGCAACATCCAGACGCGTCTTGACATGGATGGCGTCGAGCTGACTCCCCCGAGCGTCCGACGCCCCGGACATACTGAGGGTACATCTCGAACTCCTTTGGTCAATCCATTTTCGACTAACCATGTTACTTTCTCCACACCGATCGGGTCAGTAGGAACCCGAATCGATGAGCCACAGGTTACCAATCCTCCCGATATCTTGGCTCTCGTCCAGCAGACGCTCAGTCAGCACATGAAGACACTCGACGACCGCATCGCTAGAATTCCCGGAGTTCCGCAACCGATCGAGAAGGAAGCGTCAGGCGGATACGAGGAATCTCCATTCGTCGAAGAGATCGCCAGAATCAAAATCCCAAAGAAGTTCCACCTTCCTAGCATGGCGACATTCGATGGCACCAACGATCCAGATGATCACATTTCTCTCTATAAACAAAAACTAATGACTGCATCTGTTCCGAGGGAGAGCCGCGAGGATGTCATGTGCAAAAGCTTTGGCAAAACTCTTGCGGGTCCCGCACTGACCTGGTTTATGCGTTTGCCTCAGGGAATGATCCCCTCGTTCGCGGATCTGGTCGTGATCCCCCATTGCGACGTCACCACCTCCATCGAAGCCTTCAAACAAGGTCTGATCAAGGATAGCAACCTCTACAACGAGATCACCAAGTACCCGTGTAGAAGTTTCGAAGATGTCCAAGTCAAAACCATGGCCGAGGTGCATTTGGAAGAAGATCGCGAATCGCGAAAAGCGTCCCATGGACTCGACCAATCCGATCGCAAATCCTCTTCCGACAACCGTCGAGACAGACGCCATCATCCTTACCCTCGTAGCCGAAATGAGCAAAGTCAGGTAAACTCCTTCCAAGACAGGTCTCAAGACTGGAGGGATGGTCCGACGCTGCCTCCCAGGGTTCAATCTTACAACTTCAGTGTTTCCGTGTCGGAGCTCGTCAAGAGTTTCGACAAATACGGAAAAGAAGTAAGATGGCCCCGAAAGAGAGACCGACCATACGTCAAAAAAGACATGAGCAGGTGGTGTGAATTCCATGGTGACCATGGTCACTCAACGAACAAATGCATCTCCTTACGCAAAGAGGTCGCCAGGTTACTTGCGCAAGGATTCTTGCGCGACGTGATCTCGGAACGGGCCAAAGCCGCCATGGAACGACGAGATCATGTAAAACAAGATAAACCCCCATCTCCTGTCCATAAAAAAAATATCAATACCATTTCAGGGGGCTCAAACGTATGTGGGAACACGTACTCCGCAGCCAAAAGACATGCGAAAGAAAGCAAAGGCAGTAAACCCGAGATGCCAAAATTCAGACAAACCAGGGTCTCCGACCTCCCAACGGTCACGTTCGATGAGTCCGATGCCGACGGATCGGGAAACCATCACGATGGTCTGGTAATCTCTTTGTCTATTGGGAACTGTTTGATACGTAGAGTACTAATCGATACATGAAGTTCAACCAATCTCTTGACCTTCGACACCCTCAAAGCGATGGGTCTGGGCGAAGATGATCTTATCAAGAAATCGACTCCACTAGTCGGATTCAGCGGCAAAGTTAAACATACTATCGGCGAAATCGTTCTTACGACATACGCCGGAGGAGTAAACCAACGGGTGAACTTTCTAGTCCTAGACTGCCCATCTCCCTATAATTGCATTCTTGGAAGGCCATGGATACATGCTATGAAGGCAGTACCCTCGACGTACCATCAAATCATCAAGTTCCCTACCAAGTGGGGAGTATAAGAAATCAAGGGAGATCAGAGGATGGCCAAGGAATGCTATGTCACCTCTATGAAGAGCGCGGTCAAAACCCAAGACCGCATAGCAATCACAGCTCGGCGAAGGATCTTGTCGATACGTCGAACTAGAAATGGAAAAGCTTGACGAGATCGCATTAGATCCTTCAAAGCCAAACCAAACGGTAAGGGTCGAGTCGGACCTGGATGACTCGACCAAACAACAAATACTGGATTTCCTCCGATCTAATGCTGATTGCTTTGCGTGGTCACATGAAGACATGATCGGAATATCTCCAGACATTATTACTCATAAATTGAATGTAGATCCGTCTCACCCCCTGTAAAGCAGAAGCGCAGGAAATTCGCCCCAGAGCGAAATAAGATCGTCGACGACGAAGTCAGGAGCCTGCTGGAAACAAGAAAAATAAGAGAAGTCAACTACCCCGAATGGCTGGCCAACGTGGTTGTGGTCCAAAAGAAAAACGGCAAATGGAGAGTCAACATCGACTTCACCGACCTTAACAAGGCTTGTCCCAAAGATTCCTTCCCACTCCCTCATATCGACGCCATGGTCGATGCGACGGCAGGCCACAAAATGCTATCCTTCGTGGACGCGTTCAGTGGCTACAATCAGATCCTCATGGAACCAGAAGACCAAGAGAAAACGGTATTCGTCACAAGCCAAGGTATCTATTGTTACAAAGTGATGTCCTTTGGACTAAAAAATACAGGGGCTACTTATCAACGACTAGTCAACAAGATGTTCAAAGATCAGATTGGGGACACAATGGAAGTCTACATAGACGACATGCTGGTCAAATCGAAAAAGAAAAAGGACCACATCGATCACCTCCGCGACAACTTCGAGGTACCAAAAAGATATAACATGAAATTAAATCCTATGAAATGCTCTTTCGGGGTGTCGTCAGGAAAATTCTTGGGGTACATGGTGACACAAAGAGGAATAGAAGCCAGTCCGGAACAGGTCAAGGCCCTCATCAATCTCCGATCCCCTCGATGCGTCAAGGACGTACAAAAGCTGGCAGGTCGGATAGCAGCCCTGAACAGATTCATCTCGAAGTCATCCGACAAGTGCAAACCCTTTCACGACGCTCTCAAGAAGAACAAGTCCTTTCAATGGACATAAGAACATGAAGTCGCGTTCCAAGATTTGAAGAAATACCCGGCCAGTCGCTTGTTGTTAACCAAACCCAAAGACGACGAGCCATTATTGCTATACCGAGCAATATCGGAGTCCGCCGTGAGCGCAGTACTGGTCAGAGAAGAAGATGGCAAGCAATCGCCAATCTACTATGTCAGTCGAACGTTACTGCCAGTAGAAACAAGGTACACGTCACTAGAAAAACTTGTCCTATCACTGGTAATTGCATCAAATAAACTCAAACCATATTTCGAATCTCATACTATAATTGTCCGCACTAACCATCCCATGAGAGCAATCATGAGGAAACCCGAGTTCACAGGACGAATGGACAAATGGGCCATACACCTCAGCGGCTACGACATCGAATACGAGCCCAGGACATCAATCAAATCGCAAGCCTTTGCTGACTTTGTGGTAGACTTCATCCCGACCCTAGAACAAGAAGCCGCCAAAGAAGCAACAGAGTTATTTGCGACAGAGGAAACAGGTAAATGGGAGCTCCACACTGATGGTGCGTCAAACACTAGAGGATCGGGGCTAGGGCTCGTGCTGAAATCGCCACAAGGGGACAAGATAGCTCAGGCCGTAAGATGTGAATGGGACACGACCAACAACGAAGCCTAATACGAAGCACTCATATTTGGGCTCATTCTGGCACACGACCTAGGAGTCGGAGAAATCGAAGTCATCTGCGACTCCCTCTTGGTCGTAAATCAAATACAAGGGTCGTACAACGCCAAGGACGACAAGATGATAGCTTATCTGGATGTAGCCAAGAAGCTAATCGACCAATTCCAA
The DNA here is from genome assembly GCA_027886185.1 of Rheum nobile. Lineage (NCBI taxonomy): Eukaryota > Viridiplantae > Streptophyta > Magnoliopsida > Caryophyllales > Polygonaceae > Rheum > Rheum nobile. The sequence goes on from WOAB01000127.1 coordinate 2,787,519, forward strand.
ACGTTCGACATCAGGCAAGTTCCTAGAGATCTCAACTCACAGGCTGACGCACTAGCCAACTTGGGGTCCGTCTTGGACCCAAAGGAGTTCCCAAACATCCCACTGGCACACATCACAACACCAGCCGTTCCAAAAACACTCAAAGATTCGAGTACACCATTGGAAGAACTTGTCACGATGGAGATAGGTGACCGACCAGAAGAAGACATCGTCAACGGCCATGACGACTGGACATTACCTTACGTCAAATGGCTAAAAGACGGCATCCTACCCAACGACAAAACGGAAGCAAAAAGGCTAAAGGTACAAGATCTTTCCTTCGATATTATAAGTGACGTCTTGTTCAAGAGATCTGTCACATGGATACTCCTACGATGCCTCAAGACTCCAGAAGTCAGACGCATCTTACAGTCATTACATGAAAGAGAATGTGGAAACCACACCGGAGGACGAAGCCTCTCAGGGAAAGCCTTGCGAACCGAATACTACTGTCCCACAATGAATAGAGATGCGATGGAGTACACCAAGAAGTGCGATGTCTGCCAACGACACGCACCTGTTCCTCATAAACCCTCGGAACTCCTCCATCCGACTTTGGCACCATGGCCCTTCATGAGATGGGGGATGGACATCATCGGAAAACTCCCACCTGCGTCGGGTCAACGAGTCTTCTTCCTTGCCATGACAGACTATTTTTCCAAATGGATCGAAGCTGAAGCCTATCGAGAGGTAAAAGATCAACATGTCATTTCTTTTATAAAACGCAATATCTTGTGCAGATTTGGCGTCCCATCAGAAATCGTGTGCGACAATGACTCCCAGTTCATCAGTCATAAGACTCGAGCCTTTTGCGACCAGTGGAATATCAAGCTGGTCACATCCACTCCTCGATATTCGCAATCTAACTGACAAGCCGAGTCTAGCAACAAAATCATCGTCAACAACCTCAAGAAACGCCTCACAGGGGCTAAAGGAAAATGGGCAGACGAACTCCCTCTCATCCTCTGGTCCGATAGGACCACCCCAAAGAATGCGACTGGACAATCACCATTCTCACTCGTCTACGGAAGTGAAGCGGTCATTCCTGCCGAGCTACTGATTCCGACAGCCCGTTACAGTCTTCAGACGAATGAACAAAACGACGTCAAGCTAGCGCACAACTTGGACACGGTGGATGAGACTAGGGAAAGAGCCAGAATTAGAATGGTCAGGTTCCAACAACAGGTCGCAAGAAGTTACAACAAAAATGTTCGAGCCAAAGTCTTCAAAGTTGGCGACTGGGTCCTCAGAAAGACGTTCCAAAACACCAAGAATCCGACCGACGGAAAGCTCGCACCTCAGTGGGAAGGACCCTATCTCATCAAGGAAGTGGTCGGACAAGGAGCGTACCGATTGGAAGACAAAGACGGACGACCGATTCCAAGAAGTTAGAACGCAACACACCTGAAGCTATACCACTTCTAGACCAGCAAAGTAAGGCACTAACACTCTTTCACTTGTCATGTGCTATTCGTTGCTACGAACTCAATTCTATTTCTTGAAACTGAGTACTCACATCTAGTAAGGACATTTTTCCTTGCAAAACCTAAGTACATAATGACGTCAACATACACACTGGATCCAGTCACAAACAAAAGCGCTTATACTACATTTACACGATCGATCGGAACACGGGGAGATGAATACCAAAGGTACGTCGGCACACCGCCTACCTTATACAACACATAAGGTTAAGACACCTTATTACATTTACGCAATAAAGACATATTGCTTTCCTTATCGGCATAACACTAAATCATGACTAAACGTAAACACATACATTTGCAGGCCTCCATCTTTACACACATACGGCAATCCCTACTCGATGGAGCACACGGGCAAACCCGACACACAAATCAAAGGCGTCAACGACAATCTTCTCTAGAAGAATCCGACAAAACATACGAACATAAAACAAGTTTGACCCTTTGTAAAAAAAGATTACATCAATAAAAGTCTAACGCGATGGTGGACGGGCCGCCAAAACATATTGTCTGCCTACACACACGTATTGTCCACAAACACATTCCATGACCCGCGATGGTGGACGGGTCGCCAAACCAGAAAACATTCTACCCATACACATGTGGGATCACAAGTCATTTACGAAAAATAGTCAAAAGTTGGGATTTGCAGCATTACCTTCAGTAGGGGCCGGATCGGAGGAAGGTTGGGGCTCGATCGGCACGGTGTCGCCAGAATAGACCTCGTCTTCATCGGCACTTTCGTCTAGAGATTCCTCTCCGACACCGGCCAACTGGAAAAGCTCCGAACTAGGATTCCCCTTCGGAAACAGGGAATCCATGGTCTCCTTCTCCGCCTTCAAATCCCAGGTCTCCTGCTTGCCCTCTTCGAACTCCTCGATCATCTCGACACGCGACTTCAACGTGTAGAAAGCGCCTACGTCGCCTGTGACCCGACCAGCCTCAATCCTAGCCTGCCTCACCTTCTCTTCGACACTTGACTGGCTCTCACTGAGCTCCCTCCGACAAACATCCAAGTCATCTTGGCAGCTCTTCAGCTCCCTAGCGAAGCGGCGCTCAGCGTCCCTAAAACGGCTCTCGGCTCCTTCCACCTTGGTCTTCAAAGACGCCTGGTTGGACTCTGACCTAGCAGCCTTGTCCTCGGCCTTAGCGACCATTTATTTGACTCCAGAATATGCTCCCAAGAGAAACTGGAAAGTCTGGAAAAAGGCGAGATCGAAGCAATCAGAGACCAACCAGACCGGGTGGAAAGAAAACATACAAACTTGAGGTCCGACAAGATGACTTACCTTCCATGCAGAGCACCCCGCTTCGCCAATATAATCCAACGGAGAGACGCTATCAACTTCAGACTTCAGAGTCGGGTCCTGAGCATGAAAGAGATCAGCAATCGATCGACCAACCACGTCGATCTTCTCGACTCCACGAGCAATCGTCGCCTTCTTCTTTGAAGTATACACCACCCTCACATCGCCAGAAGAAGCACCTGCCTTCCTTTTCGAGCCAACTTTGGCTGGGAGCGATGACTCCGTCGGCGTCGATTTACTCGACGAGGCCCTGGCCGTCGCCAGCCTTTGCTCTATCAGACTTTTCCCAGACACTCCCTTCAAACGGGCACTCGACCGACCAGCCGGAGACGCTGACACAACAGACAAAACATAAGTCGCAAGTAGACAATTAAAATAAAAATAAAAATACATGAGTCAAACAAAAACTCACACTTGACCCGAGACGACGAAACAATCGACATAACGTCCTGAGTAGTGGGGAAGACCGACAACAGGTTGACGTTTGTGAATTTCCGCTCTGACGCGGGGATGCTAAGAATAATCTTTATCAGACCTTCTGACTGAGCGTCCGTTTCCAACTCTTCAGCCTCAGGGACTACAAAAAAGAAGAGTTAAGCAAAGGGTTAAAACACATAAAAATGGGCAAAGAGAAGTCGAATACGTACTCTCAACTCGCCACTCCGACAGCAAAAACGAACAGTCACCCCCCTTCTCCAGAGACGAACGCTCGACGAAGAAGAACTTCGACCCCCATCCACGGTCGTTTACATCTAGGTTGAACACCAAGGGCTTTCGACCCGGACGAATACGCAACTGGACACGAGAAGAACTCTTCGAACCCAGAGAGTAGTTGTACCACAGGGCGTCAAAGTTAAAACCGGCCCCGGACTGAACATTCAACAGATCTAAAACCCTAAGGATTCGCCACGCCTGCGGCATGACCTGACACGGCGCAAGCGCCCGAGTCGCTAAGAAATCCCTGACAAGAGGGGAGAATGGAAACATATGACCGATCCTAAACGAATAAGCATAGAAACAAACCCATCCCTCGTAGCGAGCGTCAGCTCTCTCGTCCGGATGCGGCAACCTTGCAATCGTCTCAGGAGGAAAGCCTCCGACTTGGAGAATCTGCTCCAACTCCGCCTCCATCAGAGTCCCCGTCAAAGCGTATGCCTCCTTCAAAAGGAAAAGGGGGGGGGGGGGCTCATTCTTGCTTGAGTTCGAGCGAGTAGCAGTCGACTCGGAAGACTCGCTGGAAACCATTTCCAGAACAGAAAGAGCAGGGAATCAAAGAGCAATTTTTTTTGAGAAAACCTAGACAAGCCTACCAGATCAGAGAGCAAGGGAAGAAGATGAAACCAAACCATCAAAAACTTAATTCGGATTTATGGAGGGAATCGGCAGGTCGCAGAGACGTCCCATCGTGTAGCAGGATTATCGCCACGTATCCCTCGTCTGTCGCGCCCAGATCGGAGGGTGGAAATCGTGTGGGATGAAAGTTGTTTGGACTCCATCTCACAGCTGTCATGAAGCCCAAAACAACTTGGGGCTATTGTTGGGCCCAACATACTCCAAAGGGATCGGAGCAAGCGAATTGGGCCAGGGTCCAGGCGAAGTCGAAGGCCAGAAGAAATTTGAAGGAAGCGACGGACACTCCTCAGACGTGTGGGATCCGACCAGTTCCGAAGATTTCATCCAAGACATTAATTGATTGATCAATGGCAACGGCAACGAAATTAAACAAGAAGATTACGATGGCATTCAAGAGCAAATCCCGAAGATCACGCATGGAATGAATAGGAGATTTTACGAAGACAAGTAACGGACATAAGAGGAAGCTACCATAAATAGATCACGAAGAAGCAATCGACAATACACACATCTACACACTGTATTCACTCACTTAGCTTTCAAAAGGCTTACCAGCATATTCGCTCTCGCTCAAGCTCCCTGGGATACTACCCGATCATTGCCGGTTGAATCACCGATATTGCTTGTCGAACATGACTCGATCTCTTACTCTTCAAGGATAAGTTGTACTCTGATCTGATTCTCTCATCGATTGATCAATAAATCATTTTGCTATTTTGCATCTACTCTTTACTTGGTTGATTGTCTATTTGGTTTGGATCGATTTTATATTATCCGATCGACTCGTTACCCCGTCTAAGGGGATTTAGGTCGACTGATCTTTTCGCCCCAAAACAGTCACTGTGAAGGATGAACTCGTTTTTGCTGACTTCTTTTGTGAAGGATGGATCTCGATGTATGAGTATCCCTTTAAGATCGGACATCGCATCCTTTTCTCACCTCTAGTCCGCTCGTTCATATCACCCCTGGATGTCAGCGTCACCCAAATTCTTCCTCAAACTTGGAGAATCTTTCTCACCCTTGATCGAATCATCCAAACCCACAACATTCCCTTCATGATTCAAGATCTTTTCTACTCCTACTCCTCGGCTTTCTGTGGCCAAGGAAGAATCACGTGCAATTCTAGGTTGGGGAGACCTTGCCTATTGATCGATACGACCAAGAATGATAGAGGTTGGTCCGGTCGCTTCTTCTTCGTGAAGAAATCATCTCTGGGGCCGGATTGCGAATTCTTGTGCCATGCTCGGCGTAAAGAGGGTATCTTTTATATCAGTTTTCTTTCACATCTTCATCACGTTTTAACTCTGTCACACTCATTCTTATTGGCAATGAATCATGAATCTATTAAATCTAGGGAAGAGTGGGACAAGATCACAAAATAGATGCTCGTTTTACTGGTGTCGGAGAGGATTTTCGTCGAGGTCTCGTTTGTAGAACTCCCCGTTGAAGAATTTGAAAGGACGCCCTCTCTAAAGATGTGTAAGTTCTCGAAATCCTGTTCTTTTGACGTGTTCACTTTTCATGACGCGCCTAGCTCATGTCGACATGTCTTGTTCTCTTAGGATCCAAGAAGGAAGAAATGACCAAGGATAAAGTATCACCTTCTTCGAACGTGTCAGAGCTTCACGGATTGATTGCTTCTACAACGCTTTCCCAAGAACGAGCCCTCCAAATGGCGCAGAGTGTTTGGTCACCCCTGGTGAAGGAGCACTACGTGGGGGTCAACACAGTGGAGAGGTTTGGAGAGATTATCTCCATGCAATGACATGTAAGACATGTTCGTGTTATATACTTTGTCCTTGTTCCCGATTGGTTTTGACGGTCTTGATGACAAGGTCTTCAAGCAACGTTGTGTGCTTGAGAACACATCAAGGGGATCTCATTGCAGATGGATGCCATGGACAACAAGGATGAAGCTGATCAGAAAACGATGGACGCACTTTCCTCCAATAATATCGAGCTATCTCATAGCGTCAAGGCTCAACAAGGAAAAACATGATGCTTAAAGAGGAGTTGTTTCGTCTGAAGGATGAGAAGACGAAAGTGGCGGAGGACTATGACCAGTTTGTGGCCGAACTCGACGAGGCGGAGACTTACTATTCCATGCTGCCCGAGTTGAGGTCATGGAGGGTTATGCACTAGTACAAAAACAACTTTCCACTATGGATACAATTACCACAATTTCATGTTTTCACATAGTATTTGTGTTAGCATGGTTAAAATACTACGGTTCTGGTCACAACCGTGGTTTTAAGCATGTAATTACCACGGTTTTCTATCAACCGAGGTAAAAAACAACTAAGTTTACCACAGTTCCGTGTTATTTGTGTTAGCATGGTTAAATTACCACGGGTCTGGTTACACCATGGTGTTTATGTGCGTAATTACCACATTTCTCTTTGAACCGAGGTAAAAGTCTGCTAAAATTACCATGGTTGTCTCTCTCTTTCTTCGCCGTTGTCTGGTCCTTTTTCGATGAATCTATCCACTTCATTTCTTACGCCTTCAAAAATCTAAAAAAAATCCTAAATAATCTACTAGGGTCACAAATCATCTTTTTTCAATAATCAAAGAGGAGAGGGAACCAAAATATAAAAAAAAGAGCGAATTTATTTCACCAAAATATTGAAAAAAATATTGAAATGGCTCAAGTTTAGTTCAGTCCCAAGCTTCGGTGTGCGGCCCCAACGCTGCAGAGGCGACGTCTAATGCTCAGGGTTCTACCCCCTTCACGACGGCATCCCTTTTACGTTGGTGACTTGGACTTCAACGTGAATGATTCGCAATTGTTCGATCTATTTAGCCAGATTGGGTAGGTTCTCTTTGTTAGGGTTTGTAGGAATGAGGATCTTGCTACGTGACCACTATGGCTATGTGATAACAGGTTTTTGTCGTGTGAAAAACTGCTATGCAAAATATCCAAATAAACCTTAAACCGTAGTCCTAGGTAAGTAAAGGTCGAATCCACAAGGAGGCGAATTCTATCTAAATATGCAATTCGTATGTCAATCAAACGTAACCAAAGGGGGATTTTGTTTGTTTAATTAATCTAAGCATGCAAAAGTAAACAAAGTAAAATATGATGAAATCAGTGATGGGGAAAAGCACTTAGTCAAACAACATTCACTATTCGTATGACAAGTTGATCCTAGATACTCATTCAAAATCTCATACAATGGTAATTCCAATTCCTTTTCAGATATAACTAATAGCACAACCAGATACTATTAGCACTAACTAATTAAACAACCCTAAAACTATCAAGATTCAGTTTAACAGCAGCCTTACGGATAGGAATATAGTTGGATACAATTCTAGCATAAAATAACCAGCTTTTATCCTAGAATGTAAATCAATTCTCTTCTGCATAAGATTAGCACAACCAGTTACTAATACGATGCAGTTGCTACTCTGAAATAGATATGCTCAACCAGTAACAATCTAGATCTAGCAATCAATCAATAACAACAAACCCTAGATGCGTCCAAATAGAGATTATCAATATCAATCATAAACAACTTAAGCAAGAGAAAGATAAAAACCATGCAATAGATTAAGAACAAGAATCTCACACTTTAATCCAAACGAAAGCTTCAGCGTCTAACTAAGCCAGGGAGGCTTAGTTCTTCATAGTAAGAAAAATACGTAGAGAGAAAATTAGGGTTCAAAGAAAAAGATGATAGATTGATAGGCAAACAAGCCTTTTTTCTACCCTAAAATACTAAAGGGAATAAAATCTAAATTAATCTAAAACGAATTAATAAAATAATAATAAAATAATCCAAATAAAACAAATATGGAAAACACGTTCGGTGGGCTTCTGACAGCGGCGGCGGTCGCCGTGAAGGGTGCGGCGGTCGCCGTCGCTGTTCTTCGGTTCAGCTCCTGCGACACTTCCGTAGAAACGCCATAACTTTTGATTCCCAACTCGGATTGCACTCCTATTTTGAGGACTTGCAGTAGACTTCAATATCTAACTCCTCGAATTGGAATCACTCCATTTGGAAATCTGAGTAGAGAGAACGAACCAATTGAATTCAGCACATTGTTCTTCTACTCTTCATTGCACTCCCTTGGCGCCTACTACTGGTGGCTTCCTCCTCAGTGTCTCATATGATCTCCAAAACCGCTCAAACACCTCCAAAAACACCAACTTCGCCCCCAAACACCATATACATGAATGTGTCTAAATCTACCCGAATGGCACCAATAAATCATCTAATGACTCTTACTTAAGCCCTACAAAGTAGTGCTTATCAAACCACCCCATGCTTAGACCTTTGCTTGTCCTCGAGTAAACTAATAAAGAGCCTACTCCTCCAATGTAGCATCCAAGGTCTCAGGAAGCATATCCTCCAATTAAGAGTCACCTAACCCATGCCAAGCTCCTGGCACCAATCTCATTTACAACACATCCACAACTCAACAAGCTTAAGAGCAAGCAGAGTACTTCCCCCAAGCTAACCCGGACATCCGAAAGTGTGAGTAACCTCTAATACTAGACTCCATCTATTGCTCCTTATGTCTCCCAGAGTGACCTACCCGACAATCCTTCTTTGTCTCCTCTTCTTATGACGCCTCGCCAAGAATAATGAGAAATCATAAAATCACTCTTCTTCTTTTTCGCTCATTTTACCAAGGCGCCCTTTCGGGTTTTCACCAAGCCACTCATTTCATTTTCCAATAGATGTGCTCACATAAACTCACGTCACTCTTGACCACATATTACCCCAGCCTAATGCTGGTCCAAGCCACCTGCTTATTGCCTAGGCCGCCCTTTCGGGTTTTCGACCTATCCCAGGATTTCAATGATAGCCTTTTTTCAAAATTTTGGCTCTTTTCTCTTTATATTTTTCTCCTCAGCAGCGTAGCAAGTATAAAATCCCACCCTATGCTTAAACATTGCATTGTCCTCAATGTAATGAAAGACAAAAGAATAAAACACATGGAAAAGCAAAAAAATAACTCACAACGTTGCCGAGTTGGCTTGGACACTTCCTTGTCGCTGGCGGTGTACTCATGAAAGCTCATGTCTTGGATGTCTGGCATCAATGCCATTATCTTCATCTACCATGCAACCATAAGAAACCACTTTAGGGTGTGGTGGTTATGTAGGAAATCAGGACTGCACGGCCTTCAACTCCATCAACTCCTACCATGCAACCAAAAGGGACCACTCTGGGAAAGTAGTGGTCAATCAAGGAAACAGGGTTGCATGGCCTTCAAAAATGGGCCCAGATGTCATCGTAGTATAGTGGGAATACTTACCACTATACTACGGCGCCAATTTTTTTTTTTTTTTTTGACTTTTTCTCCCCGTTTAAGGTCTTTTCGGGGTATCTTATTTTCGTCTTTTGCTCCCCGTTTAAGGTTTTTTCGGGGCCCATTTTTTTCAATTTTTTTTTTAATTTTTTACCTGAGAAAGTGCGGCGGTCGCCGTGAAGGGTACGGCGGTCGCTGTAATTAAACGGCGGTCGCCGTTTTTAGGTCATAGCCAACTTGCTTGGCGGGGCATTTACGGCGGGCGCCGTAAATTTCGCAGCGGGCGCCGTGAACACCATTTTCGTTTTTTGGCGCTTCCTGCAGGTTAGTGCGACACAGAAAGGAAAAACAAAAAGAAAAACAACTGAATAAAGACTAAGGGAAAGAAAATAGACTACCTAACATCGGGTTGCCTCCCGAGCAGCGCCTTGGTTAATGTCGTGGCTCGACATCCTACTCAATCCTCCTCAACTTGGGTTTGTCCTAGCACTTGAACTCCTGAGATCTATATCAGGGGGATGTCTCTTTGTATACTCCCTGTAGAGCTTTTCCCCCATGCTTGTGTACTTTATAATGGTTGGACCGCTGTTCATATCTATGAATGCACTTGCATCTTCAGGAACGGTCTACCCAACATCTCAAGGGCTGTATGTATGTCCTGCCCCGTATCCAGCATGTAAAAATCTGTCACCTGAATTAAGGTCTCCTTCTTGTGCTTCCCCTTTGGTTTCTTCTTTATATTGCCCATCGCCCCTAAAAACTCTGTGTAGCGAGGGATGCAACTTGTCAGTTCGAGCAAGAGAATGGTTGCCTCCCGAGTACTGAAGGTTTCATATAGCTCTTTGTCGTCCTTCAGCCTTCGAGTATCTTGGAATACCGCATGGAGGGGCGTGACGGGGTGCTGCGAGACAAGTGGAAAGGAGTTGAGATGCACATACTTATCATAGGCAGCCTCGAGAGGGTCGGGGGCTGCCGGGGCATTTTCGAGAGGAACGAGCGTCACAGGATAATTTTCGCGATCGTGGCTCTCCTCCTCTTGATCGTTGAATTCCTCCAGTCCCAAAAAATACTCTTCTTCAGAAAGCACAACGCGGTCCAAAATATCGTCTGGAATACCCATCTCCTCAGTGGGTGAACCGAGGTCGAGGTATACCTCCCGCGGTCTTGGGTTCTCTTCTACAGATATCTCGCTGTATTCTGCACCCGTCTCACAAATTTGTTCTTCCCTGTCAGCTAAGGGGGCGACATGTAACTGCTCAGTACTTTGTAGGGTCAACGAGAAGACATTCTCTTCCTGGTGCACCACTGAGTGAGATAGTGGTTCTGCCGACGTCATGGACTCCACCCTGCTCAATGCTTGCACCATTTGCTCCGTCTGCCTCTCAATGATCTGGATATTGGACTTTATTTGTTGTTCAAGTTGGATCGTGTTCTGTTTGAAAGATCGAAACATGTCCTCCAATGACATGGAGGGACTTGGATTGTGCCCATAACTCGAATAGGGTGATCTCTCCACCCTGGAGTGTATGCGTATGAGTATGTGTCATATTGCGGCTCTTGATGGAATTGGGGAAATCTATCCATCTCTGTAACAAAATCAAACAGGAAAAACAAAAATCAATAGCACGAGTGTGGACCGTAAGATAGGTCCACACAATAGTTGACACACAAATCGCACACAAAATAGATTATTGCCTCCCCGGCAACGGCGCAAATTTGATAACAGGTTTTTGTCGTGTAAAAACTGCTATGCAAAATATCCAAACAAACCTTAAACCGTAGTCCTAGGTAAGTACAGGTCGAATCCACAGGGAGACGAATTCTATCTAAATATGCAATTCGTATGTCAATCAAACGTAACCAATGGGGGATTTTGTTTGTTTAATTAATCTAAGCATGCAAAAGTAAACAAAGTAAAATATGATGAAATCAGTGATGGGGAAAAGCACTTAGTCAAACAACATCCACTATTCGTATGACAAGTTGATCCTAGATACTCATTCAAAATCTCATACAATGGTAATTCCAATTCCTTTTCAGATATAACTAATAGCACAACCAGATACTATTAGCACTAACTAATTAAACAACCCTGAAACTATCAAGATTCAGTTTAACAGTAGTCTTACGGATAGGAATATAATTGGATACAATTCTAGCATAAAACAACCAGCTTTTATCATAGAATGTAAATCAATTCTCTTCTGCATAAGATTAGCACAACCAGTTACTAATACGATGCAGTTGCTACTCTGAAATAGATATGCTCAACCAGTAACAATCTAGATCTAGCAATCAATCAATAACAACAAACCCTAGATGCGTCCAAATAGAGATTATCAATATCAATCATAAACAACTTAAGCAAGAGAAAGATAAAAACCATGCAATAGATTAAGAATAAGAATCTCACACTTTAATCCAAACGAAAGCTTCAGCATCTAACTAAGCCAGGGAGGCTTAGTTCTTCATAGTAAGAAAAATACGTAGAGAGAAAATTAGGGTTCAAAGAAAAAGATGATAGATTGATAGGCAAACAAGCCTTTTTTCTACCCTAAAATACTAAAGGGAATAAAATCTAAATTAACCTAAAACGAATTAATAAAATAATAATAAAATAATCCAAATAAAAAAAATATGGAAAACACGTTCGGCGGGCTTCTGACAGCGGCGGCGGTCGCCGTGAAGGGTGCGGCGGTCGCCGTCGCTGTTCTTCGGTTCAGCTCCCGCGACACTTCCGTAGAAACGCCATAACTTTTGATTCCCAACTCGGATTGCGCTCCTATTTTGAGGACTTGTAGTAGACTTCAAGATCTAACTCATAGAATTGGAATCACTCCATTTGGACATCTGAGTAGAGAGAACGAACCAATTGAATTCAGCATATTGTTCTTCTACTCTTCATTGCACTCCCTTGGCGCCTACTACTGGTGGCTTCCTCTTCAGTGTCTCATATGATCTCCAAAACCGCTCAAACACCTCCAAAAACACCAACTTCGCCCCCAAACACCATATACATGAATGTGTCTAAATCTACCCGAATGACACCAATAAATCCTATAATGACTTTTACTTAAGCCCTACAAAGTAGTGCTTATCACTATGTCAACTACAACAATCCCTAGGATGGTGAGTTATGCCTGATTGAAGAATGAGGATCTTGCTATGTTTGTTTCATTTGCTTAATTGTGTTTTTCCTTGTTTTTCTTCAAGAAGCGCATGATGCTTATAAGACGATTCATTCGAAATTGTGAATTGAAAAGTTGAAGTGATAATTTTGCATATTACTAGAAATCAAAGCCCGTGCATTTGTTTAATTGGGTTTTTCCCCCTACAATTATAATTATAATTTGTAATTGAAATGGAAGTTCGGTTATGTATGGATGCTTTCATGATTATTGTGTTTTTGTGTTGAAGATGTAAGAGATGTATTTGTTCACAAAAGTTGTTTAAAATGTACATTACATGTGTTTATTTAATACCAAACAAACTTTTTTTTGCTCCGAATTATTTCGAGTGTATTAGACATGTTTAATATGAAGTAACGAAACGAAGATTAACAAAACCAACAAATCAACAAATGTGAAGTTAATGAAATGTAATTTGGCATTTTGAAATACAACATGTTTAATCAACAAATGTGAAGTTAATGAAATGTAATTTGGCATTTTGAAATACAACATGTTTAATGAAACGGGTGGTCATATTTTTGTACGATTTGGTCAAAACTAATTTGCATGTACTTTGTTTGCTGATTTCAAGTCATGTTTTACTAATAAATGTATACATTTAATCCAAAAAGTTTGCTTTCATAAAGCATTAATATTTGGGTATATCATTTATAATTGATATTTGTTTTTGGCATCAAATAAGTCATATTATTTTCTAGGTATTTTAGTTTTGTAATTTGTAATTTCCAAAAAGAAACGGTAATATATAGGAAATTGAATAAAATAGTATCGTAATTCTTGACAACCACAGTACAAATTAGGCAATTATAAATCGTGAAATAAATAGTATTGTATTTTTTTACAATTAACAAGCGATTTCTTATAAGCCCAAGTATGATACACGTTAATAAAAGCTTATGATTTAGATATTATAGGAAAAATAATATATTTTTACTCGTTTTGGATACAAATCTAACAACCTTCCCCAAAAATCTATAGGTATTAAAGAATTGTAATAGGTAGCAATTAAAGTGACACGTAACACGTTATTCTGTTTTTGGAAGACTTCACTAACTCTCTCAAGATCGACATCCACGTGCCCCTAGTTTCTGTCCTCTGATATTTCAAAAGCGCATCAGTGGCCTGCGACAGGGAGCTGAACAGGGTCAACGAAAGCTCCAAATCACGTCTTCTCTGCTTCGTTGCTCTCCAGAAAGCTCTGTTTTGAACAGTGGCCGAGGTGTTTTGGGTAGAGAGCCTAATAGTGTTCGCTATTCCGTTGCCGGCGACAGTGATTAGGGGTCCAACATTTTGGATGGAGAATGGCTAGTGTGTGTAGCCTACTTCAGATTCTGTTTATTGCATCGGCCACAATTTTGGTCGACTATCATAGTTCCCGGGCTGTGATTTCTATGCTGCTCTCGGTGTTAAATTGACATGAAATACACAACTATTTCTGCAATTTGTGGCAAAACACGCGGGGGAGGTGAGGTTTGGCACACATGCAAAGAAGGGAAGATCGTGTTTTCATTGTGAAAGAGGTGTGGATTGAATTTCAGTATGCGTATTGAAGGGAACAACGCAGGGGAGGTGATGTTTAGCAGATATTGAAGGGAAGCTGGTGTATTGGGTGTGAAAGAGGCGGGGATTGCATGTCATTTGCGCAGTAGCTTTCTTTTTACTGGAAGTGAAGTGGTGTTGCCATGTAACTTCAATTGGATTTCAAGGGAATGGGAACGGGAAACAACGGCTATGAAGACGGAGAGAAAGCCCCCAAATGGTTGCGCGTGGGAGATGAAGTTTTAAGGTAACGGTGTATGGAATATATATAATTGCTCTTTGATCTCCTTTTTTTAAAGCATGGTTTACTTAGGATATATATCAATTCTTACTCAGCCTTTGCCCAGAACTTGCAATAGCTAATCAATAAATAGGTACTGATTAGTGACACCGGACTTTAATAAATACATACCTCACCTATGTACAGCAAGAATATTTTATAGAAAAGATGTTTCTGCTTTCAACAACATTTGTGCAAAACGTACTTTGTAGTCCTAAGAAATGTGGCATGGCATTTGATCATTAGAGGAATTTCCAGATCTGATAGCATGCATTTAGGCTAGTTTAGGTCACGTTTATTTCTGCTATTTTGGTTTGTTTCGTTTATTTTCCTTTTAGTTTTATTTGGTTTTAGTAGATTTGTAGTGTTCGGAGTCTACTCTTGCGTTTGTTTCATTTCAGGTTCTTTAGGAGGCATTTTTGGAGAATGTGAGCTTCAATACGAAGATGTTCGAGTAGTGGGCTCGAAGGGATGATGCCAATGTCAAGTGTGCGGATGACAAGAAGGAGGCGGGACTAAGGAATCAATCTCTCTCGTCTGAAATTCCTGGGCGTTGGTCCAACTTGTAAAACTTCGTTCTCCCTGCTCAGACCTCCAAATGCAATGATTCCATCCAAATGCAATGATTCCAACTCGAGGAGTTAGATCTACAAGTCTAGTTTGCCTCCTCAAAATTTCAGACCAAAATAATGAGTGAGCAGAAAGTTATGATATTTCTCCTGAAGTGTCGCAGATGGAGGTGTCGAGACCCGACCGAGTTTCGGCCCGAGTCAGGAGCCACCTCAAGACGTCAACTGGGAACAACTCGGTCGTGACCCGACCGAGTTTGTGCCCGAGTCACCCAAGGAAGTTAACTGAGAACAACTCGGTCCAGACCCGACCGAGTTGCCTCTCGAGTCAGTCCAAGAGTTGTTAACTGAGAACAACTCGGTCATGACCCGACCGAGTTGTCGCTCGAGTCAGCGACGCTGACTGAAACTCGGCCCGTGACCCGGCCGAGTTTCTAGACCGAGTCGGGCTACTTGTTTTGTCTCCGACTTGTTTTGTTCCTTGGGTCGTTTGCTATTTCGAGGGGGTATAAAAGACTTGTAAAAACTTCTATTTGGGAGACCTAGCAGCTGCATCTACGTTTTTCTAGATCTCAAAAACCCTAGGGGAAGATTTTGGAGATTTTGCTACAGTGGATCGTTTGAGAATCAAAACTCTTTTGGAATACAATTGGTATGTTGTCTCTTTCAATGAATTTGATTTCTCTTTCTCTCATGTCTAGCTAAACCTTCTTTTCTAGGGTTGGGTGAACCCAATGGTGAATTAGGTAGGTTTGATTGCGGTATTTGATTGAATGAATATGTGAATGAGATTTGATTCTATCCTAGGATGCTTAATGACCTAATTGATTCGTAATTAGGATTTCTATTGGAATTTGAGACCGAAAGGAGAAAATGATAATAGAAGATTGATACATGATAGATCCCTAGGATAGAACTTGAGGATTATTTGTGCGAAAGTGACTTAATCCCTCTTGTGGTACTTGACTATCGAATTGATTTTTGGATGAGTAGATTCCGCGGAGCGCGAAAGCGAATGTTGTTTCTATTTGTTCATTGATCTTTACAGAACTTAATGGACCTTAATGAGATTAGCTTTGTGCGAAAGTGACTGCTAGTCGAGTCTAGGTACATGCACTATTCGTCTGAAAAGAGGTAGTGTTGACATTAGATAGTGAGTCCTTCAAATAACATTCATATTGAAATCTAATCAGATATTGTCTAGAATCTACCGAAACACCATTGTGGGGATCCTAACCTTGGAAGCTTTTTCCCAACTGATAATTCATTTTTACTTGACATTTATTACCATTGAAACCGAATTGCAAACCTTTCTTGTCTATGACTTAGTCTATTAGTTGATCTAGCAATTGATACTACTTCATAGTCCCTGAGTTCGACACCTTGGTACTACAATCGAACCCGTACACTTGCGGGGTAGGATTTGGACCTATCAAGATCTCAGATCATTATAAACTTAATTGAAACATTACACATGGTGTCCTTAGCATCAGCCAGAGGTTTAAATAAATTAGTCCTGAAGTATGATTTGTCTATAGAAAACTATGAGTGTGAATATGATGCTGTTATTCCCCCCCCCCCCCCCCCTAGATGTTGCGTGTCGGAGTTCTGCTTAGTTGAAACTTGTCGAAAGAAAATGAGGTAGTTTTATGATAGAACATATGGTGAAAGTTGATAAGTGAACTTTGGTAGGGGGATTGGCGCGAACCTGTAATGTGATTCCTTGTTGTTGACCATCTATGTTTGAGTGTTTGAAACAACATTGTTTGCCTGATGTGGTGTTCATTGTGATAGCAATAAGACAACTGTGTTAGCATGTTGCATCCATTTTGTTAAAAGGATAATATGTGATATAGAGAAAATACAAGTGCATGTAATGTATGTATTGATTGAGTTGGGTTCTTAGGATAAGCTTGCCTGTGGGTTTAAGTTGTTGAAAGCCTTCTTGAACACAATGTTTTTTATACGGTTCATTGGTTGGTTTGCTTCATGCACCATAAGTATCTTTAGTCCTTGTGGGTCTGTGACATGTGAAATGCCAACATATAGTTGCCTATGGCAGAAAACGGGCTTGGGAAGGTATAGACCCACATGCTTTAAAGAATGGCCTTGACTCTTGTTGATAGTCATTGCGAAGCACTGTTTAATGGGGAATTGCATGCGCTTCATAACAAATGGCCATTTTGTCTTTGGCGAGCTTAGCGTAATTCTTGGAATAAGCACCTTTCTTCCCATGTTTGTGCCTGTTATAATTTCAGCCTCGATAACCCATTCACCTAGATGTGTAATTATGAGCCGTGTGCCGTTGCATAAGCCTTGTGTAGGATTAACATTTCGCATGAGCATGACCGGCAAACCTTCCTTTAGGTTGAGGATGTGCGGAGGCATGCCTATCATAAAATTGTACATAAGTGTATATTGTGCGAATTGTAGATGTATTTTAGTATGTATTGTGTATTTATAAAGGTAGTTGTACCTGAGAAATTAAGTTTGTTGAGGAATTCGATGGGGTACATGTGTTCCTGCTCGGCGATATCTGTTGAAGTCATGCAGATTTCGTCAGAGCTCTTGTATGTGCGCACTGAGCCTTGTAATGTGCTGAACATATGCTCGTTTATCTTGTCTGCATCTTCATTAAGTGGTGTGAGAATAGCCCTTTCTTGTAGGTAGATTGTATTTCTTTGGTTAGGGACAAAATCAGTGAACACTTGTTCAATGATTTTTGCAATCGGGTTATTCCTTGGGGCAACGATGAATTGTTGGGGAATGTCAATCCATGTTGCCTCATCCTCATCTTCAAGAGCTAGCGCTTGTGTATTTCCATCGCCCACATGCAGGATCCACTCATTGAACTTTTGTTTGTTGGTATCAATTATTCCATCAGTTTGCCGCTCATTCACTCTCATGCTTTGTGATAACGTCAGTACCTGACAACTCTTCCACAATGGAGAGTTGTTTATACATGCCTGCATAATTTCTTGCATTTTTCCCTTTGTTATCACTGGCAGAATTTGTCTGAAATCTCCTCCTAGTAGTACTGTAATGTCCCCAAACAACTTTTTCTTATTTTCCTCTTTTTTGATGCCTTGAATATCTTGCAGAGTTCTATTCAATGCTTCAAATGCAAACCTTTGCGTCATTGGGGCCTCATCCCAAATTATTAGTTGGACCTCATGCATCAGTTGGGCTAAATATGAGTTTTGTGTAATGCCGCAGGTGCTATTCTCAAGCAATTCGATTGGGATGACGAATCTGCTATGAGTTGTCCGGCCTCCTGGTAGCAGTAGGGATGCTATTCCTTCACATTTAAAGGTAACACTGTTTAGATATGTAAATGTCCTATCAACGTTAGTTTGTAATGATGCAGTACGTGGTAGTTTAGAGCTCTTGTATTTGTTAAGATGTGTGTATCATAGACCTGATGATGCAACAACGAGCACAATCTTCCTTTCTGATCTTAACTTTGCCATAATGGTTTTGTAAAGGAATGTCTTCCCTGTGCCTCCTGCTCCATAAACAAAGAAAAATTCACCGGCCTGACCCTGAACTGATTCGATGATCTTGTTATAAATAATGAATTGATCTGAGTTCAAAGCTTCGAGGAGTGTATGATGTAGGTCAGCCATGTCTGTAGTGATGTAGGTCATCTCTTCTTGTATTAGTCTATTGTCCATATTCGTGAGCAAGCTTTTCTCCGGCCTAGGTAGATCTGGGAAATCTGATAATGCTTTCCCATTCCTTGCAAGTATGTCCTGAATATGCAACAAACAATAGTTTTTGATTTGATTCTCACTGAGCTCTAAGGTAGGAAACCTGAATTGTTTTCTCTTTTGGTAAAGTATGTCCTCCGAAAGTGATTCCCAGTTGTGGGTCCCTAGATTGGCGGGGCTGGTGATGTCACAGAAAAGGAGTATTGTGACAAACAATTGTCTTAGTTGGGATCCAGTCGCCCATACTTGCGCTTCTTGAATTGCATCTGTCCATTCAGTGTCCTCATTAAGCATGCCGCGCGCGTAGCAAGCTTGCCTGAAGGTGTCATATGTTGATCCATTTACTATTCTGATCTCTTTGAAATTCCTCGGCCCTCTTACAACATTTAAAAGCATTCTAAGGTAGTATCGCTCCCCTGCAGCTGGATGACAGTACACAATCCTGCCAATTGGCTTTTGTTGCTCCCTTTTAGTCCATATCTTGTTTGCCACATTCCACACATATTGTTCAGGTAGTTCTGCATATGTGTATTGCCTTGCTTTAGCATCTATGGTATTCAGTGTAAACCATTCAGTGAACATAGTTTTCTTAATTGCTTCCCGTTCTATTAATGCTAGCAAGTTCTGGCTATCCGAAAGCGTGATGGGGTTCTGATCGGCCAAGTGAAATGTTAGGTGAATGACTGCTGGCCTGGAGTAGTGAATATCAAAGGCAAAAATCCGCCACGCAGCCTCACAAGCAGATAAGTACCGGCACTCAAGAAATTGTTGGACCTCGTCTACTTCAATCAGTTTCCCTGGCTCATTATTATCTGCAATGTTGTTGCTCTGCATGAAGACTGCAGTTGCTCTATCCGGGCCTTTGCTGATGTACTTGAAGAGGTATTTTATTGCTCTGGACCGATTGCACCATTCGACATTAATGTGTGCCTGATATTTTAACAACAAATACCTGTTGTATGGCACCACGTAGCGGTTATCAAGCTTTGTGGTTCCCTTTTTCACAAATACCCCGTTCTGTCTGCGCCGATAAACTAGATAACCATCTTCGTCCAGTGTAGTGCTTGCATAGAACGACTTTGGGAAATGCTTCATGCATACACCGTTACTCATGCATGGTGCAGTCTTGTTTCCCTCACCACATGACCCATGCAACATATGTTCAATTACAACTTTGTGTGCTTCTGGATCTGTTTCCTTGCAAGGGATTTCAGCTGAAATTACTTCATCAATGTCACTTGCTATTTTTGCCTGAATTCCTGCTTGTAGCCAAATCAGAATATGTGCATGTGGGAGACCCCTTTTTTGGAACTCTATTGTGTAGACAGCTGTGTATCATTTAATAAACAACAGATTAGTATCATGAAGGGCTAAATGCAACTTTAAATATTGTTGTACGGTACTATTGAATTGTGTATAGGTATAATATGTGCATGTAAGAGGGGAAAATTCCTATACAGTTATAGGTTTGAAAGCATGATGAGATTAGAAACATTAAATTTTGAAAAGTTAGCTATAAATCTGGACGCATTCGAAAGTTTTAACCTTTATGTAAAGAAGACATACCGGCATTTGTTGGACCAAAAATGTTTTTTTGGTTAATGTCTTGCATCAGTTGCGCTAGCTTTCGCTTGAAAAGGCGCGTCATGATTTTTGGTCTGTCATGCCCTTGCTGTCCTTCTAATTCCTTTAACATCTCTTCTACCTCTGGCCATTTTGGATTAACTGTGAATGTGATAAAGAGGCTTGGGTTTCCATATGCTCTGCATAATGCCATGGCATCTTGATAATTTTGGATCATGTATCTTGGGCTGCCAGTGAACGTTGCAGGGAGAACTATTCGCTTGCTAATAGATCTTGCTTCAGTGTCTCCTTTCAATACGGCATCATAGATATTATTGTACAAATCAGCCCGTAGTTTTTTTTGGTTGAATTTGATCCAGCGTAGTCGTTGTTCTTCCATTGCAGTAAATGCATCTACCAGATATTGATGGTACAACCTACCTCCGCGTAAGAGTGTCATCCCTTCATCAATGCGTTGCTGAATTTTATATGAATAGAACTCTCTCATTGTAACACATCCTCTTTGAGTTTTCCTCCTTCCACTATTCGAATAATATGGAATGTTTTCATGGAAGCCATCTTCTCCATGGGGAAATAGTAGTGGGTACTGTAGAGCCATGTAAAGGGGATGCAATTCAGATATCCTTTGTGGACCCTTTGATTTGTTTTGTATGTAAACGTCTCTTGGGGTGGTACTCTGACCAAAGTCTCCCACAATAAGCGCTGCCACTTCAGAAACTGTATAAAGGTTGTATTGTCTTTCATTTGGCTTCCGTTCCTCAATGAGCTTTAGTCTGAACTCCATAGAGTCATTAGATGTTGCCCAATCTTTCTCCATTATAAATGCCTTGGCCACACTGCTAGTCGAATGCATCATCTTCATCAAATCCAGCACAATTGTTTGGTCAACGTCCTTACTCGTCAGATTCATACACCCCATCCTATTGCGAAGTTCGTTTCCGGTGTCCGAAAAGTATAGTTGAGCATACTTGCTTTACACATTAAAGGACAGGCAGAAGTCATTATGCATGTGTTACGCACTGGCAAATCTTGAAAATATCTTTGAGAGTTTGTGTTTTAAGTAGATGCTTTAGGTTCTTTAAAATAAATTGCTAAACAATGGCCTTTTATAATTAAAGGATGGGTATAAAACCCTGAAATATACATGCCTAAATTTAAGGTGGTTGTATAGAGAGAGTTATATAAGTGATAAGTTAACTGATAGCTGTTGTTATGATAGCGGGCTTAAATTTAATTACCTTGGTGGATCTCCATGTTCAGGCATAAGTGATCCTAGTTTGTGGTAGTTTTGGCCTAAAATTCTGAAAGTATATGGTCCGCGTGACTTGTTAATGTTCTCATCAATTCGCGCTCTGAACGATGTGAATGAGAATATGCTATTGTAGACCCTGATTTTCTGCCTAAAAGCAGCACAGTCAGCAGTGTGTCCTCCAAGGAGATGTTTTAGTGGTTTAGGAGTGTCGTGTAACTTTGGCATCTTGACTTTGCCTTCTTGGCAGCATATGGTGTAGGTGAGATTCGCCTTTGTTGCTGCTGTTATTTTTTCCTCCTTCCACATGGTGGCATTGCAGAAACGACATTTATATTTAGGGTACTCTAGCTTCCCATAAAACACCTGTGTGCCTATTATAACAATTAATCTTTAGTGGATATCTCAGGCGGTATTAATGAATAAATATAAATATGCTTTCGTCTCACCGTTTGATTTATGTGCTGGGTGCAGCGTTGGTGATTGCGTTGGGGCTACCTTTGCGATGCTACCTGCACACATGTGCCATTGAGGTTGTAAGTATCACATTTGACGTTTAGTGTCTTCTAAATTTATAAATGGGCATGTGCTACAGGATATCATAGATAATTTCAGTTGGTTATACATGGATATAAATATCCATGAGGGCTTGCATCAAAAGACTCATACATGCAATATGTATATCACCATGGACTATTTCGACGATCTCTAAAATTTCATAGGTGCAGTTTATGCCCCAATTATCTTCTCCTTTGTCCTTTTCCAAAGGTGAAGCTACAAACTCTAGCCTTGTCCACATTTATAATTCTACAGCTCCTAATTTCTCAAAATTGAACCATACCTATATCGATTACCGAATAGCTCATGGATGAGATCTCAAGTGTGAAAACTGTACAGGGAGTATTTATCTCCCTTGAAGGACATGAAAACTGTGAATAAGGTGTAATTATTTCCATTCGTTTGATGTACAGGTAGTATTCCCTTTTGTGAATTTTAACCTATCTTCTTGTACTCATTCAAAAGCCAAATTTCTAGTTCTTCTAGCAGGCCAAGTTCTGTGTCCAGTTTTCATGGTGAGAACTATAAGTTTTTTGTGTTTTTTTTTATTATGCAAATGTACTCTAATAAAAATATCCCCATGGTTTGCTAACTTGAGGATGAAGTGAATGCAGCAAGAAATGCATTGCTTGCCCACAAATCTGTGTTTACTAATTGAACACATAGAGTGAAGTATGTAGGGAACTAACCACTTGCTATGTCTGTTGCAGGCAGGGATTGCTCTTCGGCTGTGTCGACATGTTGGAGGTGTCTTGTCTCCATTTGTGGCTGCGTTTTAGGAGCATGCGGTGGTTGCAGTGCTTCCTCGGCATCTAGCGAGCCTCCTGTTGCAATTGGTTAGTGTGATTTTCAAGCATGGTTTTTGTCCATAGTGGGCGAAATATAGGAGTAGCACGTGTGGTTTGTACTTGATTTAAGGGGTTTGATGATACAATTCATGGTGATCAGTAATTAGTAAGGCAAACCTGAGTTTCTTATTTGTAAACCACAAAAGGTTTGAAGTCTTCCATCTTGCCTTCGTATGGTGCTTGTGCATAGGCGTATAGGAATGCCAAGGTCTGAGAAATTTGATATGCCACCTGTTTATGCCTTTGTTATTGAACAATGTCATTGAATTCCGTGTGCAGGTATTGTATTGTTGGACATGTAAGATGTAGGTACCTTGGTTCTTCGTCGTGTCAGCCTTGTTCGTGGTATCAATAGTTGCGTTGTTGTTTCTTGTATTTCTCTTCTTCATCGCAGAGGAGGACCACATTAAAAACCCTAAAAAGATTGAGAAGTAGGCAATAGGTAGGCAGTGAATTTTCTGCAGCCACTGAGAATTGGGGTGGAGTACAGTCTGAAGAAGTAGAATTGGAACGACATAAGGGAAATTACAGACCCGAATGTGGCAAGGTGGAAGGATGGAAAGGTAGCATGAAGCAGAACCCAATCTTACCAGAATACAAACGATTGGTGTCCAGGTCAGGGAAAGTTCCATCGTAGTCTGCAAAGCGATGCCTTATTGTTTTCGAAGGCTGTTATATTCTAATTTATTGGAAAAAATCATTATATTCTAATTCTATGCGTATTTACAATTTGGGGTTATTACTTCAGGGATGACAACGCCTTTTCTTTTGAATAAAAACGTAATATTTTGTTGTCTTATTGTTGCCGTGAATTTGAAGGGGGAATGGAAGGCGATGATGCTAGGCTTGATTTCATCTATCCACTTGCGACTGTGCACCCCATTGCAACCCTGGGCAAGGTTTAATATCCAAGGCCATTTTTGTTTCTGGTTTTCTTGTCTCTTTTGTGCTCAGCATCTGTGCCCGAATCAAGCCATGCTACGTAACACATCAAATTGGATCAGAGGTTTGGAATTTTATTTTATATTGTGTATAACTATTTAAAGAAAATATCGGCCGACCTTAGGTTGGGGAGAAGCCGTTGGAATTGCTGTCTTTGGCGCGGCGATGTTCTTTTGTTCACGGTCTTTAGCAACCAGCCAAACTTCACCTCTTTTCGACTTTCACTGAATTGTATGTTGTGTTTTTAATTTGGATGTGTCTATTTGATGTAGGGTTTGCTTGTTAACTAACTGTATCACGACCTAATTTGGATAGAATAAGCATTTAGGTGAGTGAAAAACCAGTTTCTTATTTATGTGAAGCATGGCCAGAATATAGCAGTATTGATATGAGAAAGAGTACATGATAGAAAAGTAGATTCAATGTATATCTTGGTTATGCAGTACTTTCGAAATGAGAGGAGAGTCTTCGTTGTTTTCTTTTTAAATTCTTGTTTATATTCCTCGAGAATTACATATCATATGTTTTATGGCTTCTTTATCAAGAGTTGGCTGATGTTAGTATGAACCTCTGTTAGCAATTCATTGGTCAGCATCCATTAAGGTTTTAGGTATGAACTTCCAACCAAGTAATTGGATCTCACCTTTATTTCAAGTCAGTTATGAAGAACAACATCCTTATTTGCAATTTCCTTTTCCCCCAGAGATGTAGCTCAATTTTTAATTGACATTGTATATGAAAATAGCGATCAATTTGGCTAGCGAGAACTACAGAAAAAGGAACCAAATGTGATTTTAAAAATCACGACAAACATGAAACTATGTCATTTTTTTTCTACAATATTTTGTTTTTAATAGTTAGGTTCATTGAGGATGGATTTGAGCAGAGAATCATGGATCTGTGTTTAGTTGTAGCATATTAAACTATGTCAATATTTTTTTCTACAATTTCGCTTGGTTCATAAAACTTTCGGTATCAGCAGCCTCTTTGATATTTGAGAAATAGAGGACGGGAGTTTCTATACAGAGTAGATTAGAGATGGACGCTGTTAGGTTTTACATTTGAATATAGAAAAGTATCTTTGGGCGGCTTTGGTTTTAGACTTAGAAGGCAATATTGTAATATCCCTCATTTTGTAAGGGTAATTTTGAATTTTTCTTATGATCATATTACAAGTCAGATTAAATTCAGAGAAGTACGGACATTCTATGCAATGTGCGACCTCTGTAATATTTTTCTGAGTAATATAAAATACAGTTAAGGTATCTTTGGGTTAAAAGGGTCGTTTGTGTACGAATATATTTAACCCGGAGTTAAGAAAATTTTACCCCTTGGTAAAAACGACAAAACGGGTCAAAGGGGGCAAAATTGGCCTTGACTGCACCCTGGCCGCACCCTGCCGCACCGCGGCGAAGGCCAATGTCAGTGGCGGTCACGAGTCGGCCACCGCACCCCCACTGCACCCCGCGGTGGTAGCTGTCTCCTTGACAGCGTTGCAGTGCAACTTGGCTGAGGCAGAAGTAGCCTTGTTGAGTCACCTAGCCTATGCCTATAGGTCGGGGCACCTCATGGTTGATGTGTCCAGCTCGTGAGCAGTCTTGTGGGACTATAAAAGGAGGGAGGAGGCAGAGAAGAGGGTCACAAACCCAGCTGCAAGTCATCCTCTTCCTCAAGAAAACTCCATTGTTGCTCATAGTTCAAGCTTTGCTTGTGAGTGTGTTCGAATCCCTTTTGAGTGTTAGAAAGGTGTTCCTAAGTGGTATTCTAAGGCATAAGAAGGTGGGAGATCAAACCAAGAACAAATCAAAGTCGAACGAATTGATTTGGGTAAGTTTCTCCCCCAAAACTTCGAAGAACTCTCGCCTGCTGCCTTCACCGCACCCAGCGGCACGAGCCCAACCGCACCCGCGGCGAGCTTACTCGAGTTGTGTGTTCTTGGGTGTTTGGGTTCGGGCAAGGCTTGGGGCAAGGCTTGGTTCCTTCGATTCCTTTGTACTTCTGTTAGATTCATATATGTAGATATTGAATCTAACTTAGAGTCTTGTTATGGATCGTTTCATAGGGATTTATTATCCAGGATCTGTCCCAGTTACAGACTCGGAAACCTTTGTTCTTAAGCTTGTGAAGATCTCGTCAAATCTAAGTCAAGTGGCGGTTCGCTCTTGCTCATCATTCCATATTTCCATTAATTATCAATAGTTTGATTGTTAATTAATTTGGAATGATTTACTGTTTTGTTGGGATCAGTTTTGATAAATGATATGGATTAAAATATGATATTATAATAGGTTGTATATCTGTTAGAACAACGCTATTATAGATATATATTTTATGAGGATTGCCGGGAGGGAAACAATATGAAAAGAATATGATATTATAATAGGTTATATATCTGTTAGAACAACGCTATTATGAATATCTATATTATTATGATGATAGTCTAGAGGACTGTGATATGATTATTATTGTGTTGAACTGTTTAGTTAGCACGAGTAGTCAGGAACGTTGGACTATTCGACGTCCAGTCGTTTCTTTATAATACTAAATGGTGTGTAGGGCGGCAAAACCCCTAACATCATTCTGTGGGTCATGACCGATCTCAATACGCTAAGTATAGAGATGGTGGCACTTAGCTGGTGCTACAAACCTTGGAATTCATTCCCTTCAAGAGTATGTCCCTCATGGAGAAACATATGTCCTATATGTCCCTTATGGCGAAACATATATTCAATATATGTCCCTCATGGCGATACATATATTTAAAAGCCTATCACGTGAGGCGCGTTTTGGAATTAAATAAGATAAGTGCCGTCGTAGCACATGATTAAATATACATCAGACGAGTAGTGTAGCTAGGAAAACTCGTCTTGACTTTGATCAGAGTACCGTTCTCTTTCCAATCTGGATTCGCGTTAAGCGGTGAGGTTGGTTGTGAACCGAAACATCAAGTCGTTTTTGAACTCTTGTATGAGATTATTTATGTTCCCCAACATTGTCATACTTCCGATAAGACTCAATTGATTGGAGTCTTCTTTTGGGTTGATTGCTGCGAGACTCGGTCTCCAGGATCTTCTCTTGTTCATGCCTTTTGATATCTTCCAGTAGAAGTATGGTGGTTGACTATCGTCGTCGGTTATTATTCGAGGAGCGATGAGTCTAACCTAATACGACTACTCGAACCATTTGCTTTGTACCCTTGCATAGTCTTTCATTTGACTAACCAACCGCAATTGTTCTGCATGGTTGGCTGGTGTCATCCGTTTGATTCGGCACATCAGATAAACATCCGAGAAATGAGGGCTAGAACGACTATAAAGGCAAACGGTGTTTTAATGAATTTACCAGGTTGCGATCCTTGGCGGGTGATCATTAAGATCAAAACCCTTGTAATTATGTTTTACAAAGACTTTCGCTGATTACTCTGTTTTGTCCTATGGGGATTGGGATGTAATCCCCAGACATATGTTTTGACCAAAGTTTTTGGTGTTTAAATCATAATTGCTATTTATGATTTGTGTTTAAATGGTAAAGCCTGGGGTGGTTTCAGTGTGGAAACCGAGGTCACTGGCGGTAATACCTTTCCAAATGGGTTACGATTTGGGGGTGTTACAGATCTGGTATCAGAGCCAAAAGTTTTAAAACGGGTTTTGGGAATTCATGAACCATTTACTCATTTTAAATTGAGAAATGTTTTCAAAGGCTCTGAGTTTTCAAAATGAAAAGAATTTGAAATATTACCGTTTATAGTCGTGCCCTTTCTTTAGACTGATATGGAAGTAACTTCTATATTTAGAAAGACTAACTCTCGTTTCGTCATTCGTAGGATATGGGTGCCTGCTCTTCACTCCCAAAGGATAAGGAGGAAGTAGAGGCGAATCCACCCTCCCCTATGGAGCTTGAATTCCCAGTTCCAATTCGTAGTTTCAAGGTCGGAGGACCAAGTAACCCACTTGAGGAAGTAAAACACGTGCTTCCAGAGTCAGTTGTGCTAGTGTCCGACCAGACCATGGTCCCAGTGGCCGAGCCGGTAGTAGCACCACGGGAGAACATGAGACATGAAGTAGAGTTGTCAAGATATGCTAGAGGATATTACGACAACGACTACATGATTGAGATGATCCCAGAAGGGGAAGAAGGAGAAGAGGAGGAAGAAATCCTAGAAGTGGATTCTGAAGAGGATCCCGAGGAGGATCCAATGGAAGACGAAGATCCAATAGAAGATCTCGAGGAAGTCCCGGTGGAGCAGGGCTATGAACCTGATGGTTTAAGACACTTATTGGTGGATGATGAGCATACGAAGATGCAATTCATCTACCCTAGTCCGCCAGTTAGACCGACGTACTCGCCAATGACTGAAGCGGACTGAGAGAACCTCTATGTCGAATACGGCATTAGAGGAAGTCGACCCCAAGAGATACCGGAAGGTTCCCAGCCTGATCCTGTTCGGAGAAGGTGGAGGTCAGAATCCGAATTAAGGGAGATACTTCGACAGAGTGAGGAGATCTCTTTCGAAGAGCAACGTCAGATGGACAATATTATTAACCGTATTCTAGGTCAAGTAAGGCCAGGAGGGCCAGAAGTGAATGACCAGGGTGTTACCAGGCCAAGTATAAGGCCGATGACACCAGAATCATTAGACGAACCAAGTATCCCAGGGCCAAGTAGGGTGAGAAGTTTATCACCAGACCCTGATGAAGAACCCCGTCCTAAGAAACCCTGTGTGGACAGCTTGCCATATAGGAAGCGTTTCAGGGGACTTTGAGAAAGGACCGATGTAACTATAATAGTTTCCTTTTGTGTAATACTCTAGTGTACATGTGGTAAATTAGTGAATTCTCTGAGCAATTTTGTTCTAAAGCTCAGGAGATTTCCCTTTTTGAAAAAACCTTATGTATAAGTTGAAGTTTATCTTATAAAGTTTACCTAGTTTGATCCTTTCCGAGTTGATTGTTACATTAAGTATACTGCAAGGTATTAATGTATAAAATTCTTGGAAATTGATTGGTAAACAGATGATGAACACAAGGAACAATGCTCGTTCTGGTGCTGCGCCGAGTAACAATCCCAGACATAACGAGAGAAATGTTGGAAATCCTGAGAATGTACGTGAGTCCAGTTCCCAACATAATCCCGGAGGCAATGACCCAGCTCAGGGCAACGCTCCAAGGATATTTGATGAAGCGGCCATTGCAGAAATTTGAGGAATTGTCATGCAAGCAATGACCGATGTGCTACACCCGAATGTGCCTTAGGCTCAAGATGTGCCGGCATCCTCAACGGCCCCGGGAGTTGAAGAACAGGAAACTCATGTACCTTTGCATCAGGAGAATGTGGTCAGAAACAGGAATGATATTGGCCGAGCGCTGAAAGCCATAAATTCTATGAGTCCTGACAGTTTCAATGGGAAGGGTGAACCAGTTGAAGTGACGCATTGGTTTTCCCATATGGAGCGGTTGTTCCGTAGTGTGGAGTGCACTGAGACTGAGAAAGTGCATATAGCTTTTCTTCAACTGAAGGGAGATGTTAGCGAGTGGTGGGAAAACACTGGTCTTGCTGACAACCCTGATTTGAATTGAGCAATGTTTAAGACCAAGATGATAGACCGATTCTTCTCTCAGGCGAATAGGGAAGAAAAGCATAAAGAGTTTCTTTACCCTAAGATTGAAGGGTTGAAGGTGACTGAGCTAGCAACCAAGTGTAATCACTTGTTGCGGTATGCTGGATCAGAGGTATCCAGTGAAGAACAGAAAATCTGGCATTTCCATGAGTGGATGAGCCCAGAGATTAAGCCAATGATGTTGAGCCACAATTGCTCTACCTTAGAGCAATATGTGGATGCGGCTTACAAGTTAGAGGTGACTCTGGATGAGTCGACCAAGAGAAAGAATCGCCAGAGGTCGATGCAGAATCAATCTCAGGCAAGTGGATTCAAACATCCTGCGCCACCGTCTAACTTTGCTAAATCTAGCAAGGCGAAAACGGGTGGGACTCAAGGAGAGTCGACACAGCCATCGGGCCAGGGCAAGAGTCCGATTCAATGTTACAATTGTGGTACGGCTGGGCATAAGAGTACTGCGTGTCCGAAGGAGAGGAAGACATGCTTTGGTTGTGGGAATGAAGGGCATTTTCAGAAGTTCTGTTGGCAGGGAAAGCAGAAAGGAGTAGAGTCACAGCAGGGGTCTGTTAATCAGAGTAACCGACCCAGGTTTAAACGGCTCCTAGTCCTTCGGTGCAGACAAATGCCCAGAACAAGGGGAAAGCCCCAGCTGCTTCTAGAGGTCAGGGTCAACGCCTGTACGAGATGCGTGAGGCTGATGGACTTAACGCTCCAATTGCTCAAGGTACTTTATACCTTCATTCTACTTCAGTGTGCATACTGTTTGATTCAGGTGCTACCCATTCCTTTATTTCAGAGAGTTGTGTTAATAAGTTAGGTCTAGTTTGCAACGAGGTTTGTGAGCCTTTCATTGTGAATCTTCCTAATAGTGAACGCTTAGTGGGGACTAAGTGTCTGTCTGAATTTCCGATTACCATCCAGGGTAAGAAATTCAAGGCAGATTTGATCTGTATTGCCATGGCTCCATACGACATTATCCTCGGTATGGATTGGCTGACGCGTCATGGGGCGGTAATCGACTTTAGTTCAAGAACGGTGACGGTGTCATCCGGGGGCCAGAGTGTATGCAAATTCAAGGGTCAGAATGACGCTGAGAACGGCAGGCTTATCAATGCGATGGCTGTGTTTAAGCTACTTCGACAAGGTTGTGTCGGGTACCTTTGCTATCTAGATGCGCCCATGAAAGATGAACCATCGGTTCTTAATATTCCTGTGATTCGTGAGTTTCTGGATGTCTTTCCGAAAGAAATTCTTCGATTACCCCCGCATCGTGTCGTGAAGTTTTCAATTGATCTCGAACCGGGTACTGCGCCGATTTCGAAGGCACCGTACCGGATGGCTCCTGCTGAAATGCAGGAATTGAAGAAGCAACTGGAGGATCTTCTTGACAAGGGTTATATAAGGCCGAGTGCATCTTCTTGGGGTGCTCTGGTCTTGTTTGTCAAGAAGAAAGATGGATCGTTCCGACTTTGTATCGACTATCGAGAGTTGAACAAAGTCACGATCAAGAATAAGTATCCTTTGCCAAGGATTGATGATCTGTTAGATCAGTTGTAGGGAGCTAAAGTCTTTTCCAAGATCGATCTGAGATCTGGTTATCATCAACTCAGAATTCGTGAGGAAGATATTCCGAGGACTGCATTCCGGACAAGGTATGGTCACTACGAGTTCGTAGCTATGCCATTCGGACTTACCAATGCTCCAGCGGTCTTTATGGACCTGATGAATCGATGCTTACACCAGTACTTGGATAAGTTCGTGGTGGTTTTCATCGATGATATTTTGATTTATTCTCCGAATGAGGAAGTTCACAAGGAGCATCTTCGGATTGTTTTGTCAATCCTTAGACAAAATGAGCTGTATGCTAAGTTGTCTAAGTGCGATTTTTGGATCAAGGAAGTGGCTTTCTTGGGCCATGTGATAAATGAAAAGGGGGTAATGGTTGATCCCCAGAAGATTGAAGCAGTAGCTAATTGGAAACGGCCTCAGAATGTGAAGGAGGTGCGCAGTTTCCTTGGACTTGCTGGATATTACAGACGGTTCGTAGAGGGATTTTCTAAGATCGCTCTACCTATGACCGGTCTACTTTGCAAGGTCCATAAGAAGTTTGTCTGGAATGACAAGTGCGAGGCCAGTTTTCAGAAATTGAAGGAATACCTGACCTCTGCACCAGTGCTAACGCTACCAGAAGGAACTGATGATTATGCGGTCTATAATGATGCTTGAAAGAGTGGTTTGGGTTGTGTGTTGATGCAAAGAGGCAAGGTTATTGCTTATGCGTCAAGACAACTGAAAACCTATGAAGAAAACTATCCAACGCATGATCTAGAGTTAGCAGCGGTAGTGTTTGCGTTGAAGATTTGGAGGCATTATCTCTATGGTGTGAAATGCCAAGTCTTCACTGATCACAAGAGTCTCAAGTATGTATTCACTCAGAAGGAGTTGAATATGAGACAACGTCGTTGGTTAGAGCTACTCAAAGACTATGACCTCGAATTGCTGTATCATCCGGGCAAGGCTAATGTAGTAGCGGATGCATTGAGCCGAAAGACGCCGCACGAGGCAGTAGTGGCTTTGCTTATGGCTCAGACCGAATTGAACCAAGGATTGTGCGAAGCAGAAGTCTTGTACGATCAACGTCGAGGATACATGAGTATGCTTGAGATTCAGGCTACACTTCTTGATCAGATCAGGGAGAAACAGGTTGATGACGTGATCTTGGTGAAGTTGTGTAGTGAAGTGATGGACGGGAAAGCTCCCGGTTTCGTGATTCAAGAAGATGGATCACTCTGGTTTCAGGACCGGATTTGTGTGCCTGACGTTGATGGTCTTCTCCAGTTGGTGATGAGGGAAGCTCATTCGTCAGCTTATTCTGTACATCCAGGCTCTAGCAAAATGTACAAGGACCTCCGGAAGAAATTCTGGTGGCCCAACATGAAATGAGATGTGGCAGAATTCGTGGCGAAATGTTTGACTTGTCAGAAGGTCAAGATAGAGCATCGCAGGCCAGGTGGTGAATTGCTACCTCTTCCAGTTCCAGAATGGAAATGGGAAGATATTGCAATGGATTTCGTCATAGGACTGCCAAAGACGAAGAACCAAAAAGATGCTATCTGGGTTATCATTGACAGGCTCACGAAGAGTGCTCACTTCGTGGCTATTAAGTCAACGTGGGGAACCCAGAAGCTATCAGAAGTGTTCTTGCACGAGATTATCCGATTGCATGGTACTCCAAAGACCATTGTATCGGATCGTGATAGCCGATTCATGTCAAGGTTCTAGAAGGAACTTCACAAGGCCATGGGAACCGAATTAAGGTTCAGTACTGCTTTTCATCCTCAGACTGATGGACAATCCGAGAGGACTATCCAGACTTTAGAGGATTAGTTAAGAGCATGTGTACTCGACCGTCCGACTAGCTGGGAGGACAGCTCGAGTCTAATCGAGTTCACCTACAATAATAGCTGGCATGCTACTATCAAGATGGCTCCATTCGAGGCTTTGTATGGTCGCAGATGCAGATCTCCGATTTGTTGGGATGAAAACGCCGACAAGATTCTGCTCGGACCAGAGCTGATCGAAAGGACGGCCTCAGACATTGCTTTGATTAGACAAAGAATGTTGACCGCTCAAAGTCGACAAAAGTCTTACGCTGACCCAAATCGTAGGAATGTCGAATTTGAGGTTGGTGACAAGGTCTTTGTCAGAGTATCACCATGTAAGGGCGTGTTCTGATTTGGTAAGCGTGGAAAGCTTAACCCTCGCTACGTGGGACCATTTGAGATCCTTGATAGAGTGGGATCTCTAGCATACCGTTTGGCATTGCCACCATCGGCACATCCAGTGCATAATGTGTTCCACGTATCCTTGCTGAGGAAATACGTGCCAGATGAATCTCATGTGCTGAGTTATGAAGACATCGAGATTCAGGCAAATGGTACCTACGAAGAGATACTTGTGCGTCTTTTAGAGCGTCGTGTGAAGCAATTGCGCAACAAGGTGGTACCGTTGGTACGGATTCTGTGGTCCAAGTCAGGAACCGAAGAGGTTACTTGGGAGACTTGGGAAACTGAGGAGGATATGCTTAGACGCTTTCCCGAGTTGTTTTCGGCCTAAGTTTCGGGGTCGAAACTTCTTTTAAGGGAGAGGTAATGTAATATCCCTCATTTTGTAAGGGTAATTTTGAATTTTTCTTATGACCATATTACAAGTCAGATTAAATTCAGAGAAGTACGGACATTCTATGCAATGTGCGACCTCTGTAATATTTTTTTGAGTATTATAAAATATAGTTAAGGTATCTTTGGGTTAAAAGGGTCGTTCGTGTACGAATATATTTAACCCGGAGTTAAGAATATTTTTACCCCTTGGTAAAAACGACAAAATGGGTCAAAGGGGGCAAAATTGGCCTTGACCGCACCCTGGCCGCACCCTGCCGCACCGCGGCGAAGTCCAATGCCAGTGGCGGTCACGAGTCGGCCACCGCACCCCCACCGCACCCTGGCCGCACCCCACGGTGGTAGCTGTCTCCTTGACAGCGTTGCAGTGCAACTTGGCTGAGGCAGAAGTAGCCTTGTTGAGTCACCTAGCCTATGCCTATAGGTCGGGGCACCTCATGGTTGATGTGTCTAGCTCGTGAGCAGCCTTGTGGGACTATAAAAGGAGGGAGGAGGCAGAGAAGAGGGTCACAAACCCAGTTGCAAGTCATCCTCTTCCTCAAGAAAACTCCATTGTTGCTCATAGTTCAAGCTTTGCTTGTGAGTGTGTTCGAATCCCTTTTGAGTGTTAGAAAGGTGTTCCTAAGTGGTATTCTAAGGCATAAGAAGGTGGGAGATCAAACCAAGAACAAATCAAAGTCGAACGAATTGATTTGGGCAAGTTTCTCCCCGAAAACTTCGAAGAACTCTCGCCTGCTGCCTTCACCGCACCCAGCGGCACGAGCCCAACCGCACCCGCGGCGAGCTTACCTGGGTTGTGTGTTCTTGGGTGTTTGGGTTCGGGCAAGGCTTGGTTCCTTCGATTCCTTTGTACTTCTTTTAGATTCATATATGTAGATATTGAATCTAACTTAGGGTCTTGTTATGGATCGTTCCATAGGGATTTATTATCCAGGATCTGTCCCAGTTACAGACTCGGAAACCTTCGTTCTTAAGCTTGTGAAGATCTCGTCAAATCTAAGGCAAGTGGTGGTTCGCTCTTGCTCATCATTCCATATTTCCATTAATTATCAATAGTTTGATTGTTAATTAATTTGGAATGATTTACTATTTTGTTGGGATCAGTTTTGATAAATGATATGGATTAAAATATGATATTATAATAGGTTGTATATCTGTTAGAACAACGCTATTATGAATATCTATATTATTATGATGATAGTCTAGAGGACTGTGATATGATTATTACTGTGTTGAACTGTTTAGTTAGCACGAGTAGTCAGGAACGTTGGACTATTCGACGTCCAGTCGTTTCTTTATAATACTAAATGGTGTGTAGGGCGTCAAAACCCCTAACATCATTTTGTGGGTCATGACCGATCTCGATACGCTAAGTATAGAGATGGTGGCACTTAGCTAGTGCTACAAACCTTGGAATTCATTCCCTTCAGGAGTATGTCCCTCATGGCGAAACATATGTCCTATATGTCCCTCATGGGGAAACATATATTCAATATATGTCCCTCATGGCGATACATATATTTAAAAGCCTATAACGTGAGGCACGTTTTGGAATTAAATAAGATAAGTGCCCTCGTAGCACATGATTAAATATACATTAGACGAGTAGTGCAGCTAGGGAATAGTGTAGCTAGGAAAACTCGTCTTGACTTTGATCAGAGTACTGTTCTCTTTCCAATCTGGATTCGCGTTAAGCGGTGAGGTTGGTTGTGAACCGAAACATCAAGTCATTTTTGAACGCTTGTATGAGATTATCTATGTTCCCCAACATTGTCATACTTCCGATAAGACTCAATTCATTGGAGTCTTCTTTTGGGTTGATTGCTGTGAGACTCGGTCTCCAGGATCTTCTCTTGTTCATGCCTTTTGATATCTTCCAGTAGAAGTATGGTGGTTGACTATCGTCGTCGGTTATTATTCGAGGAGCGATGAGTCTAACCTAATACGACTACTCGAACCATCTGCTTTATACCCTTTGCATAGTCTTTCATTAGACTAACCAACCGCAATTGTTCTCTGCATGGTTGGCTGGTGTCATCCGTTTGATTTGGCACATCAGATAAACATCCGAGAAATGAGGGCTAGAACGACTATAAAGGAAAACGGTGTTTTAATGAATTTACCAGGTTGCGATCCTTGACGGGTGATCATTAAGATCAAGACCCTTGTAATTATGTTTTACAAAGACTTCCGCTGATTACTCTGTTTTGTCCTATGAGGATTGTGATGTAATCCCCAGACATATGTTTTAACCAAAGGTTTTGGTGTTTAAATCATAATTGCTGTTTATGATTTGTGTTTAAATGGTAAAGCCTGGGGTGGTTTCGGTGTGGAAACCGAGGTCACTGGCGGTAATACATTTCCAAATGGGTTACGATTTGAGGGTGTTACAAATATAGACTGAGTGGAAGATCATTATTATATGCAGAACAAATCAATGGTTGATCACAATGAACCCTACTGCATGATGATCTTATAACAGGTCAATTATAATTCCACGACTAAAGCTTCTAAAGTTCAAATTTCTCAGTCATAGTTTTTTTTATCGATTTATGATTAGATAAATACGTTGTGCTAAAATGACTTAAATTTGTATTCGGCCATTGCTGTGGCTTATAGCAAATTACTAATGGTTGTTCATGATTACATGTATAAGAACTTAGAAGAGAGGAATTGATTTAACTGTCTAAATATTTACAATATAGAGATCTCAGATAGTCCTGAAGTGATAAGTTATAATCTACAAGTTGCTACAACCAGATCTCCTATTAACAACTTTATTTACTGTTATCTAATAACATACTGTTTAAACCGCTTCCATAAAAAATCCCAGTTACATTCTCTCCATACCCAGTGTTAGTTTTGATTTTTGAGAGCATACACATTTATCATGTATTAGGTGATGTGCTAAAGCTTCCATCTGTAAATACTTCAAGTGTAAAAGGAACTTTCTAGAACTGATATGATGTTCTGTGTCTATGCTGTTATCTCACTCGTTTCTTTGCCTAATATTTCAGTGGTGGTGGGAGTCTCTTGGCATTTTCAGATGCAAAACCAAGCAATGGAATAGATTTTGTAGCTTCTCGTGAAGGGGATCCCTATTAAAATAATGAAGGTAAAATTACTTGCTAAACAATTAGAGCAAACTCAATGGAGTTGGACCGGTTCTTTTGTTTTTAATATCGCATGTTAATAGATTTGAGCTCCTGCGGTTCGACTTATGACTATTTACATTTTTGTTAACCAATGTCTACAGGCTTATATATGATGAACATATTTGGATTACTCAAACTTCTTATTGGATCTCACTGGTTAGCAATGCTACGAACTTATGTGGGTCTTATTTCAAAATGATAGAATTAGTAAGGACAGTATCATTGCAAACATGAAAACCTAGAGTATTTGAAACGGGAGGAATATTTTAAGAGGAGGCAATTTTTTTTCCCAGTTGCCTAACTAACCCACAATTAGTACCCATAATTGCCTTTAGTCCTCATCCTCGATAACAAAGAGCCTTCTTTTCAGCGTGGTCGGGTTCGTTGCATTTTTTGTAATGTCATCTTCAATCCTACAAAGCAACATGACACGAAATCAATTATGCAATGTCAACAGTAACAACATAATTCAGAATGCAGCTGTATATACTAACATGTCATTGCTCTGGGGTGTTATATGCTTAGTGGAGTTGTTGTTTTCATGCCGATCAGGGGGTGTTATATGCGCAGTGGAGTTGTTGTCTGGATGCAGACTAAGATTGTCCTCCAAGCACTGCAGTTTCCTTTTTTGGGTCCAGGACACGCATTTGCCATCTACGTTTACAACACACACTTTGCATACCATTACAGTAAAGGTAATTTCTGATCTAGGCTAAGATGTTATGATGTATGGTAAAAGCAATAGCTTTCCTTACATGTCATTATTCTCCTGTGACAACTCGCCATCCACTGGATTTTCACCTGTATGCAGCGCAACCCCTTCATTCATAATGACAGAAGCGGAAGCAGCAGCCTGTAGATGGGGTTTTGAACAAGTGCCATGTGCAATGAAGGTAACTTACAGGTGGGCTAAATAAAAAACACGCAAGTGTATTGTAGGTGGTGGCCCAAAAAAATATACCTTTTCACTTGCTAAGCTGCGAATTGTTTTGCTCGCACTGAAATTTTCATGGTCCCCGTGATTGAAGTAGGTATGGGTCTTTAGCTCGAGAACATGATACGTATTCGTCAGGGATTGTATTTCCTACGGTAGGACGCTTTCATCGACATCATCCTACGCGGAACATACGACAAGGGAGGAAAGAGTCAAGTGTAAGTACAACTTTACATTGATGCTATTTGTACGCGTTGGAAAAACGTACCGCCACTTCTTCCAACAGGCATGCTGCTTTTTTTTTTAATTAAGTTGTCTGTAATCTCATCGAACATGGTGATGGCAATTGAGGCGGACTCGTCGCATATGTCTAAATGGAATCGGTACCTGTGGGTAATTTGGCTATGGTAAATAAGAATTGCTTCATAGTGAAGGTGTAGGGCTGGCTAGAACATTTAGTAAGAAATTACCTTGTTTGTGGAAATTCACAAATCTTCGAACATGACTCGCACCAGAACTGATCACCCACCTTTCTTACTCCTTTTTTTCAATTGCCCATGGGACACGAAAAATAGTACCAACCGAACTTTGTCCTAACATTCTCAATCTTCACTTTACAATGGAGGGTTATAGATTCCTAGCATGACAAAAAGGCGAGTAAGTAGATGGCAGACAAGATGTAGCAAATAAGTCATAGTATGCATTGTTCAGAACTTGCCTTTTGATTGTCTGCTTTTTGCTCCCTTCCCAGCTGCAACAATTGTAGGAGTGTTCCCTCTCTCGGGACTTGTGGCCCGAGCGGTCGTGCCGTAGCAGGAAGGTCTGCATTGCTGTAGCGAAAATGTAATAAGTAAGCGGCGCAACTTAAAAAATATGGTAAGTTCGAGCACAAAAACATTATACATCATCAATGCGTTGAATTCTTGGATGGCCGAGATTTCTTCCCCGTCATGTATCAATGTTGCTGAAGTGCTCGATAAGTATATCTCCCCTGTAGACACATGAATGAAATGAGATGGAGAGAGAATACAAATGTGCCTAAATGGTTTACCATGCTATATTAAATGTGTCAAATAGCTAGTCTATTCTATCTCTGTCATCTGAGGTTACTCCTACGGTTGGCAGGTTAGGATGGTGTAGTACAATGTCAGGTGAACACCATTGAATGTGGGCAGTTTTAGGCATCTTAAGCAGTGGACCGAATCAGGGGAGCCAAAACTGGACCGTTAGCCAGGGCTGCTACAGCAGGTAATCTCAGTCTCAAAGAGTTCCCTTTGTTATTAAGCTGCTATACATTTTTTATAAAGCTTATATATGGGTCAAATAGTAGCCCGGCTCCACAGTTCTCACTCTCGTTCTTCTTACTCTTGAGACTAAAGCAACAGTTGCAACATAGTGAAAATAAAAATAGTATATAACACTTAGGAATAAGTCACATGACCCTTGTCATACCAATATATGTTTACTCAATATCCAATTTGTTTGTTTAACTGTTGAACTCTTTAGAGCCTTATCTTGTCTGTATGCTTACGCCTATGGATTATGATAAAAAGCCAGCAAATTAAACTCATTTGGCAGATTTACTTATTTCATTTCTATTGATGAAATGACACACAACAAAAGAAGTGGTATGGGCTGTCTAAATTTAGCTTCCATGCAAATATAAATGGGTAACCTTTTTTTTGCTCTTTAAGTCGTACCTTTCCACTCTTTCACATGCATTCTGGGCAGAATGAGGATGTACTTCTCCTGTGCCTTAGCATTTCTCTCAATAAACTCATGGAATAGGCTGCCCCACAGTGTCACGCGGATGTGTCGGCCTCTGCATAGGGTAGGAGGCCAAGGAAGGTTGGTGTCAATAATATGTTAAAGGAACACCTTTGCTGTCAGGGGTAAGGCCAAATAGCAACGCACCTTTCATTTTGAATATGAATATCTAGCAAGTGCGAATTGTTTCTAGTTGGATTGATCTGTCCAATACGAACCACGATTCCTATCACATCTGCGCAATATTCATTCAAGATTTAGTATGAAATGCTCACTTGATGGGGCTACAACATTTCAGATTTATGTATAGAGTCATACCAAGAAGGAAGGTGGACCCATTCAAAGCAATATCCTCAAAGGGCGTCAGCTGGAACGTATATCGCTGGAATAGGGAAGCATCACATTCAAGGTTCTTCATTATGGTATTGCCTTCCAACTGGATGCAATGTTTATCGCCGTTTCGCACTCGGAATTTGTCTTTGTTTGGCTTAACAGTAAACCCTTTAATGGTATAGCATTGACCTTCTTCTACCTTTGTTGCGAAACGATGTGCTATCCCGCTCCATGTAGTACAATGTATAGCCCCGCCCTAGAATGGACATGGGAAAATGGCAAGTTGATAGAGCGTACATAATTTCAAATTCAAGTAGGTCTAAGAGCTTCATGGAAAGTTGATAGAGCTACATGCAATACAATTTCATTTTGATGTGCAAAGGGTAGATTAAGATATGGAACCTGTAAAACCATGGGTAAGCCAACCAGAAACCACATATATAATATTTGAAAATCTAAAAAGTCTTGATGCAGAGGTGTATCGTTTTCATTAAGAAACCACATATATCAAAATGCAGCATATGTAAAGAGTCTTGGCAGACAAGATTTAGCAAATAAGTCATGCATAGGATGACGATCTTATATGCAGAACAAATCAATGGTTGATCACAATGAACCCTACTGCTTATGTGTGAACTTTTAGTTTGTCTTTGTCATTTTTGCATGATGATCTTATAACAAGGCAATTATAATTCCACGACTAAAGCTTCTAAAGTTCTAATTTCTCAGTCATAGTTTTTTTGTTGATTTATGATTAGCTAAATACGTTGTGCTAAAACTACTTAAATTTGTATTCGGCCATTGTTGTGGCTTATAGCAAATTACTAATGGTCGTTAATGATTACATGTATAAGAACTTAGAAGAGAGGAATTGATTTAACTGTGTGGTTCTGTGTCTATGCTGTTATCTCACTCGATTCTTTGCCTAATGTTCTGCCTTTTGTATACCATGTTACCATTGTTCTGATATTTCTTCCATCCCATGTGATTATGTTTTGTGTACTTCTATCTTGCCATATTCTATCTCATTGTTTCATGCATAGGATGAAGCCTTACTAATGTATTTGTTGGCGGTGGGGCTGTAAAGAAAAGGCCCTTGAAAAGTAGTGCTTATTTGTGGTTTCTTAATGAATATTTGGCAATTCAGTTAGTAATTTTGACCCTGATATATCAA
This sequence comes from Rheum nobile, assembly GCA_027886185.1. Lineage (NCBI taxonomy): Eukaryota > Viridiplantae > Streptophyta > Magnoliopsida > Caryophyllales > Polygonaceae > Rheum > Rheum nobile. The sequence continues at coordinate 2,828,592 of WOAB01000127.1, forward strand.
TTTCTGTGTAGGTTAGAAGATGTGGAGCAAGAAAACTGAAAGTGAAGCCCCCCTTAAATATATGGAGGATCCAAAAAGTAATTGAAAAGGTAGAGAAAATACATGTTCATCGGAGAGGATGTAGTCGATGCTGATAGGCTTCCCTCTCAAGTCTGTTGAGTCCCACTTACGACAAACCATAATTCTTATTGTGCAGGCGGTTCCAAAACTCAGCTGGCCCAAAGCAATGTAGGAACTGTCTGATGGCGACACAACTATATCAGGTCCAGTCTTGTTGGGCGGAGTTATGGGAGCTATACCTTTCCCTTTCATTGATTCATCACAAGGGACGGCAGATGAAGCCTTCCTGTGGGAGTCCTTGGATGTAGACATGCTAAAGGAGATGAGAGGTGATGAAAATTCAGAATTGTTATAGATGCCACCAACTTTATTTGAAGAGCATATTTAAGAAATTTGCAGCTGTAGGAAAGCCTTTGAGACCCTCTTCAACGTCTGACTTGTGTAGCTCAAAGGGTGTGCTGTAATTATCATTATTGTAGGCTGTTAAACGTCCCAACTGTGTAGCTGGAAGGACAACATCTGATTCTTATTGTTGCACGTATAAGCCTATTGAAATTCTTCAAAAAATGTAACTAATAGAATTGTGATAAGCTGGGCCCAAATTGGTAATCCGGTTGGCCCATATCAGCTGGGCCCAAAATGTAACTGATAGAATTGCACGTATAAGCTTTCCCATGCTATGGGTTTTAATACGTGTTTCAGCAAGGAGAGCATTTAAGTGGCTAGGAAGCCAACTTTTATATATATATAGATTGTTCCACTTATAGATAGAATTGTAAGTGGAATTTGTGTTGTTCAGTGCCCATTGTCTGTATAATTTGATTTTAATCTAACTAGGATGGAGTAGGAAGGTTCCCAACATGGAGCTTAAATGCATATCACAATAGATTAGAATTTACTGCTTACATTCCTCGCAATTATGGTGTAAAGATATACTCCATCCGATCGTATATAATTGTCGTCTTGAGTAAAAATAATTGATCGAAATTAACTTATGCTTCTTTATATTGGAAATACTCCTCTGTCCATCTCGTTAATGAGATGCACTTTCCCATACATATGTGGGAAATACTCCTCTTTATTTAATTAATGTATTAGTCAAGTGGAGTCACTTCTTTACTCCTAAATTAATTAGTTTGACTACATATCCCTATTCTCTTCTTCTTTACGGAGGGATTTATTTGTTCGTTCCATGCATCTCATACATGCACAAGCTTCTAATCCAATTTCATACTACACAAAAAATCTCTAATCACTCCCCAAATTAGCAGCTATTTTTTTTTACATTTTGTTTCACATAACCTCTATGTATCATGTACTCTATTGTGTAATACTGTTTCATTTAGTTGGATGTCATGTTATTTTATTGAATGATTAATTTAATTTAACCATCTTTTTAGTTTACTATATTATGTTTTTTAACTTCTTTAGACCTTGATTTAACTAATATGTGTATGTTTAGATTCTTCAATTTTTAATGAATTAGTTTATACATGTCTCACTTGTAGACAACATGAACCCATCGGACAAGTAGCATGATGATAAGTCGAATGTCAATCACAATCTTAATATGAACCTATTGCCAGAAAAGGATGAAAAGGATGTCGTTGTTGGTGTAGTTCATGACTTTGATTTGCACAAGCTTCTCATGGAAATAGAACATAATTCAAACGAAGGCATTCACAAAGTAACGTTGGAAATGTTGAATATCTTCCTTTCAAATTTTCACTGGAGTTCAAAAAAGATCGACTAGATATGCCTCTTACTTGCCATTCTACTACCAATATTTTATTGCTTCTGTTTTAGAAAGATACGAAGGGTTGCTTAATGTAATCCAATGCGATGCTAAATGTTCTTAATTTATTCCATTGTTATGTTGGTATTTTGTTGATGTAATAGTATTAGTCTATGAGTGATCACTTGCATGGTAGTTTTAGCATATTCGAATCAAACTATATATTTTGAATAGACTTTCCTTAAAGCATAAACTTTGATCCTTCATACATGAAGCCTAGCCAAATAAATTTTGAAGTACACATACCAAATCCATTAGATATAATCAACTGGTACATAGAAAATTAAGTTGCTAGCATATTCCTAACATTTTCTACTAATGCATAATCACAACTAATTTGTCTAGGAAGTATACCTTCTCTTTATATCCTAGCCTTATTTATATGTGGAATTTTATATCGGTTGGAACCTTCGACTCTCATTATTTACTTCATACATAATTGTAAAGTTAAGAACACATGGTTGATCTTTGATGCCGAGTATTCTTCGAAAGCCTTCTCAACAGCTTGAATAAGTTCATCCACAGTCTTTGTGGACTGCTTATCTTGTAACGCTTGGATTGCACTGAAAAAACCAAGATCAAGAACATTTAAGTCCGGAGAGTTAGGCGGCTGGGAAATCAATCTGATGTCGAAACCATTTTGTGATGTAGCAAGTCGAAATCCCTCATCTTCTAGACGAACATGTGTTTTAGCATTGTCTTGTTGAATGAAGATTGTGCTTCTTGAATCCTCGCTTGGCCACATAGCTTGAATAGATGGAATGACCTTTTCGAGTAAAAAGGCTTGTATAACTTCTTTTGTCACAGACGTGATCGGTTTTGTTTCCAAAGTCCCGACTTCTCTGTTTCGACTTCGTCTTAAAGCTGGTTGCTTAGTGACAAGTGGAAACACTCCTATTTTGGCTGAAAATACTTCATTGCCTTCATGATCAAACCTTGGTCTTGCAATTTTAGTTAGAAACATTACTTTCCGAATGTAGTTTTTAATCTGACATGTACGCAACGGGTCTTCTTCTTGTGGCAGTAGGTAGTAACATCTTGACTTCTTTGACATGTAGAACCATTTCTCATCAATGTGCACAATGTTGTACATATCTACAAATTTTGGCTCAAGTGGCATACTGATTCTATCCAACATAGACATGCAAAACTGAAGTTACGCCCTCTTGTGCTCATCCGTTAAATGCGGCTTGATGGCATTTGAGTGACGTCGAATGAGACCTTGTTTAAAGAGTTTATGTACAACGCCATAACTTGTGTGTAGAGCTTGAGAAAGTGATCTTACCGTTCTCCTATGATTTAACGGTATATCGGATATACAACTTAGGTCAACTTGAACTCGCTTACGATCAACATTTTTTGTTTTTCTTTCACACATTGAATGTTGTACTAGCTAGGGTATTCTTTGCTTGTTTCCAAATCCATTGAATTGTTCGTATAGGAACCGACAACAAATAAGAAACATCTCTTATTGTATTCTTTTTTAGCTTACCATTTATACTCTTCTCAAGTAAGGTGTTGTAGACCAATTGTCTTTCCTCGTTCGATAAGAATCTTAGGATGCGTTGTTGCTCCCCTATATAACACACATGATAACAAAAATTAGATATATAGTCATTTAAATTTATCACTAATTAAAATAACATGATCAACATATCCATAATTTACACTCTGCCAATTATTAGTGCTTCTAAGAGAATCTATACTTGCTTATTTGGGTTCGATTGCCCACATACAACACACGTGATATGAGAAATTAGAGATATAGTCATTTAAATTTATCACTAATTAAAATACCATAATCAACATACCCATAATTTCTACTCTGCCAATTGTTGTTGCTTCTAAGGGAATCTATACATGCTTATTTGGATTCAATTGCCCATATACAACACACATGATAGAAGAAAATAGATTTATAGTCATTTAAATTTATCACTAATTAAATTAACTTAATTAACATACCCATGATTTCTACTCCTTTGTCATTTATTTTTATAAATTGTAAATGGGAGATAGCATAAATGAAGAACATTAGTCATCTCTATGTTGTAGTTTCCTACCAAAAATATACCTATATAATTGCTTGTACACTTTTTTACTGAGGAAAGCAATCTAGACAACAGATAATGGGCATTGTCATGTATATACAATAAGATTGAATCTTATTAGCATAATTAGACCGAGTTAATATCAGAATATAAGCTGGTAACTTTCCCATTTTGTTTCCTTTTGGAGATTGAAAAATGACTGATCGATATACTTATGTATAAGTAGTGGATGGAGATCTACATGAATACAACATATAAGATAGACCAATATATGCTATTCGATTTTATTCACACATAAACCATGCAAATAGGAAGAGGAATTCATAGAGAAACTGATGCAATCTTATATATTGCTTAGCCTCAGGTATCATTCTAACATCAAGTACCCCTTAGCACTCCTATTTGTTGCTTAATTGGTTTTTGCAAGTCCATAAAATTAAGCAATGTTGATGTTGGGTGCTTAGGTAAGTATTTGAATATTATAGAGGAAGCATTTCAAAACAAAGAGGGGACGATTGTTCGACGGTTCGTGCGATATTGCCGAAAAATAGCAGCAAGCAACAAAGCAACAAAATTTACATTGTTTCAGTATATTGTCGAAAAATACATCTAGAAATGACTTACCGGGTTCTTCATCTCGATCGATAGTTAGATCGATGATTGGGTCTTCGAGTTTTTCTTCTATCTCGTCGTGACCCAAATTCTCAAAGATGTTGCCTTCACCTTCTATTTCTTCTTCAACTTGATCTGGATTTACATTTGGAAAATTGCTCGTATCTCCTTCAAACTCCAAACTTGGTACCTCATTTAGATCAAATGAAAAATATTCAGATGGTAGAGCATTCAAATCAATATTATTGTTGCAAGCCATGGTTAAAGGAGATTTTGTAGGTCTGGTTTTAGTATCATGTACTTCCCAGTTTGTATATATGGTATGTATTTGAAATTTTGCCTCCAAATTATATCAGAATATTTGAAAATCTTTTATAATTGTACTTTGTATACTTGCATATTTTCCTTTGGCTCCAAAAATGAAAATTTTCAACATTTTTTACAAGCTGAATTGGTAGAAGTTAGCTGCATGCCTCAATCTTTTGTTTTCAATGAGATGCCTAATGCAGGCTTTAGTTGCTCACATTAAATTAGAGGTGTATGAGTGTCTCTGTTTTTTTCACAATTATGAGGAGTTTTAATTAACTTCCACCAAAATTCTTATTTTCTTAAATCTTGTGCACGTGTATAGAACGATAGTTATATACAATCAGAGGGAGTATATGTTGTAATATATCAAATGAACAAGAATTGGATTGATAGTAAAATTGTCATCATAGGAGCTTAGGTATCAACTACTGAAAACTCTTCTTTGAAAATGCAAAAACAATCATTTTTTATGAATCATGCATTTTGTGTAAGATTTTATTAGGTGGGTTGAGTTAGGTTATATAGTCCACATGTACAGGTTTCATTTTCATTATTTATGCAATTGATAAAAAAAAAGGTGTATTGTCGGTATTGAGTATGTTATATTCCATTAAGTGATGAAAATTTTGCTTAGTTGGTACCGCTATATGTCTACCTCTGGTTTTTAAGTTTACAATACAAATACACAACTTATCAGTCTTTCCTTGACATTTGTACTCGGAAACAATACAAATATCAACATCATTTCCTGCATATTTACTTCCCCAAAAACAACTTAATCACTACACTAAAAAACACTCCTAAACAAGCACAATGACCCATCAACTCATAAATGAGGAAATAGAGTGGAAGATTATACAAAAACAAGCACCATTTTGAAAGGCTCTGATTTCCCATTTATGTACAATTATATGTCATTACATATTATTTTTTCCTCCTAATATAATATTTGTATATACTCCCCCTTGGCTATTTTTGACTTGATATCGTCTCTTCATCGTACATGTTGTTGCTAGCTGTTGGTTTCTATTTGCTAGTTGCTTGTCTACACATCACTCCAACTGATTTTGTGGCCATAAATAAGGTATGTAAACCATTAAAACTATTCACCATATCTCCCTTTTAAGCTATAATCATGTTATCATATTATGTAACACTAATATTTGCAAGCTAGTATTCGTTTTAATTGGATTTAAATCGAAGTAAAATGTATACTTTTGACATACAGTGCTATCCAGAACGGCTTGGGTCGAAACCACTGTCAAAGGACAAGATAGATAAGGTTCAAGATCAATGGATTACTTTTGTACAAATGTTCATCTTTTAATTGATCAAATTGTGCAAGTGATATTATTAGGAAACATTAATTAGTTTACAGGATATTAGTGATTTGTTCATTAGCGACTATGAATTGATGACCAAGGTACATGATTGATATTGTGAACGATGTTTGATTTTATTTGGATGGTTGTCGGATGTTCATTGTAATTTTTTGTCATAAGTAAATGATATAGAATTCGATCAGATTTATCCATCATATTGTTTATAATAGGGACCCAATAAATAGGACATACAATATTACTACGGTTGTAATAAATTAACATTGATGACAGTTTACTACGGTTCTAAAAATTTTACTATGGGTGAATCATTCCTTTTTACGACGGTTTAAACAACTTTACTACATGAACATTTAACACGTTCATTCCATTTTACTACGGTTTAAATAATTTAACTACATGTAAAATTACCACGGTTCTTTGGTTGAAACAACTTTACGACATGTCCAATTAACACGGTTGTCATTATTACTACGGGCTTTAAGAGGGGTGAAAAAAGTGCATTTTTACTACGGTTGTCTATTCACTACGGTTGTATGTAACCGTAGTAAAACACTACAACGACCGTGGTAAACAATTTTACAGCGGCCACTTTTACTATGGTTCATAACCGTAGTAATATATGCATGTGGAATCCTAGTAAAGATAGAATACCATAAATACAAGATATTATATCTACTTGGAGCATAAGTAAGATAATGTAGATAAGGTAATAATATTTCCTTCTATAAGATATATGATCTTATATCCCTTGGTGTGCAATATATCCATAAGCAAGATCAACGAGTCGTATGTGGCTACGTGTCATAATGACTCAGGGCACTATATGTGAACGAGATTCAGGGTCCCTAACAGATACCTTCAATAAAAAATTCGACAACTCCAAATGTCGGAAGAAAAATTACAAGCAGCTCAAAATCAGCTTGCACTAACCCTAAATTGTTCTAGAACCCTTGACCTACTTCAAAGGCTCACAAAAAGGCACAATTGCATATTAAATTTTCAACACAAATATTGGAAGCAAAGAGACAAAGTAACCAACTGTATGCTTACAGACCGTAACACTAAATACTATCAATCAATTGCTAAGATTCGATCCATTAAGCAAACTATTAATAAATTTCAAAATTAAGAGGGTCTAATGACTTATGACTCAACGTAAATAAATGATGAAATCTCAAAAGAACTGAGTTCTATATACTTAATCAACCTGTTGTCAAACATCATATCAACTTTATCAATTATACAAAAGGAAATAAATAACGAAGACAACCACACCCTATTAAGAATACCAACACCAGGAGAAAAAAGAAAAGCGGTTTATGAACTCCCTAACGACAAAACTCCGAGAACCGGTGGATTCCCTATAGATTCTTTCAAACATTAATGGGATATTATTGGATGTACAATCACTAATGCTACTACATCATTTTTTCATTCTGGTCGAATGTTGAAAGAAACCCACCATGCATATATTACACTTATACCAAAAGTAGAAGCTACACTAAATATCAATCACTATAGACTAATTAGTCCATGTAACACCACGTACAAAATTATCACGGAAACTATAGAAAATAAACTGAAACCTCTGCTCCCAAGACTAATTCAGCCTTTACAAGGAGCCTTTGTTGAAGGGTGACTTAATCAGGATAATATACTAATAGTACATGAAATTTTTCATTTTTTCCACAAGAAGAAAACTAGAACATTAGGTTGGATGACACTAAAATTAGATATGGAAAAAACATATGATAAACTATGATGGGACTTCATTGATCATATACTCATTGCTTTTGGATTTCACAACAAGTTTGTTAGTCTAGTAATGGCTTGCATTACAACATCGTCATACTCTGTTCTTGTTAATAACGAACTTGGTAATATCCTAACTCCCTTATGTGGAATCAAACAAGGAGTCCAATGGCTCTCTATATATTCGTTCTTGTAATGGTATATTTGGCAAGGTCGCTTGACAATGAATCCGAAAGACCTAATCCAAGGGTAGGTATCAAACCAGTACAAAATGACACTCCAATCCCTTTTCTAAATTTTGCAAATGATACCCATATTTTAGCTGAAGCAATAGTACACTCCACAAACTACATCAAAACTTTCCTTGAAGATTTCTCAACTAAGACTGGACCAATGATTAATTTTCATATAAGCTCACTACAATTCTATGCTAATATAACGCACCAAGTCTCATCTCAATTAGCTTGCATCCTACAAGTACCAATAATCCAATATCTGGAAAAATATTACGTATACCAATTATCATAGGTTGTGTCAATAATGCAACTTTTCAAGATTCCATTAAATCTATAAAGAAGTAATTATCAAAATGGAAAGACAATTCTCTTTCTCAAGTAAGAAGAGCGGTGCTAATACAGGCGAACCTCCAATCAAAATAAATTTCCTAATGTAGAGTTTTTTACCTCCTAAAGGGGTCTTGGAGCAAATTGATAATGTAATGAAATCTTTAATCTAGAACAAAATGGATTTAACGGGTTTTCATCCATTAGTTAGCTGGGATCGGATATGTACCCCGAAATCTGAAGGGGGACTAGGATTAAGGGACTATTTAGATTCCCAGATATAATGCATTAAAATGCATTATCTTGGCTATCCAAACGCACCCTAAAGGCTGCTGAAATATGCAATAAATCCCTTCAAATGAAATGATTATGGAAGCTCCTTACTCAACCTGACAATGCTTTTGTTCAATTCATAAAAGAAAAATACATAAAGGATAATTGCCTTTTCAACCTCCAAAAGAAAAACCACTCCTGGCAGTTCTCTATGCTCCTTAGTTTAAGAAATGATTTTAGAAAGGACATGCGATGTCAAGTAAAAAATGGTAACAAAATAAATTTTCGGAACGACCAATGGGTTAAAGACAAATCATTGAATGACGTTTTAGGTATAGAACTGACATGAATTAATGTTTCAGACTTCCTAACAATGGACAAAGAATGGAATATAGAAGTGTTAAACCAATGGCTCCCACATCATTTGGTGCAAAAAATTATACATTTACCTATTCCCATGCATGACTGTGAAGATAGATTGGTATGGCAACCCTCGTCTACTGGAAAATACTGGGTAAGCTCGACAACTATATCACTAAATAAGACTAGGCAAGGAACACAACAACATAATCTCGAATGGATTTGGAAGCTTAACATACCGCCTAAGGTGAAACATTTTATATGGAAAGCATGCTCTGATTCTTTACCCACAACGAAGCGATTAAATAAACACTATAATAAAGTACATGTTGCGTGCATCCTATGTAGAGAAGCAAATGAAAACTCAAACCACCTATTCTTTGACTATAAGTATACGAAAGCTATACTTGAACAGACTGGACGACAACTAAAAGAAATGCCTGATACCGGCAATGCTGACAGATGATTTCAAGGAAAACTTATTCTATAACAGATCATCGATGTCTAATTTTGAACTTTCATGCTTTAGTTGGTGGCATATCTGGATTCAAAGAAACTCTGTTATCTGTTGTAATCAATCCATTGATTCACTTAGGAGTGCTGAGATTTGTGTTGCTTTTAGATTTTTTCGAATGGCAGCAGAAGAACACAAACAAAAAAGAAGAGAAAATAGGAACAAGTAAATTGCATTGACAAAACCTGCACCTAGCTATATCAAACTAAAATTTGATGCCTCGAGGGTAGGCAACAGAGAGACTCATATAAGTTTCGTACTTAGGGAAATGAATAGTAGTATTATTGCTATGGATAGGCAACACTTCCAACCAAAATTGGTTTTACAGACAGATGCCACTACGATGTGGGTTGGAGTGGTTCATGCATGTCGATAATCATGAAGTTAACGATCGAAGGAGACAACCTGACAGACGTTAATGCTTTACAATGGAAATAGGACACACCTTGGGAAATAGATATGATCATTGAAGACACAAAGAAATTCTTAGCTCATTTTGAAGAGATTAGAATCCAACAATGTTATAGAGAAGCTAATCAAGTGACGAATTATTTATCCACAAAGCCATGTAATATAAGAATGCTTAGGGTCTACATTATAGGTGGCCAAAGAACCACAATAGGGAACCTTCACCCTATGATGAAGTATGATTTAGGATGGACCTTTCTCTGAAAGACAACCTAATTCTTAACTATGTATAAAAAAATTCTTTTCAAATTCGTAATATTCCATTAATTTTAGTTGCATCGATAAATCTTATTCATATTAAAGTGTTAATTTGCAATTGGACACGAGTAATGTCTCCTCCTAAGCATGTTCATATCATTAGTTAAGTGAATTGATGGTAGACCTGCCTTGCTTATGTGAATCAGTTGAATAATGTGGACAGTTGGGTCAAGCAGGAAATACTAGATTCAATTTTGATAAATCAGTTTATCTTCTCTTGGAGTTGATAAGATTGTGAGTTGAATCAAGATGAATAGCTTCTAGTTTGTACCAAACTTGATGTGGCTTTCTCTCGGGATGTATCCCCCTAATAACGGTCAGTAGGACATACATTGTATAATATTTTTTTAGAGAACTCTAGTAACCATGCTTAACATGTGATGACATAAGATTCCATGGTAATTACTTACGATATGTTTTTAAATAGTTTGATTTACTAATTTGGTGGAAGCTTATGAAATGGATGACACTTGTCTACTTTCAATCATGATTGTTACTAATAAAGGTAACAAGAAAGTGCATGCACAAGGGCACCACCTCATCAAGGGTGTATCCTTTCTTGGCAATTATATTGCACCCAATGGTAGCATTTCGAATTGCATATTTAAGGGAGAAGGTGTGGGTGATAAATTACACTGCGGACGTATGGCTTACACCGCACAAGGATAAGCTAGTCTAGGCATGGTGCAATACATGTCTTCATTTCCCCACAAGAACATCAAACATGCAAAATCAAGCCCAAATTTCCCACTTTGATATGTAGTAATGTGTATTAATTATTAAAATCGTAATATTTTCAGGGTCAAGGATCAACACTCTATTATCAAGGACATGATCCAAATATCTATTAAAGGGTTTGACACGCTCGTGATACAAATCCACAGTATGTTCAAGGATCAGGTACATGTAGTCAAGGGGGCTATGAAGTAGGATCGTTTTAAGACGCCCAATGAGATCAAGGATGCGCCAAAATGGGTGAAGACTTTGTTTAGGCTCCTTAAGTGTAAAGTCTCGGCCGAGTGCATAAGACTACTATACAAATAAGAGGTTACGACAAAAGATGAAAAAAATACATGAGGAAGAATGCCATGATGTGTGGTGGAGACCCTCTCTTGGGCTGCCTTGCCCACACACGATCCATAAATATATACATGCTGGTATCCCAATAAAGCCAAGTGGAATTTATATTATTTAGAAACAACTAAAGTGGAAAGGAGTTGGTCATGAAGATCTCAGAGATGATGATGTCATGCCTCTCACAGCAGAAGAAGTCGTTATACTTGGCCGTGATTCACGGCCAAATACAACGACTTCTGAAACCCGAGCACGTCTAGTTTGCAAGAGCCCCTGAACGACGATACAAAGAAGGGGAGACCTAAGAAGAAGAAGAATTCGACCACGAGGGATCCGAGTTGGTTTGAGCACGAGGCCATGGAGCAAAAGAAGAAGTAAGATGCCAAGAAATCGTCCGTCCGATCTAGAGGACGACCTTCGAGCAGTCGGAGTGTCGCGTGACCTATCCCGACCAATGATGTAGAAGGGTCTGAACGAGAAAAGGATGTGATTTGGCTCAATTTAATTAGGGTTGGTCAAATATTGACCCATTCATGTTTGACTGCATTTGCTCGGTACGAGACGTAGTGGCTGATGGTCATTGTGGATACTGTTCCTTAGCTGTATTATTAGGATTGGGCCAAGAGTAATATAAATATGTACGGTGGGAGCTTTCAAATAAACTACGATAACTTCAAGAGTGTTACAGACCAACGAGCATGGTGACCGATATAAACGACCTTATCAAGTTAGTCAATTATACGTGATTGTGCTCAAGCGATCATTACATAGAGATGCCTTTGTTCTGGTTGGCGTTTGCTACCAAATTCCAGGTGGCTCTTGTTTTATTATCATGGAGTGGCCCTAATACATGCATCCCAATGATAGCCCCCTGGGAGCTGGGCTTCCTACTAAGGTGCATACGATAACACTAGTAGGCAACTGTGATCATTTTGTCCTGGTAAGGACACTTATAATAGATCATTATTTTGTCCCGGTATTGGACTAACACTAACTTTAAATTTCTACAGGTTTGTCTAGTGATGACTGTTGTCCTATCCCACTCCCACACGCCGTTGGACTAGCCACCGTGATAGAAGTGTGCATGGATGGGATACACTGGTTAAGGGTAGGATGTAATATTATGTTACAGAACATGCTAGACATGGTCGCCCCACATTAGTTTTGTAATTTTGGGGATTTTTTTATCCAAATACTACAAATGTTAGATTTGGAGGGAGTTGGGATTTATTCGATCGATGTAAATCTACTTGTTTTCCACATTGTAATTTCATATCCAGTATATTGAAATAAAATAAGTTTAGATTGTTTCTTGTCATTTGACCAAAATTGAAGATTTACTCTTACAACACCAAAAGGCTCTTCCTTGATGATCGTACAAGAAGAAAAAGAGACTGGCTTTTTAAGGGTGCACTACAACAAACCATAACGATTGGGATTCCTGGGTCAAAACCATAATGATTGGGATCCTTGGTCAAAAAGATGTGTCGAGTGAAATAATTTACCAAAATATTCGGGCCATATTTAGCTATTGGATGTCCTATAACCAACTTAAACCGATAAATCTCATACCATGCACTGTAACGTATAAGACCTAAACCCTAACAAGCTGAACTCAAAACCCTAAACCCTCAAAAATCTTAAACTTAGAGGCGCATAGAGTACAACCCTTTATGCGCTACCATGTAGCGCATATAGGATTTCCACTACTACTATGATGATTAGAAATCTCCAACTAAACTCATAATTTACCAAAACATTTGGGCCATAATTGAATGTTATTTAACCAACTTAAACTCATAAATCTCATACCTTGTACTATAATGTATGATACCCTATACCCTAAGAAAATCCCGACCTTAGCCTCCTTACGTAGGCTATTCGCTTATACGTAGTGCATAGGGATATCAGGGAAACCCTTTATGTGCTAGTTTATAGCACATTAAGGGTTTCCAAAAATTCCAGGGCATTCATCCTTGAAACCGTATGCGCTACGTAATATGTTACATAGGATTTGAACCCTAAAATTGGTTTTGTAGTAGCTGCATGGTAGCGACGACTGAGTAGAAATCACGAGGTTTAGTAATTTCATGATGATAAGGAGGAAAAACTTGTCATACACAAACACTATAAATTGCTCAAAGCACTCGGTCCATATGTAACTATTGGATGTCCCTAAACCATAAATCTCGTACCATGTACTATATGTATAAGACCATAAATCCTAAATCCTAAAAAAACCTGACCTTAGCCTCCTCACATAGGCTATGCGCTAATACATAGTGCATAGGGTTATTTGGGAAACCCTTTATGCGCTAGTCTGTAGTACATTAAGGGTTTCCAAATATTTCAAGGCTTTCATCCTTGAACCCTATGTGCTATGTAATATGTTACATAGGATTTTGAACCCTAAAATTGGGTTTTGTAGTAGTTGTATAGTAGCGACGATCGATGAGAAATGACGGGGGTTTAGTAATTACATCATGAGGAGGAGGAGAAACTTGGCATACACAAAGACTATAAATTGATCAAAACATTTGAGCCATATTTAACTATTAGATGTTCCTAAACCAAATTAAACCCATAAATCTCATACCATATACTATAGTGCATAAGACCATAAACCCTAAACTCAAAAACATCCGGACCTTAGTCTCCTCACGTAGGCTATGCGCTAATACATAGCACATAGGCTTATTTGGGAAACCATTTGTAGCGCATTAAAGGTTTCCAAATTTTTTAGGGGTTTTCATCCTTGAAACCCTATGCTTTACGTAACAAGTTACATAGGGTGAGAGCTTTCAAAGTACCCAACTCTCGATCTGACATGGTCGCCTTTGGTTCATTTTACCCAACAAGTACTTGAAATGCCACAGAGCCCACTCGTAGTGTTGCGATGTCTCTCTTTTCATGAATACAATCGCAATACAGAATATAAGGTTGGTGAATTGAACCCAACAAACCCCAACAAAGGCATACCTTATCTATAAATGTACAACAAAATATTTATATGCAATTACATAATTTATAGGTAGTCTTATAATCGAATTAAGGAAAACAAAAGTTTACATGTCGGTCTTGTAGGTCGTATCCATGATGACGACATGGGAAACAAAACCTACAGATTCCTAGAGGCAGGGTAACTAACAAAAAGGTCACTCACAACCTTCGTTTCGTTAAACCTCTCGACGTCCTTATAATATCCTTTCTGTTGTGGATACTCCTACATGTATTGCGGCATCGTCAACTTCCCCTTGGATTTATTACTTTCATTAACCTTTCAATTGTACACTTGATTCCTTGGTGTCAAGCATTCTGGATACTCATCTAAAAATAAATAAATATGACTCTTTGGCCTTGTGCCGGCAGAAGACAAAATTATCACTTTCTGACGTTGTTCCTCTATCAGTCGTCCAGCAAATGCATGACCAATCAAACTACTTGCAAGATCATGGTTGTGTCATCCACGAATGATGGTCAAAGTACATGTATCCACTTGTCCTGAATTCCTTTTGATAACAACACATGTAACTCAAACGGGCACTTACTCTTCTTCGTCTTAGATTTATTTTTCTGTTTAGGTGTTGCCTCACCTCGGTACCTGCAGTCACATTTTTCTTCACCGGTCTATACGATCCAGATTTCTAACACAACAATAAAACCTTTCTAGCCCACAATTTTTTTTAAAACAATCACTATTTTCAGTCCAAGACCCACCGAACGAGCCCAACCAATCATAATATCTCTATCACTCCATTCCACACTAGTAGCAAAGTGAGAAGAATAATCGACTGTCGTAAAGTCGTTATCACTACAATCATCCTATTTATTTGACAAATATATATACATTGGAGAGTAGAATAAATACTAACTATCATATGTTATAAACTATATATGGAAAAACCAATTTAAAAGAAATAAGATTTTAAGCTCAAACATGTAATTTATCAATTATTGTTTAGCTACCATAATGCTCTACACTATACATGACAATACAACCTAAAAAGTCTAACATAACGTTATAAGCTCAAACATGTAATTTATCAATAATTGTATAACTACCATAATGTTTTAAAATACATATGATTAAAACCAACTTAGAAGAGTAACGGTCTAAGCTCAAACATGTAATTTATCAATAATTGTATATTCTAAACTGTATCAATATAAACAACTTACAAAAACTATATTTATAATATATTTAGGAAAACCATATAAGTACTCGTAAGTCCTCTTCATTAATACAATCAAGTCTCAGTACATCATCTCCGCTTGAGGACAACATTCTCTCAATATTGTGATTTCAAATTTGGTGGTCATTAATTCATGTAGAATCACATATATATACTCGTATAAACGCAACAATCCGAAATTTGACCATTGAATTTTCATGGTTTGAACTTATGCGCCACTCAATAGCGTTTAATTCAAACAGTCACTTCTATGCGCTACTCAGTAGCGTGTAAAAGTGAACTGTTTGAACCTAAATTGGTTCTCTTTTTATGTGCTACGAGAACTAGTAAAATTTAATCCGTTTAAATTTTTTTTAAATACCTTTAGATTTTTTTTTAAAAAAAACGATTTTTGTGCGATATGTTGTGGCGCATAAGTCGAGTGCATTCTCCATGGATTGGACGCCTCATACTCTACTTTTTGGACTGCTTTCAATATTCACTTGGAGCCTATTTCTTCCTACCAATTGCTTGGTCTTCTTCTCCGGGAGGAGGAGCGCATTAAAAAAGTGTCTCCTCCCGTCTCGGATTTTCAACCAACTGCAAATGTGGCTCACAAGGGTGCCTTTGATAAGCGCCCCTCGTCCTCTGCTTGATCTGAAGGCTCATCAGATCAACCTGCTCGACCTCGTCTTCAATGCTAGATATGCAAGAAGATGGGACATAAGCCTCTAAAACTGTTGGTAACGATTCAACACCATAGAATTTCTGACCACTAAGCCTCGGCATCTACCTAGTGGTGACTCCTCTGGACGTGACGCCGGTGGCAACAACCCCCAGCAGAACCGTCTCTCCGCCTACACTATCACCGGCCCGCCTAGTCAACTCGTCGACTCCGCTTGGTACTTCGATACCGGTGCCACCAATCACTTTACATCGGACTTCAGTAATCTTTCTGTGCATTCCGATTACACTAGTAATGATAGCCTACAAGTTGGCAATGGTATGTCCCTTCCCATTATGCATTTGGGCACCACTACTTTACCTAATTCCCCTAATCATATTACACTGTATAATATTCTCTTTGTTCCACAAATTAAAAAGACTTTATTAAGTGTTTCCCTATTAACCAAGGACAACAATGCTTACACAATTTTCTTTCCCACTTGTTGTTTTGTGAAGGATCAACTGGGACGGACACTCCTAAAAGGAACCGTTGAGAACGGACTGTATTAGCATCAACAGTCTCCACCAGCAACCGCAAAACCACTTTCACGCGCCTTCCTCGGATCCAGGACAACCCTCCAACATTGGCATGAGCGTCTAGGTGATTCTCATGAGCCTATCATAAAGTGTCTAGTTTCTAAATTTCGCTTGCCTGTCTCTTTACATAATCTTAGTCTTGTTTGTGAGTCGTGTCAACTTGGAAACAGTCACCATTTACCTCTCCCTAGCACACATGAGTCTAGTAGTCGTCCTTTTGAATTAGTATACTCGGATGTTTGGGGTCCTTCCCATGTTGCTTCGTTTAATGGAAATCTTTATTTCTTAACCTTTGTGGATGATTGCACTAAGTTTTTCTAGATCTTTTTCCTTGCTAAAAAATTCCAGGTCCTTCATGTCTTTCAACTATTTCATAATATGGTTGAAACCCAATTTACCACAAAAATCAAGTCTTTTCAATCAGATTCGGTAGGAGAATATTGTAATGTGTCATCCTATCTCCAAACACATGGTATACTACACTAGGTCTCTTGTCCTCACATGATGTCTCAAAATAAGGTTGTAGAGCGTCTCCATTGCACCATTGTTTAAAAGGGACTTGCTCTCCTTTCCTATGCCCATATCCCAATCTCGTTTTGGGAGCATGCCTTCCACACCTCGGTCTATCTTCACAATAGGACTCTCACCTCCATCCTTAACTTTCAATCTCCCTTTGAGTGCTTGTATGTGAAGCCTCCAGACTATGGGTTTCTAAAGACCTTTGGGTGTCTCAGCTATCCCTTCTTGTGTCCCTACAACTCAAACAAACTCAAGTTTCGGTATTCTCCATGTGTCTTCTCTGGGTACAGTTCCAAACACAAGAGGTATCTGTGTCTTCATGTCCCTACCAATTGAGTCTATGTTGCCCACCATGTTATATTCGATGAGTCTACCTTTCCCTACCCAGCTCCTGCCAATATCCCAACCTCACCCCAGCTCGATTCCCTATCCCACCACCCGACCCTATCCTCCCACTCGCTAATGCCCTCCCGCCGTCACCCCCCCCACATCACCGCCCACTGTCAACCCACCACTTTACGACCTCTCTTCGAACGCCATCGAGGCCGCCTCGCCACGTTCTCTTGGCCTCTCCACTGCCGACACCGAGCCCGCCTCGCCTCCTACCGCACCTGCCCTTAGTCGCACACCACCTCCGCCAATCATGCCCCCGCCATAACCCATTGACCGAACCCACAATCCGGTCTCACAGTCCTAGTAGGAGTTTGTCTCATCTGGTTCGTCTTATAACACTTCGGGTATGTCCTATTCCCCTTCAATTCTTGCTTTATCATTACCATCTCATTCTCCTAAATATCCCTCTTATTTCAGACCAGTCCCTGACACGACCCATACCTTGGTCACACGATCCAAGACAGATAACCTTAAGCGTAAGACCTTCACCACCACAAAACATCCTCTTCCTCCTAATATGGCACTTACCCTGAACCAAAAACATACATCCAAGCCTCTAAGTTGCCTGAATGGCAACATGCTATGCATGTTGAGTTTGATGCTTTAATTCGTAATGGTACTTAGGACATTGTCCCGCCTCTCTATAATGTTAAGATTGTTGTATGTAAGTGGGTGTACAGGATCAAATGAAAGTCAGTTTGGATCATTGAGCACTACAAAGCTTGTCTTGTTGCCAAGGGGTTTAATCAGGAGGAATGAGTGGACTATTTTGACACCTTCAGTTAGGGCTGAAAATGGGTCGAGTTATGGGTGGATGGACCAATTTCTCCACCCCATCCATGGAAAAAAATTGTCACCCGATCCATCCATCACCCGTAAAACACTTCATCCATATTCGACCCACCCGTCACCCACGAGTGATTCGGGTGACCCGACCCACCCGCAAAACTCATAGAGCTAATCCATTTTAAGCCGTTCATTTAATCGTTTTCCAATTTTCACCTGATCAATTGCTCAAAGCTTAAGAAAAATGCAAAATAACAAAATACTTTAATAATAAGGTGGCATCGTGACAATCAAGTAATCCACTAATAGAAATACTAGAGGCAAAACAATGACATTTCATGTCAATATATCATTCAAAAGTATATATCGAATACATTGGTCTACGTGAAAAAGTTCTGCATATCGAAAATTCGAAATGAATAAAAACAAGTAATAGATCGATTCTTCAAAAGCAGAGTATTGGTTCAGCAGTCAGCACTAACGCCTTGTCTGTCTCTTCAAATCCTGTTGCACCAAACATACAAAAAATGCAGATTCAGAGTCCAGAATGTTATCCAATTTTCACCTGCTCAATTTCATTTATACCAACATGCAACAACATTTGATTTTATCCAATAGCAGAGATCAAATAAGCTCTCTCAACTAACTTTATGTCACATTCATTCAGATTTTTTTAATGAAATTTCAGTGAGAAAGATAGATTAACTGAAGCATTTATGCAATCTACGAACCAACTAGTGAATGACAAGTGTAAACAGGCAAAACATCATCAGAATTGGCAAACCCTGCAAAACATAGACAAATGCCATGGCCAATGAGCTACTAAAAACAAAGTCCTTTTTTTTAAACCCCAAAACCAGCCAATAGAAAAAACAAACCAACTAGTGAATGACAAGTGTAAGTAATATAAAATAGTTCTACCAAGGGACTCCAACAAGGCCGTTCCCTTGTCCCATTTAATACTTGGTCTGATTTCCAACACCTTCTTTTTGTTGACATTTTGAAAGGGAAAACACCAAGAAAAAAAACACAATGAAAATCTGCACCTCAAAAGTTGAAAGAAACAAACAAGAAGAGTACAAAACAACTTTCTTTTGTGCTGCTGTTTTGCTTGCAATAACTATACCTTTCTCCCTTGAGTTAGTCTCAGTTTTGGGTATCCAGTGAGCACTTCTCTAACTTGCTCAGCTAATTCTGCCCATCTCAGCCAGTCAAAACAAATTACATAAGACCCTCCTCCTGTAGTCATATAGAATTACAACAGTAATTATGTCCTTAGTTTTTACCTTCTCGTCGACTCGGCGAAAATGCACAGAAACACAAAACTTGTTGTTCTCAACTGAGGCTCCTGGGGTGGATTTAGTCTTGTCCACCAAAACCTTGTACACCTCATCAATCATGGGTAAGTAGTCTCTTGCAGCTTGGAATAGAACTGATTGTTTGCCCTGAATCATATTAAAAAAAATTGCTTAAATAAAATTTCCTAGCTAAACACAATTTAGCACTAACATGGCAACTTAATAGGTTCATACTTGGTTATATTTGCGGCCTTTGGCAGGTCCTTTGATATCCATGCCATGGCTACCTGCAGAGTGGAGCTCTGCTAACCTCACAAAATTATAAACCTGCTCAAAGAAAATTTCAATTCATCATTTTCTTCTTCAACTTGTACAACTCGAAATAGTGTAACATTGAATTGCCAAGAAAAGAAAAACGTTGTAATGTACCTTGTCACGGCATCTTCCAGTTACAATGGCAGTGGGAAAATGCTTGGCCGCTTCTCTAACCGCTGCTCTCATTTGTTAAATACAGATTTATACACCCTAAAGGCTTAAGATCATTTATAAAAAAAACACCAGAAAAAAAACAGAAAGAAATTTACTGAGCCAATCAATGCAGTCATCAGCATTGAATGAAAGACAATAACATTGAAAGAAAGGCAATCACGCAGCATGTAAAGAGCATCAAGTGGGGTTGATGCAAAATTGACAATAAGACTTGCAGAACTTAGTTAAATAGTTACTGAGCCAATCAATTCACTCAAAATATTTTGCAGTAGTTGTGCAAGAAATGTGCAAAGTGTTCCTTGGGTACAATTCACATGTGAGTATGTGACTCGTGAGCACTGAGCACCAGTTCTGCATGGACTAGTACCCAATTCCCTACTGAATACAAAAACCAGGCAACTGAGGCAAGTCTCTTTCATACTAGTTATGTGAGTCTTGATCTACTAATTTTTAACAATGAAAATTTAGAAACACTAACTTGTGAGTTAGTGGGCTTAAAATTTAGAAACACTATCTCGTAGTCACAGAAAAGTATACTGAACTTTCATAAACACTAAGATAATTTCCAGCCCATTAATACACATAACATTGAAGTATAATGAACTTTCATTTGGTTACAAATTCCACTAGCAAATTTAGCAATGCTTAATTAGTCAGCCATCACATTATAAAAATACTAATCACAATAGGTAGGTTAGTGGGCTTACCCAGGTAACTAGGTTAAAGATTAAAAAAAACGCCATCAATGACAAAAATCAAACCTAAAACAGGGAGGTTAGGTTAGTGGCTTACCGAGTTATTGTCAATGGCAGATTGGCTGACAACAAGGGCTCCACGGTGGTCGGTGGCGATGGAAGTGTGGGGGGCAGATCTCTCCTTCACGAATATAATCGTACGCGGAGGAGGAGCTAGCCACCATAATTCTGTTATGGAGAGAGATTGCATCTGACAGAAAGGAAGCTTCCCAAAAACGGTTGCACGATCTCCAATTAAGCCGTGACACCTGGTGGTTTCCTACTGGATGATGCTCTCTATAAATGCCCATATGAATCTTGAGCACGGGACAAGTTATTTGGGGGAGCAGAAAGGAAGAAGAAAACTCTAATTCATCTCAGGGTTCTAGTCTAAGAGGGTTCTCACTTGTTCTCAAAAGTATACACGGTTTCCAGTTTCTCCATGATTGGACCTTATTACTCTTCTTTCTCTTCTCTCTTCATCTCTCAAACACATTTTTCTTGGGAATAA
The DNA here is from genome assembly GCA_027886185.1 of Rheum nobile. Taxonomy (NCBI): domain Eukaryota; kingdom Viridiplantae; phylum Streptophyta; class Magnoliopsida; order Caryophyllales; family Polygonaceae; genus Rheum; species Rheum nobile. The sequence goes on from WOAB01000127.1 coordinate 2,850,189, forward strand.
TACTGACTTGGGCGTCGGAGGGTGTTCCCCCGGAGAAGCTTTCTCCGGGTTTTCAGGTCATCATCGGAGTGCGACACGAGGAAGGAACCAGATCTTGGAACCAGACGGAGTAACGCAGAAGTTTGATCAGGAAGAGATAAACTCCCAAACAGTCCCACGCCGGCTCACGAGGGACTAACATGAGGAAAAGCAGCTGAAGACTTCCCATAACCCAAACAAATCGTATTACACCCGAACTGGAGTTGTGTTGATCTCCAGCCTCTTCGCGAACTTTGAATCGGGTTTCAACATGAAGGACTGAAGAGTGAAGAAGTGAGGGAGGCGGGAAGGCAGCAGACCTAGCGGAGCCTGCAGAGGGAGGCGAGTAGGCGTCGGCGCTCCGCGAAGAGTCGACGACAGACGAGTCGACGGCGGAAGGACATAGAAGAATCAACGCGTTGGCGCCGGAAGAATCAACGAGGGACAGGTCGGACAGAGAAGAATCACGGTGGCTGAAGCACACCTGGTGGAGGAAGGACCGGAGGAGACATCGATGGCACCGAAACTCGATCTCACCAGTCACGAGTGAGAGTCGGCAGTGAGAGACTGAGAGAGATGAGACTCATGAGAGTGGAGAGTCACTCGAGAGAGATTGTAAGAAGCGGCGCCTGAATTTGAAAAAGAATAAGGGTTAGAATAAAAAATGTATATATATTAGGGATATATATTTTAGTGGGTGACGGGTTGATGGGTGAACTACGGGTTAATGGGTCGGGTGAAATGAGATGGGTTCTCACCCGGATCCGATCTACCACCCGTTTCACCCGACCCATCCATCACCCACAATTCTCAGGTTTTCGTCTATATAATATGGGTCGGTTATTCGGGTGGATCGGTAACCCGTGGATAATTTTCAGCCTTACCTTCAGTCCGGTTGTGAAGCCCACAACCATTCTTATTGTGTTGTCTATTGCCTTGACTCTTGGGTGGTGTCTACATTAGGTAGATATCAACAATGCTTTTCTCAATGGAGATCTTTCTGAGCAGGTCTATATGTCTTTGCCTCATGGATTTGTTGATCGTGAATGCCTCAATCATGTATGTCTTCTCAGAAAGGCTCTCTATGGTCTTAAACAAGCCCTTTGGGTTTGGTTCACAAAGCTCACTTCTTTTCTGCTTCGTCATGGATTTCGACCCTACAAGTCCGACACAACTCTTTTTATCCGCCATGTGGGCCGTACAGTGCAATATATCTTGGTGTATGTTAATGATCTTCTTCTTATAGGATCAAATCTACGGATCGTTGATCAGTTTGTTCATCTTCTGCATCAGACTTTTGCCCTGTGTGATCTTGGTGATCTCCATTATTTTCTTAGCGCTGAACTTCAGCAGTCCGAGACCTCCATTGTCTTATCTTAGCAGAAATACATTTGAGATCTTCTCATTCGCTCTCACATGCAGGATGTCAAGCCTTTTTCGACTTTTGCTGAGTTGGCTTCTCGTCTGATTCAATTAGGGGATCCTATGGCCGATCCACATCTTTACAGGAGCATTGTGGGTGCTCTTCAGTATGTTACTATCACTCGTCTCGAGATAACATATTCTAGGGTCTGTCAGTTTATGGATCAGCCGACAGACACGCATTGGGCCGCTGATAAATGCATTTTACGGTATCTCAAGGAGACCATTAATGTTGGCCTTGTACTTTGTCCCTGCACTGATTCTCGATTTGTTGCATTTTCTGATGCTGGTTGGGCCTCTGATGGTGATGATTGTCATTCCCAGAACGAGTATGCCGTCTATTTTGGTGATAACCTTATCAGTTGGGCATCCAAAAAGAAACATGTGGTTTCCAAGTCCAGTTCTAAAGCTGAGTATCGGGCTATTGCCTTCACTACAACAGAATTGATATGGGTTTAACAACTTCTTCAAGAACTTCAGGCCGGTGTCACACGTCCTCCTATCATTCTTTGTGACAATCTGAGTGCCACATATATGTCTGTTGATCCATTTTTCATCAACGGTCTAAACATATCAAGATTGATTATCATTTTGTGCGCGAACAAGTAGTAGATGGCAGTCTTGTTGTGCGTAATGTTCGTGGCCGAGATCAGACCGCTGACATCTTCACTAAGGTTGTTGGCAATGGTCGTTTCCTTACTTTGTGCTCCAAGCTTCATGTTGTTCATCCCACAAGAGCTTGTGGGGGTATTAGGAAAGAGAGAATATTGTTTGTACATACTTTACTTATTATCTTTAAGGAGAACTTTATCTCCAATTACTCTTGTAATCCTATATATACCTTCCTATTATCAATGAAGAGATCAACAAATCTTTCACAAAATCTTATCTTTAATTATACTTAGTTACTATTTGTGTTGTATCACTAACTAGAACAAAAGAAAAGACACTTGTCACCCTTTGGCGAGTAACAACATACGCAAATAAAGGGAAATGCAAGAATAATAGGAATGATGATTATGGCATTGAACGATGTGAAATTTCATTAAAAAAAGAAATTTGAAATACCACATAAATTTCGAGGCCGGTAAAATTAATAGCCGGACAAACCGACATGAAAATAAATAAGAAAAACAAGTCAAGGAGAAAACAACAAAACGATAAAAAAGCCTAAACGATCTTGAAAGTAGGGCGAGCAAAGCACAAAGAGAAGAAGTGTCGCTGGAGCACATGTTAGACAGATCATCACATGGAAAGTGATGTGACCCTGCCTTCCCTGACGGCCCAAGACGAGGAAGAAGCCATGAGCCTACGCTCAGAAGGTCCAGTGACAAGGTCTAGGTCCAAGGCCATCGCCGCCGCCGTCGCGTCTCTCATCGCACATGCCGTCGCCAGCCAAGGAAGCCCAGACGACAATCCAAGACTTGTCGTCCTCGCCACCATCGAGAGTGAAAGAATGCATTCTTCTGAAGACTGTGACACTTCGTCGTCTCACGTGATGATCACGTCAAAGCCTTCAACGCGTTCATGAGTTTCACGCGTTCTTTTTGAGACATTATCTATATTTGGTATTTCCAGTCTGCTTTAGATAGTTTCCTTATTTACAGCGTTTTAGATATTTTCCTTATTTACAGCGTTTTAGATAGTTTCCTTTCAGTCATTCTATCTTTTAGGGTTTTTGCCTTTTGCATGCTTGCATGGGCTAGCCCATAAGGTTCGACTCGGCCCATCCGACGTCTCACCTCTCCCTATTTATACCCTACTTTGTTATTGTTATTTCTCACGTTCAAGTTAAAGTTCAAGGTTTAAAGTCGAGTGTTAAATCCTCCTTCCCTTGATCGAACGTCACCCATATCCCTCTCATCCCCATTCCCTCCGCCGCCGACGCTACGGCAAACTGCTTGATCTTCTCAATCCAATCTATCTTCGCATCTCCTTCACCCACAGTCGACGCTATGACACCCAAAGACTTGTTCTTTCAAGTCTTATATCCCTTCATCAAATCGCTTCTGCCACCGCTATCATCTTTCCATCAATCGCTTCCACCGCGTCACCACCGTGATCACCACCACTTCCAACACCACCAATCATCGCGTTCTTCTGTTCACGATCAACTACATCATCACGTTCCATAACAGAATCACCACACCGAGTGACTTCCCAACCAAGACTAGATCCAAAGGCATCACCTTTGACAATTCGACTTGTCATAGGAGGTAAGGACACATCAACTGGTATCAGAGCCCAGCAGTCTTGTAAGTCACGAACTCAAGCTTCACTCTTGTTCACAATTTTTTTTTCTTGCCCCCACCGTTTGCTTTACTAAAAGATCACAAAAAAATCAAAACTTTCCATATTTGCTATACCTATTCGGTTTCTACAAGGTAATACCTTGGCCGAAAGTTTTTCTTGTTCCCCAAGTTTTGGTGTGTTCGGTAATTTTGTTATCTTGCATGCTAGAATATTTTGTTTCCTTATTTCATGCGTGGATAGAGTTTCCTTATTTGCTAGATCTTGCTTTTTAGGTTGTTAACCGAATTTCTGTATATAAGATATCATCAAAATCTTATCTTCTCTCTCATATCTCTAACATCCGCTTGTGATATTCTTGTTACTTAGACTTTTTTTTATTTTATTTCCTTTTGCAAATCCGAAAAGATCAAAAGATAAGATCTCGGATATAAAAAAAAAGGTTATCGAAAAGATATTCAAAAAAAAAAAAGTTTTCAAAGTTAGGGAAAGCCAAAATAAGGCAACCCTAACCCACATCGGTCTAAGCTCATCTTCTAAATCTCTCCGCCGTCTAGGTCAAGCTTCCTAGAAGGTACTTTCTTGCTAATTAGGTTACTTTGTTTACGTTTGTTTTAGGGTTTCAATTTGTTCTTGTTTGTTTGATTGCAACTTGCTTGATACACCATCTCTTGTTCAAGCCAAGCCGCCCTCACGGCAAGCCAAACAAGCCCTACCTACGTGAACTTTGTGACTTGACTAGTGATTTGCTTGGTTGTTGTTCTTTGTTGTCTTTTGGTTCATTTTTACTCCCATGTCTGGTCGTCTTGTTATAGGCACCATGCAGATTGGACACACTGGAGACGACCGCGAAGATAACACCACCAACCCACAACCCCCGCAGTTGGTTCTACCTCAAGACCAACCACGCGATCCCATCATGGAGTTATCCGAAGATCAAATCTTGATACATGCTCTTCGACAAGAGAACGCAACTCTGAGAGCCAACCAACAAGCAGTGGCAACCATCGCGCCAACTCCAACACCGTTGAGTGCTATGGACGCGCCGCCTCCACCTAGAGCCACCGACGCGGTCCCGTCAACGACACGAGTGGACAAAGGCAAGGGAATTATGTCTTCCACTTCTCAACATCAACCTCAACTAAACAGAATGCAGAGTGTCATTGAGAGCCGCCAAGGCTTCGTTCCCCAGAAGGATCGCTACGTGCCCCGAGCCACACCTGCTGGCTTCGACAACGGCTCAGACCGCGACGCCGGCGACTCTCAAGGTGAGTACTCTAAACCTTATAACTTCGATGATAGGTATGCCTCTCGGAGAACCCAGAAACGCTTGCCGGATTCAACCACACGCAATGGCCGACATCGTCAAGCTATCCACGCCGACGCGACGCCGAGAAGACCAAGCCGCCGCGACACTGGACATCCGCGACGTGATGATCAATTGAGGACACCACCTACCCAACAACGCAGCCATGATGTACGCGATCATCTTCGACACTAGAGTGTTCGAACACCGCATTACGGATTTGATGGCTACGCGTCGATCACACCCATTGTCCAAGACGACTTCGACGAGTACGATGACGAAGAGATCCAGGACTCATGTATGATCAATCCTAATTTTTTCCATCCACCTCTTAGAGGTCCCATTGAATTGCAGGATCACCCATAAGATTGGATACCTTCCCCGCGTCTCCGACCCCGAGGAGAACGCGTTCGTGACATTGGCGGCGAGCGCCGCGATGTTCAACAGAGAGACCATCGATGCGACAACTATGATGCCCCGCCACGCAGACGTCAACGTGATGACGCCTATGCGCCCAGGGATGAGTTTGTCCGCGAAGATCGCGAACAACACGATAGACACCAAGTTGGATGCAATAGACCACATGGATTATGCGCCATTGACAACCCTCTTTATGACGCTGCACCGAACAACGCGTTCAACCCAGCCCCAAAACAGCCTCGATACCAACGACCACAAGTCAAGGTAAAAATCGAGCATTTTCATGGTGAATACAACCCCTCTGTGTTTCTTGAATGGGTACAGGCTACAGAGTACACCCTATGCTATAATCGTGTGCCACCTGAGGACCATGTTGACGCCGCGACGCTTAACTTCCGAGGAGCCGCCCGCGTGTGGTGGCATAGGTTTGAAGATGATTGCGTTCGACACCACAGAGCACGAGTCACAGAATGGCATCAATTAGTCTACGTAATGACCAAGAAATACGTGCCTCCAGACTATAGGAATCAAATGTGTTTGGAGATTGCCATGGCTCGCCAAGGATCAATGACTCCACTCGAGTTCTTTTCCAAGCTTGAAGACATGTATTACAAGGCCAACATCTCTGTTGCACCATCAACTTTAAGAACCAAATTCTTGAGTGGCTTGAACACCAACATCCGTGATCAACTAGAGATCTTGCCAATCAAGGATTTGAACACACTCACACATACGGCGATGCAAATTCATGCCCAGTTATCTCGTCGGAAGTCTTACACCTATTCCAGTGGCCAACAAAGGTATTCTTCTAACTCTAGTGGTTTACCTTATTCTAATGTTCGCCCTAGTGCCTCTACCACAGCCGCGTCTAGCCAAGCCTCCAAGGCGAAGCCCGCGACACCGACCACCACGCCGCGCCTGAACGCGCCAAGACAAGTTCCAGTGAGCAACGATCGCGCGCGTGATATTGAGTGCTACAAATGTGGTGGAAGAGGACACTACAAGAAGGATTGTCCCAATGCTCGCAAGGTGTTGTTCTCCACAGCCGCCGCTGGCTACGAATCTTGTGAAGACGAGGAGGCCACACTTGACGCGATCACTGAAGGCAACGAGGATGAGGATGAAGACGCGTATGATTGCGAACCCACGTCTCTGCACACGGGCACACCATTGAGCTTGGTGATGCGTCGTCTCCTCACAGTCAAGGAAGCCAACTTAAGCGATCAATGAGAGAACTTGTTCCACACAAGGGCTCTAGTCCAAACAGCTTCCTTGAGTGTTATTATTGATGGATGATCTTGTGCAAATATTGTGAATGAGAAGGTTGTCAACCACTTCAAATTGCCTACGACGCCTCATCCACAACCTTATGCCCTCCAATGGATTTCTTCTAGTCCAGGTAACACAGTATCTCGCCAATGTTTAATTTCTTTTTCTATAGGGCAATACTATGATTCTATTCTTTGTGATGTCATTGCAATGGATGCCACCCATATTTTGCTTGGGCGCCCATGGCAATTTGACAGATGCGTACTCCATGATGGCTATTTGAACACTTATGTGTTCAATTACCACGGGAAGCGCGTCACTTTGCATCCAATGTCTCCCCATGAGATCTTGCAGGACCAGGTAGAACGTGATCGCCAGAAGGCCATAGAGACCGCGTCCACTACGTCCAAATCTGGTCACACTTCGCCTTATCCACTCAATGGCAAGAAGAAACACAATGCCACCACTGGGACACTGCGTGCCCCATAACTAGACGATTCGTTGCCCTAAGCGCGTCCTTTTCAAGGCACCTGTGAGCACCGTGTTCTTTTGGCAAGGCCCAGTGACCTCACTGCTTGTTTGACTAGGAAGACTCCATGCTTTCTGCTTGTGCCAACCCCATGCATCCCTGAATCGTCGACGAACGCGCCTTTGCCACCAAAGATCGCAAACTTGCTTGCCGTGTTCACCGACGTATTCCCCGATGAGTTGCCACAAGGATTACCTCCCCTACGAGGCATTGAACACCAAATTAACCTTGTGCCAGGTGCTTCTTTGCCCAACCGCGCTGCATATAGAGCTGGTCCAGAAGAGACCAAAGAGCTACAGCGCCAGGTCCAAGAATTATTGGATCGCGGGTACATAAGGGCATCTCTTTCCCCTGTGTTGTGCCTGTGATCCTTGTGCCCAAGAAGGATGGCACATGGAGAATGTGTATTGATTGTTATGCAATAAACCAGATCACAGTCAAGTATAGGCACCCTATTCCCCGCCTTGATGATATGCTTGATGAACTTCATGGCGCGACACTCTTCTCCAAAATTGATTTGAAGAGTGGTTATCACCAGATTAGAATGAAAGAAGGTGATGAGTGGAAAACATCATTCAAGACGAAGTATGGGCTCTACGAGTGGCTTGTCATGCCATTTGGGCTCACGAACGCGCCCAACACCTTCATGCGCGTGATGAACCACGTGTTGAGATCTTTCCTTGGCAAGTTTGTTGTCATTTATTTCGATGACATCCTTATGTATTCCCGGAGCCTAGAAGACCATGTCGATCACCTTCTCCAAGTGCTCGAATGCCTTCGACAAGAGAGCCTGTTTGTCAATCTGGCAAAGTGCTCATTTTGCTCCGAGTCCACCAACTTTCTGGGCTACATTGTGAGTAACGATGGTTTATGCGTTGATAATGAGAAGATCGCGGCCATCAAGGACTAGCCCACGCCTACAACACCGACACAGGTGTGAAGCTTTCTAGGTCTCGTGGGCTTTTATCGACGTTTTGTACGCGATTTCTCTTCCATTGCCGCGCCACTGCATGAGCTCACCAAGAAAGGAAGCACGGTTTTGTGGCATGAGTCCCATGAACGCGCCTTCTCATCCTTGAAGAACGCATTATGCCAAGCCCCTTTGCTCCAGCTTCCAGATTTCACCAAACACTTCGAAGTGGAGTGTGATGCCTCTGACATAGGCATTGGTGGTGTGCTACACCAAGAGAAGAGGCCAATTGCCTACTTCAGTGAGAAGCTCACAGGGGCAACGCTCAATTACCCCACCTACGACAAAGAGCTTTATGCATTAGTACGCGTGCTGAAGACTTGGCAACATTACCTTTGGCCGCGTGAGTTTGTCATCCACAGCGATCACGCCGCGTTGAGCTACTTGAAGAGCCAAGCTCACCTCAATCGACGCCATGCTCGCTGGGTGGAGTTTCTGGAGACGTTTCCTTATGTCGTTGTTCACAAGAAAGGAAAAGATAACATTGTTGCTGACGCGTTATCTCGCAGGTATGTTCTCTTGACTCAAGTGCAAACTAAAATTTTGGGTTTTGCTTTGATTAAAGAATTATATGATAGTGACCCCTTCTTTGCCCCTATTCTTGAGCATTGCTTGCGATCGCGTGAGTTTGAGACCTTTTACCTTTCTGAGGGTTATTTGTACAAGGCTAATCGTCTATGCATTCCTCCATCCTCCATTAGGCTCCTATTGATTGAGGAAGCACACGCAAGTCGTGGACATTTTGGGATTACGAAAACCTTAGACGCGCTTAGAGAACACTTCTTTTGGCCTAAGATGACCCACCAAGTGACTAGGTTTTGTAAAAGTTGTGTGACTTGCCAAAGAGCCAAAGCCAGGTCTAGTCCTCACGGCCTCTACACTCCTTTGCCCATTCCGAGTGCCCCCTGGGAGGATTTGTCTATGAATTTCATCACGGGTTTGCCCCTCTCTAGACGAGGTAAGGACTCCATCTTTGTGGTCGTAGATAGATTTTCTAAGATGGCACATTTTATAGCTTGTAAGACCACCCATAGTGCTAGTGAGATTTCTGATATATTCTTTGAGCATGTGGTGCGTTTTCATGGAGTCCCGCGTACCATAGTTAGTGATCGGGATTCTAAGTTCGTTGGTCATTTTTGGAGAACTCTTTGGGGAAAGCTAGGGACCAAACTCCTATTCTCGACTAGCTACCACCCCCAAACCGATGGCCAAACGGAGGTCACAAATAGAACTCTAGGAGCCCTCCTTCGCACGATGCTAAAAGCCAACCCTAAGCGTTGGGAGGACTTACTATCAATTGTCGAGTTTTGTTACAATAGATGCATGCACACAGCGACCAAGTTGACACCATTCGAAGTGGTGTATGGCATCAACCCCTTGACACCACTGGATTTGTCGCCGTGTCCTCTCCGAGACCTAGTGCATGTCTCAGCCTCCAATCGCGCTGAGCAAGTCCAGGAGCTTCATCAACGAACCCAGGAACAGCTGGAGATGAGGGCCGCGCAGTATGCCTCACAGAAGAATTCAGGCCGCCGCCGCGTCGTCTTTGCCCCCGGAGACCTTGTCTGGGTGCATCTGCGAAAGGAGCGGTTCCCATCGAGGCGAAAGCATAAATTGGCACCGCGTGGAGATGGTCCTTTCCGCATGGTCAAAGCCATAGGGGACAATGCATATCAACTCGAGCTCCCACCAGATTTTGGAGTTCACGCGTCCTTTAACATCGCGGACTTAACACCATATGTTGAGCCAGAGTTTGATGATGGTAAAGCGGGGACGCTTCACAGCCAAGTGGGGGAGGGTGATGTGTCCCTGCCTCCCATGATGGCCCAAGACGAGGAAGAAGTCATGAGCCTATACTCAGAAGGTCCAGTGACAAGGTCTTGGTCCAAGGCCATCGTCGCCGCTGTCGCGTCTCTCATCGCACGCGCCGTCGCCAGCCAAGGAAGCCCAAACGACAATCCAAGACTCGTCGTCCTCGCCACCATCGAGAGTGAAAGAACGCGTTCTTCTGAAGACTGTAACACTTCATCGTCTCACGTGATGATCACGTCAAAGCCTTCAACGCATTCATGAGTTTCACGCGTTCTTTTTGAGACATTATCTATATTTGGTATTTCCAATATGCTTTAGATAGCTTCCTTATTTATAGCGTTTTAGATAGTTTCCTTAATTACAGCGTTTTAGATAGTTTCCTTTCAGTCATTCTATCTTTTAGGGTTTGTTCCTTTTGCATGCTTGCATGGGCTAGCCCACGAGGTTCGACTCGGCCCATCCGACGTCTCACCTCTCCCTATTTATACCCTACTTTGTTATTGTTATTTCTCACGTTCAAGTTAAAGTTCAAGGTTTAAAGTCGAGTGTTAAATCCTCCTTCCCTTGATCGAACGTCACCCATATCCCTCTCATCCCCATTCCCTCCACCGCCGACGCTACGGCAAACTGCTTGATCTTCTCAATCCAATCTATCTTCGCATCTCCTTCACCCGCAGTCGACGCTACGACACCCAAAGACTTATTGTCTCAAGTCTTATATCCCTTCATCGAATCGCTTCCACCACCGCTATCATCTTTCCATCAATCGCTTCCACCGCGTCATAAAAAAAGGCATGTTTGACCCGCCGTCATAAAACTTTGTATTACTGTTCACCTATGTTCCGCTTTACTGCTTTCTTCCTACGTCTTTCCTTACTTTAAAAATCATATAAATAATCATAAAAAAAGGCATGTTCGACCCGCCGGGTCAACCCGAACCCGACCGACCCGAAAATTTTATCAACCTGATCGACCTGAACCCGATTTGACCCGAACCCGACATGACCCGAACCCGACCCGCCCGACCCAGTTGACATGTCTAGTTACAAGCATTATTGAGTCAAGAGATAAGGTAAATTATTGGGTCTTAAATTAAGTATATAAAATGTGAAGTGATACGTGCATAATGATTCTTATTTCGTAAATTCATTTTTGTTCATTTTTATTTTCAGGATGAGGACATTAGTATCATCCCAGACGATCTAAATGTTTTGTTAAATAAAAAAATGTTGTTTAGGGTTCTCATTTCCCATTTTAATATTAGTAGACTTCCATCAACAACGGCATACACAGTAACAAACATGACCGATGATTTGACTTTGATTGAAAAGTTTGAACAATTCAGTTTAGAATCATAGGTATGTATTCTTCAATTTATTTTATTTGTTTTAATTTTCAGATTTGGGTACTTGAATTGATCAAGTTTTTTTGCTTATTATAGGAAAATCAAGAATCACTCGATGTAGAGAATGATGTGGTATCAAAAGTGTCATCAAATGAAATGGCGACAACCCGTAAGCGTGACTATATAAACATTGATGATGAGGAAAATAGCAAATATGAGGAGGAGAGTACTAAATCTGAAGATAGTCGTATTACGAATCATGGCGATGGATCAACCACGAAGAAGAGGGTTACTCTAAAGAAAGTGAAGAAGGAAAAGTTGGACTAAATGAGATTGTTTTTTCTATTATTTGAGCCAGTACACTATTTAGTTTTTCAGAGAATTCATGTGTGTTTTGTTTAAGTTTTTATATTGGTATCATGTTGCTAAACCATTGAATGAAATTTATATGGTCGATTTTTGCTTTCATCATGTTATACTTTTGTGTGGTTATTGCGTTTTTTGCTAAACCATTGAATGAAATTCAATTCAGTATCATAAATCACTAAGGTATTAAATTTGTTGATTAACAATCAGTTATGAATTAGTTATGCAATTTTAGTATTAACATTCAGTTCTGATTTTTTATACACTTTGATTATTAAAAATCATAAATGAAATTTAATAAAAAGAAACACTTTTTTACGCTGAAACATTACAATGTTTTCTTGAACGTTACATAAGTATTCACAAAAAATGAGTAGGCTGAAACAACTCGCTGCAGAATATGCTTGGAGATGGTATTAGAAGAGCGGTTACTCTTAACACCCTCTCAGAGCATACTCGCCCCGGTTGTAGTATTATAGTTATTTACGCCTTCAGTTACTGTTTACCAAGGTCGAACTTTTTACTGTTACTAGACCGTGCATGTTTGGTTTTAGTCGTAAGTCCGTTGGTAAGCCCGCTTGACGAGGTAGTCCCAGGGTGTTCCAGGCCGATGGTCCCACGCCATTTAGTAACAATAAAACATACGATTAAGATAAATAGTTCCTAAAACGTAACTAATTATGGCTCTACAATTTAGGCGGATGCTGCATAGAGGTTCTAGTTCATCTAGCACCCCAGTCGTCCATAGTAATGAAAATCTGTATGAAGAAAATAATAATGATTGGAATATACCACAACAGTCTATACAATCTATTTACAGAATAGGATGGACAGACTTTAAAACAGCCTTTAGTGTTAAAAGTCATGAAGAAACACTCAGTTTAGACAAAGAACAACTGACTCTTCAATCTTTATCTCCTATAAACTTTTTCACAAAAACAGTTTTCACAATAGATAAAGATTATCTAAGAAGAGACTTTGATTCCATTGAAAACAGAATCAAGAAAGTTTGGTTCATGAAAATAGACAAAATAGTCAGAGATAAAATAAGAGAATTATGGTACTCTGATATGGAAAAATATAGGATCAATATCCTGTTCTTCATATGGTTTCCTAATTACCTTAAGATTTAGGGAATAGAAAACCCTTTAGAACAAAAGTCCATAGAAATCCAAAATAAGTTAACTAAGATTTGGAACCTTTTACCTTCAGGATCTACACAAAGTGTTCATCCGCGTTTACTAGAAATTATTACTAAAAATGAAGATATTCCTACTAAGACCCTTAAGAATCCTAGGGTCATTATTTCTAACAACAGTCTTGCAACTTTTAAAGATGTTAAGAATATACAAGATCAAGTCATTACTGAAACTATCAAAATTAATCAAGACATATCTAGACCTCATTTTCAAATTCAGAAAATAAAAAATAAAATTCTTAAATACACCTCTTTAAACCCTTCTCTCAGTGTCTTAAAATTAATTAATTTTAAGAGAAGAACTATGTCCTTAAACTATGTTGAAAAACGTAATAATAAAACCAATACTGATCCTAGTAATTGTCCTGAGAATGCTAAGAAGAAATATGACCCTCTTGATAAGAAAAAATTAGATAACTCCTCTAAGACCTTTTACTTAGACGAGTTTGAACCTCCTTTTAATAAAAATAAACAAAATCCTAATCCCCAAAAAAGGTATGATAAATCTAATTACCCACCTATAAGAAGATATCAATCTAGGAAAACGGATAATTGGATCAAAAGAATCAAAAGAATTTGTCGTAATAACAGTACTCTAAAAAATAGACCTACAAAAGTCCTTTTAAAAGACTCTAAGGAAGATATTCATGCCCTCAATTCTTCAAACTCAGATGATTCAGGTACAACCCAATTCTGTAATGTCATCACCGAAAGTAATGATAAAGAGACCCTCGCTGAACTTATCAATAAAAATTCCCCTGCTAAAACATTCTCCTCCATCACTATAAAAGATCTGCAAACTGAAGTTAATAGACTCAAAAAAGACATTGAAACCCTTAACAATAATTCCAAGTTACAACAAGAAGATAATAAAACTCTCTTTACTAAACAGACCCTTATCTCTTCTATAAACAAGATCAACCTTCAGAAATGGTATGTTAATATTACCATAAAAATAAAAGACTTCGTCCTTTCTACTGTCGCCCTAATAGACAGCGGAGCAGATCTAAACTGTATTAGTGAAGGTCTAATTCCTTCAAAATATTACCATAAAAGTCATGAAAAGATCCTTGATGCTAGCGGTAGTAGAATGAACCTTAGCTACAAGATCCCTAGAGCTTCTGTTTGTAATGATAAGTATTGTTTTAACAATTCCTTCATATTAATAAAAGACTTAAACCAGGACATAATCCTTGGAACACCCTTCCTAACACAAATATACCCTTTTACACTAGATGTTTATGGCATACATACTGTTGTTATAGGTAAAGAATTAAATTTTGAGTTCATTTCTCCGGTCATACATAAAAACATATCTACTATACAGTCCTCTTCCGTAAACAAAAGCATGAATCTTATAACTAAGAAAAGATCCTTCATCCATTCCCTTGTTACGGAAATAGCACACCTTAAAATAGAAGAAAAACTTAAAAACCCTAGTTTACAAAAACAAATCCTCATCCTGGAAGAATCATTCAAAAAACGAGTATGCTCTGAATCTCCCACAGCCTTCTGGGACAGAAAGAAGCATCAGGTGTCTCTCCCCTATGAAAAAGATTTCAAAGAAATAGACATTCCCACCAAAGCTAGACCCATCCAAATGAACCAAGAACTCCTACAATTCTGCAAACAGGAAATAGACTCCCTTCAAAAAAAACAACTCATAAGACCCTCCAAGTCTCCTTGGAGTTGTGCAGCTTTCTATGTTAATAAGCAAGCCGAAAAAGAAAGAGGAGTCCCCAAACTTGTGATTAACTACAAACCTTTGAATAAAGCTTTACAATGGATTAGATATCCCATTCCTAATAAAAGAGATCTCCTCAATAGACTTTCTGATTCTAAGATCTACTCTAAATCTGATATGAAAAGCGGATTCTGGCAAATCCAAATAGAAAATAAAGACAGGTATAAAACAGCCTTTGCAGTTCCTTTTGGACATTATGAATGGAATGTTATGCCTTTTGGCTTAAAAAATGCTCCTTCAGAATTCCAAAAAATCATGAATGATATCTTCAACCCTTACTCTAGTTTCACAATAGTCTATATTGACGATGTTCTAGTCTTTTCTAATAGCATAGAAGAACATTTCAAACACCTTAATACTTTTTTATATATAATAGAAAAAAATGGGCTGGCTGTCTCGGCCTCAAAAATAAAATTATTCCAAACACAGATAAGGTTCTTGGGTCATAACATCTTCAACCAAACATTCAAACCTATAAACAGAAGCATAGAGTTTACTAACAAATTCCCTGATGAAATAAGAGACAAAAACCAACTATAAAGGTTCCTTGGTTGTTTAAATTATATCTCTGATTTCTTCCCTAACCTCAGACAAATCTGTGCCCCTCTGTTTCAAAGACTCAGAAAAAATCCACCTCCTTGGACAACTGAGCATACCAAGGTTATCCAACTTCTCAAAGAAAAAGTGAAAACATTACCTTGTGCTAGTATTCCTCACCCCTCTGCTTTTATGATAGTTGAAACGGACGCCTCAGAATTAGACTTCGGCGGAATTCTCAAACAAAGACTACCTAACCAAACTAAAGAAACCCTTGTTAGGTACTACTCTGGCGTTTGGTCTGGACCACAAAAGAACTATAGTACTGTCAAAAAAGAAGTCCTATCTATTGTCTCTTGTATCTCTAAATTCCAAGATGATCTATATAACAAAGATTTCCTTCTCCGTGTTGACTGCCAATCAGCAAAAGAAATCCTGCAAAAAGATGTTCAAAATCTTGTTTCAAAACAGATTTTTGCTAGATGGCAAGCTATTGTTTCATTTTTTGACTTCAAAATAGAATTTATAAAAGGAAAAAACAACTCTTTACCAGACTTTCTCACAAGAGAATTCTTACAGGGGAAAACCACAGAGACATAAGATTTCTGTCCATGAGAGATCATTACAAAAGATGCAAAGCACGTCTTGAACAAAGCCTCTGGATACCACCTATAAGAGAAATACTTGAGCTTAACGAAGATCCTTCACTTCGCCAGTTTCTGCAAAAACTTGAAAAGAAAGTCAAAGAGAGGCTTACCTTCCTTTAAAAGACCGCCTCAGGAATGGATCCTAAAGACAGAAAACAGACTCCCCAGGACTACATCAGTCCATTTTCCTCTTCCTCCTTGGTCCCGATGCATAACAGATTCCAAGCTCTCTCAAACTTCCCAGCTCTCCCCTACAACCAAGCCCTTGTGGCATCAAAGACTCCTGTCAAAATAGATCCCAAAAGGGACAGTTTTTTCTTCCAATATTTCCTTAAACCACATCCTATTACTTCAGTCTACCTCACACCAGAACATTCTCCCATCTCAAAAGACCAGCTAGAATTCTACACAAAAAGACTCTTTCCTCCTACCCTTCATTGGTTCTCAGATACCCCCTCAAAGACCCAACAATTCTATGAATTCATCCTTGTTGACTCTGGCTCGGCAGAAATATCTCACACCATGTGTACAATAGACCCCTCACGCATCTCCTTCTCAAAATGCAAAATACTCAATGTCTTGGTCTCCTCTGACTGGACTGACCCCTGGACCCTAAAATCCTTCTCCCTTCCAAATTCCATTCCTAATCTCCCAGGGTATTCTTACCAAGACTACAAAGATGCGTGGGAAAGAACTTTCCTACTTAGGCCATTTAACCATTCATGGTTTTTCTTCTTTGACAAACACTGCCCCCAAGGTTTCCCAATATGGTTCTATGAGTGGTGGATTACTTTTGGAGCCTCAGAGAAAATTTACCCAGAAAAAATACAAAGGGCCTATTCCACCTACCTTTTCCATGCAAAAGACAGAACCTTCACAAAATCTCTTCGCTTCCACAGCGATTTTGGTATTGCATGGATCTTCTGCTGGACTTATGAGACCCTGCAAATTCAACCACAAAGCTATCCCCTCACACTTTGTCGTCGTTTCAAAGTCCGTTGGTGGGAGAAGTTTATTATTTCCACTATAACAGTTGCAAAAGTAGAATTGTTTTTCCAGCAGAAAGGCCAGAGACTGTCAATTAATGATACAACAGTCAAAGCCACTACTTCTGCTCCTACTCCTCCTCCACAAAAGAACCCTTCTCCACAAAAGAACCCTTCTCCTACCCTTTCAAAAAACCAGCTCGAGCAACTGAAACAATGGGAAGCCTTTCAAGCCTTTCAAAAATATATGGCTCAAGAAAAGCAAAGTGTTACTAACAGCTGCGATGATCCTGACGCCACTCCGTCACCTTCTCCGGCGGATGATCCAGAACAGTTCGCACAAGATCCATACGCTTAGGTAAACAAAAATAGTTCTTTCTGTTCAGTAAGAAAGTAAAAAAAAAAAAGAAAAAAAAAGAAAAAAAAGAAAGAAAGTTCTTATGTTTTCATTTCAGGAGGTAATCTAGCCTGTTTTAAGATTATCTCCTTTATACATCTTGCTAATTTGATAAAAGACTCAAGTAGTAGATCTCATAAGATAATAGACCCATCATCAAGAAGGAAGAAGAGCCCAACAAATCAAAAGGCTCAAATACCCATCACAAGACAATAGGCCCACCATCAAGACACAACGGATTATTGACCCATTACAAAAACAAGGAAAGAAGAATAGGTCCATCAGAAGGATAGGCCCATCAGAAGAACATGCCCACTTTTATGCAAGAAGACAAAAGACCAGCTCAGCCTTCCACTCAAGACAAGAAGACAAAAGACCAGCTCAGCACTCCACTCAAGGCAAGAAGACAAAAGACCAGCTCAACACTCCACTCAAGACAAGGAGACAAAAGACCAGCTCAGCACTCCACCCAAGGCAAGAAGACAGAAGAAACTAACTCAGTGCTCCACTCACAACAGGAGACTCCACCCGTGAAGAAATAGTACCAAAAATTGGTACGGACAAAGAAAATCAGACTCTCCCCTCTTTCTATAAAAGGCAAAGCCCTCATTTGTTTTGAGGCATCACAATTCAGACTCTCATGTGTTGAGAAACTCACAAAAACTTCTGAAGCTTAGAAGCCTTCCTCTGGAGCTCCTTCAAGCTTTTAGAAATCATTTCAAGTTACGACAATAGTCCTTGTAAGTTTATTATGATCTTATAAAAGTCCTATGTTTTCAGTTCATATTTCTCTCCCTGCTTTAATTATTAAGTTTTCCAGAATAGTCACTATTACGTTTACTGTTCATTGTTCTTAGTTTTTACTATTTATAAGTTACTGTTCAAAAGTCACTGTACATTACTATTCACGCGTAAAATCAGTTCTTAATTTTTATATGCATATATATATATGTGATCAGGTACATGTAGAGCTGTCAATTTTTTACTCGACCCATGTTTTCTGGGTCGAGATCCGCCCCGAAAAGTATTGGGTCAAAAGTGACCCGACCCGTTCGACCCGAAAATTTCTGGGTTGGGTCATTGACCCGTTGGGTCATTACAAATGTGTTTTTATTT
This sequence comes from Rheum nobile, assembly GCA_027886185.1. Taxonomy (NCBI): domain Eukaryota; kingdom Viridiplantae; phylum Streptophyta; class Magnoliopsida; order Caryophyllales; family Polygonaceae; genus Rheum; species Rheum nobile. The sequence continues at coordinate 2,868,521 of WOAB01000127.1, forward strand.
TATATATTAAACATTATAATACATTTTGTTATTAAAATATTATATAATAATTTTTTTTTGATTTGTTATTTTTTGTTTTAATTAAAATATTATTTTAATAATCATTTTATAAAATTTTGACATGGCGCTCTCGACCCGTTGGGTCGACCCGAACCCCTACCTAACCCGCAACGACCCGACCCACAATTGACCCGCAAATATTGACCCGTAATCGACCCGACCCGAACCGATATGCTTAAACCCGAACCCGACCCGTTTGACAGATCTAGGTACATGCTTAATCTGTAGCGCGAACGTCCGGATAACTTCCGGTCATTTAGATTTAATAAATAAATGGCATAGATCAATCTTTCATTAAAAGGCAAAAAAAATAGCACGACAGTGTTTTTTCCATACAAATCGTGTTTTCTTCGAAAACAAATTATTGGCATGCTTACAAACTAAGTGCACCAGAGATATACTAAACTGTGCATCAAACATTTAAAAGATTGTGCACCAGAGTTTTAATACAATGTGCACCACAGTTTTATGAGTTGTTAGTTGGGAAAATAGACGATTTTTTGAATTCTTACATTGCGAAGATGATGAGTGTGAATAGACTGAGAATTATATGTCAATGGTACATTACATTAAGCATATTTGTGCATCAAAGATTAATCTATTTGTACGTCATAACATTGTATGTATATATGCATCACATTTTCATGTGTTTGTGCATCATTTTTTCTATCTTTTTGCATCACATTTCACGTGTTTGTGCATTACGTTTTCATGTTTTTACGCATAACAATATTCTAAGTACATGCTTTTGTTGTAAGACAAAGTGTGCATGACAAACTAATGTGTTTTTGCATAATAGTTGTGTAATTATGTGCATCACATTTCATGTATTTATGTATTAAAGACTTATCGTTTTGGATGACATAGCCTATTTTTTGCCAAAGGTACGTAATACATAAAAGCTTAAAAAGATTTAAAAATAACCATTATAAAAACAAAGGATAAAGGCATAAAATAAAACGTGAAAATATCATCATGGTCTCTACAAACCACGACCAATACACCTATTACCCAACAAGGTTCTAGGAATATGGATTTCTCCACATTCATCGGACAATCATGCTTTTATCGAATAGGCCACCTCCTTGCAAGCTTATATACTCATCCTCTCAGAGGTACGTGGGAGGTGATCCCATTTGGAACACAATCCATGCAGGTGTACAAGCCCCACCCTCCACTCAGAACAATAACAAAAGAATCACAACCATGTAAGCTACCTCATAGAACCATGCCCTAAAACAAACCATATGATCGAACCAACTCAGCTTCCAAGGCCTAAAATAAACCATGGAAAGGCGCCTCAACTCCTATTACCCAACAAGTTACTAACAATGAGTCCTTATGTACCTGCATACATTCCCCAAAGCATAGGACAATCAAGCTTTCTTCATATGGATCGCATCATTGCTAGACGGGTATATAAGCAAGCCTATATACTCATTCGCGCAGGGGAGGGAAATCAGCCTCACAAACACACCAACTAAAGAGAATTAATCACCTCAAAGTCTAAGTCTGCCGAAAAATATTACCTCCTCGATCGGTTGTTTACATTGCACTTGATCAGTAGCCTAGTCTTGCACTCATCTATATATGATAATATGAGCACATTCATGAGCTGTGGTGGAGGATCTTCGAAATGCTTTGCCAATTCGCACTTTCCATGATAAATAAATCTGCTTGTTGAAAGTCATCGCCTTTGCCTTGAACCTGATTTTACTTCTTCCTCTACCTCCCGCAAAATCCGCAAGCCAAGTCAAAATAGTGTAAGAACAATATATGCTGAATAAGGAACAGTGTATGTTGAGGCGACTGTTCCTTGCATGTCTTGATCTTCTCTTGATGTTGACTTCGGCTTCAATAGGGAACGATCAATAAACGTTGTAACTCGGATAAGATTTGAATCGTGAGGACACTTTCCGAAATCAGAATTTTGCCCCTTACTAAGCCTTAGGGAATCCGCAAAATCTGAAGTGAGATAAGACAAATCCTCTAGTTCCCTTCAAGGCTTCTGATGGAAACTAAACTATGTTCACGTATTTGTGGATGTATGACTTTAACTCAGATAGACAAATCGTGTGTGTAATTTCTGATCACCCAACACTATCTCCGAAATGCCTTTATATAGGCTTTCGGGCGGTTACACGGAACGGTTACGGTGGTTACAAGCGGTTACTAACGGTTACCAACCGTTCCAACTGCCACCAACCGTTTCCAAGAATATTCAACCACTTATATCAGTTATCAACTCATTTAAGGTAGTTAAGAGCGGTTACTCTGACGGTTACCAAGGCGGTTACAACACATTAATCACGTGCTGAAACTTTAACCATGCCTCAGGGAACTTGACGTTCCCACCTAGGGAACAGCTGGTTCCTTTAAGGAACAATCACTCATTCAACCTTACGTAACGTCGATATGTCTTAAAGACACGATTAACCTCTCTGATGCACTGTTCCCATATGGGTAACGTCACATATCCTTAATGTCTCCCTCAGAATCTCAAGTATGCTTACACGAGTGTGTACTCCACACCTCCAAACCCGTGACATAGCTAAGTGAGATCTTATAGTATCGTATGAATCCCGATCACACTAAATGGAACCGTTCCCTATATGGGAACGGTCTCTTGATGACACTAAAATCACCAACAATCCTCCCCCATTTTAGTGTAATCCTTGATTCACAAAATAAGCAAGTCTTCATCCCAAACTCATGCATAAACACAAATATCGAAACAATTGAATTTATGTCTTAGTGTAATTACACATTTTAAACACCCGGGAATCATGGTGTCCTAAGGATTGAACCAATCAACCTCTTTGGATGCATGAAGATAACACACACATGAATTACTATACAATTCCATAGTCTAACTTGACTCTTTTAATGGCCTTGAGTCCCTATCCATTCGTGAGCGTTTTGAAGTCAACCCAAACTTCACGAAGCGGCCAAACTTCACGCCCATATAGGTAGATCCTTTTAAGGAACGAATCCTCAATCGTGCACCTATAATCTGCACTTTTTCAAAGGAACTATTAAGAAATTGCTTTCAACCTCTATACTTGTAGGAACATAGCACATACCTGGGGACTATTCCTTTGTGCTCTCAGTTTCTAGGTGTAGGCTTTCCACATTGAATTCGTTCACAACGTTAATTGGAAAGGAATTGGGTATCCCACCGCTAGAAAACTATATGGGTCTTAATCCCATCCCCTTAGCCGACTTGGAGACCAAGTCCCTAGCCAACCCCTTCGTCAAGTGATCAGCCAAGTTTTGTTGTGATCTAACAAAATCCACCGAAATCACCCCATGCGTAATGAGCTCTCTTATCGCACTATGCCTCACACCCAAGTGGCGTGATTTCCCATTGTATACATGGCTATATGCCTTAGCCAAAGTTGCAACGCTATCACAATGGATTGATATAGGTGAAATTGGCTTTTCCCATAATGGAATTTCATATATCAAGTTCCTTAGCCATTCCGCTTCTTTCCCAGCAGCGGCTAAGGCAACAAACTCTGATTCCATGGTGGAACTCGAGATGCAAGTTTGTTTCTTGGAAGCCCATGAGATGGCACCCCCACCAACAAGGAACACCCACCCACTAGTGGAAGAATGATCTTCTTCATTTGTGATCCAACTTGCATCTGAATATCCCCCTAACACCGAGGGTGATCCACTATAAGTAAGACAAAAGTCCACTGTTCCCTTAAGGTACTGAAGTACCCGTCGAACCGCTTGCCAATGATATGCACTAGGATTACTAGTATAGCGACTAAGCTTCCCTACTGCAAAAGCAATATTCGGCCTAGTACTTGTCATGGCATACATCAAGCACCCATTAACCCTTGAGTACTCAAGTTGCATAACTGATTTCCCCTTGTTAGGGAATAGTTTAACACTCGGATCATATGGTGTTTTCAAAAGAGTGTACTTATCACAATTGAATTTCTCCAATACTTTCTCAATGTAATGAGATTGTGACAACGATAAGCCCTCCGTTCCCCGCCTTATCCTAATTCCTAGGATAACATTGGCCTCCCCCATGTCCTTCATGGAGAATTGTGATGACAAAAATGCCTTTGTAAGGTCTACTTGCCTTTGATCCGTTCCAAAGATCAACATGTCATCCACGTACAAGCAAATTATAACACCGTTCCCAAAATTATCAAATTTGTTATATACACACTTGTCGGATTGATTCAGTCTGAATCCATTGGACAATACAACCTCATCAAACTTTTGATGCCATTGTTTTGGTGCTTGCTTTAGCCCATACAAAGATTTGACCAATTTGCACACCTTATGCTCTTGTCCATGCATAATGAACCCTTCGGGTTGTTTCATATACACTTCTTCCTCAAGGTCCCCATTAAGGAACGCTGTTTTCACATCCATTTGGTGTATAACCAACTTGTGAATAGCAGCCAAGGCAATAAATAGTCTAATGGTGGTAATCCTAGCAACCGGTGCATAGGTATCAAAGTAGTCAGTTCTATACTTTTGTCTAAAGCCTTGAACAACCAATCGGGCCTTAAACTTATCTATGGTTTCATCCACTTTCATCTTCTTCTTGAAGATCCACTTACTTCCCAATGGCTTACAGCCAAGGGGAAGATCAACCAAGACCCATGTATTGTTCCCCATGATGGAATCCATCTCATCATTTATGGCCTCTTTCCAAAAGGAAACGTCTTGAGACTTCATTGCCTCAGTAAACGTCTTTGGGTCATCCTCAATATTGTAACAATACAAGTATTGGGATCCAACTTCATCCCTTGTTCCCTCTACCAAGTAAACATGGAAGTTAGGACCAAAGGACGTTCCCTTCCTTACTCTTTTACTCTTTCGGATCTCTGGTTCACTGTTCCCAGGTTGGACATCCATATCAATGTTTCCACTTGTACTGGTAATACTATCATTGTCTCCATTATTACTGGGAACAATGACTTTTTGTAAAGGTATCAATGAAAATCGTTTTTCATCAAAGATAGCATCTCTTGACTCTATAACGGAGTGAACCGAAATAGACTTGTTAGGTTCAATAACATAGAACCTATATGCCTTGGAATGCTCAGCATATCCAATAAAGATACATTCAACACCTCTTTCACCCAAAGTCTTTCGCTTGGGTTCGGGTAGTCTTACAACCGCCCTACATCCCCAAACCCGAAGATAATTCAGATTTGGCTTTCTTTGGAACCAAAGCTCATATGGGGTAGTCTTGTTCCTTTTGTTAGGAACCCTGTTCAATAGGTAACAAGCCGTCAACATGGCTTCACCTCAAAATCCGTCATTTAAACCTGAGTAGGAAAGCATGGAATTGACCATTTCCTTAAGAACTCGATTCTTCCTCTCCGACACACCATTTTGTTGTGGTGTATAGGGAGCCGTAGTTTCATGAATGATTCCTACGGATTGGAAGTATTCTGGGTCAAAATACTCACCACCTCTATCGGTGCGCAATCTTTTGATCACCGTTCCCAACTGAAGTTCCAATTCAGTTTTATAGATTTTAAATTTTCCAAGGGCCTCGTCCTAAGCATGCAATAGAAATACATAACAATAACGGGAATAATCATCTATGTAAGTAACAACATATTTCTTATTTCCCAAGGACGGAGAAGCATGAAAATCACATAAGTCACTATGTATCAAATCAAGCACTACACTATTTCTCTGAACATCAGGGAACGGTTGTCTTGTTATCTTAGTAAGCATGCAAGTTCTACACCTCTCTAAACTCATATCAAATGGAGGAATTACACCATTTTTAGACATATCAAGCATGCATTTATAATGAACATGTCCTAGCCGAGCATGCCATAGAGAGGAAACGTTTTCCTCCGAGGGAACAACACCCTTTGAAGGGGCCGTTCCCACTGAGGGAACAACATGTTCAGAAGAAATAGAACCTTGACCACAAGTCATATAAGCTGAATTCATAACTTTATTAATACTTAGCTTAAACATACCATTACATAGGTAACCATGTCCTACAAATACACCGCCCTTAGATAATATATATTTATCGGCTTCAAACACTTGCCGAAAGCCTAACTTGTTAAGGATAGCACTAGAGACTAAATTTTTCCTTATTCTGGGTACATACAACACATTTTTCAAAATTAAAGTCTTCCCAGAAGAGAACTCTAACTCCACTTGGCCTTTGCCTAAGACGGGGGCAGTTGACTCGTTTCCCATATGAAGGACACGTCCATCATCCAATGGAACGAAGATCTTGAACATTGACTTGTCCCTACACACGTGTGTGGTAGCACCCGAGTCAACCCACCATGCTATCTCATCATCCTGCACAAAGAAGGCCTCAGAAATATTAGGAACAAAGTCCAAACCAGGAAATGTTACTAAAGAGGGAACAGTTCCGTTCGATGGAACCGTTCCTTTCTGACCTTGATGAGATTTCTGCCCTTGATCCTTAGAACCTTGAGCAGACTGGTTGGGAATGTTTCCCTTCTTGCCCTTTCCAGCCCAACAATCCTTCTTAAGATGTCCAGGCTTTCCACAGTTCCAACACCCCTTTTGAGAGGGTTTCTTGTTGGGACCGGTGTTTGTGTTGTTGTGCGGCCTTTTCTTGCCCTTCTTGTTGTTACCCTTATGGGAACATTCTTCCATCATGTTGATGGTGGAAGAATTGTGAGTCTCTTTCTCCTTTCCTTTCTCTTGCGAATGAAGGCCCTCTTCAATACGCAAGTGGCTGCCAAGTTCCACAAGGGAAATACCTTCCTTCTTGTGCTTCAACATGTGCTTGAAGTCTTTCCATGATGGAGGCAATTTGTCAATAATGCTTGACACAGAAATGGACTCGTCCATATTCAATTTATGTTGAGTAAACTGCCCCAAGATACGGAGTATCTCATGATATTGCTCCATCACCGGTCTTGAGTCAACCATTTTATATGTATTGAAGTTGCTCACAAGGAACTTTACGCTTGAAGCGTCTTCAGCCATGTACTTCAACTCTAGAGAGTCCCAAAGTTCCTTGGCGGATTCAACATTTTGGTACACAACAAAAAGGGAGTCGGACATACCGTTTAAGATGTGGCCCCGGCAAATGTAGTCATCGTTCTCCCATTTGCTCCTTTTCCTCACGGCCTCAAGTGGTTCATCATCAACTAACTCTGGCATGGGAGTTGATAGGACGTATACCACCTTGAGGGTGGTTGACGGGACTAAAGATGCACAAGCAAATGTCGTTGATTAGCCTTATCAAAATTAATTATCCTAACAAACCTACTAAACAAAGTATAGCAGACAAGTAAGGGTCGAATCCCACAGAGAAGGCATGATGTAATATGCAATCGTGAATGACAAGTAACAAGCAACTGGGGATTTTGTAATCAAGAGAACGAAGCAAACAAGCATGCAGATTAAGCAAAATCGAGAGAATAATATGAGGGAAAGTAGTCCTGTTAGAGCGAAATCCACAGTACAAAGATAGAGTTTGATCCCTGAAATCTATTCAATCCAAGTTCAATTATTTATCCTTATAGTCGTTCCCACCTTAATCGTAAATACTATTGATTCTCACAGTTGTCAATAGACTTATCACTATACCAATGATAAAGTACAACTGATTCTCATAGTTGTCAGCGTACTTTAGCACCAACACAGCAATAGCGATGCACACAAGGATTTAGGATACATGCAAGTAGAAAGACGTACAAGTACTCACTCCCCTACTTAACATGCAATTGATTCTCACACACAAGTGTACGCTCGGAACCCCTATACGCACAAACGTGTTTGCCACTAGATATGCACTCGGAACCCCTATATGCAATCCTAGCAATTGATAACAAGCATTCAACCTAGGTGATCAGGCTAAGAAGAACAACTAGAAATCGTAGACGTGATAAGCAAGAGAATCAATCCAACAATTATAAGGATAAGAACAAGGAATAGAAATCTCACAAACACATCAAAGTACTGCTTCAATCGTCTAACAGAACAAGGGAAAGTTAGTTCTCCATCAAAGGGGATGAAAAACTATAATATGAAATAACGATCAAAATAGTTCGATACAAGATGTGTCTAAGTGTGTTCGCAGACTGGCTTGGAGGCTGTGGAACATTAGGTTAAATAGAGTTAACCTAAAGCCCAAGATCACAAAACCAATCCAAAAGGAAGCAAATAAAATAACAAAGTCTGAAATAGAAATAAAAGGAAATAAATATAATCTAGCGCGAGGCAATAAACACGTCCACCGCGGGGCGGTAAAGATCCACCGCGGGGCTTCTGCTCTCCACCGCTGGGCGGTGGCCTCCTCTCACGCGGGGCTTCATCATCACTGGGAGTCAACACCGTGGGGCGTCACTACTAACGCGAGGCGGTGAACTCCAGACTTCAACTTCTCATCTTCTTCTCTTCTCCAGCTGCTCTCCAAATACTACCAAGTTTTGGTAGCCTTCTCCATAGATGTTCCAGCAGCTCCATCTCCATCTCTAAGCTCCAACTAAGCTGCCAATCCTTGGATTTCTTCACTTCTCTCCATAATATCTGGATCGCAGACTTAGCACTAAAACAACTCCAAAACTCCTCCAAATCATGCTAATAGGTGCTAGAAAAGGTGTATGAAATAACACCTATCAAATTCCCCCATACTTAGACCTTTACTCGTCCCGAGTAAGCTAAAGAAAAGCTCACCCTCTCAATCAACACCAAGGGCTCAGGAAGTACAAGAAAACGTGACTCCAACAACTACAACACATCAACAATACGCCCAAGACAACCAAAACAAGTGATGCACGAACAATCTAACCTAACTCCCGTCTATCTCCTTATCGCTCCATGAGTGGCCTACCCGACAATCCTTCTATGTCACCCTTCTTATGACGCCTCGCCGAAAGATAAGAGAAATCCTAAAATCACTCTTCTTCTTTTTCACTCATTTTGCCAAGGCGCCCTTTCGGGTTTTCACCAAGCACTCATTTCATTTTCCAATAGACGTTCTCACATAAGCTCGCATCACTCTAGTCCAATTTTGCCCTGGTCTAATACCAGCCGGACTACCTGCTTTTTACCTGAACCGCCCTTTCGGGTTTTTAGTCCATCCCAGGATTTTGATTGCCTTTTTACTTTCTTTTTTTTTGATAGTTATAAAACGGAATCAACACTGCAGAAAACGAATGCAGAAATAAAGTTATGTACACTAGCTAGCAAGAATAGCAAGTCAATATCTCTCCCCCATACTTAAACCGAACATTGTCCTCAATGTGAAAAGAGAACGTCAAATGATAGGGGAAGAGAGAAATAAACTCACTATGGACCAGAAGGTGGTGGTGGGTACATCCCAAAGTAGTCCTACAGATGAGTGTCTATAGTTTCCAGACGCTCATCTATCTCATTGTGAAGCTGGGTCTGCCAAGTTTGCAGACCGGTCTCTACTCTGGAAGTCCACTGATCATGGCGCGTAGAGAAGTTGTCCCATCTAGCGTACATCTCCTGCCATGGTGCGACAGGTCCGTACACAGATGAGGACTCCTCAAACTGTGAAGCACTGGGGTCGTCCCCCTCCTCGCGATTAGCAACAACATATCCACCACTAGGGCCCTCTCCATATGGACCCGAAGAAACAACGGCAGCAGCAGCAGCAGGCGTCTGGCCATCGCTATCAATCCACCAGCCCGCGTATGAAGGCGAGTAAGTGAACTCTCGCGGAACACTCAAAATATGGTCCTCGTAAGCCGTCCAAGCCACACCACCATCCTGCCCCAGCGGCTTCACCATAGAGCACACCCTCATGTGGGCGGCATCATATAAAACGCAGGGAACCGGCCGAGCAATCCGATCGCAAGCAATCACATCAGTGCAGAGGAGAGTAATCAAGCTACCCCCACAAATATCTCTAGGCTTGCCCTCACGAATCCTTCACAGGGAACTCAGGAAAAGAGTTGCCCAACACGGAGTAAGCTCAACCGTTCCCAGGATGCTCAAAAACCACTAGAAGTCCTTCATGGGCACCTTCCTATCGTCAGCATGGCCAAAGAAATCTCTCATCAATACCTTGTGGATCAACCGCAGACACGGATTCACCAACTTCGAATTCACCTTATGCTCTGTCTTGAAAGTCCTCCTAGTAGCAGCCTGCGAGAAAGCAAACATCTCGTCCTCCTGAAGTCCATTCGACCATCCAGGGGTCGGTTTCTTCGTAATGCCCAGGGCCTCGTGGATCGCCCTCCTCGACAGAGAATGCTCACATCCATTGTAGGAGAACGCGATCTTACGCAGGAAGCTATCATCACCCTCCTCGCGGTAGAACCACCGGAATGAAGAAATGAACTGGAAGCATAGCTCAGGATACGCGGGGGCTGCCTTGCCCAGAAATCCTCCCAGCCCACACTGCGTTAGGCACATCGTCACACACGCGAGCATTCCCATCTGCTCCAGAGTCGGTGTGTGGAAAAATTTTGAAGGCACCACCTTTCTCCCCTTCACAATATCGTACAGCTCACTCTCATCCCTACTCGTCGACGCCTTCTTCTGGCCTTTGGGAGCCATAAGTGAAGAACTGAAATGCTCAAATCAGAAGACAGCAAAGAATACTCACAATCAAGCAAACACAGGTTCTGCAGAGACTCGACGCGGGGCGGTAGCATCGCGGCGAGAAACTGACAATAGGGCACCGGGTCGCGGTGAGGTCGGCGCGGGGCGGTAACAACAGAGACGCGAAGCGGTGGCAGCGCGAGGCGGAGCTAAAGCGAGGCGAGACAACAGCGGCGCGGTGGGGGTTCTGTTTGGGCTGGGCTGTGAGGCTAGACTCCAAATGGGGGTATGGGGGCTAGGAGATGCTCAAGGTCGAGAGGGGATTCAGGGAGAGTGAATGGAAAATAGGAGAAGGGGAATTGAGGGGGGGGGGGGGGGGGGGCGGTGGAAATTTTATGTGGGGCTAGGTCAAGGTAGGGTAAGGTGAAAAGAAAGGGTTGATGGGCCGGTCATGTACCATGGCCCATATGAGAAATCTTGGCCCAAAAATGAAGCCCAATCCGTCAAAACCTTAGTAACCACTTAATAAATAAGCTTTTACTCACCCGTTTAAGGTTTTTTCGGGGCCCATTATTCTTGTTTTTTTTTTTTTTTAAGTTGAGAATCGATACCTGACCGTCACCGCGGGGCGGCAGCTCCACCGCGAGGCGGTAGGAAAGTGCCGCGGGGCGGTGAGAAAGGCTGGGCACTTCATCTCTTCTCGGGTTTACTTTCGTACCTGAAATGTGAGTAACAGGCGAACGAAACAAAACAAAATGAACTACGAAAATAATCTAATAAAAAGAAAAAGAGATCAAAGAAATACAAACACGGGTTGCCTCCCGGACAGCGCCTTGGTTATCGTCGTCGGCTCGATGTATTGCAGATCAACTACCATTTTGGGTAGGATTCTTTCGGAATCCTCCAACTTGTCTCTTCCTGGTGAGACCTCTCATGGAAAGGTTTGAACTTTAGACCATGGTCTTTCCTCGCCACCCACTCCATGTACATTCTCTTCGGAGTGTCGCCCCCATACTTAGAACGATGCGGGGGCCGATATGGCTCAACCTGAACATGCTGCACATCACTAGATGAAGGCTTGCAGCCTTGTGTGGTTAGTGCAGGGGGCAAAGTGCCCAAAGTAGAGGAATATCCTATATCAACTAATAAGACATTATCCACAGGAAAATCATGAAAATCATGCAACTCAATGGGTCTATCCCTAGTGGAACACTCAACTACGGTCTCTACTGCATCAATCTTAACATTATCATGCACAGAATCATCAAAGTCATTAATGCAGAGAGGAGGCGGAGACTTAATGGGATTTGCTTTATGAATATCATGCTGGAAAATTATTCCATCAAACTCCATAGTCAGGGTACCACTATCAACATCTATCTTAGTCATGGAAGTCTTCATAAAAGGTCACCCTAACATAACCGGGGCAACTTGCTCATCGTAATTCATATCCATAACAAAGAAATCAGCAGGAAATATCAAAAGACCTATCCTAACAAGGACATCTTCTACAACACCCTTAGGGGGTACACACGATCCAACAGCAAGTTGTATCACAATACTAGACTCACGCAGGGGTCCTAATTCCAATTTCTCAAGTAAAGAATAGGGTAAAACATTAATTGAGGCACCCAAATCAAGTAGGGCCTTCTCAAAAACATGCTTACCTATAGTAATAGGAATAGTAAACGTACCTGGATCCTTGCACTTCACAGGTAGACGCTTCTGAACCACAGCTGACACTTGTTCGCCCACTGGACTCTTCTTCAGAGTCTTCTGCCTTTGAGCTTTCTTCACCGTGCAGAGCTCCTTTAAGAACTTGACATATCGCGGGATAGCCTTGATAAGCTTCAGCAGGGGAATTTTCATCTCACAGTTCTGGAATATGTCGAACAGGTCTCTGTCATCGACAACTCTTTTAGCCTTTAGCGCCTCTGGAAAAGGTGCTGGGGGCTTCTCTGAACGTAGGGGAGGAAACACTGGACGAACGTAGGTATCAACATAGACATCGTCAGTAGGAACAGATTTCTGAGGAGCAGCTCGCGGCGAGACCACCGCGGGGCGTAAATCGTCACCACGGGGCGGTGGGGTCGCGTTGACATTACTGGGCATATGTACCGGGTCGCGGCGGGAATTGCCGCGGGGCGGTGCGGTGAGTTCCTTTTTCTCGGAAATTTCTTTCTCCTCTTCAGCAATAGGAGACATAACTTCTTTACCACTTCTCAGCGTGATAGCACTCACGTTTTCTCTGGGATTTACAGTGGTCTGGGACGGCAGGGAGTTTGAGGTCCTCTGGTTGATTTTAGTCACCTCGTCGGCTAATTGGCCAATTTGCCTCTCTATATTCTTGATACTCGACTCAGTAGCCTGCACATGCGTAGCAAAGTGCTGAGTCAAGGTCTTCAGCATATCCTCAGTAGAGGCTCCAGAAGTTTGGCCTTGGGGCCTCTGTTGGTACTGAACTCGTTGTTGGTACTGTTGTTGCTGAGCCGGCTGATATTGCTGTTGTGCCGGCTGCTGACCACCTTGAGGGTCACTCCATCTAAATCCTGGATGGTCATGCCCTCTCTGGTTGTAATTGGGCTGGCCACCATACTGTTGTCTAGGGGCTCCATAGCCTCCTACAGCATTAACTTCAGCAACACCATCCTCTTGCAGCTGAGGACAGGTATCTGTGTGGTGGGCCTGGCTAGGACAAAGGCCACACGATCTGGCTTGTTGAGGAGCATTCTGATTTGCCATCTTCATGACTATCTCCTTCAACTCGGCTAACTCAGATAATACCGGACTTGGTCCTGCAGGGGTCACAGCATTGACCGCCTTTCTTTGGTAAGTTTTTCCGAAGTTTCGGGTGCTTTCACTCATCTCTTGGATTCGGTCCATGGCTTCCTTCGGTGTCAGATTCAGAATACTGCCACCGCATGCAGCATCGACCATTCTTCTCTCTTGGTCTTGTAGACCGTTGTAAATAAAGGACAAGATCCTGCTGGGCGTATCCATGGAATGGACAGCTGGAGCAGAGCCTCTTGAACCTCTCCAAATAATCATACAGTGTCTCATCACAAGCCTGCTCAATGTTGGCAATTGCCTTCTTTAAAGCATTCACCTTCTTCGTCGGAAAATACTTATCCAGGAACGCCTTGTGCAATTTCGCCCATTTATCTATGGTTCCTGGTGGCAAGTGATAGTACCAGTCGCTCGCATTGTCGAGTAAAGAAAAGCCAAAAGCTCTCATCTTGAACTGCTCTTCAGTCACGTTCCTGGGCTTCATCGTCATACAGACATTGTGGAACTTGCCCAGGTGAGAAATCGGATCCTCTCCACTCAGACCGTGGAACTTAGGCAGGTAGTTAACAATTCCAGTCTTCAATTCGAAGTTCACCCCTTGATCCAGCGCACGGATGATCACAGCTAGGGGTTCAGCCCCAATATTCGGTGCCGTAAGCTCTCGTAACGTTCCGTTTCCAGCCATAGCAGCAGCTGGGGTAGTAGCAACTTCAGCGGTTTCAGTCTCAACATTTTCGGTCGTGTCAGTCTCAGCGGCCGACACAGTTTCAATCTCGGCTTCTTCCCTTCGATCGCGCAGACGTCCAATGAACGATCTTTCAATCTCTGGATCAAAAGCTAAGAGTGGGGAGTCAGTAGCACGGGTATCGACCATAAGATAGGTCTCCACCCAAAAATCAAACACGAAAACACAAACAAACAAAAACCTTCCCCGACAACGGCGCCAAATTTTGACGGGACTAAAGATGCACAAGCAAATGTCGTTGATTAGCCTTATCAAAATAAATTATCCTAACAAACCTACTAAACAAAGTATAGCAGACAAGTAAGGGTCGAATCCCACAGAGAAGGCATGATGTAATATGCAATCGTGAATGACAAGTAACAAGCAACTGGGGGTTTTGTAATCAAGAGAACGAAGCAAACAAGCATGCAGATTAAGCAAAATCGAGAGAATAATATGAGGGAAAGTAGTCCTGTTAGATCGAAATCCATAGTACAAAGATAGAGTTTGATCCCTGAAATCTATTCAATCCAAGTTCAATTATTTATCCTTATAGTCGTTCCCACCTTAATCGTAAATACTATTGATTCTCACAGTTGTCAATAGACTTATCACTATACCAATGATAAAGTACAACTGATTCTCACAGTTTTCAGCGTACTTTAGCACCAACACAGCAATAGCGATGCACACAAGGATTTAGGATACATGCAAGTAGAAAGACGTACAAGTACTCACTCCCCTACTTAACATGCAATTGATTCTCACACACAAGTGTACGCTCGGAACCCCTATACGCACAAACGTGTTTGCCACTAGATATGCACTCGGAACCCCTATATGCAATCCTAGCAATTGATAACAAGCATTCAACCTAGGTGATCAGGCTAAGAAGAACAACTAGAAATCGTAGACGTGATAAGCAAGAGAATCAATCCAACAATTATAAGGATAAGAACAAGGAATAGAAATCTCACAAACACATCAAAGTACTGCTTCAATCGTCTAACAGAACAAGGGAAAGTTAGTTCTCCATCAAAGGGGATGAAAAACTATAATATGAAATAACGATCAAAATAGTTCGATACAAGATGTGTCTAAGTGTGTTCGCAGACTGGCTTGGAGGATGTGGAACATTAGGTTAAATAGAGTTAACCTAAAGCCCAAGATCACAAAACCAATCCAAAAGGAAGCAAATAAAATAACAAAGTCTGAAATAGAAATAAAAGGAAATAAATATAATCTGGCGCGAGGCAATAAACACGTCCACCGCGGGGCGGTAAAGATCCATCGCGGGGCTTCTGCTCTCCACCGCTGGGCAGTGGCCTCCTCTCACGCGAGGCTTCATCATCACTGGGAGTCAACACCGCGGGGCGTCACTGCTAACGCGAGGCGGTGAACTCCAGACTTCAACTTCTCATCTTCTTCTCTTCTCCAGCTGCTCTCCAAATACTACCAAGTTTTGGTATCCTTCTCCATAGATGTTCCAGCAGCTCCATCTCCATCTCTAAGCTCCAACTAAGCTGCCAATCCTTGGATTTCTTCACTTCTCTCCATAATATCTGGATCGCAGACTTAGCACTAAAACAACTCCAAAACTCCTCCAAATCATGCTAATAGGTGCTAGAAAAGGTGTATGAAATAACACCTATCAGTGGTCAAGAGGAAATGCATCTTCTTTTTCCAACAACGAAAGTCCATCCCTTCGAATTTTTCCAACTTCTGGAACTTCGTCGTCATCTCACGAACATTCGTCATTGATCTAAAATTTTGATTTCGATTGTAAGAACAATATATGTTGAATAAGGAACAGTGTATGTTGAGGCGACTGTTCCTTGCAAGTCTTGATCTTCTCTTGATGTTGACTTCGGCTTCAATAGGGAACGATCAATAAACGCTGTAACTCGGATAAGATTTGAATCGTGAGAACACTTTCCGAAATCAGAATTTTGCCCCTTACTAAGCCTTAGGGAATCCGCAAAATCTGAAGTGAGATAAGACAAATCCTCTAGTTCCCTTCAAAGCTTCTGATGGGAACTAAACTATGTTCATGTATTTGTAGATGTATGACTTTAACTCAGATAGACAAATCGTATGTGTAATTTCTGATCACCCAACACTATCTCTGAAATGCCTTTATATAGGCTTTCTGGCGGTTACAGGGAATGGTTACGGCGGTTACAAGCGGTTACCAACCGTTCTAACTGCCACCAACCATTTCCAAGAATATTCAACCACTTATATCAGTTATCAACTGATTTAAGGTAGTTAAGAGCGGTTACTCCGACGGTTACCAAGGCGGTTACAACAGATTAATCACGTGCTGAAACTTTAACCATGCCTCAGGGAACTTGATGTTCCCACCTAGGGAACGGCTGGTCCCTTTAAGGAACAATCACTCGTTCAACCTTACGTAACGTCGATATGTCTTAAAGACACGATTAACCTCTCTGATGCACTGTTCCCATATGGGTAACGTCACATATCCTTAATGTCTCCCTCAGAATCTCAAGTATGCTTACACGAGTGTGTACTCCACACCTCCAAACCCGTGACGTAGCTAAGTGAGATCACACTAAATGGCACCGTTCCCTATATGGGAACGGTCTCTTGATGACACTAAAATCACCAACAAATAGTGGGATACCGGACCCTGATATAATTAACCTCAATTAGGACCTCTTGGACAAATGGGCAGTGTTTTGGGGCGAAAAGATCTAACCGACCTGGATCGCCTTAAGAAGGGCAACTAGGCAATTACAGAATTGATTATATCTGAATGATCCAAATCAAGCGAAGAGCTAAGCTAAATAAGATTAAAAAGATGCAAAAGTAAGCTTATCTCCCTCGAATGAGAGATCGATCGGATCAGATGCTTCAAGCGTCGGTCGCTTAAATATCATAGTAAGAATCGAACTCAGAATGCAATTGTAACAAAAGAGTAGTGAATAATAGCTGTTATTGGTAGTAATGATCGTGTCCCTACAATAGAAAGAATCACTTTTTTTATAAGTAATTTACATAATTGAACTAACAAATCCGTTGGATCCCGATATTCCAGGGATCCGTCGAGTCGTTGCTCCAGTCGTCCGAGATTCGCTCAACCGCTTCAGCGTCTCCCTTTCTCCAGATCAATGCCCAACTCGACTACCTATCTGGGCCGGCTTGATGGACAACTGAAATTTCTGAGCACAACAATTGCCCCAAGACCAAAGTGGGCTGGAGAAAACAAAAGGGCCTCTCGACGAGACGGTTTGGTCTTCAGTTCGGCGATGTAATCTTTTTCTGATTTCCCTGCAAACCGCAGGCTAACGTGGCGCTTCATGAGTGGCCCATCGTTTTGACCACAAGAAGGCCGGTTTACTGCATTAAATACCCTTTAATCGATTATCCTATCGTCACAGAGCTTCACATCGCTATCAAGGTAACTTCTCTTCTTCTTTTTTCAAATTTTTACTCTTCTTCTTCCTCTGTTCCCATGGCGTCTTCGAGGTCTAGGAGTAAAATAGTGTCTAGTGATCCCTCCGAAGACGAAAATGCTTTCGTCCCCCTAGGACTTCTTAGCGACTCTGACTCTGTGGGCGAAACCCTAACTCAGGCAGAGTTGGATAAAGTTCTCTAAATCGGCCAATTCCCAGTGGGGACTGTGGCTCGTTTCCCTCTTCCTCATGAGCGAGCCGACGGGTTTCACAGGGATTGGGTTTGTTTTTTCGAATACCCCTTTAGGATCTGCCACTCGTTTCCGTTTTCCAATTTGGTTAGGAATTTCCTTTTGGTCATGGGACTCGCCCCTTGTCAGGTTATGCCCCATACTTGGCGTTTGCTTAGGGTAGTCGATCTTACCACCGCTGGTGTCAAATTCGACTTTGACTTTGATGCTTTATGGTACTCTTACTACCTGAGTAGTCGAGGTTCCTCTAGGTTTCAATTGCATCTTCGTCGTGATAGAAAGCCTTTAGCTTTGAACTTGGATGTCAACGATCGGGGGTGAAGAACCCGTTTCTTCTTCGTAGAACGCGCGTCGCTTGAAAGGGGGTTTGATTGTTCTTTTTTACTCTCGGATTGGAGGAAGACATGTATCGTATTTTCCCTTTGATTTTTCTTTGTTGGGAATCTTCTAAACCTTTGCTTATATGTTCTTTGTTGCAGTGCCTGATCCAGGGGAACCCGAAGACTTTGAAGCAGCGACCAAGGCTCTGCTCAAGCTTCTTGAGTCAGAAAGACGTTTTAAAAATATCAATTTCTTGGTACCTGATCCTGTGGAGATGTCGACCCCTTCTGCGTCTGTTTCCAAAGGCACTTGTTCGTTCCTCCAGGTATGCATGTGGTTGGTCTTCGGAGTTTTCATATTCTTATGGTCTTGTGCTATTTTATCAGCGTCTCGCGACGATCGGTCTAGCGCGCGTATGTCGGGAAAGGGTTTATTGGAGCAGAAGTTATCGACTGCCAGGGCGTCCTCGTCGAGAGCTATTGTTAAGACTCGACCGTCTACTGGAGTAATTACTTTGGATTCTCCATCGTCCAAGACATCGGGCGCGAATAGGAAGGCGTCCGTCGCTTTAGATACGCCACCAAGGATGTTGAAGGAGAGGGCGGCGAGTGATTTGATTTGATCTGTGGATCCGGAAGCTAGGAAAGAAATTGGCAACTGCTCCCCCATCGATTGTATGGACGAAGCCGTTGTCGGTGCTTGGAAGGTGAGTGTAGGAGTTTCAAGTGTATACATATATTTTTTACTCAGTTTTGACATTGATTCACATGTTGTGTGGGGTACAGGCCTTTGAATACTCGATGGTCGCCTACTCTACTATTCAGGATTTGAGCGACAAGTCTGATAGGCGAATCGCGCAGGCAGAGAGCCAAGCGAAAGCTGCCAAGGATCGTGTGAAAGCTATCGAGAAGTTGCTGACGTTGGTCAAGGAGGAACTCCAGTCTCAAGTCGAGGAAGCAGAGAAGTGTCGTGAAAAGGATGCTCGAACTACTGGCGATGTAGGGACCTACTATTGTTTGAAGTCCCGTATTGAGATGATGGAGGAGTTTGATGCTGGCACTCATGTGGATTGGAATGTTGAGGGGGAGAGAGCCAACCTGGACTTTCTGTATCCGGACGGCAATCTCGATGAGGAGCTTTTTAAGTTAGTCGGCTTGGAGGTGGGAGAAGACGACCAGAAAGATGACGCTGATTCCGAGGCAGTTGAAGAGTTTGAGAAGGTTGAAGATGTGTTGAAGACTCTCCCCGAGGCGACGACTGAAAAGAAGTTGATCTTGTGCAAGCCAAGGAGAAGTCGGATGAGTCTTAGTATGTGTCAAGGTCGTGTTGTGTTTTTTAAAACATTCTGACTGTTTTTAAATGCTTTTGTCGTGACATTTGGTGCCCCATTGTAGAAATGGGATGGATAATGTTTTGGTGACCCGTCCACCATCGCGGGTCGCGTATTTTGTAAGTTATTTTAGTACTTGTTGCGTACCTTTGTGTTTGTGTATTTCCTTGCAGGTTGATCTTGTCGATTGCGTTGTGACCATAAGGCGGGTCATTTGGTCGAAGCGACCTGTAATTTATAGTTGTCAGTGTAGCATGCTTTGTGTGTTAGGGAAGAGTAGTTTGTATCAGATAGCAAGGACGAGTACCTTGAATAGGACAAGTCTTTGCGTAAGATGATGTTTGGTGTTTGTTTCCTACATTCCCTATGTATCGATCGATTTTTAAATGTTGTAAGCACTTTGTGTTGTAAATGATAATGATGTGACCCAGCCCTCCATGTCAGCTACAGAGGAGGAAGACGCCATGAGACTTCCGCCTACAGGTCCTATCACCCGCGCCAGAGCGAAGAGTGTCCAAGCAGCGACACAATCTTTGGTGACCAGACTTGTAGCTAGCCATGGCCAGATCACTACATCGTCCGAGCTTCTGTGTCTCGTCAGCTTAGCCGTGACTGACTCCTCTACAGCTACATCCATTTCGAGCTAGATTTAGGAGACTTTCTATTTCTAGTTATTATTATTTCTAGACATTACTTCTTTAGTACTTTCTGTTTACAATATTTCTATTTTTAGTAGCTGCTAGTTCTAGGTGGTTTCCATTTATGTTAAATAGGCCGCCAGATTTAGT
Source organism: Rheum nobile (assembly GCA_027886185.1). Taxonomy (NCBI): domain Eukaryota; kingdom Viridiplantae; phylum Streptophyta; class Magnoliopsida; order Caryophyllales; family Polygonaceae; genus Rheum; species Rheum nobile. Next base: position 2,888,707 of record WOAB01000127.1, read on the forward strand.
AACTAGAGAGTTTGGCCCATTAGCTCAACTCTCTAGTATAAATAGGAACTCTTGTCTTCTTTTCTATTACGTCGATATAGAGCTTTTGTTTACAGTCGAGTAATCTCCTAAAACTCGGGCCCTAACGTCAACAATTAACGCATTTCTAGTCGAACTATCCTGGTGCGTTAATTCGGTTACCCATCAATTATCCGCAACCCAACACAAACCCTAATTCCCCTACACCTCACGGCTGACCCCATCTCCTCCACCCTAGTGCAGCCACCGAACACCACCATTCACCAATCCCCCACCTCGCGCCACCATCTCGCCACCACCTTTGTCGTTGGAACCCTAGTGCCGCCGCCAGAAGTCCATCGTCGCCCCTTTTCCTGCTTCCGTCGGTTCCATTCATTATAGAAGAGATTGTTGCGCCCTACTACGCGTTCATCGGATCCTTGACGACAACTTGTAGTCTTCCTTCGGGCAAGGTTACATCAACTGGCATCAGAGCCTTCGAACCGCGTAAGTCATTCTAACTCTTCTTTTAATCACTCCTTCGCTTTCGTAAATCAATTCCTGCATCAAAAAATAAACCTAGATCTTGCTCTAGGAACCCAATTTTTTTCCCCTTGCAATCTGAATCTAAAATACGCAAAAAAAATCTAGGTTTGGTGGTTGAGAAATTCGGCCATCATCAAAAAAAAAAAACCTGCAAAGCCGAACCACTTCACACAGTTTTTCAGCACTTTCTTGTGTTTTTGCTTGGTTGTTGATTGTGTTTATTGTAGATCCGCTTGCATATAGGCTTAGATAGTTTGCTTGCAACTGTGTTTGCCTTGTTTGCGCCAACAATCTACATTATCTGAATCTCCTTCTTTTCCCACTTGAATCACTGAATTTCTGAATTTTGGCTGTTGTAAATTCTGGTTGTGTTGTTCGTGTTTCTGCTGAACTTTTGCTGTTGAATATTCTGGTGGGTTGTTCATCTTTTCTGCTGAAGTGCTGCTTGTTGTTGCGTGTTGTTCCTGTTACGGCTGCTTGTTTCTTGCATTAAGCAAGCATCCCTAGTTTCAAAAAAAAAATACAATATATGTTCGCAACTTATAAAATAAAATAAAATTGAAACCACACAAGGCAAGTGTGTTTCGCTGAAGTACCAGAAGGGAGATCCCGGTCTTGAATTCGGCATCTTCAATTCGCAAGTGATTCATTTACCGTCTTCTATCTCTTTCACTGTCTGGGATGCATATCTTGGTTGACTATGTTGTGCTTGCTTCTGTGCTTATATCCTTGCATATCTACTTTTGACACTTTCTTTGCTGAGCATTGCCTTGATTTTGTTGATTGTTGTGTGACTTGCTTTAGCCAACTCGTAACCGCCCACACGGCCAGCCAGATTAGTTTCCTGAGTGATTGCTTGTTGAGTTCGGTTCTGCTTACCTGTTTGTTGTTTCTCTTTTGTTGTTGTTGTTCGCTTTGATCCTATGGTTGGCTGCATCTTGCTGTCAGGTACCATGTCAGAAGGTGATGCACCACGCGATACAGGCTCAGAGACTGCTGAACAGAATATGCTATGAGAGATGCTTGCTACCAACAAAGTAAGGGATGCGCAGATGGCCGAGCTCCTGCGTCAAAATGCAGAGCTCTTATCTCGACAGCTACCATCTTCGATCGCTACAGTAGCTTCTGATCAGGGTCAGTTACAGGCAGATGAGTTGAGCGCCCTAGCCCTGGAAAAGGAGAAGGGTAAAGCTGTGATGCTTCCCTCCACATCGACTCCAGGCCAGTTGAAATACCTGGAGTCGCAGAAAGAAAGCACTGTCGTCCCGCAGCGTCGTTGACAACGACGGTCTACGCAGGTCGTGATCCGGGAGGAGGACTCTGAAGCCGCAGAGGCAGATGATGAAAGTTCCCAAGAGGAACATGAGGACGATCAGGTTCATTCCAGTGGTCGATATAGGCAAGCCCGCTGTCAGACATTCCAGCCTCCTACAGGTCGACCACCCCGCCAGCCGTCAGGTTCGCATTTTCAACAGCCTCCGCGTCAGCATCATCACCGGCAATCTACTGATGTGCCGTTTGATGTTGATGCTTTTCAGGATCATCAGAGTGTCCGCACTCATATCTATTCTGATGAGTAGGATCAATTTGATGAGTACGACCAAGAGGAGGATGAGGGTCAGTTTGGGTATGCTCATGGTTTTCACCCACCATTACAGGATCCCCCTGAGTTACAGCAGTACCCTACCAGCTATGTTCCACCTCCTCGTCTGCCTCAGAATCAGGCAGCATATTGGAACGCTGTCCAGTATGGCAACCGACAGCCGGCTCGCCAGCACCAGTGCCCCGCCGCTGGCCATCAGCGTCAGCGACGGCCTGCTCGCGACCCACTGCCGTATGTCGGACCATAATAGGATCAGTATGCAGCTCCTCCCCAGCATGCAGCTCGTCACTTCGAGCACCATGAGGACCCTGCAACACCATTTCCTGACCGTCGGGTCCAACCACCTGTGCACCGCAGAGACGTTAAGGTAAATATCAAACCCTTCTTTGGTTTATATGACCCTGCTATTTTCCTTGAGTGGTTGCATAACACGGAGCATGTACTGCGACACTTAACCGTCCAGGAGCATGAGAAGGTCGAGCTCGTTACCTTACATTTTGAGGGAGCTGCTCAGACCTGGTGGAATCGTCTTGAGCAGCAACATTACCGGATGGGTTGGCCACCCATTACTGAATGACATCAGCTTGTGCATATTATGACTAGATGGTATGTGCCTTCGACCTACAAGGAACAAATGCGGTCGGAGATAGCAAGTGCTAGACAGGGTTTTGATTCGCCACAGGAGTTCTTCGCTCGCCTAGAAGACATGTACTTCAAGGCTGGCGTCAGTGTTGCTCCGGGAACCTTGAGGATGCGGTTCAATACTGAGCTTAACCAGCCCTTTAGTGATCAGGTCGACGTACTGCCGATACGGGACCTCAACAATGTCGTTCACACTGTCAGAAGTTATATCTTCAACACCTGCATCACAAGCAGCAACCATGGCAGTCAGCGACTTCGTCCAGGTATGGTTCTAGACCCTTCAATCCGGGTTATGGCACTAATTCTATTTCTACATCTAGTGTGCCTAGATAGGACTATAGCAGCACAGGTACATCGTCTGCCACAGCGACGCAGCGATCAGCCCCGCCTGCTCCTGCTCGCCGCCTGCAGCCGCCAGCTTCAGATACCGCTCGTTCTGACCGAGCGCGGGATCTGGAGTGCTACAAGTGTGAGGGAAGAGGGCATTATAAGAGGGATTGCCCTAATGCAAAGAAGGTCCTCTTCTCCTCCCAATCTGCAGGCTATGAAAGCTATGACGACGTCGATGACGACGACGTCGAGGCTGAACCTACAGGCGTCTATACAGCCGATGTTGATGGCTATGTGGTCGGTACTTCCGATCATCATGATGACCAGACATACCACTTTGCCTTGGTTACTAGACACGTGTTGAGCGTCAAGGAGGGCGACCTGACTGAGCAGAGGGAGAACTTGTTTCATGCTAGATGCAGACTTCAGGATGCATCGCTGAGTGTGATCATTGATGGGGGTTCTTGCTGCAACATTATCAATGAGAAGGTTATGCGCCATTTCAACCTTCCGACTACACCATACCCCACTCCCTACGGCCTTCAGTGGATTTTTGATGGTTCAGGTAACAAAGTTTCGCAACAGTGTCTTATTTCTTTTTCTATTGGTCCATATAGCGACATTGTGCTTTGCGATGTTACCGCCATGGACGCCACCCATTTGCTTTTGGGACGTCCCTGGCTGTATGATCGTCGTGTGCTTCACGATGGGTATTTGAACACTTACATGTTCAATTACCATGGGAGGCGCGTGACTCTCTTACCCATGAGCCCGCAGGAAATTTTACAGGATCAGGCAGAGCGCTAGAAGGCAATAGAGGCCGCAGGAAAGAAGCCTGCTACTGCACCAAAACAGACGACCAACTCTGCGTCTGCATCTTTGACCCTTCTTGCGAGATCTACTGAGCAGACAGTTAAGCGTTCTCCACCTGGTATTACTTTTATATTACCATCTATAGGTACGGGTGGATCGTCTGCTACAGGGGCTACTGAGCCACCTATTTATGTCCTGCGTGGAACCTGTGAAAACAGGGTTCTACTGGCTCGTCACAGGGACATCACTACGACACTTCAAGGCAAGTCTCCTTGTTATTCCTAGCCTTTGTGCCACTACTACTGTAGAGCCTGCACTCCCGCCTGCTATTTTGTCTATTTTGCAGGACTTCTAGGATATTATGCCTGACGACCTGCCGCCAGGTCTGCCACCAGTGCGTGGTATTGAACACCAGATAGACTTCATTTCCAGCGCTTGTCTGCTGAACCGTGCTGCCTATAGAGATTCTCCTGAGGAAACTAAAGAGTTATAGCGACAGGTCCAAGATCTTTTGGACAAGGGTGTTGTGCGGGAAAGCTTAAGTCCCTGCGCCGTTCCTGTGATTCTGGTGCCAAAGAAGGATGGGACTTGGAGGATGTGTGTGGACTGCCGCGCCATCAACCAGATCACCATCAAGTATAGACATCCCATTCCGCACCTCGATGATATGTTGGACGAGCTGCATGGTGCAACTTTGTTCTCCAAGATTGACCTTAGGAGTGGTTATCATCAGATTAGTATGAAGGATGGCGATGAATGGAAGACAACTTTCAAGACCAAGTATGGTCTATACGAGTGGCTAGTCATGCCATTTGGATTGACCAATGCTCCATCGACGTTCATGAGACTCATGAACCATGTCTTACGGTCTTTTTTAGGGAAGTTTGTCATCGTTTACTTTGATGATATACTTGTATTCTCTCATAGTTTAAGTGACCATATTGATCATCTTCGACATGTCTTAGAGTGCTTGAGACGTGAGAGCTTGTACGTCAACCGAGGTAAATGTGTATTTTGTTCTGAATCTGCCAACTTTCTTGGTTTTATTGTTGGCAGGGATGGGCTACGAGTGGATGAGGAGAAGATTCGCGCCATCAAGGAGTGGCCTACACCGACGACACCCACTCAGGTTCGCTCGTTCTTAAGGCTGGCTGGCTTTTACAGGAGGTTCATCCGCAACTTCAGCACTATCGTCGCTCCTCTGCACGAGCTGACCAAGAAGGCGGCGTCGATCACTTGGCTTCCGCGACATGATGCATCATTTACCACCCTGAATGAAGCCTTGTGCTGCGCCCCTTTATTACAGTTGCCTGACTTCACTCGTCGGTTCGAGGTGGAGTGCGACGCTTCCGACTTCGGCATCGGAGGAGTCTTGCTGCAGGAGAAGCGCCCCATAGCCTACTTCTTGGAGAAGCTTTCCGGTGCTCAGCTGAACTACCCGACATATGACAAGGAGTTGTACGCGCTGATTCGGGTGCTGAAGACCTGGCAGCATTATCTTTGGCCGAGTGAGTTTGTGATACACTCAGATCATGCTGCTCTGGCCTATTTGAAGAGCCAGACGACCCTCAACTGCAGGCATGCTAGGTGGGTCGAGTTCATGGAGACATTTCCGTACCTGATCATGCACAAGAAAGGTAAGGAGAATGTGGTAGCCGACGCCCTTTCTCGCAGGTACGTGCTCATAACTCATCTCCAGTCTCGTTTACTTGGTTTTGCATTGCTCAAGGATTTGTATGCTGATGATGTTTTCTTTAAAGACATCTTTGAGCAATGTACGACCACCAGAGAACATGACATGTATTTCCTGGATGATGGGTATCTGTACAAGGCCGGGAAACTCTGTATTCATATGTCTTCTGTCAGGCACTTGTTGCTCCAAGATGCACATGACAACCGTGGCCATTTTGGGGTGTCTAAGACCCTTGCAGCACTTCGGGAGCACTTTTTCTGGCCAAAGATGGCCCAAAGTGTTACCAGGTATTGTAAGAGTTTTGTGACATGCCAAAAGGCTAAGGCACACTCGAGTCGACATGGTCCCTACACGCCCCTCCCGATTCCTGCAGCCCCGTGGGAAGATTTTTCGATGGATTTTATCACAGGGTTGCCTATGTCTCGACGTGGTAGAGATTGCATTTTTGTTGTGGTCGACAGGTTCTCCAAGATGGCACATTTTATTCCCTACAAGAACACCAACAATGCTACCGACATCGCTGGATTGTTTTTTGAGCATGTGGTGCGCTTGCATGGTGTCCCTAAAACTATTGTTAGTGATAGGGATACCAAGTTTGTGGGCCATTTTTGGAGAACCTTGTGGGGCAAGCTAGGAACCAAGCTCCTATTTTCTACTAGCTATCACCCATAGACGGATGGTCAGACGGAGGTGACCAACCGGACCTTGGGAGCCCTCCTTCGGACGGTTCTCAAGGCTAACCCACGAAGGTGGGAGGACTTACTTGCTACAGTTGAGTTTTCCTATAACAGGTCCAGGCACTCTACAGTCGAGGTCGTATATGGAAGGAACCCGCTGACGCCGATGGATATGATGCCATACCCGCTGCAGGACCAAGAGAACATTGTTGCTGGCAAGTTGGTTGAGCACATTCAAGAGCTGCACAGGAGGACACGCACACAGCTGGAGCGGCGTACGCTGCAGTACTCAACCTAGAAGAACAAGGGCAGGCGACGCGTGATCTTCGCCCCGGGCGACTTGGTTTGGCTTCACTTACGGAAGGAGCGATTCCCTTCCGTCCGCAAGTCTAAGCTCGACCAACGGGGTGATGGTCCCTTCAGAGTCGTCAAGGCCATTGGCGACAACGCCTACCAGCTCGAGCTCCCGAACAAGTATGGGGTGCATCCGACGTTCAACGTCGCTGACTTAGTACCATATGTTGAGCCTGAGTATGATGAGGGTGAAGCGGGGATGCTTCATACTCAAGTGGGGGAGGGTGATGTGACCCAGCCCTCCATGTCAGCTACAGAGGAGGAAGACGCCATGAGACTTCCGCCTACAGGTCCTATCACCCGCGCCAGAGCGAAGAGTGTCCAAGCAGCGACACAATCTTTGGTGACCAGAATTGTAGCCAGCCACGGCCAGATCACTACATCGTCCGAGCTTCTGTGTCTCGTCAGCTTAGCCGTGACTGACTCCTCTATAGCTACATCCATTCCGAGCTAGATTTAGGAGACTTTCTATTTCTAGTTCTTATTATTTCTAGACATTACTTCTTTAGTACTTTCTATTTACAATATTTCTATTTTTAGTAGCTGCTAGTTCTGGGTGGTTTCCATTTATGTTAAATGGCCGTCATATTTAGTAACTAGAGAGTCTGGCCCATTAGCTCAACTCTCTAGTATAAATAGGAACTCTTGTCTTCTTTTCTATTACGTCGATATAGAACTTTTGTTTACAGTCGAGTAATCTCCTGAAACCTGGGCCCTAACGTCAACAATTAACGCGTTTCTAGTCGAACTATCCTGGCGCGTTAATTCGGTTACCCATCAATTATCCGCAACCCAACACAAACCCTAATTCCCCTACACCTCACGGCTGCCCCCATCTCTTCCACCCTAGTGCAGCCACCGAACACCACCATTCACTAATCCCCCACCTCGCGCCACCATCTCGCCACCACATCTGTCGTCGGAACCCTAGTGTCGCCGCCAGAAGTCCGACGTCGCCCCTTTTCCTGCTTCCTCTGGTTCCATTCATTACAGAAGAGATTGTTGCGCCCTACTACGCGTTCATCGGATCCTTGATGACAACTTGTAGTCTTCCTTCGGGCAAGGTTACATCAGATAAGGATATCCGTTTGACCGGCAAGTTTTTGTCTTCGAGGCCTCTTGTTTCCTGTTTAGATTATGCCAAAATACAAGAAAGAGAGGTCTTGGGGAGACCGTTGGGGGGTGACCCAACGGCCCTTCGATGCTTAAGTCAGTGATCGTTATATAAGCGAATATAATTTGAATGGATGTAAAAAAATACAGAGTAGAAACGAAAGAAAGTTTGGAAATGATACAACTTTAAGTGGACTGCGTTCCAACTTCGAGGGATAGGTTGTCCATCTTTTGTTTCTAATCGATATGCTCCTTGTCCGACGACTTCCTTGATGAGGTAGGGTCTTTCCCACTGGGGTGCCAATTTTCCGTTGGTCGGGTCTCTGTTGTTTTGGAACGTTTTCCTTAGGACTCAATCTCCTACTTTGAAGACTTTGGCTCGGACATTCTTGTTGTAGCTCCGGGCGACCTGCTGTTGATACTGGACCATTCGGATTCTGGCTTTCTCTCTAGTCTCGTCGATAGTGTCGAGGTTGTGAGCTAACTCGATGTCGTTTTGTTCCGGAGTTTGGGGTCCATATCTAGTAGTTGGGACGAGTAATTCAGCGGGGATGACTGCCTCGCTTCCATATACGAATGAGAAAGGGCTTTGCCCTGTTGCATTTTTTGGTGTCGTCCTGTCGGACCATAGTATCAAAGGGAGCTTGTCGGCCCATTTGCCTTTTGCCCCAGTGAGGCGTTTTTTGAGATTATTGATGATGATTTTGTTGCTGGATTCTGCTTGACCATTAGACTGTGGGTATCTTGGTGTGGACGTGACTAATGTGATGTTCCACTGTTTGCAGAAAGATCGCGTCTTGCTACCAATGAATTGGGAGCCATTGTCGCATACGATTTTTGAAGGGACGTCAAATCTGCATATAATGTTACGTTTTATGAATGAGATGACGTGTTTTTCTTTTACCTCTGGATATGCTTCGGCTTATATCCATTTAGAAAAATAGTCAGTCATGGCTAGGAAGAAGACACGTTGTCCCGACGCCGGTGGTAGTTTTCCGACGATGTCCATTCCCCGTCGCATGAAGGGCCAGGGAGCTAGGGTCGGATGGAGCATCTCAGATGGTTGGTGTGTGACGGGTGCATGTCGTTGGCAGGCGTCGCACTTTTTGACATAATTCGTTGCGTCCTTGTTCATTGTGGGCCAGTAATAGCCTGCCCTGAGAGCTTTATCGGATAGGCTGCGTCCTCCAGTGTGGTTTCCACATTCCCTGTCGTGTACAGATTGTAAGATGCAACGTACCTCCGTTGTTTTGAGGCAGCGTATAGGCCTGTGACAGATCGTTTGAACAAAGTTTTATATTTAAATCAAAAGTCACGGCTTGTACCTTGAGTCTTTTAGCTTATGCCTTGTCTGCTGGGAGTGTTCCATCCCCGAGCCATTTGATGTAGGGGATGGTCCAGTCATTTTGGTCGCCTACCAAGTCTTCTTCTGTGCGGTCGCCTACTTCTGCTGAGATGACTTCTTCTAGGGGTAATTCGTCCATTGTCTGAATGTCGTCTGGATTGAGTGCTTTGAAGGTTTTGGGGACGGCTGGTGTGGTGATATGTGCTAAGGGAATGTTGTGGAAGTCGTTGGGATGTAGGGCTGAGCCGAGATTTGCTAGGGCGTCGGCTTGTGTGTTGAGGTCGCGTGGGACTTATTGGATAGTGAAGTTCTGGAATTTGCTTGCCAATTTTTTGACGATGTCTAGATATGCCATCATTCTGTCGTCTTTGGCGGCGTATGAACCTTGTACCTGGTTGACAATTAGGAGAGAGTCGCATGTTACCTCTATGCTTAGGATTACGAGGTCATGTGCAAGTGTTAATCCGAACACGAGGGCTTCATATTCTGCTTCATTGTTGGTCGCGTCCCATTCGCATCTCATAGCTTGGGCTATATGGTCCCCTTGTGGTGATTTTAGCACGACACCTAGGCCGACTCCTCTTACGTTTGACGTTCCATCTGTATGGAGTTGCCATGTGCCTTTGTCGTCTTCGACCTTTAGCTGTTCGACCTCCTTTGTGGCTTCTTGTTCTAGTGTCGGGCTGAAATCGGCCACAAAGTCGGCTAAAGCTTGAGATTTGATTGTTGTCCTCGGTTCGTACTCGATGTCGAATCCGCTGAGGTGTATGGCCCATTTGGCCATTCGTCCTGTAAATTCTGGTTTCCTCATGATTGCTTTCATGGAATGGTTAGTTCTCACGATAATAGCATGTGATTCAAAATAGGGTCATAACTTATTTGAAGCCATAACCAATGCTAAGACTAATTTTTCAAGTGATGTGTACCTGGTCTCCGTTGGAAGTAGGGAACGACTTATATAGTAGACTGGTGATTGATTGCCATCTTCCTCCCTTGTAAGGACTGCGCTGACGGATGATTCTGATACGGCTAAGTATAATGGCAACGGCTCGTCGTCTTTTGGTTTAGCCAATAGGAGTGGGCTTGCCAGATATGTCTTTAGATCTTAGAAGGCTTGCTCGTGTGTGGCTGTCCAGTCGAATGATTTGTTCTTCTTTAAAGCTTCGTAGAAGAGCTTGAATTTGTCCGACGATTTGGATATGAATCTGTTTAGTGTCGCTATCCGTCCTATTAGTTTCTGGACGTCCTTAACGCATCGAGGGGATCTGAGGTTGACAATGGCCTTGATCTGGTCGGGACTAGCTTCTATCCCTCTTTGAGTGACCATGTATCCCAAAAATTTCCCTGAAGACACTCCGAAAGAACACTTAGTCGGATTCAACTTCATGTTATATCTTTTTAGTACCTCGAAGGCTTCTTTCAAGTGTTCGATGTGGTCCCCTGCTTTTTTGGACTTGATGAGCATGTCGTCGATGTAGACTTTCATGGTATCTCCGATCTGATCTTTGAACATCTTGTTCACCAGCCTTTGGTATGTGGCCCCTGCATTTTTTAGTCCAAAGGGCATCACTTTGTAACAATACGTACCTTGGCTTGTTATGAAAGCCGTTTTCTCTTGGTTGTCAGGGTCCATGAGGATCTGGTTGTATCCACTAAACGTGTCCATGAACGTCAGCATTTCGTGTCATGCAGTCACGTCAACCATGGCGTCGATATATGGTAGGGGGAAGGAGTCTTTTGGGCAGGCTTTGTTTAAGTCTGTGAAGTCGATGCACACTCTCCATTTCCCGTTCTTCTTTTGAACCACCACGACGTTTGCTAACCAGTCTGGGTATTTGACTTCCTTTATTTTACCTGTCTCAAGCAATTTTTTTACCTCGTCGTCTACAATTTTGTTGCGTTCTGGTGTGAACTTTCTCCTTTTTTGCTTGACCGGAGGGTGTGTGGGATCTACATTCAATTTGTGAGTAATAATATCTGGGGAGATCCCTACCATGTCTCCGTGTGACCAAGCAAAACAGACAGAGTGGGATCGTAAAAAAGAAATTAAATCTGCTCTGGTCGAATCGTTTAGATCTGATCCGACCCTTACCGTCTATGTTGGCTTCGAAGGATCCAGCACGATCTCGTCGAGTTGTTCCATTTCTGGTTCGACGTATCGTGTGGTTCCTTCACCATACTGTGATTGCTATGCGGAGGATTTGTCGACTGCCCCTTTCATCGAAGTGACATAACATTCCTTGGCGGCTCGCTGGTCGCCTTTTATTTCCTGTACCCCCCACTTAGTAGGAAATTTTATTGTCTGGTGGTAAGTGGAAGGTACAGCTTTCATGGCATGGATCCAGGGTCTGCCAAGGATCGCATTGTATGGAGATGGGCAATCGAGTATTAAGAACTTTACCTGTTGGTTGACTCCACCGACGTACGTTGTTAACACGATTTTGCCTTGGGTATACTTAACTTCCCCACTGAACCCGACTAATGGGGTAGAGTTTCTGGTTAAGTCATCCTCGCTTAAACCCATACCCTTTAAGGCGTCTAGTGTCAACAAGTTGGTGGAACTACCTGTGTCGATTAGTACACGACGGATAAGGCAATTGCTAATTGAAAGTGAGATTACCAAACCGTCATGATGATCGCCTAATTCTTGAGCCTCTGAATCGTCGAAAGTGATGGTTGGAGCGTCGGAGATTTGTAGCTGTCTTATTTCTGCTTGGATCGGTTTGTTGCCTTTGCTTTCTCGAGCATGTCTCTTAGCGGCCGAGTATGTGTTTCCACACACTTTCGACCCTCATGAAATAGTGTTAACAATTTTAGTAGGAACTGGAGAGGATGGTTTGTCGGACGTTACCTGATCCCTTCGACCGAGGGTCACTTTGGCCCTGTCTGAGATGACGTCGCGCAATAGCCCCTGCGCAAGGAGTCGTGCGACTTCTTTACGAAGGGCTATGCACTCATCTGTCGAGTGTCCGTGGTCTCTGTGGAACTCACACCACCGGTTCATGTCCTTCTTGGCGTCTGGTTTGTCGCTCTTCCGAGGCCACCTTACTTATTTCCCACATTTGTCGAAACTCTTCACGAATTCCGATATGGAGATGTTAAAGTTGTAAGAGTGGAGCTTCGGAGGGAGAGCGGGGTTGTTTCGCCAATCTTGGTTCCTGTCATAAGAGTTATTTACCTGACCGGGATCGCTTCGTCCCTTGGGATATGGTTGGGGTCGTCGATCGCGTCGATAATCCGAAGAAGCCTTTCGGTCGACTCGATCGGGACTCTTGTTTGCCTTGGAAGGTTCCTCATCTTCTTCGAGTCTGACTTATTCCATGGTCTTAGCTTGAACGTCTTCGAAGCTTTGGCACAAATACTTGGTCAGTTCGCGGTAGAGTTCACTACCCCTGACTAAGCCCCGGCGAAATGCTTCGATTGATGTCGGAACGTCGCAGGGTGGGATTGCAACCTTCTCTTTGTTGTACCTGTTAAGATAATCCCTTAAAGGTTCGCCATACCTTTGTACGATCCTATACAGATCGCTTGATTATTTTTCCAATCGTCGATTGCTGGCGAATTGGACTTTGAATGAGTTGATCAGGTCGGCGAAGGAAGCGATAGAACCCTGTGGTAAATGCATAAGCGAAGTTAGTGCAGGTCCCGCGAGGGTCGTGCCAAAGCTTTTGCACATGACTACCTCAAAAGGTTCGTGATTTGAAATAACAGGTAACTATACAATCCTCATTGGTTTTATATTCAATTTAGGTAGAAAATGATTGATTATTCATGTTATATCTATATGTTGATTTAGTTATATAATTTGATAATTTCAGAAAATGAAGAAATATTTTACAAGTATCGGTGTTTCACAAAATTCCAAGTCACCAAATATAGGATCAAGTTCTAATCCCACTCCAGTGAACCCACCAAGTGTTCCTAATTTGTCTAGTTGTGATGTTGAGTTTGATCTTGATAATTTGCCTGCTGACCCGGGGTTAAGGAAAGATATGTCTGAGTATAGTGTTAATGATAGAGAAAATATTAGACGGGCATATTTGCATAAAGGGCCTTGTCAACCTAGAAATCATGATTTTTCTGGGACATTATTTGGAGCTAAAAGACGCAAATTTGTTGTTGCCTGGTTTAAAGATTACAGTGGTTGGTTGGAATATAGTATATCAAAAGATGCTGCATATTGCTTACCATGCTATCTTTTCAAACATGATCATGGGAACCAAGGAAGTGTGGTGATTCATTTGTTGGGGAAGGGTTTAGAAATTGGAAGAAGAAAGACAAATTGGATGTTCATGTTAGTAATCATAACAGTGTGCATAGCAGATGTGTGCATGCTTGTGAAGATTTGATGCATCATCAATAACACATAGAAGTTTGTCTGTCTACTTATTCTGAGAAAAGTCGAATAGATTATCGTGTTAGATTGACTGCATCAATTGATTGCATTAGATTTCTTTTGCTTCAAGGATTGGCTTTTCGTGGTCATGATGAATCTAATAAATCAAGTAATCAAGGCAACTTTCTTGAAATCTTACAGTTACTTGCTGATCATAGTGATGAAATTAAGATAGTTGTGTTGGATAATGCACCAGAGAATTTGAAATTGACATCACCTAGGATTCAGAAAGATATTGTCAATGCAATTGTGGTCGAGACAGCAAATGCCATTATTAGAGATATAAGTGATGATCTGTTTTCTATTTTAGTTGATGAAGCTCGTGATATATCTGTGAAAAACCAAATGGCAGTCGTTTTGCGTTTTGTGGATGCTAGAGGGTATGTTGTAGAGCATTTTCTTGGGATTGTTCATGTTGGTGACACCACTGCTTTGTCATTGAAAATGAATATCGAGGCTCTTTTTTGCAAGCATGGTTTGAGTATTTCAAGTTTACGAGGGCAAGGTTATGAAGGAGCTAGCAATATGTGAGGTGAGTTCAATGGTTTGAAAAGTTTGATAATGATGGAGAATCAATCTGCTTATTACATTCATTGTTTTGCTCATCAGTTGTAGTTGGCACTTGTAAGTGTAGCTGAAAGTCACCCTAAAGTAAGTAAGTTTTTTGATGTCATCTCTATGTTGACAAATATTGTTGGTGCATCATGCAAAAGAAAAGACATGCTTCGAGAGAAATCATTAGAGAAAGTAATTGAAGGGCTTTGTGAAGGTGAAATTTTGTCTGGAAGAGGACAGAATCAAGAAGTATCATTGGGAAGAGCAGGAGCAACACGTTGGAGTTCTCATTATAAAACACTGGTGAGTTTAATTTGTTTATTTGACCCAACAATTGAGGTGCTTATTGCCATTGGGAATGATTCAAAAATTCCAAAGCAAAGAGCTCAAGCAGATTATCTTATGGAATTCATTCAGTGCTTTGAATTCATATTCTGCTTATTCTTGATGAAAAATATTTTGGGAGTTTCACATGATTTGTCACAAGCCTTACAGAGAAAAGATCAAGATATTGTTAATGCATTGAATCTTGTCAAGATAACCAAGCAGTTACTACATCAAATGAGAGATGAAGGATGGGAGTCATTGTGGGAGGAAGTTTCTTTATTTTGCACCAAGCGCAATATCATTGTCCCGAATATGGAAGACTTGTATGTCATCCAAGGAAGATCTCGTCGGAATGTTGAAGAAACTACGATTCTACATCTTCATCGTGTCGAGTTGTTCTACAATATGATTGATATGCAGCTTCAGGAGTTGTGCCCCCACAATGCGGAAATATTCCATTGAATCTTGTCAAGATAACCTCGAAAGATGTTATTGTAATAATAAAGTTAAATATAACGTTTAGTATTTTATGTGTTATATTTATTCGATCTAATTAAATTAAACTTTAGCCACGCGGAATTGTGCTCCCATAATGAGGAAATCCTACGTCCGCCCTTGATTAGAAACATTCAAACCCCACATATGGATCATATCTCTCGTATGTAGCCTTTTCAAGGCAGTCAACCAAGCAAACATACTCTTTTTACGTTGTTGAAGGCCTTACCAAATCGTTTACGGCAACTGTAATCTAGGTAGTTTGGAGCGTAAAAATATGGTAAACTTTAGAGCATTGCATTTTCCCATCTCCTACGTACAGTAATTGGTGACAAGTCAATGGTCTCCCTAGAATAATAATTAGACGCAACATTAATTAGGTCTTAAAAAGACATATCGGATATCAAGCCACAATCTCAAAATAAATCTCCATATTCAAGAATCATGCTCTGACTCGACAATCTTCCAGAAATCTATGCCACGCAACAGATTCGTATTGGCCCAAGCTGTCCACAAGTTGTCTTTACCCTTATGAATATCATGGACCAATATAATGAGAAGAGCTTTGTTCCATGCTAGAAGTTCCTTCAAATTAACCCCCCGAATTCATGTTCGCACCGCTTTTTTCTAACTCCGTACCGTTTTTTAGGCGCAATCCCAAAAAGTGGATTAAAGAAAATTTCTTGAGCGCAACCGGTCCGTCTTTTTTTTTTGAAAAATTATTTATTGGTAATTATTGAACCGGTTCATCAACAATGACTGAAAAATAATTTATTTTTTGAAAAATGATTTTTTGAAAATAATTTTAAAAAATGTTATTTAAAAAAAAAAAATTAGGCGCAACGTTAGTTGGTATTTTTTTTTTAAAATTTAGTACAAAGTTATCGCTATACATGGAGCCAGACAAGAACGTTAGTTGGTAATTCTTTTTTGGGCGCTACGACGTTGCGCCCAAAAAAGTTACCATTGTAAAACGGTAATTTTTTGGCTATATATATGCGAGTATTTCGCCCATTTGAGCATACCACCGAATTGAAATAACAAAATATTGAGAGAATGTCTTCGTCAAACTTAGATGATGCACCCTGTCCATTTGAGCACTTAGATGATGCACCCGGTCTTGATTTGATTCATCACGATGATTTACGGGTACGTATATATTTTTTCCCAAGTTTATTTCAAATTTAGTAAATTAAAGTAATTTGTTATAGTTTAGAATGTTCATTAAAATGTACATACGATCATTACGTTAGGATGATTCCATGTTTTAGGTTAGCGACATTATGTTAGTATTTTCTGTATTCTATTATATAGTTGTGAAATAAATAGAATGATTACATGTTTTAGGTTAGTGGACAATATGTTAGTATTTTTAGGTGGTATTTTCGATCAATTTAGGTGGATTTCACATGTGTTAGTTTATCATTTATTAAGTAAATTATATGTTTGTGGTCAGAACATCATTATGTTAGTTTTTTGAAACGCTCTTAAAAAAACCTCTAATGTATAAAATATTTTTGAAAATAAATAGGACGACTCTAATGATAGCGAATATTCGCCAATGGACTATTCTGCTCATTTTACTACAAGTGAGGAATGGAGTGATAGAGACAGTATGATCAACTGGGCTAAGAAGGTAGGTTTGGAGCTGTGTATGGTGATCGTAATAAGTAAATCATGGGCTAGAAAGGTCATATTGTCGTGTGAGAAGTCTGGGGCATACAGATCGACGGTGAAGAAGAAGGAGGGTGAGGGTCCCGAGGCAACCCCTAAACGGAAATACAATTCGAGGACAAAGAAGAGCGAGTGCCCGTTTCAGTTGTATGGGGTGTTTGTGAAAGGAAACTGGATCAAATCTGACAGGTGGAGATTATCTGTCGTTAGAGGATGGCACGACCATGATCTTTCAAGTAGTTTGATCGGTCATGCATTTGTCGGGCGGCTTTCGCAGGAACAACGAGAGCGCGTGAATGTTTTGTCAGCCTCCGGAATAAAGCCGAAGGCTATTATGAGTCTATTTTTACACGAGGATCCCAAATGCTTGACATCAAGGAACCAACTCTACAATTACAAGTCTAAGGAGAGGCTGAAATCCAGGGGGAATTTGACGGTGCCGCAATACATGCTGGATTTTCTACACGCGAGACATTATTATACAAGCCATGAGACGCATCGCAATGAAAAAGGGAAGGAGGTTTTGAGTGACATTTTTATTTGTCACCCCGAAGCTAGACATTTGTTGAGTTTGTTCCCCCACATCGTTATCATGGATACGACCTACAAGACGAACAGGTATGAAAGTTTAATTATCGCTAGTACTACATCTAAAATATGTAATTGCATATAAATGTTCTAATTTTTACATTTATAGGTACGGTATGCCTTTGTTGGATTCACTTGCACCAACCGTATATTTTGTATTGCGATCGTATTCATGTATGATGAGTCGACGGAGCACTACATATGGGCCTTGGAACGCCTTAAGATCATGCTCGGGGGACAGGAACCCAAGGCGATCATGTCAGATCGAGAGCTCGGTCTTGTGAAAGTTGTCGATGAAGTCTTTCCCAATTCGAAGCATCTGTTGTGTAGGGTCCATGTCAACCGCAACGTGGAAGGTTATGTTATGAAATGGATCCCCAACTTTGACCATTTTATTAGTAATATTCGTTGGTTGTTGAGGTCGCCCATTGAGGATGTGTATGAGGAGCGACTTTAATACTTGACAGATAAATGGATTAAGCTACCCTGGTTGATGGAGTACGTGAATAGTGTATGGCTTGATTAGTACAAGGAGATGCTAGTCTGTGCGTGGTGCGACATCGTTCTCTATTTCGGCACAAGATCATCAAACATGTAAATTCATAAGTCGTGCCTTTAGATACGTATCAATATATACTAAGTGTAACTTGAGTTTTATTTTCAGGGTTGAGAGTCAGCACTCTGTGCTGAAGGACGCGATCAAATTGTTTGTTGGAGGCATGGACACCCTCGTGCAGCAAATCGACAATATGTTCGCCGATCAGATTAGGGAAATCAAGGGTGGAATGGAGCAAAGTGCTTTTAAGGCGCCCACAGAGATCGTAAATGGACCGAGTTGGGTGAAGGCTTTTTTCAAGCGCATTCTTTATAAGGTCTCGGAAAAGTGCTTAAGAATGCTATACAAGGAAGTTGTTAGGGCAAAGGAAGAAAAAATACTCGAGGAAGAATGTCGTGATGTGTTTTGGAAATCCACCCTAGGCCTGCCTTGCCCACACATGATCAAGGAATATGTAAAGGACGGTGTCCCGTTGAAGCCAGGTGAAATCCATATTTATTGGAAGCAAATCAAGTGGGAAGGAGTTGGTCATGATGAGCTCGCACCGGATGAGGGCATCTTTATCTCAGAAGAAGATGTCCTCTTAGGTGCCATGTGGAGAGATTGGACCAACGATGAATTGCCCCCAGAGCTGAAGACCGACTTTGCCCGCAAGTATAAAGCTTTCGTTGAGCCGAGATCGTGTACCGCATAAGAGCCGCTGGCCGCTTCGACCAAGAAGGGGAGACCTAAAAAGAAGAAGAACAATACCAAGAGGGACCCGAGTTGGTTTGAGCACAGGGCGGAAGAAAAAAGGAAGAAGGATGAGGAAAAAAAGAGGAAGGTTAAGGAGCGGAAAAATTCGTCCACGAGATCTAAAGGACGTCCTCCGAGCGGTAAACCGCGCAGCGGAGTTTCACCTGGCAAGCGTAGCACCACTAGAGCACCTTAGGGCGACAAGGATGTGGTTTTCCTCGGCTTCAACTGGGGTCGAGATAATATTGATTCGTTCATGGTCGCCTACATTGGAGGAGTACAAAATGTAATGGGCGATGGTCATTGTGGGTACCGTTCACTGGCTATATTATTAGGGTCGCACGAAGACGATTATCGGTACGTTCGATGAGAGCTTTCAAAGGAACTACAACAACGCCGAGCGTTGTACACCTCCGCTTGTCATGTTACCCTCATATCAGAGCTTATCAGGTTTGTGAATTATACATGGGTGTGCACGAGCGATCACTGGATGGAAGTTCCTATGGTCGGCTTGGCGTTTGCCATGCGATACCAGGTGGCTCTTGTTGTGCTATCATATGTTGGACCTCACACATGCCTCCTAATGTGGGCTCCCCCAAGCGCACAACCTCCCACTAGGGTGCATGAGATAGCCCGTGTAGGCAACCATGACCATTTTGTACCGGTAAGCATTTCCACATTCGATCATCATTTACCTTTATTTTTTTCTAATGTATTCTAACCCTTGAATTTGTACAGGTTTGGCTAGTTGACGATCATTGTCCGATTCCACCCACGCCCGGAGTTTGGACCCGATGGAAAGATGCAAGCGTTGAAGGATGAGAGAAACCGTTTGAGGCTAGGATGGAAGATTACCTTATCCAACGGAGCATGGGTGGTAACGGGGGAATATTTCTTTAGTCATAGGGCTTAGGGTATCCAACTACTACAAATATTGGATCGAGATGGAGTTGGATATGTTTAATCGATGTAAATCCACTCTTTTCCAATTTGTACTTATATAAATTACGGTAATGTTTCAAGGTTTAGCTAGTTGCATCAATTTCATATATGTAAACATGGAAAAAAATCATACAATTAATAGCATATATTATGATGATGTTGGATGTTAAAAAAACAGTATTTGATAGAGAAAGGGCTACATAATAAATATGTTTTAATATTATTAATAAGTTAAGAAAAGAATGTAGCTAGTTGCAAATTACCTTTAAAATAGAACCTTACCGAGATCGAATAACAAAAACAATATGTAGAGGTTTTGATAAAAGGTGGGATGGGTTATCAGTTACACTCAAACCCAATCTTGGAGAATCTCAAACCCAATCTATAGTTCATGTACAATGGTGGACTTCTGGACAAACCGTGCCAGCTTGTCTCAGTCCGTGCAGAGCCGAAAACACAAAGAATTGAGCCTCTGTAAAGTGGCACGGTTTGTCACAAACCGTGCCTCTCAACCATTTAGGCACGACCTCCTTGCGCCCAACATCTAGGCGCAACATCGTCGCGCCAAGGATCTGGGCGCGACGTCGTTGCGCCCAGAGGGTTGTGAGGGGGATTTGTTTAGGGTTTAGGGTGTTGGGTTTAGGTCATTATAGTACAAAGTTTAAGGTTTTGAGGTTTAATTTGGGAAAATAACTTCCAATATCTAGAAATCGATAGAATATTTTGATAAAGTTTTGGTAAACAACTTCTTTGTCCTTGGAACCACCAGATGAACCTGCTCCCCAGCCACCAGCAACAGTAGACCCTTTATCATAGTAGCTACAACAGTCATCTTTTGATACGTCTATCCTACTTATGCTCTCTTTATCATAGTAGTTACTTTCTCTTTCTCTTGGCACATCATGTAGCTGTTGGCAAATACCCTTTGCTTCTGCTACAAGTTCAGGAAAATGGCTAAGCAAGGGCAACTATCTTCATACTCACATTTTTCCAGGGTTATTTTGGATGAAATACTTGAAAATGGAGATCTTGTAAGTGTTTTTCTTCTTACTCTTCGTAGAGTCTCCTCCTCTCCTAGCAGTGCAAGCTTTCTCTTGACGTTAGCGCCAAGCGGTGACTACGATTGCTCGTTGTATAAAATCTTGCATTTTTTACGTGCGATATTTCCTTTACGCACTATAGGGTCAGTAATACTTCACAATACCCTATAAACCGCCAAACCCTAAATCCTCCTAAACCTAAAAAAAAACCTCACAAACGTCTAGGCGCAACGACGTTGCGCACCAGGGTCTGGGCGCAACGACATTGTGCCCAGAGGATTGTGAGAGGGATTTGCTTAGGGTTTAAGGTTTGGGGGTTTAGGGTGTTGGTTTTAGGTCATTGCAGTATAAAGTTTAAGATTTTCAGGTTTAATTTGGAAAAATAACTTCCAATATCTAGATATCTACAGAATATTTTGCTAAATTGATTCGAAAACATCCAGAACCACAGAAACCAGACAATATTAGTTGTTTTGTACACTTACTAAGAATGCCCCTAAAAATCTTGCATTTTTTATGTATTGCATTTCCTTTACGCACTATAGGGTCAATAATACTTCACAATACCCTATAAACCCCCAAACCCTAAACCCTCGTAAACCAAAAAAATTCCCCCTCACAACCATATGGGCGCAACGACGTTCCGTCCAAGGGGCTGGGCGCAACGACATTGCGCCTAGAGGGTTGTGAGGGGATTTGTTTAGGGTTTAGGGATTAAGGTGTTGAGTTTAGGTCATTACAGTACAAAGTTTAAGGTTTTCAGATTTAATTTTGAAAAAAACTTCCAATGTCTAGATATGGACAGAATGTTTTGCTAAATTGTTTCGAACCATGATACTGGTTGGCCAAGTACATGATAAAACCACTAAACTGTTCTGATGAGATTAGTTGGAGGAGGAACTCCACCGACGCATGAAGCGGATTCACCATTGATGATTTCGGGAGAGGTATGAAAACGTTGAGGGGAAACAACAAATAGGAGAAACAATATCTTTTCCGCTTACGTCTTAAACCCTAAACCCTCATTAAACCATAAAAACAATAGAAATCTTGCATTTTTTACGTACTGGATTTCCTTTACGCTATAGGTCATTAATACCTCATAATACCCTATAATCTATGAAACCCTAAATCCTCCTAAACCCCAAAAAAATCTCCCTCACAAGATGTTGGGCGCAACGACGTTATGCCCAAGAATCTGGGCGCGATGTTGTTGCGCCCAACATCTTGTGATGGGGATTTGTTTAGGGTTTTTTAGGGTTTAGGGTTTAGGGTTTTAGGGTGTTGGGTTTAGGTCATGACATTACAAAGTTTAAGGTTTTTAAGCATCATTTGGAAAAATAGCTTCCAATATCTACATATCGACATAATATTTTGCTAAATTGCTTCGAACCTTGAAAGGTATGAAGGCGGTTGGGGAGGTTCAGCGTCAATAGACGCTCATTAGGATAACTACATATAATATAGAATACGACCATAGTATATAACTATGGAATATATGATATAAGCATAGTATATAAGTATAGAATATAATATAGAATATAACCATACTATATAACTATCTAATACAACCATAAGATGTAATCATAGTATATAACTATAAGGTATAACAGTATGATATAACCAAATTTGATATAACTATAAGATATATATATATATATAATATAACCATAGCAATCGCAAAGCCTCCTACTCTCCTAGCAGTTCAAGCTTTCTCTTGACTTTAGCTCCAAGCGGTGGTTGCGATTGCTCGTTGCATATACTCACAATAAGCTTTTTTGAAACGTTCGGGCCATATATACGTCCTCTATATCCTTTATGCGGATTAGGGTCAGAAATATTTAACACTATCCTATACTCTATGAAACCCAACACCCTAAACCCTAAAAAACCCAAAAAAATCCCCCTCACAACATTTTGGACGCAACGGCGTTGCGCCCAACATACTGGGCACGACGTCGTTGCGCCCAGAGGGTTGTGAGGGGGGTTTGTTTAGGGTTTGTTTAGGGTATAGGGTTTAGGGGTTTAGGGTGTTGGGTTTAGGTCATTACAGTACAAAGTTTAAGGTTTTCATGTTTTATTTGGAAAAATAACTTCCAATATCTACATATCGACAGAATATTTTGCTAAATAGAGCCTAAAAAATATTTTGTTTGTAAATCGCTCTCCTTGTGCTATCTCTGGAGCGTAAATATGAATCTTTTTGTTTCGCTTGAGTGTTTTTTTTGTTTAATCTGTCTGCATGGTGCTTTTAAGGCGTACTGATTCTTGTTTGTTTGACATACTACGGTTGATTTCTGAAAAATAAATGTGGCAGGCGGGCGGCGACCGACGAGCAGCGTTGGACGGCGAGAGGACGGCGAGCGGCGTTGTACGTAAAACTCAATAGAGCCTAAACACTCCTTAAACCCTAAAAAACAATAGAAACCCTAAACCGTAAAAACAATACAAATCCTTGGGCGCAACCTGGTAGCGCCCAAGGGTACCTTTTTAGGCGCAACCAGGTTGCGCCTAGAAGGTTACCATTTTACAACGGTAATTTTTTGGGCGCTACGTGGTTGCACCCAAAAAGTTACCGTTACAAAACGGTAACCTTTTGGGCGCAAAATACTCGTCTATAAAAAGGCATGTTACCAACTCTATTACTCACATCAAGGGATACCAAGTTAATAGGAGAGGATGGCTTCGTCGTCTACCACTGCTCAGGCTCCGGTTACAATGTGTCATTGCAATTTCCCGGTCGTCATGTACACTTGCGACAAACCCAATCACTACAAAAGAAGGTATCTCGCATACAAGGATTACATCCCAATGGAGCGGGATGGTACAATGAGAGGGTATCGTACCTTTAAGTGGCTTGATCCACCGTATGACAACAATGTCGCCAAGATTATCAGAGAATTGGTGCTGGAAAGAAATGAGCTTAAACAACTAAACCATACCCTTTCAGATTCAAACGTAAAATTAAGGAGGAAGATATATTATCAGGGTTATGATTACACATAAGTTTATTTCAGTGCTTATTTCGAGTTCTAAGTTTGTTTTGACTTTTATGTATGCTATTTCTAAATGTATTATTACATAAATTTGCAATTCGAATAAAAATGAGATGGACTTTCACTAAAGCTTTTGTTTTAGGTATGCATGGCATCTTTGAATGCCATCTTTGTATGCATTTGGGTTTTCGTAGCAATATTTTTATAATTAAGGTCGGTTTGGAAATCCTTAAAATCCGCAATTCAAATAGACATAGAAGACGTATATACACAAAAACTTAAACAAAATCCATAATGTTAGTACAAAAGCCATAATATCACTAAAAATCCATAATGTCAGTAGCTACATTGAGTCGTCGCTAGACTCTATGCTCAACCCCAGGATCCTCTCCACGTCGTGAAGCGTGATCGTAATCTCGCCACACGGTAAATGAAAGTTGTCCGTCTCAAGGTGCCACCTCTCGACAAACGCCGATATAAGAATGTGGTCAACCCTACTGAACTGAAAATCCATGAGACCAGTCAATCCGGACTGCTCCGCAAGCCAAAACCAACTCCCCTTAACCACCTCCATGGGTATGTGAGGCCTCCATCCATAGAAGTCGATCGGGCGAGTATAACCCCTCAAATGCCGTATGAGGGCCGGTGCAGGTGGAGGAGGAGCGTGCCAAATCCGGTGCGCAATGTGAGTCGTGAAGCTCAGTAGCACCTCATGCAACTCAAGCTCGTACGGGGCGACCTCCACGGCAGGTGGACCCTCGCCAGCGGGAGGGGAACAAGATTCTGGGGGGTAGGAGGGGGAACGTGATCCTCGGGGGCGGGAGCAGGAGGGGGAACGTGCTCCTGTGGGGCGAGAGGGACATCCTCCATAACGACGTCGTCCAAATGAGGACTCTCGCCCGCAATGTCCCCTGTCTCAGCAAACGCATCCTCCATATGTGAATCGCCCATTTGCGAAGCCGGAGGTGAACACACGTCAAGAGATGGAAGTACTTCTGAAGAAGGAGGATCCGTTAACGGAACGGTATCCGTTCCAATAACAGGATCCGCTATCGGAACGGGATCCTTCAGGATTCTACTCTTGCGCTTATGACCAGGTAGGTTGGGGGGTTTAGGAGATTTCGGCGCTTACGACCGAAAGTTGTCACGGGTCGAGATTCCACCCCACGACCCCCCGCATCTTCCGTTTGATTCTCTCGACTACATCCTGTTTTATTCAAATAATTTTCCCAAATTAACTTAATTATACCCACTTAATATTTTGCTAAATTTTTAAATTCTAATATTCCATTATATTTGTCTAATTTAAACAAATTTCTAATTGCTATAAAATTACAATTCATTTTTACCTAAAATTCAAATTTATCTACCCCACGACCTCTTTCGTTCGATTCTCGCAACTACATCATGTTTTACTTAAATAATTGTCCCAAATTAACTTAATTATACCCACTTATTTTACGGAAATGTTTCTAATTTTTTGTATAATATACACACTTACCTAAAATCTCCAATAAATTTTTCTAATCTAATTTAAAATTTTATAATAATTGTCCCAAATGAACTTAATTATTCATAACATTTATTTATAATCATCTACTCTTTTGCATCAATTATTTCCAATACTTCACTAATTTCATACAATTATTCGTATATTATACTAATTTTTACATAACCTATTTAAAATTATGTAATTTTATACTAACTATCTAATTCATCTAATTTTATTCAAATTCTATTTCATTAATTCTATTTAATTATAAATATAATTACATAAATTTAAACTAATAATATACTAATTTTTTTATGCAATTCTAATACAGTTTTACAAATAAAATCGTAATTCTAACTAGAATACACATTTTCTAATTCTATTTAATAACAAATCTAATAATTCCTACAAATAATAAAATTACAAATATTAATAAATATGAAATTTATAACTGAAACAAAAATGTACCTCAGCTCATTCCCGACGAACGTATCTCTGTGGCAGTCTGCGTAGGCTCGCCTCTCCAACTTGCGCCACCGCCTCGACACCGACAGTCGCCGCAACGTCCAATGCATTTTCCGACGCCACCTCCGCTTGCGCCCCTACCGGAGACTCGCCGCCCGCCGTCACCGGAATTTCGCCATCCGCCGTTGTCGGAATTCTGTCGCCCGCTTCCCCTGCCGGCCGTTCCGCCGCCGCGCACGCCGCGTCCTCCTCGTCAACCGCCGCCACCCACGCCGCAAACGCCGCCGAAAAATCCAGATCTGCATTTTCCCAGATGTCGCGCGTCGCCGGCCACCTCGTCCGCCGCCGCTTGCTCTGCCTCGGGCCCTCGGCCACCGTCTCCTCTCACTGGCGCTTCCTGTCCAGCTCCTCCCCCGACGCCTGTAGCCCCTCCGCCGCCGTAGTCTTCTCCATCGCCATCGCCGCTGTCGTCTTCCACGTCGAAGATTTTTGGCGCCGCCGCTGCTACTGATTTAGGTTAGAATGAGGATAGGGGGAAGAAGAAGATTGAGCGCGTCTATATAGCTCCCTCTTGGGCGCTACTGTGTAGCGCCCAAAATGCATTAATTTTTTTTAAAAAAAAAGACTTATTTTTTTAATAAAAATTACTTTTAAAAAAAAATTAAATATTTTTTGAAATAAAACATTTAAAAAATATTTTTAAGTTTTTTTCCAAATTTTTTTTTTTATACCTAAATCGATTTTTTTTTTGCATATTTATTTTTAAAATAAAGTTAAAATGGTTTACTTCAATCGGTTAGTTAAACTGGTTGAAGTAAACCGGACCTTGGATAGTAAGCGTCCAAGAAATTGTTTTTTTTTAAAAAAAATATATTCGCTTTTTCCAAAAAGCGGTACGGGACTAGAATTTCGCGGTGCGAACATTCTCCCTGCCCCCAAAAGGCTTTACAACATTGTTCCATGTCACCAAGCATCTCCCATTATCACTCGTCTATGCCCACAAGAACGATCTACATTTGGCTTCAATACAATCAATCACCTCCTTAAGGAGCAAGACAACTAGTCCCCAAATGTGACCAATCCTTCAATGATTGGTATAATCACTTGGGATCATCCTACATAAGATATTTTCTTGCACATCCAACTCTGCAGCTTTGATGTTACCTTATCAAACAAAAGGGCAAACTCTACAACTTTCACCTTTCTTGTATGCAAAGGTAACCCAAGGTATGTAATGAGGAATGTGCCTTGCTTATATCAAAAGCAATCCATAATACCCATTTGTTGATCCTTTGTAATACCGCCAATATAAATACCAGACTTGTTCACATTCATAGAGAGCCCATATTATCTTCCAAATTGCTCCGAGCAATCCTTAATCACCCAGATCAAAGGTAAATCATCTTGGCAGAACAAGAAAAGGTCATTTACATAGAAATTATCAATGATCCTCAATCTTCTACACTTCGGATGAAACCTATATCTCGTGGTACACTAGCGACTTACTAGTTTATACTTAACATGCACGTCTCTGATCAAGACAAACAAAAAAGGTGACATTGGATCTCCTTGTCTTAACCCTCTCTTTCCCGGGAGAAAACCTTAAGGCTCTTCATTCACAAGCATGTCACCCATTGCATATTCCATCTCACCATTCGCTATGGAAAGTTAAGATATACAAGAGTACTCTCCAAAGATCTCCAACCCATGAAATCATAGGCCTTCATAAGATCTACCTTAATCATACATCTAGGGGACTTACCTGAGTGAAGGTAGCTTGTAATCAAGTCATGAGCTACATATGAGTTGCGAGATATGATACCTCCCGCGACAAAGGCTCTCTCACTCACAAATACCATATCATCCAACTCTCTCTTGATCTAGTCGGGTAGGATTTTTGTAAAGCTTTTAGTAATGTGTTACAACAAGATATAGGCATGAAGTCTTTGACATACAACGGCTTGTGGATTTTAGCTATCATTGTAATAAAAGTGGCATTCAACTGTTTCAACAAGCATCCAAATTCAATGAAATATGTCAGAGCACTATACACATCTTCTTTAATCACTTCCCAACCGACTTTAAAAAAGTGACATCCAAAGCCATCAAACCTTGGTGACTTCGTTATCCATATGCTATGAAAGGCACTTTTCACATCCCAAATAGTTGGCAATTGGCTGATATATTCAAGATCATCTGGCTGATTTTACTCCCCGGTAAAGCATTTAACTACGGCTCAGCTATAGCCAGCTATGTGTTGAAGATCAGATTAAGATTAATTAGCTATTATTAATTATTGTTGATTTAGTCAAATGTAGTTGCTTCTTTCATGCTTGCAGTTCGTGGCCTACAAGATTTGTTAGTGGCCTTATTCGAGAGATTCTAGGATAATTAGAATATCTTTCAAACGGTTATTTCCAATCTGTATAAGAAGAAGATTGTTGAAACCTTGACAGTTCTCTCTGGTTTTGATGATGATAAACACCATTAGGTTTTATGGTTTTGTGTTGTTCCTATGAATTTCAGGTTTCATGAAGAGATAAAGGAACAATGGCAAAACAGTGAAGAAGAGAAAACAGAGGAGCGCATTGGAAAGCTGTGACAACAAGGAACAGTGCCCGCGCAAACAATTGATAAAGCTGGAAAGCGCGTGGCGCTTATACAAGGAAAGTTCTATTTGTGGAAACGCCGCGTCTGAGGAACAATGCGAGAACACAGAAATACGCCAGCTGTTCCCAGACAGACTCAATTATACAAGGAAATAAGATTTCGTGATTTACTTGGAGGAGAAGAAGAAGAAGATATTGAGTCTAAGGAAACTTTATACATGGAAACTATGTGTTTATCAGATTTAGAGTTTATTTGGAAACAGAATTTGTCATAGTTACCATACGTGTGTGTAGTTAGATTTTTGGTAATAGGATCTTTGTTAGACCCTATATATAGATGAGAATTGTCTTGGGGAAAGATATCTCAGCTATTGTCATCCAGAGCTCTTGAGAACTAAGATCGAAAGCTAAGGCGAGGTATGGGGAGTTCTTGCTTTAGTCTTTGTTTTGTTCTTGTGTTGTTTAGAGGTGATTGCACTTAAAGTCTTTAACCTAGGGTATAGGTGGATAGAAGACTTGTAAGATTGCACAACTCTTAATGATACAAGTATACGTTTTGGGAACTGTGTTGTTACTTTGAATCTTTACTTATTTCCGCTGCCCAGGAAACAGTCACATAGTTCCCTGTTTAACACACTAACGATTCAACAGAGATCTTCCTTAATAAAATATTATCACTTCTACAATTATTCAATTACCTTATATGGTATCAGCCGCTGATCTTGGCAAAACCATCTCTTCTCCCAAAACAAACACCATGGCTGCTGAATTCTCCACAACCATTGCAAATCCTTTAGATGGAACTCGCCCTTTCATAATTGTGCACTTCACCAATGCCATCAAACTCACCCCCTCCAATTACATCACTTGGAAGTCACAAATTCAGGCCACTCTAACCGGTTACGATCTCTTCAAATTCCTCAACGGCGACCACCCCGCCCCACCGACAACTCCCACCATCGACAACGTCGCCTCCCCAAATCCGGCGTTCACCTCTTGGATGCACCAGGACCAGCTACTGTACGGCGCCCTCGTCGGAACTCTCACCACAACTGTGGCTCCGCTTGTCACTCGAGCCACCACATCTAAGAAGGCGTGGGACATCCTCGCTCGGACCTACGCAAACCCTTCCAAAGGCCACATAAATCAGTTGAAGGATCGGCTGCGCAACGCCACCAAGGGCTCTCAGACGGTCACAGATTACATCCAAACAATCACCTCCACTGCGGATCTTCTTGCCTCCCTCGGCAAACCAATTGACGATGACGACCTTGTCTCGTTCATCCTCCAAGGCCTAGATGGCAACTACCAACCAGTCGTCGACGCAATCAAGGCGCGCGACACATCCATCCAAATTGATGAACTTCATAAGAAGCTCATCGTCAAGGAACTGGAGCTCCGATCTGCAGCCGCCCTCTCTGGTGCACCGGCAACTGCCCTCAATGCTCAGTCTCGCCCCAGGAACTCTCGGCCCCGCCACCAGCAGCAATCCTTTTCCCCAAACCGCTCTCCCTCACCTCAGCAGCCCACACATTTCCGCCCTCCCCCTATGATTCCACCACACTCGACCCGTCCCTTCCTCGGCAAATGCCAATGGTGCCATGAGACGTGTAATATCCCTCAATTTTTAGTAAGGATATTTGGGTAATTTTCCCAACCTTCGTTCAAATTAATTATTTCGCTTTCAGTGGAGTTCGGATTTTCCGTAACATCCATGATCTCCGGAATAATTTCTTGAGTGGTATAAAATACATTCAATGTATTTTCGGGACTTAGAATATTTGTTTGGAGACAAACATATAATTTCTGGGGTTTAAAACCCATACCAAAAGCCAATTCCCTTAAACTTTGCCACGAATTCCCCCTCCGTGTAATTGTTGTAGGGGCACTTGTCAATGCATTGGCTGGAGGAGCTTATGAGTAACCCTTCCAAACGTCTCCTCCCCTGGGCTATTTAAGGATCTCGATGGGAGCATCCATCAACCCACAACTCTCTCTCGTCTCTCTCTCCCTCTCGGTTTTCTTCTCGCCAGAATCCATGGAGTTCGCCGGCGTTCCTGGGTTCGTTGGAGTGTTGCCAGAGGAGCCCAGGAGGTGTGCTTGCTGCGGTGGTTGAAGGCAGCCCTCGTCCGAGCCATCACCTTCGTCGCCGGTCTTGCTCGAGTTCGCCGGAGCTGCTGCGATTCGTTGGAAGTTGCTGCTGTCTTTCCCGGCGTCGTGGTCTGCTGCTGAACCACGAGCCGCTGCTGTCCGTTGCCGGCCGACGGCGACGAAGCGTCGAGAAGCCCCGGCGAAGCCCCGCGTGGTTGTTGTCGTTGTTGTGTTGTTGCGTTGCGCCGTTGTGCTGTTATTATTATTTGAGGAAGAAGAAGCAGTGGGGCCCTCTCCTTGTTTAATTCTTGTTGGGCCGTAAAAGCCCAAAACCCTTCCGGTCCAAATTTAACCCGAAATTATTGGAGCGGTATAATTTCGATTCTCTTTCATCCGTATTTTTCTATAGGAAAATTTAATAAATATTTTTATGATTTATAATCATAAAAATTTATTAAATTTAATTCCTTAAGTTTGTCCAGGCAAATTAATTGATAATTAATTAATTTGTTAGTTAGAACGTGATTCGCTGGATCGCGTGTGGACTCGTAATCTGCTAGAGCAATCTGAGGCATAGGCCATATCCTCGGAAAGGATATTTTCGGTAGTCGTCTCGTCTAGATTCATCGTCGAATCTACTCCAGGCAAGTGGCGGTTCGCTCTTGCTTATCATTTCATATTTCCATTAATTATCAATTGCTTAATTGTTAATTAATTTGGACTGATTATTGTTCATGTCTGGAAAAGGTTTTATAAACTGTTTTGGAAAATCATATAATAGGTTGTATATCTGCTAGAACGTCGCTATTATTGATGATCGCCTTTCGGGCCTTTATGTGGATTTATCCTAAATTATTATTGTGCTATGACTGTTAGTTAGCACGAGTATTGGTAGGAACGTCTGGATTCTGAGAGGTCCATGCGCGTTTCTTTATAATTGTAAAGGGCGATTAAGACCCTGCGATAGTAAAAGTTTGAACTCTGAGAGGTTCATTCTTTTTAAGGGCAAACAAGACCCAACGATAGTAGAGGCTTGAACTCTGCGAGGTTTATTCCTTCGATAGATATAGAGGTTTGGACTCTGCGAGGTTCATTCCTTCGATAGATATAGAGGCTTGGACTCTGCGAGGTTCATTCCTTCGATAGATATAGAGGCTTGGACTCTGCGAGGTTCATTCCTTCGATAGATATAGAGGCTTGGACTCTGCGAGGTTCATTCCTTCGATAGATATAGAGGCTTGGACTCTGCGAGGTCCATTCCTTCGATATATGTCATGCGTGACAGGACATATATTTAAAAGCTTATAACGTGATGTGGGTTTGTTTTGGAATTAAATCAGATAAGTGCCCGAGCGCACATAATTAATAAACCTTCGGCGAGTAGTGCAAATAAGTAAATAGTGCAGCTAGGAAAGCTCGTCTCGACTTGAATGTAGTACGTTCTCTTTCCAATCTGGATTCGCTGTAAGCGGTGAGGTTGGTCGTGAACTGAAGCATCTCAGTCAGCTTTTAAATCATTGTTGAGTGATTCTTTAAATGTTCCAGACTTGTCATATTTCCTTAAGACTCAATCTCTTGGAGTCTCTTTCGGGTCGGTCTCTGTGGAGATTCAGTCTTCCAGAGTCGTCTCTTCTGCATATCTCTTGTTGTATTCCAGTAGGAGTGTGAAGGTTGACTATCATACTCGGTTATTATTCGAGGGATGATGAGTTTAAACCTAGCACGACTACTTCGAACCTTCTGCTTTGGTCACTTGCTAGTCTATTCAGTAGACTAACCCACGGTATTTTTGTTATCTCCATCGTCATGGTTGGTGTCGTCCGTCCGTTTCGACACATCAGATAGGTTACAGGATCCATGAAGGCTAGAACGACTATGAAGATGAACGGTGTTTTGACAATGTTTTAATCAGGCTACGATCTTTGGGCGTTGACTTCTGAGGTCAATATTCTTGTAAATTATTTTAAGTCTTCCGATGTATTGTAATAACTCTGTATGTTGTCGCATTTGGAATTGTGTTGAAACTCCGCGACTATGTTTTAAATGAAAGTTATGGTAATTTTGTATCATAATTGTTCTTTATGAATTGTGTTTCAATGGTAAAGCCTGGGGTGGCTTTGGTGTGGAAACCGAGGTCACTGGCGGTAATACCTTTCCAAATGGGTTAAAATTTGGGGGTGTTATAGATTTGGTATCAGATCCGAAAGTTTTCAAAACGGGTTTGGGATTTCATAAACCATTTACTCGTTTTAAATTGAAAAATGTTTTCAAAGGCTCTGAATTTTCAAAATGAAAAGAATTTGAAATATCACCGTTCATAGTCGTGCCTTCTTTAGTCTGATATGAGAGGTATGGAAGTTACCTCCATATCTAGAAAGACTGATCTATTCTTGTTGTTGTAAGACATAGGTGTTTGTCTATTCTTTTGAAAGGACTCGAAAGGTGCCGAGATGATTCTTTCATCTCTAGTAATGTTAAATTTCTCTGTTTCTCAGAGATATTTCGAGGTTGGAAGACCTAGTAGTTCCCTCGAAGGTATCAAGTATGCACTTTCTGAGTTGATAGTACTTAATATCCTAGTGCTGTAATCTCCGAGTAATTTGGTGTGAACGCTCGGGAGATTAGTGTAGATGAATCTTGTGCTCTATGTTCATAATTCATCTATAGAGTTATCAAGTTGTCCTATTCTAAGCAATTTTATTACATTGATATATGGGATAATTAAGGAATCACTCTTAGGAGTTTTGATGTCTATACGTATGATGTCATAGTCGTTGACATTCATTGTTGAGGAAACGAATACGGAGGATGAATGCTCGATGCAGTCGGGATTTGCCTCCGTATGAGAATTCATGGGATGAACCTATGGTAGAGTTCGTTGAGCCGTTAAGGTAGGCCAACGAAATGTTGTAATAACGACGTTTAAATGGAAGTGATTTCCAAGGGAACTCTAAGGAAAATCCCGAGGAAGATCCTAAGGAAGATCCTCAAGGAGAGGAAAATCCTATGGGAGATCCCGAGGAAGATCCTCAGAAGAAGGAAGATCTGGAGGAAGATCCTCGAGAGGAGGAAGATCATGCGGAAGATCCTTAGGAAGAGGAAGATCCAGAGGAAAACCCTGAGGAAGATCCTCGAGAGGGGGAAGATCCGAGGGAAGATCCAGAAGGAACTCCCGATGAGGACCCGAAGGAAGACCTCATAAGGCAAGGCTAGAAGAGTCTGATGCCTAAAGTGTTCATTTATGCGTATCTTTTAGGAAATAAGTATATTGGGAGAAGTTATGAAAAGATTTGTTTCTTCTTGAGACATCATAATCCTAGTATTTGGAGGTATAGGTTATGTGGAGTTAATGAGATTAAGAGTTATATCTCACTTGTGTACTTGAAATTTTTGTTCTACTAGAAGTATATAGAGGTGGACTAGTGCAAAGTCCGGAATGCCTAGTAGTGAAATCATACTGTAGGCATTAGTGTGGATAAAGTGTTGTGAAGGAATAAGTTGATTAAAGGAATAGTTCTATAAGAACTCGTTTCCCTTATTGCAGTCTTGAGTAAGACTGTGAAATCCATAGTTATGATGGTCGGGTTCATAAGTAAGTATGACTCATGTGGGACCAATGGTTAAAGCTTTTGGAAAAGCCAAGTGTACGAAATCATAGGTATCCTTTGGGGAGATCTATTTGAGATTTGTTTGAGGTAACATAAGGAAATGATGCAATTACGTCCTGGATGGATAGTAGATTGTGTGAGGAATATAAGGATTTTAAGTTAGAAATAAGTCATTTAAGACAGTACGAGTCGTTGGACTCGATAAGTGGAATTTCCAGAGAATGAAGAGTTATGACTCTTGGGAATTGTCAAGGATTGATATCTTGTGAGTATGTCATCTATAAGGCTTATGATATCACTCTCTTTGAGGAAGTAGGAGTAGTATCGTATGTGATTCGTTTCGAGGAACGTAGGAATGAGATGTTATGATTATTCTTGGAGGAAATTAAGGAATCTTAAAGGATTTAAGTTAAGAGATGGCATAAGGCCGGTTATGATTAAGGATATTAAGTTCAGATAGTAAGTTTGATGTTGAGGCAGGTTCCTCATTAGCTTAATGCAAGTTTCGGGGTCGAAACTTTTCTTAAGGGGATAGTAATGTAATATCCCTCAATTTTTAGTAAGGATATTTGGGTAATTTTCCCAACCTTCGTTCAAATTAATTATTTCGCTTTCAGTGAAGTTCGGATTTTCCGTAACATCCATGATCTCCGGAATAATTTCTTGAGTGGTATAAAATACATTCAATGTATTTTCAGGACTTAGAATATTTGTTTGGAGACAAACATATAATTTTCGGTGTTTAAAACCCATACCAAAAGCCAATTCCCTTAAACTTTGCCACGAATTCCCCCTCCGTGTAGTTGTTGTCGGGGCACTTGTCAATGCATTGGCTGGAGGAGCTGATGAGTAACCCTTCCAAACGTCTCCTCCCCTGGGCTATTTAAGGATCTCGATGGGAGCAACCATCAACCCACAACTCTCTCCCGTCTCTCTCTCCCTCTCGGTTTTCTTCTCGCCGGAATCCATGGAGTTCACCGGCGTTCCTGGGTTCGTTGGAGTGTTGCCAGAGGAGCCCAGGAGGTGTGCTTGCTGCGGTGGTTGAAGGCAGCCCTCATCCGAGCTCACCGTCGTCGCCGGTCTTGCTCGAGTTCGCCGGAGCTGCTGCGATTCGTCGGAAGTTGCTGCTGTCTTTCCCGGCGTCGTCGGCTGCTGCTGAACCACGAGCCGCTGCTGTCCATTGCCGGCCGACGGCGACGAAGCGTCGAGAAGCCCCGGTGAAGCCCCGCGTGGTTGTTGTCGTTGTTGTGTTGTTGCGTTGCGCCGTTGTGCTGTTATTATTATTTGAGGAAGAAGAAGCAGTGGGGCCCTCTCCTTGTTTAATTCTTGTTGGGCCGTAAAAGCCCAAAACCCTTCCGGTCCAAATTTAACCCGAAATTATTGGAGCGGTATAATTTCGATTCCCTTTCATCCGCATTTTTCTATAGGAAAATTTAATAAATTATTGGAGCGGTATAATTAATTTGTTAGTTAGAACGTGATTCGCTAGATCGCGTGTGGACTCGTAATCTGCTAGAGCAATCTGAGGCATAGGCCATATCCTCGGAAAGGATATTTTCGATAGTCGTCTCGTCTAGATTCATCGCCGAATCTACTCCAGGCAAGTGGCGGTTCGCTCTTGCTTATCATTCCATATTTCCATTAATTATCAATTGCTTAATTGTTAATTAATTTGGACTGATTATTGTTCATGTCTGGAAAAGGTTTTATAAACTGTTTTGGAAAATCATATAATATGTTGTATATCTGCTAGAACGACGCTATTATTGATGATCGCCTTTCGGGCCTTTATGTGGATTTATCCTAAATTATTATTGTGCTATGACTGTTAGTTAGCACGAGTATTGGTAGGAACGTCTGGATTCTGAGAGGTCCATGCGCGTTTCTTTATAATTGTAAAGGGCGATTAAGACCCTGCGATAGTAAAAGTTTAAACTCTGAGAGGTTCATTCTTTTTAAGGGCAAACAAGACCCAACGATAGTAGAGGCTTGAACTTTGCGAGGTTTATTCCTTCGATAGATATAGAGGCTTGGACTCTGCGAGGTTCATTCCTTCGATAGATATAGAGGCTTGGACTCTGCGAGGTTCATTCCTTCGATAGATATAGAGGCTTGGACTCTGCGAGGTTCATTCCTTCGATAGATATAGAGGCTTGGACTCTGCGAGGTTCATTCCTTCGATAGATATAGAGGCTTGGACTCTGCGAGGTCCATTCCTTCGATATATGTCATGCGTGACATGACATATATTTAAAAGCTTATAACGTGATGTGGGTTTGTTTTGGAATTAAATCAGATAAGTGCCCGAGCGCACATAATTAATAAACCTTCGGCGAGTAGTGCAAATAAGTAAATAGTGCAGCTAGGAAAGCTCGTCTCCACTTGAATGTAGTACGTTCTCTTTCCAATCTGGATTCGCTGTAAGCGGTGAGGTTGGTCGTGAACTGAAGCATCTCAGTCAGCTTTTAAATCATTGTTGAGTGATTCTTTAAATGTTCCAGACTTGTCATATTTCCTTAAGACTCAATCTCTTGGAGTCTCTTTCGGGTCGGTTTCTGTGGAGATTCAGTCTTCCAGAGTCGTCTCTTCTGCATATCTCTTGTTGTATTCCAGTAGGAGTGTGAAGGTTGACTATCATACTCGGTTATTATTCGAGGGATGATGAGTTTAAACCTAGCACGACTACTTCGAACCTTCTGCTTTGGTCACTTGCTAGTCTATTCAGTAGACTAACCCACGGTATTTTTGTTATCTGCATCGTCATGGTTGGTGTCGTCCGTCCGTTTCGACACATCAGATAGGTTACAGGATCCATGAAGGCTAGAACGACTATGAAGATGAACGGTGTTTTGACAATGTTTTAATCAGGCTACGATCTTTGGGCATTGACTTCTGAGGTCAATATTCTTGTAAATTATTTTAAGTCTTCCGCTGTATTGTAATAACTCTGTATGTTGTCGCATTTGGAATTGTGTTGAAATTCCGCAACTATGTTTTAAATGAAAGTTATGGTAATTTTGTATCATAATTGTTCTTTATGAATTGTGTTTCAATGGTAAAGCCTGGGGTGGCTTCGGTGTGGAAACCGAGGTCACTGGCGGTAATACCTTTCCAAATGGGTTAAAATTTGGGGGTGTTACAAGACGGGCCATGTCGTTGGTTATTGCCCACTCTTCCGCCAACAACACCCGACCGCTCGCCCTCCTGCTCTGCCCAGAAACCCAGCACCACAGCCCCCACCCCAGGCCAATGTTGTCACTGTGATACCCCGTAATTTTGTAAGGCTATTTTGGGAATTATGGATTTTTCCCGAGCGCCAGTTTGGTACGTCGGATTTAATTCTGAAGGTTTGAGACATTCTGTAATGTGCTCTATATCTGTAATATTTTTCTCAGTGAAGAATTATACAGTCGAGATGTTTTGGAAGTTCGTACTCATTCGTGTAGGACTTTTGTTAACGCGGATTAAGATTGGTACAAGTTTATTGTCTAAGAGTTGTTATCTAATGGGCAATAGTACAAGATTCTTTATCCAAAGGTTTTTGTCCAAGAGCCATTGTCCAAGGGGCAAAAGGGTTTGGATATTGTCCAAGAGGCAAGGAACCCTAATTTCTTCTATAAATAGAGGTGTTGGGTGAGGGTGAAAGAGGGTGCGAAAGACGCGGAAGCGCTCTCAAATTCATGACTCTCAAAAACGCTCCCAAAGAAAACGCTCTCTCCGGGAAGGCTCGTGGATCGTTGGAGGCTCGTTTGGTGTCGTTTCCGGTGGCCAAGTGAAGCCTTGGAGACCCTCGGACGCCTAGAAGCAAAGCAAGACGAAAGACGATCCAAATCGAGCATCGCGGGTAAGATTTACCCTCGTATTTTCAGTTTCTGTTCAGCGACGGCGACCGCCGCCAGGGAGACGGCGACCGCCGCCAGGGAGACGGCGCCCGCCGTGGAGAACGGCGCCCGCCGTGGTGAGGTTGCCCAGCCGCCGTGATGTGTGGCCAAGGAGCGGCGCCCGCCGTGGATGAGCGGCGCCCGCCGTGGATGAGCGGCGCCCGCCGTGGATGAGCGGCGCCCGCCGTGGATGAGCGGCGCCCGCCGTGGATGAGCGGCGCCCGCCGTGGATGAGCGGTGCCCGCCGTGGTTGAGCGGCACCCGCCGTGCTTGAGGCGGCGCCCGCCATATTTAAGGCGGCGCCCGCCGTGATTGTTGTGGCGCCCGCCGTGAGTTGTTGTTGGCCGGGTTGATGTGTTGGCTTCCGTAGCCTTCGTTCGGGTTTCGTTTCCGTCTATTCCTTTCGTCCTTTCGTAGTTTCGGTATTGTTGGTTGTCGAATCTAACTTAGGGTTTCTTTATGGGTCGATCCGAAGGTACCGGAGTTGGCGGATTCGTCTCTGTGTCGAGCCCGGAATCCCGTCGTTAGATTTCGTTCAATCTCTGCGGACTCAGGCAAGTGGTGGTTCGCTCTTGCTCATCGTTCCATATTTACATTAATTATCAGTTGTTTATCTGAGTAATTAATTTGGAGTGATTACTGTGTTTGTCTGGAATTGGTTTTATAAACTATTTTGGAAAATCATATAATAGGTTGTATATCTGTTAAAACGACGCTATTATCTGTGATCGCCTTCCGGACATTTATGTGGATTTATCTTGTACTGTGGTTGTGTTGTAACTGTAAGTTAGCACAAGTATTTGTAGGAACGCCTGGATCTTGAGAGTTCCATGCGCATTCCTTTATAACTGTAAGGGCGATGAAGACCCAACGATTGTTGAAGTTTGAACTCAGTGAGGTTCATTCTTTTAAAGGGCGAGCAAGACCCTGCGATAGTAGAAGTTTGGACTCTATGAGGTTCATTCTTTCGATGTAGATTCAGAGGTTTGGACTCGGTGAGGTTCATTCCTTAGATATGGTTCCTGCGTGACAGGGACATATATTAAAAGCTTTTAATGGATTAATCGTTTTGGAATTAAATAAGATAAGGTGCCCGAGAGCACTTAATTAATATACCTTTGGCGAGTAGTACAGCTAAGTAAATAGTGTAGCTAGGAAAGCTCGTCTTGACTTTTGATCAGAGTACGTTCTCTTTCCAATCTGGATTCGCTGTAAGCGATGAGGTTGGTCGTGAACCGAAACATCTTAGTCAGTTTTTAAATCATCGTTATGTGGTTCTGTAAGATCCAGACTTGAATGTAGTACGTCTCCTTCCGATCTGGATTCGCTGTAAGCGGTGAGGTTGGTTGTGAGCCGAAGCATCTCAGTCAGCTTTTAATCGCTGTTGTTTGATTCTGTAAACATTCCAGATTTGTCATATTTCCTTAAAGACTCATTTCCTTTGGAGTCTTCTTTCGGGTCGATTTCTGTGAAGATTAAGTCTTCCAGAATCTTCTCTTGTGCATACCTCTTGTTGTTATTCCGTGAAAGTGTCGGGTTATGTATCGTCCCTTCGGTTATTATTCGAGTGACAATGATAGTAAACGGTTACGATCACTCGAACCACTCTGCTTTTTACCCTTGCTAGTGTATTCAAGTAGACTAACCCACGAACATTGTTTTTCGCATGTGGGCTGGTGTTATCCGTTCGATTCGGCACATCAGATAGAGCGAAGATATGACGAGACTAGATTGACTATGAAGACGACAGTTGTTTTTGGATGTTTTAATAATTTATTTTAATCAGGTTGAGATCCTTGGACAGGTGATCATTACGATCACAACCCTTTTTGTAATATCTTTTAAAAGACTTCCGTTGTACCTTGTTTAAAGACTTTCGCTGTACTTTGTTTAAACTCTGTGTTTGGCCTATTCGGGATTGGGTTGTAATCCCGTAACTCATGTTTCATTTGATTGATGTTTTGATTTGAATACTTTGATCATTATGTATCAATTGTATTCCATGAATTGTATTTAAATCGGTAAAGCCTTGGGTGATCTTGGTAAGGAACACTGGGGTCACTGGTGGTAATACCTTTCCAAATGGGTTAAGATTTGGGGGTGTTACAGTTGTGGTATCAGAGCCAAAGGTTTTAAAACGGGTTTGGGATTTTATAAATCATTTATCCGTTTTTGAAAATGCTTTAAAAGGGCTCTGAATTTTCAAAGTGAAAAGAATTTCAAAACACTGTTCATAGTCATGTCTTCTGTATAGTCTGATATAGTAAGCTTGCTTCTATGTCTAGAAAGACTAATTCCTTCCCCGTTGCCCCGTTAGATATGGGTGCATTCTGTTCTCTTCAGAGGAACCCGGGAGAAGCCGAGGTGGTTTCGCCGTCAACAGTTAGGCTTGATTCCCAGTTCGCTCCTTGTGAGTTGAGGTTGTAGAACCTAGTAACTCGGTTTGAGTCCATCAATAGAAATTACCAAGTTGATCTATTCTAAGTTGATTTTATTACGATAAATATATCAGAATGATATTAATGTGATAAAATCCTTGGAATTTGATCGGTAAACAGATGGTCAACACGAGGAACGTTATCCGTGCTGGTGCTGGGCCGAGTAATGACCCCAGACCAAACCCGAGGAATGTTGCAGACCCATCAGGAGAGCGTGAGTCTGTCTTCAACAATAATCCAGGAGGCAATGGCCAAGTTCAGGCCGACGCTCCAGTAGTGCTCGATGCAGCGACAGTCGCAGCAATTCGGGGGATTGTTC
The DNA here is from genome assembly GCA_027886185.1 of Rheum nobile. Classification (NCBI taxonomy): domain Eukaryota; kingdom Viridiplantae; phylum Streptophyta; class Magnoliopsida; order Caryophyllales; family Polygonaceae; genus Rheum; species Rheum nobile. The sequence continues at coordinate 2,929,027 of WOAB01000127.1, forward strand.
TGCAAGCAATCACCGAGATAATGAGGCCAATCGCACCTCAGGCACAAGGAGTGCCAGTACCTCCAGAAGTTCCGAGGTTTGAGGAACAAGAGAACCAGGTACTACAGGGAGGTGTGATCAAGGATAGAGGAGAGTATGGCCGAGCACTGAAGGCCATTAACTCTATGCTACGATGGGAAAGGAGAGCCAGTCAGAGTCGCTCATTGGTTTTCACTTATGGAAAGGTTGTTTCATAATGTTGAGTGCACTGAAGCGGAGAGAGTGCACATAGCTTCTCTACAGTTGAAGGAAGAAGCCAGTGAATGGTGGGAGAGTACCGGCTTAGCTGATAGCCCGGTGTTGACCTGGTCAATGTTTAAGACCAAGATGACGGATCGTTTCTTCTCTCGAGCTATGAGAGAGGAGAAACACAAGGAGTTCTTGTATCCTAAGATGGATGGATTGAAGGTGACCGAGCTTGCCACTAAATTCAATCATTTACTGCAGTATGCTGAACCGCAGATATCTAGTGAGGCACAAAAGATCTGGTACTTCCATGAATGGATGAGCCCGAATATTAAGCCATGGATGGTGCACCACACATGCTCTACTCTGGAACAGTACGTGGATGCGGCCTACAAGTTGGAAGTAACTCTGGAGGAGTCCGCTCATAAGCGGGAGAATCAAGTTAAGGGAAAGGGTGGGCAACAGGATCGCCAGGTTGGTTCATTCAAACGACCGGCATCGCCTACCAAGTTTAAGAAGTCTGGTCGTGCTAAGACCGAGACAACTCAGTCTAACTCTGCTAGGGGCTCAGGTTGGAGTAGTGGAGGGATTCAATGTCACAATTGTGGTGCTTCTGGGCACAAAAGTTTTGCATGTCAGAATGAGAAGAAGGCATGTTTTGGTTGTGGGAAGGAAGGGCATATGCAGAGGTTCTGTCGGCAGGGAATGCAGAAAGGAGCGGAGTCACAACAGGGGTCTGTTAATCCAAACAACAGACCTAGGTTTAAACCAGCATAGACTTCCAATCCTTCGATGCAGACAACTACGCAGGATAAGAGGAAAGCCCCAGTGGCTTCTGGAAATCAGAGTCAACGCCTTTACGTGATGCGTGAGGCGGATGGACCCTATGATCCTAATGCTTAGAGTACTTTGTATCTGCATTCTACTTTTGTTAATGTGTTGTTGATGTGGGTGCTACCCAGACTTTCATTTTGGATGGTTGTAAGTTAAGTTGTGTGTGCAACGAGGTTGTGAACCTTTTGTTGTAACTCTTCTTATATATGAACCTTTGGTTTATACCAAGTTAATGTTTCGTTGCTTGGTATGGGGTAAGGTCTCGTGTTCGAGACTCACCAATAACCTCTTAGGAGATGGCTGCCTATTAAATAGGTGGAGCTACCAAGGATGGGTTGAGATGTATGGACAGCGGCTCATGGCAACAGTGGACGCTGGTAATGGCTGGGCCTAGGTTCGGAGCCACTAGTGAGTCATCTGTGAACCATGTAGTGGGCTGGTCCAAGATGGTGACCATTTAGTGGGAACCAATCGTCTGTCGGATTGTCGATTACCATCAAGGGTAAGAAATTCAAAGCGATTTGACCTAAATAACCATGGTCTCATACGATAATTATTCTCGGTATGGATTGACGGAAGCGTCATAAGGCAGTGATCGACTTCAGTTTTTATATTCCTGTGGTTAGAGGATTTCCGGGTGTCTTTCCAGAAGATATTCTTGGATACCCCGAATCGTGTTGTGGAGTTTGCAATTGATCTCGAGCCGAGTACCACGCCGATCTCTGAGGCACCGTACCGAATGGCTCCTGTTGAGATGCAAGAGTTGAAGAAGCAACTCAAGGATCTTCTTGACAAAAGTTATATAAAGCTGAGTGCATCACCTTGAGTAGGAGTGCCCTAGTTTTATGTGTCAAAAAGAAAGATGGACCGTTTCGACTTTGTTTTGACTTTCAAGTGTTGAATAAAGTTACGATCAAGAGCAAGTATCTGTTGCCAAGGAGTGATGATCTGTTGGATCAACTACAGGGAGCAAAAGTTTTCTCCAAGATCGATCGGAGGTCTGGTTTTTATTAGCTCAGGATTCGTGAGGATGATATTCCGAGGATTGCGTTCGGACGAGAGATGGTCACTACGAGTTTGTAGTCATGCCATCTGGGCTTCGAATGCTCCAGCAGTTTTCATAAACCTAGTGCATCGATGTTTTAGACCAGTACTTGAATAAGTTCATAGTGGTCTTCATCAATGGCATTTTGATATTTTCCAGATCAAGGAAGCTCACAGGAAACATCTGCGGATTGCTTTATCGGTCCTTAGACCAAGTCGGTTGTACGCAAAGTGGGCTAAGTGTGATTGTTGGATCTAGAAGTGGCTTTCTTAGGCCATGTGATCAATAAGAATGAGGTTATGGTTATTCCCCAGAAGAGTGAATCAGTAGTTGTTTGGAAGCGGCCTCAGGGTGTGAGCGAGGTGCACAGTTTCCCAGAGCTTGCTGAGCATTATAGACGGTTCATGGAAGGATTTTTCTAAGATCACTCCACCTATGACCGGTCTGTTCCGCAAGGTCAACAAGAAGTTGTCTGGGATGACAAGTGCAAGACCAGTTTTCAAGAAGTTGAAACAGTGTCTGACTTATGCACCAGTTTTGGCATTGTCGGAAAGAATGATGGCTATATGGTCTATAGTTAATGCTTCGAGAAATGGGTTGGGATGTGTCTTTGATGCAGAGGGGCAAGGTTATTGCATACGCATCTAGACAATTAAAAACCTATGAAGCAAACTAACCAACACATGACCTAGAACTAGCAGTAATAGTGTTTGCATTGGAAACTGAGGTTACTTGGGTGACCCAGAGGTCAGCAGAAGTTTTTCTCCAGAAGATTGTTCGTTTACATGGCATTCCTAAGACCATTGTATCGGATCGAGATGGCCGATCCATGTCAAGTTTATAGCAAGAACTTCACAAGGCCATGGGAACTGAATTGAGATTCAGCAGCGTTTCATCCTCAAACAGATGGTCAGTCTGAAAAGACCATCTAGACCCTAGAGGATATGCTAAGAAGCATACGTACTCGATCATCTGACTAGCTGGGAAGACAGCCTAAGTCTGATTGAGCTCACGTACGATAATAGCTGGCATGCTACGGTCAAGATGGCTCAGTTCGAAGCTTTGTATCGTCACAGATGTAGATCTCCGATTTGTTGAGTTGAGTACGCCGACAAGATTCTACTTGGACCAGAGTTGGTCGAAAGGACAACTTCGAACATTGCTTTGATTAGACAGAGGTTGTTGACCGCTCAGAGTCGACAAAAGTTTTACGCAGATCAGAAGCGTAGAAGTGTCAAGTTCGAGGTTGGTGGCAAGGTACTTGTCACAGTATCGCCACCCAAGGATGTTTTCAGGTTTGGTAAGCGTGGGAAGCTTAACCCTCGCTACATGGGACCATTCAAGATTCTGGATAGAGTAAGATCTCTAACGTACCGTTTGGCATTGTCGCCATCGGCATACCCAGTGTATAATGTGTTCCACGTATCATTGCTAAGGATATTCGTGCTAAGATGAGTCTCGTAGGCTGAGCTATAAGGACGTCGAGATTCAGGCAAATGGTACTTGAGAGGAGATTCCAGAGCGCATTCTCGAACGCCGTGTGAAGCAGTTGTGCAACACGATCGTACTGTTGGTACGAGTTCTGTGGTCCAGGTCTAGGACTGAGGAAGTTACTTGGGAAACCGAAGCAAAGATGCTCAGACACTTTCCCGAGTTGTTTTCGGCCAAGTTTCGGGGTCGAAACTTCTTTTAAGGGGGAGGTGATGTGATACCCCGTAATTTTGTAAGGCTATTTTGGGAATTATGGATTTTTCCCGAGCGCCAGTTTGGTACGTCAGATTTAATTCTGAAGGTTTAAGACATTCTGTAATGTGCTCTATATCTGTAATATTTTTCTCAGTGAAGAATTATACAGTCGAGATGTTTTGAAAGTTCGTACTCGTTCGTTTATGACTTTTGTTAACGCGGATTAAGATTGGTATAAATTTATTGTCCAAGAGTTGTTATCTAATGGGCAATAGTACAAGATTCTTTATCCAAAGGTTTTTGTCCAAGAGTCATTGTCCAAGGGGCAAAAGGGTTTGGATATTGTCCAAGAGGCAAGGAACCCTAATTTCTTCTATAAATAGAGGTGTTGGGTGAGGGTGGAAGAGGGTGCGAAAGACGCGAAAGCGCTCTCAAATTCTCGACTCTCAAAAATGCTCTCAAAGAAAACGCTCTCTCCGGGAAGGCTCGTGGATCGTTGGAGGCTCATTTGGTGTCGTTTCCGGTGGCCAAGTGAAGCCTTGGAGACCCTCGGACGCCTAGAAGCAAAGCAAGGCGAAAGACGAGCCAAATCGAGCATCGCGGGTAAGATTTCCCCTCGTATTTTCAGTTTCTGTTCAGCGACGGTGACCACCGCCAGGGAGACGACGACCGCCGCCAGGGAGACGGCGCCCGCCGTGGTGAGGTTGCCCAGCCTCCGTGATGTGTGGCCAAGGAGCGGCGCCCGCCGTGGATGAGCGGCGCCCGCCGTGGATGAGCGGCGCCCGCCGTGGATGAGCGGCGCCCGCCGTGGATGAGCGGCGCCCGCCGTGGATGAGCGGCGCCCGTCGTGGATGAGCGGCGCCCGCCGTGCTTGAGGCGGCGCCCGCCGTGATTGTTGTGGCGCCCGCCGTGAGTTGTTGTTGGTCGGGTTGATGTGTTGGCTTCCGTAGCCTTCGTTCGGGTTTCGTTTCCGTCGATTCCTTTCGTCCTTTCGTAGTTTCGGTATTGTTGGTTGTCGAATCTAACTTAGGGTTTCTTTATGGGTCGATCCGAAGGTACCGGAGTTGGCGGATTCGTCTCTGTGTCGAGCCCGGAATCCCGTCGTTAGACTTCGTTCAATCTCTGCGGACTCAGCCAAGTGACGGTTCGCTCTTGCTCATCGTTCCATATTTACATTAATTATCAGTTGTTTATCTGAGTAATTAATTTAGAGTGATTACTGTATTTGTATGGAATTGGTTTTATAAACTGTTTTGGAAAATCATATAATAGGTTGTATATCTGTTAGAACGACGCTATTATCTGTGATCGTCTTCCGGGCATTTATGTGGATTTATCCTGTACTATGGTTGTGTTGTAACTGTAAGTTAGCACAAGTATTTGTAGGAACGCTTGGATCCTGAGAGTTCCATGCGCGTTCCTTTATAACTGTAAGGGCGATGAAGACCCAACGATTGTTGAAGTTTGAACTCAGTGAGGTTCATTCTTTTAAAGGGCGAGCAAGACCCTGCGATAGTAGAAGTTTGGACTCTGTGAGGTTCATTCTTTCGATGTAGATTTAGAGGTTTGGACTCGGTGAGGTTCATTCCTTAGATATGGGTCCTGCGTGACAGGGACATATATTAAAAGCTTTTAATGTGTTAATCGTTTTGGAATTAAATAAGATAAGGTGCCCGAGAGCACTTAATTAATATACCTTTGGCGAGTAGTGCAGCTAAGTAAATAGTGCAGCTAGGAAAGCTCGTCTTGACTTTTGATCAGAGTACGTTCTCTTTCCAATCTGGATTTGCTATAAGCGATGAGGTTGGTCGTGAACCGAAACATCTTAGTCAGTTTTTAAATCATCGTTATGTGGTTCTGTAAGATCCAGACTTGAATGTAGTACGTTCTCCTTCCGATCTGGATTCGCTGTAAGCGGTGAGGTTGGTTGTGAGTCGAAGCATCTCAGTCAGCTTTTAATCGCTGTTGTTTGATTCTGTAAACATTCCAGATTTGTCATATTTCCTTAAAGACTCATTTCCTTTGGAGTCTTCTTTCGGGTCGATTTCTGTGAAGATTAAGTCTTCCAGAATCTTCTCTTGTGCATACCTCTTGTTGTTATTCCGTGAAAGTGTCGGGTTATGTATCGTCCCTTCAGTTATTATTCGAGGGACAATGATAGTAAACGGTTACGATCACTCGAACCACTCTACTTTTTACCCTTGCTAGTCTATTCAAGTAGACTAACCCACGAACATTGTTCTTCGCATGTGGGCTGGTGTCATCCGTTCGATTCGGCACATCAGATAGAGTGAAGATATGAGGAGATTAGATTGACTATGAAGACGACGGTTGTTTTTGGATGTTTTAATAATTTCTTTTAATCAGGTTGAGATCCTTGGGCAGGTGATCATTAGGATCACAACCCTTTTTGTAATATCTTTTAAAAGACTTCCGTTGTACCTTGTTTAAAGACTTCCGCTGTACTTTGTTTAAACTCTGTGTTTGGCCTATTCGGGATTGGGTTGTAATCCCGTAACTCATGTTTCATTTGATTGATGTTTTGATTTGAATACTTTGATCATTATGTATCAATTGTATTCCATGAATTGTATTTAAACCGGTAAAGCCTTGGGTGATCTTGATAAGGAACACTGGGGTCACTGACGGTAATACATTTCCAAATGGGTTAAGATTTGGGGGTGTTACAGTCACACCCGGCCCCATCAACCAAAACTACATTGTCGATAGCGGTGCGTCTCATCACATTGTCAACGACCTCGACAATCTTTCCCTCCACTATCCATACAACGGCCCGAATGAACTCTTCATGGGCAGTGGTGAAGGTTTGAATACCACTCACTCTGGAACTCTTTCACTTAACACTTCTGTACATTTGTTTAAATTACCAACTACTCTCTGTGTTCCACAAATGACCAAAAATGTTATATCTGTTTCTAAACTTTCAACTCAGCATAACTGTGCAATCACTTTCTTACCCAATTCTTTTCATGTGAAGAGTCTCGAAACAGGTCGGACTCTGCTTAATGGACCATGCTTAGATGGCATGTACGTCTGGCCCAATGCTTCTCCCATTGCTCTGTCTGCAGGCCTCTCCTCCAGCCCATCATGGCATCATAAATTGGGTCACCCATCCACTGCTACTTTCAATTTTATTCAGCAACGATTTCGGCTTTACAAATCCAAATTTGTGCAATCCGACTGCCAGTCTTGCCAAATCAATAAGAGTCACAAGCTCCCATTTCAAAATTCCAGTCTTCATTCTACTTATTTCCTTGAAACTATCTTTTCGGATGTATGGACCTCTCCCGTATTATCTTATGATGGGTTTAAATATTATGTGCTTTTTGTTGATCATTTTACAAGATATTCTTGGATATATCCTCTCAAGCGCAAATCTGATGTCCAAAACACATTCATCTAATTTCGTTCTCTGGTCGAAAATTATTTCAACAAAAAGATCAAAATTTTATATTCTAATAACGGAGGAGAATTCATTGCCCTAAGAAACTTTCTAAGCCAACATGGAATTATTAATTTCACTTCCCCACCTCATACCCCCAAACACAACGGCATTTCTGAACGCAAACACTGCCATATCGTTGAAATCGGCCTTGCCGTACTAACACATTCTGGAATGCCCCTTGAGTTTTGGCCTTACGCCTTGCTCACCGTTGTGTATCTCATTAACCGTCTTCCCACTCAAGTCCTCAAAAATCAATCCCCCTACTCCCTTATTTTTAAACAAAGTGCAGATTATGCTAAGTTAAAAAGTTTTGGTTGTTTGTGTTTTCCATGGTTAAAACCATACACTGCTCATAAATTGGAATCCAGGTCTGTTTCTTGTATTTTTGTAGGTTACTCCACCACTCAACATGCCTACTATTGCCTATACCCACAAACTCGAAGGGTCTACACCTCCAGACACGTCAAATTTGTTGAAATAAATTTCCCCTTTCAACAGCCCACTCGGCCCACTCACCAACCGGCCTGCCAACAAGAATGGGCTACCCTATCTCTCCCAGTCGTGTCGCGAGCAGGCCCACTTCCCACTCCCTCAAACCCAGCCACTTCGGTTCCCATATCCCTGCCTATCACTCCACCATGCCCACTTAGCTCAACCTCCCACAATATCTCCAGGCCCGTCAAACTCGGCCTGCCTCACAACACCACTTCACCCTATAATCCAGCCCACACCCTCTACATCCCACATTATTCAACCCACTTCATCACATTCACCACCACCAAATTCAATGGCCGCCATTCCCTCTGCATCCTCGCCCCAACCTCATAATTCCTTCCCAAAACCACAAAACACACCTCCTCCCACCCAACTGATCCCATATCGTGGAATCATCACTCGCTCCATGAATAACATCACCAAACCAATACAAAAATTGAACCTCTCTGTCACCCTCCACCCACCACTCGAACCAAAAACCATTACCCAGGCCCTTAAGGATCGCTCTTGGCGCGAGGCGATGCAGCAGGAGTACGATGCTCTTTGCGCCAACAACACCTGGACTCTCATTCCGCCATCTCCCACTCAGAATTTGGTTGGTAGCAAATGGGTATTTCGCACTAAGTACCTCCTAGATGGCTCAATTGATCGTCTAAAAGCACGGCTAGTCGCCAAGGGCTTCCACCAAAGGCTCCGTTGGGACTTTCATGAGACGTTCAGCCCGGTGGTCAAACTCGTCACCGTCTGAGTCATCCTCACACTTGCTGTTTCAAATGGGTGGCGCTTGCGCCAACTCGACATTAATAACGCTTTCTTGCAGGGCTCGCTCAATGAAGAGGTCTATGTGTGTCAACCTCCGGGGTTCGTTGATCCCACTCATCCCAATCATGTCTGTCGGCTACACAAAACCCTTTACGGTCTTCGTCAGGCCCCAAGGGCTTGGTACACTGAGCTCAAATCGTTTCTCCTGTTGCTTGGCTTTGTCAACTCTTTAGCCGATGCTTCGCTATTCATCTACTCCAGCGGGTCCACTTTTCTGGTCTTATTGGTCTATGTGGACGACATCATCGTCACTGGGAACACCGACATCGCCGTCAACTCTCTTGTCCACCGCCTTGCTGCTTGCTTCTCCCTAAAGGATCTCGGCTCCCTCTCTTATTTCCTCGGTGTTGAAGTGATTCCACAGTCCGGTGGCCTCTTTCGCTCACAACGAAAGTACATCAGTGATGTACTCGTGAAAGCTGGCATGGACGATGCCAAACCAGTGTCTACTCCACTATCTGCAACCACCCCACTACTCAAATTTGTCGGCGATCCTCTGCCATCACCCACCGATTATCGTAGCCTCGTTGGCAGTTTGCAATACTTGAGTCTCACTCGTCCGGATGTTGCTTACTCGGTGAACAGATTGTCGTAATTTATGCAAAATCCCACATCTAACCACTGGGCTGCTCTCAAGCAACTACTACGCTACCTCGCCGGCACCATTGACAGAGGCATCACAATTTCTCCTGGTCCACCGATAGCTGTACATGCCTTTTCAGATGCGGACTGGGCTGGTGATCGGGATGACTTTGTCTCAACCACCGGCTACATCATCTATCTTGGCTCCACTCTTGTTTCCTGGAGTTCTAGGAAGCAGAAAGTCGTCGCTCGCTCCTCCACCGCTTCAGAGGTCCTCTGGTTACTCTCTCTGTTCAAAGAACTTCGCCTCAGACTCAGCCAGCCTGCCATCTACTGCGACAACATGGGGGCGACATTCCTCTCCTCCAATCCAGTGTTTCACTCCAGAATGAAGCACGTAGCCATCACATACCATTTTGTTCGGGAAAATGTCCAAAACGCGTTTTCAGAGTGACCCATGTCTCCACCGGCGATCAGTTAGCAGACGTTCTGACCAAGGCACTCCATCGGCCTCAATTTGAAACCATCGTCTCCAAGCTCGGACTTTCCCATCGGCCGTCCAGCTTGCGGGGGCGTGTTGAAGATCAGATTAATATTAATTAGCTATTATTAATTATTGTTGATTTAGTCAAATGTAGTTGCTTCTTTCATGCTTGCAGTTCGTGGCCTACAGGATTTGTTAGTGGCCTTAGGGTTTAGGACAACTCATCACTAGCCTCCGCCATTTCTTGCTGTAAAACCAAGTTAAAGTAGTCACTTCGTAGTTTGTATTGCTTTATGCTTTGTTGCTAGTTTGTTAGCATTCTCCTCAACTCTGATAAATTTGTCCATCATGAACCTTTTGCCAGTGTTTAAGAGCGATTGTGACATGTTTAAGTTTCGTCACTAGTTGATATTGGTTGGTCGCTCCACAACTTAATTGTCAAGCTTACTGAAATCTACCAATAAATCCTTCCTTCTCAACCCAATAGTTTCAAATTTTGAAAAGGATCCTTCATTCCATAGAAGCCACCTCCATATGAGCAATAGTCGGGGCATGATCAGAAATATCTCAGTCATTGAAAAAAGCACTTGACAAGCTCACTTGAGCTTTCCATATATCTTAAACTACCACTCTATCAAGCTTGTGCACCACTCTGTCATTACCCTTCTGTTTATTCTCTTATATACATTTCAACCCATAGAATGTCAAGTCACTCAGACAACACTCATCAACCAATGTCTGAAGTTCAGCAATATACACACCAATCATTTTGTTATTTGACACTCTCTTGTAAATGCAACACACATTTAAATCCATTACCCATGGTTCATTGCATCGGTTGGAATAAGCCTTCACAGATTCCCAAGCTTCTCTCCTCTCTGCATATGAGTTTTCAACATACAGAAAAGTGGCCCAAAATTTAAAAATCTCATTCAGTTTGCAAACAACAATGGATATTTCGTCTTGTAACTTCCACAATAGTAAGAGCAACTCTATTCTAGTCCCAACTCAACCACATCCGACCCTTCATGTTACTTGAGGCATTAATAACATACGACCATCTACTTAGTAGCCTAATTTTTATTGCACATTCATTAGCCTTCTCAATCTTTGTTTCCAGTATACACACCACGGAAATCCCCATTTTTTTGAACAAAAATTATTTAACATATGAATTTTATTCGAGGCATTACAACCTTTGGTATTCCAAACACACATTTGAAATCTATCCATTAATTCACCTGCATTGAAGAGTTGCTAACACTCTCAAAATTGGATGCCATAGCGTTATACGTATATGTACATCACATTCAACGTGTTTGTGCATTACATTTCCATTTATTTATGCATCACAATATTCTAAGTATGTGCTTTTGCAATGTAAAGTGTGCATGCATTCTAACATTTTGTGCATAACAGTTATGTTTAGGGGTGTTCAAAAATGACTCGGACCGGAAAACCGGACCGGAAAAGACCGGACCGGTGAAATTACGGTTCGGTCTCCGGTCCATGATTTCCCCTTAATCCGGGTCCGGTCCAAACCCGGAAAAAAACCGGCCCGGACCGGTGGACCGGTTTTTTTTTAAATAAAAATAAATAAATTAAGAGTTTAAATATATTTTTTATAGATATTTTTCTTAATTTAATAAGTTAGGAGTATAAATATTTTTTATATATTTTTTTAGATATTAAATAAGAATTTAATTATTATTTTTTTTAAATAAGGATCGGTCTAAACCGGTCCTAGACCGGACCGAATAGGTCCGGTCTTCGGTCCGACCTTTTGAAAAAATCTGGTCTGGTCCGGACCGGATAAATACCCCTATTTATGTTATTGTATGCACCACAATTCATGTGTTTGTGCATCATATTTTTCTATGTTTGTGCATCACATTCTCGGAGTGGCCCAAGCGGAGCGTGGAAATTGTGTCAAGGATTTCCCTTTGTGATCATTCCTTTTTTTTCTTGATTTCTCGACATCTCCTCTTGTGTTTGTGTCGCTTGCACTTGGACTTGTACAAGTTGTGAAGAAGTTGCGGCAGTGTCCTCCTTAGGAAGGTTGGTCTCGGTGCTCATTACATAAGTCCTACAAAAAGCAAAGACAAGAACAAGGATCAAAAGGAACAAATAGCTCACTTTATTGATAGGTTTTCTAAGGTGGCTCACTTTATTACATGTCATAAGACCGTTGATGCATCTCATGTATTTCATTATTTTTTTAACATATTATTAGGTTACACGACATACCATGCACTATTATGTTAGATTGGCAAACTTTATGGGATATGTTGGGTATGTATCTGTTATTCTCTACGACGTGTCATCCCTAAATCGATGGCCAAACCAAGGTTACAATAATAAGACTTTAGGTGTACAAATATTGCGTACTATGCTTAAGGTTAACCTCAAGAAGTGAGATGATTGCTTGCCTTTTGTGGAGTTTGATTAAAATAGTTTGGTGCACTCCTTAACCAACATGACGCCGTTTGAAGTCGTCTATGGCTGCAACCTTCACACCATTGGACCTCACACTGCAACCCATCAAGGAGAAGGAGAGCTTTAAGGCTAGCAAGTAGGCTAAAATAGTGAGGAAGCTCTATGAGAGGACCCGAGTGCAACTTGTAACATTTCGGACTTGAGATAGGTTTATAAAGAATTAAAGTGTTAATCATGTCAACAAGATCTCTTCCTTTTCACAGTTCAAGTAAGGACAAAGATCTTTGTGGTTTAGCATACTAGGCGATAGCAGTACCAGGATAGGTAACGTCCTGAGAAGTCCTCGTGTGGAAATGGGTTGGCACCTTTCAGCCTCGGGCCTTACACAACTAAAGCAACGCGTCGAGCAATACATGTGGCAAGGCGAAAAAGGCCGCAAGAGGATGGTGTTCGATGTTGATGGTCTCGTGTGGCTGCAATTAAGCAAGAATAGGCTTCGTTCTAAGAGGAAGTCCAAGCCGGATGCACAAGGTGATGGGCCGTTAAAATTCCTCCAACGCATTGGCGACAACAATTAGCGCCTTGACCTCCCCGGTGAGTATGGTGTGCACTCCATTTTTTGTGTTGTCGATCTTTATCCCTACCTTCCCCAAGATTACAAAGACAAGGATGAATTGGGAACGATTCACAGACAATAAATGGACAATGATGACTCTCAACCAAGTGTGACAATGAGAGAAGTAGAGGAGATGATTTGAGTGCCTAGCGATGGTCCAATCACGCTTACAAAGATGAAAAAGATCAAGGAAGCAACTCAAGTGCTAATTGTCGAAGTCCATGCTACCCTAGATGGACCTTCACATCCATCATGAATCACCTTGATCACGCATAAGCTAACGTGTGGCCAATCGGCCCCGTAGGGAAATCGCAGGTGTGCTGCTACCGAACTAGGGCTAACCATTTCTACGTGCATCGTTCATCTAATCTGGGCCATATTTGGCTCATTCGGATCCTTCCCTGTGCTTTACAAGTCAACATTAAGAACGCTTGAAGAAGAAGTTATTGAGGCGCGTCAACTGGGATGAGCGAGCCACTCGGCATCATTCAGTCGTGCCTGGCGAGTCACTACGCATGTGAGCATGTCATCTTGTGTCATCTCAACAAATGTTTATCTTATTTTATGTTTATGACATTTTAAGACAATATTTTAGTATTTCTTATGATTTCAAAAAGGTTAGCATTTTTTATCTTTAAGCCATGTGTGTGCAATGTTGGCTTGTCACACTACGTTCTATAATCCTAGTTTTACGTGTGATTTAAACTCATATTTTAGATTTCAATAAAGTATTTTTGAAGTTTATGTAATACCCCTCATTTTAGTAAAGAGTATTTTGGTAAGTTTTTCAAACGCTCGTATTGTAGTCGAATTATTTTCAGAGAAGTTCAGACTTTCTGTTAAATACTTGATCTCCGTAATAATTCCTTGAGTGGAATAAAATACATTCGACGTATTTTTGGGGTTTAGAATAATTGTTCGGGTACGAATATATTTAATCCGGGGTTAAAACCCATACCCATAATTCTTCCCGGTCAAAAGTGGGCTTCCTGGTCAAAGAATGGGCAAAAGGCACAAAAATTGCCTTGACCGCACCCGCGGTCATACCCACCGCACCCCGCGGTCAGGAATTGGTCGCCACCGCACCCCACGGTAAGACCTACCGCACCCGCGCCGTCATGATTCCTTTTCTGCTCCGCCGAACGTCGCCTGAGCTGCTTGCCGTTTCGGTCGGCTTTGAGGCGGTGGGGGAGGTGCCAGCTGGGCTTCTTGCTTGGCCTATGAAAGGAGGAGGCTTGGAGGAGGAAGACAGCTCCAATCTCTCTCTCTCCAATCTCTCTCTCTCTCGTTCCATTGTCGCCGGAGTTGCAAGCTTTCGCCGGAGTTCTTCAAGGTCGTCGCCGGAGCTACCAAAGGAGGAGGAGGTGCTCTCAAGGTGGTGCTTGGGTGGTCCAGGGAATCCAGAAGTCGGAGCCACCACGAGTCGAGCCCCCATCGTCTTCCACAGTGAGTTGTCGTCGTCGTCGTCTCGCCTCTGTAGCCTTCTCGCACCCGCGGTCAAGCCGCCGCACCCGTGGTGGGCCTGGGCGTGTGTGGTTGTGGCTTGGGCTTTGTGATCTCGTTTGGGACTTTCGTTCCTTCGATTTCGTTCATTTTTCTTTAGATTCGTACTATTTATTGTCGAATCTAACTTAGGGTTTCGTTATGGGTCGTTCCGTAGGAAATCATAATATGAGTTCTTCCTCGTTTCGGACCCGGAAACCTGTCGTCTCGAGCTTCGTTGAGCTTCGTCTAAATCTAAGGCAAGTGGCGGTTCGCTCTTGCTTATCATTCCATATTTATATTGATTATCAATTGCTTAATTGTTAATTAATTTGGGATGAATATTGTTTTCGTCTGGGAACAGTTTTGATAACTGTATGTGATTTAAAAAGAGATATTATAATAGGTTGTATATATTGCTAGAAACAACGTTATTATATATATATTGATGCGGGAGCATCCGAGGTCTCACCTACGACGCCCCCAAAAGGAGATGGCCCACTCACAAGGGCTCGAGCCAAGCGTATGCAAGAGGAACTCGAGAGCTTGGTTAGCCTTCACGTCTCAAGGGAGCCGACCCTCGTCGAGGACCTCACCGAACCAATGCTAAGGACCGTGGTGACCTTCCGAGCCGAGCCATGCGCGGGAGAATGAAGGCCACAAGAGACGGAGGCCCCAGCCACTGACTCGGCCAACAACACGGCCGAGTGCCCGGCCGAGTTCTCGCCCCAGAATGCTGACACGGCCAACAACTCGGCCGAGTGGTCAACCGAGTTGTTGGCTGTTTTTTTGGCCGAGTTGTGGGAAGGAGAGGGCTTTCTTGTGGGGGCCACTTGGGGACTTTCTTTCTTGTTGTTTTAAGTGTGTTTAAGACTTCTTTAGGATGCTTATATTTTGGGCCTTTTAAGGGCTTGTTGGGCCAAGTCCCCTAGGACTATATAAGGCCATGTGTGTTGTTATTTTGAGGGAGACAAATTTGAAGACAAAACTTGTGGCTTTGCCATGGAATTTCGAGAGCTCTCTAGGGAGAGGCTTCTCTTGTGTTGATTCGACTAGCTTGGTTGCTCTTGCGTTGTGTCAATCTCTTCCATAAGATTGGTGCTCGTAGGCCTCACACGCATCCTCCTCGTGCTCCTTGGATTCATCATTGTTGTGTGAGGTTGTAGAATAAGGAGTTGATTGATATTCGGTATTGGTTCTTGGGAGACGACTTAGGGCTCCAAGGGTCTTATCCTTATTCAATTGGTTCTCTCTATATCCCTTTGTTTTTCTTGTTCTTGTTTCATTTGCTAACTTGTTCTTGTTGTGTTTCTCTTGTGTTTCATCTTCCACCTTCCCTTTGAGTCACTTGGCGTCTAGATCGGGCCACTCGCGGCTAATCCCCGCATCAAATTGGTATCAGAGTTCGTCGACGCCGAGCCACCACCACTCAGCCGAGCCACCACCCTTGGTTAGCTCTTTTGAGTCTTCTTTTTCCATTTTCTTCTTTGTGTTCTTCCTTGTGTTCTTTGTGTTCTTCATGTGTTCTTCTTGTTCTTCATGCTTTGTTGTTTTTAGTTTGTTTTGCTTGTGCTTGTGAATGTGTGATTTTTGTTGCCACTATCACCTCCTAAAATCGCCACCAACAAACCACCACCACCACCACCTTTCAGCCACCACTCAACCACCACCAAACCCCCTTCAAGGCTGCCGAAATTCAGCCCCAAAAAGACCATCATTTCAGCCCCCAAAACCCTCACTAACTCCCTTACTTTGTACCATCATTAGCCTTGTACCATACCCAAAAAGCCTCACCCACTCTTGTACTTTCCTAGGCCATTACTATTCATATCATCTCATTCCTTTGAAAGTCAAGAATAGAAGCAACCAAACACTATTTGTATCATCTATTTATGGTATGTCACGTGAGACATCAAGGAAAGAAGCAAGGAATTTGTGACTTTTGCTTCAAAAGTCAATTAGGAAGCAAGTCTTATTTTATTTCTCTTGTACTATTGAAGTTGTGCACGTTTTTATTCTTTAAAAAAAAATCAAAAAAAGAAAGAAAAGAAAAACAAAAACTAAAGCCAAAAAAAAAAAGAGAAAGGGCGTGTTCTTGTTCTAGTTCTTGTTCTTGTATGAAGACATTGATTATTGTTGATCATATGCTATCATCTTCAAGTGTTTGTTGACGTCTACAAGCCCCATCCCAAGCTTGATATCCTACAAGACCTTGATTGCCTAAACACATTCCATATCATTGGCAATTTGATCATGTGTTTATGAGTATTAGTAGAACAAGCTAGGAATGACATTGCTTTGTTGAGTCTTCTAAACACATTTCCTTGTGTCTTCATTGTGTATCTTTATTGTGACTTCTTTCTTGATATCTTGAGTCCAATTGTGTGTCTTCTTTGAGCTCAATTCCAAGCTTCCAAACACATAGTCTAGCTCAATCAAATTGAATTGCCAATATCTAAGTCCAAGAGCTACTCACTTTGGTTTGTGTTGTCTAAGTTCACCAATGCTTATATGAAGTTTTTGTCCCTCTCAAGGCAGCTCTACACTCCATAAGCTTGCATCGAATCAACAAGAGAGTGAGTGATCAAACACACGAGTGTAAACACTTGTGAGGTTGTTTTGATTTCACTAACCCTAATATGTTTCTTGAAGTTTGTTGATTATGTCTTATAAAGGAAGTCCACCACATGGAGGGTCTGAACCAATGGCACCCGAGTTGTTCAACATGCTCAAGGCATGTCGGACAACCATGTTATCTTGTCTAATCGGATGGTAGCATTGGAGACAAGAGTGCCCAAGCCCGCAGCCATGCCCCAAGAGACGCGTCGAGTGCCCATATCCGCCAACTTCCCTCGGCATAGAGATAAGCTTAATGCTCCTAACCATTTAAATGAATTTTAGGGAATTCCTAGGCGTGTCTATCATGAGGAGCCAAGGCGAGCCTATGAATATGAAGAATGGGAGCAAGTGCCCCATCGAGGCTACCAAGCAAGGAGAGGCCGAGAGCAAGAGCAAAATGGCATTGTCAAGATCAAGGTGAAGATTCCATCTTTTGAAGGCCAATGTGATTCATATGTCTACATGGAATGGGAGGCCAAGATTGAACAAATAATATGGAGTTGTCACCACTTTCCCGAGCATAAAAAGGTACAACTTGCCACCCTTGAATTCAATGGTTATGCACTAACATGGTGGGATAATCTTGTGAAAGAAAGGAAAAGAATCTTAGATGCACCCGTGACAACTTGGAAGCAAATTAAGGCCTTGATGAGAGCTCGCTTTGTGCCTCAACACCCCACACAATTGCTTCCCTTAACCATCAAAGTTGAGAGACAAACTAAGGCTAGGAACCAAGGAGGAAGAAGTTCAAGTGGTAGCCAAAACCGAGGCTATCATCCTCATATGGAGCAAGGGGAGCCAAGGAGGAGTGCTAAGCCAAGCCCCTCCCCGCCGAGCCTAAGTCCCCCAGCCAACGCTCCTAATGCATCCAAAGGAAGTACTCCTAACCCTTCTCCCGGAGCTAGAGATATCACATGTATTCAAGCTATGTTTGAGGAATTCAAGCCGAGAAGAAAGGAGGAGGTTCTTGCTATTGAACCAATGGCCAAAGGAGAGGAGATTGAGCCAAAGTAAAAACAAAAGGACGTTGTAGAAACATCTCCTTCACCTACAAGGATCAAGCATCGACCCACTATTGCGCGTAGCTCTCCAAACTCTTTGGCTACTCCTTGGATGGATGCAACACTTATGGTTCCCTCGTACTTACCATTCTCACTCCAAGAAGAGGTCCATGCCATAGATGTTAAGCATGTCGAGGAAAAGCATTCTTGCCTTGAAAAGGAGAAGACGCATCTAAGGGAAGTATCACTTGTCTCTACTTTTCGTATTCCTTTCCCTTTGCTTGAATATGAATTGTTTCCTAGGGGAAGAGAATCTCATGTGCTTAAGTCTATTTTAGATTGTAGAACGAGGTACTCATGCATACACCAAAGTTCTATGGCACAATACTTGTTTTGTGGAATGCACCTTGTTCATAATATGATCTTTATGTCCATACATGTGTGTTATATTGATCCTTGCATCACTAAGCATGTACATAGGTCTAGGAAGAAGAGTGGAATAATGTGTGCATGCTTGTTTGGATATCATGTAGTCATTGGAAGGTTTATGCTTAAATTCTTACAATTGTGTGCACATGCTAGAGGGCCTTATTTTGTCATTGTTGTTATGCCTAAGCCCTCTAACAAAACTGAATTAATGGCATGCCCAAAACTTCATGATGCATCTTATGTGACTAACCCTTTTATTGATCAAGTTGTGGAGTTGCATGGAATTTCTTGTGCTTTGATTTCAGGCGAAGAAGTGAGGCATGTGATCTACTCGAAGCTGAAACTCGGAGAAGTGCCCTTTGAGCCAAGAGATCAAGACAACTTACATGTGGTTGAATTGGCTCACCCCTTGCGGAAGGAAGACGAAAACATGGGCGTGCTTGATTCGAGGTCGAATCCTTTCCAAGAAGGGGAGAATGATGCGGGAGCATCCGAGGTCTCACCTACGATGCCCCCAAAAGGAGATGGCCCACTCACAAGGGCTCGAGCCAAGCGTATGCAAGAGGAACTCGAGAGCTTGGTTAGCCTTCACGTCTCAAGGGAGCCGACCCTCGTCGAGGACCTCACCGAACCAATGCTAAGGACCGTGGTGACCTTCCGAGCCGAGCCATGCGCGGGAGAATGAAGGCCACAAGAGACGGAGGCCCCAGCCACTGACTCGACCAACAACACGGCCGAGTGCCCGGCCGAGTTCTCGCCCCAGAATGCTGACACGGCCAACAACTCGGCCGAGTGGTCAACCGAGTTGTTGGCTGTTTTTTTGGCCGAGTTGTGGGAAGGAGAGGGCTTTCTTGTGGGGGCCACTTGGGGACTTTCTTTCTTGTTGTTTTAAGTGTGTTTAAGACTTATTTAGGATGCTTATATTTTGGGCCTTTTAAGGGCTTGTTGGGCCAAGTCCCCTAGGACTATATAAGGCCATGTGTGTTGTTATTTTGAGGGAGACAAATTTGAAGACAAAACTTGTGGCTTTGCCATGGAATTTCGAGAGCTCTCTAGGGAGAGGCTTCTCTTGTGTTGATTCGACTAGCTTGGTTGCTCTTGCGTTGTGTCAATCTCTTCCATAAGATTGGTGCTCGTAGGCCTCACACGCGTCCTCCTCGTGCTCCTTGGATTCATCCTTGTTGTGTGAGGTTGTAGAAGAAGGAGTTGATTGATATTCGGTATTGGTTCTTGGGAGACGACTTAGGGCTCCAAGGGTCTTACCCCTATTCAATTGGTTCTCTCTATATCCCTTTGTTTTTCTTGTTCTTGTTTCATTTGCTAACTTGTTCTTGTTGTGTTTCTCTTGTGTTTCATCTTCCACCTTCCCTTTGAGTCACTTGGCGTCTAGATCGGGCCACTCGCGGCTAATCCCTGCATCATATATATGATTGAAATACAGATATTATAATAGGTTGTATATATTGCTAAAAACAACGCTATTATATCTGTTATTGGCCTCGATGGCTTTGATGTGAATTATTGCTCTTATGTTTTAACTGTTTAGTTAGAACGAGTATTCGTAGGAACACTATGTACCTTGCGAGGTTTAGTGGTTTCTTGATAATGGTGCTAGGAGGATTTTCCCTAATATCTTCGGTCATGACCTTACCCTTACTCAGGGTATGTGCACACAGCTGGTGCCGCCATTTGGGATGTATTCCCTGGGATGTATTCCCTTTGATATCTCTTGTGAGGAGATCCGATATCTCTTGTGAATAGATCTTAAAAGCTTATAACGTAAAATGTATGTTTTGAAATTAAATAAGATAAGTGCTTTAGTGCACATAATTAATATACCCTCAAGCGAGTAGTGCAGCTAAGAAAGTAGTGCAGCTAGGAAACTCGTCTAGACTTTGGTCAGAGTAAAGTTCTCTTTCCAATCTGAATTCGCATTGTGCGGTGAGGTTGGTCGTGAACCGAAATACCAAGTCAGTTTTAAAACGCTTGTGTGAAATTGATGTTCCCAAGCACTTGTCATACTTTCCCATAAGACTCAACCTTTTGGAGTCTTCTCTTCATATGTTTCCTTAAGACTCAATCTTTCAGAGTCTTCTCTTGATCATACCTTTTCGTATATTTCAGTAGGAGTATGGTGGTTGACTATCGTCATCGACTTTTATTCGAGAAGCGATGAGTCTAACCTAATACGACTACCTAGAACCTTTCTGTTTTACCCTTGCATAGTCTTTCATTAGACTAACCAACCGGTTATATTCCCTTGCATGGTTGGCTGGTGTCATCCGTCTCATACGGCACATTAGATAAACTGTAGTTCTGATGAAGGCTAGAAACGACAAGGTCAACGCCTTTATGAGATAGGTGAGGCGGATGGACCTAATGCTCCAATTGCTCAAGGTACTTTATACCTTCATTCTACTTCTGTATGTATGTTATTTGATTTGGGTGCTACCCATTCTTTTATTTCGGAAAGTTGTGTCAGTAAGTTAGGGTTAGTATGCAACGAGGTTTGTGAACCTTTCGTTGTAAATCTTCCTAATGATGAACACTTGGTTGGAACCAAGCGTCTGTCAGAATTTCCGATTACCATCCAGGGTAAGAAGTTCGAAGCAGATTTGATCTGTATAGCCATGGCTCCATACGACATTATTCTCGGTATGGATTGGCTGACGCGTCATGGGGCGGTAATCGATTTTAGCTTAAGGACTGTGACGGTGTCATCTGGGGGCCAGTATGTATGCAAGTTTAAGGGTCGGAATGACGCTGATGATGGCAGGCTTATCAATGCGATGACTGCGTTTAAGCTACTTCGACAAGGTTGTGTCGGGTACCTGTGCTATATGGACGAGCCCAAGAAAGATGAACCTTCAATTCCTGATATTCCGGTTGTTTGTGAATTTCTGGATGTCTTTCCGGAGGAGATTCCTGGTTTACCCCTGCATCGTGACGTAGAATTTACTATTGATCTTGAGCCTGGTACTGCTTCAATCTCTAAGGCACCGTACCGGATGACTCCTCCCGAGATGCAAGAGTTGAAGAAACAACTCGAAGATCTTCTTGAGAAGGGTTATATAAGGCCGAGTGCATTCCCTTGGGGTGCTCCGGTCTTGTTCGTCAAGAAGAAGGATGGATCGTTTCGACTTTGTATCGACTATCGTGAGTTGAATAAGGTCACGATCAAGAATAAGTATCCGTTGCCGAGGATTGATGATCTGTTGGATCAACTGCAGGGAGCAAAGGTCTTTTCCAAAATTGATCTGAGGTCTGGTTACCATCAGCTCAGGATTTGTGAGGAGGATATTCCGAGGACTGCGTTCCGGACGAGATATGGTCACTACGAGTTCGTAGTCATGTCATTTGGACTTACTAATGCTCCAGCGGTCTTTATGGATCTCATGCATCGATGTTTTCACCAGTTCTTGGATAAGTTCGTGGTGGTCTTCATCGACGACATTTTGATCTATTCCCCGAGCGTGGAAGCTCATGAGGAACATCTTTGGATTACCTTGTCAGTCCTTAGACAAAATCAGATGTACGCAAAGTTGTCTAAGTGTGACTTTTGGATCAAGGAAGTGGCTTTCTTAGGCCATGTGATTAATGAGAATGGGGTTATGGTTGACCCCCAGAAGATTGAAGCAGTAGCCAATTGGAAGCGGCCTCAGAATATGAAGGAGGTGCGCAATTTTCTAGGACTCGCTGGTTATTATAGACGGTTCGTAGAAGGATTCTCTAAGATCGCTCTACCTATGACCGGTCTGCTCCACAAAGTCCATAAGAAGTTTGTCTGGGATGACAAGTGCGAGGCTAGTTTTCAGAAGTTGAAGCAATGTCTGACCTCCGCACCAGTGTTAGCGCTACTAGAAGGGAATGATGGTTATGTGGTCTATAGTGATGCTTCGAAGAGTGGTTTGGGATGTGTGCTGATGCAGAGAGGCAAGGTTATTGCATACGCATCCTGACAATTGAAGACTTATGAGGCAAACTATCCGATGCATGATCTGGAACTAGCAGCCGTTGTTTTTGCACTGAAGATTTGGAGGCACTATCTCTATGGTGTAAGGTGTCAAGTCTTCACCGATCACAAGAGTCTCAAATATATATTCACTCAGAAGGAGCTAAATATGAGACAACGTCGCTGGTTAGAGCTGGTCAAAGACTACGACATCGAATTGTTGTATCATCCGGGCAAGGCTAATGTAGTAGCCGATGCATTGAGCCGGAAGACGCCGCACGAGACTATAGTGGCTTTACTTACTGCTCAGACCAAGCTGAATGATAGGTGTTATTTCATACACCTTTACTAGCAGTTATTAGCATGATTGAGAGGAGTTTATGAGTGGTTTTTAGGCTAAGTCTGTGATCCAGAAGTTATGGAGATAAGTGAAGATATCCCAGGATTTATAGCTTAGATGGAGACATGAGGATGGAGATGGAGCTGCTGAAGCATACATGGAGAAGACTACCAACACTTGGTAGTAATGAAGAGCAGCAGACGAGAAGAAGAGCTGAAGAGGAGTGGGCGACGTCACCGCCCCGTGCCAGAGCCACCGCGACCCGGCGGTGGTTCTCAGAGAAGATTGAGGGTCGCGCCAAGAGGAAGCCATCGCCACGCGGTGGGAGCCTGACACCCCACGGTGGCCGTGTTCAACACCTCGCGGCCAGAAGACATTTATTTCCTTTTATGCGATTTCGGATTTCGTTATTTTTTCTATTTTGTTTCCTTTGTTATTCTCGTTAGTTTTAACCTAGTTTTCCAAAAACCTATTTAAGTCCTCTTTCTAGGTTAAGAGGCAGAGACTACTTTTTCACTTTACTTCGTACGCAGTTTTACTTTTCATTAGGTTTTCATTCTCATCTGAATAGAGAACTAACTTCCCCTTTGTTCTACTAGACGTTTGAAGCAATACAGCTGATGTGTTTGTGAGATTTCTATTCCTTGTTCTTATTTTTATAAGTGTTGGTTTGATTCTCTTGGTAATATTGAATACTGATTTATTGTTATTCTTCATAGCCTGATCAACTAGGTTGAATACTTTTTATCAATTGCTAGGATTTGCATATAGTGGAATACGAGTGCATATCTAGTAGCATACACGATTGGTGCATATAGTGGAATACGAGCGCGCAATCATGAGTGAGAATCATTTGCATGTTAAGTAGTAAGGAAGAACCTTCTATTTGCATGTATCCTATATCCTTGTGTGCATTGCTATTGCTGTGTTAGTGGTAAAGTACACCGACAATTGTGAGAATCGGAGGTACTTTTCCATTGATGTAGTGATAAGTCTATCAACAACTATGAGAATTGGTAGTACTTAAGATCAGGGTGGGAACAACTATAAGAATAGTAAAAGAACTTGGATTGAATAGATTTCTGTGATCAAATTATATCTCTGTATTGTGGATCTCGTTCTAGTAGGACTACTTTCCCAATCATATTTTCTCATCAACTAAACTTGTTTGCTTTTCTCTGCTTGATTACTAAAAAAACCCGTTTATTGTTACTTGTCAATCACAATTGCATACTGCATCAGATTTTTCCTGTGGGTTCGACCCTTACTTGCTTACTATACATCTGTTTAGTAGGTCTGTTAGGACTTTTATTTTGACTAGGCTAATCAATGATATTTGTATTGCGCATTTCTAGCCCCGTCACTGAACCAAGGGTTGTGCGAGATTGAAGTCTTGTACGATCAGCGTAGAGGATATCTGAGTATGCTTGAGATTCAGGCCACGTTACTAGATCAAATCAGGAAGAAGCAGGTTGATGATGTAGTCATTGTGAAGCTAAGCAATGAAGTGATGGATGGGAAAGCTCCCGGTTTCATGATTCAGGAAGATGGATCACTCTGGTTTCAAGACCGGATTTATGTACCTAACGTTGATGGTCTTCGCCAGTTGGTGATGAAAGAGGCCCATTCGTCAGCTTATTTTGTACATCCAGGCTCTAGCAAGATGTACAAGGACCTCATAAAGAAGTTCTGGTGGCCCAACATGAAGTGGGATGTAGCATAGTTTGTGGCAAAATGCTTGACTTGTCAAAAGGTCAAGATAGAACACCGTAGACCTGGTGATGAGTTGCTACCTCTCCCAGTGCCAGAATGGAAATGAGAGGATATTGCTATGGATTTCGTCACAGGGCTACCAAAGACTCAAAGTCAAAAGGATGCTATATGGGTAATCATTGATAGGCTCACGAAGAGTGCTCACTTCGTGGCTATCAAGTCAACATGGGGAACCCAGAA
This sequence comes from Rheum nobile, assembly GCA_027886185.1. Lineage (NCBI taxonomy): Eukaryota > Viridiplantae > Streptophyta > Magnoliopsida > Caryophyllales > Polygonaceae > Rheum > Rheum nobile. The sequence goes on from WOAB01000127.1 coordinate 2,953,494, forward strand.
GCTATCTGAAGTGTTTTTACACAAGATTGTCCATTTGCATGGTACTCCAAAGACCATTGTATCGGATCGTGATGGCCGATTCATGTCAAGATTCTGGAAAGAACTACATAAGGCCATGGGAACCGAGTTGAGATTCAACACTGCATTTCATCCTCAGACGGATGGACAGTCTGAGAGGACCATCCAGACCTTGGAAGATATGCTAAGAGCTTGTACACTCGATCGTCCGACTAGCTGGGAGAACAGCCTGAGTCTGATTGAGTTCACGTACAACAACAGTTGGCATGCTACCATTAAGATGGCTCCATTCGAGGCTTTGTACGGTCGAAGGTGCATATCTCCGATTTGTTGGGATGAAAATGCCGACAAGGTTCTGCTCAGACTGGAGTTAGTCGAAAGGACTGCCTCGGACATTGCTTTGATAAGACAAAGGATGTTGACCGCTCAGAGTCGACAAAAGTCTTATGCAGATCTAAAGCGCGGAAATATTGAGTTTGAGGTTGGTGACAAAGTGTTCGTTAGAGTATCGCCATCAAAGGGTGTGTTTAGATTTGGCAAGCGTGGGAAGCTTAACCCTCGCTATGTGGGACCGTTTGAGATCCTTGATAGAGTGGGGTCTCTAGCGTATCGTTTGGCATTGCCGCCATCGGCACATCCGGTGCATAACGTGTTCCACGTATCTTTGTTGAGGAAGTACGTGCCAGGTGAGTCTCATGTGCTGAGTTATGACGACATCAAGATTCAGACAAATGGTACCTACGAAGAGATACCAGTGCGTATTCTCAAACGTCGTGAGAAGAAGTTACGAAACAAAATGGTGCCATTGGTATGGATTTTGTGGTCCAAGTCAGGAACTGAAGAAGTTACTTGGGAAACCTGGGAAATGGAGGCGGATATGCTTAGACATTTTCCCGAGCTATTTTCGGCCTAGTTTCGGGGTCGAAACCTTTTAAGGGGGTAGAGTTGTAACGCCTCGCTTTTCTTTGGTTTATTCGGCCAAGTTTCGGGGTCGAAACTTTTTGTAAGGGGGAGGTGATGTAATACCCCTCATTTTAGTAAAGAGTTTTTTTGGTAAGTTTTCCAAACACTCGTATTGTAGTCGAATTATTTTCAGAGAAGTTAAGACTTTATGTTAAATACTTGATCTTCGTAATAATTCCTTGAGTGGAATAAAATACATTCGACGTATTTTTGGGGTTTAGAATAATTGTTCGGGTACGAATATATTTAACCCGGGGTTAAAACCCATACCATAATTCTTCTCGGTCAAAAGTGGGCTTCTCGGTCAAAGAATGGGCAAAAGGCACAAAAATTGCCTTGACCGCACCCGCGGTCATACCCACCGCACCCCGCGGTCAGGAACTGGTCGCCACCGCACCCCGCGGTGAGACCCACCGCACCCGTGCCGTGATGATGGCTTCTCTGCTCCGCCGAACTCGTCTGAGCTGCTTGCCGATCTTGTCCCCGGTGAGGCGGTGTGTAACACCCCCAAATCTCAATCCGTTTGGAAAGGTATTACCGCCAGTGACCTCGGTTTCCACACCGAAGCCATCCCAGGCTTTACCGGTTTAAACACAATTCATAAACAATGGTTAAGATATAAACATCAAAACCTTTAATTAAAACATATGTCTGGGGATTACATCCCAATCCCCATAGGACAAAACAGAGTATTTAGCGGAAGTCTTTATAAATATAAATACATGGGTCTTGATCATAAAGATCACCCGCCAAGGATCGCAACCTGATAAATCCATTAAAACACCGTTTGCTTTTATAGTCATTCTTGCCTTTGTTTCTCGGATTCCTATCTGATGTGCCGAATCGAAATGATGACACCAGCCAACCATGCAGAGAATAATTACGGTTGGTTAGTCTAATGAAAGACTACGCAAGGGTACAAAGCAGAGTGGTTCGAAGTAGTCGTATTAGGTTAGACTCATCGTTTCTCGAATTAAAACCGATGACGATAGTCAACCACCATACTCCTACTGGAATATATCAAGCAGCATGATCAAGAGAAGATTCTGAAAGACCGAGTCTTACAGCAATCAACCCAAAAGAAGACTCCAATGAATTGAGTCTTATCGGAATTATAACAAATGTTGGGGAACATTAATTAATCATACAAGCGTTCACAAACGACTTGATGTTTCGGTTCACGACCAACCTCACCGCTTAATGCGAATCCAGATTAGAAAGAGAACTTTACTCTGATCAAAGTCAAGACGAGCTTTCCTAGCTAAACTATTCCCTAGCTGCACTACTCGTCTGAGGTTTATTAATCATGTGCTACGACGGCACTTATCTTATTTAATTCCAAAATGCGCATCACGTTATAGGCTTTTAAATATATGTTTCGTCATGAGGGACATATATTGAGTATATGTTTCACCATGAGGGACATATAGGACATATGTTTCGCCATAAGGGACATACTCCTAAAGGGACGTATCCCAAGATTTGTAGCATCAGTTAAGTGCCACCATCTCTATACCCAAGTATAGAGATCGGTCATGACCCACCAAATGGTTTTTGGGTTTATCACCCTTTGCACCATTAATCATTATTAAGAAACGACTGGACCTCGAATAGTCCATCGCTCCTACGAATACTCGTGCTAACTAAACAGTTCAACACAGTAATAATCATATCAAAGCCCTCCAGGCTAGTATCATAAATATATATCTATAATAGCGTTGTTCTAGCAGATATACAACCTATTATAATATCATATTCTTTTCATATTATTGCCCTCCCGGCAATCCTCGTAAAAAATATATATCTATAATAGCGTTGTTCTAACAGATATACAACCTATTATAATATCATATTTTAATCCATATCATTTATCAAAACTGCTCCCAACAAAACAGTAAATCATTCCAAATTAATTAACAATCAAACCATTGATAATTAATGGAAATATGGAATGATGAGGAAGAGCGAACCGCCACTTGCCTTAGATCAGAGGAAAGTTTGAACAAGCTTTAGAGACGGCGGTTTCCTGGGTCCGAAACTGAGACAGATCCTGGATAACAAATCCCTAAGGAATGACCCATAACGAGACCCTAAGTTAGATTCAATATCTACATATATGAATCTAAAGGAATAAGAATCGAACGGTTCAAGAAAGCCAAGCCTCGACCAAGCCAACATCCAAGACACACACACACCACGGCCATGCTTGCCGCGGGGTGCGGTGGTCAGTCACCGCGGGGTACGGTGCTTGGCCGCTGGGCGCGGTGCCATGACAGAAGCAGAAAACGATGAAGTTTTCGGGGAGAAACTTACCCAAATCGATCTGATCGGCTTCGATTTGTTCTTGGTTGGGCCTCCCACCTTCTTAAGCTTAACAACACCTCTAAGAACCACCCTTCATCGCTCTCAAAAGGGGTCGGATTAGCTCTCAAACGAAGCTTTAAAGCTTGCCTCAACAATGGTGTTTTCTGAAGGAAAGAGATGGTGCAGCAGCTGACTTGTGGCTCAATTTTGATCCTCCTTGCCTCATTAAATAGTCCAAACGAGCTGCACACGAGCTGGAAGGAGCAAGGAGGAGCTGTCCAAGCCTCAAAAACGTAGCCAAGGCGAGTCACAAGCCTACGGAGTAGCCCCGCCAAGTTGCACTGCAACTGTCGAGTGACGCATGCCACCGCGGGGTGCGGCACACCCTTCACCACGGGGTGCGGTCAAGGCCAGATTCGTTCCCCTCCGTCCTTTGTCGTTTTTACCTTAAGTGGTAACGTATTTTTAACCCCGGGTTAAATATATTTGTACGCGGACGACCTTTTAGCCCGAAAATACGTTAGCTGTATTTTATATTGCTCAGAAAAATATTACAGAGATTAAACATTACACAGAATGTTCATCTTTCCCTGAAATAAATCTGACTCGCAATATGGGCTTAAGAAAATTCAAAATTTACCCGTACAAAATGCGGGATATTACATCACTTCCCCCTTAAAAGAAGTTTCGACCCCGAAACTTAGGTCGTAAACATCTCGGGAAAGCGTCTACGCATATCCTCTTCAGTCTCCCAGGTAACTTCTTCGGTTCCTGACTTGTACCACAGAATTCGTACCAACGGTACGATCTTGTTGCGCAAGTGCTTCTCACGGCGCTCGAGAATACGCACAGGTATCTCTTCATAAGTACCATTTGCTTGAATCTCGATGTCTTCATAGCTCAGCACATGAGACTCATCTGGTACGTACTTCCTCAACAAGGATACGTGGAACACATTATGCACTGGGTGTGCCGATGGCGGCAATGCCAAACGGTACGCTAGAGATCCTATCCTATCAAGGATCTCAAATGGTCCCACGTAGCAAGGGTCGAGCTTCCCATGCTTACCAAATCTGAATACACCCTGACAAACATTTTGTCACCAACCTTAACCCGACATTCCTACGCTTCGGATCTGCGTAAGATTTTTGTCGACTTTGAGCTGTCAACATCTTTTGTCTTATTAATGCAATGTCCGAGGCAGTCCTTTCGACTTGCTCCGGTCCTGAACCCAGAGTGATCCATCTTCCTGAATCACGAAAATAGGAAGATTTCCCGTCCATCACTTCACTGCTTAGCTTCACCAAGATCACATCATCAACTTGTTTCTCCCTGATCAGATCAAGAAGTGTAGCTTGAATTTCAAGCATACTCAGGTATCCTCGACGTTGATCGTACAAGACTTCAATCTCGCACAACCCTTGGTTCAGCTTAGTCTGAGCAGTAAGTAGAGCCATTACAGTCTCGTGCAGCGTCTTCCGGCTCAATGCATCGGCTACTACATTAGCCTTGCCCGGATGATACAATAACTCGATGTCGTAGTCTTTGAGTAGCTCTAACCAGCTACGTTGTCTCATATTCAACTCCTTCTGAGTGAGCACGTATTTGAGACTCTTGTTATCGGTGAAGACTTGGCATCTTACACCATAAAGATAGTGCCTCCAAATCTTCAATGCAAACACTACCGCTGATAATTCCAGATTATGCGTCGGATAGTTTTCTTCATAGGTTTTCAGCTGCCTTGACGCGTAAGCAATAACCTTGCCTCTTTGCATCAACATGCATCCTAAACTACCTTTTGAAGCATCACTATAGACCGTATAATCATTAGTTCCTTCTGGTAGCGTTAGCACTGGTGCGGAGGTCAGACACTGTTTCAGCTTTTGAAAACTGGCCTCGCACTTGTCATTCCAGACAAACTTCTTATGGACTTTGCGTAGCAAACCGGTCATAGGTAGAGCAATTTTAGAAAATCCCTCCATGAACCGTCTATAATATCCAGTAAGTCCAAGAAAACTGCGCACCTCTTTCACATTCTGAGGCCGCTTCCAATTGGCTACTTCTTCAATCTTCTGGGGATCAACCATCACCCTATTCTCATTGATCACATGGCCTAAGAAAGCCACTTCCTTAATCCAGAAGTCACACTTAGACAATTTAGCATATAGCTCATTTTGTCTAAGGATTGACAACACAATCCGCAGGTATTCCTCGTGAACTTCCTCGTTCGGGGAATAAATCAAAATATCATCAATGAAAACCACCACGAACTTATCCAAGTACTGGTGAAAACATCGATGCATCAGATCCATGAAAACTGTTGGAGCATTGGTAAGTCCAATTGGCATGACTACGAACTCGTAGTGACCATATCTTGTCCGGAATGCAGTCCTCGGAATATCTTCCTCACAAATCCTGAGCTGATGGTAACCAGATCTCAGATCGATCTTGGAAAAGACTTTAGCTCCCTGCAACTGATCCAACAGATCGTCAATCCTTGGCAAAGGATATTTATTCTTGATCATGACTTTATTCAACTCACGATAGTCGAAACAAAGTCAAAACGATCCATCTTTCTTCTTGACAAACAAAACCGGAGCACCCCAAGGCAATGCACTCGGTCTTATATAACCTTTGTCGAGAAGATCATCTAGTTGCTTCTTCAACTCTTGCTTCTCACAGGAGTCATCCGGTATGGTGCCTCCGAAATCGGCGCGGTACCAAGCTCAAAATCAATTATAAACTCCATGTCACGATACGGGGTAATCGGGAATCTCTTCCGGAAAGACATCCGGAAACTCACTAATCACAGAAATATCAAGAATTGATGATTCATCTTTCATGGGCGGATCCAGGTAGTAAAGGTACTTGACATAACCTTGTCAAAGTAGCTTAAACTCAGCCATCACATTGATAAGCCTACCGTTATTAGCGTCATTCCGACCCTTGAATTTGCATACACACTGGCCCCCAGATGACACCGTCACAGTTCTTGAACTAAATCGATGACCGCCTCATGACGCGTCAGCTAATCCATACTGAGAAATTATCGTATGGAGCCATGGCTAATCAGATTAAATCTGCCTCGAACTCCTTACCCTAAATGGTAATCAGGAAGTCTGACAGATGCTTGGTTCCAACTAAATGGTCACCATTTTGGACCATGATAACAGGTTTTTGTCGTTCTAAAAACTACTATGCAAAATATCCAAACAAACCTTAAACCGTAGTCCTAGGTAAGTACAGGTCGAATCCACAGGAAGGCGAATTCTATCTTAATATGCAATTTGTATGTCAAACCAAAGTAACCAAAGGGGGGTTTTGTGAGTTTTAGTAACCTAAGCATGCAAAAGTAAACAAAGTAAAATATGATGAAATCAGTGATGGGGAAAAGCACTTAGTCAAACAACATTCACTATTTGTATGACAAGTTGATCCTAGATACTCATTCAAAATCTCATGCAATGGAAATTCCAATTCCTTTTCAGATATAACTAATAGCATAACCAGATACTATTAGCACTAACTAATTAAACAACCCTAAAACTATCAAGATTCAGTTTAACAGCAGCCTTACGGATAAGAATATAGTTGGATACAATTCTAGCATAAAACAACCAGCTTTTACCCTAGAATGTAAATCAATTCTCTTCTGCATAAGACTAGCACAACCAGATACTAACACGGTGTAGTTGCTACTCTGAAATAGATATGCTCAACTAGTAACAATCTAGATCTAGCAATCAATCAATAGAAACAAACCCTAGATGATCAGACTAGAGATTATCAATATCAATCATAAGCAACTTAAGCAAGAGAAGAGATAAAAACCATGCAATAGATTAAGAACGAGAATCTCACAACTGAATCAAAACGAAAGCTTCAGCGTCTGACTAAGCCAGGGAGGCTTAGTTCTTCATAACGTAGAACGTAGAAAGAAATTAGGGTTTCGAGAGATATCCAAGATCCCTGGCAAACAAGCCTAATCTCAACCCTTAAATACTAAAGGAAATAAAGTTAAGTTAACCTAAAACGAAATAATAAAAAGTAATAAAATAATCCGAAATAACATGTAAGGAAAATTCGGCTCGGCGGTCTTCTGACACGGGCGGCGGCCGCTACACCCTTCACGGCGGGCGCCGTAATTGCGGCGGTCGCCGTCTTTCCACGGCGGTCGCCGTGGACAAGTCATAGCTGATGCTTCTGGAATGGATTTGGCGGCGGTCGCTGTAAGTTGCACGGCGGGCGTCGTGAACTCGTTTCTTCCTCCTTTGTATCCTCAGCTCTCGAAAGCGTGTCTTCAGCACCTCCTCGCCAATACTTCATAACTCCTTGGCGTCTACTACTGGTGGCTTCCTCCTCAGTGTCTCATATGATCTCCAAAATAGCTCAAACACCTCCAAATACACCAACTTCGCCTCCAAACGCCATACACATGAATGTGTCTAAATCTACCCGAATGGCACCAATAAAACCTCTAATGACTCTTACTTAAGCCCTACAAAGTAGTGCTTATCAAACCACCCCATGCTTAGACCTTTGCTCGTCCACGAGTAAACTAATAAAGAGCCTACTCCTCCAATGCAGCATCCAAGGTCTCAGGAAGCATATCCTCCAACTAAGAGTCACCTAACCCATGCCAAGCTCCTGGCACCAATCTCATTTACAACACAACAACAACTCAACAGCTTAAGGGGCAAGCAGAGTACTTCCCCAAAGCTAAACCCGGACATCCAAAAGTGTGAGTAACATCTAATCCTAGCCTCCATCTATTGCTCCTTATGTCTCCCAGAATGACCTACCCGACAATCCTTCTTTGACTCCTCTTCTTATGACGCCTCGCCAAGAATAATGAGAAATCCTAAAATCACTCTTCTTCTTTTTCGCTCATTTTGCCAAGGCGCTCTTTCGGGTTTTCACCAAGCCACTCATTTCATTTTCCAATAGATGTACTCACATAAGCTCACGTCACTCTTGACCTCATATTACCCCAGCCTAATGCTGGTCCAAGCCACCTGCTTATTACCTAGGCCGCCCTTTTGGGTTTTCGACATATCCCAAGATTTCGATTTTAGCCTTTTTTCAAATTTTTGGATTTTTTCATCTTTTTTCATTTTTCTCCTCAGCAGCGTAGCAAGTATAAAACTCCACCCCATGCTTAAATATTGTATTGTCCTCAATGTAATGAAAGACAAAAGAATAAAGCACAGGGAAAAGCAAAAAAATAACTCACAACGTTGCCGAGTTGGCTTGGACACTTCCTTGTCGCTGGCGGTGTACTCATGAAAGTTCATGTCCTGGATGTCGGCATCAACGCCAAAATCATCATATACCATGCAACCAAAAGAAACCACTGTAGGGTGTGGTGGTTATGTAGGAAATCAGGGCTGCACGGCCTTCAACTCCATCAATATGTACCATGCAACCAAAAGGAACCACAATGGTGAGTAGTGGTCTATCAAGGGAACGGGGTTGCATGGCCTTCACAAAATGGGCCCAGATGTCATCGTGGTTGGGCCCTGGTGTACCTCCTCTCCAGCTGTCGACTGCAGGGCCACCATCGATGCCAAATGAATGTAGGGTGAATGTATTCCTCCGTTAGCAACATGATGTGCACCTCTCCGTGGGGAATCGGGACAGCTCGGTAAACTTTTTTTTTTGACTTTTTGACTTTTTTCTCCCCGTTTAAGGTCTTTTCGGGTTATTTTATTTTTGTCTTTTGCGCCCCGTTTAAGGTTTTTTCGGGGCCCATTTTTTTTTAAAAAAAAAAAACAAGGATAGGGGTCGAACCTGAAAATGGCGGCGATCGTCGTAATAAAACGGAGGTCGCCGTCATTTGCCGGAAACAGCGTGAGCAGGGAATGGATTACGGCGGGCGCCGTGAGGAGGGCGGCGGGCGCTGTAAATGCGGCGGTCGCCGCGATTAAACGGCGGTCGCCGTTCTCATTTCGTAGCCAACATCCTTGGCGAAGCATTTACGGCGGGCGTCGTAAGGTTCGCGGCGGGCGCCGTGAACACCTTCTTCACTTTTTCACGTCTCCTGTAGGTTAGTTCGACACAGAATACAAAAACTGAAAGAAAAACCATAGAAATTGACTAAGGGAAAGAAAATAAACTACCAAATCTCGGGTTGCCTCCCGAGCAGCGCCTTGGTTAATGTCATTGGCTCGACATACTACTCGAACAACCTCAATCCATATCATCAGGCTCCTTAGGAACCTTCTTAATCCATACCTCCTTCCTGAACCAATCATGGAAAGGTTTGAACCTTAGACCATGCTTCTTCTTCAGTGGCTTCTCCATCTTGACCTTCTTAGTCGCGTCTACCCCATGCTTAGATCGATCAGGGGGGTGTTTAGCCTTGACGTCAGAGACCTGCACTAAAGAGGGAACGAGCCTCTCGCTCGGAGTTAGCAGCAAAGGTGATTTACCTGGAAGCTCCGGAGGGAGCTTATAGCAAGCATCCCACTCAGTAACACTTTCCTGTAAGTCAGTAGATATAGCAATATCCAAGCTAGAATCAACAATAGGTGGTGTGTCATCTAGGTGGTCCTCATCAAAAACATCTTGCACCACAGGCTCAAGTACATCAATTCCACACAAAGAATGACCATCAGAGGGGAATTTCATGGCTTCATAGATGTTATAATTAATGGTTTGGCCATCAAATTCCATAGTCAAGGAACCAGTACTCACGTTGATTTTAGTGTTGGCAGTTTTCAAGAAAGGTCTCCCTAACAGAATAGGGGCTGCATGCATATCATGTTCCATATCAAGCACATAGAAGTCAGCAGGAAAAGTAAGATCACCAACCCTAACCAAAACATCTTCCACTATCCCTATAGGATGCACACTAGATCTATCAGCTAGCTGAATGGAAATTTTGGTCGCATGCATGGGTCCTAATCCTAAGGATTCACAAAGAGATGAAGGTAAAACATTTATGGAAGCACCCAAATCTAACACAGCTTTATTGAACTTGGTACCTCCAATGGTGACGGGGATGGTGAACATACCTGGATCGCCACACTTCTTGGGTAAGCGCTTCTGAAAAATAGCAGAGACATGTTCGCTTACCTTTACCTTCTTCTTGCTGTTCCTATCTTGATTCCTCTTTGTGGTGCACATCTGCTTTAAGAACTTGGCATAACGAGGGACAGACTTGATCAAATTTAGGAGAGGCATGTTGACCTCAACGTTTCTGAACATCTAAAACATGTCCTTGTCCTGCGCAACTGGCTTGGTACGCTTTAAAGCAGACGGAAACGGTGCAACGGGCTTCCACTCAGGAAAAATTGGGGGTACATACTCCTTCTCAGCCTCAGGATCGACTACAGTATCACGGCGGGCGCCGTAAGAGGTATGGAGGTCGCCGTGAACATCATCAGAGAGTTCGGGATTTTGCTCACCGTCACGGCGGGCGCCGTGATTATTGCGGCGGTCGCCGCAATTTTCATCAGAAAATTCGAGAGTGGAGTCATTTTCATGGCGGGCGCCGTGGTATTCACGGCGGTCGCCATCGATGTCACGGCGGGCGCCGTAAGAGGCACAACGGTCGTCGTCGCTGTTCTGTTCCAGCTCCTGATCCGCTTCCTTGTCGACCTCAGAATCATCCTCTTCGAGTCTCTTCCCGCTCCTCAGAGTTATAGCACTGATGTTCCTAATGTTCGGGTTCACTTCCGTTTGAGATGGAAGTTTACCAGAAATCTTCGCATCCAGTTTATTCACCACTTGAGATATTTGACCAAATTGTCTTTCTAGGTTCTGAATGCTAGCTTGTGTACTTTCCTGGAACTGTATGTGGCTCTTGGTCAACTTGGCAACTTTCTCATTAAGGTTCACGTTGCTCTGCATCAGCATCTTCATCATATCCTCCACAGACGATGAAGGATTCGAACTCTGCCCTTGCGGTCTTGGCACATAGGGTTGCCTAGGTTGTGGAGGGTTACCCTGTTGTTGCACTTGGCCTTGATTCTGTTCTGGGTCTCTCCATCTGAAGTTGGGATGATCCCTCCAATCAGGGTTGTATGTACTAGAGTAAGGATCATGCCTGGGCCTCTGCTGATATCCTCCTACTGCATTCACCTCCTCTTGTAGAGTAGGACATGAATCAGTGGGATGCAAGTCGTCATGACAAATCTCACAGGCCTTAGCCTGCTGGGGCATACCTTTCAGCTTCAGACGCCTCACCTCCTCTCTCAGCATATCAAAATCAGCCTGATCAATTTTCGCTTGAGAACCAACAACAACCAAGCTTTGGGAACCTCTCTCACTGTACTGTCTAGAATCATCTGCCAGAGTAGCAAATATCTCTAGAGCTTCCTCATAAGTCCTCTTCAGAATATTTCCACCACATGAAGAGTTCACCATTCGACGATCATCTTCACGGAGTCCTCCATGTAAATAGAGAATTAGATCATGTTTTTCGTAACCATGGTAGGGACAACTCTTCACCAGTTTCTTGAAGCGCTCATAGTAGTCATAGAGAGACTCATTAGACAGCTGCTCCACATTGCATATTTTTTTCTTGAGTTGATTGGACTTGATAGCTGAAAAGTATTTGTCGAGAAACACCTTCTTCAAATTTACCCAAGTAGTGATGCTTCCTGGTGGTAAAGAATGATACCAGTCCTTCGCGGAGTCCTTCAGAGAAAAGGAAAAGACTCTCAACCTCATCTGATCTTCAGTAATCTCAGATGGCCTCATACTGGTGCAGACCTCAAGGAACTCATCCAGGTGCTGAATAGGATCCTCAAGCGGGGTTCCACTGAATTTCGGGAGTAAATGAACTACTCTTGTCTTGAGCTCAAATTTAACCCCATCACCCAGGGCAGGGAATTGCACAGCACGAGTTGGTTGCTCCAAGTTAGGAGCTGTCAAAGACTCAAGTGTAACAAGATTTGCCATCCTGCGAGCTTGAAGAAAAGTTCTTTCGATTTCTGGATCAAAAGCTAGAGGTAGATTATTAGTAACACGGGTGTGAACCATAAGATAGGTTCACACCAAGATTGGCACACAAATCACACACACAAAAATAGATTATTGCCTCCCCGGCAACGGCGCCAATTTGATAACAGGTTTTTGTCGTTCTAAAAACTGCTATGCAAAATATCCAAACAAACCTTAAACCATAGTCCTAGGTAAGTACAGGTCGAATCCACAGGGAGACGAATTCTATCTTAATATGCAATTTGTATGTCAAACCAAAGTAACCAAAGGGGGGTTTTGTGAGTTTTAGTAACCTAAGCATGCAAAAGTAAACAAAGTAAAATATGATGAAATCAGTGATGGGGAAAAGCACTTAGTCAAACAACATCCACTATTCGTATGACAAGTTGATCCTAGATACTCATTCAAAATCTCATGCAATGGAAATTCCAATTCCTTTTCAGATATAACTAATAGCACAACCAGATACTATTAGCACTAACTAATTAAACAACCCTGAAACTATCAAGATTCAGTTTAACAGCAGCCTTACGGATAGGAATATAGTTGGATACAATTCTAGCATAAAACAACCAGCTTTTACCCTAGAATGTAAATTAATTCTCTTCTGCATAAGACTAGCACAACCAGATACTAGCACGATGCAGTTGCTACTCTGAAATAGATATGCTCAACCAGTAACAATCTAGATCTAGCAATCAATCAATAGAAACAAACCCTAGATGATCAGACTAGAGATTATCAATATCAATCATAAGCAACTTAAGCAAGAGAAGAGATAAAAACCATGCAATAGATTAAGAACGAAAATCTCACAACTGAATCAAAACGAAAGCTTCAGCGTCTGACTAAGCTAGGGAGGCTTAGTTCTTCATAACGTAGAACGTAGAAAGAAATTAGGGTTTCGAGAGATATCCAAGATCCCTGGCAAATAAGCCTAATCTCAACCCTTAAATACTAAAGGAAATAAAGTTAAGTTAACCTAAAACGAAATAATAAAAAGTAATAAAATAATCTGAAATAACATATAAGGAAAATTCGGCTCGGCGGTCTTCTGACACGGGCGGCGGCCGCTGCACCCTTCACGGCAGGCGCCGTAATTGCGGCGGTCGCCGTCTTTCCACGGCGGTCGCCGTGGACAAGTCGTAGCTGATGCTTCTGGAATGGATTTGGCAGCGGTCGCCGTAAGTTGCACGGCGGGCGCCGTGAACTCGTTTCTTCCTCCTTTGTCTTCTCAGCTCTCGAAAGCGTGTCTTCAGCACCTCCTCGCCAATACTTCATAACTCCTTGGCGTCTACTACTGGTGGCTTCCTCCTCAGTGTCTCATATGATCTCCAAAATAGCTCAAACACCTCCAAATACACCAACTTCGCCTCCAAACGCCATACACATGAATGTGTCTAAATCTACCCGAATGGCACCAATAAAACCTCTAATGACTCTTACTTAAGCCCTACAAAGTAGTGCTTATCAGACCAGCCCATTACATGGTTCACAGACGGCCCACTAATGGCTCTGAGCCCAGGCCCAGCCATTACCAGCGTCCACTGTTGCCATAAACCGATGTCCATATATCTCAACCCATCCTTGGTAGCTCCATCTAATTAATAGGCAGCCATCTCCTAAGAGGTTGTTGGTGAGTCTCGAACACGAGACCTCATCCCATACCAAGCAACGAAACACTAACTTGGTATAAACCAAAGGTATAGAGTACTTTGAGCAATTGGAGCATTTGGTCCTTCAGCCTTACGCATCTCGTAAAGGCGCTGACCTTGACCTCCAATCGTTCCTCTAGTACTTGGGGCCTTGGCCTGACTGGTTGAGTCGGGACCACAACTGGTGTACCCATTGACTCTCACAACCTTGCCCTCCAACGAGCACGCCCAACCGTCTCATCCACCTGGCGATGCGCTTCAGCGCTAATCGTCTTCCAAGTGGCAGGAGACCATGGCGAGTACTCCCGCTCAGGTGACACACCGGACTCGGATAGATAAACTCCACTCCCGGGTCCTCGCTGCCCACTAATAAGCGCTCCAAGTCATCAGACTTGTGGCCCTGCCCCTCGAGGTCTTCCTCGGGGTCCTTCTTCTCAGGATCTTCCTCAAGATCCTCCTCTAGATTTTCCTCCAGATCTTCCTCAGGATCCTCTTCCTCAGGGTCCTCTTCGGAAATCATTTCGATCATGAAGTCGTCGTTATAGTACTCTCTAGCGTACCTTGACAACTTTTCTTCATCCTCAGTGTCCTCCCCTGGCTCCTCTGTAGGCTCTACCACAGGAACCACGGCCTCGTCGGACACTAGCACTACCGACTTAGGGAGTACGGTCTTCACTTCTTCGGGTGGACTACTAGATTTACCGACCTCACAACACGACGAGGGAACCGGGAACTCAAGCCTATCTAGAGATGGCGGAGCCACATCGGCTTCTTCCGAGTCCCTCTGAAGAGAAAGGAAATCCCTCAGAATCCACGAGTGACGAACAGAGAATTAGTCTTTCTAGATATGGAAGTTAGCTTTCCATATCAGACTAAAGAGAAGGCACGACTATAAACGGTATTTAACAATTTTATTTTAAAAGTTCAGAGCCTCCAAAACATTTTCGAAAACGAGTAAATGGTTCATGAAATTCCAAACCCGTTTTAAAACTTTTGGCTCTGATACCAGATCTGTAACACCCCCAAATCTCAATCCGTTTGGAAAGGTATTACCGCCAGTGACCTCGGTTTCCACACCGAAGCCACCCCAGGCTTTACCGGTTTAAACACAATTCATAAACAACGGTTAAGATATAAACATCAAAACCTTTAATTAAAACATATGTCTGGGGATTACATCCCAATCCTCATAGGACAAAACAGAGTATTTAGCGGAAGTCTTTATAAATATAAATACATGGGTCTTGATCATAAAGATCACCCGCCAAGGATCGCAACCTGATAAATCCATTAAAACACCGTTTGCTTTTATAGTCGTTCTAGCCTTTGTTTCTCGGATTCCTATCTGATGTGCCGAATCGAACGGATGACACCAGCCAACCATACAGAGAACAATTACGGTTGGTTAGTCTAATGAAAGACTACGCAAGGGTACAAAGCAGAGTGGTTCGAAGTAGTCGTATTAGGTTAGGGTCATCGTTTCTCGAATTAAAACCGATGACGATAGTCAACCACCATACTCCTACTGGAATATATCAAGCAGCATGATCAAGAGAAGATTCTGAAAGACCGAGTCTTACAGCAATCAACCCAAAAGAAGACTCCAATGAATTGAGTCTTATCGGAATTATGACAAATGTTGGGGAACATTAATTAATCATACAAGCGTTCACAAACGACTTGATGTTTCGGTTCACGACCAACCTCACCGCTTAATGCGAATCCAGATTGGAAAGAGAACTTTACTCTGATCAAAGTCAAGACGAGCTTTCCTAGCTGCACTATTCCCTAGCTGCACTACTCGTCTGAGGTTTATTAATCATGTGCTACGACGGCACTTATCTTATTTAATTCCAAAACGCACATCATGTTATAGGCTTTTAAATAAATGTTTCGCCATAAGGGACATATATTGAGTATATGTTTCGCCATGAGGGACATATAGGACATATGTTTCGCCATGAGGGACATACTCCTAAAGGGACGTATCCCAAGATTTGTAGCATCAGTTAAGTGCCACCATCTCTATACCCAAGTATAGAGATCGGTCATGACCCACCAAATGGTATTTGGGTTTATCACCCTTTGCACCATTAATCATTATTAAGAAACGACTGAACCTCGAATAGTCCATCGCTCCTACGAATACTCGTGCTAACTAAACAGTTCAACACAGTAATAATCATATCAAAGCCCTCCAGGCTAATATCATAAATATATATCTATAATAGCGTTGTTCTAGCAGATATACAACCTATTATAATATCATATTCTTTTCATATTGTTGCCCTCCCGGCAATCCTCATAAAAAATATATATCTATAATAGCGTTATTCTAACAGATATACAACCTATTATAATATCATATTTTAATCCATATCATTTATCAAAACTGCTCCCAACAAAACAGTAAATCATTCCAAATTAATTAACAATCAAACCATTGATAATTAATGGAAATATGGAATGATGAGCAAGAGCGAACCGCCACTTGTCTTGGATCAGACGAAAGTTTGAACAAGCTTTAGAGACGACGGTTTCCTGGGTCCGAAACTGGGACAGATCCTGGATAACAAATCCCTAAGGAACGACCCATAACGAGACCCTAAGTTAGATTCAATATCTATATATATGAATCTAAAGGAATAAGAATCGAACGGTTTAAGAAAGCCAAGCCTCGACCAAGCCAACATCCAAGACACACACACACCACGGCCATGCTTGCCGCGGGGTGCGGTGCTTGGCCGCTGGGCGTGCTAGCGTCTGACCGCGGGGTGCGACGCCATGACAGAAGCAGAAAACGATGGAGTTTTCGGGGAGAAACTTACCCAAATCGATCCGATCGGCTTCGATTTGTTCTTGGTTGGGCCTCCCACCTTCTTAAGCTTAACAACACCTCTAAGAACCACCCTTTATCTCTCTCAAAAGGGGTCGGATTAGCTCTCAAACGAAGCTTCAAAGCTTGCCTCAACAATGATGTTTTCTGAAGGAAAGAGATGGTGCATCAGCTGACTTGTGGCTCGATTTTGATCCTCCTTGCCTCATTAAATAGTCCAAATGAGCTGCACACGAGCTGGAGGGAGCAAGGAGGAGCTGTCCAAGCCTCAGAAACGTAGCCAAGGCGAGTCACAATCCTACGGAGTAGCCCCGCCAAGTTGCACTGCAACTGTCGAGTGACGCAGGCCACCGCAGGGTGCGGCACACCCTTCACCGCGGGGTGCGGTCAAGGCTAGATTCGTTCCCCTCCGTCCTTTGTCGTTTTTACCTTAAGTGGTAACGTATTTTTAACCCCGGGTTAAATATATTTGTACGCGGACGACCTTTTAGCCCGAAAATATGTTAACTGTATTTTATATTGCTTAGAAAAATATTACAGAGATTAAACATTACACAGAATGTTCATCTTTTCCTGAAATAAATCTGACTCGCAATATGGGCTTAAGAAAATTCAAAATTTACCCATACAAAATGCGGGATATTACACGGTGGGAGAGGGGGCCAGTTGGACTCTTTCTGGCTCCTTGATGGCCTATAAAAGGAGGGGGCTAAGAGGAGGAGGCCATTCCACTCTCTCTCTCCCTCAAATCTCTCTTTCTTTCACTGCCATTGTCGCCGGAGTTGCAAGCGTCGCCGGAGTTCTTCAAGGTCGTTGCCATAGGAGGAGGAGGTGCCCTCAAGGTGGTGGTTAGTGAGACAAGGAGTTTGGAAGTCGAAACCAACCCAAGTCGAGCCCCATCGTCTTCCCCGATGAGTTTTCGCTGTCGGCGTCTCGCCTCTGTAGCCTCGCCGCACCCGCAGTCAAGCCGCCGCACCCGCGGTAGGCCTGGGCGTGTGTGGTTGTGGCTTGGGCTTTGTGATCTCGTTTGGGACTTTCGTTCCTTCGATTTCGTTCATTTTTCTTTAGATTCGTACTATTTATTGTCGAATCTAACTTAGGGTTTCGTTATGGGTCGTTCCGTAGGAAATCATAATCTGAGTTCTTCCTCGTTTCGGACCCGGAAACCCGTCGTCTCAAGCTTCGTTGAGCTTCGTCTAATCTAAGGCAAGTGGCGGTTCGCTCTTGCTTATGATTCCATATTTATATTGATTATCAATTGTTTAATTGTTAATTAATTTGGGATGAATTGTTGTTTTCGTCTGGGAACAGTTTTGATAACTGTATGTGATTTTAGAAGAGATATTATAATAGGTTGTATATTGCTAGAACAATGCTATTATAGATATATATATATATATGAATAAATACAGATATTATAATAGGTTGTATATACTGCTAGAAACAACGCTATTATATCTGTTATTGGCCTCGATGGCTTTGATGTGAATTATTGCTCTTATGTTTTAACTGTTTAGTTAGAACGAGTATTCGTAGGAACACTATATACCTTGCGAGGTTTAGTGGTTTCTTGATAATGGTGCTAGGATGATTTTCCCTAGTATCTTCGGTCATGACCTTATCCTTACTCAGGGTATGTGCACACAGTTGATGCCGCCATTTGGGATGTATTCCCTTTGATATCTCTTGTGAGGAGATCCGATATCTCTCGTGAAGAGATCTTAAAAGCTTATAACGTAAAATATACGTTTTGGAATTAAATAAGATAAGTGCTTTAGTGCACATAATTAATGAACCTTGGGCGAGAAGTACAACGTGGAAACTCGTCTGGGCTTCGATTAGAGTAAGTCCACCTTCCGAATCTGAATTCGCATTATGCGGTGAGGTTGGTCGTGGACCCAAACAGTCAAGTCTCTTTTAAACGTTTGCGTGAAACTTTAATGTTCCCAAACACTTGTCATACTTCCGATAAGACTCAATTCGTTGGAGTCTTCTCTTCATATGTTTCCTTAAGACTCATTCTTTCAGAGTTCTTTCTCTTGATCATGCCTTTTCGTATATTTCAGTAGGAGTATGGTGGTTGACTATCGTCATCGACTTTTATTCGAGAAGTGATGAGTCTAACCTAATACGACTACTTAGAACCTTTCTGTTTTACCCTTGCATAGTCTTTCATTAGACTAACCAACCGGTTATATTCCCTTGCATGGTTGGCTGGTGTCATCCATCTCATACGGCACATCAGATAAACTGCAGTTCCGATGAAGGCTAGAAACGACAATGATGGCAGTTGGAATTTTGAAGAGTTTTACCAGGTTGAGATTCCTTGGCGGGTGATCATTTAGATCAAGACCCTTGTGTCCTTTATTTTAAAGACTTCCGTTGTGTTAAACATATTTTATGTCAAGACTACTCTGTATTTCAGTTGTATTTCGGATTATGGATATAATGCCGAGACAATGATTTTAATCAAAAGTTATGATATTTTGTATTATAACTGTTGTTTTATGATTTATATAAACGGGTTAAGCCTGGGGTGGCTTCGGATGTGAAATCTGAGGTCATTGGCAGTAATATCTTTCAAGGATATATATTTGGGGGTGTTACAAAGGACTCGGAAGAAGCCGAGGTGGCTCCGCCATCTCCAATGAGGCTTGAATTTCCAGTTCCTCTGCGATGCTTCGAGGTCGGAGAATCTAGTAGTCCACCCGAGGAGGTGAAGACTATACTACCCGAGTCAGTAGTAATAGTGTCCGATAGGACCAAGGTTCCAGTGGCAGAACCTACAGAGGAGCTAAGGGAGGACACGGAAAATGAAGAGGAGTGGCCAAGGTATGCAAGAGGGCATTACAACGACGACTTCATGATTGAGATGATTCCCGATGAGGATCCAGAAGAAGAGGATCCTGAAGAAGACCCGGAAGAGGATCCGGAAGAAGAGGAGGACCTCGAGGGACAGGGCCATGATATGTCCAAATCCTACCCCGCAAGTGTACGGGTTCGGTTGTAGTACCAAGGTGTCAAACTCATGGACTATGTAATAGTACCAATTGCCAGATCAACTAATAGACTAAGTCGTAAATAAGAAAGGTTTGCGATTCGATTTCAATGGTAACAAATGTCAAGTAAAAAGGGAATTATCAGTTGGGAAAAGGCTTCCAAGGTTAGGATCCCCACAATGGTGTTTCGGTAGATTCTAGACAACATCTGATTAGATTTCAATGTGAATGTCATTTGAAGGACCCACTATCTAATGTCAACATTACCTCTTTTCAGACGAATAATACATGTAACTAGACTCGACTAGCAGTCACTTTCGCACAAAGCTAATCTCATTAAGGTCCATTAAGTTCTGTAAAGATCAATGAACAAATAGAAACAACATTCGCTTTCGCGCTCCGCGGAATCTACTCAACCAAAAATCAATTCGATAGTCAAGTACCACAAGAGGGATTAGGTCACTTTCGCACAAATAATCCTCAAGTTCTATCCTAGGGATCTAACATGCATCAATCTTCTATTATCATTTTCTCCTTTCGGTCTCCAATTCAAATAGAAATCCCAATTACGAATCAATTAGGTCATTAAGCATCCTAGGATAGAATCAAATCTCATTCAAATATTCATTCAATCAAATACCGCATTCAAACCTACCTAATTCACCATTGGGTTCACCCAACCCTAGAAAAGGAGGTTTAGCTAGACATGAGAGAAAGAGAAATCAAATTCATTGAAAGAGACAACATACCAATTGTATTTCAAAAGAGATTCAATCCTCAAGCGATTCAATGTAGCCAATCTCCAAGATCTTCCCCTAGGGTTTTTTAGAGTTAGAAAACGTAGATGCAACTGTTCCGGTCCCCAAACAGATGTTTTTACAAGTCTTTTATACCCCCCTCAAAATAGCATACGACACACGGAATAAAACAAGTAGGAGAAAAATCACGAAACCCGACTCGGTCCAGAAACTCGGCCGGGTCACGGGCCGAGTTTCCGTCAGCATCGCTGACTCGAGCGACAACTCGGTCGGGTCTCGATCGAGTTGTGTCCAGTTAACATTCTTGGGCTAAACTCGGGCAGAAACTCGGTCGGGTCTCGACCGAGTTGTGCTCAGTTGATCCTCTGAGTTGTCTTGTGCCGGCTCCTGACTCGGGCAGAAACTCGGCCGGGTCTGTGGCCGAGTTTGGTGCAGTTTTCTTCCTTGGTTGTTGCCTCGAACTCTCTCCTTGATCGATTCCTTGGTCCCGCCTCCTTCTTGTCATCCGCACACTTGACGTTGGCATCATCACTTCGATCCCTCTACTCGAACATCTTCGTATTGAAGCTCACATTCTCCAAAAATGCCTCCTAAAGATCCTGAAATGAAACGAACGCAAGAGTAGACTCCGAACTAGGGCTGAGCATGGGCCTAAACCCGACCCGAACCGACCCGAACCCGAAAAGCCCGAAACCCGAACCCCTAAAAAAATGGGACCGAAGACCGAACCGAAAGTTCGGGTTCGGTTCGGGCTAAAACAGCATTCGGACGTAAAAAACAGGCCAAAAACCAAACCCGAACCGAACCCGAAATCTTAAAAAGTGCGGCCCGAAACCCAAACCGAAGTCATGTGGGTTCGGGTTCGGTTTGGGTTTTTCGGGTCGGTTCGGTTCGGGCTTTCGGTTCGATCGGCCCATGCTCAGCCCTACTCCGAACACTACAAATCTACAAAAACCAAATAAAACTAAAAGGAAAAGGAACAAAACAAACCAAAATAGCAGAAATAAACGTGACCTAAACTAGACTAAATGCATGCTATCAGGCCAAGAGTCTGATGGCTTAGAGCGCTTATTGGTAGGCAGCGAGGACCCGGGAATGGAGTTTATCTATCCCAGTCCGGAGTTGCCGCATGAGCAAGAATACTCGCCATTGACTTCGGCCGATTGTGATACGCTTTACGAGGTAGTATTTCCCAGAAGAAGAAATGGTCCACAAAATGCATTTGAGAACTCACATCCTATTCCTGCTCAGAGAAGGCTAATGTTGAGTCCTGACTCGCGAGAGGCACTTCGCCTAAGTTAGATGATTTCCCCAGAAGAGCGCCGCCAGATGGATGAGGCGGTGGAGCATGCTCTAAGAAGGGCAAGACCAAGGAAGGAGCCATGTGCTCCTGGACCGAGCAGGGTGAGAAGTCTTTCACCAGACCCCGATGGTAAATCCCGTTCGAAGAAACCTTGTATGAGGAGTGGCGATTACAGGAAATGTTTTAGGGCACCATGATTGGGCCAGTGCTGATTAGCAGTTTCTTTTCTTGTATTTCAGTTGTTTTGTTAAGAACCTAAGTCTCCGGGCAATTTTGTCTTGACGCTCGGGAGATCCCTTTTGTAAAACGTATTAGCTCAATTGAGCTTATCAATGAAAATTACCAAGTTTGATCTATTCTGAGTTGATTTTTATTACGTTAAGTATATTGAATGATATTAATGTAATAAAATACTTGGAATTTGTTCGATAAACAGATGGTGAACACAAGGAACACCATTCGTGTTGGTGCTGGGCCAAGTAATGACCCCAGACCAAATGAGAGGAATACCGCAAACCCCGTGGATGAACACGAGTCTGATTCTAACAACAATCAAAAGGGCAATGACCAAGTTCCGGTCAACACTCCAATGGTATTTGATGCAGCGGCAATTGAAGCTATTCGGGGAATCGTTATGCAAGCATTCACCGACATCATGCGACCAATTGCGCCTCAAGCACAGGCTGTGCCAATTCCTCCAGCGGATCCAAGATTTGATGAGCCTAATATCCATGTACCCCAAGAGGAAGCGGTCAGGAATAGAGGCGACTATGACCGAGCACTGAAGGCCATAAGCTCTATGAGGCCCGACTGCTATGATGGGAAGGGAGAGCCAGTTAGAGTGGCATATTGGTTTTTCCACATGGACCGACTATTCCGCAATGTTGAGTGCACTGAAGTAGAGAAGGTGCACATTGCATCCCTTCAGCTGAAGGAAGTAGCCAGTGAATGGTGGGAAGGTACAGGTCTTGCTGGTCACCCTGGTTTGAATTGGGGGATGTTCAAGGCCAAGATGACTGATCGTTTCTTCTCCCGAGCTATGAGGAAAGAAAAACACAAGGAGTTCCTCTATCCAAAGACGGATGGATTGAGAGTGACTGAGCTTGCGGCCAAGTTCAATCACCTGCTACAGTATGCTGGGCCGGAGGTGTCTAATGAAGAGCAAAAGATCTGGCATTTCCACGAGTGGATGAACCCAGATATTAAGCCACTAATGATACATCACGGATGATCTACTCTGGAGCAGTACGTGGACGCTGCCTATAAGTTGGAAGTGACTCTAGAGGAGTCAACAAAGAAACGAAGTCGCCAGAGGTCAATGCAGGGCCAGCCTCAGGCGAGTGGATTTAAGAGTCCCGCGCCACCGTCTAATTTTGCCAAGTCTGGTAGAGCAGAAATGGATATGACTCGTGGAATCTACACGTCAATCGGATCAGGGCAAGAGTCTGATCCAATGCTATAACTGTGGTACACACGGACACAAGAGTAATGAGTGTCTGAAGGAGAAGAAGACGTGTTTTGGCTGCGTAAAGGTGGGACATTTGCAGAAGTTCTGTCCATAGCAAAGGCAGAAAGGAGCTGAGTCGCAGCAAGGGTCAGTTAATCAGAACAATCGACCTAAGTTCAGACCAGTGGAAGCTCCTAGTCCTTCGATGCAGACGTCTGCATAGAATAAGGGGAAAGCCCCAGCTGCTTCTGGAGGTCAAGGTCAACGCCTTTACGAGATGCGTGAGGCTGATGGACCTAATGCTCCAATTACTCAAGGTACTCTATACCTTCATTCTATTTCTGTATGTATGTTATTTGATTCGGGTGCTACCCATTCTTTTATTTCGGAAAGTTGTGTCAATAAGTTAGGGTTAGTATGCAACGAGGTTTGTGAACCTTTCGTTGTGAATCTTCCTAATGGTGAACATTTAGTGGGCACCAAGCGTCTGTCAGAATTTCCGATTACCATCTAGGGTAAGAAGTTCGAAGCAGGTTTGATCTGTATAGCCATGGCTCCATACGACATTATTCTCGGTATGGATTGGTTGACGCGTCATGGGGCGGTAATTGATTCTAGCTCAAGGACTGTGACAGTGTCATCTGGGGGCCAGTATGTATGCAAGTTTAAGGGTCGGAATGACACTGATAACGGCAGGCTTATCAATGAGATGGATGCGTTCAAGCTACTTCGACAAGGTTGTGTCGGGTACCTGTGCTATCTAGACGAGCCCAAGAAAGATGAACCTTCAATTCATGATATTCCGGTTGTTTGTGAATATCCGGATGTCTTTCCGGAGGAGATTCCTGGTTTACCCCCGCATCATGACGTAGAATTTACTATCGATCTCGAGCCTGGTACTGCGCCAATCTCTAAGGCACCGTACCGGATGGCTCCTCCTGAGATGCAAGAGTTGAAGAAGCAACTCGAAGATCTTCTTGAGAAGGGTTATATAAGGCCAAGTGCATCGCCTTGGGGTGCTCCAGTCTTGTTCGTCAAGAAGAAGGATGGATCGTTCCGGCTTTGTATCAACTATCGTGAGTTGAATAAGGTCACGATCAAGAATAAGTATCTGTTGCCGAGGATTGATGATCTGGTGGATCAACTACAGGGAGCAAAGGTCTTTTCCAAAATCGATCTGAGGTCTGGTTACCATCAGCTCAGGATTCGTGAGGAGGATATTCCGAGGACTGCATTTCGGACGAGATATGGTCACTACGATTCATGTCAAGATTCTGGAAAGAACTACATAAGGCCATGGGAACCGAGTTGAGATTCAGCACTGCGTTTCATCCTCAGACGGATGGACAGTCTGAGAGGACCATCCAGACCTTGGATGATATGCTAAGAGCTTGTACACTCGATCGTCCGACTAGCTGGGAGAACAGCCTGAGTCTGATTGAGTTCACATACAACAACAGTTGGCATGCTACCATTAAGATGGGTCCATTCGAGGCTTTGTACGGTCGAAGGTGCAGATCTCCGATTTGTTGGGATAAAAATGCCGACAAGGTTCTGCTCGGACCGGAGTTAGTCGAAAGGACTGCCTCGGACATTGCTTTGATAAGACAAAGGATGTTGACAGCTCAGAGTCGACAAAAGTCTTATGTAGATCTGAAGTGCAGAAATGTTGAGTTTGAGGTTGGTGACAAAGTGTTTGTCAGAGTGTCGCCATCCAAAGGTGTGTTCAGATTTGGTAAGCGTGGGAAGCTTAATCCTCGCTACGTGGGACCGTTTGAGATCCTTGATAGAGTGGGGTCTCTAGCGTATCGTTTGGCATTACCGCCATCGGCACATCCAGTGCATAACGTGTTTCACGTATCTTTGTTGAGGAAATATGTGCCAGATGAGTCTCATG
Source organism: Rheum nobile (assembly GCA_027886185.1). Lineage (NCBI taxonomy): Eukaryota > Viridiplantae > Streptophyta > Magnoliopsida > Caryophyllales > Polygonaceae > Rheum > Rheum nobile. The sequence goes on from WOAB01000127.1 coordinate 2,978,623, forward strand.
TGCTGAGTTATGTCGACATAGAGATTCAGACAAATGGTACCTACGAGGAGATACCGGTGTGTATTCTCGAAAGTCGTGAGAAGCAGTTACGGAACAAGGTGGTACCATTGGTACGGATTTTGTGGTCCAAGTCAGGAACTGAAGAAGTTACTTGGGAAACCTGGGAAACGGAGGCGGATATGCTTAGACGTTTTCCCGAGCTATTTTCGGCCTAGTTTCGGGGTCGAAACCTTTTTAAGGGGGTAGTGTTGTAACGCCTCGCTTTTCTTTGGTTTATTCGGCCAAGTTTCGGGGTCGAAACTTTTTGTAAGGGGGAGGTGATGTAATACCCCTCATTTTAGTAAAGAGTATTCTGGTAAGTTTTTCAAACACTCGTATTGTAGTCGAATTATTTTCAGAGAAGTTCAGACTTTCTGTTAAATACTTGATCTCCGTAATAATTCCTTGAGTGAAATAAAATACATTCGACTTATTTTTGGGGTTTAGAATAATTGTTCGGGTATGAATATATTTAACCCGGGGTTAAAACTCATACCCATAATTCTTCCCGGTCAAAAGTGGGCTTCCCGGTCAAAGAATGGGCAAAAGGCACAAAAATTGCCTTGACTGCACCCGCGGTCATACCCATCGCATCCCGCGGTCAGGAATTGGTCGCCACCGCACCCCGCGGTAAGACCCACCGCACCCGCGCCCTCATGATTCCTTTTATGCTCCGTCGAACGTCGCATGAGCTGCTTGCCGTTTCGGTCGGCTTTGAGGCGGTGGGGGAGGTGCCAGCTGGGCTCCTTGCTTGGCCTATAAAAGGAGGAGGCTTGGAGGAGGAAGACAGCTCCAATCTCTCTCTCTCCAATCTCTCTCTCGCGTTCCATTGTCGTCGGAGTTGCAAGCTTTCGCCGGAGTTCTTCAAGGTCGTCGCCGGAGCTACCAAAGGAGGAGGAGGTGCTCTCAAGGTGGTGCTTGGGTGGTCTAGGGAATCCAGAAGTCGGAGCCACCACGAGTCGAGCCCCCATCGTCTTCCCCAGTGAGTTGTCGTCGTCGTCGTCTCGCCTCTGTAGCCTTGCCGCACTCGCGGTGGGCCTGGGCGTGTGTGGTTGTGGCTTGGGCTTTGTGATCTCGTTTGGGACTTTCGTTCCTTCGATTTCGTTTGTTTTTCTTTAGATTCGTACTATTTATTGTCGAATCTAACTTAGGGTTTCGTTATGGGTCGTTCCGTAGGAAATCATAATCTGAGTTCTTCCTCGTTTCGGACCCGGAAACCTGTCGTCTCGAGCTTTGTTGAGCTTCGTCTAAATCTAAGGCAAGTGGCGGTTCGCTCTGGCTTATCATTCCATATTTATATTGATTATCAATTATTTAATTGTTAATTAATTTTGGATGAATATTGTTTTCGTCTGGGAACAGTTTTGATAACTGTATGTGATTTAAAAAGAGATATTATAATAGGTTGTATATATTGCTATAAACAACGCTATTATATATATATATATGATTGAAATACAGATATTATAATAGGTTGTATATATTGCTAGAAACAACGCTATTATATCTGTTATTGGCCTCGATGGCTTTGATGTGAATTATTGCTCTTATGTTTTAACTGTTTAGTTAGAACGAGTATTCGTAGAAACACTATGTACCTTGTGAGGTTTAGTGGTTTCTTGATAATGGTGCTAGGAGGATTTTCCCTAGTATCTTCGGTCATGACCTTACCCTTACTCAGGGTATGTGCACACAGTTGGTGCCGCCATTTGGGATGTATTTCCTGGGATGTATTCCCTTTGATATCTCTTGTGAGGAGATCCGATATCTCTTGTGAAGAGATCTTAAAAGCTTATAACGTAAAATGTACATTTTGGAATTAAATAAGATAAGTGCTTTAGTGCACATAATTAATATAACCTCAAGCGAGTAGTGCAGCTAAGAAAGTAGTGCAGCTAGGAAACTCGTCTAGACTTTGGTCAGAGTAAAGTTCTCTTTCCAATCTGAATTCGCATTGTGCGGTGAGGTTGGTCGTGAACCGAAACACCAAGTCAGTTTTAAAACGCTTGTGTGAAATTGATGTTCCCAAGCACTTGTCATACTTTCCGATAAGACTCAACCTTTTGGAATCTTCTCTTCATATGTTTCCTTAAGACTCAATCTTTCAGAGTTTTCTCTTGATCATACCTTTTCGTATATTTCAGTAGAGTATGGTGGTTGACTATCGTCATCGACTTTTATTCGAGAAGCGATGAGTCTAACCTAATACGACTACCTAGAACCTTTCTGTTTTACCCTTGCATAGTCTTTCATTAGACTAACCAACCGGTTATATTCCCTTGCATGGTTGACTGTTGTCATCCGTCTCATACGGCAAATCAGATAAACTGCAGTTCCGATGAAGGCTAGAAACGACAATTATGGCAGTTGGAATTTTGAAGAGTTTTACCAGGTTGAGATTCCTTGGCGGGTGATCGTTTAGATCAAGACCCGTGTGTCCTTTATGTATTAAGACTTCCGCTGTAATATATTTGATTATGTATTTTGAATCATGGATGTAATTCCGAAATATTTGATTTAATCAAAAGTTATGATATTTTGTATTATAACTGTTGTTTTATGATTTATATAAACGAGTTAAGCCTGGGGTGGCTTCGGAAGTGAAATCCGAGGTTACTTGCGGTAATACCTTTCAAGGATATATATTTGGGGGTGTTACAGTTTAGGTCAAGTTGGCATATTTGATGTAGATATTTGGGATCAAGCGTAGTTGCGAGCAATAGCGAGTTTAATAGAGAGAGCGAGAGATCATCGAGCATTTTGTGGGATTTGATTCTTAAATTCTGCAGAATTGTGAGTCAAACACATCAAAGTTCAGCCAAGTTAAGTTTATGGATTTGTTGGGAAAAAATGAGGAACATCGAGAAGGCTAGATGATCTAGCGTCGTCGCGAAGCACGCCAAGAGTGTGTGTCAAGTTGGACGAGCGCAAGTCTGATTCTTGGAGCAATCTTTGAAGTATCAAGATTGCTTAACAGTAAAATTCAGACGATTGAATTCTTTCCTCAAAATCCAGAGGTCTCCAGCTGAGATATTAATCTAGGAAATTATAGTATACATCCTCCGTAAGGCAATAGAACTGATGATACTTGTGGTGAGCTGATCAGTTGTATAGTTGGCTTCCCTGAAACAGTGAAAGACTTGAAAAGATTGAAATGACAAAAGCATAGATTGTATGTCTAAAACTATGATCTTGATTTCCCAATAAAATTTTCAAGTTTCCTTAATGGAATTGATTAAAACTAGATTATCTCATTCAGTAATTAATTTCCTTGTATTGAGGGAAGCGGTTTTACGAATGGCATGAAGAGCTCCAAAAGCTTATGTTTGTAGAACAATGGTGCTAGGTATTTGTTTACTATCAATAAACAGTATCTTACTGTCGAAGTTGTGGATTATATATCCAATATGAGTTCGATCATTTCGTTTGGAACCGTCAAAACTCATTTTAACCTATCTTTCTGGCGGTTTCTTCCATATTCTAGTAGTTAAACATCTTCTCTTAGAGAAGCTAGTTGTTTTGTGAAGTGTAGAGGAAGAAAGAGAGCAGAACCAATTTTGACAATGGAATAAAATCTCGTTTGAAAGATCGATGTTGTGTTGGGTTATTATTATGTCGGAAAATAATAGAGTTATGGTGTTTCCAGATTAGCCACCAAAGAAAAAACATAAGTTCCGTAGAGGTATTCGATGTTCTAAAATAATCTAGACCTATATAGAAATCTGAAGTATGTTGGAAATTAAAATGTTTACCAAGGCAGTTGTAATGTCCGAGTTTTACACATATTCCTTATCTGTAATTATGAGGATTATTTTATGAGATATAAAAATCAAAATAATATTTCATAGATATGTTTTATTTTATTTAGGATTTATGTATGTTATTAATAGTAGGGTAATAATTATTAGTATAATATTTATTTAGAAATTTTCTAGGTTTCCTTCTCCTATATATATATATATATATATATATATATATTCACTAGTAATTATGCCCGTGCTATGCACGGGTCTTTTTTAATATTTCAATATAATAATTTGTTTAGTGTTTAATCAGTTTTATAGCATTATGTTAGTATATAGTATGAATTTTATTATTATTACTGCATAGGTTGGGTGAATTTTTTTGTATATTCCTGTATATATGTACATATCTGTAGGACTAAATTAGTTTTTAGGAAATTACATGTGCAATATATTACATGCATTTATAGGCAAGTGATCGATGAATTTTTTTAAGGTTGGATCAAGTTAGTTTATTAAATCAATTAGTTTAAAGTATATGTTTCCAATTAGCTATGTTTATACAACTATACATTGAAAGTTGTATGTATTGTCTCTTACTACGAAAAAGTACAATAAGTTGCTTGACGTGAAATTGCTAAGGAATTTCGACATAAAACGTACCACAATAAACTTAATATAAAATTGAGTATTTATTAATATAAGTCATATTAACCACATTTTGCTTCCATGTACTTAAACAAAGTGTACATACGTAAAACAAAACTAAATATTTGAGGGTACATAGATCTTACGTAATGTTATTAAAATAATTCAATCTATGTTGATCCTAACAATGCTATGCATATAATTTTTGTATGTCATTTTAAAGTTTCAATACTTGAGTTTTATTTTACCTATAACAAATTAAGTGCTATTTAAAACAACTTTAAAATTATATACCTTTAACCGCTTAGCCACAATTCGTTTGTTTTTTGCGACCACTATTTTTTTTTTTTTTTTTTTTGCCGGAGCCGGGTGTCGGGCCACCGAAGTGAGCCCACTAATCCCGTCCCCCATCTGCCAGGCCCACGTTGTCAGGCCCACGTTGGAGCCCAACCGCAGGTGCCCCCCCCCCCCCCCAGCTCAGGGGCGTTAAATTCGCGGGCACGTTATCTATGCTTCCATCCCTACGTTTCGAACACTGGGGGATTGCCCACCCCATGTTTCTACTCCCCTGGGATTTCCACTCGACTATGCCCACGGGGGCATTGCGACCACTATTTTTATTTTCAAGCTTGCATACCTCTTCTAGTCTTTAGCTTTTGAATAATATTTTGATTTTGCATCAATATCTTGACTTATAAGCTAATCACAGCCTCCTTCGATTCCATCAACTATGAAACTACCAAAATTGGGTGTTTGTACTTGAGTTTTCTAACACAAATTAAAATCTTAATAATAATATCATAAATTAATAAGCCTTTTTACTTATAATTTATTTTTTATAGAAAATTAGTTATTAAATTTTGAAATTTGTGTGATATATGAAAACGTGAAAGATAAAAATAAGTACTCTTTTTAAAATAAAGTCTTGATGACTTGGCCAAACAAGGCCGAATTCAGTGGCTTCTTATAGCTTGATAACATTTATTTTAGTTGCATATGACAATTTGACTTGGATTATCAAACTTAATCCCATTATCCCATTAATGTAACGGTTATAAAAAAAACAATTGAAGAAAATTATATTTGTAACCCCAAATAACTATTAAATATTAAACGAGAATAGCATTTATTTTCTAAAATATTTGTGACCATAAATAATTATTGATACTAAAAGAGTATAAAAAAAATTCTAATCAATTTTTTTTGTAATTAATTTATCATAGTGATTATGCAAGTGCTATGCACATGATATATTTTAATCATTTATAATTTTTTTGTTCAATATTGCAATATAACCAATAGAGATTTCTCCGCTATTACCTTTATTATGATTAAAAATATTACAATATGACTAAAAGTAATTTATATTATATATTTTTTTGTTGATTATAGATGTTTATGTGTTATACATATGCATGTTTAGTTTTAGGTATATCATTTTTCTACTTGCATTATCAATTAACAATAATACGTTATATGTTATTAAATATTTATTAATACGCATAGTACAGATTAGAATTTATACTAAATTAGATAATTAAAATAATAAAATATATTAAACCTCTGCAAAAGCTATGTCGGAAATAAAGACGGTAGTGGATTGTGAAACATATTACATGATGCATATTTATTTTAGAATTTCTATAATTATCAATGCTATAAGTCATTGTTCTTGCATCATTGGCTTGAATTGGTATAGATGTAACAACATTAATAATACAAAAATATGAAAAATAATTATATATGGTAAATATATTATTCACAAACACAGAACTAAATCTATACTAATATAAACGTGTAGCCTCCTTAAATGAATATTGCACCATCACGTGTTAGTCGCGTGTGCACTCTCTTTCATTTAGGTCTGGGCTTTATTTGTTTCTGGCTCCACGGCTCCACCTCCACCTCCCTCTCCTCCTCATCCTCTCCATCTACACGATAGCAGAAATGCCACCGTCATCACCTCCAAGAGCCGAATCGCAAGCGAGCTTCTCCACCCTGCTCGACGGCATCCTCGATCTCCCTTTCCTCATTTCTGTATCCTCGCCTTTTCTCGTCCAAGCTTTTCCCGATCTCCACCAATGGTGGTTTCCGAAAACCCTAGGCAGTCTTTGATGCCGAGCTTCCTGTGGGTCTAAACCTAGGGCTTAGCCAACTAGCCACTCACAAAGCAACCCATTACTCTCGTCAATTTTACTAGTGTCCTTATAAATTTATTTATCTATATTTCTCAATGTCAATGCCAGTTGCAGATTCGTGTTTCTGGGCAGGATAAGGTTGGTTGGCACCTAAAAGAATAAGCCATAGCCAGGAAAGCATAAGTTTATACACCATGTCTCTGACGCCACTTCCCAATCTCAACCCTCAATGCCACAAATCCTAAAACCCGAACACCACTCGAGAAACAATTTGAAACCTGGATCGAAACCCTAAAGCCCGAATTCACCTCCACTGACGTCAGCCACGCCCTCCGTTCCTAATCGGATATGAATCTCGCCCTTGATACTGCCAAGCTCTTTATCTTAACAAAAACTCTAAATTTCTTTCTGGTCAAATTTTGTGTGACTCCATCATACTCTCTTGTTATAATTGTTGCAAATGTTGTTGAATGCATTCCGTATTTTCACGGAGGTTTGAAGGGAGTCGCGAGTTATGACTGACTGATTATATGCTTCTTGAAACAGAACCTATAAATAGGTGAGTATCCATCTTCTTTTCTCATGGGGATAAAATTTGTCTTATTTCCCTGTTCAGGAGCATGCCAACATCGGATGCCCTTGATGTTGTTGTAGAGAGGCTTGGTTTGAATGTCTATGAGGCAAGTCTAACTATGACATAGTGTGAATTGTTAATCACCGGCAGCACCTGATCCCTCTTATTTCATCAGCAAGTTCTGTAAGTATAATTAGACCATGAAATTCCAGGTGCCCACTAGCTGGAAATAGTTTTGTAACTTGATGGATGCTGGAATGTGTTCCATTTGTGGTGACGAAAGCCTTGGAATTGGTATGGTTTTTTGTCTATTTCCATGCACTTCAATCAATTTTCCCTTGAGATTGGTTGTGGATAGTTATCTTTGAATAGTATTTCTTAAATAGGCTCTGACCATATACGTGAAAAGGATGGAATTTGGGCGAGTAGCTTGAATTTATAGCCCTTCACAGAAAACAAGAGATCCAAATTACCAGCTGAAGGTTATTGTCCTATCTACTTGTATCTCATTATCTTTGAAATTTAGTAATTATCTTTCCTGAAGCTCCCAGAGTAGCCTTCTTTGTTTTAGTTTTAGCTATCGGAACATAAAGGAGGTATTGCAATGCCTTGTGCATGCAAGCTTGCATCATAGACTGTTCAAGGAAGTTGTGCCTGAGCCATCTTAACTGCATCGGATGAGGATGCGCCATGGATAGAATTTTGGTGCTTTCGCTCAATTTTGGGGGGCAATCCAGGGAATTCCTTGCTCATAAGTGTGGAAGAGACAAAGGCATGTGCTATATACGGTGAAGAGAGATTTTTTATGAATGGGCATCGACTGCATCTCTATAAAAAAAACATCATGTTGTATCCATATTGGAAACAAATTTATAGGTTCCTTACTTTTTCTGTTGTAGACAAGGCTCCTGCAGATTCAAGCAATCAACAAAGTGGCCAAAAGTAAAGTAGCAACTTCCTTAAGTGAACTCAACCCCTCTGCTTCTATTCAAGAGGTTGCCCCAATTGATACTTTACCTGCACAGACTGATTCTGATGAATCAAATAAAAAATCACTTGAAATCGTACCACATACTGACCAGTGGGGTAGCTTGAAGTTTGTTTATGGGATGTGAAGGTGTTGATGATGATAAGAATACAAAGGAGACATTTTTTGTCTCACTTCACTTCCCAAAGATATCTAGGAAGCTATTTTGGATGTGGTAGATTTTAGCCAGAAGTTGCAGTGGTTTCTTAAGGTATGAAATTGCTGCAACAATAACATGCTAATCTAATAATATATGACTGTAAATAGTTCCTTTTAACAATCAAGTATGTCTGGTATCTACTTCTTACAAGAACGTATATCTATTATCTAGGGATCTTACTAGCAGTATTTGTATCAACATTACTTGGATGAAGCTGGAAAAAAGATCAAAATGTGAATAACTAGCAGCAAACTTTGTTGACCTTTGCTGATTGGTTGATTATATCGAGAGTAGCTCTTACATTTTGAGCTATACAATACACTAATTACAACATAAACACTTTGTTGCATACATGTGGGTAAACTATGTTGCTACTGCAGAGTATACTGCAGTCACACTGATTTTGCATCTATGATTAAATATTTTCCCAATAAACCAGCAATGATAACAATTGTAGATGTACACACATGTAGTCTTACTGGAATCAAATAGGCCTTTGATGATTTATTTGAAGCTAGATTGACCAATCTAAGATGCACACTTATTGAGGAAACTTCTGTAGAGAAAGCATCGTAAACAAGTGGGATCTCACCTGGGTAGGAAGGGTAGCTACAGAAAGGTATGGCTGTCAAATTCTCAATGCATATGTTACTTCAGTTACGTTGCTGATCATATTATTGTTTCATTTATAAACTTTGTCGTGCTTTGTGAAATATGCAAAAGCAGTTATTCACTCCTAATAACTTGACCCTAGCTCCTTTTTCTGTAGTTTTGTATTTAAGATACAATATACTTGTTAATTTGACGGAATCACTTGGATGTGTTGTTAGAGGAATAATGTTTATGTTTCTTTAGGAAAAGATGGTGGAATCATCATCGAATGCAAATCTATTCTCTGCTTCAACATCTCATAAGGCATCCCATTCATTTTTAATGCACCAAACGAATCAGAATGAAAGGATAAAGTTGGAAGGTCTGTTTTTGAGTTTCTCTTCATGATTTAGTCACTTGTTGATTTTTATGTATTATTTGTTTGTTTGCAAAAAGTGTTTGTATTAAATCCGAAACTCCCGGCAGATGGCCAATGACCCGGGGAAACGAAAGAATCGGTTATATTTTTCATATGATCTCCTCTTATAGATAGACTAAAAAATCGAACATTATTTTTTGTTGTATTACTTGACCTATTTCCTATTTAGAAATTGAAAATAGATTCAAAATCGATTCCATTTCACAATGTATTTTTTTTTTCAATTGAGATTTCTAATAAGAATAAGACTAGAACTTATTCGAATAGGATTAGGGACCGGACGGCTTTTTGTGTAAATTGCGAAATACCTCGTTTGTTGCACCATTTCCTAAACAGCTTTCGTTGGACTAAGAAGGGAAAGGAAGAAAGCGAATCGGTAACACTGATTCCTCATTCTCAAATCAGCCCTTCCCCCCGGGTTTTCTCAAAGTAATTGTAGGAGCGAAATCTTGGTATAATGCGAAAAGGCAAGCAGGCAAGCGTCAAGTCCAAAGAAAAAATACATATTTTTTTTATTAGAATTAAACCAAAGGATTCGCAAATAAAAGAGCTAATGCTACAACCAATCCATAAATTGTTAAAGCTTCCATAAAAGCCAAACTAAGCAATAAAGTATCTCGTATTTTACCTTCTGCTTCAGGCTGTCTCGCAATACCTTCTACAGCTTGGCCTGTAGCAGTACCTTGACCAACTCATGGTACAATAGAAGCAAGCCATACAGCCAACCCAGCAGCAATAACGGAAGCGGAAGAAATAAGTGGATTCATGATAAGTTTCTCACAAAAAAAAAAAGAAATGGTTAATCATACAATCAACGAAAAGATTATTACTTAATTATTCCATCGACTAAGATTCAGCCAGTCGAAGTTAGTAAGAACTCCAAATTAAAATAAAAATATTCCATCAAATCATCAGAATTCTCCTTGTTAGTTCCTATTTGTTGAGTCTTTCCTGAATCTATACAACTTGAGTTTCTCCTTTCCTTCTTTCTAACCATTCGTTGAATTCTTTGACCCTTTCTTGCTTGATTTTATTTGTTTATTCATTCAATTCATAATCATGAATAAATGAAAAAAACATAAAAAAAGACTTCTCTTAATATCCCCATCTAAACGAAAGTAGGGCTTAATATTAGTTCAGATATAACGAGTCAATATCTAATATCCAATATACATGTCTTTCTTCCATAACGTAAACCCGGCATTCTACCTTAAATTCAATTGGATTCTATAATCTCTCTTTGAATTGAAATATCTACAGGAATTGACTTATAACCATTCGATTCTATATGCCTAGTTCGATCTTTCTATACTAACCAACCCTCTCTCTAGTATCCCTTTTCTATTACTATAGAACATACTGGTATGTTACCTAAGTAGATTATTAGAAACATATAGTGACTTAAAAAAGACTCTTTTGAAAATGAATTAATGATGACCCTCCATGGATTCGCCTATATAAGCTGCGGCTAAAGTTGCAAAAATAAGAGTCTGAATACCGCTTGTAAATAATCCAAGAAACATGACAGGTATAGGAACCACTAAAGGTACTAAAGAAACAAGAACAATAATGACTAATTCATCGGCTAATATATTTCCGAAAAGTCGAAAACTAAGGGATAGAGGTTTTGTGAAATCTTCTAAGATGTTAATGGGTAACAAAATTGGAGTTGGTTGAATGTATTTACTAAAATAACCCAACCCTTTTTTTTGTAAGACTCGCATAGAAATATGCCACTGACGTGAGTAAAGCTAAAGCTACAGTCGTATTTATATCATTCGTAGGTGCGGATAATTCCCCATGAGGTAACTGTATAATTTTCCGAGGTAAAAGAGCCCCTGACCAATTAGAAACAAAAACAAATAGAAACATAGTCCCAATAAAGGGAACCCAAGGACGATATTCTTCTCCAATCTGAGTTTTGCTCACGTCTCGAATGAATTCAAGGACATATTCAAAGAAATTCTGACCGTTCGTCGGAATTGTTTGTGGATTACGAGCAACTATGGTGGCTGAACTTAATAAGATAGCAATTACAACCCAAGAAGTAATAAGTACTTGGTCGTGGACTTGGAAACCACCTATTTGCCAATAGAAATGTTGGCCGACTTCCACACCGGATATAGTGTATTGATTGAACATGATAGAACATTCATATTGTCCTCTAACAGAAATATAACCTTCAAAAAAATCTTATTTTGATTCAACCATTGCTTTCTCACCTTGTCTACTTCAATCGTATATAATACCAACTAATCAATCATATCCCCAGTTATTTTTATATCTTTTTTATATTCAGGAATCCTAACCGATTATACCCTATTAATTCGAGAAATCAATTATAGAGTTCCCTAAAGTCATTTTTTTATTATGAATCAAGGATTTATTATATAGCTAGAACGACCTTCACAAATTGTGAATTCTAATTTGGTGAGAATTAGTCGGATTGAGGCTATAGCGTCATCGTTTGCCGGAATCGAAATATCTGCAAGATCGGGGTCACAATTTGTATCGATTAAACAAATCGTTGGAATTCCCAAAGTAATACATTCTCGAAGGGCTGTATATTCTTCTTGCTGATCAATGATGATTACAATATTCGACAACCCTGTCATATATTTAATCCCACCCAAATATGTTTGCAAGTGAGATAATTGTCTCTTTAACATGGCTGCATTTTTCGAGTCTTTGAACTATTATTGGTGACAATGACGTGATTGTAATTTGTTTAAATATGTACATCAAATTCTACCAATCATACTTTCTAGCTATCCATGATTCTCTTTTATGCATAGGTTGTCAAATGTTGATGAAAGGCAGTCGCGAGTATCATTGGGGATTCTGGGGGATACCTTTGCTCAAGACCATGTAAAAATGAACAGCTACTATCCAATGAAAATGATTGAAGGATGGGAAAGTTTTCTTGAATTTTCAAAGGATTCGGCTCTATTTTGACCTCTTCTTCCTCTTTGCATCTAAGTATAGTTGACTTTGACTACATGAACTTATGTTGGATTGTTGTGTCTATTTGTTTGGACATGTAGTAGTAGTCTAGATAACTATATGCTTTTTTGATTGGTGTGCTTAGATACATAGGAGATTTATTTGAATGTGAGAAGATGCCCTTCTATGTAGTATTTATTTCCTGATATTCAATTCAAAGACAAGTTTATCAAACTTTGTATAACAAGACCCACTCAGAAAATAAATACTCCTAAGAAAGTGTTAACAAATTGATAATGTGTTAATAAAACGAAATTGTTGACTTAGCTGGAAAAAAGGAAGCAAAATGTGGGAATAAAAAACACAAAAGTGGAAACAAAAGGTGGCAAGAATGCATGAAAACAGAAAAGATGAAGATATAAGCATGTAATTGAATTTGTTAAAGCAAAAAGTTGATGAGGCTTGTATCAAGCCTATATGTACATGATTCTGTATGAATTCTACCATATTATTTCTAATTGGGCGGTCTTTGAATGATAGAAAAACATGGGTGTTTTCTTCATGTTTTGTTGAAAGAAGTGGATGAATTACATTAGTTTGGTAATTCTAGGAAAGATATGATCTTTTCAGATATATGATGATATGCTAGGGTGGTACTCTTTTGCTAAAATTTCTCCTAGCTTTTAGGAACTCTTAGAATGTTAGTCTAGGACCATATTTGTGATGCTATTATGCAATTTATACATTTCATGAGCTTGGATGTGTGAGAAGCCATGGCAATAAATATCTGTAGCAGGAACATGTACTCAAACTTCTATCGAGAAAAAAAAATTAAAAGTAATGTTGATGATGTGAAAGTCAGAGAGGAATTCCCTGAAGAGGTCAGAGGAATAATAAATTAGCATTAAATATTCACTCTTGCACAATGTTCGTTTACTTCAATTATGAAACTACAGATGAGTATGAATGGAGACGATGAGAACTTGACAGCAGAAGCATTTTCAGACGATGGAAAGATAATAGAGGAAGCATCTATGGTGGCACAAAATATAATTAGTGAAGACAACGAGACTAAAGAAATGGAGATGCAGATGGAGGGCCCTAAGGAACAAAGCTTCGACGAAGGCAATTTTGTAGATACTCACCAGAATATCTGGCAAAGAAAGAGGCTGAGATTGCGTTCGCTAATGATGGACATGAAGCAATTGAGTCCGCTCTGACCAATTACATGGTATGAGTCTCCATGTATTCCCTAAAAGTATGTTCTTGTTCTTGTTTTTGTGATGGATATAGTTGGTGCAAAATAGTAGTCGCCATTGCATAGGAAAAATGAGAGTCCAATTTGCTTTCCTTATTGCTCTGCTTACATGGATTTTGTTATGATTCTTTGGAGGTAGCATCATCTGTAATATGTACATTAAAAGAATAGCAGCTCCATTTGACTTGTGTTTTGTTGGTTTGATAATGAATATCCAGTTTGCCTTTCAAATATGTTTCAATGCCTACACTTCCTCCCATATTTGTAGTATATATAGGGGTATATAATGAACTTTTTCACCTGATTCAAAATAGACAGAGAATATGAATCCTATTTTCTAGAGGGAATTGAAGGTTGTGAGTATTAAAATGGTGTGACAGAAAAGAATAGTGCACATTTGGGATACCCATATTTATAGATCTTTGGTAATAGAGAAGACAACATTTGGGTGCTTTGTAGGGCAAGCAAGATTACTGCCTTTCTGTCTGGAGTTGTGGACAATTGTGAATCATCCTTCCAGTTCTTGTGTACATTCTTTTAAAATTTCAAGGATTTAATAATAAAGGACTTGAACTTAAGTACTTTTGGTACCAATTGCCTACTAATGTTCCATGGCTTAGGTTTTTGGAGTCACAATAGGTTGAGATGTGCTTTATTTCTTGTGGAAATAAATGTTTCTTTTTGTCATTGTTACTATAGTACTTTATTCTTAGATTCACTGAGCTTAGTAGAAACAGTACTTTATGGTATCAGTAACATTAAATTTACAGATACTCACTCTTCCAATCTGATGGTTGTCTTCTTTTTGTTTCTTCCATCAGGTTATGCCTTTGCTTTCATTCTCTTTCTTTAATACCAAGTGTCATTTCATGAACTATATTATTATTGCTAATTTTGTTACAGTTTGTCTCTTCTAGCTCTTTTTTTCCAGCAAGAGTTTCCATGTGAATTTCTGTGAAGCCATTTCTATGTCAGCATTCTATATCTCATCTGCATTGGAAAAGCTTAATATTAAAAACTAAATCAGCAGGCTGAAGCTGTCTTAAAAGCCTTTGAGAACTACCAACTCAAGGTGCTTGGTATAAAGGAATCGGGTGATGAATCATTAGGGTTCTACTTCTATCATTTGTATTCACTAATTCAATTAATGTTCATATTATGGCTGAATCTTCATATATGTAATCCTTTTTGTCATTGTTATTTATCCTTTAGCTTGAAGAAGGTCGTCAAAATGAAATCCACATTAAACAACTTTTGTGCTTTTGTAATAGGCAAGCATGCCAAAGCAGTACCTTTCCCTTCTGGACCAACCAATTGCTTTGTACAGGTAAATCATAAACCGCTCAGTTTAATCATCTCACGACATGTTATTGTTCAGGGCTTAACATAATAATGTCAAACTTTATGAAATAATGGTCTACTGAAGTATTAACCACTTTAGAACTTTTTCATTATTTACAACACTCAGAATATTGGTGACATTTGAAGAGCTCGATGGGGACTGGGGTTGATATTGCATGAGGGAGGAGGTACTATGCAATTTGTGAAAAGGTGGTTCTTGTGCCTTCAATGGATCATGGTCAAGGCATTTTGTAATGAACGTGTGTTTCACAGTTTGTCAAGAAAACCAAATGTCTAAAAGCGGTGGCACTGAAAGTTATAGAAGGAACAAAAACATTCAAGTAGATCTTGTTTGATATGAAAATGGGAAAAAACACACCAGAACAATGACATAAAAATGCTTACAGAACCAACTAAGGTGAATAAACTACGCAAGAATCGCTTAACAGTGAAAATAATCAACATCCTTCTCCTCTAAAAGGTTATAGAGCTTTGTCAACCAAATAAACTTATAAAGTGTAAATATGATAGTCAAAGAAAACTGATAAGTAATATCTCTATCAGTTTGTCGAACACTTTCAGGGAGGTCGTACAACTTGCAAATCATGATTATGTCAGAAAGGTGGTAAATTGCAAGAAAAATTGTTAGAACCCAAAATCATGCAAGAAAAATTACTAGAACCTAAAATCCTGCAAGAAAAACATTTGCATGGTCAAGTTTGAGATTCGTACTTGCAACAATAACAAAAAAAACACTAGGAGAGAAATACTCATCTCTCTTTTTGAATGGAGGATAAATGTTTACATACTAAGATTTAGCGTCAATGCAAATTAAAGCATTCAGAACCAAGCTGATACAAACTTCATCACATACAACATCTTGACCACCAAAAAGAATCAGTGAGAACCTTCAAAGGTGGATTAAGAGTTGAACTATCGAATAAGAGCTACACAAGTAACCATCCACAACCTAATGGAAAGTATATGCTCAGTAGTAGAATGAATTAGCTAATATTCTTCATCACGAAGTCAAACTTCCGTCGGGCCGCTCTCCCATGAATCATGAGACCTCTTTATGATAACAATATGTTAAGTTATTTTCACGTTTTATTCTCCTATGTAAGGATTTGGTAATAGATTTTGCTTAAATGTTTGTTTATGATATGTTTTTAACACTTCAGGTGCTTCGTAAAATAATGTATGTTTTCATCTTTATCATATGCTACTCGATAGACCACTAGATGTTGTGCTTGATTATTAGAATTGCATACTAATGTCTTAGAATTGCATACTAATGTTTTAGAATTTCACTAGTGACTTCCTATCTGATATAGTAATTATAAAATCCTAAATGGAATTTCTCTAAACATCTTCATGAAATATTTGCGTCATTGCTCGTGTGCGCTTGCGCATGCGTAGCCTACTAGTATTATATAAGAGAATGACATTTTAATCTTACATTGATGATGCAATGGCTTTTTTCTTCACTTGGTCTAGCATAAAATGTTAATAAAATAATGATAAAACATATATCGAAAACAAAAAAATAAAAGAAAAAGGAAAAAATAAATAATTACAGAAATACGAACTTCTAATGCTTGAATTATACAGAAATTGTTCCATATCATCCAACCTTGGGGACAAAACAAACGAAAAGTTAATTAGAATAATATATGACAAATCTGATTACAATATTGGACATAATGGTGTATACTTGGAGTTGTCTTCTTCCTTCTTTTAGTACACTGAGATTACTCACTTAGAAGAAAGTTGGTGGTATGGCTAATTAGACGCCAATAAAGTGGTCATAATGTGGAATATTTTTATAGTGAGACATGGTATACGTTAAGAATTTGAAAGATTGCTTAGTTGTAATTAATTCTTTGGTTAGTGAATAACTCCTACATAGTTGTTACAATAAATCTTTGAAAATATTACGGTATTTAATGGGTCTGTTAGAAATTCATAACAAATCTATTCTATCATTTAATTTGTGTTAAATACAAACTACTTAATTGGTTTTAAATACGTTATTTTTATCATGTTCATATTCACGTATAGATTTAGGATCCTGTACATTTGTCTTCTATTGTGTGAAATGTGAAGTAGTTTGCACCGTTAGATTGTATTCATCCACGGCTGAGATTCCACCGGTGTCATTTAAAGCTTTTAAGTACTCTAGGGGCATTTTCGTCATTTAGGCTCTTATGTCTCTTTCCTTCCTCAAACTCTCCCATCTCAAATTTTCTGGATGGCCTTGTTCTCCATGGTATCTCTCGCCCGATTTGCACTTCGTTTATGTTGATTCCTCTCTTTATGCACTAGAATATTCAAATCTGGCCTTAGATTATTCAATAGATCGTGTTTCTTCATTCATCCCCACCTCAGAGTGCATCTGATTTTGCTCAAATCGACGTTCCCAAACACCATGGACGTCGGTATTGATTTCCTTTCAAAGACTTCATTATTTTATCGTATTTGGGTGTAGGCTTGATTTTTGGTTGCTTACATGTTGCAATTTCATGTTTTTTGTATTAAACTTTCAAATTTTACTGATATTTTCCATTTAATTCAGTTTTAATGTGTTGAATTGTAATATGAGTTGCTACAAGGTGTTCGATGTTAAGGTATTCAACCA
Source organism: Rheum nobile (assembly GCA_027886185.1). Taxonomy (NCBI): domain Eukaryota; kingdom Viridiplantae; phylum Streptophyta; class Magnoliopsida; order Caryophyllales; family Polygonaceae; genus Rheum; species Rheum nobile. The sequence continues at coordinate 2,996,162 of WOAB01000127.1, forward strand.
AGTGGACCAATCAATTGTTGGAAATGATTCATCCCCTTATTAAGAAGCTTGAGATTGACTATGGTGGGTGAGTTGAGAGATGCCCGCAATGTGTTTGATGAAATGCTTGAAAGAGATGTTGTGAGATCGAGATGCTTGAAATAGAAATTCGTACCATTTTCAGTTCAAATTGATTAAAATAAAGCCTTTCGTTGTGTTCGTCGCCCCCAAGTTAGTAGGATTTGACTCCTAAAACACGCAAATCCCTACCTTGTTGAATGTTTGTATCAAAGGATTTCTTGTTGTTAGATAATCCAAACGAATGCTTGATACCTCAGTTGGTTTTCAAATATGCACAGATTATGAACCTCATATGATTAATTATGAACATTGTGGTATTAATTATAAACATGTCATATTGTTGGGTTGATGTTGTGAATGACTGAATTGTTGTCTTGTTTGTAGACCTGACAATCGGGTCGGGCGGGCGGGTTCGAGTCTGAGTACTGTCGGGTTCTGGTATATTTCGGGTCGGGTCATTTCGGGTCTAAAATTTACCGGGTCAAACCAGGTCGGGTTATTACGGGTTTTATGCCGGTTCGGGTCAACTCAATGGGTCGAGTTACGCAATTTTTTCCTGCTTTTTTTGTTAATTTAATTTGCTTTAATTTACAAAATATTTATATTAAGTTTTTTTTTCCGCATGGCTATCTATCGTTCAATTTTAATCCCGGTAAAAATAATGTTATCATAATGCCTTAACTCTTAATTTTAACATCTTAGTTCTGTTTTATTAAAACTATCTTATAAATTTATACAGTTATACACTTATAACTACACAATAGAGCTTCGGCATAAGATTTGGGTTTGTACTAGCTAGTATATATTCCAAGATATCTTCTCCCAAACAAACACTTAGCTATCTCATATTAGACAAGTGGGCAACCACATGCTTATTAATGATTCCAACTTAGCTGGTTGAGCTACCTTATATAGTCATATATATAATGAATTAATGATGATGCTGAATCAGTGAATCCTCTAGTATTCTTGTCGTCTTATTATTCCTTCATCAAACAAGGAACAAACAAACATGTAAAAAAAGTAGTGCTGAATCATGTTATACTACCACTCAGCTGGGTGCCTAGATCAATGCTTTCTAGTAGGGGTGTTCAAAAGAGGACCGGACCGGAAAACCGGACCGGATCGGACCGGAAATGACCGGACCGGTGAAAATACGGTCCGATCTCCGGTCCAGGTAATTCCCTTAATCCGGTTCCGGTCCGGTCCAAACCCGGAAAAAATCCGGTCCGGACCGGTAGACCAGATTTTTTTTTTTAATTTATATGTTTTTTGGAAGATTTATATGTATTTTTTATAGATATTTTTTTAATTTAATAAGTTAGGAGTATATATGTTTTTTAGATTTTAAATAAGAATTTAATTATTTTAAATAAAAAAACAAAATCCGGTCTAACCGGTCCTGTACCGGAATTGGACCGGACCGAATAGGTCTGGTCCGGTCTCTGATCCAGATTTTTGAAAAAAATCCGGTCCATCGGACCGGACCGGATGAACACCCCTACTTTCTAGATACCAGTTATTTCCAATGTAACTCATACAAATACAAATTATACAATCGATCTAAGGGAGAAGCGATGAATTGGTAATAGCCTGTAAACTAAAAATAGTCTATTTGACTAAAATAAATATATGAAGTTTCTCTTCTGTAGAGAATGCTCAAAAGTCAAAACACAATAAAATAAACAAAACCATAATTAAGCCATCATCCAACGACGTTTCAAGTTTGATAAAGTAGCAAATTAGTAACAAACTAACAACTTAGTCACAATTCAAAACACAACAAAATAAATAATCTCATAACTAAGAAAATATCCAAAATAATTAAACAAGTCCTTAATAGTTATGTCAATCCTCCATCTCCACTGTTTCATCACCATTGTCAACGTGCAACCTCGTAAATTGGACTTCTAATCCTTCTTCTAGATTCTCCTCTAGGCCTGGACAATTAAACTTTGAATTAAACTCAAATATATAACATTAAAATGTCATACTAAGGTAAAACAAAACAATTACTTACCTTCTTCTATATCCAATCCATAAATCCAAGAGCGAGTCGTCAAAAGTGATTCAGCGGTTTCTTCAAGAAGAGAATATCTCCACACAAGAAGTCCACATATCAGAAGTCAAACCACTAAATATGCAAACATCTCAGTGCAATAGCACATTCCAATTAGGTTAAAACACTAAAGTCTGTAAGCATGGGATAAAGATATAGAAAACTGAGCAAGTAGCAACAAACCACTAAAATCAACATACACATAATGTAAGTGGCAACATGAGTTAATAACTAAATTACATCACAAGTTAATAACTGACATGCCTTACCTTCTTGTCCTTGATCCAGTTTGATTTTTCAACAACTTGTGTCTAGCACTCCAGCTTCCTCAAAGACAACATATGACATGATTGTAATTGTTCAATCCTGCACATCAGAAATTTGAATACGAACACAAGTTAGATATTGCACCACATCAGCAAAACTAAAAACAAATAACAAAATATCACTAGAAGGCAATATATAAAAATAGAATAATTATAAATTAGCAAAACAAATAAAAGAAAGACAAACAACATGTACAAAACAGAAATTAGCACACCCAAGAAAATGATCAACAAACTGATACTTCTTGACCAATGGCATGGCATGGCACCAATAAGAATCATAAGATGGTTAACATCCACACTTTTAGAAAAGCACGATAAGTAAATGTTAGATCCAACATAAAAATAACATGCTTAATTTGCACTAATAACACTAAAATCATTAAAAACTAGTAAAATATGACAAACATAACGAGAATGCAAGCTGTTGACAACTCAATGTCTCAATATAGAATGATGAAAATAACATGTCCTTATCTATAGAAGCAATGACATTCTCTTAAAATATAAACAAAACACTTCTATGTATCTTCCCCCATTTCTAGCAAAAAAGTGAGAAGCATAATGCTAGAATGAATACTATTGTCCTCTCTCTCAAGTCTTACACCCTCTCTGCAAACTCCTATCCTCTAATCTGTAGCAGCCGCATGCCCACCCAAAAGCCAAAAAGACACCACCGCACTAGCAGACAACCATCACAGCACCAGCCAGCAGCTGCCACCTTTCCTGCACACCCAGTCTCTCCCCACACCTGCTTGATCTCACTTCTCTCTGTTCAATTTCAATAAATATGCTTTACTTCTTTATTTGGTTTAGTTGAGTGATTGTTAGGGATATAATCCATTAGGGTTTTGTCGTTTTGAAAAATCCCTGTGAGTGAACAAGAAGTGTAGATGGAAGCAACTAGAAAATAACGATGATTTAGGAAAACACTAAGAATTTGGGATATAGCCCTACAGGAAAATAGGAAACAAAGGTGAAGTTCACAATGGAAATAGAAGCAAGCAATCGAATAAGCAATTATAAACCAATAAGAGGCTCAACAGCTTATGAATTTGGATATAAAGCAGAGGTGCAGAGTTGAACAAAAAGATCGAGAATCAGTACCTAGGCCGGCGTAATCGATATAAAGCTCGACAAAATCTTCACCGGAGATCAGCATGGCGTTGGAGAGGTTGGACAGCCGGTGAATGGGGTTATCACGTCCGCCGGTCTGGACGAGGCGAGGAGCTGCACCGATTGGACAAGGCGAGGAGCTGCGCAGATTGGAGGAGGCAAGGAGCTGCACATATTGGACGAGGCGAGGAGGCAAGGAGCTGCGCAATATGGACGAGGCGAGGAGAGCTTGGAGGCGGCGCAGATTGGACGAGGTGAGGAGAGCTTGGAGGCGATGAGCTGTGCTACACAGATTGGACGAGGCGAGGAGAGGTTGCGCTGAACTTGTGAAAGAATGGAAAAGAATAAACCCTAAAACTTGGGAATTTTTTAAGTGAGCGCCTGATTATTATTTTCCCCCATTTTCCCGCCTTTTTTTTTACCCATCGGGTTGACCCGACCCAACCCGTTTTTTACCCAAAATTTTTTTGGGTCATCGGGTTTGATTGAAAATGGGTTTCGGGTTCAAATTTACGGGTTATGACCCAAAAAATTTCGGTCGGAACGGGTCGGGTCGGGTCATATTTTTCCAGGTCTACTTGTTTGTGTTGATTCTTACTATTGATTAATTTAAATCTGGTATCTTTGTGTTGATCTAATGGATTGATTTAAAGTTTTTTTTATTTTGTTTTTTGTTAGCTTTTGTTTTTTGCTTTTGTGTTTTATGAGAAGCCCACAACGTGTTCGATGAAATGTCTGAGAGATATCTTGTGCGTTGGACATGGATAAATGTCCTCTAGGGTGGATATATAAATTAGTTTATGTTTACATTTCTCTAGACATTTGACATGAAGAATATAACAAAGTCATGATAAAGACAAAAAATAAAATGAACCACAATGGGCTTAAAAATAAACATTGATGTTATAATATATGAACCGTATATGACTATACATGAAAATTGAAATATAACATATGAACACATATTTTATTTATATGGTGCACGAAGTATGTAAAAGAAGACAAAATATTCAGAAGAATAAGATGAACCTTAGATGACTATATATGAACATTGACATTTTAGATATGAACCATTAAAGGAATATATATGAAGTATGAAAAAGAAGATGAACTGTTCAGAAGAATAAATATGAACCTTAGATGATTATATATGAACATTAAGATTTTAGATATGAACTTGAACATGATACACGAAAACACGACTTGAACTTAGACTTTTCATAAGCACGATATGTAGCCTATGAGGGATTCAAACTCACATCCATGTGTACTAACACATTGCTCTACCATTTGAGATAATAAACTTTGCCAAAATCAATTATTTAAACATTTTTCAAATGATTAAATATGAACCTTATAGGAATATATATGAACATTCAGACGTAATACATGAGCTCAATCATTCGCACAGTTTATTAACCTTCATATGAACCCTAGATAATTTTGAATAAGAAAATCTTAATTTTTTCTAACAAATTAATTTCTAACAAATTATTTGTGTGTCGAGCGATCTTCAATAATCTCTATATTGAAGCTTAAGAGTGGTGTGTTAATGAAGAGGGTGAGAGATGTACAACAATGGGGGTTTGAGAGAGAAAAGAGAGAGATAAAGATAGAGATCTGTCGAAATTGAAAAGGGGAGTAAGGTCCACAAACTTTGTAAGAGATGAAAGAGAATTGAGATATTTTATTTGGTATGCATGAAAGTAAAAGAGAGTGAGGACCATTGTATTAGTAGAAGAGGGGAGAGGGAAGGAGGGTAAGGTGGTAAAGCAAAACGGTTTCGTAGTTTATTTAAAATTATGCCACTCTGTCAATTTTTTTCTTTTGTTAGTTGAACTATTCTTCTTTAAATCTCGGGCATAGATTCCTTTAATCCAACTGTTGTTATATGTCCGTATTTCGTACGTTAGCATTATAATGCATCTGAACCCGCCTCTTCATGTATATGTAGAAATAGATATCCAATCTCGGTTCATATGAACGGTTACTTGATTTGGTTCAAGTCTTTCTTTATGCCCTATATTCTTCTAATATTATCCACCCTTAACACCAAAAGTAAAATAAAATCAAGAGACTTTGTAATACTTTTTAGAATACAGTATCTCATGTTTTTTTATATTCATCTCTTAAAATAAATCAATTAGTTCAAGTGATAGTTTAATATCATACATATTTGTTTTATCATACATAACTATTTTTTCATATGTATTTTTTCATTTATGTAATAGCTAATGTGTTACACAACTTCTATAAATTTTTTTTTAATAATTGTAGAAAAGTAAATATATTTCGCTTTTGTGCTCATTGCACTTTAAACTTACATTAATAATCTCCCTATAAAAAATTATGTTACCCACTTTCATTATTATTTACATAGATTTATATAAATATATTAGTAGAAGATGACTTTATTGATAGATATATTTATATATGTATATCAGTATATATGTAGTTTGTTTAATATATCATATAGTTAGTATTTTATATGTATGATATATTTCTAATATGGGCTCCATATTGTTTTATAAATTATAATTTTTCCAAGAAAATATATAAGAGTTCTGTTATCAAAATCAAACCTACAATTAATGAGATGAACATTAATTATCTAGACTCTATTTTATTTTAGATTATATATAGATAGATAGATATGAAGATTTGAGTAACTAATTAATATAAAAAAATAATAAAAGGGAAATTAGTAAAACAAAGTTGTTAAGAAGGGGTATTGAACCCTAGACCTCTTTTATTATAAAAGTGTCTTTAACCATTGAGCTATATTAGAAGATTTAGTTTGTAATGAAAGATCAACAAAAAATAAGAGATAATTTCTCATATTTATTGGACATTAATTGCACCATCATTCTACTATATATATTTACTAGGAGGCCAGGCCCGTGCTACGCACGAGACATATATGTTATGTTTTTGTGACGCAACTATACCAACTCATACTTTTTACTTAAATATAAGTGTTTTTTTCTATTTGTTACATGGTTTTGTGATTTATGTTATGGTTTTATTCTTGTAAGGATACATTTGGTTAAGTTGATCATGTATATGTTTATCTATATAGGGGTCCATAGTTTTGGTATATGATTATAACTTATTTGTATAAAATCGTAATTGATAGTGTATTAGTTTTGTAACCTCTTCAATATTGATTGTGAACAAATATTAAAATGTTTGTAAATTTCAATAGCATAAATGGAAAAAGTGTGAAAGGACTACACATATAATAATACAAATATTCATCCACTTAAACAATTATTTCCTTTTCTAATTTTCTGTTGAAAATGTATCTTTTGATCATTTAAAACAATACAAGATTACAAAACTACCTTTTTCTGTTTATAAATACCTTTTGTTTTTTAATTAAAAAATTGATGTTGTCTTATCTCTTCTTTTATCAAGTTTGTTATACATGTGAAGAGCATAAAATTGTTCATTTTAAAAATTTAGTAAATTTGTTACATATTTATACACAGTGAATATTTTTTGGATAATAAATGTTTTTTTCAGGCCAAATATTTTTTTCGGCCAATTTTTTTCCATGTCTAATATTTTCTCTCCGTATTCATAAATCCAAAATATATTACAAGAAAAGTAATACTTAATAATTGTTTAAAGAAATTAATTTATGGTAGATGCATCACGAAAAGAAAATGTTTGGCCAGGATGCTTTTATATCAATGAATTTAACTATTTTAAAAAGGAATATAGATGGTAGTTTGCGTTGATAATTTGACTCCTTATCCTTCTTTTCTTTCACCAAAAACATACTTCTTATCCTTTCATGAACCGATAAAATATTGATAAAAAATTAATTTATATATCAATAAATACAAGACTAAAAAATATCTAATAAAATATGGTAGTTTTGATCTTATCTTGCGATTTTGATAAGTTTTTTTCACATGGTCTTGTAAATGATTGTGATATCTTCATTTTCTTAAAGGAGTTTTACCTTTAATTGTATAAACAACACAAATGTAAATAAAATGATATATGATTCATAAATTTTACATAAATGAAAATAATAATTTTTATAACTACATAACAATTTAAGGAATTTTCTTGATAAACATTACAACCTAGGGAATTCCCTTAATACCTTTTAGAACTATGAAAATTTTACATGTATATATATAATGAACATTAGATATTACCTTGATTTTCTCATGAATTCTTTCATCACATGGTCTTGAAAAAATGCTAATCTTCTCATTGCTAAGGAACTTTGTTCTTGTTTCAACTTTAACTTCATAAACTTCGAAACCTACACGTAAATATCCTAATATATAGCAAGTGACTTCAACATCAACTCAAAAAGCATTTCTATAAGTAAAAAATATATATATACAACAATATATTACCTCCTTAATTAATTTTTTTAATCCTTCTACCACAACATCTTCTCTCATCCGATCCTCTTATCACCAACACATATACATACTTTTTCCGCTTGTATGCTCCTTTAGTTTGATTCTTTCTAATATTTTTATAGGATGGTCAATTATTGCATTGACTGTATCATATTAATTAGATATTAATTGCATTCCAAATAAATTAGAAACGAAACTCCTTCATACCAATTTTAATTGCATAAGTTACAAAATTTCAATACTCCAAATTAAATGCCTTAACATTATATCACCCGTAACTCCAATCCTTTAAAGGACCATATTAAATCATTTATGTAGAATATATAATCCTAAGAACACATGTTCTTATATTATCTCTATAATGTTTTGAAAATCAGAAAATCTTTTAATTTTAATAATTATAATTCCTATTTGTATTGAAACTATTCGTATAATCATTAAATAAAAATATATTTTTCTTTTCTTAAATTATCTTATTTATTTTTTCTTTCTTATATATTCATTGTCATCATTTTAAATCATTGAATTACATAAGTCATTGTGATATCAAAAGGAATATAAAAATAAAATAAAATAAGTAGATATATAAATATATAGATTAATAGAATATTATACTTCAAATGATTTCATGAAATATATATGCAAATGGCCACTGCAAAGATATAGTCAAGATGTTCCACATGAGACTTGAACCTTAAATCACTTATTTTATACCAGTTACTTCAACCATTAGGCTAAGAGGGTGATTTTGTTTCACAGTAGAATGTAAACAAGAAAATAAGATGATTTTCATCAAGTTAAATAAGTGTAATAAATACTCTCATGTACCCAATTTTAAATGTTATATATAGATATAGATATGGATATACTTGTCTCTTTTTTGAATTTAAGTATTTAACCCAAAAAGTTGATGAAACTAAGTTTGCGAGGCTTGAACTTTAGACCTCAAAATGAATGGGAAGCTTTTTATATTTTGAAGTCTTGAACCACTATATCAAACGTGTGTATCTTGACATGTCATAATTTTATAAGAATAAAAATATATATTTTCTCAAAAATTTAATAAGTATAATAAATGCTTCTTATACACAATTTTTTATTGTTATATATAGATAGAAGATTCGTGAAACCACTCTGCCGCTTCCTTAAACTCTCCACATCTTGCTCGATTCAACCGAGTTTGCTCAAATTGCTTGTAATCCAATTGTCCTTGCATCGAGTACGTTAATCTCACTTACTCCTTAACTCTTTTATTTTATCCCAATTACAACACTTGGTTTGTTTTCCTTTATTTAATTTTATAGATCTTAGAAGGCTGATGGCATGTTGTCATATATATATATATATGTGTGAATGGTAAGATTTTGTAGTATTGATTGAATCAACTTTGTGAAAACTGTGTTTTGGGAGAGGAACAATGCAGTTTAGAGTAATGACAATCATGTTATAAATTCCTAAACTTTTTAGTAAGATTGTATACTTCTGGTTGAACATCATAATAAAAAATGGGATTTAGATCATGTATGTAAAAATAATTAAAATTCGGAGAAGTTGATTCATTGTTTTCGGATTTCTGGATTGAGTCTTGAACTTTGAAAATCTACTATATAATAACTAAAGCAAAATGGCGGCTGAGCAGCACGCTCCCCCGTATTGCACCCGCGTTTTCTGCTGCCACGTGTCACATTCAGAATATTTTGCCACGTGTCGACATTTCGCTCAATGTTTTTTTTTTAGAAATATCTTTGATTCTGATATTTGCTTTGTACAGTATTTTTTTGAGATCTTAATGTTTCCCACTTAGTAAAAAGCAATCATAACTAACAGATACGTATTTATTTAGGCGGATTAGCATCAGATTTTTACTAATTAAATATTGCAAATCTTTCTAAAAGAATACATAAATAATTTCTTACCTAAATTGTGGTTTCTTTGGCAGAAAAATGATACATTATCTTATGAAATAAAATCGATTACCTATATTTTTTGTATATAATCAAATCACTATGCTATGCATGCATAATTGCCCAGAAAACAAAACATATAAAAATTATGCTAGCACCTATTAAACCCGACATTTGTCCTGCAAAAACCACAAACTCTAAACAACATATAACACAATGCTAAAAACTAAAATCAGAGCACATAAAAACCTCTAATAGTAAACCGCAAAAACAAAGCACCTAAAAACAGATAATAATACATATTTCGGCCCCAACTAATCAAACATTATGATGTATGCAAATACAAATTATGCAAATGCAGTCTGAACACAGTATTGTGGTGCCTGTACAAACCTGTCCAAAAATAAACACATGAATATTTTTAGGGCATAAAGATGATCTACATAATATTAGACATATTAGACATAATATTACAAAGTAAAAACTGCACAATCAGTGGCCCAATATCACATCATATCATAGAATATATATGTTCGATTATAATGCACCAAAAATCTGTATTTCCAAAAATTGAAATCGAACTTGATAATATAATCATACCCAAAATATTACAAAATTAAAAAGATGTTCAAATAAAAAGCAGAATATCACATACAATATATGGATGAATTGATGGCAATGAAAATCTTAGTTTGCCAAAAATAAATAATGATATATTACGGAAAATATATGGAAAATAATTCAATCTTCAATAACCCGGTCTGTGTGGCTATATATGCACATGACTTTTCTACTGAAACTTGTAATAGAAGACTCTACATCTCTTCCACATATTCTTCTATAAATCTAGAGCTTCTCGGTTATTTTCAGTAGATAAACTCCAGCGGAATACAAGGTAATGCTTATATCATTTCAAACAGAACTTCAGTTTTATTTTGTAGGGATTGAAATTTAACATTTCAAACAGCAATGAATGTATGATTTATTTTCTTTGTTTCAGTTTTATTCAGGAAATCCAGAACTCAGTTACAAGGTAATAATTCAGAACCTATATGCAAAATGGATATCTATTTTCCATCCTTTCATTCACTCTATGCAACATTGAATATCTATTTCATGTTCATCTAAATGTAAGTATAGTATCCATACCCTTAGGTTTTCATTTATCGATCATGAACTCCATGAGTTGTTTGAGCCTCCAGTCCGATTTCCCACACGGATTCCTACAACAACAAAAAGGACGTGTTTTTGAACATAATTCATAGAACTAAAAATGTATTGATATTACATAATTTCAGGAATTTCAAATTCAGCAAATTATAAAAAAGTATTGACATTACATAATTCATAGAACTGAAATGTAGATTGCACTATTTTCTGTGTTTTAGACTGAGGCATGATCACAAGTTTGTGCAGAATATGCTCAGAGAGGGTATTAGTATATTTTTTTGCAGATGAAAGTACTAGCCTCTCTGAGCATATTCTGCACAACAAGCCACTATATTTACAGTAATATATTTACAGTAATATATTTACAGTATTAGTTTAACAATCTTTGTGGTTGGTCAACCACAAATAAGAATTGTGGTTGGTCAAAACCTGCCCAGCTATTACAAAACTGCATACTATAATCTCAGACAAAACCAACCACAATGACAGAAATTACTAAACCTGCCCAGCTATTACAAAACTGTGAGAGAGATCCTTCTTAAAGAACACTTTTTTTAGAACTTTTACATTCTAAATAATATCTATACTGATTTCAGAATTTCAGATTTTAGAACAACATATTTCAAAACTGAGTTATTACATTTTATATAAAATGCCTAAAGATGAAGATAGTAGGTGTACCTGTATTTGTTTCATTTTTATGTAGTACCAATTAATGGTTTTTGTTACATTTCAGTCCAATCCGATCCTCCAACAAAACATGTATCATGGATATTTATTTCTTCAAACCTATGAAGGAAAATAATAGGGTTAAATTACATGTACCAGATGTCAGTAAAGTAGAATAGCAGTTAAGAACTTGAATGAAAATGTATATTTTGAAGTGAAAAATAGTACCTTAAAATTTGATTGTAACACTCAAATTGCTGACTGATTTCCAGTACACTTCTAATTTTGGATTCAGTTATTTCTATTTGCACAAGTGAAAAAACGATTAATTAGAATATGAATTAATAATCATGAAGCAATTATGTAAAGTAATATATTGCACAATATTAACAACTTTAATTTTGCGAAGGAGATATGTTCTACCTTGCAGAATATGAAAGTATTAAACTTTATAAATCCATTAATATTGTATTGACTGTTGTTATCAGGGCCACATGGAGTGATTATCTGCATTCAGATAGAGGAGAGGAATTGAAAAGGTTAGTTTCGTACTCTATGAAAAATTATACCTTATATTATGTATAAGTTGCAACTAAATGTTACTGTTATGTATACTAATGTTCTGTATATGGTATATTTTCTTCATATACATGTACAAAAATATAAACATAATAGAGAAAAAATAATTCAGTAAAATTGAGAGAGAGAGTGATTAAAGTTTAATACTTTACTTTGGTGGCTTCCTTTTGTCAGCCTTGCTCTGAGTTCCTCGATAGAGGTACCCCTTTCTACTTCCTGCATTAGCTCCATTCGACCAGCTTCATATTCCTCCTGCATTATAGAGAGCATTTTAGTTCAAATTTATGATTCTAAACCACAAGTCCAACATACATCATGCGCTACAGTACAAAACCAAAATTGTAGGTGGAGAGTTGAATGAATAAGCTAGAAGAGATGGTTGAATCATGACAGCAGCATTCATAACGCTCTCTCGGTTTACCAACATCCGGAAGTAAGCAGTCTCATCAGGACTATTGTTAAAAACCTGGAAAAGGAATGTCATAATAAGAAAATAAGCTTTGAAATCTAGCTTTAAATAGTATACATTTATGTGTGCAACCATCCTGCAAGAGAGAAGATGCAAGCTTCTTACCTGTATAAACTGTGACCGCCTTAGATTAAACATGAACTGTGGGAATAATGAAAAACAAGGGTTTAAGGTGAAGGATGTTGGATCGTCTTTTCGATAGTCGCCAAATTTGGAGCAAATACGTATTAGAGTCCTATCCAACCACCGCGTAGCATCAAAACTTTCCTGCATCAGTCAACGAGTAAATTCAACTTAAGTTGTACCAGTAAAAAGATCATAACACCATGGAAAAAGTAATCGTAAGAACTATATAATAGAACTCGATAATGTTTCATTTGAGGTCAAAAGGGGGGAAGCTGAAGCTACAGGGACTGTCAAGGACCAAAGATCAACTGAAGCTTGGTGAGAATGTGAAATATAATAAAAGTATCCTATATATGGTTTTAAAATAATAAATCTCAATTTCAAATTCGCATAGGACTCACTATACAGAGCAAAGAGAAAGCAAATTCCAATTTTGAAACAAAAAAAAATTCTTTGAAGCAGAATACTCCTCCAACTAACAATTTTTGGTGTTTGAATTGACCCACAAAAATCTAATTAAAAATACAATGCCCCTAAGAGCTCAAAACAGAAGGGTGAAAGAAACAAGTACCTCTATTTCCATCTTGTAAGAACACAATCTTGCCATCACAACAGCTGTAGTTTCCTGATCAAACCCTTGCATCAATAGAAGCTAAAATAAGAGACGAAAGGCAACATTTTCTTAGAAGCTTTTAAGCAATTTGACAAAATATATTAAAAGTCAATGCATCTACTTAGCCCAAACCTGAGAAAGCCATCATGGAATGGCCTGAAAATTTGGAGCTTTGACCAGTATTAAGGTCAATAAAAAGTCCCACAAACATTTTCGCTTCATGATGCTAAAGTACATAAAATGAATTTTATAGGTAATGCTTTGACCAGTTTTACTTCCTAGGAAGACGATATGCCAAATGGAATGGATAAGACAAGGTATAAATATGAGCTGTAAGAGAAACCAAGTGATGGTGCAAAAACACAAGTGGGTCAAAACATCAGGACACGTGCAATTCAGATTTGTTTACCAGTTTTAGGGTACACAGAGAAACAGATAGAGATCTCAGTGAATTAGACGAAAAAAATTGTTAGTATAGTTTAATAGAAACATGTTTTCAAAAATTAAGCATTTTAAACATCAAAAAATTTAGAGAGAGAGAGAGAGAGATCAGACTTACATTTCTCAGTTCTGGAGTTAGCCAGAAAGTTCTTCCACATCTCCTCATCAACCGCGTCGATGGGTTCTTCTAGAACTCGAACCTAGAATAACCTTTCCATCAATTTTATAGTATACAAGCCAAATATATATTTTCAGAGAACATAAACCATAGATTTAGATAAAGATAGTGAGAGAGGGATTTAGGGCGAGAGCAATAGAGACAAAGAGACATAGATCTTACCTTTCAAAGATCTGGATCTCAGAATCACCCTCACCTTCCAGATCTGATCACCATCTCTTGAGACATTTTGTAGTTTATCTTTTCCTTGCATGTCGACTTTGGACAACAATGGTAGTGGATCTTTTTTTAGAGTCTGAAACAGAGGAAGACAAACTCGATGTTGTTTAAGGTGATTTAGAGAAAGATGAAGAATAAAAATGGAGGTAGAGATTCTGTTGTTTGGAGACAAAGATGGTAAAGTTTGATGAAGAACAAGTAAAGAGAGAAAGGAAATGGAAACGGCGAAAGAGGAAAGTGCTGAATGTGGTAGGTTTCCGTAAAAACGTGATATTTGTTTGTTACATGTGGCAGTGAACCGGGTCAATTAAATTGGCAGACCTAATAGGCCAGATGAAGCCAGTCGGACAAGCCCAATAACGAAGCCGAAATAAAATGGGCTAATTTTATTTAATAAACTTTAAACCCATCAGTCAAATATGTTGTAATTGGGCTTTAAGCCCATTAACGAAACCGAAATAAAACGGACTAATTTTATTTAATAAACTTTAAACCCATCAGCCAAATATGTTGTAATTGGGCTTTAAGCCCATTAACGAAACCTAATTTCTATTAGTTTATTTAAAAAATAAAAGGATAATAAAAACAGAAAACGAAAAAGAAAGAAAAGAAACAAATCAGTAAAATCTCTTTTACCATTCACCTTCTTCAACACCCACCCAACTCACCCCGACCTCCTGTGTTTAAGCAGATCAGATTAAGACATGATTCATCAACATTCAAATCATTTTTTTTGTTTGGTTTGCTCGCACAAATACTTCCAGTTATGCACATATTTTCGAACCTCTAAAATTCGAACCCTAATAGAAACCCTAACTCAGATTTCAGGATAAATTGAGAGTAACAAGAGCAAATTAGATGAATCAAATCCTAATTCTCCATAATTGCACCCAAATTCGCACAGAATACAAAACAAATTTGAGCAAAATCACACGAAGCCGAAGGGATATATAATATTTATAAAAGTTAAAGGCTTACCGTTCTGACGAAGACCCAAAAGAAGCCAACGGTGACTTGTCGCCGGAGATGCAGAGGCTTCCCACGAAGCCGAAGAGCACACCGAAGAGAATCCCATCGCTTGATTCTCAGAGCTCATCGGGGAGGAGACGATTGTGGTAAGAGATTAATCACTGGATCGGTTTGAGGAAGGAGGCAACTCGCCGGATTTACAGAGAAACCTCTATTTTCCGATGAGCTCTGAGAAGAAAACTCCGGCGTTCCGAGTCCGGTCTGGGGGAGGAGACGAGTGAAGTGAAGACGGGTTTAGTGAATCGATCCGGGCTCGCAGGAGGTGAGAGGGAGATTCAGATTGGTATCGTCGACAGAGAATGACTGAGCATGGATCTATAAGAGGAGAATAAGGATGACAGAGAAAGAAAGTGTGAGAGCGTGAGAGAGAAGACGAAAATGGCAAATGGCTGAGCATAGGGTTTTCGCGTTAGGCAATTTAGGGTTTAGAAGCATCTGGATCTTGATGCTTCGTATTGGGCTTATTAGTCCATGAACGATACGAGCCCAAACCGGCCCAAATTACTAAAGTGGCAGCCGATCAACTGGGCCTATAATAAGCCCATAAAGTAAATCAAATTAGCTGCTACTATTACGACCCATCCACATAATAATATTTACTCATAAATTTATTTAATATTAAAATTTATATTTTAAAATATTAAAATAATTTTTTAGTATTTACATATATTTTTCCTACTTTTTCATAAACATATTAAGTATTTACATATGTCTATATATTTGTATTATATTAAAAAATGATTAGTATGTACATTTAATTGAGGAGATTGAATTACAGATAACATCATAAAAGCGGCTATAGGTTAAACACGAGTGTATATAGTGCTCGGTAAAACCCTAACATAACAGAACAGTATTGGGCCTAAATCGACGGCCCAATAAGAGAATGCTGCATAGCGTTTGCGCCAGGGGCGACTCCGCCCCCCGGACCCCCAGGCGAGGGGGCACTTCGTCCCCCTCGACCCCCAGACTCGCTGACCGGTCAACGAGACCCCCGTGCCAGCTCTGTGAAGTGTGATAATTCAAGCATACTCAACAGGGTGATTTGGCCCATAAGTCCATTTAGTAGTTATAAATTTATATTATATTTTTATGATAGTCAAATAAAATAACTTTTTTTAATTGTTTGATTTTTTTGATTACTTATATTAAGTAGTTCCATATGTTCATTTATTTTTATATTATTAGGAAAAATTAGTAGTATGTAGATTTATTTATTTATATTTAAGATCTTACAGGGTGATTTTGTAATGGACGGATTAAATCGGCATAATAGAGCCTTGAGATTGGTTGTTATTAGAGAGAAACGACAACAGACAAATTCAAATCGATAAGGTCAATAGATCGCATTCAATAATCGTTTTAGTAGTATTGATGTAAGGAGTGTGGCTATCACTGTTTCAAAGACTACTTAACCAGTTTTTATTATTAATAAAGTTATGGAGAGTTTTGTCTCTCTTTATATAATGTAATGTTTTATATCTTGAATATTTTTAGTCGATTAGTCATTTTTTATATAAGAATTTATCTACTTCTATAATAGTCATTAATTATATTTGTATATCAATAAAATATATTATTTTTATAAATAAAAAAATATACAAATCTCGTGCAAGGCACGAGTACTACACTAGTTCATAACTATATGTGTATAAGGAGTTATGAAACCCATGAGTAGTAGTTAAAAATCTTATGTTGTGCACTGTATCATGATATTTTTGTTAGAATTTTATAAGATCTTTAAGATGGTGAAAATTTAGATAACAATGATTGAGGGTGGTATGCTGAATCCTGAAATGTCATGACTTGCATGAATTTCTAGGTATTAGTCAGAACTCGAAATGATATGAAACTTGCTACATTAGAAATTTAATGAAGTTAAGTTTATGATAAAATTATTTATGTAATTTTTTGCATGTCGTTATGCATTTGTTTGTGAATTTGTAAGAAAACTGCAACATTAGGGAACTTAAGATCTTAGCTTATTTTTAAGTTGTTGATTGGTTGTCCCTGTTTGGGTTTACTAAGTATTTTGGGGGATTAATTGTGTGATTGGTTTCTATTCATTAGCTTCCTAATGTTGTTTGTGCTTACTACTTTTCTTTTGGTGTTGGATATTCGCCTTCAAGGTAAGTTATTCTAGACTTACTTAGCTTTCGGTTCTTATATGCGCTAGACTTGTAGACGGGGCATGTGGGGCCGTATTTTGCGAGACGACCCTAAATGTTAAGTTGCGCTTTGAAATTATTTTATGATTGTTTTCAATTTGGTTTCCACCGGTATGGTTATGGGCATGTGGTAAGTCGTTGAGGAAGTGACCTCCGGGTATAACCATACGACGAGGTGGGGCCCCTTCTCGAAATGTTAAATGTTTTGGCAAGTGCTCTAGTAGAGACTTAGCCAGAGTTGGAAGTGGGATGTTTAGAAATGGATAACGAGTAGAGTTGCGCGTTGACCGTTGTACATGGATTGAGGCCGGAAGATGCCAAGGTTGGTGATTGATTCAAATTATGAAATGGTTGTTGAATGATCTGACTTATGATGTAATTATGGATCGAGTTGTGTTATGATATGATTGGTGATTGATTGGAGATGTGATATGATTGTTGAGGGATTCAAGATAATATATACTTGTGAACTTTTATATTATTAATGTTCATCTTTATTACCACAATTCAATTATTGAATATATTGATAGTGTTATGAACATGTTGTTATGAACATGCATGTTATGTTACATATGTATAATTAAGTATTAACACAAGTGTTGTATAAGTTTGACACTTTAGGTAGATTATTGAACATAAATAGTAATGGTGAATTATTCACCTTCTTTACCTTGATATTAGTCAAGAATTATATGCTATCATTGACCTATAAATAGAGGCCTTAACCATTGTGAAAGATGCACCAAAAAAGATCAAGAATACCTCTCTAAAGTTCTTGATCTCTCTCCCTCTCTTCTAATACTTAAAGTTGCTTTAAGTGTTTCTTTATAAAGGTTTAAGTGATCTTGCCTTAATCACTTTATAACACGTTATCAGCACGAGTCTCTAAATACCACTTGAGCTTCGGGAATCATCAAGGTACATATCTCTACCATTACATTAGTTTAATCATACAAGAAGATTAAAACAAAATCGATTTGAGAAGTATGCTCTGTAGTTGCCCAAATCGGGATCTTCTACATCAGAAACTTGATTTGTCTTCCTAGATCTAAAAACGTTTTTATCAAAATGAAAACATAATATCTAGATTCATACAAGGTACAAACAAAATATTAGATTTGCTTACCTCTTTTGATCTCTAGTCTCGAACTCTCTTCATTAAATCCTTGATTTTACCACTTGAAACGTAAGTAAGTTTTTGCAAATAAGATGATGAGAATGATATTGATAATCATGATAAGAACAAGGTAAATGAAAAGCTTGATTAAGAACCGATCATTACTAGCTCTAAGGCGGCGAAAAATCTAATCGTCGGCCATGGAAATGGTTGAAAGAAAATGGAAGGGGAGATCGAAAATGGAGACGATAAGGAGAAGATAAGACCGGTGAAAAAGGGTAACAATGGGTGACTATAAATAAAAGAGGGTAAAAGAAAACGATCGGTTTTAAATTGTTCCCGCCAAAATTATCTTCGTATGATTTCTTACTTGCATTATGTCTATACAGTATGATCACTATTCTATTTCACGCCTTCTGATTGCATACTATATGCATTCTTTATATAAAGTCTATGTACATGCTATCTACATACCTATGGTGATATGAAAGTATAATATGACATGACTTTAACAATTATTCGGCCGTATCGTTTCATACATGACCTATAGATCATACATGCATAATGTTGAACATGCTAATTAATTTATATTATACAACTCCTTATTTGTAGTAACTAAATGTCAAGCATCACAAAGAGGGAATTTGACATCCTTGAGCTATCATGCCAGAAATACCTCGAATGGAGGGTTGATGCCTTAGCTCACCTCAAGGCAAATGTCCTTGAGGGAATGATTGTGGAAAATAGTAATACCACGCCCCAGGATAAGGCGAAAGCCATTGTGTTCCTCCGCCACCACATACATGAAAGTCTCAAAACTGAGTACTTGTTTGTGGAAGATCCAAGAGAATTGTGGGAGAGCTTGAATGAACGTTATGGACATCAAAATGAGGTTCTGTTCCCACAAGCACTGTACGAATGGAACAATCTAAGGCTCTAGGACTTTAAGTCCATATCTGAGTACAATAGTGCTATACACAGGATCACATCTCAGTTGAGACTATGTGGTAATGTGATAACCCAACAAGAAATGTTGGAGAGAACTTTTTCCACTATGCATTCCTCTAATGTTGTGTTACAACAACAATATAGAGAGAGAGGCTTCAAGAGATACTCTGACTTATTGAAAGTCTTGCTGATTGCTGAAAAGAATAATGATCTCTTGATGAAAACCCACAATCTAAGGCCTACTGGCTCCACATCAATTCCAGAAGCAAATGTTGTGGATAAAAGGTTCCCAAATGGGGATGAAAACGAATATGGACAACAGTCACGACGCGATAATGGTCATGGTCGTGACCGTGGAGGCCATGGTGGTCGTGGTGGCTATGGTCGTGGTCAAGGCCACAACAAGGGCCATATTAATTATCGTGGTAATTATGGCCACCAGGGGAATTGCAAACAAAAGGTCCAGAAGGGTCAAACAAGACCCTCCCATAAATCGAAATCCATTTGCTACAGATGTGGCATGACTGGTCACTGGTCAAGGGTATGCCGTGTAGCTTCACACTTAGTGAAGCTATACCAAAATGAGAAAAATAAAGAAAAGGCTACCGAGACCAATCATAATGAAGGTGTGACTAATTCACACGTGACCAGTCTAGATGTCGAAAATTTCCTCAATTTTGATAATTATGATAACTTTGTCTTAGAGGCTTAAATGAAAATAATGACCTCTAAATATCTATGTTATTTTGTTGTTGTATAACGTTATGTTGTCTTCTATTTTCTTGCACTCTGTTTTCTCATTCTCTAGTAAGAATATTGTGTAATATAACTATCCATGTGTAATATATATGAAGTAGTTCATCCGGTCCGATGGACCGGATTTTTTCAAAAATCTGGACCGGAGACCGGACCGGACCTATTCGGTCCGGTCCGGTCCAGAACCAGTTAGACCGGATTTTGTTTTTTTATTTAAAATAATTAAATTCTTATTTAAAATCTACAAAAAATATCTAAAAAACATATATACTCTTAACTTATTAAATTAAAAAAAATATCTATAAAAAATACATATAAATCTCCCAAAAAACATATAAAAACATATAAATTAAAAAAAATCCGGTCTATCGGTCCGGACCGGATTTTTTCCGGGTTTGGACCGGACCGGAACCGGATTAAGGGAATTACCTGGACCGGAGACCGGACCGTATTTTCACCGGTCCGGTCCTCTTTTGAACACCCCTAATATGAAGTTTTCCTTACTAATGTCTTGATTCATCCTTTCTCCCTTTTATCTAGAAAAGATGAACTCACCTGAAGTGAAACTTGATGGAAAGGAGCAATGTCTTTTAGATAGTGCGACAACACACACCATTTTGAGAAACAAAGAGTTCATTTCTCATTTGAAAGCCTATGAAGGCAATGTCACTACAATATCGGGTGTGTCTAAACTCATTGAAGGCTCCGGAAGAGCTATTGTTCTACTCCCAAGAGGAACAAAATTAGTAATAAATGATGCACTATATTCGAGTAAATCTTGAAGGAATTTATTGAGTTTTAAAGATGTGCGTCATAATGAGTTTCATATGGAAACCATGAATGAAAATGTGAGAGAATATTTGTGCATCATAAAATATGAATCTGGCCGAAAACAGATCCTTGAAAAGATGCCAGGACAAACCTCCGGATTATATCATATATATATTTATCCGTTTGAGGTCAATGCAGCGATACGTAAAAGGTCATATGACCAAACTGTATTCACATTATGGCATGACCGTTTGGGTCACCCTGGATCAGTAATGATGCACAAAATCATAAAGAGTTCACTTGGACATCCATTGAAGAACATTAAGGTTCTATCGTCCAGTGATTTTAATTGCACTGCTTGCTTACTTGGGAATCTAATTATAAGGCCTTTAAAAGGCAAAATTGAAAGCGAAATGCCTGCATTCTTGGAAAGAATCCAAGGAGATATATGTGGACCAATTGCTCCACCATGTGGACCATTTTGATATTTTATAGTGCTAATTGATGCATCCACACGTTGGTCACATGTAAGTCTATTATCGACTAGAAATGCGGCATTTGCTAAACTCCTTGCTCAAATAATCCGATTAAGGGCGCAGTTCCTGGATTATGCCATAAAGAAAATTCGGCTTGATAATGCAGGAGAATTTACATCCCAAACCTTCAATGATTTTTGTATGTCGATTGGGATTGATGTAGAGCATCCAGTGGCTCATGTTCACACACATAATGGTCTTGCTATAACATTGATAAAGCGATTACAATTAATTGCTAGACCATTGTTAATGAAATCCAGATTACCACCATCAGCGTGGGGACATGCTATATTGCATGCTGCAGCCTTGGTTCGGTTGAGACCAAGTGTAAACCATGAACATTCCCCATTGCAATTAGTATATGGTAAGGAGCTGAACATTTCGCATCTAAAAGTATTTGGATGTGTTGTTTATGTTCCTATTGCTCCATCTCAACGTACAAAGATGGGTCCACAAAGAAGATTGGGAATTTATGTTGGTTTTGAATCCCCGTCAATTATTAAATATCTCGAACCAGCAACTGATGATTTGTTTACATCAAGATTTGTTGATTGTCATTTTAACGAAAGTACATTCCCTAACTTAGGGGGAGAAAAGAAAAAGGTGGATCCATGTATGAAAGAGGTTACATGGAATGCAACTGCATTATCTCACCTTGATCCAAGAACAAAAATGTGTGAACAAGAAGTTCAACGGATCATTCATTTGCAGAATGTTGCAAATCAGTTACCCGATGCATTCATCGATACAAAGAATGTAACTAAGTCACATATACCTGCAACAAATGCTCCTACAAGGATTGAAATACCCGTTGGACAGCCAGAAGCGTCCATTGTAAATAAGTCTACAACACGCCGGAAGCGTGGTAGACTACTAGGTTCAAAGAACTTGAAACCAAGGAAGCCAAAGAACAAAAAAAGTATGGCAGAAGATGTCACAATTGCCCTGGAGAGCAATGATAAAGGCAAAGAGATTGAAAATGAAAACATCTCAAAGGAAAATGATATCTTGGATGAAGATCGAGGTATCGATAATTTTGAGATTTCCATAAATTATGTATACACGGGTATATAATGGAATAAAAATGATATCATTGTTGATGATATATTTGCCTACTCAGTGGCTATAAATATTGTGGCTGAGGATGATGACATTGAGCCAAAATCAGTTGATGAATGTCGTCGAAGGAAAGATTGGCGAAGATGGAAAGAGGCCATTCAGGCAGAATTAAAATCGCTTGAAAAGCGAGAAGTCTTTGGACCTGTAGTCCATACACCAAAGGGTGTAAAACCAGCCGGTTACAAATGGGTATTCGTCCGAAAACAAAATGAGAAAAACGTAATTGTGAGATATAAGGCTAGACTTGTAGCCCAATGTTTTTCTCAAATCCCTGGAATTGATTATGAAGAAACATACTCTCCAGTAGTCGATGCAACTACGTTGAGGTTTCTAATTGGCATGACTGTGTTTGAAAAACTACAGATGCGCCTTATGGATGTCGTGACTGCATACTTATATGGGTCACTTGATACAAACATCTACATGAGAGTCCTAGAAGGACTAAAACTGCCTGAGTCCAACAACTCTGAACCTCGAGAAATATTTTCTATAAAACTGAGGAGGTCATTGTATGGATTGAAACAATCAGGATGGATGTGGTACAACCGTCTCAGTGAATATCTTATGAAAGAGGGATATAAGAATAATGCCACATGTCCATGTGTTTTCATCAAGCGATCCAAGAGTGGATTTGCTATTATTGCAGTCTATGTAGACGATTTGAACATCGTCAGAACTTTCCATGAACTTCAAGAGACTGCGAAATATTTGATGAAAGAATTCGAGATGTAAGATCTTGGTAAAACTAAGTTTTGTCTTGGCTTACAAATTAAGCACCTTAAGGATGGAATTTTTATCCATCAGTCTAATTATACTGAGAAAATATTGAAAAGGTTTAATATGGACAATGCTCATCCTTTAAGCTCTCCCATGGAAGTTCGATCCCTCAATGTAGAAAAGGATCAATTTCGCTCTCGAGAAGAGGACAAAGATGTTCTTGGTCCAGAAGTACCATATCTAAGTGCAATAGGTGCTATTATGTATTTAACTAACAATACAAGACCAAACATTGCTTTTGTTGTGAATCTATTGTCCAGGTTTAGTTTTGCGCCTACAAGGAGGCATTGGAACGGGATCAAACATATATTATGCTATCTCCGCGGCACACATGATCTTCGGTTATTCTATTGTAACCAAAGAGACGCTACCTTGGTCGAATATGCAGATGCAGGGTACTTATCAGACCCACATAAAGCCAAGTCACAAAATGGCTATGTGTTCACATATGGAGGCACAACTGTTTCATGGAGATCAACAAAGCAAACTGTGACTGCCACATCATCAAATCAAGCAGAGTTGATTGCTTTATATGAAGCAAGAAAAGAATGTGTGGCACTACGAGCAATGATCAAATTCATCCAGAAAGAATGTGGAATGAGGCCTATCACTAACGACCCAACATTGTTGTATGAAGACAACTCAGCATGTGTTACTCAGATGAAGAAAGGCTACATCAACGGAGACCGCACAAAACATATATTGCCTAAATTCTTCTCTACTCATGAACTGGAAGAAGCTGGAGAAGTTGATATCCAACAAATCCGGTCGAACGACAACTTGGCAGATATGTTCACAAAGTCATTGGCTCCTAAGAAATTTGCAGAGCTGGTGTCCAAGATTGGAATGTGCAGACTCTGAGACATACAGTGATCAACGGCGTGGAGCACCATACGCGCTCCACTCTTTTTCCCTTCGATCAAGCTTTTATCCTACTGGGTTTTGCCTGACAAGGTTTTTAATGAGGCAGCATCAACGGCGTATAATGGAATTCATAGTTGCACTATTTTTCCCTTCGATCAGGTTTTTTATCCCACCGGGTTTTTCCTGATAAAGTTTTTAACGAGGTAATGTACATCCATATCCCACAACGGTTCGAAGGTGAATATTCAAGGGGGAGTGTTATGAACATGTTATGAACATGCATGTTATGTTACACATGTGTAATTAAGTATGAACACACATGTTGTATAAGTTTGACACTTTAGGTAGATTATTGAAGGTAAATAGTAATGGTGAATTATTCACCTTCTTTACATTGATATTAGTCAAGAATTATATGCTACCATTGACCTATAAATAGAGGCATTAACCATTGTGAAAGATGCACTAAAAAAGAGCAATAATACCTCTCTAGAGTTCTTGATCTCTCTCCCTCTCTTCTAATACTTAAAGTTGCTTTAAGTGTTTCTTTATAAAGGTTTAAGTGATCTTGCCTTAATCACTTTATAACAGATAGCTTGATTACCCACTACTACTAAAGTTATATATATATTTATATAGATATCCCATATTTCGGTTTTGCTTTGCATGCTTTCTTTTGGTTGTTTGGTTCATATCGGAATAGCTAGCTAATGTGATAATTGTTGAGGTTTTTAGGTAATGTTTCTGGTGTGTTTGATGAGCCGGGGGGGGGGGGGGGGGGGGGGGGGGCTTTCCAAATGATGGTGGCCAACCTCAAAATGAAGTGCCTTAGGATGGGTTGCTCGGTTTGTTTGAGCTTGTTAGAGTTTATTTGGTTGTCCAGGAACCTTCCATTTGTCCTAGGAATATTTGATAAATAATCATAGTTTCAGGCTTCCACATCGCTTCCCTGTTACACTCTGGTTATTGCATACATGTTGGTTTTCATTGACAATATTTAATAAATATAAGTTGGATAGTTTTTATTATTTTCTCATTGTGCCTTTGTTGGAAGGTCTCATTTAGTGAAATCTGTTGTTAGGCTAGGTCTAGTAGACCCATGTGTTGTCCATTATCATGTAACGCCCCGGGTTTCTAGACGGGGTGTTACAACAATTTTCAATGTTACGAATTATCCAAAGAGTAAAGGGACATGCAAAAAAAAATGATGGTCAATATCTTCAATGTCAGCATTACATAGTACACATCGGGCATGAACTTTAGAAAAATGTCAATTTAAGCGTGCTGTAGTAGGAAGAGAATCAGATACAACCTTTCACACAAAAAAATGTATTTTTAAGGGATGTTAAGTTTCCAAATCCAGGAAAAAGGATCATAAGAGGAAAATTTATGGGGTGGTTGAGTAAGGTGTCTTGTAGATTTGATAGAAAAAGATCTGTCATTAGATAATTTCTAGATAATGCGATCGTCAACCGGAGATTGCAGAATATGTATTTTCAAAAAATGGCGATCAAGAGTAATAAAATGAGAGACTTTTAACGTAATATCTCCATTATCAAAGTATGAGAATAGATCACAGTCCGGAATCCAGCTATCTTTTTAGAAATTGATAGATTGACCATTTCCTAATCCCAAAAAAAAATCTTTCTTAAAAATGTCACGAATATGAAGAAGTATGGAAAATTGCCATGATTGTTTCGATTTTTTCTTATACAAAATATTTTCCAGTGCGAATACCCGCAAGCTATTAGGTCCGACAAGTAATTTCCATAACAATTTCATTTTCAACGATTTATTCATATTTTATGCTTTATGAAGACCAAGGCCGCCCTCAGATTTGGGACGACAGATGTTATGCCAATCTAATTAGGGGTTGATATTTTTGGTTTTGTTTGTTCCAAAAGAAATCTTTGTTAATCTTATCAATGTTATTGCATACTTATGTAGGCAATAGGAAACTTTGCATTAAATATTTGACTTTAAAAAGCAAGTTTGACTGGATAAGTATGGATCTTCCTGCCTGCGAGAGGGAATTCGCTTTCCACTAGGAAAGTTGTTTTTTAAGACTCAGTAAGGAGTAGTCAAATATTTCCTTTTTGACACGACCACAGACAATAGGGATTTTCCTAAATATTTTTCCAAGGAGTTTGTGATTTGGATATTTAATACGATGCTAGAGATGCAGTCTATTGGGAAGATATGTTTAATGATGTTTGAAATGTACTTTTGTGAAAATTAATGGTTAAGCATGGTATTTCGAATATCCAACATGTGCTTTCATCTACCAATCTTACCGATCAAGCACTTCTTACATCATATATGAGTTCGACTAATTAACTCAATGTAATCACTTTGTAAAGATCATCCATTGCGATGATTTAGGACAATCTTTCGATTAATGAAGGGGTTCTATACTCCTATTATTTGCGGAGTATAAAAAAATCATGCGTCAATTACCGGAAACCACCCGTCCAATAAGCCATATTGCCCAAAATCACCCCTATAAATCGATATTACCGGAAACCATCCGAATTACGTACGTCATTACAAAATCACCGCCCAACGTTGTCTTCCGTCTAAAATCCGTTAAGCCCGGACCCACATGCATTTTTCTAATTTTTAATGTCATTTTTATACTCGAAATGACAAAAATACCCTTTTTGCTATTCAAATTTCCAAAAGTTGCCAATGAAACATCCAAAATCTAAATCCACAAACACACCTCCCAAATTCATCTTCCCCTGAACAAAAAAATCACCCTAATTCCCCCTTTATCTTCCATCTTTCCCTGAACAAAATAACTCACAAATCCTGCGTACCAAAATTGACCCAAATCCATTATCACCCAAATCCGAAATCCAAAAGGATTTGCCGAATTCAGATCTAATTAACCCAAACGGGGAATTAAGGTATCCCTCTCTCGCCCCGGTCGACGACGCGGAGCAGCGGCGATATGGAATGGCAATGGCGGAGAAACTTCCTTCTCGCACTCGGTCTCCTTCTCTCTCTAGATCGAAGAAGCTTGTACTCACATACTCGTGGACGATGGAGGAGCAACAATGATGCAGAAAAACCGACGACGAAGAAGCATCTATGACGGAGAGGAATCGACAGCAAAGAAGCATCAACGACAGAGAAGAATCAGCGTCGGAGGACGAAGGAGTACAAGCTTCTCTGCCATTGCCATTAAAAATAATAGGAGTATATTACCAAGACCGTCGGAGGGCGACCCCATATCTGGTTGGTGTGGATTGGATCTGGGAATGATTTGGTCTTGGTAAATACAAATACAGTCCCAATTTGGGGCTTTCAACCTAAATCAACCCGAATGCGAACGACAAAGTGTTCGGCATGGTGAGCTTGAACTACGTGGCAGTGGAGTGTTGAACAGAGGTCGTCAGATGGCGTGGCAGAGTGCGGCGGAGGGGAAAAGACGATGAGGACGCACCATGCTAGAGGAGGAAGACGACCCAAATTTGGATCTTATTTAATTTTTTTTTTTCTTGTTTTAAATTTTCTATTAATTAAATTAAATAAAAAATTATATGTGGGTCCGCCGGGCTTAACGGATTTTAAATGGAAGTTGGGTGATGATTTTGTAACGGCATATATAATTCGGGTGATTTTCAATAATATCGATTTATAAGGGTGATTTTGGACAATATAATCTATTGAACGGATGATTTCCGTAATTAATCCAAAAACTAAATATTTGGGTTACGAGTTATAATATAATTCGGGCTACATCCGAGTTTTCTACGACAGCAAGCCAGGAGCAGATCTCTTTCTTCCTCTTCCAAATGTCGAACTTGAGAAGCGATGCCCTAATAACCCGTCGAATCGTCTGCGCGTTTATCGACTTCCTCAATTCTGGTCTTTTCTCTCCCCTCTCAATCTTGTTTCTCAATCATCCCACTTTTTTTTTTATCTCGTTCCCAGTCAAACCTGATGATTGCACTTTCCTGCTGCTTCTCTTTGTTGTGCTTAGATTTTGATTTTTGCTTGCCTGCTCTTCAGTTTATGGATGTTGTCAATCGTGCTGGAAAAAGATTGGATTTTTGCTTCTTTCGTTTGTTTGTGGTTAGTGGTTGTTAGCTTAAATGTTGAGGGTTTTGCTTGCTTTGCTCAAAACCCTAGAGCTTTATAGGTTGAATTGGGGTCGACATCGGATGTTATTTAGAGAGATTAAGATGATTGTGATACTGTATCTCACTGTAAGTGATTACGTACCAAAGAAAAATTCAGTTGGATGTGTTGGTTTTGTCCAGTATTTGATTAACTTGGACAAGTCCGTCCATTGTTGTTAAAAAGAGCAATAGGATTGATGATGTTTAATTATTGCGTATGAAAGTGAAAAAATGCTTGGCTACTGCCTTAATTTTGATGTCAGCTGTATGCAAGCAAGTTTGTTGGGATTCAGATTTATTTTAATCATTTTTTGGGGGAAATTCTACAGTTTAAAAAACCAAGGCTTTAAATTCTTGTTAGAGGTCACTTGAAGTTTGAAGCATTTTTCGATTTTGACATGGAAAATTAAGAATTATATTCTCAACCTATACTGATTGAATGGTGGCCAATAGGAGAAGCTCATAAGTGAAATATTTGGAGATTCTTGTGATCCTCACCATAATTAGGGTCTTTCTGCTAACAAGCAAAAATTGGAAATCATTTCCAAACTATTCCCTAAATTGCAAAGGGTAAACTCTTAGGATAAAAGTTAAATTTATTAAATAATTGCTGAACATGGAATTTCTAATGTGCGGCACACGCTTGGAAAAGCCATTTATTTATTGCTTTTTGCAAATTAAGTTAGTGTAACTTGCTTACTAATTTACTGGCTACAAGCTGCTCCTTTTTGTGCACATGCTTATGTGAAATATCTCATACTTCTTTTGTTTTTATTTCTTGACAGTTGAACTACCCCCTGGCGTTGATCATGAAGGTCTTGAGGTTGCTGAAGATTGCTTATATGAGTTTTTCCAGCTAAATCAATTGTCCCGAAGTGATTGGCCTGAACCTAATGTCTTGGTCAACTTATTTACATCACGTGAAACTAGTCGGCAAAATGAACATGAACCTGGAAATAATAGAGAATCACCTACTGTGTCAGCTGTGAATTCTGCTGACAATGATCATGACCCAGCTTCGAAATTTCAGGTTTCTTCTTTTCTTTTTCTGGTAATGACGAAACCTACTTCTCAATGCCTAATGATTCTTTCTGTTCAGCGTACTCAATATTTCTCTGGCAAATATGAATATCATTTTAATACAATTTATGAAGAAAGCCTTCTCTTTGGTAGTCAGATTTTGCCCACAAGGCTTTCTATGCTATTTTGATATACTGCTAATTCTTCCCTTCTGGATACGTACTATAAATTTGTATAGGGTAATTTGTGTGGATGCAAGTAAAATTAAGATGTTTCTGGATGATTCACATTAGATTATATCTATAATATTTCTGACTTTTAGGATTAAATGTTGAAATTTGTTATTTACTCAATGGTGTTAAAATGCATGTAAATCAATGTTCGAATAATGACATTTTTGTGCCAATGTTACACCCTTTGTGATCGTGTGCATCTGTTGATAATTTTTTTCCACTATTTTATGATTAGGCTTTGACAATTATTTTAACAATAGATACTTCTATGTCATGATCTCATATGTTTCAACTGACCAGGATGATGATGGTGCGGCAGAAGCTAGTCAAATAGGTATGGTATGCTCTGATAAATTGATCTGGATCTGGGTGTTCTTTCATTGAGCACTTAAAATATAAAATCATCTTATGCATGAGTCAGATGATGGTTCTTTAACCACCTTCGAACTGAGGGCCTTGCGTAGATTCTACTGGCTGAAGGCCAAGGTCTTTTGAAGTGGATTCAGATAAACTTTTGAAATGTTTGTACTTTGTAGTAATATGAAGTTTGGTGGTAATATGGAAATCAATCTTGGATACTAGGTGCAACTATGATACTGAAGGTTGTGGAGTATGTCTGCAGGGCCATATAAGCGTGCTAGTTGTACTTTGTGATTGTAATGTATTTGAATGAACTTACCTTGGATTCTGGGACACAATTGGAAATTAATATATGGACAGTCTCCTAGAATTTGTTTTTTCTATCCGAAAGTCCGCTTTTGGCGTTGTGAAGTTACTCATATAGTAATTGAATTAGTCACCACGGAATACCGATTTCGGTGAGTGTGTCAGATGGAGACAGAATTATTGGGTGAGATGACTCGCTTTTAGCTTTCTAGGACCGAGGGAAAAAGAATGTGCAACTTTTCTGTGTTAGAATTCAGTAATGATCTAAGTTTGTACAAGATCTTCCAGTTTTTCGCTAAATTTATACTCTTATTACCTACTAGTTTTGTTTCAATGATAACGTGCAGGAGTATCTAGGGATGAGCTTTTTGGGCAATTCTTTGCTGCATTGGAAAAAAATCATTTTTTCAGAACGACGCATGGTGGTGATGATGAACACGTGTTGCTTGATAGAGTAACAAGCTTATTTCATGATGCTATAAATGTATGACCCTTGAAACTGGCATTTTCTTTTAAGTTCAGTGACTTCACTCATTGTAATGCCCCCAGATTTTTTTTTGGAATAAGGATATATGTTTCATATGATTTTCCTGTTCTTTTTATTTTCCAGTAATATAATTTCATAAATCATTTCTGCACAGAACCTAGTTTCACTTGTTTTCCCAGTTAAGATTGTGAAGAAAATTGTCATTATTCCTTATTACAAGTCTGCTGTACAATACAAACACCAACATGGTTTGCTTGACAATTGCTTCAAAGTATTAACTTGTTCTAGTCAAATTATTTTTGGTTTTGCCAAATAATTCTTCCAATATTGGCAATGATTTTTCGAGAAGTAGGTTTTACTTGGGGCATCTTTGGTGATTGACAAAGTCGTTACGCTACAATGGGTCTCTTTTACTCTTTTGTTTAACAACTCATAGCTATGTTCTCATTCAGATTTTGCTTTTTTTTGTTTGTTTTATTGGGTCTGTTGTTTTTTTACTAATTATTAGCCTGTCTATCTCAAATATATTGTCCTGGTAATAAAATTGAAGTAAGCTTCCTCTGTCTCGAACTTGAAACTACAGTTGTCCTTCTAGTGGCTTCACTAAAGAAATCCTCTATGTAGGAAATACAAGGCTCTGGATCCAAGACATGTAATCGGAAGAGCCTGGCTGAAGCACTAAAAACATTAGGTAACTCTTCCTCTACATTCATGTCTATATGTGCTATCACATAAGCATGCTATATAAACATGTCATCTTTGTTGCCTTTGTTAATACTTGATAGTTTTCTTATCATAGTTGATGTATGATATACTTTTTACTAATCCATAGGCAACAAGGCCATGCAATCTAATGCTTATGCTGATGCGATTGAACGCTATACATGTGCTATTGCATTATGTGAAAACAATGCAGTTTACTACTGTAACAGGTTGAGTTACTAACTTATGGACATTGCAGAATGTATTTTCGTATCCTTTTTTAAACTCTATCAACATTTGATGTCCATTGGTTTATTGATTCCTAAACAGAGCAGCTGCATATACTCAAATTGGAAAATATGATGAAGCTATTACGGACTCTCTTAGGGCAATAGATATAGATCCAACCTATAGCAAGGCATACAGTCGTCTGGGATTTGCTTACTATTCACAAGGAAACTACAGTGATGCTATCAATAAAGGGTTCAAGAAAGGTGCGTGTGTCAGTCTTCTTTTCCTTCTCCTGGCCTCCTGTGCTTGCTATGTGACTGCCTTAACTTAAGTCCTTTATCATTTCATTGTATTTGTCTCATTTAAGGTTCGGGAGGTATTTACAGATTGACACATGGGTTTCTATGCTGTCAAAAAAGATTATTGGGAGGTTAAAATATCTAATTGGGGCCTAATATTCCCTTTTTTGCAGCTCTGGAGCTGGATCCAAATAATAATGCTCTGGAGGAAAATCTCAAGGTTCATATATTTCATTCTATGCCTTTCTTGGTAATCCATTCATCCGTGTCTTATGTTGTGTTGTTGTCTGTAGGCAGCTGAACAAAAGTTAAGGGAACAGCAGGAGAGGAGAGAACGTAACCAGGTACACTTTGTTTTGCAACTTTAAATGGCTATGCGAGGGAGTTCAGTGTTTATTCCAGCCCATACCTTAATCCATCTTGCTGAATTGGATTCTATAAGTGATGTTTTGTTTGGATAAGTGGTTCTAATTTTTCTCTCTATTGGCAGAGTTCATGCTTATGGTCCATATAAAGACAAAACAGTCCAATATTCCCTATATTTTCTATTTTCCTAGGCCATTGGATCAATTTCTATTATACTGTTATAGCTCTTTTTGTGACGCTAAAACTTGAAATACGGGCCATCTTCTTATTTCAATGTCAAAATTAGGGATACAGGAATCATTTTCCCGAAGGATCAAGGAACCAGGGAGGCTACCCACCATTTGCATCCGTGTCGTTTGATGCTGGTGGAGCTCCTGCTAATCTTGCAAGCATGTTCATGAATATGCCCTCTTATGCACACTCGGGACAGAACTCAGCTAATGTTCCAGCTGAAGATAGCCGTGGAATGCCATCGCCACAAGGGCCCACAGCATTCTCGATGGGCATAGACCCTGCCGACATTGCCAGCGTGTTCGCAAACTTGACTCCCAACGCACATCAGCAACGGAATCCTCAAAGCAACAGCTCAGCAGAACAAAATCACGGTACTGAAACAAATCCTCCTCCCTTCCCATCCATGCCTTTTGCTCCCAGCGCCATTCCTGCCAACTTAGCAGACATGCTTATGAACTTGGGCGGTAGTGGAGAGAACTCCCGAGGCCAACCACGAGGAGATAGGCCTGAAATGCCAGAAGGAAGTGCCAATGGACATATCAACTTTACCCTTGGAGGGGATCAAAATCCGGAGGAACTAATGGGTACTTTGAGAGCTATGATGGGTATGTTCTCGTCTGGTGCGTCTCAAGGAGATCAGCCAGGTAATGGTGATGGAAGATCTGCATCAAATTAAATAGAGAGCATGCTAGCGGTAGCACATTACTTCGAGACTTGATCTTGTAAGTTTATGACATCTTTTGGGTTGGAAAATATATCTTTCTGCAGTCTGTCCAGCTAACAATCACACAGTAGACTCTGTTACAATCGTTGTTTATGTAACAAAAAAAATGTACAATCGTCGTCTACCTTCCGGGGCTTAATTTTCACCATTTGTGTAATATTGAGAGGTGGTATGGTATTGGTCTTTTGTTTCCCCTCTCTTACTCTTTTCTAATTCTCTCTCTATTTAATAATATTTGTTATTTTAGCCTTTAATACAACGGTAAAGAATTGACATGACTACTAACTATTAAAAAATGTATTTATTAAACTAAAATACCACAAACTTGTCATAAAACCTATAAGTAAACTTATTTTATTTATTGATGAAACTTATTTTATTTCTAATCAATAAATAAAGAGAATTTATATAAAAATTGACTAATTTTAATAACATATTATATAACTCATCAATAAATAATTAGCTAAGATGACAAATTTTTCTTAACAAAAATAAATGACTAAAATGACACTTGTTATCGAATCGAGAAAGTATAATTTTACAACGTTAACAAAAAAACAAGTTTGTCCTCATTCTTGAACTTATGCTTCTGCACTTGTTTTCTGCCCAAAACAACTCTCTTGCAAGTCCTATTTTGAGTGAAACAAGAACTGATTTGGTACATCAGATTTCCATTCTATTTCACTTATTGTCAAGGTTCAATTGCACGTAGCATCATTATTGTCAATAAGTATTGACCAAAAAATTATTGCCAATAAGTCAGTAACTTGTGGATGAGAATGGTTTGTTATTGATCAGGTGTTAACAAACGGAAAGTCTACATTTGGAAGGTCAATTTACGACAAAAAAACTCTTTTTTCTTATAAAGAGATTGTCTAAGACCATCTTCATCAGTAAAAACACAACAAACCCCTATTTCAATTTTCAAAAAAATCAAATCATCTCACATCTCCACATCAACATACAATTCTTTTTGAGAGTTTGTGTAGTTGATTACATTCTCTCCCCTTCCTCTGTTGTTTTGAGATTTTCGGTGTTGCTTCCTGTTCTCTTCTCTTTCGGTCTTTCTCAAATTCCCCCATCCCTGCCCCCGTATAAAATTCCTATTCCCATCCCTGTAGCGGGGATTTCCCGCGGGTAACGGGGATTCCTGCCCCGCTGCCATCCCTAGTGGGCCTCCCTATGGAACACCTTTATTCTCGGTTTCTATTTCGTTTGGCCCTTAGGAGATCCTTGGAAATCGGTGATGCTTTTTGGGCTACTTTTTGCTTTTGTGGTGGTGATCTGCAATGGATTTTGCGCTGACCTGGCTATGGACCCTCTTTTGAACCAAAATGATAAAAATCACTTGAAACGATGCAAATGTTGGAAAAAACTAGACCTACACTAAGTGTAGAAAATATCCTACACTTAAAAAGGATAGTCATGTAAATTCACATGATCTTGTTTCCAAAGACTTTTATCTGATTTTTAATTTGTTTTTTCTTTTATTCTCATCCTGTTCCTCACCTTCCTTCAATTTCAGATCTGAAATTTTTTAACTATAACCATTCTAAAGCCTTATTATTATCTTCTTCATCACCTCTCCTTCAATTTCAGATCTGAACTTTTATCTGTTTTTCAAAAAAATCTTTTATTCTCATCTTCTTCCTCACCTCTTCTTCAATTTCAGATCTGAATTTTTTTAGCTATAACCATTCTAAAACCTTATCATTATCACATAGACACAGCAAACAACTGAAAATTCGAAACCAATTTTGGTTTTTCAAAAACAAATGTACATATATAGTTTGGAGATTAAAATTGAGAAAATATTAAAGTTTGAGATGATGAGTTGGAACAACGGAGGCGGAGTACAGGCGAGCATCGGGCCTCCGGTGGTTAGAAAGACGCTGGCGCCGACCATACCTCCGTTTCGAAGGCCGACGAGAAGGAGGGCCCGAGTGGGAACGCGAATGGATGGTACGACAGCCGGGTGGAGGGAGACGGATGTGGCTGATGCAGACACCGGAGAGGGCCAGCTGTTTACAATGAAAATGAAAGTGCGATCCAACTTTATCAACAAGTTTAGTGGTTCTGCGTAGTACTTATGATGGGAAAATGGGGAGAATGCAGAAGGTTAAAGATGAAGACTAAAAAAGAAAAGAAATTTATTCATTGCATTTACCTAGGTGAAAAGATAACAAAATTACATTATAAACAAGTTTAGTTGTAGACTTTAAACCACTAATCTTGTTGATAAAGCTGAATCAAAAGATTTGCATCAACACCCATTTACATCCTCGTATTATTGCATTACATTTCCCCTTGGACCCTCTAGAAACACCACTAGGACACACCTTCCGTTTTGAGAAGGTATGGACTTCCAGTCCCACGTATAACAACCTTGTGCAAAAGACTGGAGCTATTGTTGCAATGAATCTTATATGTTTAAATTTTACTCCAAACATAAATTGTTCAAACGCTACTCCCGTGAATGGGATAGAAGGAATGAAGGTTGTAACTTCAAACAACTAAAAAGAATAGAAGACAAGCTTCAAGAACTCCATGATTTTTTCCTGTCGAACCCCTCCAATCACATTCTCCTTACCAACATTAACAACTGCCCTCTTAAATTCAATAAACTCCTACAATTCCAAAATGACTACTGGAAACAAAGGGCCAAAATCAGACATATCACTGGTTGTGATCGAAACCCCAAATATTTTCATTCCACTGCAAAAATTAGAAGCTACAAACAGTGAAACATGACCTTTCGCACTCATGATGGACTACGATCAAGAGTCAATATCCAATGCTATTACTCACGAGCTTCGAGCTTGGTTCACTAAAAACTTTCATCCCTCTATCTCAATGAATGACCTTGAAATTATACCGGCAATTATTTCTTCTAACGATAATGATATTCTCATAAAGCAACTTACCAATGCTGAAATTAAGGCAACAATTTTTGACCTCGCACTTGACAAAACCCCAAGTCCAGACGGTTCTCCTGTAGACATCTATCAAAAATATTGGAATATTATTGGAAATTCCTTAAGTTCTGCAATCAAAGCTTTTCTCAATTCAGGTCAACTCCTCAAAGATTGCAATCACTCCTTCATTGCTCTTTTACCTAAAGGTGATAACCCAATCTCCATCAATCACTTTCGCCCCATAAGCTTGTGAAACACGTCATATAAGATAATCACAAAAAATTATGGAAAATAGAGTTAAGTCTATCCTCCCAAAACTCATCAGCCCCCTTCAAGGCGCTTTTATTGAAGGACATCTTATCCAAGATAGAATTCTTGTTGCCCATGAGATTGTTAATTCTTTCCATAGGAAAAAAGGGAGAAATGTTGGATTGCTCTGAAACTTGATATGAAAAAAGCTTATGATAAACTAGACTAGAACTTTATTAAACACATTCTACTCAAATTTGGCTTCTACCAAAAATGGGTTGAGCTTATTATGACATGAATCTCCTCCTTATCTTACTATGTCCTTGTTAATAACCAACTTGGGGATGAATTTTCACCCTCGTGTGGCATACGTCAAGGTGACCCTATTGCTCCATTCCTCTTTATCATTGCTATGGAATTTTTTGCCCGAACCATTTATAATGAATGACAAACCCCTAACAAAAGGGTTGGTATCTACCTTATCTATAATGATATGTGTATTTCTTTTCTTAACTTCACAGATGATAGGATGATTCTAGCAAATGCAACCCAAACTAATGTTACCTATATAAGAAATTTTCTTGAGTATTTCTCGTCCAAGAGTGGATTGACTATAAATTATTACAAAATCTCACTTCAAGTATCTAATAATATCCCTCGCACTATAGCTTTGGCTCTATCTAGCATACTTCAAATTCAAATAACAACTAAAATGGAAACGTATTTTGGTATCCCTATTATTAGAGGAAGAGTTAATAATGATGTCTTTGTAGACTCACTTAATGCCCTTAAAAACAACTGTCAAAATGGAAAGCAAACTCCCTCTCCCAAGCCGGTCGTTCAGTTTTGATTCAATCCAATCTCCTATCTAAAGTAAACTACCTTGTGCAAAGCTTTCTCCTCCAAAAAGGCATATGTGAATCCATAGATAAAATTAATAACGAGTTCTTTTGGAACAAGAATATTGTGATTCATCACCCACTTATCAGCTCAGATAAAATTTGCAAACCTAAAAACAAGGAGGGCTAGACCTTTGCAAAGCAAAAGATAACAATATAGCCCTTCATGATGAAGATCTTATGGAAAATCTTGTTTGAGCGTCATAATATTTAGGTCAAGATTGTTTTTGAAAAATATATTGTCACAAATGAAATCCTGACCCTAAAGAAAAATCCCACCCAATCTTGACAATTTGGAAGGATGCTCAGTCTCTTGGATAAGTTTTAAGTCAATTCTTTTGGCAACTTGGTAATGGTGAGACTATCAAGTTTTGGACTGATAATTGGATTGAAGACTGTAATACGATTTCATACCTTATTCAGTCAAACATTGACTACAAAGTGGCAAATTTTAATACACCCAATAAAAAACTGGGACTTTGGTTATAACACCCCAGATTTGAGATCCTTTATAAGGATTAAAGTGCAACTCTTGTCAACAAGAGCTCTTCTTTTTCATGGTTCAAGTGAGAACAAATAACTCTAAAGTTAAGCGTGCTATGGAGGGAGTAGTATCAGGATGGGTGACCTCCTGGAAAGTCCCCGTGTTGGCATGAGATGTCGCTTCTAAGGCCTTGGGCCTTACAAATGGTATTAGAGCCGACTTTGGGTTACGAGTGGACTTGGCCTTGAGGGCGGTCGCTCGAACCAAAGGGTGATCTTTGGGCCTTGACGAGGTCGTCAAGGGTTGAAGTAGAGGTGATTGTAACACCCTGGATTTGTGATATTTTATAAGGATTAAAGTGCAACCCATATAAAAAAAGTTCTTCCTTTTCAGAGTTCAAGTCAAAGAACTCTAAAATTAAGCGTGTTAAGACGGGAGTAGTACTAGGATGTGTGACTTCATGGGAAGTCACGGAGTTGGCATGGGATAGAGCTTCTAAGGCCTTGGGCCTGACATTGGTAAGTTGTATGCCTTGATGAAGTTGTCAAGGGTATAAGTGGGGGTGATTGTAACACCCCATATTTGTGATCTTTTATAAGGATTAAAGTGCAACCCATATAAAGAAACTATTCTTTTTCAGGGTTCAAGTCAAAGAACTCTAAAGTTAAGCGTGCTAAGACGGGATCCAAATCACAAATTAAACAAAAACAAAAAAAGAGGCAAACTGACATTGAGAATTCCGTGCAAATCACAAACTGAACTAACAAAGGATCCAAATCAAATTAACGAAGTAGGGAGAGACAATAAATGAAATAATTATTCTGAAAAAGAAAAGCAAATCTGGACAAAAAAACAAATTCACGAACAAACCTAATTCGCGAACATGAAAAGATTCAAGAGGAATCAAAAGAACAAAGTCCGTACACAAATCAAAAGCAATGAATAGAAGAAGGAATCAAGAGAACGATTGAATACCTTGATCCATGACGACGAGAGTGAAGCAACAAGGTAAAGAAGCAGATCAACAATGGCGGACTTGAGAGGGAGAAGCAGATAGAGACGGCTGGAGAAGGAGGGCAAGAGTGGAAAAAAAAGTGGAAGAAATTACGAGTATGCCACCTTCCCATATTAAAACAAAGGTTAATATCAACCCTTTCATTAACTTGATCCAATAGTTGTGGAAGCTCCCCACTTTATACCCCAAAACCCCTCTCCATATGATCCAAACTTGATAACATCCATTTTGTCCATGTTTTAGGAGTCTAGTTGCATATTAGTTTAGATCATTTGCATGCATATTTTATATATTTTATTGTTAATTTTGCATTATTTTATATTCGGAGTCTACACTTGTACTTTTGTGATTTCAGGTATTCTAGGTATAATTTAAAGATGATTCATGGCTATTTTGGAAGGCAACAAATAAAAGAAATTAGAGTTGGACCGACACCCGAATTTTAGCAGCCCACGTGATCGGATTGCAAATTGAAGAAAGTGGGCCGGCCCACTACATGGTATGTTGCTAATTAGATTGAAGATGGATTGCACTTGATGACATGCCGAGGGGGAATCTTCAGAGGGGGTTTTGGTTTGACTTTTCAACGGGGGTTTTGATTTCTGGTGGATAAAGGAGAGGAGTTACGTACAGAGGGGAGGAGAGTTTTGCTTTTGAATTTAGGTTTAGTTTAGTTTAGTTTGCTTGCTTTAGTTTGGTTTCAGCTTCACCGCCGTACAGAGGGGTTGAATTTCAAGAAGGAATTGTTGGCTTTGTTTTGATTCGAATACGGTATTATCGTTCTAGCCTTAGATCAACTTGGATTATTTTTATCATTGAGATTATATTTTCTTATCTCCTATTTTTATTGAATAATTCATGTATGTTATTGGCTAGTTAAATCTTTTGATGTCTTCGATCATGCATAGCTAAATTCCTAGTTCTAAGGTTTTGGTGATCCCGACGATGCGTATGTAATTAGAATTATTTCTTTGCCTGAATTGAAATCTGAAACCTTGTTTGATTCAATCCTAGAGTTCTTAATGCAATTGATGAATGTCAATTAGGTTTCTATTAGGTTTGAGTCTAAAAGGAGATAACCTCAATAGATAATTCAGATATGGTATGAGTCTGAAAGGAGATTACTTTATTAGACTACTAGGAATTGAACCTGAGTGTTATTTGTGCGACAGCAACTTAATTCCTCTTGAGGATTAATAGACTATCGTAGATGTTCTAGGTTTGAGTTGGATTAGCGGAGCGCGACAGCGAATGTTATTTCAGTTTATTCCTAGACTCTAAGTGCGTTAAAGGGTTTGGATGAGATTAGCTCTGCGCGACAGCGATTGTTAGTTTAGTCCAGGCACATTTACTATCGTCTGAAAGGAGTTAGTAGATTACCTTAGATAGCCTACCTTCAAATAATTTAGACTAGATTCAGTGAAGTGTGATTTTATTTACTGTTGCATCGTTGCGGTGATCCTTAACCTTAGACACATTTATCCCACTGAATTTTTATCCTTTTTATTTGTTAGCTTAGTTATAGTTTTACCCAATCTCATATCTTTCCTGGCCTAGTTCACTGGTAGCATTTCAATTAATATTACATTGGTCTCTGTGGGATCGACACTTGACTACTACAACTGATCCCTTATACTTGCGGGTAGGTTTTAGCCACATCAAAACTCTAAATAATCAACTAGAAGGAAAGAGATTAAGGGTTTGTTCGGTATGATTGAGGCTTATTGGGGCTAAAGCTGAAGTAGGGACTGAATTGGGCTGAAGCTGATTGGAAGAATTTAAGGTGGGGGCTGAATTGAGTTGAGGCTGAAGCTGAGTCTGGTGGCTGAAACCTTAGGACTCGTTCGGTATCGATGACTTATCCCGACTTAATTTTAGATGAAAATTACAAAATTACCCTTAATCTAATTTTGTGAGGGGTATCATGTGCATTGATATTTTTTTCCCCAAATTTTGATTGTTTCTTCCTCAAAGTTGGTATAAGGATGATACTTTAGGTTTCGAACCCACCTCCACGTAGGGTTGTTCATCGGTCCAGAACCGAACCGAACAAAACCGAAATCGTGAAATTTTTGAACTGAAAACCGAACCGAATATAATAGGTTCGGTTCGGGTTCGGTTCGATTTCGGTTAAAACCGAACAATGAAAAATGTATGAACCGATTCTAAACCGAAAACCGAATAAAAACCGAAAAAACCGGACAGTTAAATCTAACTTCTAAAAACCGAAAAAAACCAAAAAAACTTGATTGAATAAGAAACTTAACGGCCATTTTCCCTGCAAAGTAACTGAGCAAGTGTTTGCTATTTTGCTAAGCAAAACCACAACCAAATCTAACTTCTAAGAATCAAACACCAATAGTCTCAAAACAATTAAACAAATACAAAGCTTAGTTCATGTCCTCACAAGATGAAGCATGACCATAAGTCCATAACCATTAATCGATTACTCCACAATCCATTAATCTAAATCCATTAATCTAATAATCCATGTCTTGAAAGTTGAAACAAGATCAAAACATAATTGAAGTCTTCAATGATCAATCAATCACTTCACATGTCTCCACTCTCCATCATAAGATCTGTTTTGGACGGAAAATGACCAATCGATCTCTTTCCGTTGATTTGAGGGGTAACAATAGTTAGGGTGATAAATCTACTCCGTTTGATGAGAATAAGTGATTACAAATGGTAGTTTTTGTGATGCAAGAGAGGAAGAAGAAGGTTACAACATGAATAGTCGAAGAAGACGAGATGGTCGGACCAGACTACAAGCGTCGGTCGGACTAAACAACGTTGGACAAGATAGAATATATAAAAATGAGAGTTTTGATGATGAGAGTACAAGTGGTTGCAGTAGAATGAAGTGTTGTAGAATGTCATAGAGTGTCCTTTGAGGCTTCTCCTAGAGCCTTATTTATACTTGCTTGATCCCTCCCTAAATGCTCTTGATCTCCCCTTAAATGCTCTTGATCTTCTCTTAAAGATGGTTGATTCCTTCCTTGATGGCTGAAATAATGCATATAGCCGTTGGAGATCTCAGAGTTGTTATAATAAAGGAGAAAATCTCGCTGGTCCGCTGCGTCCAGGAATCAGGCGACGGTCGCATGGCTCACGTCCGATGCGTCTGACGGGTCCGATGCGTCCGACGGTTGCGTCAGACAGTTGATGCTCATTGGACGAGTAGTCGATTTTCCGACCCCAACAATTGCCCCAAATTCATCTTAGTCATCGATGCAAGGCGGTGGATGAGATGAATTTCAAGTCTTCAAGGGAATCGTCCTTCAGTGATTTCAATTTGTCCGAACTCGTCCTGCTATGTAGATAGTCGATGAATTGATGTGATGTGACGTTGCTTGTGTAAAAGCTTTTGTCTTTGAAAGTGTTGAATTGAAGTTTTTAGCCATCGGGCGTTAACTCCGTAAATGTATATTGTATTGTACCACCGTTTGCGTAAAAGCTTTTGTTGGTGGGTCGTGTGTAAGTTGTAGCCGTGTGAGGCGTTAACTTTGTAAATGTGTACTGCACATGTTTGTGTATTTGTAGGTACCGTATGTAGGGTTTGTCACCCGTAATGTGTGTTAGTCATGACTCTATGCCGGGGAGGTAAGAAATATGTTTCTATTGCGTAAATGTAATAAGGTGTCTTAACCTTATGTAATGTGTAAGGCAGGCGGTGTGTCAACGTGCCTGTGTTATTCATCTCACCCGTGTTCCGATCGATCGTGTAAATGTAGTGTAAGCGCTTTTTGTGGATGACTGGATCCAACGTGTATGTTAAGGGTCGTCACCCGTATGTATGTAAATGTAACGCGACATGTCAAGTCGATTTGCTCGTAGTTGATTTTGATGTTGTCTTGTATTCGTCGCACTGAATAGATTCGTCATGTACCTTGTAGGATCAAAAAGACATAGTAGGATTTGGTGCTCGAGTTTATCGATAATCCTCATGTTAGCAATCAGGTTCATGTAATAGTATATAGCGAGAATATATTTAAAATTGAAATGACACGAATGTAATCGTAGGTCGACATGTAAAAGTCAAATTATTTTGTAATTCGAAAAGCGATAATCCAAAGATGCGATGAGTGCACATAGTAAATGATAATACGTAATAAATTACTTAGAAACGATATGGATGAAACCTATTGTCCCTTCGATGATGCGTCGTCCTTTCGGGTGCGTCTTCTTCGAGTCGAATTTGAGCCG
Organism: Rheum nobile; assembly: GCA_027886185.1. Taxonomy (NCBI): domain Eukaryota; kingdom Viridiplantae; phylum Streptophyta; class Magnoliopsida; order Caryophyllales; family Polygonaceae; genus Rheum; species Rheum nobile. The sequence continues at coordinate 3,039,424 of WOAB01000127.1, forward strand.
TTGCCTTAGCTTGGGCGTCTTCAAAGGTCTTACATGGGTACCTTGTGAGATCTTCGTAGAGATCGCCTTCTTTATCGAGTCCTTGGCGGAACGCTTCTATGGAGGTCGGGACGTCGCAATTGAGGATCCCAATTTTCTCCCGGATAAACCGCTTCAAGTAGTCCCTTGTCGTTTCGTCGTGCCCCTGTATGATCCGGTACAAGTCACTGGACTGTTTTTTGGGACATCGACCGCTAATGAACTGGATCTTGAATGTGTTGACCAAGTCAGCGAATGATGAGATAGACCCGTTCGTCAGATTGACGAACCATGTAAGGGCTGGTCCAACCAAAGTCGACCCGAATCCCTTGCACATGATAGCCTCGCGCGTCTCATGAGGGATTGGACATGCCATCAAATTTTGTTTGTAAATGGACACGTGGTCTTCTGGATCGCCTGAACCGTCGTAGTAAGTCATGTTTGAGATGACAAACGTTTTCGGCATTTCGACTGCATTGATTGCTTCCACGAAGGGTGAATCTTCAAAGCAGTTGTCGGATTCTTTTCAATGGGTCGAGGGGCGCCGGGGATTCTAGAGATCCTTTCGTCCACAACCCTAAAGTGCTCCTCAATTTGTTGCTTGATGAGATCATATAGGTTGGACTGGTCCGTCAGACACGGTCGTGTCGTCTGGTCTGATCGCGTCGTCAGATCTGGTCGCCTCGCTTGGTCGCCTATATTAAGGAGTCGACCTTGTCTTGAGTTTGAGATGTTGGACCTGATTTTTTCTCATATGGACTCATTTTGAAGAGTCAACTGTGCTATCTTGGCATCAGTTTGAGCTTTTTGGGCAGCCATCTCGATGATCTGGGCCTTTTGGAGATCTAGTGTTCTCCTCAATGAGTCGATCCCTTTTGAGAGGTCATCCATGGTGACTTGCCCCTGTCCTCCTTGCATGGCCACGAATTGGATGTGTTTGGATTAGGAAGTAGATGAATCACGATTATCTAACTATCGGCCCCATGGTGGGCGCCAAATTGTTTTGGACGGAAAATGACCAATCGATCTCTTTCCGTTGATTTGAGGGGTAACAATAGTTAGGGTGATAAATCTACTCCGTTTGATGAGAATAAGTGATTACAAATGGTAGTTTTTGTGATGCAAGAGAGGAAGAAGAAGGTTACAACATGAATAGTCGAAGAAGACGAGATGGTCGGACCAGACTACAAGCGTCGGTCGGACTAAACAATGTTGGACAAGATAGAATATATAAAAATGAGAGTTTTGATGATGAGAGTACAAGTGGTTGCAGTAGAATGAAGTGTTGTAGAATGTCGTAGAGTGTCCTTTGAGGCTTCTCCTAGAGCCTTATTTATACTTGCTTGATCCCTCCCTAAATGCTCTTGATCTCTCCTTAAATGCTCTTGATCTTCTCTTAAAGATGGTTGATTCCTTTCTTGATGGCTGAAATAATGCATATAGCCGTTGGAGATCTCGGAGTTGTTATAATAAAGGAGAAAATCTCGTTGGTCCGCTGCGTCTAGGAATCAGGCAACGGTCGCATGGCTCATGTCTGATGCGTCTGACGGGTCCGATGCATCCGATGGTTGCGTCAGACAGTTGGTTCACATTGGACGAGTAGTCGATTTTCTGACCCCAACAAGATCCAAAACCTAGAAAATGAACAAAGATTATATAGAATTAGAACTTTGTAAGATATACTTAAAAGGCCAATTCATTTAGCATAATATTAACTATACCTTTTTGCTTCTAAACAAATTGTAACTGAATCCTTTCTCTTGCATCATGACTTCAAACTTTCAAGTGGTTCATATCTAACAAACATATTAAGCCATTGGAAGTTTTTACCCCAAAAAATTAACAATTTGCAAAAGCATAAGCAATGAGAATATACTCAATATAGGATATACAATATGACTATACCTTCTACAACCTTCCGTGACTCGATATATTGATTGAGTTCATCCCATTCATTTTCCTTCTTGTCACGAGACCTTATATCTGCACGGATCCAGTCTTGTGTGCAAAGAAGTGTTTGAACCATCTAATCACAATAAGAAAGTAAATGATTAATATTTGTTAAATAAAAATACAAATGTAGCTAAATTTACATTACAAAGAGTTAAAGACTTTACCTCAAGGGACAATCTGCTTCGAAATTGATCAATAGTACGCCCTCCTGCACTAAAGGCTGATTCAGATGGAACTGTAGTGACGGGAATTGCTAACACATCACGAGCCATTCTAGCAAGAATTGGATATCGAATCCCATTCATTCTCCACCATGTCAAGACATCATAATCATTACAAATCATCTCATCTAAGAAGCGATCAAACTCAAATGCTTGTAGTGCACCAGCAGATACATCCTCATTAATCACATCAGAAGTGACGCCCTTCATAAACTCAGTATCAATAGGTGTAGACAAATCAGCTCTCTGTCTCATCATACTAGACCCAACATCAGAACTCGAACCCGGAGGAGCATACATGATTCTGTACTCATCAAATATCTCTCTTGCGGTACCCTTTAGTTGTAAGGCCAAAGCCAAACCTTTCTCTTCACCATATAAGCGTTGAAGTGCACATTTCAGTGTTTTGAACTTAAATGAAGGATCAAGTAAAATCCCAACAAAAACGAACACATTCATCTTCTCAATGCCATCCCAATACTTGTCACATTTCTTCTTCATTTGGGCAGCCATAGAATGACAAACTGGATCAATATTTTCCACTTTTTGATTCAATAAATGGACAATTGATCCAATGTGAAAATACAGATTATTCACTGTAACAGTAGCAGAACCAGACACTGAGTTTGTGAAATTATAGAAGTCTTTCAAGAAAATCACAATGACCTCAACCTTAGCCCACTCCTCTGCAGAAATGTGTCCTATATGCTGACCATCATCATCTTTTAGAGTTTCTAACCGAGGGAAAACCTGTTTAAACTTCAATGCAACATCTAACATAACATAAGTATAATTCCATCTAGTAGGAACATCAAATACCAATGTGCACTTGCTATCAATTTTCAGCTTTTGAGCTTCTTCTTTAAACCTTCGCATTCTACTTGGAAAGCTCCTAACAAACTTGACAACAGTTCTAACTTTATCAATGCAATCAATTTGCTCCTTTAAACCCTCCTTCACAATAAGATTAGCAATATGAGCAGCACACCTCATATGCAGATTCTTCCCACCATTTATGCTACTACCACTAGTTGAGACCATCTCTTGCAATTTCACACAAGCTAAATCATTAGCACTCGCATTGTCTACGGTCATTATAAATATCTTATCATTTAAATCCCACGACCTTAGACAATCCTCAACATCTCTAGCAATCTCATCAGCTTTATGTCCACTAATTGTACAAAAATTCAGAATTCTCTTTTGCAAATTCCAATCATTATCAATAAAATGAGCAGTCAAAGCCATATAATTCAGTGTCTGATTGGAAGTCCAAGTATCGGTTGTCAAACAAACTCTTTGACAGTTCTGCTGAAAAAACAGTTTCAACTTCTCCCGTTCCTCTGCATACATCTTACAAGCATCACGAGTGACAATAGAACGTGATGGCATTGTAAAGGTAGGGCATGCATATGTCATCATGTCTCTAAAAAGAAACTTTTGCACAAAATTAAATGGTATCTCTTCTCCAACAACCAATCTGCATAATTTTGTTCTCAACACCTCTAGATCTAGAACACTACTTGTCACCATGCAATTTCCAGCAACATCCATTTGTTGTAAATTAAGAGTAGTTTGAGTAGTACCTTTGGTCTGGTTGTCAGGATTCTCTTCACAAGTCTTCCAATGCTTACTCAGATTGGTGGTACCATTATTTTTTGAATGGGCTGCAAAGGTAAGTTTGCAAAATATGCATTCAGCTCTTACTGTTTCTCCTTTATTGTCCTTGATTTCCTTATAGGATTTCCAAAACGGAGCCCTTTTTCGCATCTTGATCTTCTTGCCTTTCTTGGACTTCGACTTAGAGTTTGAAGGAGCTCCCACTTCATCTTCTGCATTCTCAGCTGGGGATGGTGGAGGGTCATCAACATCAATATCCTTGTCAGGATCATGATCATCATCAATGGGAATAATGGGATCAAGCTCTAGTGAATTTTCAGATGCATGTGAAAGTAGCAATTCTCGTGACTCTTGTTGAGTGCTAGATGAGGGCATTGAATTTGACGTTGTATTTAGGCGCTTTCTTTTGGATTGAGAGCTCAACATCTGCATTAATAAAACACAAAAAAATGGTTTAACTGGCCAGCAAATTATTATTCAAAATCAAATACTCCAAACAAATGAACAATGACAGTTTTAAGTACTCACATTGGATGAATGTCTATCCGTGATTTAGTAGAGAAATCTAAGCAAGTTTATAATGGCACCAGGCACCTAGCACAAAAATTAGGGTCAGAGAAAATTTTTATAATGGCACCTGGTTATGCTAAAAAAATTATTTTCAGGTTTATGATATGGCAAATTCACCAGCAAATAATGACAGGATCATCTTGTGTAATTAATAAAAGAGCAAGGGAAAGAAAATTTCCGAAACTAAATTTGAGAATCAGATTCCACCATGATTTGTGTTCTAAACTCTCAATGTTTCTGCCTACCGAGCTAGCTTCGATTTCACGCCCTAATTCGTAATTCTCCCATGTATAATTACACCCTAAATTTGAGATTCCACCATGATTTGTGTTGTGAGATTTGATACATCTACCATTCCAGTAGAGGAGAATACATTCACATGAAAGATGATGTTTGATTTGCTGCTAAAATTAAGAAATAAGATTCCAATAATTGTTTTCTTCAATTCTATACAAACAAACAAGTTTGTGTAGAACTGTAGACCAACAACCAAATAAATAAGCTAGTTTTAATTTGAATATTCGTGGTGAGAGATCGTAAGAAAAACAATAATGATTTTACACAGAAACCAGACCTTGACCGCCGTAAGAGATGAGAGATCGTAAGAAGCAGCAAATCGTGGAAGATAGAAACAGGACGTCGGACGGAGCAGCAGTAGTCGCCAGACGAATATCAAAATCCGATCACCTTTGTGGTTTCGGGCGAATGTACGAGCAGCAGTAGTCGTGGAACATCGACACAGGACGCCGGACGGAGCAGCCAGAGATCGTAAGGGAAAAGAAGGAACGACGCCGGAGCAGGAGCAACAGTCGCCGGCCGGACGTGTAACACCCCCAAATAACCTCTTGAAAGTATTACCGCCAGTGACCTCAGACGTACTGTCCGATGTCACCCAAGACTTTTCCAGTTGATATAAATCATTAAACCACAGTTATGATACAACATATCATAACTTCCATTAAAACCAAGTCTCGGAATTACAACATAATTCCAAATACATCAAAATACATTATCAGAATTATTACAGCGGAAGTCTTAAATACAAAACATAATTAACACAGCGGAAGTCTTAAAATAACAACAAAACATCGTTCGCCTTTATAGTCGTTCTAGCCTTCTCGGATCCGCAATTTATCTGATGTGCCGAATCGAATGGATGACACCAGCCAACCATGCAGAGAACAATTACGGTTGGTTAGTCTAATTAAAGACCAAGCAAGGGGTACAAAGCAGAGTGGTTCGAGAGATCGTAACCGTTTACTATCATTGTCCCTCGAATAATAACCGACGGAATGATACATAACCCGGTACTTTCCCTGAATGAGTATCAAATAAGATATGCACTGAAGAGAAGACTCCCAAGGAAATGAGTCTTATCGGAAATATGACAAATGTTGGGAAACTGAAATAATCACAGAATCACAGTATCGCATACGAGCGATTTAAAAGTTATAACGAGCTTTCCTAGCTGCACTATCGCCTAGCTACACTACTCACCGAAGGTATATTAATTATGTGCGTCAAGAGCACTTATCTGATTTAATTCCAAAACTCACATCACGTTATAAGCTTTTATATCCACATCGCAGAGTCCAAGCCTCTATATCCACATCTCGGTTGGTCATGACCAGAAAGTTTGGCATAGGGTCTTGATCACCCTGTTATTTTCCAAGTTATAAAGAAACGAATGGACCTCACAAAATCCAAGCGTTCCTACGAATACTCGTGCTAACTAACAGTTCAACACAGTAATAGTCCACATCAAAGCCAACATGGCCAACATCATAAACATATATTTATACTAGCGTCGTTCTAGCAGATATACAACCTAGTATAATATCATCTTTTAATCAATTATATCTATAATAGCGTTGTTCTAGCAGATATACAACCTATTATAATATCATCTTTTAATCAATTATTAACAAAGTTTTTCCCAATGAACAATAAATCAGTAAATCATCCCAAATTAATTAACAACTAAACAATTGATAATTAATTGAAATATGGAATGATGAGCAAGAGCGAACCGCCACTTGTCTTAGATCCGCAGAAGCTTAAAGACGACGATGGGATTTCCGGGCTTGAAACAGGGACAGATCTGGCAACACAGATTCCTTCGGATCGACCCATAAAGAAATCCTAAGTTAGATTCAATATCTACATAATTGAATCTAAAAGAATAGGAAAAGAATCAAAGGAATCAAGCATCGCCCCAAGCCAAACACCCAAGAACACACACTCGAACAAGGCTCGCCGCGGGTGCGGTGGAGCTCTTACCGCGGGGTGCGGTGGTGTTACAGTGGCGAGCTCGCGACAGTGTTTTAATGGAGAAAACTCACCCAATCACTTTGTTTCCACTTTGATTCGTTCTTGGTTTGTTTTCTCAACACCTTAGGCTTGAATACCACTTAGGAGTACCTCTATCCAACACTCAAAGGGATTCGAACACCTTCACAACAAAGCTCAAGAGCTTGGTGCTTCAATGGAGATTTCAGAGGAGAAAAACAGAGGAAGATGACGCTCCTTCCCATTCTGATATCAACCCCTTTTATAGCCCAAAACGAGCCTCCTCTGAGGGAACAAGCAAGGAGACCAGGGGGCAAGGCTATGTGCCAACTTGGGCGGCCTAGGCCTGACATCCCCGGCGAAGTCAGCCGAGACTTATCGCGATGACGAAGAAGATGACGTTCACCGCGGGGTGCGGCAAGGGTGCGGTGGTGCCCAGTGACCGACTCACTTGTTTGGCTTTCACCGCGGGTGCGGCCACTTGACCGCGGGGTGCGGTCAAGGCCATTTTTCACCCTCTTGTCCGTTTTAAATCTTGGGTTAAATATCTTAACCACGGGTTAAATATATTCATACACGAACGACTATTTAACCTTGAACATACGTCAACTGTATTTTATATTACTCAGAAAAATATTACAGAGATCAAACAATTTACAGAATGTCCAAACCTTTCTAAAATTAATCCGACTTGTAATACAGGAGTTGGAAAAATTCCAAAATATCCTTATAAAATGAGGGATATTACAGGACGGAGGCGGATCTGGTAGCAGCGGCCAGCGGAGCAGCCAGCAGGAGAAGAGGCGCCGCCGCTAGGGTTTCTGAAGAGAGGAAGGGTCGAACTGAGTGTGGAAGGGAAATTAGTGATGGGAAATTGGGAAGGGAAATGGGAATTAGCTGAGTAAGAGTAAGTTAGGGTTTCGATTCGGTCCAAAACCGAAAAAACCGAAACCGTTGAACATCCCTACCTCCACGTACATAAAGCTTCACTAATCCAATTTAACCATGATCATAATAGTATTGAAATATAGATTAGCTTATGTGGGACTCGAACCCACATCCGCGTACCTAAAGCACATTGCTCTACCATTGAGCTAATAGGCTTGAAAGTTAATTCATGAAAAAACATCTACAACAACATAGTAGATGGTTAATACATGAATCCATTAATCTGTAATACTGAACTACTTATATAAAGCAATTTTTAAGCCTAAAATGTATATATATATATATCTCAGGTAGAAAATTATAGTGAATATCTTAGATATAGCATGAGCATTTAAGACTAGAAAAAACCCACATACCACTATTGATGCTTAGCTTCCACCACCCTTTCCACTAATTACTATTGCTCTATTTGGATGAAAGGAGTCACAGAAATGCCTACAACAAATCCACAATATTAGATAACTTCCAAACTAATGAAATCATGAAAAAGAAGAATTACTAAAGATCAGGATCAACACAATTGATCCACAATACTAGATAACTTCCTTACCTAAGGATAAGAGGCTAGGTCAAGAATTAAATCATAATTATAGATTTCATCATCATGTGATGTAAGGTCAGCACAATTGATCTCTATCATATCAGGATCATGAAAGGAGTAACAGAAATGCCTACAACAAATCCACAATATTAGATAACTTCCAAACTAATGAAATCATGAAAAAGAAGAATTACTAAAGATCAGGATCAACACAATTGATCCACAATACTAGATAACTTCCTTACCTAGGATAAGAGGCTAGGTCAAGAATTAAATCATAATTATAGATTTCATCATCATGTGATGTAAGGTCAGCACAATTGATCTCTATCACATCAGGATCAACTTGCTCAACAAAGAGGAGATAGCTAAAGCCCAACAACTCCAGATAATGCTCACAAGTATATAACAACAACTTGATATGTCATGTCATTGGTGATTCTAGAACACTAACTAACATACCCCGAATGGTTTGTCATGCATCATCTATCATTAACTCATAAGCATTCAATAGTTTCCACAAGGAAAATGGAGCAACTGATCAGGTTGGAGAGACAACACAGGTGTCAAGATCACAAAAAATCCTAGTAAGTTTATGCTCAATTCCTTGCTTATTATGCAGCTAATTTATGTGTATTATGCTTACAAAAAACCATAAAAACTAACTAGTGAAGGAATCGAGCAAAAAAAGGGAAGAACTGGTCTTTTTTTATCCTATTGACGAATCATATTGTAATAATATCAAAGCATACATCATATATGTAGTCCTTATATATTAGACCAAATAGACAAAAAGACACACTTCAGACCACCAAATTCAACCAAATGCGAGACAATAATAATCAATCAATTTTAAGAGTTGAGGGGTTCATGCACACGGCTAGCTAATAGTGGTGCACTGACAATACTAGGCAACATCTCATAATGTGCTAGATGATTGTAGCTGCTATGTCAGTTAGGGGCAGGGTTTCATTATAATGTTGAATCTATGTGCAAATCTTAATCTGTACTTCTATTTTATGTCCAGTTCTAGTTTTATGTTATTTTATCCTTGTCGGGGAGGGTCCTTTTCTTCTGCAATACATCATTCTAATGGATGAATATTGAGCAAAAGCTCGCACTCTGTTGTGATTTCTATTATTACTTTGAGTTTTACAGCAAGAATCATTATTCTATCACTTCACAGGTTGGGATTAACAAGCAGTGAAGAGCTCATAGAAGAGAAACTAGAAAAGCGGCAACTTAGGAAAGGTTTGCTACTAGAATATAAAAAGGATTCTGAAAGGGTATTTCTAGTTGTTGCTCAGAAACCAGATGGGAAGAAGAACTGGATGATGTATGATCAGGTTTTGATAAGAATACACCATAATCCTATTAGATAAGCTACTATGTGATGGAACCAAAATTATTTCTCCCTAACAAGAATGTAATTTCTTTTCTCTTATCAGATCTTTTATTTTTCTAATGGACAGAATGGTGTCTCAACTTCTATTAAACCACAACAGATAACCTACATTCAATCTCTAGAAGCATAAACAAATGCGAGACAATAATAACCAAATGCTTAGCAAACCCTAAAAGCCACAATTGACATATGTTCTTGAAGCTGAAATCAACTGTGATCTTCGAGCTCAGTTCAAGTATAAAAAGCCCTAGCAATGACGATTTGGTTAGCAAACCCTAGAAGCCAAAGATTCATAGAGAAGATGAGATGGAGGAGAATGAAACAAACCTGAACCCCATAAGCGATGGTCGAAAGCCTAGCTTCGAAGAAGGATGATATTCGAAAATCTTCGAAACCCTGAGTTACCGCTGATCTCGGCGAGGAGGAAGAAGTGCAAGGAGAAAGAAGCGCGAGGAGGAGACCCGTGAGAGGAGGAAGAACATCGAGAGGATGAAGATGAGAACCTGCAAATGTCGGGGAGAGAGAGGAAATGTCGGGGAGAGAGAGACGACAAATGTTAGAAATGAAATGGTAAGTAAGGGAGATAAGTCCAATAAGCTGGAAATGAAAGATGATATTTTCCCATGGATTTCAGCCCAAATAACCCGAGATCAGCCCCAATAAGTCGTTACCATACTGAACGGGCCTTTACCCCCCGCTTCAGCCATATGGGCTTACCGTCTCTGATCAACCCAAATAAGCCCCTCGTTCAGTCATACCGAACGGGCCCTACTTTGGAATGCAAGAAGGGAAGACTTAAATAGGAATGACTGAAAATCTATATAAAAAGTATTACTAAGAAGAAAGGATTAAGAAAAATTAAATAAAACCTCAATATGTGGCACTCCTATCGTGGTTTGAGCACTAGGAATGAAATTATTAAAAGTACATAATATATTAATGGAATTGTTTAAGAAAAATTAGAAAATTATCCAAAAATATAATAACTATAATTCAAAGTAGCAACATTAATTAAAGGTACATAAGTCCCATCAAGATAATCAACCCAAATTAGCAACTAATTATGATAAAATCTCGAATACATTGCACCAAACATAATCTTCGCACTTATTAATTGTAGAAACATACTAAAAAGACTAATTTCTTATAAGGAAGCCCAAATATAATCCCGTATTTTACAGGTCTCGAGTTCGATTCCTGTTGGAGGCGTGTAAGGGGACGCCAACGTTAGGAAGGATCTATCCTTCATGGGCCAGCAGTACCCTGGTCTGGACATAGAGAGACTCTGGCCGATCAAACATGCAATCAAGATATTATATCTTAATGACTAATAGTTTATGAGCATCGGGGGCAGTGCACGTGAGAACCATTACCTAAGAGAGAACTAAGAACACATAGGAGGCGTTCCCGCACTCGCACGCGTGTGTTCCCAGTGAACACGGTTGTTCATCACATTAGATCATAAATATTGATCACTGTATATAAGCGACGTTTATCACCTTACAACTAAAAAATACAGAATTCGATGGTGTTTCTATGCTTATGTTTGTGTTTTCTAAAGTCTCAAGTCTTATAAAAATGACCATTCAATGTTCATTGCATGTTTATTACACAAATCAATAATCTTCAATACGCAATCAAGTCTAAAGTAAGTAGAAAGACAAGTTTTTTTCTTGGATGCTTTTTGTGAAGCACATATAGGCATGAAAAAGTGATAAATATATAGGCGTAAGAGTAATGAAAATATAGGGAAAAAGTGATGAACATGCATGCATAAAAACTATGAATATCTAGCCATAAAGGTGATGAGCATCTTGGTATAGAAGTGGTGAACACTTATGCATAGAAGTGATGAACATCTAAGACGTGTTCAAAGCAAAAAATGGTGAACATATAGGAGAAAAGTGATAAACATGCATCCAAAAAACAATTATGAACATATATGTAGAAAAGTGGTGCATATCCGGGCAGGAAAGTGGTGATCATAATGTAAGACCCAAGGCGTTAGAAGCGTCATCCCATGCCAACCCGAGAACTTAGTAGGAGGTCACCCATCCTAGTACTACTCCCGCCCTAGCACGCTTAACTTCATAGTCTTTGTCCTCACTTGAACCATGAAAAAAAAAAGCTCTTCTTGACATGGACAACACTCTAATCCTTAGAAAGGATTACAAATCCGCGGTGTTACAATCACCCCCCTTAAACCCTTGACGACTTCGTCAAGGGCCAAAGACCGCCCTCTAGGTCGAGCGACCGTCCACCCGACCAAGCCCACTTGAACCAAAGTGGACTCTGATACCATTTTAAGACCCGAGGCCTTAGAAGCGTCATCCCATGCCAACTCGGAGACTTCCTAGGAGGTCACCCATCCTGGTACTACTCCCGCCCTAGCACGCTTAACTTCATAGCTCTTTGTCCTCACTTGAACCATGAAAAGGAAGAACTCTTGTTGACATGGGTAACACTCTAATCCTTAGAAAGGATTACAAATCCAGGGTGTTACACATCAAAGGAAAAAAGTGATGAACATCGAAAACATGCTCACATCGAAAAGTGATGAACGTATAGGAGAAAAGCGATGAATATGTATAAAAAACTGATGAACATCTAGGTAATTGTCGTGAACATCTAGGCATGAAAATGGTGAATATCTAAGGACATAAGTGATGAACATTGAAAATTTGTTCATAGCTTGAAGTGATGAACATATAAGAGAAAAACGATAAACATACATCTATAAAAAATTGATGAACATCTTGGTACAAAAGTAGTGAACATCTAGGCATGAAAAATGGCGAACATCTAAGGAAAAGTGATTAACATCGAAAATATGTTGACAGTGAGGCGTGCGCGGATTCCCTCTCTCCCCCCCAAAAAAAGCATATAGTACGAGAAAAATTCCGCACAATCGTTTTTTTAACCTTTTGATGAAAATCTAATATGGGTCGCTCGTTAATCCAATCTGGAGGGCTATAAATTATTCTTAGTTCTCTTCTAAATAATGGTTTTCATATGATCCATTCTATAATGAAGAATTTTAGATCTCTAATCTTCAAATCAATACCGTTACTTTTTATGTCCTACACCATCTAGTTATTCTCAAATTAATACTTTGTGCTCACTACGTGGTGACCAAGATGTAATTTTGGATGCATTTAATATATGGTAATATGGAGTGGTTGATGACTAATATGAGAATCTTTTTAATAATATAACCCTATATTTGACTAATATATGACATAATTTTTTTTCCAAATTGTACACTTTTTTAAAACTTATACCGAATATACGCTCGAATTCAAACTTATTACGAGAATAGGCTGGCTCATGGAGGTTTGGGGTAAGTCGCTGTACGGACAAGCGATTCTATCCGAACCACAACTTTAATTATTTTTTTTAAAAAAAAAGGTAGAGTCGCTGGCCTGGCCAGCGACTTTGCTTTATTTTTATTTTATTTTTACTTTTCAATATTAGTAAAAAAAAATTAAAAAAAATTGCAAAGTCGCTGGCCAGGCCAGCGACTCTCCTTTTTTTAAAAATAAAAAATTAAAGTTGTGGTTCGGATAGAATCGCTTGTCCATACAACGACTTTATTTAGGTAAGTCGCTTGTCCGTACAGCGACTTACCCCAAACCTCCATGAACCAGCCTATTCTCATAATAAGTTTGAATCCAAACGTATATTCGGTATAAGTTTTAAAAAAGTGTATAGTTTGGAAAAAAATTCTATATGACATACTAAATTTGATATTGCTATTTCACCGATTCGGTTAGGATCCTACGATCAGATTTTGCACCCTCTTATGATATAATCCAAGATCCCGATCATAATAAACTTGCTCATACCGGCTCATATCAATATCAATTAATGGACCCTAAATAGTAGTCAAATGTACAATATTATAGTGCTTCAAGTAAATTGCTCGCAAAGATGGTAAAATATGTACATACACATCAACGAATGCCTCCAAGAACGTACTTCGGAGGGTAAAATTAAAAAAACGTTTATATTGGAAACTTAAAAGATATTTGACAGCTGACTAATTAATCACATACAATAACGAAAAATATAATGTTATAGCGAGATACGATCCTGTGCCAAGCAAGGATCGTAGGGCATCCGATGCGCTGCAGACCAGCTTGTTATCATGATAAGAGCAAACTTTTTTCCTGAATGCACAAACAATATTTGAAGGTAAAAAACACTTGACAAATCAATTAATTCATATAATATATATATATGTATGATTAAATGGACGACCTTGAGGAGCAAAATGTGATGGCGTAATCGGGAGCGGCGCAAGTGAAGATACTAGTGGGGTCGTCGTAGGCGTAGCTATAAGCGGTGGGGCAAGCGTTCTTGAACTTCTTGGAGTAGTCGGTTGGCTGGCAGACCACGGGGCCACCGTAGGCCCCCCTGCAGCAGTACTGGTCGGTGTTGAACACGTCGCACGCGCTTCTACAGGCCACGGTCTCCCCGCCCGCCCTCAGCTGCAGCTCCGACGGGCAGCTCTTCCTGAGGTCGGACACGCACCCCGCGGCCGTGCAGTTCCCCTGGCCTTTGATCGGGGCCACGGTGACCGGGACGTTGAAGCCGTCGACGAGGCTGACGTCGTAGAAGTCCGTGGTGGTGGTCCCCAGGGTGAATTCGGCCAGCGTGGCAGGGGGCTCCCCGGACGCCTTGCACTGGAGGTCTGTCCCGCACCTGCCCGTTAGGCATGTCCCGTTCCCGGACCCGTCGAAGTTGCAACCGGTCCGGCCCCAGATCCGGCCCGACCACCCCACCGGGGCCGTGAATACCCGTGACTGCCCCGCTTTTAGCGTAAACCCGCCGCCTCCGAAGCTGTCGCCCGGGGTGATGGCCGGCCAGATTGTTTCCTTGCAGTTGTTTACTATGGTGAACACCCTAGATGACTCTGACAATCTCCCCCCTGCAGACATTCATTACCCTCAGCTTTATATTATAAACATGCCCCTTTACTTTTAAATGGGCGGGGGGCCACACGGATATCCTAATGTTGGCCTTATTTGTGAGATATCTATATATGATATGGAGACCAAATGAGACATTATATTAGGCCCTGAAAGAACCTCAAAATCTGTAGTTGAGAACGAGAACGAGAACGAGATGACAAGAGAAAATTAATTGGATTACCTGAAGAAAGGGCGATTAGAAAGATGATAAGTGATAGCAGAAGGTTTGGACGTGCAACCATTTTTATTGGAATAGCTAGCTTAGAGATTGAATTATAGAGAGGAAATTTTGATTCATTACACTGCATATGATGATTATGATATGAGAAGGTAAAAGGGGAGAACTTATACAAGGAGGGCAAACGTGAAATTAATTAGTGATTGCAAAGGCAAATCCCGTCCTGGAGGCGATTCCTTTTCCAAACCCTAACCCGCAAGTTGTCTCTGTCATCTTCCATCTTTACAAGTTGTTCTCGATTCTTTCACCTTTTTGCACTTCCGAATCCAAAAGAGACTTGATTCTGTGAAGACACAAAAAAGGACACTAGAATCTTCTTGTATTTGAACAAGATGATAGTGCGGCTCAACTAGCTAGGAGGAGCACGGGAACAGTTTAAATCTTAGGAGGGAGAAAGACATCCAGACCAGACCAGACCTGACCTTACCTGACCTTTGGAGGTTTCAAAGTGATTGCTCGACAAGGAGGGTTTTGCTGCCCAGAAATCATGTTTCTCTGTAATTTTTGTAGTTTCCATGTTAAGATGGATTTGATTCTGGGGAAGGAAACCGCTGAAATCTATACAAAGCGGAGTGACGGATGAGAACGCCGCATGGCTGTGTCCCGTGTTAGGTGGTTTAGGGTTGTGTCACGAGACTTGGTTTCAGCTTGCACTATCAGTAGTTAAGCTGATTTGTCAGAATTAGATAGTTTTAAATGTTATTTAATCCGAGTCAGAAGTTGTTCTAATTAAGGTTTTACATGAATTATGAGAATAGCATGGCCCAGCTCAAAAGTTTCCATAGATCGGAAGGAGTATAACACTAGTAGGTATAAGTCTCTTGGGGCACAAAATAAGAAAAAGAAGTGACCACTTCGACAATTTCAGGACGTTCAACTTCAGTTCATAACATAAGTGCAAGTTTTGGGACACTGTTATACTACAACCTCTCAACATGAGATCTACGACCATGTACAGAAAACGTTCATTTAAAGATAAACAAGACTACAAAGGTATAGGCCAACCAAGGGAAAATAACCACTCATTGCTGATTGAAACTTATTTCGGTTTGTCAGACAGGTGAATGCGGTGAGTGTGAGAAGAATACGATAGCAGTTTAGCCGCCACAGCAAGATCCACAGGCAGGAAGGGAGTCTAGAAATATTGGTGGAAAAATGTCAATCAATAGGAAGCCAGAAAGTTTGTTCACTGATACAATGTGTAGACAAAAAAGATTTCAACTTACTGTGGTTGGCATTGCGAATGTCATTTAATCCTCGAACATTGTCTAATCCACGGGAAGGACCACCTGGGCCACCACCATAAGGGCCCCTCCCTCCACCAGGCCCACCACCACCCCACTTCTTGCTAGAACCCGAGCCTTTTTTGTATGCATCAGATTTCTCCATCTGCCACCAGAAAGCAGAGTCAAACTAACAAACAATGAATGAATGATTGAAAGGAGCACATGATTCACCTTTCAGAACTCCTGAAGTGAAAAAGAGTAATATAAAAGCATATATCTTCCTACCGAGAACATTGTCAGAAAGAAAACTTGAATGAAATTGATAATCATGGAGAAAAAATCAGTGATTGTCTTCAAGCGCCAAAATGATGGCTTTGATTTCACCACACCTGTAATAAAGAAAAAAAAGGATCAAAAATACAAGTGGCTAGAACCAGTTGATGGAAAAGTACCTCGATGTAGTTCTTGCAGAAATTCAATGTGTGGGGTGTCAGTAGATGCATAGGCATATTAAGCTCTTAAAGGAGCCAGATAAATCTTTGCAAAGTGCACTGCATAATTGATATTTCTATTTGCAAAGTAGTAATTTCAGTACACATCTAGAGCAAACAAAGTGTACCTATAAGTATGCTATAAATTTTCCACAGCACCAAAATTAAAATTGTAGCCAGAAGAAGATAATAAGTCCAATAAGCCAAGCAAGCAAATTTAGGAGCAATAATATCACAACTAAGGGAGTTTGGCTGTGGTTCCGAAGTCTAAATTTGTATTTTTGCCTTCCCCTCACTAGCTCTAATCACACAAAAAATCGCCAGGACTTGCATCATTGTGAGAAGTATACATGACTTGAATCGATATTCAGGTAACAAGGCCAAACATAAGCCTTATTATTTCCTCAAAATGAAATTTCGGTATATTAACACATATTTGTGAGAAAGCTGCCTGAAGCACACAAGCTCTTTATATTATAACACAGTAACCTCGTCCCAGATGGGAAATGAACATCTATAATGTCGAGCTTGAGAAATTGGATACCCGGGGAATATTACCACAAACACTTTTCCTATAATTATCAATCCATATTGCACGCCCAACTCTTCTGCACAGGAAACATTCACTTACCTAACAATATTGCCTCGGTTAACCTAACGGGGCAATTTGATTCAATTATAGCAAAATCGACGGGCAGTAACAGCTAAGCAGGCACGAACAAGGTAAGATCTACGAAACAGTTGAGACAATTATAAAACAGATTGGGCAAATTCGATCTTTTTCTATTGATAAAAAAACCCTAACGCCAAAATTCAAGCAAAAGCGAAGCCAACCTCATCAAGCAGCGGTCTCAATTTCCACTAAACCGCCGATATCAGACCAATTGAACGAAATATTGAAGTCCAAAAAAAAAGGCATTATTACAATAGATTTCGCAATCAAGGGCCTAAACAAGCAACAATCAGATCGCAATAACAATTTGGAAAAATAGACCTAAAACAGACTATAAAACAAGATCAATTCAATCGCACAAGAGAAAAAGGAAAGAAAAAGCACGAACCTCTTTCAACGTACGCCATGGGATGCCCACGAGAGAAGTCCACGGAGTCTTCGCGCGATATCGGACATTGAGAGCGGAGAGGAGGACTATTTTAGTTAGTACTAGAAGGTCGCGGTCACATGTAATTTATGACGTGGCGGGAGAAGATTGGTCACGTTATTTCAGTGATCCAATAGATGATGGACACGTTGTACATCCACGTTTACAGAAGAGCATGCTTCAAATAAACAAGCGATGTTACGGGCCTACGGCCCATTCTTGATTAGGGCCGGTCATCTTGGTCCACGTTTTAGGCGGCAAACTGCAACAGAAGGATGATTACCCGCGGACGCTTATCCCCGAATAGTGAGATTTGAGAATGCCTGTTTTCATTAAATTACAGTATAATATTTACAAACAAGTAAAAGTACCGGGGCCGGCCAATGAATATTATAAGGCTGTTGTTATATGCATTACGTTTTTTGATGTTTCGCATTATAAAATACTACGCCAAACTATTGCGTACGCTATATATCGGTGTAGAAGGCAAATTTCAACCAAATACGTATGAATTTTTTTAAAAAATATAAAACATCTACGCAAGGATCTTGCGTACGCAAGATCCTGGCGTAGAGCTATTTAAAAAAAAATTAAAACGCACTACGCAAGATTCTGACGTACACGCTAATTAGGTTATATGTGCCGAGCGAGGCCCTTCTTCTTCTTCCTTCCGGCGGCGGCGGCGATCGATTTCGATTTTCCGGCGGCAGCGGCGATCGATTTTGATTTTTCGGCGGCTCGATTTTCCTCTCTCTTCCTCCTCTGTTCTTCCTCCCTCTGATTTTCCTCTCAATCCTTCTCTTTCCATCCAAAAAATGAGCTCACCGAGCTATGGTGGTGGAGCGGCGACGGATGCTGGTGGCGCGACGGTGGAGCAGGTTTCGGCGGCCGCGGCTGGTGGTGGCAGCGAATTCCATGGCGGCGTCGAGGCTGGTGGTGGTGGTGGCGGCGGCGGTGAGGCTGTTGGTGGTGGCGTGACGGTGGGGCAGGAGGTGGCGGACGCGGCTGGTGGTGGCGGAGCTGGTGGTGGTGGCGGTGTGGTTGGTGGTGTCGACGTTCGAGGGCGTCGGACCGGTGGCGTTCGTACCCGTGGTCGTGGAGTGTCCACTTCGGCTCCAGACGAGACGCCTGTCGGGACAGGACGAGGAGGAGGTTTACGACAGGTAAATTAAATTTGGCGTTAAATTTGGACTTTCATTAGACGTTAAATTGGGTTGAAATTATAATTTATATTTGAACTTTCATTAGACGTTAATTTGGATTGAATATGTCTGAAATGTTTAGATAATTATTTGGATTTGAAATTATAAGTGCATATCTATAGATAATTATTTGGGTTGAATTTGGATTGAATATGCCTGAAATGTTTAGATAATTATTTGAGTTAAAATTATAAGTGCATATCTATAGATAATTATTTGGGTTGAATTTGGATTGAATATGCCTGAATTGTTTAGATTACATTGAATGAAATAGAATAATATCTATAGATATGCACTTATAAATTTCGATTAGATCTATTTCAAATATTATTGAATTTTTTAGATATAAATCAACTCATGTAATGATAGTATGTATTTTTCGGTATTTTATTTTAATATTTAATAAATATAAATGTTTAGATTTAATTAATTCCTTGAAAATATTCTAATTAATATAAATGTTTTGTAAAAATTGAAAATATTCTAATTAATTTAATATCAATGAAAATGAAAGTAATTTGTATTCAATATAAAACATATACTCCCTCCGTCCCATAATATAAGCTATATTTTCCATTTCGGGCGTCCCAAAAAGTTCACCACATTTACTTTTCTTTCTATTTATATCCATAAATATTTCCCATATTACCCTCCTAAATTTTTTACATTTGCCCAATCTATCCTATCATATTTTGTTTTATTCTCACCCCTTACCTACCCACATCATTACATTTATTACTCTCCCTCCCCCCATAAATCACTCTCTCTCCCATAACTCTCTCTCTCTCACACACTCACCAGAAATCACTCTCTGAATGCCCTCTCTCTCGAACTCTCTAATCTCTCATCTGCCCTCTCTCTCACACTCAAACCCTAATCTCTCTCTCTCACACTCAAACCCTAATCTCATTTGCAGTCTCACCGCTCTCATCTGCCCTCTCTCTCACACTCACACTCAAACCCTAATCTCTCTCTCTCACACTCAAACCCTAATCTTTAGAGCTCGTTGTGGGTGGATCTTGGTTTCTGGATCTTGTCTCCTCTTCTTCATCATCTTTGGATCTTGGTTTGTTGATATTTGTGGGTGGATCTTGGTTTCTGAATCTCGTCTCCTCTTCTTCATCATCTTTGGATCTTGGTTTGTTGATATTTATGGGTGGATCTTGATTTCTGGATCTCGTCTCCTCTTCTTCATCATCTTTGGATCTCATCTCCTCTTCTTCATCATCTCTGGATTGTGTCTTCTAGATCTTGGTTTCTGAGAATGAGCTTCCATTGGAAAACGAGCTCTGAAGATGGCATGGCGCCCCCGAAGCAGAAGAAACCTCCTTCTGTCTGCTCTCAATACCCTAAGTGTGAATGGGGAAAGCAGTGCCAAGGAGTTCACAACTTCAGTCCCCATTACTCCGAAGATACTGTTGAGGGTGGATGTGCTCCGATGGCCAAGCTGGATGAAGAAGTTGTAGATCAGCCCTCCAAGTCCCCGGAGAAAGGAGGGCCCTCTAGAAAAAATACCCCACCTGAGGTTGAGATTATTATAATCTCTGATGATGAATCCGATGGTTGACTTCTAAACTCTGTCCTCTGTTGATTGCATGTTCAATTTGGTTACTCTATTGCTGTTGATTTTGATTGCATGTTTAATTTGTATCATCTATTTGCATGGATGAATTTTACTCTGTTGTTGTTGATTTTTACTTTGTTGCTGTTGTTGTATGCATGTTCTGGATGCTTTGGTTATCTGATGTTGTTGTATGCATGCTCTGGATGTTGATGTTTTTAGACATTTCTGTTGCTGTTGTTGTATGCATGCTCTGGTTATGCTGTTGACCTCTATTGTTGTCTTGTTTATCATGTTAAGGCCCCTTTTATAAGCATGATTACCTGGTTTCTGTCTTGTAGATGTAAAATCTGCAAATGCTCTTGTTCATTAATCTACTTGGTTTCTGTCTTGTTCATTGATCTGCAAATGCTCTTATAATTACCTGGTTTCTGATGTTGTTATGTTAGTGTTGTGTAAATGGCCTTGTGTCAGTGATGCTTGGGGACATCTAAGTTTCTGTATTGATAATCAACGATGAAGTCTTTGAATACTGAGATGCATGCTCATGTAAATTGACTATATTAAGTTGCCATAAGAAACCAATTTATATTGACTGAATGTGGCTTATGGGTATGTTAGTGTTGTCAAAATGTAGTCGTGTCAGTGATGATTGGGGACAACTGAGATTATAAGTCTATAATCAAGGATGAAGTCTTCTTAAAATGAGATGCAACTTCATGTAATTCACTGCATTAATGTCCTATGAGAAACCGGTTGATATGACTGAATGAGGCTTATGGTATTCTTAGTTTTTGTCAATGGGCTTGTGTCAGTGATGATTGGGGACATCTGAGATTAAATTGTTAAATGTTTCTTAGGTTATAAAGGTTGTTTTTATTGTTTGACTTTTGATGTTTAGTGATGTCAGTGATGAACTTGCATGATTACAAGACTTATAATGTTCATTCATGCTTACAAAAGATGCTTTTAAGATTTCATGCTTTTAAGATTTACTATGTTCCTGCATGATTACAAAATATAGTGATGTGCAAAACATTTGCTATGTACTTGCATGCTTACAAAACATTTGCTGTGCAAAACATTTGATATTATTGTCTAGACTAGCAAAATATTTGCTAGTCTAGACAATAATATCCTATTCTTCTTCTTGAGTTTCTTCTTCTATATAAGCTGATGTTCCTTCTTCTCTGTGTTGCTGTGCATTTGATGGACCTGCTTCTGCTTGCATTCCTTGTGCACCGCCATGAACAATGCCCCATGCTTCCATAACTGCCCACATTGGTGCATGAACTTCTCTTGGCAGAATTCCTTGAGCTTCCAATCTCTTTTTATTATTATGTGGAACATCATAATCATTGCCCCCCTTTTCTTTTGAGTATTTCATTCATAACATATTGTAATGTCATCCACACATTACTTAATGTTTTAGAGTCTAGTTCATAAAATGCTTCATGAACTGCATCTAACATGTGATCATTCTTAGGCATCTTTTTGTGCATCGGTGATTGAATGCTCCTAAAAAATCCTAGATCTAATATGTTTAAATCAGGGCTATTAGGTGGTTGTTGAGTCAAAATAAATGTAAATCCTTCCTCTTGATATACCTGCTGCCATTCTGCATCATGTTGAGTTATATGAGCTTTTGCATTGTCCTGTTGTATAAATATCACCTTGTGATGTCCATCTTGTGGCCACTTTGCCTTGATTGCTGGAACTATTTGGTTGATTAACATACTCCTTGTCACCTTCTTGTTTACTGATTCAACTAGCTTGGTCACCAATGTCCCCTTTTGTTTGTTTTTTGATGATCTCTTTGCTGGCTCTGTGTATGTGAATGGAAAAATACCAATTTTTCCATCAAAGGTACATTGCCCTTCTGAATTGAACCTTGGTCTAGCTACTGCAGCAGTGAACATTACTTTTGGAATGAACTTGCTTGAACTAGCTGCTCTGTATTTGCCTTTCTCATGTTGTGCTAGATAGACCCTGTGTGACTTCTTGCTCAAATAAAACCATTTCTCATCCAAATGAACAAAGTCATACATTGGATAATATTGTCTCTTTGTTTCTGTTGTATCACCTTGTAGTAGCCTTAGCACCCAATACAGTCTTGTCACTTTGTTGTTGTCATTCAATCCTGGATGGAGTGGATTTGTGTGTGGCTTGATTTCTCCCCTCTTGATCATTCTATGAGCTGTGCTCTTTGATATGTTAAGGTTGCTTGCTAAATCTCTGATGCATGATCTCTCCCCCATATTCAGATTTGTAATAGACTCAACTGATACCTGAACTCTCTTTCTACCTGAGTTATGATATTTTGATGTGAGATTGTATATTTGGTTTGCATCCCTCTGTCTCTTGCCTATGCTCCATATGTTGCTTATGCACCATCTTGATACATTAAATTGTGATGCAGCAGCATTCATTGCACCATGTTGTAGCTTTCCATTTACTGATTTGGCTACAAGCCACACCAAAATGTTCATTCTTTGTTCACTGCTGAGCCTGCTTCTGTTTGTCTGGTGATGACTTGTTGCCTCACTGTGATGCTCTGTTTCTGCATGAATTGTTGCCTCTGTTGCCTCTGTTTCTGGTTCTTGGTTGAGATCAAAGAGAACTTCATCTTCTTCCATGTCCCCAACTGACTGGTTGAGATCAAATAGAACTTTATCTTCTTCCATTTCTTTATCATCAGTCAGAAAATCATGTAGATGGTCTGCATCATCATGTGGAAACAGAGCTGGAATATTAAGATTAAAGTCTGAAGACATAGGAGCAGGTAGTGATGCTGTTGTGAAACTTAAATGCTTTTGAACAGAGATGAAATGGTGTTTTTTGGAGAGAATATGTAAGAGTTACAGTGATGTAGAGTAAATGGTTGGTTTTGCAGTGAATATGTAAGGGTTTAGCTGAGAATTGGCAATTCGTGTGATCCTAATCCTGTGTTTCTATTGGTTGTAAATATCAACCATGGGATTTGCAGGGAATATGTATGGGTTTAGCTTAATTGTCCCCAGTTGTCAAGTTCAGTCCCTTGTAATTTTGATGTACTTTTCTGAGCAACTGTTGTACTTGTCCTGAGCAACTCTTTCTCCTTAATAATAGTGCAAAATTTCAAATGTTGCTTATATATTAGGACAGATGGAGTATAATGAAAATGAAAAGAAAGTAAAACAGAAGAGAAAATGTTGTAATTTTTAAAAAAGTAGAAATGAAATAATGAAATAAATAGTTAATAATTTGTAATTCAATATAAAACAAATATTTATAGTAAGTTTTTGAATATATTTTTTCCAAAATTTGTAAAAGGCGGTACAGCAGTCGTTGCATTCCGTTCGACAGTCGTACAAAGGCTCTCGTCGATTGGGACAGCGACGGGTCACAGGGTCGGCCCGACGCGGTGACGGAGGTACGGCGGATTTGGGTCCGTGACTGGATGTTGCCTAGCCAGACGATGCACCTATGTCTGATCATGAGGACGATAGTAGTGACACGTCCATGCCCGACGTCGCCGCCGCCGCCGCCGACGTTTTCGACGAGGAGGCATTGATATTTGCCTTGGAGCGGGATTACGCCGAGGGCATCGAGCCCCCTTCCGTCTCGACGGCCGAGGATTTGGCGAGAGACGATACGCCTTCCTCCCCCATCCGTGAGCCAGCGGGACCCGTTCCCGAGGCAGTGACCCCTCCTCCTCACGTGGCAGATGCGGATCCCGAGGGGGGTGCGTCGGAGGAGGCATGGATGCCAGGAGGTCTTCGGTCCCGCAGTCTATTGGGGACATACCCGACGCATGTCGCTGCCATTATTTGAACACATATAGAGCGACTTACGCATGACCCTCCCTTATCACCTATGGATCCCGATCTGGTACGTATTTTATCAGATATTTAAATAATAAAAAAATTAATAAAATATGTAATATTTTAATTAATCCCGATCTGTTACATATTGGGTTTCAGCTGAGGAAGATACTGAAGCCGTACACCCGCCACCCTCATTTCTCCGCGATCCACGAGTTCCAGAGGCAGGACCCGGATTCGTGGTGGCCGCTTGCACAGCGGAGCGGCATCACATCCTTGGGGTCCCTGGAGTTCCGTCGGATGGACCCCGTGCTGATATCGGCGTTTGTGGAGCGGTGGCATCCGGAGACGAACTCCTTCCATTTTCCGTGGGGGGAGATCACGATCACACTCCACGACGTCTTCCATATTTTGGAGATCCCCATCGATGGGACGGCGGTGGTATCGAATATGCCCGACGACGAGATACTTACCGCTGCAACGGAGATGCTTGGGATTGATGTATCTGTCGTCTCGCAGATGGCATCAAGTAATAATTTTTATACCTATTTATCATTTATTTAATATATTTTAATTAAAATGTTGTTGAAATCATCGTATTTGGTTTTATTTTATTTTTCCAGGTGGTGTCTTTGCGATCAATAAAACGTTGAAGAATCGTTGTGTCTTAATATGTCGAACGGCCCAAAGGTATATATATTTGTAGTTTTATTAATATTAGGATTTTTAGGGTATTTTTTATACATTTTATAATTAAATTAATGTTACTAATCTCAGGAACGAGCGTCTTATTGTTTCGATGTACTTGCTCATGCTATTGGGCAGTACCGTCTTCACAGACAAGTCAGGGTAGAAGGTGAAGGCGAAGTATCTGTCGCTCCTCCTTGATCACAACCGCACCGGCCGTTATGCCTGGGGTGTTGGACAACACATCTCTATTGTCCAACAACTCTTCCGCTAGATGCATTCGAACCATAGGGTAATAATGCTCTTCGTACCCCAACAGTACAGCTAGTGACCGATATCCACAATGCCCATCCAGAATTACATATTTTGCCTCCTTAATGTATAGGAACCAGAAGTAATTCACATTCTTAACCCCAAAGTTCACCCCCATATAAGTAATGGGTTGGTCAGGGAACTGTGATCCAGACGCTTCACTTTTATCCTTTCTAGGACGGCCACGACCCCTACCTTGGGTTCCATTCTCATTCTCCTTCTCCTTTTTTTATCTCTTTCTCTTTCTCCTTCTCATACTCCTCTAACTCGGCCATTCTATTCTCAAACAAGCTCGGCTCCCTCTTGGTGGAATACTTTGTGGAACCCTTCGGCCTTCCTTTGGAAACGATACCCGTCGGCTCCAACAACAAAGATTCATGCGGATGCTCCAAGTCATGGAACAGGTCGGTGACTTGCACTAACGTGGATTTTTCAAGGATTCCATCTTTCTCCTTCTTGTACAATTCCTCGAGTCTCAGCTGTGGAATAGACATTGTTGCATGCTCCTCAATGGTGTCATCACGATAACTCTTATCCCATTCCAGCTGCCTCCAGAAGCAGTGGATCTCACTCGGCATGATCTGCCTCTTATCAACAATAGCCTCCCCAATCTCATGGATACACGGCACGTCTTGGCATTCTTTCATCCAGTAATCGTTGCACTCCTCGTTGAAATCATCTATCTCTAACTGCTTATACATATCGAACAACTTCCTTAAGCCCCTTTCCGACACTTTGTAGAACAACTTCGTAAACACCCTTCTCATTTCTAGCGGCACCTGGTTGAAACAATTTGTTTTTTTGACCCGTGACATCTCCATGCTCGCCCTCACCTGCCCGATTTGACCTTCGATTGCATGGTGGATCCTCAATACCATCCTGTTAAAACCACCAAACACTAGAATCCACAATATCCTTCAACACCCTATGCATACCCTCAACCCTATCAAAACAAAAAAAAATGCATAGTGCTAGTAAGAAAGTATGACACCGAGCCCTAGGCCCAATAAACATCCCAGAAAAATGAAAAGTGATACATACCTATTTGAAGTCCTCGTGAAGAAGTGAAGATGATGATCTGTCCACGCTCTGACTATGTTTTCCTTGTAAGGATTCAACCACTGTTTCTCAAGGTATCCAACAAGGCCGCTCTTCCACGATTTCCTAAGTTTTTGGAGCCTCTCTTCGTAGCTTTCCTCCGTGGTTGAACACCAAAGTCCCCAACATTGGCCGCAAAAGTTGCTGACTCTTTTCGAATCCTTCAAGATTGGATTAGCATATGCCTCGATGTTGTGTTTGATATGCACCCAACACAAAAGGTATTTAACCCGATCTTTGAAAACTATCCGAATTGCATTGATGAGGGCCTTCTCTCGATCAGTCATTATGGCCGTCAGCATTACTCCCGCCTCTTGAAACAAATACAGAAGCTTTTGCATTATGAATCCGTAATGCAAACCATCTTCCTCTCGCGTAAATGCATAGGCGATGTTGAACGTCTTGTTAGTGCATGTAAAACCGACAATCTCCACAAGAGGCATGTTATACCTAATGATGAATGTAAGAAAACAAAAGAGTATAAGCAATTTTAGATCATGTATATTACGACTATATTAAATTTTAATAAACATAAGGCCATTATATACCTATTTGTCTTGTATGTGGCGTCGATAACTACCACGTACGGGAACAACTTCAACAGGTACAACGAGTCAGGGTGAGCGAAAAATAGGATATCGATCTCAGACGTAGACCGCTTCCTCAGAGGATGCACTTCATACCTGTTTTCTTTGAAGAAATTTAGGGTCCATTGGGTGACCGTCATTTCCCCATGATCCTCGTAGTGCATCTTTCGTAAATAGTTGGAAACTTGTTTCCTTGATGTTAAATTTTCGGGGTTGCACCTTCTCAACTCCGCAACAATAACACTCGGCGGATTGAACCTCTCGTCGGAACTCCTGACAATGCACTGCTCATCAGGGGTCATTCGACCCATGTATGGATGCCTAAGGAAGGTAGTCGGAAGCTTATGGTTGTGTTGTCCACTCAACACATTCAAGATCCATTTCCGAGTCTCTACTCCCGGCTTCTTTTTCATTCAAAGACCGTACAACTCAAATGTGCACCCAGACTTCTTCGATATGCTTTCACGAATTACCACAGGCTCGTTCAGATCATCTTCACTAACTTTCTTCCTCTCCGATCTATATTCACCAAAGTGCTCGCACGTCAAACTAACATGTCTTTCATTACTTCGGCGAATGACTAGAACCATCATCAAATCTTTGCCCCTCTTCTGAGCCCAATCAACCAACTCCTGTCGGCTATCCCACTTCTGATTCGTACAAAATTCAGATCCATAATCTTTACCCTATTAATGTAAATACTAATGTTATTCATTTGCATTTAACGACATAACAATCTCTCAATCTTCAAACTTAAAGAACTACTATTTCTAACTACACATGCAATATCAAAATACCGCATACAATATTACAAAACTAAACCGCGAGTCAAACTATATTTATCCTCACTTTTCTTAAAATATAGATTAGAAAACAATTATTAATGTAAATACTAATGTTATTCATTTGCATTTAACGACATAACAATCTCTCAATCTCCAAACTTAAAGAACTACTATATCTAACTACACATGCAATATCAAAATACCGCATACAATATTACAAAACTAAATCGCGAGTCAAACTATATTTATCCTTACTTTTCTTAAAATATAGATTAGAAAACAATTATTAATGTAAATACTAATGTTATTCATTTGCATTTAATGACATAACAATATCTCAATCTCCAAACTTAAAGAACTACTATATCTAACTACACATGCAATATCAAAATACATCACTTTTCTCAAAATACCACATACAATATTACAACACTAAACCGCGAGTCAAACTATATATACTTTTACGCTTCTATATACATGAACCAATTCACAATATCGCATGCAATATTACTATAACTAATTCATACATATCTATATAATGCAAATATCAAGCCTTTTACGAATTATGAAATACTAACTGCGAAATTGTTGGGGTTGAATTCTTCATCACTGCTCAAATATTTTTCATCGCTACTCCAATAATCGTTTTCGGTATTTTCCATTTTGGTAAGATTGTATTCGAATGTGTGCAAAAAATGGATAATTGAGTTTGTGTGTATATAGAGGGGTAATTCGGCCGTTGGAATTATAGCCGTTGGGCTACGCAAGATCCTTGCGTAGAAGGCCAAAATTCAAATCACCCCAACATCCATTTCAAACGGCCATATTCGGTTCTCTACGTACGCAAGATACTGGCGTAGAGGTTTTAATTTTTTTTTAAAATTCCTACGTATTTCCCTGGAATTGGCCTTCTACGCCGGTATATGGCGTACGCAAAGATTTGGCGTAGTGATTTGTAGTGAGAAACGTCAAAAAACGTAGTGCATATAGTGGGACCGTAAAATAAGCAAAGTCTATTTCATATATCAAAATAAATTCCAACATAATTGTTATATTTAGTAACTATAATCCCAATCTAGTACAATTTATTTAAAAAGTATCAATCTTCTAACGTAATATGCTCAAACAAAACAAATTGTGCACAAATATAAAGGAGCGAGGTAACCTTTTTCAATTGGATCTTCAATCTCGAAGTAAATCGATTCAATTCGATCTTCAATTTTAAAAGGAACCCTTGACCAAGCAAGTGTGCTGTACTATATAACATATAAAAATTAGATATTTTTAACCAACATAAAAATTGTACTATACTGAAATTTTAAAAAAGAGAGTGCGGTTCCGGTGCGGAGCACTCTTTCCGTGCGGACGTGCGGACATGCACTATAGGGCCTTATTTGTGCACTTTAGAGCCTTATTTGTGCACTTTTGCAAAAAAATTGAAAAATGCTTGGAAAATAATTTGTAAAAGAATTTTTTTTTTTTGAAAAAGTGCACAAATAAGACATTAAAGTGCACAAATAAGGCCCTAAAGTGCATGCTTCGCACGTCCGCACGGGAAGAGTGCTCCGCATATGATCCAAACTCTTAAAGAAGATAATTAAATTCTTCTTTTAAGAGTTAAAATAACAAAATACTGATTGTGTTTTCAACTTGGAGATAACATCTATATATAAAAAAACTTGCAGATAACATCAATAGTCAGCTCTTTAGTTTCTCTTCTGCACTGAATGTTGTCCTAGATGCTGATTTACAGTAATGAATTGAAGTTTTTATGGGAAAAAATAAAATAAAATAGTCAGCTCTTTAGTCATATTAGCCAAACCAATTTCTTAACTTGCAGATAACAAAATACCGATCTCCTTTTCAAAAAAGTTCAGTAGTTGGCAAAACCAATTTCTTAACTTCTTTAATGATTCTTACTTTCTTTCCTAATCAAAAGCCATTACGTAGCCACTAATCCCCAATTCCCCAGTTTCAGTCCGCAATTCCGCAAGCTTCAAAATGAAATTCTAACTGATTTAATTAATTAATTCCCATCAGTCCGTAATCCTTCAAACTGAAATTTTAGCCAGAAGCCACTAATTCACTATCCATTATCCACATGAAGGGTTATATTAACTTGCAATTAGACGTTTTAACAAAAAACCCCAATTTTAAATTTAAATCCCAATCCTGCATATCTCAATTTATTAGTTAAAAACCAAAAACGCCAATAGCCAAAATCCCCAAAACCTAATAATCAGTAATCACTTATCAGAAAAGAAAAGAAATTCAAGAACTAGAAATTATAAACTTAAACATAAAATTAACAAGAAAAGCAAATAAATTTGAAGAACTTACCGTGAGGACAGTGAGGGGCAAGAGAGATTGTTGAAACTGAAAGAACTTGATGAATTGGCTAAAATCACAGCACCAAAGCCACCCAAATTTGCAATATACCGAGAATCAAGTCAGATGGGGAAGAGACAATGGACAAAGGAAAATCTCAGATTCTCAGTGAGGATAAAAGAGATTTGTGGAGTAATATATAGGAAGAAAATAAACGGCTAGTTTGATTAGAATACCTCTAATCCGACAAAGAAGAGAACGAGGCGTCAATCTTCATTGTCTTCCATAACTCCATTACTGATATCTTGTTGAGGATTTGGGAAAATGGAAGAAGGTGAAGCGACGAAGCGTTTTTGTAGACTTGTAGTTTCAATGAGAGCGGTGAGGAGATAAAAGCAGGCTCGTGCTTTTGCAGCTTTTCTTCATTAATTAGAAAGGGTTTTCTTTTTTTTTTTCTGAATATTAAAGGCTATGGACTATGGGACGGATAAATTTTTGGGCCTCTTAAATTTGGAGGCCCTGTGCAGGTGCCCACCTTGCACCTGCTCATGGCCGGCCCTGAAAAGTACAATATATTTTCACATTTACTTTTTAGCGCATAGGCATTTTTGCTGTTTAACGCATAGGCTCCGTGTGGTGATGATCCACACGTTACGTGTGGAGCCTATCCACACGTTACGTGAAGAGGTTCCATAGGAAGAGGTATAGACTTAACGTGAGGAGAGTGTCCCCACGTTAAGTAGACCTCTTTTTTTTGATTAAGTAACGTTATACGAAGTATTTCGGTCTTCTTCACTTAGTATCGAGTTTTACAATAAGATTGAAGTTACGATTGTATTGAGTCAGTTACATTCGCTTATTTCGGTCTTCTGCCCTTCCAATGTAAAGTTCTCGAGCGAGCCACCGAGCCGCTTCCAACCTAAAGATAGCGTATGTTTAGGGTTTATGGTTTATGACATGTAATAGTTGTAGTATTTATTTGTGTTTTAATGTTGTGTATGAAACATAAGATTTTTTCAAATAGGCATTAGGGGAGGGTTACTCCCATTGTGTAGCCCAACTTGTATTAATCTTTATAAGAACAATACAAAATGATCATCAACATAGAAGACAATACAAATTGTTCATAACCCAAATTGACTACAACCACATTTAGCACACAATACAGAAAACAATACAAATTGATCATAAACTTAGAAAAAATTAGAGAAAAGATATGACACTGCTTTAGCGTTTGAAGAAATTAGGGTAGTCTCTGGTGAACGTTCACTTCATATGATATCTCTGGTTTGCTAAAATTACTTGCTCCCTATAAAGGTTGATAGTACATAAACAACATTACACAAAAAATATGACATTAATCACCTACGATGTACATCGTTTAATAGATTGAAGTTATACCTACGAATGTTATCAAGATCTTTAACAAGTTCTTTATTTTCCTTAACAAGATCTTGTTTTTTCTGCCATTGTTGTCGAATAACCGCGTGTGCCCTGTCCTCATACATTGGATCAATCCACTCCCTGAAATGACACCCCACTTCTGGGCATCCCCAATACCTCCTTCCGTAGTTCCACTGCAAATCCCAAGTTCGGACAACAACTTTCAAATTACAATAGCATAGCCTATCTGCGTTTGTTGATGATTTGGATGAAGATGCCATTGTTTGTTGTAGTGTTTGATTTCCTACAAATATCATAAATCCATTAATATCAAAAATTAGGGTTACTAAATCGATAGAAACTGGAAGAAGAAGCTTACCCAAAAGTGTATCTGTAGGCGCCGCTTGTGTTGGAATTGTTGTAGTGAACAAACAACCCTAATGCTTCTT
This sequence comes from Rheum nobile, assembly GCA_027886185.1. Lineage (NCBI taxonomy): Eukaryota > Viridiplantae > Streptophyta > Magnoliopsida > Caryophyllales > Polygonaceae > Rheum > Rheum nobile. The sequence continues at coordinate 3,071,212 of WOAB01000127.1, forward strand.
ATATAGTGAAAAGGCAATGTGTTTGACAGCTAATAACCAGCTGGAAAAAAGGAGAAATCTGATTGACAAATCTTTGACAGCTAATAACCAGATGTTGTATATGGCTGTATACAGATGTAGTCACGAGTCTTTTATCCTAAATCTCAAAACCCTAAACCCTAAACTCTAAACCCTAAACCCTAAACCCTAAGGGAGAAATGTATCACCACGTTACGTGTGCGCACCTTGTTCAATCTGAATTCACATGATGGACAAGGACAACATCACCACTGCACAATACATGTATATTTAAAGACTTTAAAAAACTAAATAGAAAACCCCCCTAAACCCTAAACCCTAAACCAAAACTCTAAAACCTAAACCCTAAACCCTTAAGGGAAAAGAATTACTGCGTTACGTGTGAGCATATTCAACACGTTACGTGTGGTAGAGGCTCACACGTAACGTGTGGGATAACCTCACACGTAACGTGGGGATACGGTTGTTGTAAAACGCATTGAATTAACTGTCTTGTCCCCACCTAACTGAATTAATGGTCCCCTCTTCATCTTCCCCAGCTAAGCCCCAATTTCGAGCCTAAACCCTTCATTTGAAACACTCAAAAATTTGTGTTTTACACCCTCAATTTTTTTGTTTTTAAATGGACAATATGAACAACAATGATTATTGGAACAACAATGTTGAAGAGGATCCACTTTCAAATGAGGTAATTTCCGTTATTTAAAGTTAAAGTTTTCATTTTTTGTTTGGGACATGTTCAAAGTTTTGATTTTTAGTTGTTGAAAACAATACATGATATTTGTTGTTTAGGTGTTAGAAACCAAGTTATACATGCTAGAATTTCAAAGTTTTGAATTTGATATTTGTTGTTTAGGTGTTAGAAACTAAGTTTTACATGCTAGATTTTGAGGGATAGGGTTTAGGGTAGCAAGATCCACGTTACATTGAAGAACAGTTTTACACATAACGTGTAACATGTCCACACGTAACGTGTGAAACATGTCCACACGTAACGTGTGAAACATGTACACACGTAACATGTGAAACATGTCCACATGTAACGTGTGTACATGTGCCAGATTGTGGTTTCTATGCCTTTTGTAAAAGGGCACGGTTCCTCGCACGATTTGTCACAAACCGTGCACTTTACCAGAATGTGGTTTCTGGCGGTTTTTGTTCCTTCTGTAAAATTGAACATTGTGGAAAATAAGAAAAATAATGTGTGGAGAGTTGATGAAATTAAAGGTTTGAGGGATGGGTTATTACAAATTTATATAGAGAGTATTTTTGTACCTTCTGTAAAAGGGCACGGTTTGTTTACTTTAAATTGATGTCTAAGAATGCTTCCTTAAAGGGAATTATGGTTTCACACTTGATAATTAGTTCACTACTTGATGAGACAATTCCATGTGTATGCAGGCAAACTATTATTTGTACGAGGGGTTGTACAATATTTCCCTCGATGATTGGAGCACCCCACAAAATTCCTTTTCTGGTTGGGAAATACCTCATCAACCGTTGCCGGAATGGAACACACCATCTGAGTGTAAAACACCAGAAGATATACCATCCTTCTCACTTGGAGTGTTTGACTTTAGATGTCCGCCTCCAGAAGCATCTTTATCTCATGAAGAGACTAAGAATTCGGCTTCTGTTAACCCACAATTTTGCTTTCCATCCCTACACACACAGCCTCAGTTCAGAAATGATCCAGAAGAGGGTGTTTTCGTCTCTGCTAATTATTTAGAGTTCTTCACAACAAACCAAATCTGAGAGTCCAGAGAAGAAGCATTTATATGGGCGCGGGAGACTGCTATGTCTCATAACTTATGCATCATAAAGGGGAGGAATAAACCTTCCATGTATAAAGCCCTTGGAGGGACTTGGTTACTGATGCGACCCTGTCCTCCATGGCGGCCATAGAACAAGAAGCCATGACCGTGAGCTCAGAAGGGCCAAGTACGAAGACCACGATCTTCGTCACACTACTCGCATCGAGTACAGAGACCGCGAGCCTTCGTCATACTTCTCGCATCTGGTACAGAGACCGCGATCTCCTTCAAGCGTCTCCAGCTAAGGCCAGGGATCACGTTCTATCTCAAGATCCTCACCTCCAACCCAGTCCAGAGATCGCGTTCTATCTCAAGATCCTCGCCATCATCATTGAACGCGTTCTTTGAATTATTTTGTATTTATTAAACATAATTATTTTCAGTATTTTCTTTTGGGTGTTTGTTCCATGCGTGTCGCGTGGGCCAACCCATTAAGCGAGACTCGGCCCATCCGAGTCCCGCTATCTCCTATAAAAGGTCATCTCGACCTTCTATACTAGGTTACGTCTAATTTTGAATCAAAGCTTAAGTTGAGAGCCTGTTTCCTCCTTCCTTTGATTGGACGTCAAACACCTCTGTCTTCTCATCTCCTTCACTTCACCGCCGACGCTACGGCAACCACTTGATTCTTCAAGCCAAGTCTTCCTTCGTATCTCCCTTCACCCCGCTGCCGACGCTACGGCCCAAGACTTGTCTTTTCAAGTCATCTATCCCTCCAACAATCGCTTCCGCCATCGCCATACCACCATAAATCATCGCGTTATTCCACTCACGCGATGCGTTCCACTCATTCAACCACTGAAGTGACTCGCGCGACTTCCCAGCAAGATTATCGATCCGGCATTCACAAGAAGGAACGCATCAACTGGCATCAGAGCCTTTGATCTTGTAAGTCGCTTTTCAAGTCTCACTTGTTCACAATTTTTCTCCCCCATCATCCTTGCTTCTGCGTTTTTCACAATTTTTTTTTCTCTTCAAACACATGCTTGTCCAATCGGTTTCTACAAGAGAATCTCTTGGCCGATAATTGCTTGATCCACGCGCGAAAATAGTGTGATTTGTGTGCATGAAATATGCGTAATTAATTGCTTGATTTCCTTAATTAATTGCTTAAATTTCGCAAACATATCTTGCCATATTTTCTTATGTTGACCGTCATAAATCTGCATTAAATCTTCTCTCTCCTATCGCGTAAATCTCGCGATTTCTTTCCATAAGTTACTTAATCGTTTATTTTTATTTGTTTCATTTAATTCTTATCCGATCTTCAATCAAAGACTAAGATCTCGGATTTGAATTTCAAATTCAAAAAAAAAAGTCAAGTCATATTTCACATAAAAGGACGCGACAATTCAAAAAGAAGTAAAGCCAAAATAAGGCACCCTTCTTCCTTCAACGGCTAGGCTCATCTTCTTCATCTCTCCACCATCTAGTGTCACACTTGAAGGTGTGTCTTATGTGTACGCGTTGTTTATGTAAAAGGTTAGGACTTCTTTCTTTTGGTTTCGTTTGCTTTTGTGCTTGCATATCACACTTGTTTTGCTTGCCTTTAGCCGCCCTCACGGCCAAAAGAACGCGCCCTCCTACGTGAACACTTGTTACTTGCTCGTTGCTTGCGTGATCTTTGGTTGTGTTGTCTTTTGTTCATTTTTACTCGCGATGTCTGGTCACATTGTCTTAGGAAATGAGAACGCGCCAAATCTACCCTTGGTGCCACAACAAGACCAACACAATGAAGATCCCCCTATGGAGCTCTCGGCTGAACAATGCGAGATACAGGAGTTAAGGCGCCAAGTTGCCAAATTCCAAGCCATGTAGCGCGTCATAACCGTGGTGACCGCGCCAACACAGATGATCAACATGGATGTTGCGGGAGGACCACGACAAACTGACGCTGGTCCAAGCCAACAACGCATGGATAAGGGAAAAGGGTTGATGCCTTCGACCTCCAACCGCGCCTACAACGGCTTCAATCAGTCATAGAGAGTCGTCAAGGATACGTGTCACACCGTGATCATTCCGCTCTGCGAGCAAATCCTAACGACTATGACACCGGCTCCGACCGCGACAATGTTCATCAAGGTGAGTTTTCTGAACCATACGATTTTGATGACAGGTATGCATCTCGACGCACCCAGCGCCGCGTTCAAGGCTCAGCACATCGCGAAGGCCGATTACGTGAAGCCGGGTTAGCCGCTGCGACGCTGCGAAGACCCAATCGTCGTCCCAGTGGGCACAAGCGACGCGATGAGGCCGATTTCGAGACGCCAACTACCCAGCCACAAGGCGCCGATGTGCGTGCCCACCTATGACATCAAAGTGCTCGGACACCACACTACGGGTCCGATGGCTACGCGTCAATCACACCCAGAGTCCAAGACGACTTCGACGAGTTCGATGACGAGGAAGTTGAAGACTCAGGTATGATAAATTCTGGCTATTCTTACCCCCCTCTTGGAGATCCACTTGAATTGCAGCACCGCCCTTCGGATTGGATTCCTCCACCGCGTCTCAAAGCACAAAGAGATCGCGATCATGGCATTGGCGGCGAGTGCCGCGATGTCATGCCCAGAGATGTCTGCCAATCCGATCATGGAACTCGGTCGCGACATCATCAACGCGATGCCGCCTACGCGCCCAGGGAAGATTTTGCTCGCGGCGAACCACAACAAGCACGCGAGAGGTTTCACCATGCATGCGTTGAAGACCCTGGCGTCTGCGCCTATGAGAACCCTCTCTATGACACACAACGTGCCATTGCAAGCCCATGCCCAACCTCGATACCAAAGACACGAAGTCAAGGTAAAAATCGAGCATTTTCATGGTGAATACAACCCTTCTGTTTTTCTTGAATGGGTGCAGGCTACGGAATACACACTTCGCTATTGTTGAGTGCCACCTGAGGAGCATGTCGACGCCGCGACACTTAACTTCCGCGGAGCAGCCAGAGTTTGGTGGCATCGTTTCGAGGATGACAGCGTGCGTCGCCACCGAACAATTTGTAAAAAGAATGGCACCAACTCGTGTACGTGATGACCAATAAATATGTGCCTCCAGATTACAGAAATCAAATGAGAATGGAGATAGCCATGGCTCGCCAAGGCTCACAAACTCCCCTCGAGTTTTTCTCCAAGATCGAGGACATGTATTACAAGGCAAACATAAGCGTTGCATCATCGACTTTGAGGACCAAGTTTCTAAGTGGCCTGAATGTGCCAATCCGTGACCAGCTGGAGATCTTGCCCATCAAGGATCTCAACACGTTGACCCACACGTCGATGCAGGTTTCAACCAACACGCGCGTCGCAAGCACTCCTCTTGGCAACCAGGCCACACCAGGTATGAATCTAACCCTGGTCATTCCCTTACTACTGATGTGCGCGTGCCAATCACAGGAACCACCGCATCCAGCCAAGACAGACACGACAAGAACGCGTTGCCCACCTCCAATGCAGCTCATGCGACCACCACAAAGGGCTCCTCACAGAGAATGAGTGTGCGCGTGACCTTGAATGTTTCAAGTGTGGAGGGCGCGGCCACTACCAAAGGGATTGTCCGAATAACAGAAAGGTTATCTTCTCCAACACTGCAGTCGGATATGAATCCTATGAGGAGGAAGTAGCACCGCTTGAGGCCATTGACAAAGGAGACGAAGAAGACCGCAAGGACGCTTATCTGTGTGAGGCTGTCGCAATACATGCCGGCACACCTCTCAGCCTTGTCACGAATCGCATCCTCACCGTCAAGGAAGGCAGCCTTTTCGACCAACGCGAGAATCTCTTCCAGACGCGTTGCTTGGTTAAGACCGCAACCTTGAGTGTTATCATCGACGGAGGCAGTTGTTACAACATCGTCAATGAGAAGGTGGTCAACCATCTCAGCCTGCCGACAATGCCTCATCCACAACCATATGGCCTACAATGGCTCTCTTCAAGTTCAGATAACACTGTCTCACGGCAGTGTCTTCTAACTTTTTCCATTGGTCCCTACAAAGACACAGTTTTATGTGATGTGATTGCAATGGACGCCACCCACCTCTTGCTTGGGCGACCATGGCAGTTTGATCGTTGCGTACTTCATGATGGGTATCTAAACACCTATGTGTTTACCTACCACAGGAAGCGCGTGACTCTCTTACCAATGTCTCCACATGAGATTTTACAGGAGCAGGTGGAGCGAGATCGCCACAAGGATTTGCAATCGACCAAGACCGCAGACACAACACAGCGACCCAACTCCATATCTGGCGCATCTTTAACAACCTCAAACCCTGGCGAACGAAGAACGCGTCCTCCATCAGGCCAACACAGTACGTCCCATAACAACACGCCCAAGGATTACACGCGTTATAGAGACACTGGGAGTACCGCACCACCGAGCACTGCGTTGTAGGGCAGTTATGCCCACCATGTGCTTCTCGCCCGACCAAGGGACTTCACTGCCCGTTTGAACAGCAAAGTGCCTTCTTCCCTGTTCGTGCCAACTCCAAGCTTGCACTGCACATACATCGGCACGCCTTTGCCCCCAGCTTTCGCCGCGTTGCAAGCGGAGTTCACCGCGGAATTGACAGAGGCGCCTCCAAACGCACTACCACCATTGTGTAGCCTTCCACATACAATCAACTGGGTGAATGGTGCATATCTGCCACATCGCGGCCGCCGTCGATTCGTGTTCGACACCGGAGACCTCCATTGGGTGCACTTGCACGAGTATATGGAGCACAAGATCGATGTTGGTGAAGCGGGGATGCTTCACAGCCAAGTGGGGAAGGGTGATGCGACCCTGCCCTCCATGGCGGCCATAGAACAAGAAGTCATGACCGTGAGCTCAGAAGGGCCAAGTACGAAGACCGCGATCTTCGTCACACTACTCGCATCGAGTATAGAGACCGCGAGCCTTCGTCATACTTCTCGCATCTGGTACAAAGACCGCGATCTTTTTCAAGCGTCTTCAGCCAAGGCCAGGGATCGTGTTCTATCTCAAGATCCTCGCCTCCAGCCCAGTCCAGAGATCGCGTTCTATCTCAAGATCCTCGCCATCATCATTGAACGCGTTCTTTGAATTATTTTGTATTTATTGAACATAATTATTTTCAGTATTTTCTTTTGGGTGTATGTTCCACGCGTGTCGCGTGGGCCAGCCTATTAAGCGAGACTCGGCCCATCCGAGTCCCGCTATCTCCTATAAAAGGTCATCTCGACCTTTTGTACTAGGTTATGTCTAATTTTGAATCAAAGCTTAAGTTGAGAGCCTATCGCCTCCTTTCTTTGATTGGACATCAAACACCTCTGTCTTCTCATCTCCTTCACTCTGCCTCCGACGCTACGGAAACCGCTTGATTCTTCAAGCCAAGTCTTCCTTCGCATCTCCCTTCACCCCGCTGCCGACGCTATGGCCCAAGATATGTCTTTTCAAGTCATCTATCCCTCCAACAATCGCTTCCGCCATTGCCATACCACCATAAATCATTGCGTTATTCCACTCACGCGATGCGTTCCACTCATTCAACCACTGAAGTGACTCGCGTGACTTCCCACCAAGATCATCGATCCGACATTCACAAGCAGGAATGCATCAGTTACCGTGCGATAGGCATGGACAAAATATCCGTAAACAAGCTGACCAAGTGAGGGATATCACAAAGTCGAAGAAGTGTGGGTGTCCATTCATGTTGAGGTTGAAAGAAGGGCCAAATGGATCATGGAAGATCACTGTACAACATGGAACTCACAATCATGTGATCAAAGACAATTTGTTTGGTCATGCATTAGCTGGGCGACCAAACGCTGAGGAGAAGGAGATTATTAGGGTGATGACAGTTAATCATTGCAAGTCTCAAAAGATTTTTACTATAATCAAATCGTCCCCAGGAAACTTGACCAAGATGAAGCAAGTGTACAACATCATGCATGACATACGAAAAAAGGGCATGGAAGGAAGAACATTGGTGCAACAATTCTTCTATGAGTGTAAGGAGAAGGGATACTTCATGGAGCATAGATTCAATGAGAAGACCAATAGGATCACATATATCTTCTTCGCAAGCCTAGACCAGTTGTCGCTGCTGAAGGCATTCCCGTACATTGTGTTGTTAGACTCTACATACGCAACTAACAGGTTAGTAACACACATATCTATTATATTCTTCACTTGTTCATGTAATCATTAGCATGCCATAACATATCATTATGTGTGCAGTTACGATTTGCCCTTCCTTGAAATTGTCGGCATCACATCAGTTTGGAAGAACTACAATATTGCCGGGGCATTTTTGGAGCATGAGAACGAAGAGAGTTACAAGTGGGCCATACAACAACTTGCAAAAATGTTTGTCAAGGTCCAACGAGCACCCACATGCTTGGTCACAGATCGGGAGAAGGCGTTGATGAACGCCTTAGAGAAGCAGTTTCCAACTGCAAAATTCCTCCTATGTAGGCGCCATATGAGGAAGAATATTGAAGACTTCGGGAAGAAGGCCATGGACAAGTTTTGGGGCATAACGTTTTCCAATGACTACATGAAACTATTCAAGGAAACAACCATAGAAGGGTATGAAGCAACACTGAAGAAGATTCAGCAAGATTAGAGGAAATATCCAAAATGTCTTCAGTATGTACAAAAAAACTGGCTTGACCCGTATAGGGAAAGAATCGTCTCAGTATGGACAGATACAGTCTTCACTCTTGGAACTACCACAACTAACAGGTTTGTGCATTATGTTTTTAAATTTAACTGGTTATTTGAACTTGGACTTTTACAACAACATACTGACTTCGAATTCTTGATTGTAATACAGGGTTGAAGGGACCCATTCAAGTCTTAAAAGCTTCTTCACTAGCAATGATGGCAACCTTTGCACTGTATTTGATCAATATGATGCACGGTTGCGCATTCATATTAATGAGATAAGGGGGGCCTTGAATGAGAGCTTAGAAAAGCGATTTACGCTGATAACAAAATCACATCTTTTCTACAAGCTGCACTACAAGGTCTCTACGATTGCACTAGCACGGCTGATTGAGGAATACAAGAAAGGCGAAGATCCATTGTGGAACACTATATGCAGATGCCATATGAGGGTGAAGGATGGCTTGCCTTGCGTGCATGACATGGCGCGGAATGTGATGAACCAGGAACCAATTGAACCTAGCTTATTGCATCCGTTTTGGAGGCAATTGACCTTGTCAGAAGTGCAGACGGATGAAGAAGAAGAAGTCAGAGCACGTAGAGTGAATAGGTCGTTGCTTGATGAATTTGCTTCAAGCGTCTTCCCCATATTGCCAGTGCATGATCAACACAGAGTTGTCTCTGCACTAACAAGTATAGCACATCCAGAGCGGACTACTCTACAAGAACCAGCTAAAGTTAGGCATAAGGGTCGGCCTCAAGGAGCTCTAAACATTCCCACCAAAAGGCAACCATCAGCATGGGAGTACACTGACCAAGAGATGGAGGGAACACCTCCGAAGAAGCAAAAAGCAAGACCGCCAAAAGAGGCTTCAACCATGCCATGGCAACCATGGGAGCCTATGCCTTCGGGTTACACGACGTTGATCAAAAACCCTAGGCGATATATTACCCAGTTTCCCAAGTGTATGAAACCACATGTGGGAGGATGGTGGGAAATAGACGGTGATGGAAACTGCGGATACAGATCAATTGCGCATGGTCTGGGTTTAGGGCAGGGGCAGTGGGCTTTTGTTCGACGTACCATGATCGCTACGTTGAAACAGAGTATGAGCTATTCGCGCCAATTTGGATGTCTACGATGACACTTGAGGCAATGGAGGCGAAGCTTGCATGGTTTCCTGCGCCCAAGAGGCCTGCCCCACGGGAGGCGTGGTTGGACCTCCCGGATATGGGATGTTTGGTGGCTATTGCATTCAACTGTGTGTTTGTCTCCATCGGTGCTGGTGTGGGAACGAAATACATGCCTATGAGGGCAGATCCAAAGCAAGCGGTTGGAGAAAAGCTGAAGACGATACGCATTTGCCATGTCGAGAAAGAACAACATTTCATTGCGGTACGTTAATACAATCAAATAAGTTGAAACTATCTTATGTTAAAACATATGTATGATGCAGCGACTTTTATGTAGATTGGCCTTGTCGAAACCTCGCCCTTGCCGGACCTTTACACTGCGTGGGTGAGATTTCATGACCCGTCTGCGGATGCCTTGGTAGATCCATTCCTTGAACGATTGACGGAGTACCAAGCACACAAACCAAAGGGTCGCGAAAAGAAGAAAGTTGAAACTATTGTATGATGCAATGACTTTGATGTAAAAGCAAGACACATCTTTGTTGTATTTATGACATGTTGATGTAATACCAATACACATGTTCGTTGTATTTATGACCTGTTGATGTAATACCAATACACATGTTCGTTGTATTCATCCCTCATCATTTTGCTTACAGGAAAGTCGAGAGCACCGCACGGCCTGTGCGGTAAAACGCACGACCGTGCGGTCTTCGCTGATTTTTTTTGTGAAAAGCCGAGAGTACCGCACGGCCGGTGCGGTAAAACGCACGGCCGTGCATTTACACATATTACATCAGAACCACACGTAACGTGTGGATTACAAGTTCTAGTCCGTGCATAATGTTATTTCTAGTTGTTTCTGTGCATTCTGTAGAATGGCACAGTTCCTGGCACGGTTTGTCACAAACCGTGCGCTTTACCAGAATGTGGTTTCTGGCGGTTTTTGTGCCTTCTGTAAAATTGAAACTTGTGGAAAATAAGAAAAATTGAACATATCTGTATGATCTACTATTTATCGTGATGGCGGTTTACACATAATTACGTCATCTAGTTTGTTAGCTTCACGTGAATTAAAATACAGTCTCATACACAACACAAAATGAAGACATCTTAAACTTGGGAATACACTCTCAAGAATATCATAACAAACATTCAAATAGAAGTCATAACATTCATTGTTGTCATAATCCAAAGTTCAATCAAATCCATAAAACGAAACAAGTTTAATCATAAAACAGTCTCCACAGCTTCCTCAGTGATTGGGAAGGAAGGGATACATTCGCTCCAATGACCGGCGTAGCGCCTCTGCTACATCTTCACATTCATGGTTGCGATGTGGCTGAAGATCATTGTAGCAGTATTCGAAGGCATGTACACAACACAAAAACGTTGATATGTAAAATAAATATAGATAGAGTTAATCGGAAATTAAACAACCTACAAATTAGTCAATTTCATACCTGTGTCGCGTCTTCAATGGTCGAGGGGTTGACGAATGGGTGTGTACGTGGGAGGTACCAGCCCATGTAATCACCGCTACACTCATGCCCTTGCTGGACAGGAGGGCCCATCGCATCTAGAATCATGGAATGTATATTCTGGGCATCCTAGACAAATTGATCTATGTCGTATTCCACAGTGTATGTGCTGATTTTGGGCCCTCTATGTGCCTTTACTGGCACTATAGGCGGTCTTGGAACCTGTTGTACACGGGCAAACTGTCTCGCCACACGGTCTGGCATGTACGGCTCGGTTATCCAAAGACACGAGATAACTCCATGGAATCGCGATGGAGCGAAGCTCACATCGTTAAAGTCAATCGGACCGAACGTCATCCAATCAACCTAAACATAATAGGATGCAAAAGAATTAAAAATCAAAGTCAACCTAAACATACCTATCAATCGTACCGAACGACATCCAATCAACCTAAACATAATATATGCACTTACCATGTCCGCAGTCATCATATCGAGCTCCATTCTATAATTTCTCATGGGGTTGGGTTTCACTGAAAGGTCCCATCTACGAGCGTATGGGATCACATGTTCAAAGTCTCATTCTCTACTCTGTGCAGGTCTGAACATGATGAAATATTGGTATATCCACGCCTGAAAGGCAATTTTCGTAAGCAATCCATGTTAGTGAATAATTACATTTACAATAAAAAAATTTGGTATAAACAATAGTTTATATAATTAAAAAATATACCTGAATCAGAGTGTAGCATGTGGACATCAATCTTGCATCTTTTCTTGTGCACTCGCCCAAGCTGCGGTACACGTGGGCAAGAATGCCAGCACCCCATGCATAATCCATGGTAGACGAGTGATCAGCCACAAATCCCGTATATTACAATGACAATTTTTGTTGGGACTTGTCCGGGATGAGACAAGAGCCCAACAAGTACAACAAGTACCCAGACGCACACTGCTCGTCATTCAGCCCTCCGCAATGCCCCTTGAACCACTCAACAGTTACGGTACTAGATGTCACCTTCTCATCAGGCAGCTCAAAGAATTCCTCTGCCTCCTCCACCATGGCCTTCTTCAAATCAGTCACCCCCAACTTCTCATGCCATTTCTGTGGAGGTGCCATGTCTTTTCCGTGGATGCTTAGTCCAAGGATCAATAATACGTCATGGAGAGTTATGGTCATCTCTCCCCATGGCATATGGAACGAGCCGGTTTCAGGTTGCCAGCGCTCAACGAACGCACCAATTAGCATCTCGTGCACATACTCATGCATCACATCCGGAATATGACACAACCCTGATCCAGATGCCAGTTGACCCTATTCCGATTCCAACTGCAAAGGCCATGTGCGTATCTGTTTGCCTTGTTGCTGAAACCTCAACGGTGGCACGGGCTATAAATATTTGCATTTTGAAACCAGTGTAAGCAATCGATTTGACATATTTATAATAAAATGTGAAATTTCAAGAATAAGGTTTTCCATGCAACTTACAATGCGCTGGTAAAGGGTGTACGCCACGTGATTGGCAAAACCCTTCAGAAGTTCAGACATCTCCGGACCTCCAGGTACTCTAACCTGCAATTCAGGGTCATATCTGCCCTTTTTCTTCGATCAGAGAGGTTTTGCCCGTGAAGAGGTGGCTTCTTGTGGCTCCTCGTCCACGTATTGAGGTTCACGTCTTGGAACCCAAGCATGGCTATCCTCGTCCTACATTTTTTTAACAAATGATAAGTATTTACATTTTTATAAAATGCTTATCTTTTCAAATACTAAATCTACTTACCATAGCGCTCTGATAGGGGGCGTTCGGGTAAAGGCCCGGGTTCTCCCATGGGTTGTGCTGCATCTGCTCATGTACGTCCTGATAATACACAAGGTTGTGATGGGGCAGTGGGCTCTGCTGAGGCGGCGGACTAAACATGGGGCCATAATAGTTATCCTGATTCATTGTATCAGAATAACCTTGGAGCGGGCTCGCGTTGTAGTCTGGGTACAACTGAGGCTCCGAGTTAGCCTGACCACCAGCGGCAGGAAAAGATGGCACAGTAGGCATCATTGAAGAATCCTGACTACCACTAGCAGCTCCCGTCTGATAGAGGCCTGTCTCATCCTGACGGTAGCAAATATTCATGTTTTTCCTTTTCTCGGACCTGGTAACCTCTTGTTCAGTCCGAAACGATTGGTCACGAACGAGGTTTCTTCGGTTCTTTCGGCTTGTTCTTTCACCGGGCTCCATCTATAGTAATATATCAAAATATTTTATTTCAAATAATACAATTATGGAATCTGGAAAAATCGCCGGAGAAGACGCCGAAAAGTCGCTGATGAAGACGCCGGAGATCTGGAACTGGACATTCCACACGTAACGTGTGGAGACAGACCACACGTTACGTGTGGAAAGCCTCCACACGTTACGTGTGGAATGTCCATTTCCACATTTCCGACGTCTACTCCGGCGACATTCCGGCGTCTTCTCCGACGACTTTTCGATGAATTTTCCAGATTTCGGCACATTAAATTGTTCAAAATTTTCCAAAAAATTAAAAAAAATCACACTAATTTAACAAATCTAACTAAAATACCACTTGCATTTGGCTATTTTCATACAAATCCAACAAAAATCTTAAACACCCTTTCATACAAATATTACAAATTTCAACCATTTCATACAAATATATCTATCAAATTAACCAACAAATGCAAATAACTACTTCAAAATTACACAAAACCAACTACAAAAACATCAAAAACATATGAATAATATGGATCTACAATATACTAACAAAAAAATTACAAAATTAACAAAAAACCAAACAAGAATGAATACTCACTAACCTTAAAAGATTTTGATTCTACGTAACGTGCGGAGTTTGTTGACTCGTAATGAGGAGATCCATGAGGTACGTTACGCGGGACAGAGCAGTGGGCTGAGAGAGGAGGCGGCAGTTTAGGGTAGAGGAAGAAGAATTTTGGCTTTTATAGCCACTTACACTCCACACGTAACGTGGGGAGTTGGTTCACACGTTACGTGTGGAGCCCTTTCACACGTAATGTGTGGAGACACTTCCCACGTTACGTGTGGAGGCTTTAAAAGTAGCAAACGGCATGTAACGTGGGGAAAGGTTCCACACATTACGTGTCAGCCCTATGCGTTAAAATAAAAAATGCCTATGCGTAAAAAAGTAAACCCCTATATTTTTAGAAAATAGTTTCCATGAAAACACATTCCTCGACGAGATTGCTGAGAACCATTCTCGCACTGACACATAGTGCTACATGTTAGCACCATGTGGTGTTACGTCATAACATTTTATTATTATTTTTTATTTATTCTTTTCAAACACTTTTTCTTTCTTTATTATTTTTCGGGCCATTTTTTTGTCTAAATTTGTGCATCTGATGAACATCATTATGTGCATTTGGTTATGACGTGAATGTAAATTTGGTTATAACACGAATGTGCATTTGGCGAACACTCTTTTTACTTCTTTTTTTTTTAACTTTTTTTATAAAAAAAACCGGGTCATTTTTTTGACCAATTTTGTGCATTTGGCGAACACCATTATGCGCATTTGGTTTTAACGTGCATGTGCATTTGGTTATAACATGAATGTGCATTTGGCGAACAACATTATGCGCAATTGGTTATAACGTGAATGTGCATTTGGTTATAACGTGACACAATTATATGCATTTGGTTATAATGCGAATGTGCATTTAGTTATAACATGAATGGCATTTGATTATAACGGGAATGTTCATTTGGCAAACACCATTTTGTACATTTGATATACAAATGCACATCCTCTAAAAAAACTAGATGTTGTTGTATACAAATGCACATCCTAAAAATAATTCTAGATGTGCATTTGATATTCAAATGCACATCTTGATATACAAACGCACATCTTGTTATATACAAATACACATCCTACAAAAAAAAAACTATATATAAATGCATATCTTGTTATATACAAATGCACATCGTTAAAAAAAACTACATGTACATTTGATATACAAGTGCATATCTTGTTATATACAAATGCACATCCAAAAAAAAATATGTGCATTTGATATACAAATGCACTAGTTATATACAAATGCACATTCTAAAGAAAGAATCTTCCCAGAAAAAAATGTTAGAAAAAAAATGTTAGAAAAAATACAAAAAAATAAATATAAAAGTGTGCCATGTGTCAGCTCGAGAACAGTTCTCATCGTTCTCGCACGGGGGGCGCTCTCACCCGAACCCCCCAATGTTTTTATGAACACATGTTCTTCAATAACTTAATGCACATGTAGTACATAATTATTGGCCTGAATATCGGTCCAAAACCGAACTGAACCGACCAGATCAAAAACTGAATTTGAAAAAAATGTAGATCGAGGACCGGACCTGGAAATTCGGTCCTCTCACAGCTCAGTCCAACTTGGACCGATTACGGACCGAAATATTTAAAAAAAAAAAGACAAATTACCATTTAGAATTTTTTTATGATGTAGTAATAATATGGATATATAGTCATACGGATACATCAAGGATGTAGTCATATATATATATATAATAAGTATAGAACTTATATATTTTTAAGTATTTTATAAAAGGGACTATTTTATTTTTTAACTTCAGTTCGGGTCGGTTTTTCGACCATACCAGAACCGAGCTATCATAATTTCTAGACCAAAGACCAGACTAATTTTATCTCGTCCCGGTCCGGTCCAAACCAAAAAGTTGGTATGGACCAGATTTTGCTCACCCCTACAAAATTCATGCACACATAGTATAAATTTATGAAGACGCATTTTCATAAGTTGATGAACACATGGTACAAGTTTTATGCACACACAGTACACCTTTTATCCACACATAGTACAAAATTTATGAACACACGTTTTTCAAAAAATTGATTGGCATACTATACAAAAACTTATGCACACATAATATAAAATTTATGAAGATACATTTTTCAATAAGTTGAAGAACACACTATACAAGTTTATGCACATATTGTACAACTTTATTGAACACATAAGTACATTTTTTATATAATGTTGTAACAACCCCAAATCGAGGTGTTACAACTCCAAATCGAGATGTTACAGTGTCGTGAATCCCAAAGGGTCCACAAGGCGTTGGGAGATAAAATATCAAAATAGTGACCAATAGAAGATAAATCAGATATATAAAACATAGATGTGATGGCTATGCATAAAACACCATTTCTAAATCCATTATAAACCAAGTTTTAGTCATATGAATACAACTTTATAAGAATAAAACTCTACAGTTGTTAGGACACTAAAACTAATAATTTAAATCTCGAATATAAAATAGTTCACCAAAGACGACATTTATCGCAACGGAAATTATATAATCAGAAAATTCTAAAACGTTTGAAATAGAGTTGATCCCAGATCACCCACATAGTTAGCCCTAGTATCGTGTCCACCTTGCTTGACGTCCACGCTGATCGTGAGTGGAAGAGTACTTGACCACGTATAAGACATAGCCAGCCCCCACGATAATGGGGGTTAGTCTCCAACCAGACAAGCAAATAATATAAGCAATTTAATACGTGCAATAGTTCAAGCAAGGGATCACATATACACATGCAAAGACACAAATGAACATGTTACAACAAGAATGTATTATACACACACACACACATACAAATATGCAAGGAATATTACAGCTAGACATGATACATTGATAAAGTATTCTCTACTGTTATGCAGCTATGCAGATTAATGACAGTGAAACTTGACAAGTAAGTTACAAACAATCGTGACATACATGAGAGTGTTATTTCACATACATAAAGATATGCAAGAAAAGTTACAACTATAATAGTCACAACAAGAGTGTATTATCAACTCTAGAGGTCACAATACCAGATCTTCCAAGCACAAATATCATGTTAACAAAGAATCCAACACTAGATCAAGGAACATTACTCAATTTCTAATCAAGCCACATGTTCCAAACTTTAAAGAGATCATTTAAAATCTATACACTCGAGTATACTTTTCTTTTAAAGAAAACTCATTTAAAAATCGAAGTACGAAAATGTTTTGAAAACATATCCAAGTCTGTCTTGGACACGAAGGTACCTTCTGAACTCATATAGCGGGTATTATCACATCTACCAACGGATAGGAAACGGCGTCACTAGCTAGGTGACCCGACCTCCCCTAGAATGGTAAAGTACTCTCTCGAACCCGCTCCACCCGGTTGGAGCCCTCTGTCGAGAAGCATGCTAGTAGAAAAACAATTTAAAACCATTTGGGATCGGAACCATCCTTACCCACATGTATATCATACCACATTTTAGTCAACATATCATTTCACTTCAAATCAACCGTACAACAATGTCCGTCTATATGATCATCATATCCTCATCCACATCTCTTGTTAAGACAACCAACATCCATTTATCGACATATCACACCATATCAAGACAATGTAGTACTCAATACGCGTATATATGCACATGTTTAAGACACAACTAACTATCTCAACATTCGTCCATAATTCGAAGCTCAATACTCAAGCATAATCTAAGATTCGATAAATATGCACAATCCAAGGTTAGATATTCATATATAATTTCATATTTAATACTCATGCATAAAACAAGATATAATACCCATGCATAGTCCATGACCCTAAACTTAAACTACAACATGTAAGTCCAAAATATCCAACAAGATCCATACATATTGTCACTCCTTTATAACAAACTATTATAATCACAAACATTCATCATTAATTTATCAACACATCATGACTATATAATAAATATGAGTAATTTTATATAGATAAACTCATGCTTAAAACACGATCAAACAATTCAATATTCATACGACATCAAGACCCCTAAACTTAGACTATAACACGTAAACACTCACAAATAACTTGCCTCAAGGAAGTTCAATGCCAAGCACACTATCTTGCATAGACATATTTTCAGCTCCAAACATCCAGATATTACCAAATCGGCCCAACTTTTCAAACCTTCATAAAAACGCACAAACACACATAACTTGTCACATATACGTTCAAATCGAAATCCGTAAAATTCTCCATACTCGTGAGAGGATTCCTCACCTTATAATCTCAGCCATGAATTTTCAGTAATTACATAATTTGCCCAGAATTTTCAGAAGTGCACAATATTGCCCAAACCTACCTTCATACACCTCCAATCTCCAAATTTGATCAACCTAATCATTTTGAAACATCAATTAACCTCTAATTGAACTCCAATTGCACATAAATTCCCTAATTGCACAAAAACCTCCACATTTACTAAGTTAGGGTTTAAGGAATTGGGGAAAAACATTTACCAATACAAATTGGACGGATTGGAGGTGCAAGGAGCTTGAAGAAGGTTCAAGGGAGCTTCACCGGCGACCGAGGGTGGCAGGGTCGACGGCTGGAGCTGGCTGTGGCGGAGGACGGAGGCTTGCAGCTGCTGGAAGTAAGTGCGCAGCAAGGGCGCGTGAGCTGCGTGGCTAGGCACAAGGAGGACGACGTCGACACGAGCTCACCGGCGTGCTGTTGCTCTCCGGCAGCGGCAATCTCAGGTGGAGGGAGGCTGCGTGAGGAGGACATGGGTTGAAGGAGGGCTGGGTTGGCAGTAGGGGTGTCAATCGGGTTGGTCGGGTCGGGTATTTTCGGATTCGAGTCAATTCAGATTCGGGCCAATGTCCGATATTACAACAAGTCGGATCATATCGGGTCGGATTGGATATTCTTTTATTGGGTGAGATCGGGTATTCGGGTCAATTTCGGTCGGGTAAATTTGAATTTCGGTCAAACTTAGGGTTGTCAATCAGACGAATCGGATCGGTTTTGGGTCGGGTCATTTTGGTTTCGGGTTAATCCGGATCCAGGCTAATGACATATTCACATGTATTTTGACAACCCAATCCAATTCGGGTCAGTCGGGTCAATTGTTCATTTAGTAAGGCGAAGTCGGATATTTGGGTCAATTTCGATGGGTTATTTTGGATTATGACAAAACTAGATTTGGTGTAAATCATATTTCGGTTGAGTCGGATTTCAGATAAACATGAGTTCGAATGAAAAAGATTTCATTTAAGTACGATCTCAAAGAGTCGCATTTCGTATAAATCGAATTGTGGTTTGAAATGTATTTCGATAGAAGAAAAAAGAACCGTGTGAATTTTTATTTTCAATAAAATCGATCATATATAATTATCTTATTTGTGCATATCTTTTAACTTGGAAGAAAAATAACATTAGTTTAATGGAATAAAAATAACTCTTATCAATTGCTCGTAATACATCCATTAAATTAATGTAGGTGTGTGTTTTTGTTGAGAATAGATGAATACTGATTGTAGGGATGATAGGTCGATGGGTCGTAGGTGATTTTGAGTTTTTCGGATGATTTCGGTTTGAGTGTCTTTATTTTTTCCGAATGATTTAGGATCATATGGCATTGGTTTTTTTCTGTGATTTCGGGCTATCAAGCTTGGTTTTTATATGATTTCAAATCAGTCAACTTTGGGTTTTCGGGTTATCTCGGATCGGGCAACTTCGGGTTTTCGGATCGGGCAACTTCGGGTTTTCGGATCGGGCAACTTCGGATTTTCGGGTGATATCGGATCGGGCAACTTCGAGTTTTTGGGTGATTTCGGGTCAGGTGACTTCGGGTATCGGGTTGATAATGGGCTAGTCCGTTCGAGTTATTTTTTGGGTTCGGGATAGCCGGTTTGGGTCGGGTCGAGCATATATTTTTTATTCTTTTCAGATATCGAATGGGTTCGGTTTCGGGCGGGTCGTTCGGATCGAGTCAAGTTTTGATAGCCCTAGTTGGCATCCATGGAGCAGCTGCGTTTTCCCCTTTTTCACGTGAAAGAATGGAAGGAAGAAGGGGGTTTGGGATTTTGGGGTATTTTAAGTATTTGGGTACAAGTGGGGTGGAAAGAAAATATCTAAGGATACCAATATAATCCTTTAATCAAACGAGAAATACTTTCTATAAGAATCTATTGAATCCAAACTCGACATCTAATAAAAAAAATTCAAGTATTACAAATGCGGTTGTGCTATTATTTACCTATGTGTTCATAAATTTTGTACTACGAGTTTAAAAAACGTTTGTTTTCATAGTTCGCATGTAAGATGTCATTCTCATTTGATGTGTTTGCTTATATATTTTTGAAAAAATGATTACAAATCAGTTTATTGTTCTAATTTTTCTGAGTGAGTGTCCATGGATTTTTTTATACATAAGAAGGTATTTATGCTGTTAAAATGGGAAAAGAAAACCGAACTTATAACTTAATGATCACGGAATATCATACTTATTAATGAACATATATAGACTTGATGGTGATTCCTCCTTGGTTTTTTTTTTTTTTTTCCATGTATTGATGAATAAGTAAATTATTAATATTTTTTGGTCGTAAATTATTGATATTACATGTCTCATGGTTCAAGGGAACAACACGGGTGATTTTACATTATTTTTATAGCTAGCATACGTTTCGTGACATGTACGGAAAATATTAAATCTAAATTATATATATATATTTAGTAGTAAATTAATTTTAAATATTTCAAATAAAATAAATAATAAATATATGTTACTTTTAATTTATTAGTACGTTTTCTATCCTATGTCCTAAGGACACATGATAAGGATCAAAATTTAGAAGCCAAAAACCTAAATTAGAAAAGATAGATCCGTAAAAAAAATCAATAGGCCTAGATAAACAAAATTACAGAATCTTTAACACGTCAGGATGGCGTGGGACAGCCTGCCCTGGCCGTGGGACTAGTGGGCTCCGCCGTAGGTGGGCCCGACACCCACGTGAAGCTAAAAAAAAATTACAAAATCTTTCGAAATCTGGATCCTATGCATAAGATATAAATATCGTTATACATATGATAAAAAAAATTACTTCCTTATTTTATTGGAAGAATCATATTAAACATCTTATTTGAAATATGTTTGTAAATTATATTTTTTATATAAGAAAATTGATCTAGGTAGAAGTTTATGTAAATTTGTAAAAAAAATAAGGTAACATGGTGACAAATATTTAGATTTGCCTACATAGCAAATCAACGGGCTAATACATAGAAAAGACAAATAGAGATTTAGTATATATATAGATCATGGAAATGATTGGTTAGCTATGATAAATTTTTGGACAAATATGCCAAAAGGTGCATAAGATTGGGTAAAATGACGGTCACATTGGTTTTTAGCGCGAAAGCTATATGCATACAATTTTTAGCTATATGCACACAAGTTAGTGCGCCTCAAGGAGGTGTAAGGTTGTCCAAGGCGTATGATCTTTTTATAATAAAGACCAAGAAAATATCCAGGAAAAACCCGGTTAATCGTACGACACACAAGACCGTACACCTAGCAAAGGCGCATCAGATTTCAGATTTGAAATATTTGTGCGCCTAGCAAAGGCGTACTACACCCCTTGTCGTATGCTTGGCCAATGGTTATATTTTCAATGGTCAAATTTATGGTATATAGATATCCAAACAGATTCTTCTCAATTCCATATCCAAACACACTTAAAATGTCATATAGAAGTGAAGAGTCATATTCTAGTAGAGAAGTTCAAGGAAATTTTGCAGAATGCGATTCGAGTACCAGATTTGAGATAAGTCTTGTTTGAGATTCCGTTAAAAAGTATAAGATTTTTATTAGTTTATATTTCAATTTAAACATGGTTTAGGTATGAATTAGCATTTTTTTGCTTAGTAAAATAAATTTGTTAGGTATGTATTGAAAGATATGTGGTTTTATTTATAAATGTTGTTACATAATATTTTTATTAGTTATTGTTTAGATGTACAGTTCACTTAATGAATGAACATAGTTTAGGTAAGAAAAGGCATATATGTAGTTGATATTGATTAATGTGAACTTAAAATAGTTTAGGTATGAATTGAAGAATAATTTATTTTAGTATATGTTTAGAATTATATATATCTCAGTAAATGAATGATTTTATTTAGTATTTATTTTATAAACTTGTAATCCAGTGTTACATTATTGATTATCTAAAAATTTATGAGCTTGTTCAATGGAAAGATTATTCAAATGGATTTAGTAATAACTGTGTGTAGGGTATTCGAGAGGAATTAGTTGAATGGGCTAGGGGGAGGGCCGAGAGATGATGATGGTTATAGTCATTCGTAAAAAAAATGCCAGAATGGTTAGATTGATTTGCGAGAACTGTGGTCCATATAGATCTGTGAAGAATAAAGTGATTAAAAAAGATTCACAAAGCACTATACTAGTTAAAAAGTATGTCGAACCAACTCGAAGAAGTGTGATTGTCAATTTAAGTTATTTGGGGTTTGATTGAAGATGGAGGCATGGTTAGAGACTTATAATGAATCCTAAATGTGATATTCAGATTCCACAATCATAGTCTTTCAACTAACCTCCTTGGGCATTCATATATGGGTCGAGTGACCAAGGAGTAGGAGCACGTGCCTAGGAGGTTGTTCGCTCAATTTAGGACGTTGAGGGCTATTATTTCTGAGTTGAGAAGCTTGTACCTCAAAACAAAACATCCACAAAACAAGTATTCCAACTTTCAGCAAAAGATTCA
Source organism: Rheum nobile (assembly GCA_027886185.1). NCBI lineage: Eukaryota > Viridiplantae > Streptophyta > Magnoliopsida > Caryophyllales > Polygonaceae > Rheum > Rheum nobile. The sequence continues at coordinate 3,093,903 of WOAB01000127.1, forward strand.
AATCGAGGATTGTGGGAAAATGACGGTAACCCAATGAATGCTAAAAAGTTTCCCACAAATGGAGTACAAAGTGCATCTTATGAGGAAGCAATCTACGGATGAAATGGATATCCTATTGATTAATCGAGAAAGCCAACAACCATAATGACTAATCGAGAAACTTCTCTCATCAAAGCAATCAGTCAAGTTTTTGGAAATAAAGTGAAACACCTTTTGTGTTGGGTGCATATTAAATACAACATCGAGGCATATGCTATCTGTGTCTTGATGGATAAAGTTGGAATAATTATTCCAACCAATGCTAGGAAATGTTCTATTCAACCACAGAGTAAAGCTACAAAGAGAGGTTCAAAAATTGAAGAATTCAGGGAGGAAAGGCCTCATTCATACAAGGAGAGGACGTGACCTCATCCTTAGAAGAATTAAGAACATAGTTAGAGTGTGGATGGATACTAATCTTCACTTCTCCACGAGGACCACAAATTGGTAAATTTTTACATTAAAATGAGTTTATATTAACTTTTTCCAACATCTAATTAACACTATTTTTTTATAGGGTTAAAGGTATGCATGTCGTCTTGAAATAAATTGTGGATTCTAGTCGAAGAGGTTTCAACACAATGGCATTGAGGATCCATCATGCAATTGAGGGTCAAATTATTAAGGTGAGGGCACATATTTGGCTTTCCTTAGAAAGAATCCCCTCCGCTGCGTTCCACACAATAGGGAATATGTTGTTCTCCGCGTCTATGTAAGGAATTACACATGGAGATATCACTATGAAAACACTAACGAAGGTGGATGATATAACACCTTTAAAATATTCATTGTCTGAAACACAAAATGATTAATTAATATTAACTACAAATGAAAAGCATAATTAATATGTAAAAATAATAAATAAATAATTAATCTCTAATTAACCGTACTTAGAAATTAATAAATAAATATGAACATTAATATTTACAATATCAAGCGTAATATATAAATAAAAATAAACAAATATGTACCAACTTATCTCCTACATGCGTAGGAGGAGGTCGTCCAGTTGCGTCCCAAATAAAATCGGCAATATGGGTCGAGTAGTTTGTGAAAAGGTCGAATACTCGCGACACTCCTACTTGCCAAGACTCTAGAGTTGACGCTGGATCGGGAGCATGAGCTAGCGGGGCCGGGGGAACTAGAACGAGCTTTGGTATCGACGAAGACGAGGGAAGTGCAACATCCTCGGGAGCCGATGGGGCCGAGGCAACATCATCCATCTATAAATCCTTGATCAAACCCAAGGACTCGTAATACTCCCGCTCAAAGGACTCCTCATAGTCCGCCATGGATGCATCATCAACGTCCGACATGACTGTATCCTTGTCATCCTCCATGCCCTCGTTGTCATCATTCGACATGGCCGCATCAACCTCGTGTTGTAAGTGTGAATTCACATTCGCTTGCGTTCTTAGCCCCGTCTTGTGAATATCGATAAATTATGAGACAACCCACTCGCATAGACGGTGAAACCTTGGAGGACGTCTCACAGACAAACTATTACGTCGTACACCCTGTAACGTTGTCTCCTTTTAGCCCATTTCGGTTATCCAAATTTCATTATATGCTTGATTGTGGCTTACGCTTGCTCAAAGAACACCAATTTGTGTGTATATAGACAACAAACCGCGTTTATATAGCATCACCTTTTCTAGACACCCATAGTTTGATAATACCTTGTCATTTCAATTGTTCCTTTAGTTGTTCAATGGTTTTTTGAAGGAAAGAACTTGAGCCTTTGGAGAGTTTTATACAAGTTGTTAAATTCGGGACTTTAAACGTCATATCAGTTGTTCACATGACTTGGATACAATGAAACTTGTGTTTTGTTTAAGGATGTCAATGAGGCGGGTTTGAGGCAAGGACTACGTACCCTTGTCCCCATTCCCGTTTAACTTTCTCCTTCTTGTCCATGTCCCCATCTCCGTTTGGGATTGAAAATCGCCCTCGTCCTCATCCCCATCCCTATCAACTTTTCTCCATATACCTTCATCACAAACATTTTCGTCAGATTCCCCGTTTAAGTTACTCACGATTTCCCTATTTGGTAACAATATCATATAATTTAACATAAATTAGGTCAAAATTTAAACTTAAAAATAAACTCAACATTTAGTGTGTACAAAAAATATATTCAACATTACATAGAAAAAATTAATCTAATTTTATTAAATAATTATAACAAATCTTTCAATGTATCATTAATTTCTCTATGAAAACCCTTAAAGAAACATCGTCCCTGTTCCTATTTGATCCGCTTGTGCGGAGTTAGTTTGCCCCCTTCCCCGTCCCAATTTCAATTTAGTTTTTCCGTCCTCGTCCCTTACCCCATAACAGGGATTCCTAGCGGGTTTTGGTGAATCCCCTCCCAATTACATTCCTAGTTTTATCCACTTATTCATCAACCTCTATCTAACGTAGGTTGTTGCATATAAACAAACTTGCATTTTTCCTCTATTTTCACGACAAGACTTGATTATTTCTATTTATCAGGATATATCAATCTACTACAAAATGAGAATTTTTAACGCCACATATCTTTTCGAAATTGCATCACGTCACTATATGTCATTGTCATAACATCCTTTTGATTTCAACTATTGCTACTATTCTTGATTTTAATGTCTTTCAACTATTGGCTTCTATTCTTGATTGGTTTTTCCTAGTGTGTGCCCATGGACACACTCTAAGAACTCCATTTTTAGCAATAATTTTTTAGCCATTAGTTTATTTTTTTGTCAAGGGTTTACCCATTCTCTTTTAGGGAATATTTTGAAGATAATTTCCTATTATAACTTGTTAACATGTGCCCATGAGCATACACTAGAAAAACCGTTCTTGATTTTATTGTCTTTCAGCATATCAGTGTGGTCTTTATACTTCTTAATTTCTACTATTGATACACGTACGTCCTATACTTGAGTAATCACCTTTCAACCATTATGGTTACCGAGTGGCTTGATAAAGATAAGCACTTCGTCTAGTTTCTGCTTGAACAACATTATGGTTGATCTTAATGGTTGTAACAAGTTATTTAAAATCAAAAGGAAACCCAACAATAAAACACTTGAAAGTGCATGAGGAGCAAACATCATGCAATTGGAAAATGCTTTCAGAAGTGTTGCATCTACAAATTTGCTACAATGCAATCTTTCATGCTTTCGTGTGAATGGAATCTTTTTTCCGTATTTGCAACATGACCCTAAGGATAGAATGTACGTTCATCAACAGTGGATTGATCAATCAGAGGGAAACACATAGTGGAAGATCTCATCTGCACTGGATGCCAACCATGCGGCCCTTTGGGTTTGGAGTATGATTCTTGAAACCTTGTGCATGTGACATCATACTTGAAGGTATTAATCTCCATGACTTGATCCATTCCAATTCTTTGGTTAACCAGGCCTGCATTTAAGTTGAAAAATGGTCCCTTCTATTGTGAAAACAGTTCAAATTACCTACACACTACAGTGCATGTTGTATCTATGAAATCTAGCTACCACACACATTGCAATATTTCTAAATCAAATGCGATGCCAAAATCGTGAGGGAATAACTCATTCCAAAAGCTAACATGGACACCTGTCTAGGGCCTCTTCCCACTCTTATATACAATACCACAACAATAAGTGGAAACTTGGATTCCTATTTAGGGATTCATGCTTATCGATGTAGCTCTAATTATTTGACTCATTTTTCAACATATCATTTATAAGAATCATTTGCTTGTGTTGTTTAGCATGTTTCGCATGTGCACTTAAAGGTACTCTTTAGCATTTAAGCTCGTGAAATAGTGTCTGATGCACTACAACCTAGTGTTTGAGAGAGTTATTGACGAAAGAGTTTACCACCACTATCAAGGAAAGCTATTAAAAGTACTAGTAAAACCATTATTTCTAGCACTTAACACGCCAAACACATTTTTTTCAAATCTATATTATCATATTACATTTTTCATAGTTGATAATTTCATTAGTGGGATAAATGTTTCAGAAAGAAGTTGTTCGAAAAAAATCAATTTAACTAGTAAGTATGACACTCTGTAACCTCATGGCCACGAATTCTGTTGTTTCCTTTATCTAATAATGTCCTCGTGCCCCTATAAACAAAAAAAGTTGACATGCGATGCATGCTTTTTTTCCATTCAGGCCAAATGCTAAAAGAATGTGCACACTCATTTATCTCACTTTTTCCAAAAGTTGACAATTTGATTACCATTAATCATTATCGTCCCACCAGCTTATGTAATACAACATACAAAATCATTTCCAAACTTTTAGCTAATAGACTTAATATATTGCCTAGGCTCATTATCGCCCTCAAGGTGCATTTGTTAAAGGGCGCCTCATCCAAGATAAGATATTAATAGCTCATGAAGTATTCTACTCCTTTCACGCCAAGAAAAAAGGTAAGAAAGGGTGGATGACTCTTAAACTTGATATGAAAAAGCATATGTCAAAGTAGATTGGAATTTCATTACACAAGTTCTTTAAAAATTCGATTTTTCTCTCACATGGGTTGAGTTACTCATGAATTGTATCACTTCTACATCCTTCTCCGTTTTAGTAAACAACAAACTAGGAGACGTTTTTACGCCTGCTTGCGGCCTCCGCCTGAGGGATCCAATAACACCTTTTATTTTCATAATTGCAATGGAATTCTTATCAAGAATCCTCTCCTTCAAATCCCAGCAACAAAACCGTAAGGTTGCCATCTAACTTACTAGAAACGGTACTTGCATCCCTTCTCTTACTTTTGCCGATGACACCCTAATTCTTTCTAATGCTTCTCATTCTAACATGTTATACATTACAAACTAGATTCATACTCTTACCCTTAGATCAGGTTTAACAATCAATTTCTATAAAATTTCTTTTTAGACTTCACCCGACATAACGCCTCAACAAACAACATTTCTTGCATGTGTTTTAAACATTCAAGTTACAAGATCTATGGAAAAATACTTAGGAATCCCTATAGTTCTTGAACATGTGAAAAAAGAAATATTTGATTACTCCTTAATAAGTCTCAAAAAACAGGTTTCTAAATGGAAGACGAATTCTCTTTCATAGGCAGGCCGCTCAATGCTTATTCAATCTAGCATTCTCTCCAACATTAACTACTTAATGCAAAGCTTTTTATTACATTCTTCCGTTTGTAATCAAATAGATATGATCAATAAAGACTTTTCTAGAATAAATCAAACCCCAATTATCATTCTCTTATTAGTTAGGACAATATTTGTCGGCCAAGGGTAATTAGGCTTACATAAAGCATAAAATATGAATAAATCACTCCAAATGAAACTTTGGTAAAAATTACTTGTGGAACCTGATAGTATGTGGGTCCGTATCATACCTAAAAAATACTTGGGCTCTTTAGATTTTTTCTCTTATTAAAAAAAATCAAAACAATCCTGGCAATTCTTCAAACATCTTCACATTCGTGATATCTTTAGAAAAGGTCTCTATTGGAAGTTGGAATTGGAAAATTTATTAATATTTGGACCAATAGCTGGATTCCTAATTATGACCTTCTTCCATATCTCGATAATTGTGACATCACTTTTAAAATTTCTAAATTTATTACTCTTGAACATCAATGGGATATTCCACAATTACAAAACCTCCTCCCACTCATTATAATCCCAAAAATCTTAACAATTCATATTCCTACATTTCTGGTTGAGGATCACATAATTTGAAGGTTAGCCTCAAATGGTAACATCTTAGTTAAGTCAGCCAGATCTCTAACGTAATCTCCTTCTGACTCCTCTGTTTATGACTTGTCATCCTGGATTTGGAAACTAAAAATTCCACCAAAAATACATAACTTCTTATGTAAAGAGGTTTATGAATCTTTGCCAACAACAAAATGTTTAAACCGTCATTTCTCTAAAGTTTCATCTCAATGCAGTCGATGTAATGCATACACTAAAGACATTGAACATTTATTCTTTTCTTGTCCCTACACCCATCGTATGATTCAAAACTTTGAAGCACGCTTTCACCAAACTTTCTCCTTTTAGTATACTTCTAATTTCCTAACAAACCTAAACTACTTCAGAACCTCTAATGCTTCACCAGAACCTATGTTCTTCCTATGTTGGACGATTTGGAATCATCGTAACTCAATTATTTTTGGCAAAAATGACAACCATCAAAGCACAATCCCTTCCAAGCAGGCTTATATCCAGTTTCAAAACTGGATTACTTCAACAACAAATTATTCTACTTGTGGTAGCATAAATCTGTACCAATATAAATTGTTGTTGACGACGACGAGAACCCGCAACTCTGACGATCCTAGGCTCTCTCCGATCTCATTTCCGGTTGCATGCGAACATAGAGAACGGCCAAAGATGGGACTTTGTCCCCCGTTTCACCTCTGATGCTCAAGTCAATATTCAATCTTGTGAATGAAGGGAGGCTAGGGTTTTTAGAGAAGATTCAATGAATCATCCTTGAATGAATATGATTAGGGTTCCTCAGAAGGATCTTAAATACCTTTAATATCTATGAAGATAATTGATACTCACACCTTCTTAACGAGCCTTCTATTTTTGCCCATCACTTTAGATAATATCAACAATCACATAAATTAATTGAAATATCTTTACCTCCACAAATGCCCCTCAAGTTCCTTAAGCATCAATCGTGGTTGAGGAAGTTGATGATTTTAATATTTCATTCAAATTGGGCTTAAATATTGCCTATCATTTTCTTGCATATTGAATTGCACGCTCCGTGCTTTCTTGGTTCGTCAATCTGACATGCTCAACTCGTTCTGGCTTGAGTCCTTGGATTTTTAGTCGATTCGTGCCGAGAGGTCGTGTGTCACACGGCCTATGTTTTACTTGCAAAATCAGCAACCTATGTTGTTGGGCCTATGTCATATTGATTCTGAGCAGTTTGTGCTCTAACACGCTTAGCAGGTTGTTCTTGCCTCATTTTTGAGCAGCTTGTGCTCTAGCATATGTAGCAGCACCTTGATAGCTAGTACAAGTTTTGTTTCCGAGCAACTTGTGCTCTATATTCCCTTGGAAACGTTAGCTATTTTTATTTCCGAGCAGCTTGCGCTCTAGCATACATGGCAACATATGTCATTAGTTCATAACCAATGCCTTTGTTTTGACATCTTGTGTCCTTAGTGCATAACCGATGTCTTGGTTTTGACATCTTGTGTCCTTAGTGCATAATTGATGCCTTGGTTTTGACAGCTTGTGTCCTCAGTGCATAATCGATGCCTTGTTTTTGACAGCTTGTGTACTTAGTGCATAACTGATGCCTTGGTTTTGAAGCTTATGTACTTTGCATAACCGATATCTTGGTTTTGACAGCCTGTGTACTTAGTGCATAACCGATATCTTGGTTTTGACAGCTTGTGTCCTTTTGATTTCCGAGCAGCATGTGCTTTAACATACATGGCAACTCTTCCCTTGCGGCCCGAAGGCTAATAGAATGAAGATTGATGGCAACTCGTGCCTCTGCGGCCTGAAGGCTGATATGATGAAAACTGGTGGCAGCTCGTGCCCCTGCGACCCGAAGGCTAATATAATAAAACTTTATGACAACTCGTGCCCCTGCGGCCCGAAGACTAATATAATAAAACTTGATTGCAGATAGTGCTCTTGTGGCCCAGATGCAAATAGAGTGAAGATCGATGACAAAATCAAACTGATGGCAGTTCATGCTCCTGCGGCCCATAGGCTAATAGAATAAAGACTCATGACAACTCGTGCCTCTTCGGCCCGAAGGCTAATAGAATAGAGATTGATGGAAGCTTGTGCCTCTATAGCCCGAAAACTAATAAAATAGAGACTGCTGACAGCTCGTACTCCTACGAGTTGAAGTCTAATAGAATGAAGATTGATATCAACTTCTCTACTTCTCATTCACGCTGATAAAGCATTGCATGTAACAACATTTCCTCACTCCTTTACAATGCCAATTGGGTATCAAGCGTAAGTTCACAACTACTTTTCAGCGTCAAATCAAGAGAAGCCCATGTTGTAGGTAGATTGTGTTCATTAGAGTGAGCCATGGAATGAATAACATTCATTTCATTACATGTTGTATTTAAAGCACCTCAGTAACTTCTTTCAGCATGCTTGGCACAAAGAGATTAAAGCTCCGATAGCCATGCTTCAAGAGATTCCCAGTTTGAAGTTGTAGTATACCCCTGAATTATACGAGATATGGCAAACTGTACATCATCATCACTCATAGAATTGAGGGGCTTCTTCTTCTGTAACATTCATTTCTCATATTGCCCCTTCGCTTCATACACAAGACCATTAATCCACATAAAGCACTGGCAATCTAATTTCTGCCAGGTATTTGACATCTTAATTCATTTGGCCTCTTCATCTTCTTTAACTTTTTGTTCATTGCTTATATACACAACCATATAGCCATGTTCAACCCTAAGAAAGACCCCTTTCGGGCCATTTAATCGAAAATATGACCACACTATCATCTTCATCATGCTCAAGTTGGTTGGACCTGACTCTTGAATTGTCTCAAACCATCCCCGAACAATATCTATTCTCCTCCAAACCTGCCAATGTTGTGCGCAAAAAAATGGGGGACCATGCTTTTTTAAAGCGTTTTTCCAACGCCTATAGAAGATCCATGCCGTTGTGACCCATCGTCGGAGAAACCTTTCAGTGTCATGATCCCAACGGGGCTCGCCCCATTTGGTCGTCATTCGAGGCACCAACGAGCCACTAAAAGTAGACTCGATCAAAGCTCTATTTTGGAGCTTCTCACAATAATTGGCCTTGTCAAACTGCCCTCTTTCACAGTAAAGTTTCACGAAAATAATATTAATAAGTATCCAAATGCTTCAAATCCGAATTCTCAAAATATTTGAGAAAAGACTCCGCATGTTCCCACTACCTCGAGATACGAATCAATTATGCATCGAGTTGTGCGACCTCACCCCACGATTACACCAAAAATCCTCACTCATTCGATTAAACATGTCCAGATATATTTATCCAGGTGCCTTTGAATTATCATGTGTTTGAAGGTTTGCAATTATTGTGTCGTCACCGTTGAAGTCTCATTGTCGCCTTTGTTCCCCATGAAGGACACCAATTGTGGTAGCATAAATCTGTACCACAATAAATTGTTGTTGATGACGACGAGAATCCGCAACATCGCTGATCCTAGGCTCCCTCCGATCTCATTTCCGGTGGCTTGGGAAAATAGAGAACAACCAAAGGCAGAACTTTAACCCCTTTTTATCTCTGATGCTCAAGTCAATATCCAGTCTTGTGAATGAGGGGATGTTAGGGTTTCAGAGAGAAATCAATAAATTAGCCTTGAATGAGTATGATTAGGGTTCCTCAAAAGGATTTTAAATACCTTTTATGCCTATGAAGATAACTGATACCCATACCTTTTTAGTGGTCATTCTCTTTTGGCCCATCACTTTAGAAAATATCAACAATTTTATAAAATTGATTGAAATATTTTTACCTCCACATTACTAAAGCTTCAATTAAACGTAGTTGAACTTGTATTACTAACAAGATTTGGAAATAACCTCCTCCAGATTGGACTAACTTAAACTTTGATTAGTCCAAAAGCAGGATCAATCCTCATACATTATTCGAAACTCTGTTGGGTCTATAATTTCTATAGACAGACAAAAAATTTATAATAATACAATACTACAAACAAAAGCTTATGTGGCTTTCTATATATGTCATTAAAAAAGCCCTTAATCTAAACATTAAGAAATTAGCGATAGAAGGAGATATCCTCTATCTGATCAAATCGATTAAAGGCATTTGAAAAATTTCATGGAAAATCCATACTATTATTATTGATATTATTATTTTTCTGTATTCTTTCAATACTGTACAGATACACCACTGTTTTAAAGAAGCTAATCACACGACATATTTTCTTGCGACACACGACATCAGTCCGACTATAGCTATGAAGATTAATTGAGGATTGCCAAGATCCTATGGTTCCCCTTGGATTAAAAAAAAAAAGTTTGACTAGTTTGATTTTGCCTGAACTCATTTCAGCCGGACAAAGTTTCGAGAGGGTAGAATGTAGAAACGGGCGGATATAGAAGCCCTAACAGCAGCAATTCCATGTTCAGTTCACATCCCCCATCAGCAGCATCGGTTCAATGCACCTGGACACCTCAGCGTATTATTCCTTTTCCGCCTTGTCAAATGCTTAGGTTTAGGCGGTGTCCGCCCCTTTTCCCCAACTCTTCTTCTTCTCACACCCACTCGCTCTTCCGGTTACCTCGGAGGGCTCTCTTTCCACCTGTTGTGGCGGCTGCCATGTCTACCGCCGCCGACAAGGCTGGTGTTCCGGGTCACCAAGATCCGGCACAGAAGACCCATCATCACCAACCGCCTGTCCAGGTCAGTTTCCATCCCGAAATTCGGGGGATTTGAGGGGTTTCAAGTTTTCTTTAGTGTTGTTCTGAATTCTGATTGACGGTCTCTCTGATTTCGATCTAGCGTTTTGGTTATTTTAGTTGCACGTGAGCTGCGATCTGGTATACGAGCTTTTGTTGGTGTCTTGATTGTTGTTCTATTATCGGCACTTCTGTAGCTATAGATTTGTTGGAGACGTTTGTTGTAATTTGTAGGTTGGAAAAAGAATGCGAACCTTTCAAATTGAGAAATTTGCATTTTCAAGACTCATAAAGTTTCATATTTTTATGAACTTGTGAGTATTGAATATTGAGCCGGCAACAAAGAGTGGGAAAAGAAGAAAGGAATGGCAATTCAAGAATATGAATGCATTGTGGATACTTCAGTGTTTCTCATTACAATTACAGTGTGCAGAAGCGTTTTGGTATAGAGTATAGAGAAGTAAAGCTCCATCTAAAAGCTGGGAACAGAAATAGAAATACCACCAAGTTTCATGATTCAAGGAGTAATACGAATTATTGCCATGTCTCTCTCTCTCTTTGTCCTAGCTATACTGCCAGCTTGTATATGGATGTCATGATCAACCTAAAATCTGTAGCAACCACGGGATTAGCATATGCAGCATTAGTTATTAAATTAACCTAGAATCAGTTCTTGAGGTTGAGCATCTCATGTCCAATTCTTTCTCAAACTAAATCAGAAGTATTTACAATTATACAATTACAGGCCGCCTTATGCTGTGGTGTTTTCTGCTGGGCAGCTGCCTAATTGCTTTTGCAGGGCTGGATGTGGAGTTTAACTGTTTAAGTTTCCATTTTGTCTTCATTCTGCCTCTTATCCGAACAGAACAGAGATCCCTGATCTCTTTATCACTGAAGTTTCAAGTTTGTTTTCTCTCTTGGGTGAAATGCATAAAACCACCCATTATTTTACCTTGTTTGCATCAAACCACTCTTTACAAAATAACTTGCACAAAACCACCCTATTTTGGTAAACTGTTCGCGAAGTACCACCCCCACATCCGCCATTGTTAAAGAGGAAGATACATATAAAGCATAATAAAATAGTGAAAAAAATGAAGGGCCTTTTTCGTCTTTAACAACCTTCAACGGGATTTATCGGAATAAAAGTTCTTCGGTGGTTGCTTGCAAACATTTATGAATAAGGGGTGTTTTGTGCAAATTTTATTATAAGGGGTGGTTTAATGCAAGCAATGTGAGATTAGAGGTAGTTTTATGCATTCCACCCTTCCATTTTTATTGTGTTTCACGGTTTATCATACAGCCTCTTGCATTTACGTCAAGTAATTGAGGCATTCAGCAGTATATGTTCTCGCATTGAATTAAAGAGATGGGTTGGACCCTTGAGTTCTGAATTTACGGATAAGTGGTGATTAAGGCTGAATAGTACTAGGGTTCATAACAACATTCTGAACAAGTGGCTCTGAAATTAACACTGAACTAGGTTTGTTGCATTAAGCTTTTTGTCGTAGTTAAGTGGACTGATAGTGATCTTATAAGTTCTATTTTGCTGTAGGTTGCAAAGCGCTTAGAGAAGTTCAAAACAACAATTTTTACAACAATGAGCCAGCTTGCTATCAAACACGGGGCTATAAATCTTGGCCAGGGCTTTCCAAATTTTGACGGACCTGACTTTGTCAAAGAAGCAGCCATTCAAGCCATAAGGGATGGTAAAAACCAATATGCTCGTGGATACGGAGTCCCAGATCTCAACTCTGCTGTTGCTGAACGGTTCCAGAAAGACGCAGGGCTCACAGTAGATCCCGAAAAGGAAGTCACCGTCACCTCTGGCTGCACGGAAGCTATTGCAGCCACAATATTAGGCCTTATAAATCCTGGCGATGAAGTCATCGTTTTCGCACCCTTCTATGATTCATATGAAGCCACCCTTTCCATGGCAGGTGCTGAGATCAAAGCCCTTACGCTTAGACCTCCGGACTTTGCACTTCCCATCGAGGAGCTGAAGTCCGCAGTCACCAAGAACACCCGAGCCATCCTTATGAACTCGCCACATAATCCAACCGGGAAGATGTTCACACGGGAAGAGCTTGATGTGATTGCCTCTCTCTGCATTGAGAATGACGTGTTGGTGTTCAGCGATGAGGTGTACGACAAGCTCGCCTTTGAGATGGAGCACATCTCGATCGCGTCTCTTGCGGGGATGTACGAGCGGACTGTGACCATGAACTCGCTTGGGAAGACGTTCTCCCTGACCGGCTGGAAGATCGGGTGGGCTATTGCCCCGCCTCACTTAACATGGGGAGTCAGGCAAGCGCATTCGTATCTCACATTTGCCACCTCAACCCCGATGCAGTTTGCCTCCGCCGCAGCACTCAGAGCACCCGACTCCTACTTTGAGGAGCTGCGGAGAGACTACATGGCTAAGAAGGCCATTCTGGTAGAAGGGCTGAAGAGCGTCGGATTCAAGGTCTTCCCATCAAGTGGGACCTACTTCGTGGTAGTTGACCACACCCCTTTTGGTCAAACGGACGACATTGCATTCTGTGAGTACCTGATCAAGGAGGTTGGCGTGGTGGCTATTCCGACTAGCGTTTTCTACTTGAACCCGGAGGAGGGGAAGAACCTGGTGCGCTTTACGTTCTGCAAAGACGAAGACACGCTGAGGGCTGCTGTTGAGAGGATGAAGGAGAAGCTGAGTGCAGAAGCTGCTGCTCTGTCTATTCATGATGAATAAAAAGCCCTTTCTGTCTTGTATCATCATCACCTTGTTGCTGTATGGTCTCTGTTTTAACCTAATGACGCTCCAATTCATAAACTTTCTAGGGCATAATCTTTTTGCTTGGTAACCGAATGGCCAAGTGTGAAACTTCATTAGTCTATGAATAAATGATCTGAGAAGCTCATGTAAGATTTGTTCGTATGTCAATCTTTTATCCTCTTCCTCGTTGGTAATTTGTCTTCAAATTAGATACTAACTTAGAGAGAGTATAATAACATAATAATAATAATAATAATAATAATGCTAAGGAAAAATGACTCTAAATAATATCAACTATCATCTTTGAACAAAAAATAATACGAATTTTAAAAATTAATTATAGAAATGTATCCAAACTATGATAACATTAACAAAAATTGGTATGAACATATTTTCCGGTGATATTTTTGACGGGTATGTTGAGATGATGTCTAAAATTTTATGTGTCAAAAAAATTTACACATCAAATTACACCTCATCTGTATAATAATGACTGGTTAGAAAAGTGACGTGTCAAAAAATATGGTTGATTTTATTTTGTCGTGTTGCTGTAAGATGCTAATTTCTTAATATTGTTTTTTTTTGTATTTTTATTATATAAATAAGGTGTATTTTAATGTGTAAAAAATATGACAACTCGTTTTTTCGATTCCACCTAGCAAATCCACCGGAAAATGTATTCATATCATTTTTTATTAATATTGACATAGTTTGGGTACTTTTTTTTTTAAATTTTTAAAAGTTCGTATTATTTTTGGTTTAAGACTTATAGTTGGTATTATTTATGGTCATTTTTACTAATAAAAATGACTTCATTAGTCTTTTATCTTATGTTTGCTCATGCACGGGTCATTAACCAATGAAGAACATCTGTGAATAATAAAGAGCATGCTTTAGCATTTTGTTGTAATAGGATGGTGGCCTTGACATTGCCTTGAATATCAGCAAACAAAAGAAGTGAGTATTGCATGAGCAAAGTTTAATATGTTGAGTAAGAATATTATATTGTAATATCAGCTAATCTTGCATATAGTTTATTTTCTAGCACATTTTAATCAGAGGAAAGTGGCATGAAGATTGCTTCAGCCATATGTGATTGGATTTGGAGCTTTGTGTTAACATGATAGGGTTCAACTTTGAAGTTGCAAACTTATTCTATAAAACTTGTCTGGGTACATTTGTTGTCATATTTTCCAATGATACTTCCTATCTCGGAAGGTATGTATTCCTGCTCTCCAGTTATCTATCATGTGTAAATGAAAGCCATATACTGATATTATAATCCCTCTTTGCGGTCTAATTGGGATCATTGTAATTATTGTTGGGTTTTACTCTGTGATGTGGGGAAAGGCCAAGGAAGAGAAGAAAGATAGTGCCAGTGAAGTAAGCAACCTGTTCTTTTCCATGGATTTCAGTTCATATGTACTTAAGAGTTGATACATACTTTCATTTTATGCATTTTGATAATAACTTTTTGAGGCCATCCATTGATTTCAGCTCATATGTACTTAAGAGTTGATACAATATTAGCTATAATGTAGTATATTTTATGTAGAAAGAACATGCAGCGGATAGAAAGATCTTGTGCAATCTCGGTTTTGGTTCTAAACAACGCAATTTTCTTCTTCTTCGTCGTCTTTATTTAACATTCTGCTGTAATTTTTTGTATGTGTTTTCAGAGCTTTAGATACGTGTTTTCGGTAGTGAATTCGTAATTGTCTGGGCTTGAATTTTGACAATTTGACCGTGAGAAATTGCAAGTGGTTTGACCTCTGATAATGGGAGTGGAAGGCCAAGAGGTTGCTGCCAAATTCATCCTTAATTCAAAGGTTTGGTAATTGGTTATGTCACATACTCCTACCACCAGGTGATTATGATGAGAATCTTCGTTGTACAAGATACATGATTGCATTTATTTTCACTATTTTTGTTCACTTATCTCTAATTTAAGTGAAGCAGTTTATAGTGATTATGGAATTTGGCTATTTTCTGTGGCCATACCACTATACCAGCATTGAAGTAATTCTGATCTGACATCCGATTCTCGGCATGCTTTAGTTGTAGGGTGTTTTCTGTGGGTTTGAATTTTGGGGGTGTTATACAATTGTCAATTAGCAAGTTGAAATGCTGATTATTTGATCTGTTGCGTGCTTGTGCTTATTATTTGAATGGAAGGATTGTAAACTGATGCAAAATTAAATTGTGGATTATAGCCGAAGCAAATTCACGAGAAGGAATGTTGCTCAATCTGTCAAAATCAAAAGGAGCAAGGATGTCGTCAAGATCAAGGTTCAGTGCTCCAAGTATCTTTACACTTTGTGTGTGTTTGACACTGAGAAAGCAGACAAGTTGAAGCAATCCCTTCCCCCAGGTACAAGAAAATGCAATATTTGGTTTTTGTATTAGTGTCAATTGTCAAATGTTCTTTATTACTCATATTGGTCAATGGCTGGTTACAGGTTTGAATATCCAAGATTTTTGAACGGTCTTGAAAGAAGAAAGAGTTTGATCTACAGACAACAATATAGACATTACCTCTATTTCCCCTTTCGGTTTAGCAGTTGCTCGCGCACAGATTCTATGTTTTTTTTTACCATTTTTGTAGTAGCTCAAGGATGGATTATATATGCTCATTAAATTTCAAACAAAATGTTGGTCCTTTGGACTTGGATTTTTGTAAGTCTTTTGAATGTTCAATCGGTGCCGCACCTTTCATCAGTCATTACCTAATTAGGCCCCAAATGTTTTCTTGTGTCAGATAGTATATCCAGACTTATTCACATTGTGATTGTGATTTTGTTGGTTAGTGATTATGTTGTGTTGCCTGGAAATCATTAGATATATAGCTTTGATATCATTCATTGTGCCATGTTCTTCGTTATCGATCATTTAATTGCATGTGACAAGACATACACTAAATCAGTTTTTTTTTACTCTGTACTGGATAACTTAATTTTCGATTAAACAAAATTATGTAGCAGCTAGCTCATTTATTAACTCGTGAGTTCTATTAACCCGTACATGGCACGGACGCTACACTAGTTATAAATTAATTATAGATACTTTAAAATACACACTTTTACAAAAATATTAATACTTTCAAAGGACAAAAAAACAAAACACACACAAATCTCATTATGGTAACCACCTTAATCCACATAAACAAAACCCACACCAATAACTTGTAGGAACCACCATAAACTACCCATATGAGGAGGTTAGAAAAATTGTAGATGGTTATATGAGATATTTTAAAACTAATTATTTGATATTTAATTGAATATCTGAAGAGAAGATCAAATAAACAAAACAATAATAAAAAAAAATGTGACATGGCGGGTTGGAGTGAATGATGCGAACAACCCCTGAAAGTATCGTTGCAATCGCAAGATCTTCGTTTCCTCAAGCTTGTAGTCGATTCTCCTCTTACGTAGCCAAAGAAATGGCCAAAACTCGGCCAAAAAGATGGACGTAGGGATCAACGTGATGATCGCGAGATACTGAAGAGACGGTGTTTGATTGCTCGAAGCGACGAGCTATGAGATAGTTAGATCCTTGGATCGTAGGGAAGATGCAAGGGATTTTGGAAAGGAGTATGACTCAACTTAATTCTCAAAATCTGCATAAAATCTTCAACTAGGGTTTTTTCTAAACTTAAAGTACTTGCTAACTAATAATAATAAAATAATAAGTCTTAAGAAACAAAACACAAAACGGAAACACGAAACAGAATCCCGGCCCAAAATCCACGGGCGCGGTTTGGGCTCAGTAGACAGCCCTCCTCAGTATTAAAACCGCGGTCGCGGAAAACATTCTATAAAACTAGTCTTCATCAGCGTTGAATCCGCGGGCGCGGATGTGGCTTCCGCGGTCGCGGAAAACATTCTGTAAAATGGTCTTCATCAGCGTTGAATCTGCAGGCGCGGATGTGGATTCCGCGATCGCGGAAAACCTTCTGTAAAGCCATACGCCAGTGGCTAAGGCGGGACCTCACCCAACCCTTCATAGGTCAAGAGAAGGACCCATTTAGGACTAGATGAACCCGAGTCACTTGCGTAAGCCCGAGAGACTAAGGATTGAGTCGCGCGTTCCATTGCCCTTGCGCGAGCTCTTGTTATCGGGCCATTCGAGCGCACCCCCATTGCTTCCTCTTCGTCTATCGCCGTCATCGAGGGGGTCATGGAGCTATCAATCTCCCCTTCTTAGCAGCGAAGCATCCCCGCTTCGTCCTCGTCGTCAAAAGCAGGAGGCGTATAAGGAGAAAGATCAGCGACGTTGAAAGTAGGATGCGCACCATAGTCATCGGGTAAATCTAAGCTGTAGGCGTTGGCCCCAAGGTGGTGTAGCACCTGGAAAGGACCATCACCTCTTGCATCCAGCTTGTGACGTCGTTTCAATGGAAAGCGTTCCTTGCGCAAGTGCAGCCAAACCAAGTCGCATGGCTCATAGGCAACCAGACGTCGGTTTTTGTTGCGTTGCGCAACTATCTGCTCGGACCTCCGCTCCAGCTGTTGCCTCGTCCTCTCATGTAGGGCCTTGACCTGGTCCACACACTCCACTCCCTTGATGCTTTCCTTTTCCTTCATTGGTCGTGGTACTAGATCCAAGGGGGTGAGCGGATTGAGGCCGTAGACCACCTGGAAGGGAGTCTTCTGCGTAGCCGAGTGCATGGACCTATTATATGCAAATTCAACAAAAGGCAAGCACTCTTCCCACTTACGGAGGTTAGACTTTAACATAGTACGCAATAAAGCACCTAAATTCCTATTAGTAACCTCCGTATGGCCGTCCGTCTGGGGGTGATAGCTAGTAGAAAACAACAACTTAGTCCCCAGCTTGGACCATAATGATTTCCCGAAATAAATCACAAATTTAGCATCACGATCCGACACTATACTCCTAGGAATACCATGCAATCTAACAACATGCTCAAAAAATAAAGAAGCAATCTTAGAAGCATTATTAGTAGTCTTGCATGTAATGAAGTGAGCCATCTTAGAAAACCTATCAACTACCACAAATATCGAGTACCTCCCCTTCTTAGACATGGGCAAACCGATGATAAAGTCCATACTAATATCTTCCCATGGGACGTCCGAGATAGGCAAAGGGGTATACAATCCTTGGGGACTCGACCTAGACTTAGCATGCACACAAGTAACACAAGCCTTGCAAAAACGTGTAACATGATGGAACATTTTAGGCCAATAGAAATGTTCCTTTAATGCAGCCAAAGTCTTAGGAATACCAAAATGTCCTCTACCTTCATGAGCTTCCTGAATTAGCAACCTACATATAGACATTTTTGGGATACATAGTTTCCCGGCCTTAAATAGGTAGCCATTATCAACATAGAATTCATTAGACTCTCCTTTTTCCATGCATGTTTTAAAAATTGCAGCAAAATCATCATCATGCATATACACATCTTTAATCAAGGAGAAACCTAAGATAAAAGCATCAAGACGAGTAAGTAACACATACCTGCGAGAAAGGGCATCAACAACCACATTCTCCTTACCTTTCTTGTACTTGACCACATATGGGAAGGTCTCCATGAACTCCACCCATCGTGCATGTCGTCGGCTGAGGTTGTACTGGCTCTTCAAGTACTTCAACGCCTCATGGTCCGAGTGAATGACAAACTCCTTAGGCCATAGATAGTGCTGCTAAGTCTTCACACCCGAATAAGAGCATAGAGCTCCTTGTCATAAGTTGGGTAGTTGAGTTGGGTGCATGTGAGCTTCTCGCTAAAGTAAGCAATGGGACGCCTATCTTGCAGCAAGACCCCTCCAATTCCATGATGAGAGGCATCACACTCTACCTCAAAAGTCTTGGAGAAGTCCGGTAATTTCAGCAAAGGAGCGTTGCACAACCGGTCCTTCAAGGTGGTGAATGCAGCCTCATGTGCGTTCGTCCACTCAATTGACGCAGCCTTATTTGTAAGCTCATGTAACAGGGCTGCAATGGTGGAGAAATCACGCACAAACCTGTGGTAGAAGCCAGCCAAGCCCAGGAATGACCGAACCATGGTTGGAGTTGTGGGACGTGGCCATTCTTCTATGGCTCGGACCTTCTCTTGGTCGACTTTCAGCCCATCCTTGCTTACAACAAAACCAAGAAAAATAGTAGAGTCCGAGCAAAAAGAACATTTACCAAGGTTAGCATAAAGTTTCTCATGCCTAAGACACTCTAATACATTCCTAAGATGCTCAACATGCTCATCTAAGGACCTGTTGTAAACAAGGATATCATCGAAGTAGACAACCATAAATTTTCCTAAGTAAGCCCTTAAAACATGATTCATCAATCTCATAAAAGTGCTAGGAGCATTGGTCAAACCAAAAGGCATAACCAACCACTCATAAAGGCCATACTTAGTCTTAAAAGCAGTTTTCCACTCATCACCCTCATTCATCCTAATTTGATGAT
Source organism: Rheum nobile (assembly GCA_027886185.1). Lineage (NCBI taxonomy): Eukaryota > Viridiplantae > Streptophyta > Magnoliopsida > Caryophyllales > Polygonaceae > Rheum > Rheum nobile. The sequence goes on from WOAB01000127.1 coordinate 3,113,527, forward strand.
AACCACTCTTAAGATCAATTTTAGAAAATAAAGTAGCATCATGCAATTCATCAAGCATAGCATCAAGGCGAGGAATAGGGTGTAGATACTTCATCGTAATTTGGTTGATTGCCCGACAATCAACGCACATGCGCCAACTACCGTCCTTCTTAGGCACTAGAATGACCGGTACTGCGCAGAGGCTTAAGCTCTCTCGGACGTGGCCCTTATCCATCAACTCTTGCACTTGACGCTGCAATTCCTTGGTTTCTTCCGGGCTCGCACGATATGCAGCCCGATTAGGAAGAGAGGCCTCTGGCACAAAGTCGATTTGATGCTCAATTCCACGTTCGGTGGCAATCCTTCAGGCAGCTCTTCGGGCATCACATCCTCAAATTCCTGCAAAAGAGAAGTCACTGCAGGGGGTAAATCAACAAGATCTTTAACATTTAAAAGACACGCGAAAGGAACAAGTAAAAAGCAAGGAAGACGTCCTTGAATGATTGGGGAGACATCCCGAGACCTAGCCAATAGAAGCCGGTTTTCACAAGATCCTTGAATGCCGTTTTGAGATGACTTAGTGATAAGAGCTAAAGTCGTGATGCCTAATCAAAATAAATCCTTAAAAACCTAAACTAGTAGAATAGGCAAGCAAGGATCGAATCCCAGAGAGAGAAAGTAATCTTTCTAAGTGCACAAATGTATGTCAAAGTAACAAGGGGGGTTTGTTGGTTTGGTTTTAAGTAAAAAAGTAAATACAGTAAATTAAAACAAAGGTTGTAATCAATTGGGGAAAAGTACTTAGCCAGACAAATATCCACCATTCATTCGATTGGTTGATCCTAGATTATCTCTAATTCTTTCCTATGAATGTTCCTATTCCTTTTCTTAAGTTATAGACAGGACAAACAGACCCTGAAAATACTAACTATTAAATAACCAGGAAAACCTCCATGATTCAATTCAACAGCAGCAATGAGCACATGAATTTAGATAGATACATGCAAGAGTAGCAAACAGTCATACAATTGCATGCAATTAATTCTCTCTACAATAAACCAGTCCAAACAGTTCTTAGAATATTGCAGTTGCTACTCATGAATAAGGTAACTCAAATAGTAATTACCAAACCCTAACAATAGAAAATTACCAATAACAACTAGTTGCGTCCAACAAGCGAAATCAATAAGAATCAATGTGATGAAGCACAAGAGAATCAATACATTCAAAGGAAAAGAAAAAGAGTTATAACCTCACAACCGTATATCAAATGAAGGCTCAATCGTCGGACTAAGCAAAATGTGCTTAGTTCTTCATAGTCTTGAAACATTAAAACTCAAAGGGAAAGAGTACTGAATAATGAACGATGAATAAAAACTCAAAATCAAAGGCTACTATGGAAATTAGGTTAAATAACCTAGAAACCAAACCTAGTTCTAAAAAGATAACAAACTTAAGCTAAAAAGGAAATAAACTAATGAAATCGGAATAAAGAAAACAAAAGAAAGGAAAAATAATAGAAAAGTGAAACTTCAGATGAGAGACGCGCCGCTTCGCTGATGCCCATTTCCGCGATCGCGGATGAATTTCCGCGATTGCGGAAAATTCCAATCCTGATGCCTTTGCTCTCGAATTAACCGCGACCAGATGTCTTGCTCGCCCACGGTCGCGGATTCCTCGCTACTGCTTCGTGTGGCTTCTTTCTTCAATCTTCCTTCGGTCTTCTCAAGTGGTTCTCTTCTCTTCTTCTTGATGTATTCGTTTAAGCTCCTCCAAACCACCATATCCACACTTCTTCTACTCAACTCATTCTCCATAGTTGTGCTCTAAACATCTCCAAATGTACCCAAAACACCGATAACAACTCCTAGATATGCACTACAAAGTAGCGCTGATCAAATTCTCCCATGCTTAAACCTTGCTCGTCCTCAAGTAAGCTAAAAGAAACCTACTCCTCTAATGAAATCCCCAAGGTCTCAGGAAGCATAGAAAAACCATCTCCACTAAGAATTGCACCTAAACAAGAAACTCCAAGACACCAAAACAATAAGCACAATCACAACATACAATCAAGCTTAAAGGGAAGCAGAGTACTTCCCCCAAGCTTATCCCGAACACCATAGAGTGAATAAAAATCTAATCCTAGCCTCCATCTATCTTCTTATGCCTCCCAGAGTGACTTACCCGAATCCTTCTTATATCACCTCTTCTTATGTCACCACGCCAGGTAAACTGATGATTCCTAAAAATCAATCTTCTTCTTTTCACTCATTTTGCCAAGGCACCCTTTCGGGTTTTCACCAAGCCACTCATTTCATTTTTCAATAGATGGGCTCACCTTAAACTCACATCACTCTTGACCAATTATTACCCCAGCCTAATGCTGGTCCAAGCCACCTGCTTATTACCTAAGCCGCCCTTTCGAGTTTTCGACTTATCCCAGGATTCTATTTTTTTGCCTTTTTTCGAATTTTTGGCCTTTTCTCTTTCTTTCTCCTCAACGACTAGCAAGTATAGAACACTCCCCCATTCTTAAACGTTGCATTGTCCTCAATGTAATGAAAGACAAGAAAAAATTAAAGCACATGGAAGAGCAAAAAAATTAACTCACAACCATTGCTGAGTTGGCTTGGACGTGGAAGTTGTTGCTGGCGGTATATGAATGATATCACATGTCTATGGTGTTGCGCCGATCTTCAAACAAACTCTACCGTGCAACCAAATAGATCCACTATAGGGTGTAGTGGAATAGCAAAGAAGTCGGGGCTGCACGACCTTCAACGAACACAAAAATGGGGCCCAAATGTAATCGTGGTGTGGGCCCTGGTGTTCCTCCTCCTCAGCTGTCAAAACTAGGGCCATCATCGTTGCCAAATAAAAATCTGGGGCTAATGTTTCCTCCTTGACAACATGATGCGCACCGTCTCTCCATGGGAAACTCGGACAGCTGGCCTTCGGTAGAACCTTTTTTTTTATTTTCAGGTCGAGGAGACTTACAGTGATTTTCCGCGATCGCGGAACCATTTCCGCGCCCGCGGAACTATTTCTGGTGTGGAACACCGTCTTCAATTTGGCTTCGGGTCTCCTACCTGCAGGTTAGTCTAAAGCAAAAGCAAAAACAAAAACAAAACAAGATAAAACAAAAACAACTAATGACATGGAATGAAAAGACACGAAAAGAAATACATACCTCGGGTTGCCTCCCGAGCAGTGCCTTAGTTAGTGTCGTGGCTCGACTTGGTGCTCTCCAACTCAACTTGGGTTGCTCACATCAACTGAACACACGGGGTCTCCATCAGGAGGGTGTCACTTTGAATCGTCTATGCTGAATCCGACCCTCAACTCGTCGAACTCCATTGTGAGCGAACCACCACTCACATCAATCTTGGTTTTCGCCGTGTTCATGAACGGCCTTCCTAGAAGGGGTTGTGTGTTTGTCTTGCCCCGTATCCAACACAAAGAAATCTGCAGGAAAAATAAGTTTGTCCACTTCTACCAGCACATCCTGCACAACTCCTTTTGGAGACACATAGGAATTATCCGCCAGCTGGATCACAATCCCCGTCTTCTATAATGGTCCTGGCTCTAAAGATTCATACAGTGAAAGAGGCAGAACGTTGATAGAAGCACCCAAATCCAGCATGGCTTTTTCAAACATGGTGCCACCTATCTTGCAGGGAATAGTAAACATGCCAGAATCACTGTACTTTTTTGGTAACCGCTTTTGCAGCATAGCGGAAACGTTCTCACTGACCTTGACCTTCTTTTTCTCCTTCACCACTTTCTTGTTCTTTAATTTGCACTGCTCTTTCAAGAATTTGGCAAAGCGCGGGATGCTCTTACAAAGTTTTATCAAAGGAATATTTACCTCGCAGTTGCTGAAGGTCTCAAATAATTCCTTGTCATTCTCTAGCTTTCTTGTATCCTTCAGTGCCTTGGGAAATCGTGCGGGAGGCTTCAACGAACTAAGCGGGGAAAAATTGGGACGAACGTACGTGTCTAGAATATCAGAGACAAAACCGCGATCGCGGTTTGGGGCCCGTGGTCGCGGATCTTCAGCTGGGCAAAATTGGTCTCCAGGGACTTGTCCGCGATCGCGGAATTTTGTCCGCGGTCGCGGATTTTCGTCGTAAAAATTGTCTTTCCCCGAAACTCTTTCGCGATCGCGGAAATCTATCCGCGATCGCGGAAGTTCGCCGATTTTTGGCTCCTCTTCAGCGACAATGCCGTGGTTGCGGCTTTGTTCTCCGCGGTCGCGGATTTCTTTCTGTTGGCCACGACCTTCTACTTGTGTTCCGCTCCTCAGCGTCATGGCGCAAACGCGCTCTATCGGGTTTTCTACCGTTTGAGATGGTAGTTTCCCCGAATCCCTAGCTTCCAGCTTGCCCACTGCTACGGAGATCTGCCCCACTTGCTTCTCCAAGTTCTGAATGCTAGACTTCATCTCTTGATATTGTTGGACCATAGTGTTGGCCAACGTTGTAACACTCTGAGCGAGAGATCGTAACATGTCCTCAGTAGACATAGATGAACTAGAGCTCTGGCCTTGGGGTCTTGGGTCATATGGAGCTCTATGTTGTTGTTGTTGACCCCCAGGCTGCTGATATTGTTGTGGACGCAGTGGGAACTGTGGTGGCCTCTGTTGAAACTCCTGGTCATTACGACCCTGAGGATGATTCTGCTGATTCCCGTATCTCAGATTGGGATGATCTCTCCACCCTGGATTGTAAGTATTGGAGTACGGGTCATGTCTTGGTCTAGGGGGCGATTCCTCCAATAGCATTCACCTCAACAGGAGGTTTAAGAAGTGTTGGGCAGTCGCCAGTGGGATGCAGCGGATCATGAGAGATTCTGCAGGATTTAACTGCCTTTGCTGCATAGGGGCTGGCCCTTTTTATGAATTGTCGTGAGCTCTCAGACAGCTCAAAGAATAACTCAAATGCTGCAGCTGGCGTCTTGTTTAGAATGCTACCGCCACAGGCTGCGTTTATCAATCTGCGCTCATTCTCAAGGAGCCCATCATATAGATATAGAAGGAGATCTTGGTCAGAATAACCATGGTAGGGACATCTAGATATCAATCTCCTGAATCTCTCATAATAGTCATACAACGACTCAGTAGCATGTTGTTCGATGTTGCTGATGCTTCTCTTCAGGCTATTGAGTTTTGTTGCAGGGAAGTACTTCTCAAGAAAGACTCTCTTCATCTCTGCCCATGTATCTATGCTCCCTGGGGCCAAATAATAGAACCAATCATTGGCCGCATCCTTTAGAGAGAAAGGAAATGCCCTCAGCTTGATTTGGTCCTCAATGACGTTCCTTGGCTTCATACTGGTGTAGACAGAATGGAACTCAGAAATATGTTTGTTGGGGTCTTCTCCACTCATCCCATGGAAGTGGGGTAATAAGTGAATCAACCCGGATTTCAGCTCAAAGTTCACACCATCATCCAATTCAAGGAACTGCATAGCAAGCGGTTGCTGCTCCAGATTCGGGGCAATCAACTGCCTCAACGTGGGTGCTTCGTCAGCCATCTCAAAACAAGGATTGTCGAAACACAAAGCTCTGTTTGTCCTGTGGTTCCTGTAAATGGTTCTCTCAATTTCTGTATCACAAGCTAGAAGTGGAGACTCAGTAGCACGGGTGTGGACCATAAGATAGGTCCACACCAAGATTGGCACACAAACACACACAAAGAAAAATTAAAACTTGCCTCCCCGACAACGGCGCCAATTTGATAAGGGCTAAAGTCGTGATGCCTAATCAAAATAAATCCTTAAAAACCTAAACTAGTAGAATAGGCAAACAAAGGTCGAATCCCACAAGGAGGAAGTAATCTTTCTAAGTGCACAAATGTATGTCAAAGTAACAAGGGGGGTTTGTTGGTTTGGTTTTAAGTAACAAAGTAAATACAGTAAATTAAAACAAAGGTTGTAATCAATTGGGGAAAAGTACTTAGCCAGACAAATATCCACCATTCATTTGATTGGTTGATCCTAGATTATCTCTAATTCCTTCCTATGAATGTTCTTATTCCTTTTCTTAAGTTATAGACAGGACAAACAGACCCTGAAAATACTAACTATTAAATAACCAGGAAAACCTCCATGATTCAATTCAACAGCAGCAATGAGCACACGAATTTAGATAGATACATGCAAGAGTAACAAACAGTCATACAATTGCATGCAATTAATTCTCTCTACAATAAACCAGTCCAAACAGTTCTTAGAATATTGCAGTTGCTACTCATGAATAAGGTAACTCAAACAGTAATTACCAAACCCTAGCAATAGAAAATTACCAATAACAACTAGTTGCATCCAACAAGCGAAATCAATAAGAATCAATGGGATGAAGCACAAGAGAATCAATACATTCAAAGGAAAAGAAAAAGAGTTATAACCTCACAACCGTATATCAAATGAAGGCTTCAATCGTCGGACTAAGCAAAAGGTGCTTAGTTCTTCATAGTCTTGAAACAAAAAAACTCAAAGGGAAAGAGTACTGAATAATGAACGATGAATAAAAACTCAAAATCAAAGGCTACTATGGAAATTAGGTTAAATAACCTAGAAACCAAACCTAGTTCTAAAAAGATAACAAACGTAAGCTAAAAAGGAAATAAACTAATGAAATCAGAATAAAGAAAACAAAAGAAAGGAAAAATAATAGAAAAGTGAAACTTCGGACGAGAGACGCGTCGCTTCGCTGATGCCCATTTCGCGATCGCGGATGAATTTCCGCGATCGCGGAAAATTCCAATCCTAATGCCTTTGCTCTCGAATTAACCGCGACCAGATGTCTTGCTCGCCCGCGGTCGCGGATTCCTCGCTGCTGCTTCGTGTGGCTTCTTTCTTCAATCTTCCTTCGGTCTTCTCAAGTGGTTCTCTTCTCTTCTTCTTGATGTCTTCGTTTAAGCTCCTCCAAACCACCATATCCACACTTCTTATACTCAACTCATTCTCCATAGTTGTGCTTTAAACATCTCCAAATGTACCCAAAACACCGGTAACAACTCCTAGATATGCACTACAAAGTAGCGCTGATCACTTAGGGGGCTGTTTTGTTGCTGATTTTTGTGGCTTCTCACGGCCAGCTGAGGGCAGTGTATGTCTCTTGGCTTCGAGTGCAGTAGAGGCATTCGCCTTGGCCTGTTCAAGTGCCTTGAATCGGTTCCTTTCAACTTGATCTTGCATAATCTCCTTAGGGCTCATAGGAAGCAAGGTGACCTTTCTTCCATTGTGCATGGAGACGTAGTTGTTGAGGAAACCATCATGAAGAGCTTTCTTGTCAAATTGCCAAGGTCGCCCTAAGAGAAGATGAGTTGCATCCATGGGCACTACGTCACAAAGCACCGAATCCTTGTAATGACCAATGCTGAAATTTACTGTGCATTGTTGCTTCACAACATTGGAATCATCACCCTCGGAGATCCATTGTAGACTATAGGGTTGTGGGTGCGGAGTCGTATCGAACTTGAAGTGCTTGATCACCTTTTCATTGATGATATTGCAACAACTTCCACCATCGATAATGACACTCAAAGAAGCACCCTAGACCGCACACTTAGTATGAAACAAATTTTCACGTTGGTCAAGTAAGGTACCTTCTTTGGCGGTAAGAACGCGGCGTGTAACCAAGCTAAGAGGCATGTTGCCTTGCTCAGCCATAGGGCTATATATGTATCCGTCCAAGCCCTCCTCCTCCTCATGGTCGTAGATGTCAAATACCGGCTCGGCTTCGGAGGTGTCCTCGTTAAAAGACTCGTAGCCGGAGGTGTTCGAGAAGAGGACTCGCTTGTTGTTGGGGCAGTCCCGCTGCATGTGGCCATGCCCTTGGCACTTAAAACATACCTTGTCCTATCATCGGAAGGAGGCGATCGACGCTGCGGTGGCTCGTTGACGCGTATCGGTGTGTTGCTCGGCCGAGTGGTCGGCGCCGGCATTGTAGTCGCGGGAGCGGACTGCGAAGAGGAGCGCACATTAGAATTAAACGAACCTGAATTAGTGGAAGGAGCATACCTTGTATTAGGGAGAGACCAAGACGCTCTCTTAGCCGCTTGAGCTTGCGACCATATCTCTTGTGCCATATGTGCGCACTTTTGGAGGTCTCGTATGTTAAGCACCCTAAGTTGATTTCTAATAGGCTCATGCAGGCCACGAAGGAACATACTCCGAAAGTCCTCGTCAGTGTGATAGATACCTGCCATATGGGACAACTCTTCAAGTTCAGCATAAAAATCAAGGGGGGAACGGTTACCTTGGGCCGCTAGTTGTATCTTGAGGCGCATTTCGGAAGTAAAGTCCTCAGGGACATACTTCTTTCTCATGATCCGCATAAGATGGCGCCATGAAGTGACTGGACGCTCATGGCGACGCTCAAGGTCAGATCGGAAATGATGCCACCAAGCCTTGGCGGCGCCGTCGAACTGCAAGGCGGCGGTTTCAACCCTGTCTTCTTCCGGGTAGCGATAATGATCCAAAATATACTCCGTGGACTTCTGCCAATCAAGGAACTTAAGGGGATCAAATTCACCAAAAAAGTTTGGAATTTTTACCTTAATGTCCGGACGACGCGGTCCATGACGCCTGGGGCTCGGCCGGCGCTGTTCCGGTGTGTGCCGACGGTTGCCACGGTGCGCAGGGCGCATCTCCTCCTGGCGTTCCAACTCATAGTCATCAAATCCGTCCTGGGAGTAGTCCGAGGCGCGGTCATCGTCATCAGCAAGCTCGGATTCGGGCTCGTCATACCTCGTATGTTGTCGGTCTCTTTCCCGACGACGACGACGGGAGCAATCCGAGGAGTAATCCTCATCTCTAGGAGCAAACGTAGGATTATACCTAACGCTAGGGTCGACACGCTTAGGAGGGTAGCCTTCGATTTGAGAGTGAAGGCGATCATGAGGGGTAGACAAGGCACCCTTACCCTTGCGGTCCATTGGCCGACTGGTTGAGGCCGTAGGGTTCAACATTGGGTCAGCCATGGGAAACTTCATGTCACTCATGGCCCGACGAAGTTGCGCAAGCTCGACATCCTTCGCGGCCAGTTGGCGGTATTTATCTTCATTCGATGCATGAAGTGCGTCAATTTGCTCATAGGCGGAGTCCATGTGTCCGGGGCTGAGGTGGCCTGTAGAAGGAGAGTAGCTAGTCATAGGAAACTCCATAGTACCTATACGAAGCATACAACACAAGGGGGTAAGTTGGACCAAGCAAAAGAACAAGTCCAAGCCAAGTCCTTGTCTCAAAAGTGAACCAAGAAATTATCCGCTAGGCGTACTAATTTTGGTTGCTCGTGAGGGAGAGGCTTGAACGAAAGGCAACAAAGAAAGAACTAGCAAATCAAGTCCCAAACAACACACAAAATTCCCAAGTTCAAGTAGATCAAATCAAGTTTCTTAGAATTAATCACAAGAGAGTTGAAAATATTGCCCTTTTCAAGGAGAGTTGCGTAGAGACATGAAAGGAGTGCTCTGTATTAATTCAGGTAGCTTGAGACATTCTGTAATGTGCTCTGTATCTGTAATATTTTTCTCAGTGAAATAAAATACACACGACGTGCTTCGAATGTTTATACGCGTTCGCGTACGATAATTTTTATCCCGGGTTAATGTCTTGCTCATCCAAAAGCTGAATGGGCGAGAAAAGGCAAAACGACGACCGCCGTACAGTCACGGCGCCCGCGGTCGCTGGGCCCGATGTGTCAGGCCGTCGTCTCCTACGCTGGGCTCGCCAGAGCTAGGAACGGCGACCGCCGTAATTACGGCGCCCGCCGTATGCCCGCCGTAGGCAAAGTTGCGGCGCCCGCCGTGATTACCCAGAGGTCTTTAACCGATGGTCGCCGGCGTGGTTCTGGCAAGCGCCGAACTAGCTTTCGTAGGCCCATCTTCGTGCTCCCGATGCTTTGGCTATAAAAGGAGGTGTTGGGGAAGGGATTTGAGCCATCCAAACACCGAACCTCTGCCAAATTTTCGTGTCGTCGGAGTTGTGTTTCGCCGGAGTTCGGAAGCTCTCGTCGGTGTCGTTTGGTGGTGTTTCCAGAAGCCCTTTAGAAGCCTTTTGGTTGCCTTTGGAAGTCAGAACCCAGGCAAGGCATAAAGGGGTCGAAACGCACATCATTTGGGTGAGTTTTCTCGCCACTTCTGTCGTCTGAGTTCTTCACGGCGACCGCCGCATTCTTCACGGCGACCGCCGTGATGAACTGCGGCGACCGCCGCCAAGAACAGCGACCGCCGCCAGTGCCCAGAATGCCTTCGTGGCTTTGGCTTGGTTGGTTGTGGACGTGGCGTCTTTCCTTTCGTTCTCTTTCGTCGTTTTTAGATTCGTACTGTGGTTATATCGGATCTAACTTAGGGTTCCTTTTATGGGTCGACTCGAAGGTGTTTGTGCTAGCGGAGCTATACCCGTGTCGAGCCCGGAATCCCGTCATTGTCGTAAGGCTTGTTTCTATTCTGCGGATTAAGGCAAGTGGCGGTTCGCTCTTGCTCATTCGTTCCATACTTACATTAATTATCAGTAGTTTATCTGAGTAATTAATTTGGAATGAATACTCTGTTTGTCTGGAAACGGTTTTGATAAACTGTTTTGAAAATCATATAATAGGTTGTATATCTGTTAGAACAACGCTATTATCTGTGATCGTCTTTCGGGCCTTTATGTGGATTTATCCTATAACTATTATTGTGCAGTAACTGTTAGTTAGCACTGTTAGATAGGAACATTACTCGGACTCGGTCCAGTCGTTTCTTTATAATCTGGTATCGGGGTGGCTCTTCTCCATCTGGTACTATTCTAAGATCATGATCGGTCTCTTTCACAAATGTGTAGAGGCAGGACACTTAGCTGGTGTCACCAACCTTCCGGTGTACGTCACTCTCGACGAAACGTATACTAAGATGTGTCGTCCCATTGGTGGGGTACACATGTAAAAGTCTAATAACGTGATGTGTGTTTTTGAAACATAAATCAGATAAGTGCTACTCGACGCACATAACTAATAAACCTTCGGCGAGTAGTGCAGCTAGGAAAACTCGTCTCGACTTTGATCATAGTACGTTCTCTTTCCAATCTGGATTCGCTGTATGCGATGAGGTTGGTCGTGAACCGAAGCATCTCAGTCAACTTTTAAATCATTGTTGCATGATGTTGTAAATATTCCAGATTTGTCATATTTCCTTAAGGACTCAATCTCTTGGAGTCTCTTTTTGAGTCGATTTCTGTGAAGATTCAGTCTTCCAGAATCTTCTCTTGTGCATACCTCTTGTCTATTCCAGTAGGAGTATGATGGTTGACTATCATCATCGATTATTATTCGAGAAGCGATGAGTCTAACCTAATACGACTGCTTCGAACCATTCTGCATTTTACCCTTGCTAGTCTATTCAAGTAGACTAATCCACGAACTTTGTTCTCCGCATGTGGGCTGGTGTCATCCGTTCGATTCGGCACATCAGATCGAAAGTAGCTCAGAAGAATAGAAGGACTATGGAGTCGACGGTGGTTTTTGAACGTTTTAATTATTTCTTTAATCAGGTTGAGATCTTTTGGACAATGACTTTGGTTGTAATGTGCTTTATAAGACTTCCGCTGTATTTGGTTTAAACTCTGTGTTGGCCTATTCGGGATTGGGTTGTAATCCCGTAACTCATGTTTCTTTAACAATGTTATGTTTTGGGATTGAATGCTTTGATCATTATGTATCATTTGTATTTCATAAATTGTATTTAAACGGTAAAGCCTTGGGTGATCTCGGTAAGGAACACTAGGGTCACTGGCGGTAATACCTTTCCAAAAGGATTAAGTTTTAGGGGAGTTACAGTTGTGGTATCAGAGCCAAAGGTTTTAAAACGGGTTTAGGATTTTTATAAACCATTTATCCGTTTTCGAAAATGCTTTAAAAAGGGATCTGAATTTTCAAAGTAAAATGAATTTAAAAACACCGTTCATAGTCATGTCTTTTGGATAGTCTGATATAGTAAGCTTGCTTCTATGTCTAGAAAGACTAATTCATTCATCGTTATCCTATAGGAGATGGGTGCATGTCTCTCTCAGAAGAAGGGGTCGGAAGATGCCGAGATGGATTCACCGTCTACCGAGAGGCTAGACTTCCCTATACCCCAGAGGTGCTTCGAGGTTGGAGGCCCGAGCAGCCCATCTGAGGAGATCAAGCATGTGCTTCCTGAGTCGGTAGTTCTGGTGTCAAGGAATGCTGTAGTTCGTGTGACAGCACCAGTGGAGCCACCAAGGGAGGAAGCAATGCAAGATGATGAATCGTCTAGGTACGCGAGAGGGTACTACAATGACGATTACCTGATGGATGTGATTATTGAAGGGAGCGAGGAGGAAGATGAAGAAGAGGACCCCATAGAGGATGACCCCGAAGAGGAAGAGGACCCCATCGAGGATGATCCCGAGGAGGATACCGAGATGGACCTCATCGGACAAAACCAGGAGTCCGATGACTTGAGGCACTTGCTGGTGGATAGTCAGGAAACGGGGATGCAATTTATTCACCCCAGTACAGATTTACCACCTATACAAGAGTTGCCACCAGTGCTAGAGTATGCACCCATGTCAGAAGCTGATTGGGAGGCACTGTATACCGAGTACGGTATTAGGAGAAGTGACAGGGAATCTCAGCCTATCCCTACTCCAAAAAGAAGGAGGTCAGAATCCGAGCTGCAGGAGATCCTCCGCCAGAGCGAGGTTATCTCTGCAGAACAACAGCGTCGGAGGGATGAGCTGATCGCCAGTACTCAGAGGAGGGCTGGGATAGGAGGGCCAGTCATGGACGACCCATACCTTACCATGACTGAGATAGGACCATCTGCTTCAGGGTCAAGCCGGGTGCGAAACCCATCGCCAGAGCTCGATGGTGAGCCTAGTCCAAAGAGACCTTGCACGAGTAGCCAGTCTTATGGGAGACATTTTGGAACGCCTTGATGAGAATTGGCGTTGCCTATCGCAGTAGTTTCATTTCTTAGTATTCCAAGTTTGTACTATGTGTAATATTTCAGTATTGCGGCAAGTACTCTGGGAAACACTTTTATCTTCGAGCAATGTTGTCCTAGTGCTCGGATGATAGACTTATGTGTAGCTTGTGTAACAGTTCGAAGGTTCATCTATAAAATGCCAAGTTGATCTATTCTGAGTAATTTCTTTACGTTGGTATATTGCATAAGTATATTGCATATGTATTGAATGCTTGGAATTGGATCGGTAAACAGATGGTGAACCCAAGAAGCATGAGGAACTCGATTCGAGCCGGTGCTGGGACTAGCCAAGATCCCAGGCCAGCAGGAAGAGGTGTTCAGGATGAGCACGAGTTAGAGTCTCGCGTCCAGCATAGGCGTGAAGGTCAAGATCAGACCCAAGCACCGACGCTATTTGATGCCACAGCTGTTGAGGCGATTCGCGGGATTGTGATGCAGGCAATTGCAGACGTATTGAGACCCAGTGCGCCTCAAGCGCAAGAAGTGCCTACTCACCCAGCGGTTCCTGATGTTGTGGAGCCCAGAAACCCTGTGGTTCAGGAGAATGCCGTCAGGGCTAGAGACAGCTATGGTCGCGCTCTTAAGACCATCACTTCCATGAGGCCCGATTGCTATAACGGGAAAGGGGAGCCAGTAGCAGTGACTCATTGGTTCTCCCATATGGAGAGGCTGTTTCGGAACGTGGAGTGTATTGAGGCCGAGAAGGTCCATATCGCTTCTCTTCAGCTGAAGGAGGAGGCTAGCGAGTGGTGGGAGCGCACAGGTTTGGCAGAGATCCCAGTGTTGTCTTGGTCGATGTTCAAGACCAAGATGGTTGATCGCTTTTTCTCTCGTGCTATGAGAGAGGAGAAGCATAAAGAGTTGTTGTACCCAAAGACGGATGGTCTGAAAGTGACCGAGTTGGCATCTAAGTTCAATCATCTTTTACAGTACGCCCCTGCCGAGATCACCAACGAGGCCCAAAAGATCTAGTACTTCCATGAGTGGATGAGCCCGGATATCAAGCCGTTAATGGTGCACCACACATGCTCTACCTTGGAGCAGTATGTGGATTGTGCCTATAAGCTGGAGGTAACTCTAGAGGAGTCGACCAAAAGGCGCAACCGACAGAAGTCGATGCAGAACCAGAACCAGGGAGGTGGTTTTAAGCGCCCTGCGCCACCGTCTAACTTTGCCAAGTCCGGCCGAGCTAAGACGGAGATGATGCAAGGAGGATCGACTCAGCAGTCAGGGCAGACCAGGAGTTCAGTTCAGTGCTATAATTGTGGTACTGCTGGGCACAAGAGCAATGAGTGTCAGAAGGAGAAGAGGTCATGCTTTGGGTGTGGACGTGATGGTCATCTACAGAAGTTCTGCAAGCAGGGGAAGTAGAAGGGAGTAGAGTCGCAGCAAGGGTCAATTCATCAGAGCAACCGACCTAGGTTCAAGCCTGCTGAGACTCCTAGCCCGTCAGTGCAGACGACTGCGCAGAACAGGGGAAAGGCCCCAACTGTTTCTGGAAGTCAGGGCCAACTCTTGTACGAGATGCGTGAAGTAGATGGACCCAATGCTCCAATTGCTCAAGGTACTCTATACCTTCACTCTACTTCAGTGTGCATTCTGTTTGATTCTGGTGCTACGCATTCCTTTATTTCGGATAGCTGTGTTAGCAAGTTAGATTTAGTGTGCAACGATTCGTGTGACCCTTTCGTCGTTAATCTTCCTAATGGAGAACGTTTGGTGGGAACCAAGCATCTATCCGACTTTCCGATTACCATTCAGGGTAAGGAATTCGAGGCAGATTTAATCTGCATAGCCATGGCTCCATACGACATTATTCTCGGTATGGATTGGCTGACGCGTCACAAGGCGGTGATCGACTTCAGTTCAAGAACTGTGACGGTGTCATCTACGGGCCAGTTCGTGTGCAAGTTCAAAGGTCGAAATGACGCTGATAACGGCAAGCTGATCAATGTGATGGCTGCGTTTAAGCTACTACGACAAGGATGTGTCGGGTACCTTTGCTACTTGGCACGGTTTGAATTCTGCGGGCGCGGTTTGGGCTCAGTAGAAAGCCCTCCTCAGTATTAAAACCGCGGGAGCGAGAGTGGCTTCTGCGGTCGCAGAAAACATTCTGTAAAACTGGTCTTCATCAGTGTTGAATCCGGGGGCGCGGATGTGGCTTCCGCGGTCGCGGAAAACATTCTGTAAAATGGTCTTCATCAGCGTTGAATCCGCGGGCGCGGATGTGGCTTCCGCGACCGCGGAAAACCTTCTGTAAAGCCATACGCCAGTGGCTAAGGCGGGACCTCACCCAACCCTTCATAGGTCAAGAGAAGGACCCATTTAGGACTAGATGAACCCGAGTCACTTGCGTAAGCCCGGGAGACTAAGGATTGAGTCGCGCGTTCCATTGCCCTTGCGCGAGCTCTTGTTATCGGGCCATTCGAGCGCACCCCCATTGCTTCCTCTTCGTCCTTTACCGTCATCGAGGGTGTCATGGAGCTATCAGTGATGGGCTTAATTTTTTTTGACATGCGGCAAGAAGGCTTTTCCCTTAATAGTATTAGCAGAATAAAAGCTAGATATGCACCATATATTGTTCTCAAAAAATACAACTAAGTTATAGTCCTTTTCCCTTAATTAAGTTAGAATTGGTCATTGTTTAATAAAAACCTCATATTTTCCTCCTCTAGAACATACAAACTGATAGGATCGACCTATCTTATATTCGTAGATCATTACTTGGAGTTCCTTATGGGTGAAAATTAAACATTACACTTAGAGCATCTTTATTGGGGGCTTATTAAATTTTTTTAATTAAAAAAATAGAAGCTCTCAATAAGTTCCCCACTTGGGGCTTATAAATTGGTCAAAAAATAAGCATCTCAAGAGAGGCTTATTGTAAGTCCCAGCGCCACGTGGCGCTTGATTACTGGGCTGCGTTTGTGCGCACAGTGCACGACACATGGCGCCGATCGGACGGCCATGAAAAATTCTTGGCCATCCGTTATTTAAAAAAAAATTGTCTTATTTTTATTTTCTTACATTAAAAATAAAAATAAAAATTACTATAATTCTAATTACATTTTTCTCTATCCATAGACACCCATTATGATTATGTTTCAAATATTTTTATTATATTTTGTATATTATTAATAGAAAACAAATAATTTTAATATTATTTATGGTGGTTTAAAATATAAATATACACTAATTTAATATAAATGTAAACTAAATATACAAAATACTTGAAATAAAATATATTTAATATATTTTTTAATTTTTAAAAATTTAATATAAAGAGTATATTAAATATTTAATATAAAGGGTATATTAGTAATTTGATATAAATGAAATGGTATAATTGTAATTTAATATACTCCAATAAACTCCTCTAATAAGCCACCTACTAAAGTTAAAGAAATGAGTAAGGCTTATTGGAGAGACTTATTGACAAAAAGCCTCCAATAAGCCCATCCACTAATGATGCTCTTAGGTCTGAGCAAACCCGGATCCAGTCGGGATCTAGGCCCATGCCCAGATGGGCGGGCCGAATTTGGGCAACTCAAGGAAACGGGCTAAAGAGGCTTCCCTTATCCACTTGGACATCTGGACCCAGGTAGCCCGCGGGTCCCATATTGTAACACTCCCGACTTATGTCGGTAGTGCCACACGCCAGTGACCTCAGACGTTATTGTCCAAAGTCACCCTAGGCTTTAATCGGAACAATTAAACTTAAATAAGTATATTAAATAACGAAAGATTACTCAGCGGAAGACATTTTTATAATGAAACTCAACCTTTTATTAAAAGATCTCTCATTAAATGAGAGAGACGATTTTACAACAGAGTGAAATTACAGCGGAAAACTTTTATAATAAACCCTATTACAGGACTCGTTTATAGGAAAACATGTTAAAATAATACTTAACAACCTTAAAACACTGTCACTTAAATCTTCAACTACAAGCCTCTTCTTCGATTGGTTACTTCAAGTCTTCGGGGACCAACCACTGATGTGCCGTATAGGACGGATGACACTAGTCAACCATGCAAGGAATAAAACCCGGTTGGTTAGTCTAATGAAATACTATGCAAGGGTACAAACAGAATGGGTCAAGTGATCGTAACCGTTTACTATCATTGTCCCTCAAATAATAACCGAAGGGACGATACATAACCCGGAACTTTCACGGAATGATTAGAATTAGACATGCATTGAAAAGAAGACTCCAAAGGAATTGAGTCTTATGGGAAACGTATGACAAATGTTTGGGAACGTTAAGTTTTCACACACAAGTTTTAAAAACACGACCTTGATTATTTGGGTCCACGACCAACCTCACCGCGTAATGCGAATCCAGATTGGAAAGAGGACTTACTCTAACAAGAGTCCGGGAGGTTTCCACGTTGTACTCCTCGCCCGAGGGTTTATTAATTATGTGTATAACCGCACTTATCTTATTTACTTCCAAAACGCACATTAACATTGAAGCTTTTAATACAATCTCGAATAACTACGAGAACAACACAGGGTGACATTACGTCCAACCCAATTGCACTAGCAAGCTGCTTAAATACCTCTTATCCTTAATGAGTGGATAAGAAGCAATGATCATGACCTTAAAAGTATTAGAGAATTATTCCGACTAATACCGAGTTATAAAGAAATGACTAATCCTAGTAGGGAATTAGAGTTCCTACGAATACTCGTGCTATTCTAGCATTTAAGTCCACATATAAATCCACACAAAAATCCATTTACAGTAATATCATATCAAACTATATAATAGCGTTATTTCTAGCAATATATACAACCTATTATAAAGTCATATTTTAACACATCGTTTAATTAAATCTGTTCCCAAACAAAAACAACAACTTTTATCCCATCTTAATTAACAATCAATTAATTGATAATCAAGGGAAACATGGAATAGTGAGCAAGAGCGAACCGCCACTTGCCTTAATCTAGACGAATCGAAGATGTCGGGTTCTGAGATCTGGAAACTGGAATCTACGTACGGATCCCTACGACGACGACGAGACAACGACGGAACCCTAAGTTAGATACGATACAACACGAAACAATGAAACAAATCGAACGGAAACAAAAGCCTAAGCCATGACCATGTTTGTCCAAGCCACGATCGCGCTTGCTAGAGCAAGCTACAGTCGCGGATTGGACATCCGCGGTCGCGGAATTATGGGCAGAGCCACAGTCGCGGAATTCATCCCCGCGGTCGCGGATCTCCCTTCTGACGATGGCTCAACACGGCTTCGAGGCTTACCGACGACGAAGACGCCACTTCTTGGCTTCAGACGAAGGCTCACCACGACCACCACCACCTCGACACCTCCAAGGCACTTCCGGCGACACCAAAACTCCGGCGAAGCTCCGACGATCTCCTAGAACTTTGGCGATGCACTTAAAGGAGAGAGAGAGAGAGAGAGAGAGAGAGAGAGAGAGAGAGAGAGAGAGAGAGAGAGAGAGAGAGAGAGAGAGAGAGAGCTTGAGAAGCTATGGATGATGGATTCCAAAGCTAAAGACCCCTATTTATAGGGTGAGGGGGAGCTCAACGCCGAGAACGCAAATCGACCGGCATCCCTAATGGCGAAACAGCGGCACACGAACCGGCAAAACGCGGAAAGAACGAAGAAGACGAAGAACAATGTTTCCATGGTCGCGGAAACACTTCCGCGGTCGCGGAAGTGCCGCGAGTGCGTCTTTTGCCTTTTGGTCGCGGGTTTCGTTCAAGGTCATGCTAAGTCTTTATTTTTAGCACCCCTAAAAATATTCTAAGACCCACTAATGCATTAAACGTATATCCAAACATTCAAAAGATTAATACACAGATTACAGAGGTTATAGAAATTGCCCATTATGTCTTTCATACAAAACGACAGTTTGGGACTTTTAGAGGTTATTACAATACGACCTTACTTCAAGTTACCCAACCTTATAAGTTTAACCATGCCTAACCCATTTAACACTTTGTAAATGGGTTCAAGCATTTCTAAGTTAAAATTTATAAGTTGGTTCCAATTACAGTTAACGAAAGGTTAACCATAATTTAGACCCTTCATAACTTAAGGAGTTTATAACTTGTTTTCACCAATTATACATTTTACCATATTACCCTTATGGCAATCATGAGGGTTATTACATTACTACCCCCTTAAAAATAGTTTTGACCCCGAAACTAACATCACTAAGGTAGAGGGACCGGTTTAACCATTAACCTTACTACCTGAACATAATATCCTTCATCATTTCATCCTTGAAAATTGCTCCTAGGAACATGATATGTTTTCTCAACCATACCATTATCTCGCATATCTTATCTCCATGTGCTACACCCGTAATAACTCGTGACTATATCCACAAGGTCATAATTATCTTAGGATAATAGTCTCCAAATTCATCGCAATAGACTTGCTATACCTTAAGCATGAGAACACACATTTCTCTTCCAACTTTTCTCTTTATACACCACTCTCAACGTTCATACCTTAACTTCCTTAAGTTGATATCCTTAACTAAATTTGGTCTTCGTAACCTATACCACCAAAGTCAGACTATTATTCGGTCATGAATCCACCTACTACATCCTTCCTTCGTTCCTTACCCTCGTTGGAATCGATATGATCATCCACACGATTATGATTATCTTAAACCGAGTATCCATTATAGTCTCCAATATAATCTCGCTTTGATGCCCTACACATCATAAGGATCTTGATACCCTCTAGCAGAAGAATACAATATTTCCCTACTAACTTCTTTTCGATGATCAGATCCTCAAAGTACATACATAGAACTCACTTATACCTCAAACTTAGTACCTCCAATTGTCATATCGGCTTACTCTTTACATATGCACCTCATCTATCTCATTATTTACCTTATTTAAATTTGGCCCTTATGCAATCTTCTCCCAACATCTCTCGTATAAGGTTTCTTAATTTTCCACTATTAACCATATCCTATTCCTATTTACCTCAACATGATTTAATAACCCATTCCACAAGATTATAACCTTGTTTTACCCATACGTGTCATACGATTACCTTAATAGACGTAGGTCACTTTTTCCTCAAGTCCAGTCGATAACATCCACATACTTATTTTATGCCACACTATTTGATCCACCAAAATCATAACAACTCTTACCGGTTGAGTTTGTTATTCACTCATAAGTCCTTAAACAACCAGTCGTCCTCACACGACTTATTATCCCAAATCAAGCACCATTTTGCTTTACTGATATTTACTATTTAAACAAGACTCAATCACCTGAACACTTCTTGTATCATCATCTCATTATATCATTTCCTTAAGAATACCTCGCAACGAAACCTCGAATAGGTCTTCCAAATTAAATCTTATGATTTCGCACACTTAACTTTTCCAAAAAGCTTTTAACATTGGTTCCATAGTGGACACACTCGTTTATAATCCTCATAAGCATAACTCTTGGGTTCTAAAGTTTACTCAAGATCGTTTTAGAGTACGATCATCTAAGAGAAAATGACTCCTTATGAAATAGATTTCTTATACATTTATTCCCTTAAATATATAATTTATACAACTCACCCCATCTAATGCTCAGAGTATACACATGAGGAATAGCCTCAAACTCCACAGAGCATTACTACACACACCAAATCCTTATGGCAAGGAATCCTTACAACATTATCCTCTCGAGACAATGTTCATGACTTCGAGCAAAGGGAACAGATAATGTCAATGCCCAACCTGACATTATTTCAGGAAAAATAGAGGGGTTCTTAAGAATAGTTTCGGCCTCGAAACTAGCGCTAACAAGGTAGGGAACAACCACACGTGTTCCACCCAACACTATCCTTTATGAGTCCAAACAGTCTTTATTAACACAAGACATGTACTACTTTTGGCACTCAAGGATTCTCATATGAACGAACAACTTGTAATAGTAATGAATTTAGTAATTTCCGGAACAAGGAAACACTTCTTTATTATTCGAGACATTACATTAAAACAATTGACAACTTTATATTAAAACAACTGACAGAAGGTCGAAGAGACAGATTACTAAACTATGGAGACTATAGACACAAGTCATCGCTCCTTATTCTTAAAAGGCTCAACAAAAATTACAACTACCCGTTCAGGGTCTCATTCTCATTGGGTTGACGCATCATGAAGAGTCGATGTCCCTCACCCGAAGACTCCATAGGCGCCTTGCCTTTATTACGAGCAATAGATTGCTCAGGAGCGGACACCTCTGGCTTTGGGTTCCTCCCATTGCCAACATTTGAGGCTTGATATGATTGCGTTTGTCCTTGACCCTTCTGCCTACAGTATGTTTTCATGTGGCCTTCCTTCCCACAATTGTAACATACCCGCTTCTCCTTTTGGCAATTAAAGCTTTTATGTCCTGCCTCACCACAGTTGTGGCACTGAATCACTCTGCTACTCCAACATGAGCCTCTCGCGGAGTCAGACTGAATCGTCTCGGTCTTAGCAGGACCAGACTTTTCAAACTTGGTGGGCGATGTCGGTCGCTTGAATGTACCAACCTGGCAGTTCTGTTGCCCACCCCTTCCTTTATTCTGCTTCTCCCGCTTTCGGAAGGATTCTTCCAATGTGGCCTCTATTTTGTAGTCCGCATCCACATATTGCTCTAACGTAGAACAACCGTGATGCACCATCAAGGGTTTGATTTCTGGATTCATCCATCCATGGAAGTACCAGATCTTTTGCTCTTCACTCGACACTTCCGGTCCAGCATATTGCAACAGG
Organism: Rheum nobile; assembly: GCA_027886185.1. NCBI lineage: Eukaryota > Viridiplantae > Streptophyta > Magnoliopsida > Caryophyllales > Polygonaceae > Rheum > Rheum nobile. The sequence goes on from WOAB01000127.1 coordinate 3,135,267, forward strand.
TTATTGAACTTAGCTGCAAGCTCAGTCACCTTCAACCCATCGGTCTTAGGGTAAAGGAACTCCTTATGCTTCTCCTCCCCCTGATTAGCGGTGTTTCTCAGATTTCGCCTTTGGTTGTTACTCGGCCCAGCTCCGGCACAGATTGTGTTTCTTGTGTTCACCATCTGTTGATGAACCATAACGTCAGTTTAGGACTTTTCCGATTTGTACATGACACTTAGTCAATTACGTTATGATACGAATTATAAGGTCCAAACTAATAACTTTATATCAGTCTGACTGACCCTCCACCATTATCCGAAAAACGATCTTCTTCTCTTTACTTGAGAATGGATCCCTTAGGAGAAATGTCAACCTTTAAATGACATTGCACCTAAAGGGAGACACTATCCCTAAGAATGGATCTAAGGAATAAGTAACAACTCGAAGCTTACAGAAGTTTTAAAAACCACTTATTATTAAACCTTATACTTTATAGAGGTTTTTACAGGAAACCACCCCTTATTTGTCCGAATTTGCACGGAACCACCCTTTATATCGAAAATTATTTTAAATCACCCATTTTTGCTCCTTCGTTAACCAAAAGCCACCCAGAGCCACCTTCTGTTAGATTTCCCGTTAGTTCGTGTGAAATGACTAAAATACCCTTTGTTCTTTATTGAAAGTTACTTGAAATGCCATTGTTTTTTAGCCGTTTGAAGTCGATGATTTAACAAAGTTTACCTTCTTCATTTTTTAACTGTGGGAGCTCATTCATCACACAGTTCTCCTTGGCGATAGAAAGCTTGATTGTGCTAGAAGGAATCACACCCAAAACTCTCCGATTAATAACCATCAGTTGGGATTTTCGAGTTGCTTAGGGCTCTTGATTCACATGGTAGGTGTCTTCTGTGTTGAAATTCTGGCTGTTGATTGGTCTAGGGTTTGATCGAGAAATTGGGGGTTTCGGTTTTCTAGGGTTTGCGAATGGAAATTGGGGGTTTCAGTGTTCTTATATGTGGGATGCGAATGTGTTGTGGTATTTGCATGGTGATTTCGTATTGTTTGAATTCCTAATTTGGTTTTCTGAATTTCTAGGGTTTTATCGTGAAATTGGGGTTTTTTGTGTTCTAGGGATTCCGACTTGAAATTGGGGCTTTTTGATTTTTTAGGTTTTTTATAATTTGTAGAGATTGTGAAAGGGTGCAATTGGAGCTTGAGGATTTGGAAACTCGATTCGACAGTGTTAAGGTGAGTTTCTCTTTCTCCCCTTTTGAAAACTGAATTAATATAGAAAGATATTGATTGTAATCTGTGATGCTCATGTGCTGCTCATTGAATGTTATTGATTTATTTTGGAATTGGTTGTGTGGACAACAGTAGTTGTCATTGGTGTCATCAATATATGTAGTATTTCTGTGGACCCCAACATTAAAAACAAATTTCCTGTGGCATATGACATGTGAGGAATATTGCAGTTTGTTTTTAGTGTTTGTTGCTTTTAATACTTGCTTGTGAATGGACTTATGACTGGCATCTCTGGAGATTTAGTGTATGTTGCTTTTATGTGGTGACTATTGCCTTTTTTTTCTTCTCCATATGAGTATTTCTATAAGATTTCTGTATGGTGGAAATTTTTATCTTAGTAAGGTTCAATACCCTAGTCTATGCTATAGGAAGGGATTAGTCTATTCTAAAAAAGAAGTGGATCCTGATTTGCTTTCTAAGATTGAGTTGGAAGAGTTCATTAAGGATGGAGTTGGGACTGTAAGTGATTATGAACTCTGGTTTTGTAAGTCTGGAACCACCCTGCATAGAGGGATACAACAGATCAAATATGACAGAGATATTATGGAATTGTGTTTAATTGGTGGGAATGAAAATACACTAGATGTGTATGTGGTTCAGAAAGGGGAAGAGAGCCCAAGTTGCTTACTGGACAAGGCAAAAGGTGAAAGTGGTAGATCAATATCACAAGTAGTAAGCCCAAGTTGGAAGGATAGGGCCAATATTACAGGCCCATTAATCACATTCGATGAAGTCTTACAAAACCCTAGGGGAGTCACAAGCACAACATCACCTCTAAACACTTCTCAGAAATCTGCTTCACAAACAACTCCAAAATCAATTTCCTTAGGATCTGAATCTTCTGATGATGATAACTCCTCTGATGAAGATGAAGATGCAGACTTGCTAGGATCTGAATCTTCTGATGATGACTCTGAAGATGTCACATATGAACAGAATATATTTGGAGATGAGTCTGATGATGATTCACAGTCTGAAAGAAATGTTGATGAAGGTGTGATTGATGAGAATGTCAACAATGATGATGGAGAGCAAAACATTGAAGATGCATTTGATGTTAGGGTTGACACTGATGACTACAGGAGTTACAGTACTGGGTCAGATGAGGAAGTCAAGGTAAGGTATCCAGAATTTAATCCATTAGTTGATTTCAGAAGTAAAATATGTTTCAAATCTGGCATGGTGTTTGGCTCAAGTGATGTATTCAGAAAGGCTTTGAGACAGTATGCTCTAGAGCAGGGGTTTGACTACTATTATCTACATAATGATGGGACTAAAATATCTGCATATTGCATGAATAAATGTCATTGTGGGCTGAAACACGGCAGAAAGAAGTGTGTTTGTAAGGAGAACTTGTGTGGTTTTAAGGCTTGTGCTTGGAGAATAGGGAGTGATGGTAGTTTTCAGTTGAAGTCTTTTGTCCCTGAGCACAACTGTGGTTGGCAAGACAAAAACACCAAGATGACTTCAAACTGGTTGGCTGAAAAGTATTTAGAACACTATAGAGATGATCCACAGTGGAGAATCAAGAGCTTCATAAGTACAGTGAAGAGGGGACATAGTGTGGATATCACTTACCATCAGGCATGGAGGGCTAGGATGAAGGCAGTACTAATGACTCAAGGATTTGCCCCAGAACAGTATGCTAGGGTATGGGACTATGCAGCTATATTACTTAAGTGGAATCCTGGGAGCTCTATTTTTGTTAGGCCAGAAGAAGGTCCAGAAAGACCACTCAAGTTCCAAAGGTTTTATGTATGCTTAAAGGCTTGTAAGGAAGGCTTTGTGACAGGGTGTAGGCCAATTCTGGGGTTGGATGGATGTCACTTGAAAGGTGCCTACACAAGGCAAGTTCTAACAGCAGTTGGTAAGGATGGAAATGAAAACACGTTTCCTGTGGAATTTGCTGTTGTAGAGCAAGAAACTAAGGAGACATGGTGCTGGTTTCTTCAGAACTTGGTGAATGATATTGGATCAAAAGCCTTGACATTTATGTCAGATAGCCAAAAGGTAGCCTTACATTATTTTAGTGCTTTCAATTGTAATTTATTTCAGTGTCTGGCAAGTTGATTAGTTTTCCCTTGGTTTCCCCTTTTTATTACAGGGTCTGCTAGAAGCATTAGCTGAAATTGTTCCCATGGCTGACACAAGAGTATGTGTTAGGCATATGCACAATAACTTTAAGAAACAGTGGCCTGGAAAGTCATTCAAAGATGTTGTGTGGGCTGCTGCAAAGGCTTCAACATTTCCAGATTTTTAGGGAGCTATGAGGAGAATCAGAGACATGAATGTTGATGCTCATGACTATTTGATAAGGCAAGAACCAACTACATGGTCTCTACATGCTTTTAGGCATTACCCTCAGTCAGAGATGTTGCTAAACAATGCTTGTGAGTCATTCAACAGCTGTATATTAGAGGCCAGAGAGATGCCAATTCTAAGCATGTGTGAGTGGATAAGAAGGAAGTTGATGAAGATGTTCATCAACAAAAGGAACAAAATGAGAGCACACCAAGGATTCCTTACTCCAGATGCCATGTCTAAGTTAAATGCCACCAAGGTTGAAAGTTTGTATAGATGCAAGTGTCATGGGGATGGTGATCTTTATGAGGTGGACTCTGCTGGCAGAACTTATGTGGTCAATCTGCAACAAAGGAGTTGTGGATGTAATATGTGGGACATCACTGGACTACCTTGTGCCCATGCAATCTGTTGTATCTTGAAAAGAAGGCTCAGAATGGAAGACTTTATAAGTCCTTACTACCATAAGGAAACTTACATGAGAGCATACAATCTATCAGTGACTCCAATGCCTGGCCAAGATCAATGGGAAACAACTGTGCACCCACCTCTAGACCCTCCTAAACTTGTGGTTCAACCAGGAAGGCCCAAGAAAAAAAAGAAGAAAAGAAGTTGGAGAAGAGAGTAAGACCAAGAGTACTAGGGTAAGGTTTGGAAAGAACAAATGTGGCAACTGTGGAGAGGAAGGGCACACAAGGAAGATATGCAAGAATCCTGCTAAAGAACCAGAGGCACCACAAACTAGTAAGAGCTGTGAAAGACCAGCTAAGGAGAGCACATTACCCACTCAAATTCAGAAAAGGAAGTACACCAAGAGAAAGGTTTGTTGCAATAAACCCTAAAATATCAAACAAACCTAATGGTAAGTATTTGTACAAATTATGTGTAAATCTTGATGTGGTCTATGATATTGTTGTCTACATAATTGCCTTTATTGGTACTAACAAAGGCTTTGATGCAGCCCCCTTCCACAAGCCAGTTCATTCCTTTCTAATCCCAAGCAGGCACTTCCACATACACAACAGGGGTTGCAGCGTCTGTTTCTGGTTCAAGGAAGAAAACAAGGAAGTCTACAGGATCTGTCTCAACCAGGACTCACTTGGAGAAGAGCCTCAAAAGGACTACAAGATCTTCCAGTGCAAAAAAATAGATCATGTTTCTGATTTTCAAGACAGTTTATGAATTTCTAATTTTCTAATTTTCAAGACAGTTTATGTATTTCTGATGTTAAAGACAACTGATGTTTAATCTTTTGGTAATGTTGGCCAGTAGATGCAGTATGACAAAACTCTAGCAGTGAATGATTACTTCACCACTTCTGTTGGTCTTAAACATTGTATTTTGCCCATGAAATATATGGTATCTTTATGGTATTGCAGGGACAAATGATTTGTACATTCTGTTAGCATTGTGTGTTATTAACCATTTGGATGAATGTCATTGAGCATTATGAATCACTGATCATTTTGTGTTATTAAGCACACAGCCAGAATATTGAGCATTGATGAAAATGTCACACATGAAAGCAAACACAACCAGAACATTGAGAATTGTCAGTCTTACACAAGATGAGGATTACTGTCATAGAACACCAACACCAGCAACTAACTACATGTTGGACCAAATGAAAGCAAAAACCAACACATCCACAACATATGACAACTCTACCCTAAATGAACCTTTAATCCTTTTGATTTCTTCCTCTTTTGCCATAAGTTCTTCTTCTACCTTGTATAGCTTAATTTCCATTTCTCTCTTCTGGTTGACCAACTTGGCAATTGTGGCTTCTGCTTGTGTCTCAAATGGAGCATCAATCCATTCAAAGTAGTTACAGCCAGTAGAAATGTTTGTTTTATACAATGGGCAACCCAAAAACCTCCTTCCATAGTTCTTGTCAGTATGGGCAGTTCGAATTTTTGCTTTCAACCTACACCAGCAACATGCGGATCCATTGTAGGAATTTTGAGATGCTGATTGTGTTGACATATTGCTGCATAATACATAATGTTTTCCATTGTAGAAATTCAATAAAATTAGGGATTCAGACAATTAGGGATTCAGACATAAATCACCAATTGAACAGCTTCAAAGCGTAATACTACCCTAAACCCTAATTCGAACACCTCAATTGAAATACACCTCAATCAATGTGATGTTCTCGTACCTCTTTTGCCCTGATTCGAACAACTTCGAATTGGGCTCTCCTCCTTCGTCTTGTGCTCTTCACCTTCGAACACCTTTAGGAAATCGAGCCCTGGTTCGAAAAAATTCCCAAACCACAACCCTCCTTCCTCTTCTGCTCTTCCCTTCGTCTTCTGCTTGGGCTCTCCTCCTTCGTCTTCTGCTTCTTATTGAGCAGTGAAGAGGAATGAAGAAGGTAAACTTTGTTAAATCATCGGCTTCAAAATGGCTTCAAACGGCTAAAAAACAATGGCATTTCAAGTAATTTTCAGTAAAGAGCAAAGGGCATTTTAGTCATTTCACATGAACTAACGGGAAATCTAACAGAAGGTGGCTCTGGGTGGCTTTTGGTTAACGGAGGAGCAAAAATGGGTGGTTTAAAATAATTTTTTATATAAAGGGTGGTTCCGTGCAAATTCGGACAAATAAGGGGTGGTTTCCTGCAAAAACCTCTACTTTATACATATAAATCCTTTATAGTTATTTGGAAAAATCAGTATTTATACAGTTGTTTCCTTGAAATAAAGACATTATTAATTCCTTGTAAACCCTTACCAAAATCCAAACCACACTTTTTAAAGTTATAACACAACATAATTTTTAAACGTTTATAACATTATTTTATAAAAGTACTATGAAAATTAATGCTTAACACAAGAGAGTCTAAACATTACTTTTAACTTTCATAAACCGTTAAGGAATTTTAAGACCTTAATTTTAACACTAACAATTTAGATTTACGAAATTCCTTTTTAAAAGAAGCTAGTTTGAAAATAGTTTCGAAATTAATTTCTCGAAAATTCTCAAACCTAACAATAGGCAAAGAATTTTAAAACCATTGCTCTGATACCATAATTGTAACACCCCCGACTTATGTCGGTAGTGCCACACGCCAGTGATATCAGACGTTACTGTCCAAAGTCACCCTAGGCTTTAATCGGAACAATTAAACTTAAATAAGTATATTAAATAAGGAAATATTACTCAGCGGAATACATTTTTATAATGAAACTCAAACTTTTATTAAAAGATCTCTCATTAAATGAGAGAGACGATTTTACAACAGAGTGAAATTACAACGGAAGACTTTTATAATAAACCCTATTACATGACTCGTCTATAGGAACACATGTTAAAATAATACTTAATAACCTTAAAACACTATCACTTAAATCTTCAACTGCAAGCCTCTTCTTCGATTAGTTATTTCAAGTCTTCGGGGACCAACCGATGATGTGCCGTATAGGACGGATGACACCAGCCAACCATGCAAGGAATAAAACCCGGTTGGTTAGTCTAATGAAAGACTATGCAAGGGTACAAACAGAATGGTTCAAGTGATCGTAACCGTTTACTATCATTGTCCCTCGAATAATAACCGAAGGGACGATACATAACCCGAAACTTTCACGGAATGATTAGAATTAGACATGCACTGAAAAGAAGACTCCAAAGGAATTGAGTCTTATGGGAAACGTATGACAAATGTTTGGGAACGTTAAGTTTTCACACACAAGTTTTAAAAACACAACCTTGATTATTTGGGTCCACGACCAACCTCACCGCGTAATGCGAATCCATATTGGAAAGAGGACTTACTCTAACAAGAGTCCGAGCGATTTCCACATTGTACCCCTCGCCCGAGGGTTTATTAATTATGTGCATAACCGCACTTATCTTATTCACTTCCAAAACGCACATTAACATTGAAGCTTTTAATACAATATCGAATAACTACGAGAACAACACAGGGTCACATTACGTCCAACCCAATTGCACTAGCAAGGTGCTTAAACACCTCTTATCCTTAACGGGTGGATAAGAAGCAATGGTCATGACCTTAAAAGTATTATAGAATTATTTTGACTAATACCGAGTTATAAAGAAATGACTAATCCTCGTAGGGAATTAGCGTTCCTACAAATACTCGTGCTAATCTAGCATTTAAGTCCACATATAAATCCACACAAAAATCCATTTATAGTAATAACATATCAAACTATATAATAGTGTTATTTCTAGCAATATATACAACCTATTATAAAGTCATATTTTAACACATCGTTTAATTAAATCTGTTCCCAAACAAAAAACAACAACTTTTATCCCATCTTAATTAACAATCAATTAATTGATAATCAAGGGAAACATGGAATAGTGAGCAAGAGCGAACCGCCACTTGCCTTAATCTAGACGAATTGAAGATGTCGGGTTATGAGATCTGGAAACTGGAATCTGCGTACGGATCCCTACGACGACGATGAGACAACGACTGAACCCTAAGTTAGATACGATACAACACGAAACAACGAAACAAATCGAAGGGAAACAAAAGCCTAAGCCGTGACCGTATTTGTCCAAGCCACGATCGCGCTTGCTAGAGCAAGCCACGGTCGCGGATTGGACATCCGCAGTCGCGGAATTCTGGGCAGAGCCGCGGTCGCGGAATTCATCCCCGCGGTCGCGGATCTCCCTTCCGACGACGGCTCAACCCGGCTTCGAGGCTTACCGACGACGAAGGCGCCACTTCTTGGCTTCAGACGAAGGCTCACCACAACCACCACCACATCGACACCTCCAAGGCACTTCCGGCGACAACAAAACTCCGGCGAAGCTCCGACGATCTCCTAGAACTCCGGCGATGCACTTAAACGAGAGAGAGAGAGAGAGAGAGAGAGAGAGAGAGAGAGAGCTTGAGAAGCTGTGGATGATGGATTCTGAAGCTGAAGACCCCTATTTATAGGGTGAGGGGGAGCTCAACACCGAGAACACAAATCGATCGACATCCCCAATGGCGAAACGGCGGCACACGAACCGGCAAAACGCGGAAAGAACGAAGAAGATGAAGAACAGTGTTTCTGCGGTCGCGGAAACACTTCCGCGGTCGCGGAAATGCCGCAAACGCGTCTTTTTCCATTTGGTCGCGGGTTTCGTTCAAGGTCATGTGATCGGCACTATTTTATAGTGTATTTCTAGGGGTTGTTACCAGTTTTGAGGTGCCATTTGGATGGATTTAGAGCACAATTGTGGATTTGAGAGTTAGAGACTAGAAGTGAAGAAATCATGGGATTTACAGAGGTTTGAGGTGCATTGAAGAGTAGAAGAACAGTGGGTTGAATTCAAACTATTCGTTCTCTTTACTCAGATGTACAAATGGAGTGATTCCAATTCTAGGAGTTAGATCTTGAAGTCTAATGCAAGTCCTCAAAATATGAGCGCAATCCGAGTTGGGAATCAAAAGTTATGGCGTTTTTACTAAAGTGTCGCAGAAGCTGAAGAAGACACCGTCACCGCACCCCGCGGTGGGATGACCGCACCCCGCGGCCAACCTTACAGAGAAGAGGCCGTGATTCTGGAGCTCCACCGCACCCCGCGGTGGGTGTCACCGCACCCAGCGGTGGCGACGCGCTGAAGATATTTCCGAGATTTCTTATTTCCCGTTTTATTTTATTTCCGAGACTTTGTTTCCAAGTTTTTTTATTTCTTTTCTTTATTTCTGAATTATTTCCTTAGTATTTAAGTTAAGTTTAAGACTCTTTTAGAGGATCCATTCTTTAACCCTAGTTGCCACCTTTCTACGTTTTTGCTCTCACAAACCCTATGGAGAACTAAACCTCCATTGTTGCACTTGACAGTTTGAAGCCAACAATTGATTGGTTGTGAGTTTTCTACTCTTGTTCGTTTTCCTATCTAGTTGGATTAATTCTCTTGCGCTTGATTGTTTATTGGTCTATGTTGATTTATCTAGATTGATCACCTAGGTTTATTGATATCTTCCTGATTGCTAGGACTTGTGATTCCGGGTTCGGGTTGCATATCTAGTAGTACACACGATTTACATAAGCGGGTTGCGAGTGTTCATCGTGAGAGAGAGTTAATTGCATGTTATAGTAACGGGTTGTTTCTATTGCATGTATCTTGTTGAATCCTTGGTTGAATGCTATTGCTTTATTGAATCTTGAAGGTTTTCGGGTTTGATTTAGTAATAAGTACTATTAGGGCTGGTAGAACTAATAGTTACCTAAGATCGGGATAAGAACAACTAAAGGAAAGATAAGAACTTGAGATTAATAGAATTCAGTGATCAACCATATTTTTTGTTGTGTGGATCTTTGTTAAGTGTGGCACTTTTCCCAACCATATTCACAACCTTACTTGCGAACTTGTTTACTTGTTACTTGGTCACTAAGAAACCGATACAAACCCCCCCCCCCTCCTAGTTTCTAGTTGGTGATTGTGAATTACAGAAATAGATAACCTGACTCCCTGTGGGATCGATCCTGACTTGCTTGCTATACTCTTTAGTAGGTATTTTAGGATTTCTTTGATTGGGTATACGACTTTAGGCCTGTCAAATTTGGCGCCGTTGCCGGAGAGTCAAAATTTCTGTTTTTGTGTTTTTGTTTGTTACCAACTTTGGTGTGGACCTCTCTTACGGTCCACACCCGTGCTACTGATTTTTCTTTTTTCTTTTTTGATTTTGATACAGATATGGATTTCTGGGGAGAGTCGCGATATGACCCATACTCCTACGCATACACTCCAGGGTGGAGAGATCACCCCAATTCGAGTTATGGGTACCAACAATACCCTCCATATGGTCATGACTACTTGGAGTTCTACCCGGAGCCACAATCGTTCTACCAACAGGGTGCTCCACAGCAGTACAATCCGGCCTATGAGCATAGCCCGCCAGTGTCCAATCCTAGTTTTTCTATGTCAACTGAAGATATGCTCCAAGCTCTGGATAAACATTTCAGCACTAGTGTTGAAACTAGGGAGTCAAGCATCAAGAATCTAGAGAAGCAGATGAGACAAATGGTTGAAGCTATCACAAAGACCGATGCAAAGATTTCGGGACTTCTACCATCTCAAACGGTAGTTAACCCGAGAGAAAATGTTAGTGCCGTGATGCTTAGAAGTGGTAAGCAGCTGAACGTCGCTCCTAGTGCTGAAGAGGACGACACAGAAGGCGGGAACTCTCTGTCGAGTTCACCACACCTGCGGCAGGCGGACCGCACCCGCAGTGGGACTCCAGAAGACCGACCGCACCCCGTGCCACTCTCACCGCACCCAGCGGCGGAACAAACTGAGAGTCCTGCATCTTCACCGCACCCGCGGTCATCTGACCGCACCCGCGGAGGAGTTGTGGGATTTTCCAAGAATTCCTCTGCGAACATGACCGCACCCGCGGTGAAATCTGACCACGCCAGCGGTTCACTCAAGGAGTTGGGCCTTCGAGACGATATTTGGGACCACAAGGTGCTTTCTGAGGAAGAATATTTTTTGGGACTGGAGGAATTCAGCGACCAAGAGGAGGAGAGCCGCGATTGCGGAAATGATCCTGCGACGCCCGCCCCTCTCGAAAACACCCCGGCAGCCCCCGACCCTCTCGAGGCTGCCTATGATGAGTATGTGCATCTAAACTCCTTCCCGCTTGTCTCGCTGCACCCCGCTATACCCTTCCCTGAGGCTCTGAAGGACACCAGAATGGTGGAGAACGACAAAAAAATATTTGAAACCTTCAGTGACTGCACAGAAACCGTTCCCTTGGTCACGGTGGCGAACATCATCCCTCGCTGCACATAATTTTTAGGGGTGCTGCGCAAGATCAAGAAGAAATCAAAGGGGAAACACAAGAAGGAGACCCTGATTCAAGTGGCGGATTTTTATATGCTAGATACGGGGCATGACATACATGCAGCCCCTGAGATGCTGGGTAGACCGTTTTTAAAGATGGCAAGTGCATTCATAGATATGAACAGCGACCCAACCATCATGAAGTGCACAAGCATGGGGGAAAAGCTCAACAGAGAGTATACAAAGAGACATCCCCCTGATATAGACCCCAAGAGTTCAATTGCTTTGAGCAACCCAAGTTAAGTGGGAGAATACCAAGTCAAGCCATGACAATAACTAAGGCGCTGTCCAGGAGGCAACCCGAGGTATGTTTTTTTTTCTTTGCCTTTTTTTTCTTTGTTTATGCTTTTGTTTTGGTGTGTTTGGTTTTTGTTTTTCTTTGTTTCTAACTAACCTGCAGGGATGAGACCTATGCGAATTGAAGAAGGTGTTTCCCACACCATTGTAAGTCTTTTTTTTTCCTGCACTAATAAACTCCCCGAAAAAACCTTAAACGGAGAGCAAAAAAAAAATTCCGAAAAAAAAACAATTCCGGAAAAAAAAAGAATAATCGGAATTAAAAAAAAAAGTTGTACCAAGGGCAGCTGTCCAGAGTTTCTCATGGAGATGTTGCGCATCATGTTGTCTAAGGAGGAGTCATTATCCCCACACATTATTTGGCAACGATGATGGCCCTACAATTGACAGCTGATGAGGAGGAACACTAGAGCCCCCCACGATTACATATGGGCTCTATAATGTGTTCGTTGAAGGCCGTGCAACCCCGACATCCTTGCTATGCCACTACTCACCACAGTGGTTCCTTTTGGTTGCACGGTAGGAGAAGATTATGGAGTTGACGAAGACACCCACACAACACCAGCGACCTGTGCGTATATTGAAGACCGCCAGCAACAAACGAAGTGACCAAGCCAGCTTGGCGACGTTGTGAGTTTTTTTTTGCTTCTCCCTGTGCTTCTTTTCTTTTTGTCTTTCATTACATTGAAGACAATGCAATGTTTAAGCATGGGGGAGGGTTCTATACTTGCTAAGTCGTTGAGAAGAAGAAAAAAATGAAAAGAGCCAAAAAATTAAAAAAAAGGCAAAAATTGAAATCCTGGGATAGGTCGAAAACCCGAAAGGGCGGCCTAGGTAATAAGCAGGTGGCTTGGACCAGCATTAGGCTGGGGTAATAATTGGTCAAGAGTGATGTGAGCATATGTGAGCCCATCTATAGAAAAATGAAATGAGTGGCTTGGTGAAAACCCAAAAGGGCGCCTTGGCAAAATGAGTGAAAAGAATAAAAGTGATTTTTAGGACTCCTCATTTTACCTGGCGTGGCGACATAAGAAGAGGTGATATAAGAAGGATTCGGGTAGGTCACTCTGGGAGGCATAAGAAGATAGATGGGAGATTAGGATTAGAATTTATTCACTCTATGGTGTTCGGGATAAGCTTGGGGCACTAGTACAGAATTTTCCATAGATAGCACTAAAATTAGAGCGCTATTAAAAAACGCAATAAAAGAAACAAATGCTTAGCGGTTTTATGAAAAAACCGCTAAGAAAAAATAAATCTTTATTTTTAATTAGGTATTTCTCAACTCTTAGCGGTTTTTATAAAAAACCGCTAAGATAATTGCACAACTCTTAGCGTTTTTTTATAAAAAGCGCTAAGATACTTTTTTCCTTTTTAATTTTAAAAATGTCTAGATTTTTCTTAGCGGTTTTTATAAAAAAACGCTAAGATAATTAAACAACTCTTAGCGGTTTTTTATAAAAAGCGCTAAGAATTTTTATCCTACTTAATTTTAAAAATATCAAAAAAATTTATAGCGCTTTTTTATAAAAAAGCGCTATAAAATATTTCCTTTCACTACTAACTCTTCATCCCGCCCTAACTTCGTCCCGCCCTCTCCTGTGTATATCCCTCCCGCCCTAACTTCATCCCTTCCGCCCTACCTTCAATTTTCCTCTCGCGGTGGCTACCACTTGGTTTCTCGACGGCGGCTACCACTTTGTCCCCTCTGCCGCATCCGTTTCCGGTCTCATCTGCCGCTTTCGTTTCCGGTCTCCTCTGCTGTCGGCAGCTTCTAGTTGCGGTCTTCGCATGAGCTTCTCTCCGCGGCTCTGTTGGTGGCGTCTTCGCATCCATCTCCGGCGTCGCACGGTATGCCACCTTATCTGCTTCAATCTTGTTGATGTCGATTTCATTAGCCCACCTTATCTGCTTCAAAATTTGAACAACATCTCCTTCAAATCTGAGATCAGCATCTCCTTCAAGTGCTTATTTTGTATGTGTGTTCTGTTTATATGATTTTCATTCTTGTATGTGTGTTCTGGCACGCAAAAAATAGTTTTTTCTTAACTTTGTACACCATATGCAAAGATTTAGCAGGTGTTGCAGGTAATTTCGTCAACCCATTTGTCTAATCTCTTAATTTCGGTCTTAGTTTTGTGATGGAGATTTGCTTGAAACGGTTTGAGCTTCCAATTAGGGATACCCTGAATCCAGTTTAGCCAATTAAACTGAACCCTGAGTTTGTCTTAGTCAATATTTTCATTTGGAAGTGACTTTCTGTTGAGACAAATAACTGATCACAAACTTTGATTAAAAAAAAAACCTGATCATTCGTACTCCATAAAAAAAGGGATTTTACTCTTTTTATTGCTGATGTTCCAAGTTTGACTTTCACCATGGGCCTGTTAACTGACTGAATGTGCTGAACAATCTAATTTTTTAGCTAAATTATTGAAGTTGTAGAAACTTATCATCAGTTGGCAACTGAGGATTACAAAGATTATGCATAAATTTAGTGAATTCTGTTATTACATTATGGGCTTTCAGAAAACTATATGATTGTATTCCTACTGCAGGTAACATATTTGCTTTCGGGCTGTTTGTGTCACCAATGTAAGCTCTCTTGTATTCTTAATCCCCTTTGTGAAGCTTGGTGTTGAAGATTTCTGCCTTGGCACCACTAACTTCCTCTTAATCGTCTTATACCCATAGACCGACGTTTAGGAGAATCGTTAGGCATGGTTCAACCGAACAGTTCTCAGGGTTACCTTACATATATACATTGCTGAATTGCTTGCTTAGTGCATGGTACGGGGCGCCAATCGTATCACACAAATGGGTTAGAACTCACAAGTGTACTGCAGTATATTTGAAGATTCAAGTTGTGCCTTAACTTTGTAGATTTAGAGTAACATAGTTTTTTCTTCTCCTTTTCATCTATGTGATGATCAATATTCACAAAAGTTATTGTGTTATGAGATGAAGCTGATTTTTATTTTGAATGTCTGCATCCATGAATGTTGAAGCATCAAAATCAGACTAGTAGAAAGTGGGACAATTATTCTCGATGTTCGGGTGTTCCCCCCTTAAACATATAGAAAATAACTAAACCTAGATGAAAACAGAATACTGATATTCAAGCTAAGATGTAGTTCAAGAGATTTTAAAAAAATGATGCAGAATGAAACTCTTAATGATTGAGGTATTAGAATAAGACGATTATTACTCTTCATTTGGAACTACTTTATTATGCATGCTGCAATTAAATTATAATAGTTTGGTGTAAAAATGCTGATGAACACATTGCTGAATGAATACATTGGACAACAAAGTGTTGCCCCAAACATTCTCCTTAAAAGTAATGTGCATAAGCTTGTTGCTTTCCGTCAATTCATTGAAACAAATGAAATTAATGTGTGTTTGTATTTCTCTGCCTACTTTACTTCTCTATTCAAGAATCATATTTTCTTCTGGTAGTTTAACACCATGAACTCTATAAAGCAGTCAGAAACTACATACACAATGAGAGTAATATTCTTCCCGCATCCTATGTTTGCGACTGGCAAGACTTGAAGGGGTACACTACAAGAAAGCGAACCTTGTTGTTGCTCTAGAGGTAAATATACTTATATTTATTTCTTATCTCTATTAGAGTTTTCTTGCTTTCATTATTAATGATCAACTAAATCTTGTTGCGGCAGATTTATTTCTTATCTCTATTAGTCAAGTCTGCAAAATTGAATCAGTAAAATACTACCAAATAAAAACAAAAGGATTTGTGTATTCTGTTTATATGATTAATGAATATAAAAATTATATGTGTGTACTGTGCAGGAGGGTCAGATTCAGACAGGAGAAAGGAGTTGGTGGGTGAAGGAAGGCAAAGTAAAGTTGCAGAGTTCACGTGGGCACATGCCAGAGTACAGGTGTGTATATGTGACTAAGCCCTTGAGATTTCCTAATGCACACGCACACTTGAGTAGATTGCAATCAAGATTTCATGTTACTGTTGTATTTAAATCAGGAGTGAAGATTCAGCATTGCTAATTTAATTAAAATAATTTCAATTACATGGGCAGAATTAAAAAAAAAATTAAATCAGGAGGAGGTAAAATGCTCACACTTGGGTTTCTCTGTCTGATATTATAAAGCTTGTTTCTGCCTTTATTAACACTTGGCAAACATATTGTTGCACGAGTAGAGAAGCTTCTTGCTGCAGGAGGTAGAATGCTCACATATGGCAAACATATTGTTGCACGAGTAGAGAAGCTTCTTGCTGCAGGAGGTAGAATGCTCACACTTGGGTTTCTCTGTCTGATATTATAAAACTTGTTTCTGCCTTTATTAACACTTGGGTTTGTTGTCAAATGAATGCCAAAAGGAGAGTCGGGATGTCTCAAAACCCTGCAGTATAGATGGAATAGGAAACAAGGTTGTACAGCTAACATGAGCTCCAACTTGTCATGATCAACCGCCCTCCTAATCTTGTCTCGTCTCGTGGTCTCATAAGGTCTCTTTGTCCATCCTTGAATGCAAACAGGTAATGGTTTTGTTTCTAAAATAAAAAGTCGACGCCTATGCTTATGGAAAAGGAAGTGTACATTGTGTAGTAATTTAAGGTGTTTCTAAAAAAAGACAATTGATGGTGTTTTAATTTATTTTTGCAATGGATACAGAAATGATGAGGCTGACTTGTGTGTCGACCATGAGCTCGGATTTGCCAAGGATCGAACTGTTAGTAGGTAAGCACATACACAAACAAAAGTAAATTAGAAACTATAATGCGTCTTTGACAACAAAAGAAGATGAGTTGCAAAGTCAGAGTAAAGCTTTTCATCATTGATTGTGCTTTTTGTATCTATAAAATCTAAATTCTGTTGTCATGATTCAAAATGATTTGTTTTACGGCTTCCTCACGAGCTTTATGCAGGTTGACTGAGATGAACATCAAAGAGTACCAGGAGCAGCATGCTACCTTAATCCAACTCAAAAGACGAGGGAACGGAGAACACGATGCAAGCATAATTATTCAGTATGTCTCAACTCTATATTTGTTGTATAAACAAATAAGAAAGTGTTTGTTGCATGTCAATGCTTCTGAAGAGAAGAGTTCAAGGATCAAAATAATCTGATATGCTCTACTGGTATAGTCTTGTTGTAAATGTTGAATAGTTGTAGTTTTGAGCTATTATTGTTGTGATTTTAGGGCTTCATTTTGTTAAGGGAGACTACTAGGTGTTCAATTTTGTGGATATATATGAATGATGCTTCATTTTGTTAGGGAGATTAGTCTTATGTTACTCTACTGGTATTGACCTAAGTACAAATTTTATGGATATAATACTGATTTTAACTAGACAATTAAGTATTTTGTGGATGTTGGATATAGTAGTACTGGTTTGATATGATTTTGAGTTCTGAAAGCTTGTTGCTGTAAATATGCTAGCAGGCTAGTGGTGCAGGAGCTTCCACTGTAAATATTAAAATTAAAAATAAAAATAAAAAACATAGCGCTTTTTAAACAAAAGCGCTAAGAGACTAATAGGAATAATAAAAAACATAGCATTTTTTTAAGAAAAGCGCTAAGAGTTGTGGTTACCCATCACACTCTTAGCGTTTTTTTAAGAAAAGCGCTAAGAGTTGTGGTTACCCATCACACTCTTAGCGCTTTTTTTAAAAAAGCGCTAAGAGTTGTGGTTACCTACCACACTCTTAGCGCTTTTTTTAAAAAAGCGCTAAGAGTATTAACATTGTTTAAAAAATAAAAACACAAAAAACATAGCGTTTTTTACAGAAAAGCGCTATGCGTATATTTCTTATAGCGCTCTCTTATTAGCGCTATAGTGGTATTTTATCACGGACGCTTAGATAGCGGCTGTAAAACCGCTATCCGTATAGTAAAAAAACCGCTATGCCAAGGCCGTTCTGTACTAGTGGGGGGAAGTACTCTGCTTTCCTTTTAGCTTTGGTGTGTGGTGTTGTATTATTGTATGTTGTGTTGTGCTGTGCTTATTGTGTTGGTACCTGGAGTTTATTGTTAGGTGAAATTCTTGGAGGGATTGATTTTTCTATGCTTCCTGAAACCTTGGGGATTGATTGAAGGAGTAGGTTGACTTTAGCTTACTCGAGGACGAGCAAGGTTTAAGCATGGGGGATTTGATCGGCACTATTTTATAGTGTATTTCTAGGGGTTGTTACCAGTTTTGAGGTGCCATTTGGATGGATTTAGAGCACAATTGTGGATTTGAGAGTTAGAGACTAGAAGTGAAGAAATCATGGGATTTACAGAGGTTTGAGGTGCATTGAAGAGTAGAAGAACAGTGGGTTGAATTCAAATTATTCGTTATCTTTACTCAGATGTCCAAATGGAGTGATTCCAATTCTAGGAGTTAGATCTTGAAGTCTACTGCAAGTCCTAAAAATATGAGCGCAATCCGAGTTGGGAATCAAAAGTTATGGCGTTTTTACTAAAGTGTCGCATAAGCTGAAGAAGACACCGTCACCGCACCCCGCGGTGGGATGACCGCACCCCGCGGTGAACCTTACAGAGAAGAGGCCGTGATTCTGGAGCTCCACCGCACCCAGCGGTGGCGACGCGCTGAAGATATTTCCGAGATTTCTTATTTCCCGTTTTATTTTATTTCCGAGACTTTGTTTCCAAGTTTGTTTATTTCTTTTCTTTATTTATGAATTATTTCCTTAGTATTTAAGTTAATTTTAAGACTCTTTTAGAGGATCCATTCTTTAACCCTAGATGCCACCTTTCTACGTTTTTGCTCTCACAAACCCTATGGAGAACTAAACCTTCATTGTTGCACTTGACAGTTTGAAGCCAGCAATTGATTGGTTGTGAGTTTTCTACTCTTGTTCGTTTTCCTATCTAGTTGGATTAATTCTCTTGCGCTTGATTGTTTATTGGTCTATGTTGATTTATCTAGATGAATCACCTAGGTTTATTGATATCTTCCTGATTGCTAGGACTTGTGATTCCGGGTTCGGGTTGCATATCTAGTAGTACACACGATTTACATAAGCGGGTTGCGAGTGTTCATCGTGAGAGAGAGTTAATTGCATGTTATAGTAACGGGTTGTTTCTATTGCATGTATCTTGTTGAATCCTTGGTTGAATGCTATTGCTTTATTGAATCTTGAAGGTTTTCGGGTTTGATTTAGTAATAAGTACTATTAGGGCTGGTAGAACTAATAGTTACCTAAGATCGGGATAAGAACAACTAAAGGAAAGATAAGAACTTGAGATTAATAGAATTCAGTGATCAACCATATCTTTTGTTGTGTGGATCTTTGTTAAGTGTGGCATTTTCCCCAACCATATTCACAGCCTTTACTTGCGAACTTGTTTACTTGTTACTTGGTCAATAAGAAACCGATACAACCCCCCCCCCCCCCCCCCCCTAGTTTCTAGTTGGTGATTGTGAATTACAGAAATAGATAACCTGACTCCCAGTGGGATCGACCCTGACTTGCTTGTTATACTCTTTAGTAGGTATTTTAGGATTTCTTTGATTGGGTATACGACTTTAGGCCTGTCATCATGCTAAGTCTTTATTTTTAGCACCCCTAAAAATATTCTAAGACCCACTAATGCATTAAACGTATATCCAAACGTTCAAAAGATTAATACAGAGATTACAGAGGTTACAGAAATTGCCCATTATGTCTTTCATACGAAACGACAGTTTGAGACTTTTAGGGGTTATTACAATACTACCCCCTTAAAAAAAGTTTTGACCCCGAAACAACCGATAACAGCTCGGAGAAACGACCTTACTTTAAGTTATCCAACCTTATAAGTTTAACCATGCCTAACCCATTTAACACTTTGTAAATTGGTTCAAGCATTTCTAAGTTAAAATTTATAAGTTGGTTCCAATTACAGTTAACGTAAGATTAACCATAATTTAGACCCTTCATAACTTAAGGAGTTTATAACTTGTTTTCACTAATTATACATTTTACCATATTACCCGTATGGCAATCATGAGGGTTATTACATTACTACCCCCTTAAAAATAGTTTCGACCCCGAAACTAACATCACTAAGGTAGAGGGACCGGTTTCACCATTAACCTTACTACCTAAACTTAATATCCTTAATCATTTCATCCTTGAAAATTGCTCCTAGGAACACGATATGTTTTCTCAACAATACCATTATCTCGCATATCTTATCTCCATGTGCTACACCCGTAATAACTCGTGACTATATCCACAAGGTCATAATTATCTTAGGATAATAGTCTCCAAATTCATCGCAATAGACTTGCTATACCTTAAGCATGAGAACACACATTTCTCTTCCAACTTTTCTCTTTATACACCACTCTCAACATTCATACCTTAACTTCCTTAAGTTGATATCCTTAACTAAATTTGGTCTTCGTAACCTATACCACCAAAGTCGAACTATTATTCGGTCATGAATCCACCTACTACATCCTGCCTTCGTTCCTTACCCTCGTTGGAATCGATATGTTCATCCACACGATTATGATTATCTTAAACCGAGTATCCATTATAGTCTCCAGTATAATCTCGCTTTTATGCCCTACACATCATAACGATCTAGATACCCTCCAGCAAAACCTACACATCATAACGATCTAGATACCCTCCAGCAAAAGAATACAATATTTCCCTACTAACTTCCTTTCGATGATCAGATCCTCAAAGTACATACATATAACTCACTTATACCCCAAACTTAGTACCTCCAATTGTCATATCGGCTTACTCTTTACATATGCACCTCATCTATCTCATTATTTACCTTATTTAAATTTGGCCCTTATGCCATCTTCTCCCAACATCTTCCGTATAAGGTTTCTTAATTTTCCACTATTAACCACATCCTATTCCTATTTACCTCAACATGATTTAATAACCCATTCCACAAGATTATAACCTTGTTTTACCCATACGTGTCATACGATCACCTTAATAGATGTAGGTCACTTTTTCCTCAAGTCCAGTCGATAACATCCACATACTTATTTTATGCCACACTATTTGATCCACCAAAATCATAACAACTCTTACCGGTTGAGTTTGTTATTCACTCATAAGTCCTTAAACAACCAGTCGTCCTCACACGACTTATTATCCCAAATCAAGCACCCTTTTGCTTTATTGATGTTTACTATTTTCCCAAGACTCAATCACCTTAACACTTCTTGTATCATCATCTCATTATATCATTTCCTTAAGAATACCTCGCAACGAAACCTTGAATAGGTCTTCCAAATTAAATCTTATGATTTCGCACACTTAACTTTCCCAAAAAGCTTTTAACACTGGTTCCATAGTGGACACACTCGTTTATAATCTTCATAAGCATAACTCTTGGATTCTAAAGTTTACTCAAGATCGTTTTAGAGTACGATCCTCTTAGAGAAAACGACTCCTTATGAAATATATTTCTTATACATTTATTCCCTTAAATATAAACTTTATACAACTCACCCCATCTAATGCTCAGAGTATACACATGAGGAATAGCCTCAAACTCCACAGAGCATTACTACACACACCAAATCCTTATGGCAAGGAATCCTTACAACATTATCCTCTCGAGACAATGCTCATGACTTCGAGCAAAGGGAATAGATAATGTCAATGCCCAACCTGACATTATTTCAGGAAAAATAGAGGGGTTCTTAAGAATAGTTTCGACCTCGAAACTAACGCTAACAAGGTAGGGAACAACCACACGTGTCTCACCCAACACTATCCTTTATGAGTCCAAACAGTCTTTATTAACACAAGACATGTACTACTTTTGGCACTCAAAGATTCTCATATGAACGAACAACTTGTAATAGTAACGAATTTAGTAATTTCCGGAACAAGGAAACACTTATTTATTATTCGAGACATTACATTAAAACAATTGACAACTTTATATTAAAACAACTGACAGAAGGTCGAACAGACACATTACTAAAATATGGAGACTATAGACACAAGTCATCGCTCCTTATTCTTAAAAGGCTCAACAAAAATTACAACTACCCGTTCAGGGTCTCATTCTCATTGGGTTGACGCATCATGAAGAGTCGATGTCCTTGACCCGAAGACTCCATAGGTGCCTTGCCTTTATTACGAGCAATAGATTGCTCAGGAGCGGACACCTCTGGCTTTGGGTTTCGCCCATTGCCAACATTTGAGGCTTGATATGATTGCGTTGGTCCTTGACCCATCTGCCTACAGTATGTTTTCATCTGGCCTTCCTTCCCACAATTGTAACATACCCGCTTCTCCTTTTGGCAATTAAAGCTTTTATGCCCTGCCTCACCATAGTTGTGGCACTGAATCACTCTACTAGTCCAACCTGAGCCTCTCGCGGAGTTAGACTGAGTCGTCTCGGTCTTAGCACGACCAGACTTCTCAAACTTGGTGGGCGATTTCGGTCGTTTGAATGTACCAACCTGGCAGTTATGTTGCCCACCCCTTCCTTTATTTTGCTTCTCCCGCTTTCGGAAGTATTCTTCCAATGTGGCTTCTATTTTGTAGGCCGCATCCACATATTGCTCTAACATAGAACAACCGTGACGCACCATCAGGGGTTTGATTTCTGGATTCATCCATCCATGGAAGTACCAGATCTTTTGCTCTTCACTCGACACTTCCGGTCAAGCATATTGCAACAGGTGATTGAACTTAGCTGCAAGCTCAGTCACCTTCAACCCATCAGTCTTAGGGTAAAGGAACTCTTTATGCTTCTCCTCCCCCTGATTAGCGACGTTTCTCAGATTTCGCCTTTGGTTGTTACTCGGCCCAGCTCCGGCACGGATTGTGTTTCTTGTGTTCACCATCTGTTGATGAACCATAACGTCAGTTTAGGACTTTTCCGATTTGTACATGACATTTCGTCAATTACGTTATGATACGAATTATAAGGTCCAAACTAATAACTTTATATAAGTCTGACTGACCCTCCACCATTATCCGAAAAACGATCTTCTTCTCTTTACTTGATAAATGGATCCCTTAGGAGAAATGTCAACCTTTAAATGACATTGCACCTAAGGGGAGACACTATCCCTAAGAATGGATCTAAGGAATAAGTAACAACTCGAAGCTTATAGAAGTTTGAAAAACCACTTATTATTAAACCTTATACTTTATACATATAAATCCTTTATACTTAATTTGGCAAAATTAGTATTTATACAGTTATTTCCTTGAAATAAAGACATTATTAATTCCTTGTAAGCCCTTACCAAAATCCAAACCACACTTTTTAAAGTTATAACACAACTTAATTTTTAAACGTTTATAACATTATTTTATAAAAGTACTATGAAAATTAATGCTTAACACAAGAGAGTCTAAACATTACTTTTAACTTTCATAAACCGTTAAGGAATTTTAAGACCTTAATTTTAACACTAACAATTTAGATTTATGAAATTCCTTTTTAAAAGAAGTTAGTTTGAAAATAGTTTCGAAATTAATTTCTCGAAAATTCTCAAACCTAACAATATGCAAAGAATTTTAAAACCATTACTCTGATACCATAATTGTAACACCTCCAACTTATGTCGGTAGTGCCACACGCCAGTGACCTCACACGTTACTGTCCAAAACACCCTAGGCTTTAATCGGAACAATTAAACTTAAATAAGTATATTAAATAACGAAAGATTACTCAGCGGAAGACATTTTTATAATGAAACTCAACCTTTTATTAAAAGATCTCTCATTAAATGAGAGAGATGATTTTACAACAGAGTGAAATTATAGCGGAAGACTTTTATAATAAACCCTATTACATGACTCGTTTATAGGAACACATGCTAAAATAATACTTAACAACCTTAAAACACTGTCACTTAAATCTTCAACTGCAAGCCTCTTCTTCGATTGGTTACTTCAAGTCTTTGGGGACCAACCGCTGATGTGCCGTATAGGACGGATGACACCAGCCAACCATGCAAGGAATAAAACCCGGTTGGTTAGTCTAATGAAAGACTATGCAAGGGTACAAACAAAATGGTTCAAGTGATCGTAACCGTTTACTATCATTATCCCTCGAATAATAACCGAAGGGACGATACATAACCCGGAACTTTCACGGAATGATTAGAATTAGACATGCATTGAAAAGAAGAATCCAAAGGAATTGAGCCTTATGGGAAACGTATGACAAATGTTTGGGAACGTTAAGTTTTCACACACAAGTTTTAAAAACACGACCTTGATTATTTGGGTCCACGACCAACCTTACCACGTAATGCGAATCCAAATTGTAAAGAGGACTTACTCTAACAAGAGTCCGGGCGGTTTCCACGTTGTACTCCTCGCCCGAGGGTTTATTAATTATGTGCATAACCGCACTTATCTTATTTACTTCCAAAACGCACATTAACATTGAAGCTTTTAATACAATCTCGAATAACTATGAGAACAACACAGGGTGACATTACGTCCAACCCAATTGCACTAGCAAGCTGCTTAAACACCTCTTATCCTTAACGGGTGGATAAGAAGCAATGGTCATGACCTTAAAAGTATTAGAGAATTATTCCGACTAATACCGAGTTATAAAGAAATGACTAATCCTCATAGAGAATTAGCGTTCCTACGAATACTCGTGCTAATCTAGCATTTAAGTCCACATATAAATCCACAAAAAAATCCATTTACAGTAATATCATATCAAACTATATAATAGCGTTATTTCTAGCAATATATACAACCTATTATAAAGTCATATTTTAACACATCGTTTAATTAAATTTGTTCTCAAACAGAAAACAACAACTTTTATCCCATCTTAATTAACAATCAATTAATTGATAATCAAGGGAAACATGGAATAGTGAGCAAGAGTGAACCGCCACTTGCCTTAATCTAGACGAATCGAAGATGTCGGGTTCTGAGATCTGGAAACTGGAATCTACGTACGGATCCCTACGACGACAATGAGACAACAACGGAACCCTAAGTTAGATACGATACAACACGAAACAACGAAACAAATCGAAGGGAAACAAAAGTCTAACCCGTGACCGTGTTTGTCCAAGCCACGATCGCGCTTGCTAGAGCAAGCCACGGTCGCGGATTGGACATCCGCGGTCGCGGAATTCTGGGCAGAGCCGCGGTCGCGGAATTCATCCCCGCGGTCGCGGATCTCCCTTCCGACGACGGCTCAACCCGGCTTCGAGGCTTACCGACGACGAAGGCACCACTTCTTGGCTTCGGACGAAAGCTCACCACGACCACCACCACCTCGACACCTCCAAGGCACTTCCGGCGACACCAAAACTCCGGCGAAGCTCCGACGATCTCCTAGAACTCCGGCGATGCACTTAAACGAGAGAGAGAGAGAGAGAGAGAGAGAGCTTGAGAAGCTATGGATGATGGATTCCGAAGCTGAAGACCCCTATTTATAGGGTGAGGGGGAGTTCAACGCTGAGAACACAAATCGATCGGCATCCCCAACGGCGAAACGGCGGCACACGAACCGGCGAAACGCGAAAAGAATGAAGAAGACGAAGAACAGTGTTTCCGCGGTCGCGAAAATGCCGCGAGCACGTCTTTTGCCTTTTGGTCGCGAGTTTTGTTCAAGGTCATGCTAAGTCTTTATTTTTAGCACCCCTAAAAATATTCTAAGACCCACTAATGCATTAAACGTATATCCAAACGTTCAAAAGATTAATACAGAGGTTACAGAAATTGCCCATTATGTCTTTCATACAAAACGACAGTTTGGGACTTTTAGGGATTATTACACATATAGCTCGTAAGACATGACAAACTGTAAACAAACAAAATATAACAAATCCAATCTAATGCACAGTGCCCATAAAAAAGTTGTCCTTTTGTTACAAACTGTAGACACAAATCTGTCCAACAAAAATGGCAATAAGAAATATGTCCAACACTATGAAAATATATTTATAAACCAAGCATGTCCAACAAAAGCGCCCATAAAAAATCTGTCCAACACTTTAAAGATGTAATAACAGTAGATTTCATAAAAAATATTTAGTTTATATATTTTTAGAAATTAATTGAGGATTTTGGATGGACTATCCGGGCTAAATGGGACATTATGATTTACGAGTGATTGGATCCCGTCCGTATAAACAGGCAGGCCGAGCTATCCGGATAAAATGGGGTAAATATAGTAACCATATCCGCCCATTTATGCGGGCGGGTTGGGCGGGCGAACGGACCGGCCCACGTTTGCCAGTAGATCACTGCATACGCCCGGACGTGTGTCGCAGCTTTAGCAGTGAATAGTACAGTCGAAGACGATTGCATATAGAGATAGGCGATTGACATGGAGATATAAGTAGAGGGAGCGGTTGTGAGCGGTTCTCCCATCCTCGGAGGCAATTTTGAAGTTGAATATGGAGATGAACGTGGGGATATATATATATATATATATAGGTAGAAGAAGCAGTTTCTTGAAAATGAAGTTGATGAATGGAGCCGATGATAAAAGGGATGGAAGGAAACAATTGAGAGCGGTTTCTCCATTGTTGAGAGCGGTTGAGAACAACTCTTGAAACATGGAGATGAAGTGAGGAGGCTTTTGGAAAATATGGAGATGGTGGATGCCAAATGTTTTTTTCTTTACTTTTTCGACAGTAATTGTTGGCTATTGTGGAGGTATTGAAATTACGACATATGGCACTAAGGATTTTGGTATAATATTATAGATATATAATAAAAATCAGCATTGTCACTAAAAAATAGAATATTAAATGTTTGATCTTGACATCTATGGAGAAACAATATCAAAAGATTGTAGTTAGATGAAAATACATAAATGATACACAATAAATCTTATTGTAAATAGAGTGTAGTTAGGTGAAATACAAAACAATACGCATTAAACCTTAATGTAAATCTTAGTACATACACCTTCTGATTTTAAATGTAATATAATGAAATATGTCATCATAAATTTTGGAAAAAGTCATTGTTAACAAAGTTCGTGGTACTTCATTCTTACAATGGGTAACTTTATGTAATCGTCAATTATTTTGGTAATCGACCATAACTTTTTTGAGCTGTCAAAAACTTCCCGTAATTACCGTCAACTTCCCGCAACTTTTGAAAACTTTTCGTAACCTTCTATTACTTTCGGTAACTTTTTTGTAACCACACAAACTTTTGGTAACCTTCATAAACTTCCCTTAACCTTTCGATAACTTCCAGTAACTACCAATAACGTTCCGTAACCGTCGGTAACTTTTCTTAACTTTTGTAACCACCAATAATATCGCACAACTACTGCAAACATAATTAAAGATGAAAAATTCCGTGACATAATATCAAAAAGAGTAAAATATATAAGGAAGATGAAACATCATCATTTAATCGGATGTTAACTAGTTCAGTTTTGATACAAATTCAATTCTGTTTTTGGTTAAAATGAAACACCATCAATTTAAAATCAGGGCCAAGTCCAAGAATGCTAGAATCACATTATCTTTTTTTTATTAAAGCTGAACTACATCTTTTACAAAAAAAGAATTTTCGTGATTTTATTTGATCTGATGAAAGCTAATAACTTTAGCAACTCAATACCTATATTCAGGGCATAAACAAGGGAATCCAAGAGACTCTATTTATCGAATTTGGACTCGGATCCAGAGCTAAGGGATGAGATCCCTCTCCCCCCTCCACATCCCTCAATTCTTCATATATGTTATATTGACTTTAAAAATTTATTTAATAAAAACATTATATAGTTAAGAAAAATTTTCTTTACATATTTAATTATATACCTAAATTTCATGTTATTTTATCTTTTTTTTTTTTTGGTCTACAAGAGGGCAAAGCCCTTAGTACTTTTTTATTAATTAAGAAGAATTCTTCATCAAGAATACATGTGCCAAACCAACATTATTTCCTACAGCAGGTAACATCGAGGAAATACAAGATGAGGGACTAGAGAATGTCATAAAAGACTCGTCTAATGAGAGGACATAATTTGCCAACTTGTCAGCAATAACATTTCCAGGCCGACGGATATGCTGAAGCTTGATGGCCCATCCTGGACGACTAAGCAGCTTCCGACATTGGACTGTCAAATGATAGTCTGAATGAGTCGGTAGATTTTGGTGTTGCAAAAGCGTACAAACATCAAGGGAGTCACACTCCAATATAAGTCGGGGGATAGTCAAGGAGATTGTCATCAGTAGGCCATGGTAGACCGCCCATAATAATAATGGTTTTCAACTTTTCTAAATTACATGTTTTGATCTTGTTTCATAAATGTTGAATCAATGTATAAGTAAAGTTACACCAACCGATCCAACACTATTTCATTGTAGGAGATTTAATATTATACCATAATAATTATGCTTTTTTTTTGTGTATGCTATTCTTATCACACGTCAGATTTGTTTCACATAATTATTGTTATATAAGATTAACAAAAAATATTAATAAAGGTTGATAAAATTTTGAGACTGAAACTACGTTGTTTTAGTCCATGATCATCTTCAAAAAAAGAAAAAGTAATGCAAGTTTATTTTGTGATTCCTTAAATCACAAAAATATCACTTCAACAATTAAAAATGGGGGACAAAGGTTGTGGGCTCACATCGTATGCTCTGATGCTCACCCCGTAGAATGCCCGCAATACTTTTATGACTTTCTTCCGTTTCTTTTTGGCTCCGCCGCTCTATATTAAATGAGAAAACTGAAAACTTTATAATGCTAATTTCATAAAGCTTCTTTTTTGTTGACCTTCAAAAGAACTTGTGCGAAATTAATCAGTTTTGGACTAAAATCAAAGTAACGTGCTAATCAGTTAACCACTTATTTATGAAGATAATTATATATTAGCCACATGTGCAATATATATTGTTTTAATAAAAATACGACTAAGTTATAGTCCTTTTCCTTTCAATTAAGGAAGAACAAGATTTGTTGAGTTTCAAAAATAGTTAGTCATCTCTTAATAGGTACCTCATAGTTTCATCCTCTAGAACATACAAAAATGTTAGAATCGATATTGATCGACCTATCTTATATTCAGTGATCATTATATGGAGTCCCTTCTAGGTGAACAATGAACATTACATACATTATTCCCATAAACAACAAATTTGAAGTCCCTTCCTAAATTACAGAATAAATGCAAATACCATACCCATTTATCAACTTTTTGTTGTAAGAAAATATAACTCCGACTAACATGGATTTGTCGTCCTTCCAATTTTACTTGCAGAACACCAATCATAATAAAGCCGTCAATTCAATTTCTTAAATTACTACATAACCATTCATAATTTTCATCAACAAACAAAATTCCACAAAAAAAAAGGAACTTTGAATTCACGAAGTGGGGTAATATGCTTAGGCAAAATAATCTAGTAGTATTCCTAATACAATCATATTAAACTAAATAAATAACTTATATAGTATAGAGGAGAAGCCTCTAATGTGACAATCATTGAGTAAGAGGCTCGATCATATGACCTTTGAGATAAAGATAACACTAACCTAAAACTAACTATGGTCGGATATGTTCTTCCTAGTTGTTAGTAGATTATCGCCTACGCTTGAATTGGGATGTGATACGTGAAAGCCTCATTCACATTGTTGTTCGGTCCTATCTTAAGACAAGTGGCATTTGCCTCAAATTTGGACTCTGATTCCCTTGGTATGATCAGAATACACCCTAAAAATTTCATCCAATTTAGACAAAAAATGACCGATCAAATCTTCTCGATGCTATCACTGTGTTGGCTACCGAGCAAGATTGTCGACTTTCCTAGGGCTTGAGAGATGGCTCGTTTATCCAACTCAAAACATCACAAAACTTTACAAACTGCCTCTCTAATGGATATATAAGGGATCCACAAGAATAATGCTAATAAACGATGGAAAATGCTTGGTCAAATTTGTAATTCTAATCTTTTATGCTATTGAAGTTGAATCCAAAAAGAACAAAAGTGTTTTAGGTTGAAATATCGTAAGAAAAACTTAACATGATTTTTATTAATGAAATGATGGAATAAAAATATATAATTGTATGCCTTCTTTATTTCAAGAGAATCACTCCATTTAATCTTAAAGATAAATAAAATTAGGGAAGAGAAAACAAGATATAATTTACAAGAGAAGAAGAAAGGCAACCAAACAAGCTTGGCGGGTCCTAACTCTTCTTTCTAGACCTATGAATATGAAATATAACTAATTACATTGAATTATATGCTGAGTATAATATTAAAGCTACTATGCCATATATTAATTCTAGCTAATTAAGGAAAGTTAACTATTTTCGCAAAACTTTGCATTGTCTTCTGTAAAATAGGATTTTGACCATTTCTGGTTGGAGCATTGATTCAAAATAAACTATGTAGTTGTATATATTTGAATTATCTTTCCAACGCAATTTGAATGAGCACGAGATAAATTTT
This sequence comes from Rheum nobile, assembly GCA_027886185.1. Classification (NCBI taxonomy): domain Eukaryota; kingdom Viridiplantae; phylum Streptophyta; class Magnoliopsida; order Caryophyllales; family Polygonaceae; genus Rheum; species Rheum nobile. Next base: position 3,165,365 of record WOAB01000127.1, read on the forward strand.
CTAGCCAAAATTATGACCATTTTATTGAAGACTGTTCAGACTATAACGAGAACTTAAACTTTCGAAAATCTTGTTCGAAATCTCTTTGACTTATACTCTTTCTTGGAGGCCTTATGAGAAGGAGTTTGGGAGAGATTGAAAAACAAAGAAGACGAGTTCTTACCTGAAGATAGTGATGTGGCTAAAACCTACCCGCAAGTGTACGAGATCAATTGTAGTAGTCAAGTGTCGATCCCACAAAGACCAATGTAATATTAATTGAAACGCTATCAGTGAACTAGGTCGAAAAGATATGATATTGGAAGAAGCTATAACTAATCTAACTAATAAAAGCAAATCAATACAATAAAATTAATGGGATAAATGTGTCTAAGATTAGGGATCACCGCAACGATACAACAGTAAATAAAATCACACTTCACCTGAATCTAGTCCAAATTATTTGAAGGTAAGCTATCTAAGGTAATCTACTAACTCCTTTTAGACAATAGTAAACGTGTCTGGACTAAACTAACAATCGATGTCGCGCATAACTAATCTCATCCAAACCCTTTAACGCACTTAGAATCTAGGGATAAACTGAAATAACATTCGCTGTCGCGCTCCGCTAATCCAACTCAAATCTAGAACATCTATGATAGCCTATTAATCCTCAAGAGTAATTCAGTTGTTGTCGCACAAATAACACTCAGGTTCAATTCCTAGGATTCCAGTAGAAGTTATCACATCTCAGTCCCAAACCCTACATGACTACATATTAAAGTTATCATCTTTCAGTCTCAAACCCTAATAGGATCCAATTCGCTTATGCTACTATGGGCATAAAACATATAGGAACGAATCAAATACTATTTCAACTCATGCAAAGAAATAATTCTAATTACATACGCATCGTCGGAATCACCCCAACCTTAGAATTAGAAATTTAGTCAAGCATGATTGAAGACATATTCAATAGATTTAAACTAGCCAACAACATATATGAATTATTCAATAAAAACGAGAGATAAGAAAACTTAATCTCAATATAAAAATAATCCAAGTTGACAAAAACTAGAACAATAATACCATGCTAAAGCCAAAATTCCTCTTGAAATTCAAATCCCGTACGGCCGCTTCCTTCTCTACGGCAGAACCAAATCCAAAAGCAAAACTAAACTAAAAACTTCCCCCCGGTAAAAGTAAAACCTAAGACTAATCTAAAGCTGCGTAACCCTCCCTCTCTGCAATCCACCGCCGGGCCCACGTGCATCCAAATCTCCAATTCATCTTCTATTAAACTAACGTGGGCTGCTTCCTTGCAAAAAGGCCTACCGCCTCCATCAGCTTATTTCCATTTGATCGTCAACATCAACTTACTGCATTGATTTCTCACGTCGACTTGTAATCTGTGCCTCCGTCCAACCTTGCTCCTCGTTGGACATATTCGACAATACTTGAAACAATAAAAAATATGAGTGTAGATTTCGAATGTAAAATAATGTAAAATTAACAATAAAATATATAGAATATACATATAAATGAATTATTCTCATATGCAACTAGACTCCTAAAATATATATAAAATAAGTGTTATCAGATAGGCACCAAAACAACAAACGGGGGCTTGACCATCGAGTCATATATCAAATGGTATAGGATTTCCACCATTGAAAGGCAAAAACTTTCTTTGTTAAATTTTCAGTAATTAGTAGTTTCCTTTCCATTAGTTGATTTAATTCGATGAGAAACAAGTACAAAAAGCTATAAACGCATATAAAAAGGTTTGAATTTTGCCCAGATTTTATCCCAAAATATGTTTTTTCTACAAGTTTATCTCATATTCATGTATAACATCACAATGAGAGTCCACCCATATACAATTCATCACAATCAGACATTGTCAGACCCCCGTAAAACACCACCAGGCGAACTGATAGACAACCTTAACGTTTTCAATACTAGGAGTCCATGTCTTCCGACTAGTGTTCTAAGAGATGGCTTGAGAAGCCGCCTAGGCGATGCTTAGGAGCCCCTGAAAGTCATGTTCTGGTCCTGGGCGGTTGTTTATGCTCCCCCTGAGAAGGAATCATCATTTTTGCAATGTGGAAGAAGCATATGACGTAAGAGAGGTACAACATAGAGGGAGAGAAGAAGGGATTAAGGTTCAACAACTAGGGAGGTGAAATAGAGTTTCTATTCTAAAGCTTTGGTGATGTGACCCTGTCCTCCATGTCAGCTACAGAGGAGGAAATCGTCATGAGACATCCGCCTTGAGACTCCTCTACAGCTACATCCATTCTGAGATCGATTAAAGAGATTTACTATTTCTGGACATTTCTATAAACAATATTTCTAGTTTTAGTAGCTGTTATTTATGGGTGGTTGCCATTTATGTTAAATGGGCTGCCGGAATTAGTAACTAGAGAGTCTGACCCATTAGGTCAACTCTCTAGTATAAATATTCTCTTTTGTCTTCATTTTCAATTACGTCGAAATAGAGCTTGTTTTCCAGTCGAGTAATCTCCTGCAAACCCGGGCCCTGACATCACAAAGTTAACGCGTTCCTAGTCGAACTATCCTGGCGCGTTAACTCGGTTACCGAACTATCCAGTCACTTATCCGCAAATCCCGAGACAAGAACTAACCCTAGTTCTTGCCTCCCCACCAACACTCAAACCCTAATCCACGACAGCCACCACCCCTTCACCTTCACGGCTGCCTCCTTCACCACCACCAATCTGCCGCCGATCTCCCCCATCGCCGCCGGTCACCGTCCGATAGCATCCACAACCCGCCGAACGCTCCTTCTTCCCTTTCCGACGAGTTGAACGCCCTACTACGCATTCAATCGATCCCGTGACAGCGAATCGTGGTCTTTCCCCGGACAAGGTCACATCAACTGGCATCAGAGCCTTCGAATCGCGTAAGTCGTTCCAACTCTCCTATCAAATCACTCCTTCGCTTCCGCAAATCCATTCCTGCATATCAAAAAAAAAACGGCGAACCGTTCTACCCAGATTTCGTCAAAAAAAATTTCTTCATTTCCGCAATTTTCTTACATATTCCTGTAGAGCATCTCGAGACGAGTCCGGGCATATAAAATTCGCCCAAAACGGACATCGTTTGACCCCTCAAAAGACCAAAATACGAACACAAAAAAAAAAAAAAACTTCCTGCTCAGCCGAACCACTGCTCACCAATATTCTACAATTTTCTGGTGTTTTTGCTTGGTTTTTTATTGTGTTTCTAGTAGATCCGCTTGCATATAGGCTTAGATAGTTCGTTTGCGACTTCGTTTGCCTTGTGTGCGCCACAAATCTACATATTCGCAACCTCCTTCTCTTCCCACTTGAATCACTGTATTTTTTTTATTTTCTGTGCAGCGTTTGCTGAATTTCTGTGCACAGAATTCAGTTTTGCTTGTGCGTTTGCTGAATTTGCTGAACTTCTGGTGCGTTTCTTGCGTATCTGTGCTGTTCGTGTGCTGCTGATTTTTTTTTCTGTGTTTTGTTTGCTGAAGTTTCTGCTTCTGTAGTAGCAACAGCCCCAGAATCAAAAAAAAATCTGGGCTGTTTGGAGACTAAAAAAAAATAAAAAATTCGAGACCACAGAAGCCAAAATAAGGCAAGTGCGTCTCTACGCAGCACGAAGGGAGAACCCGGTCTTGATTCCGGCACCTTCAACCCCGTTATCACAGTGATTCATTTACCGTCTTCTATATCTTTCACTGTCTGGGTTGCATATCTTGGGTGACTGTGTTGTGCTTACTTCTGTGCTTATATCCTTGCATATCTACTTTCGACATTTTCTTTGCTGAGCATTGCCTTGATTTTGTTGATTGTTGTGTGAGTTGCCTTAAGCCTGCTCGTAACCGCCCACACGGCCAGCCAGAGTAGTTTCCCGAGTGATTGTTTGTTGAGTTCGGTTCTGCTTGCCTTTTTGTTGCTTCTCTGTTGCTGTTGTTGTTCGCTTTGATCCTGTGGTTTGCCCTTTCTTGCTGTCAGGTACCATGTCGGGCGAGGATACCACCCAAGAGACTGGCACAGAGACTTCCGCACAGAAAATGCTCCGCGAGATGCATGCTGCCAACCAAGCATTGGCCGCCCAGTTCGCCGAACTCCAGCGTCAGATTGACGCGTACTCTCTCCAACAGATGATACGCGAGTTGCTTGATGCCGGCAAAGCCCAAGATGCGCAGCTAGCAGAAATGAAGCGGACGTTAGAAGAAATCTTAGCTCGCCAACAACCGGTCCCGGTCACTACGCTAGCTTCGGATCAAGGTCACCAACAGGCCGCAGAATTGAGCGCCCTAGCCCTGGAAAAGGCGAAGGGTACAGTTGTGATGCTTCCCTCCACATCGGATCTCGGCCAACGGGAACACATAGCTACACAGAGGGAAAACATTGTTGATCCGCAGCGACGTCGACAACGACGGTCTGCCCAGGTAGTGATCCGAGAAGAGAACCCTACAGTTGCCGAGGCAGATGCTGACGACGTCAAGGTTGACCCTGCAAGCGTCTTTACAGCCGATGATGAGGGTTGTGCGGTCGGCACTTCCGACCACCATGAGGGCCAGGCATAATGCCTTGACTTGCTCTCTAGACGCATGCTGAGCGTCAAGGAGGGAGCCCCTGCTGACGAACGGGAGAACTTGTTTCACGCTAGATGCGGACTTCAGGATGCGCCGCTCAAGGTGATCATTGACGGGGGGTTCTTGCTGCCACATTATCAATGAGAAGGTTGGGCGCCATTTCAACCTTCCGACTACAACACACCCCACTCCCTATGACCTCCAGTGGATCTCTGAAGGGTCAGGTAACACAGTTTCTCGACAGAGTCTTATTTCATTTTCTATTAGTCCTTACAACGACACTGTGCAACATGATGTTACCGCTATGGACGCAACCCATTTGCTTTTGGGTCGTCCGTGGAAAACTTATCGTCGCGTGCTTCACGATGCGTATTTGAACACTTACCTGTTCAAATATCACGGGAGGCGCGTGACTCTCTTATCCATGATCCCGCAGAAAATTTTACAGGAACAGGCAGAGCGACAACGCCAGAAGGCTATTGAGGCCGCCAGAACTCCGCCTGCGACGAAACCCGCCCCGGAAAACGCCGAACGACAACTAGGTCGAGTCACCGACCGAGTTGGAGCACCTGAGGGACACTCGAGGGACAACTCGGCCGGGTCACCGACCGAGTTACGCTACCTGAGGGAAACTCGGCCAGAAACTCGGCCGAGTTCTGGGCCGAGTCAGGGCACCTAGACACAACTCGGCCCAAACCCGGCCGAGTCTGCTCCCAAGCCTCCGCCTTGCCCTTTTGCCTCTTCTGGGTGATCTTCTGCGTCTACAGCTGCTTCTGCATCTACCTTGCGGGGCACCTGTGAACCCAGAGTTCTTCTGGCACATCACCGGGACCTCACACCGGTACTTCACGGCAAGTCCTCTTGTTTCCTTCTTATTCCTCTCCTTTGTGCCACTACTACGGTAGAACCCGCACTCCCGCCTGCTATTTTGTCTATTTTGTAGGACTTGGAGGACATTCTGCCAGACGAGCTGCCGCCCGGTCTGCCACCAGCGCATGCTATTGCAGAACATATAGCCTACATTCCCGGCGCTTCTCTGCCGCACCGTGATGCATCTAGAGCTTCTCCTGTGGCGATATGTGTTACCAGGTTCCGTCAGTTTTCGACGAAGCTGACACCTTTTGAGGTCGTATATGCAAGGAACCCGCTAACGCCTTTGGACATGACACCATACCCGCTGCAGGACAAGGAGACCATTGATGCTGGCAAGTTGGCTGTGCACATTCAGGAGCTGCACAGGAGGACACACACACAGTTGGAGCGACGTGCGCTACAGTACTCAGCCCCGAAGACCAAGGGCAGAAGACGATTGATCTTCGCCTCGGGCGACTTGGTTTGGCTTCACTTGCGGAAGGAGCGATTTCCTTCCGTCCGCAAGTCTAAGCTCGACCAATGGGGTGATGGTCCCTTTAGAGTCGTAATAGCAATTGGCAACAACACCTACCAGCTCGAGCTTCCGAACACGTATGGGGTGCATCCGACGTTTAATGTCGCTGACTTGGCACCATATGTTGAACCCGAGCCTGGTGAGCGTGAAGCGAGGAAGCTTCATAACCAAGTGGGGGAGGGTGATATGACCCTGCCCTCCATGTCAGCTACAGAGGAGGAAGTCGTCATGAGACATCCGCCTTGAGACTCCTCTACCGCTACATCCATTCTGAGATCGATTAAAGAGATTTACTATTTCTGGACATTTCTATAAACAATATTTCTATTTTTAGTAGCTGCTATTTCTGGGTGGTTGCCATTTATGTTAAATAGGCCGTTAGAATTAGTAACTAGAGAGTCTGGCCCATTAGGTCAACTCTCTAGTATAAATATTCTCTTTTGTCTTCATTTTCAATTACGTCGAAATAGAGATTGTTTTCCAGTCGAGTAATCTCCTGCAAACCCGGGCCCTGACGTCACAAAGTTAACGCGTTCCTAGTCGAACTATCCTGGCGCGTTAACTCGGTTACCGAACTATCCAGTCACTTATCCGCAAATCCCGAGACAATAACTAACCCTAGTTCTTGCCTCCCCACCAACACTCAAACCCTAATCCACGGCAGCCACCACCCCTTCACCTTCACGGCTGCCTCCTTCACCACCACCAATCCGCCGCCGATCTCCCCCATCGCCGCCGGTCACCGTCCGATAGCATCCACAGCCTGCCGAACGCTCCTTCTTCCCTTTCCGACGAGTTGAACGCCCTACTACGCATTCAATCGATCTCGTGACAGCGAATCGTGGTCTTTCCCCGGACAAGGTCACATCATTTGGCCTTGTAAATATTCTACTACCCATGGACTTTAACTACATGCCCGATAGGGGTGGGCACAAAAAACTAAAATCGAACAATCGTTCCGAAAAACTGACATATTTCTTGGTTAACCGTTCCGATATTTTTAAAACTATGGTATGATTAACCAACCAAAAGAAAACACAATTATCTGGTATGGTTGCAGTAATTGATATTTTTTAGTTTGGTTAACCGATTAACCAAATATATAAATTATATGTTTTTATAAAGAGAATAAGTTAACTTAGTGATTATAGACACATTTCAATGATTCTCTTAGTATTTGGTTCATGGTTCGAAATTCCTTAGTCTTCCTTCGTTCTAGTTGCTATTGTTGTATGTGGCTATTCTTCTAACCTTTGAATAATATAGCTCTATCTTTATTTGAATTAATAGTGATTTAGATTGTATAAAATGACCAAGTAATGAACTTTATGATAAAACTAGCCTAATCTTTTGGTATTGTGTAGTGACTTGTCATATATAGACGAGTGCATTTGTCATATTTCCTACAAGTATAATTAAATAATTTATTATAAGATTATAGGCCCAAAAGGGTTTTAGGATATCATCTTATTACTTATGGAAACTAATAGGTTAAAACTATTGTCCATACTTTAAAAACCGTATCGATTATCTAAAGGATAATTTTCCTCTAATCAAAATTGATTCACTTACCAAATATACATTGTAGGTTAAATATCCAATTTGATAACTAATAGTTTATGTTTAGATCAACCCAAATGAGAGAAAAGTAATAGAATTGTGGCATAGATAAATATTCTATATGAATGAGGAGTTACAAATCAATAAATAAATATATTTTTTGTTAAAAAGAAAGTATTTAGTCAATTTTTAAATATTGGTTAACCGATTTGTCAAAAAGCAAATATTCTATATGAATGAGGAGTTACAAATCACTAATTGTACCGCACCGTACCGAAATATTGGTTAACCGATGTCCGGTTAATCAAACTTTACGGTACGGTTATGGTATTGAAAATTAAGTAACCGAAATATCGGTTAACCGGAGTCTGAAACATGGTTAACGGCCCACGCCCACTCCTAATGCCCGATGGACAAATTAAAACTCCTTTCCTTTGTATTAAAAAAGTGAATTGGTGAACAAAACCACTTCCCCCCTTCTAAAATCCCAATTTATTCTAGAACTCTAATGTCGTCCTAATTTGTAAGACCCCGCCTAGGCACCCGCTTAGCTATGTAGGCACTAAGCGCCCTTCACCGCCAAGCTTCCGCCTAGCATCTTTTAGAACATTGCTTCCTATCACAATTCCGAACTTGGTGACAATAAGGACTCCAAACAAGAGCTATAAATCCCCCAATGGCCTACACCTAGGGTCCTCAACAACCCGAACTTCGCCATGGAAGCAAGCAACGCAGCCGCCTACTGCGATAAAGGCAAGACACCGACCATGGCCCCCACAACATGCTTGGTAAATCAATCAACGCTACATTACCAACTGTGTTCGCCCATGAAGTTTCCAGTCATTTTATGCTTTATTTTCAGCCCCACATGGCTAGCAGCAACAATCCTTCAATGCCTGTCAAGTGCATACTCTTTGCGCTTTTGGTTCTATGGCGTCGCACACCACTGGCGTGTGTCGACCATGCACTCAATCTTTTGCGATTGAGGACAATTTGGACCAATATTATGTGGAGCCCAACCATCCTCTATTCACTTACTCTTAAGGAGAAGTTGAGGCCACCGACGAGTTACCTCACCATGATGGCCACCCTTTTGCCCAACAACAACATAATCGTCTAGGTATGACTCCTAACCAATGTATTAATATAGAAATTGAATCTTTTTTAGGTGAATATGATGCCAAGAAGTACATGGAATGGGGAAAATAAAAAGAGTACATCCTAGATCATTGCAACTACGGCGAGTTCGAACGAGTCTAAGTAGTCACCATCCACTCCCAAGGCTTGTCGCGAGCTTGGTGGTGCCATACTAGAGATGGTAGGAACCATCGAGGCCTTCAGCCTATTGAGACGTGGACCTAGCTGAAATGGGTCATGTGGATGAAATATGTTCCCATGGATTACCAAGAGAGGATGAGGTACAAGGTGGCAACTAGTCGTTAGAATGCTCTGTTGTAAAGGTTTGGGATAAGATAGACTCGAATTCTATGCCAAGGTTTATAAATCTTCAAATTTGAATATTGAATGGTAATACAAGTACTTAAATAGACTAATGGGATTCCCACTCCAACAATTTATCCAAAGCGAGGGTTTAGACAAGGAGATCCACTATCTCCTTTTCTGTTCCTTCTTGTTATGGAGGGCCTCTCTAGTTTGTTTAAGCAATTCCACTCTAGAGGCCTTATTCATGGGATCAAAGTTACGACTTCTTCTCCAATCATTTCTCATCTTTTGTTTGCAAATGACTGCATTATTTTTGTGCGTGCAAACCTTCATGAATGCCAGAACATTTGTGATCTTCTCAGAATTTTTGGGTTGGGCATTGGGCAGTTTATCAACCCTGAAAAAACTAAAGTCACCTTCAGTTCTAATGTTAGTTCTACTAAAAAATCCTATCTTATTCTTCCTTGGTTTCAAAGAAGCGGACACTAATGAGAAATACTTGGGGCTCCCCACATTCATTGGTAGATCTAAGAAGGTGGTTTTCAGTGAATTGGTTGACAGAGTCCAAAAGAAGGCAAAAGGATGGAAGGCTACTTCTTTATCCCAAGCTGGGAGAGAGGTTCTTATCAAGTCTACTCTTCAGGCAATCCCTACTTACCTGATGAGCAGTTACAAATTGCCTAAATCAGTGTGTCATGATCTCAACAACATTGTAGCTAATTTCCGATGGGGTGCTCAAGAACAAAAAAAGATCCACTAGGGTAAATGGTCATCTCTATGTGAATCAAAGCTTGTTGGTGGAATAGGCTTCAGAGATTTTGAATCCTTTAATTTGGCTCTCCTTGCAAAACAGGTGTGGAGGCTGGTTCTCAACCCTTCCTCTACTGCTGGGCTTATTTTAAAGGCAAAGTACTTTCCTAGGACTGATGTGCTCCATTCTTCTATTGGCTCTCATCCCAGCTTTATTTGGCGTAGTATCTTTCAAGCTATTTGGGTTGTTAAGCATGGTTCCTACTGGGAGTTGGGAAATGGCATGTCAGGAAACTTTTGGAATGATGCGTGGATACCTCGGCCCCATACTTTCTCTTTAATTTCTCCAAAAAGGCTGGATGAGCATCATCTGCGGGTCTCGAATTTCTTCAACTGGACTTCCTTGTATTGGAACTGGGAAGCACTTGATTCCGGGTTGGTTGACTATGATCTTCATGCAATTAGAAAATTATTCCTTCTCTCCCCTGAGACTGGTGACATCTTTCGTTGGTTTTATTCCAAGGATGGAAATTTCAGTGTGAAGTCTGTTTATAAGGTTATTCAGTTGAGCCTGTCTAATGCAGGATCTTCTTCTTCCGACTTTAATCCAACTGTCTCATCTCTTTGGAAGAAGATTTGGACCTTGGACGTCATTCCTAGAGCAATTTTTTTTTTGTGGCAATCACTCAAGGATTATGTCCCCTGCCTCACCAATTTGGTTCATAGGAAGGTTTGCTCTTCTGGCTATTATTCTCTATGCCCTTCAAAACTGGAATCTATGGTTCATGTGCTCCTCTTTTGTTCAGCTGCCAGGGAATTTTGGGATCTTTTGCCTTCACTTGCAGATTCTATCTCTCTTCATCCACAATCTATGTGGGACTAGTGGTGTGCTATCTCTTCTGTTTTATCTCAGAAATCAACAGAACTCTGGTGTGTAGCAATCTAGGCTTTATGGAATAACAGGAATGCGCGTATCTTTGAAGGTAGCTGTAAAAGTTCAACCCAGCTTTTGGATTCTGTTGCTCTTCAGATTGATATATCTTCTGGTTTGGAAGAAAAGGTTTGCTTTCCTGCTAGTTTTCTAGTCCTCTTTCTGCAACTACAACTCTCAAACTCTTCTGTGATGCTAGCCTTACAAACTGTGGTTCTGCTGCTTTTGGGTTTGTCCTGTTTGACCTCAATGGATCTTTGGTTGTTCTAGGGAGTAAGCATTCAAAACTTAGAACAACCATAGATGCATTAGAAGCTCATGCAATTTTGTGGGGTCTTCAGGTTGCCTTCCAATTTGGTGTCTCTGCTGTTCAGCTGCACTCTGATTGCCAATCTGTATGCTTGGCCTGTGCTGCTTCCTCGGCGTTTGCTCAGCAAAACACTTGTGAGCTCATCATCAACAACATTCGGCAACTCCATGCCTCTTTTGTTTCCTGTTCTTTTTGTTTTATACCTAGGAGGTCCAATGTAATAGCTCACTCTGTAGCTTGTTTTGGTCTTTCCCTGCCTTTAGAGGCTCCTGTGTTCTATACGCATGTTTCTCAATTGCCACTGCAGTTGGCAAATGTAATAGTCTCCAGTTCTTCCTAATAATAATTTCTACCCTTTCCCAAAAAAAAATAGACTAATTTGTGCCTTTTGGATAGAGAAAGCTAGACAATATGTTACTAGACAATCTATCTTCAAGCCAAACATTCTATCTATAAACTTGGCTAGTAAATAAAAAATAATAATAACAAATAGCATAGAAACTATAGGATAATATATCAATGGAACAACGTATTAACTAATTTCAAAAAATATTTTAAACCATAGGATAAACTAGGCTAAAAGTAGGATCCCCTCTTTAAATTGCGTTGTTGTAAACCAATGTTTGACCTTCTTCCTATTAAAGTTTCGATTTGGCATAAAATTTGAAGTTCAGATTTTCGAATCATCTTTCCAACACATCTTAAAACGAACGAGATATATAGCCAAAGTTATGACCGTTTTACCGAAGTCTGTCCGAAATTTGACGGAATCTTAAAACTTAAAACATTATTTTTGAACTTTCTTTTGCTTAAGCCTCTTCGTTAGAGGATTTTGAGTAGGCTTAGTTTTTATTGTCATCGTATAGGGGTTTTCTTATCATCATTCTCCCCATCTAGCCTCAAATCATCCTCGATTTGTCATCCTCGTAGTCATCACTAATTTATGGAGAAAGATCAGTCACAATAAAGGTAGAATGCACGCAACACTCACCGGGTAGATCAAGCTGGTAAGCACCGTCTTTAACCTTTGGGCAACTCGAAAAGGTCCATCACCTTTTACATCTAACTTTGGATGTCTGCTTCATAGGATACCTCTCCACCAAATCGCCTTCTTTAAATACAGTCCTCTTACGACCTTTGTCACCCTAGGCCATGTATTGCTCGACGCGCCTCTCCAATTGGGTTATAATGCATTTATGCAATGTCTTCATATAATCAATCCTTTCATAGAATCAAAACTTTCCTTCTCCTTTATGGGATGTGGTGTGAAGTATAATGGAATGTGAGGATTGTGTTGATAAACCACCTTGAATGGAGTCAGCTTCATCGCCAAATACAAAAGGTATAATGGAATGTGAGGATTGTGACCATAACTCGACTTTCCACACTGAGATGAAAATCTATTCATTCAAATTACACTACTACTTGTCAAAGAAATTGGTTTGAAGTTACTAACCTGTCATCTTGAAACAATTTCTGTAAAGCACTCATAACCTTAGTAGTGCCATTTTTTGTAACCTTTCACACAATATATTTCTCTTCCAAATTGAACAAGGTGATGATGCATGTGCAGAAGGCTTTGTAGTCTGACTTGGAATGATCCTTTTAGTTAGTGTACTAGGATTCTTCCCCCTTGTGCTCTTCCTCTGCCTTTTCATAGTTTTTAGGTACAACGTTAGTAACAGTTTGTGATCATGCCTCCGATTCCAATTGACTGCCTCCCTCAATTTGACTAGGCATGGTTGCAACGAAATAGTGGCTTCTTGTGCTTCACTTGCTCCTTGTATATCCTCATTAATCCTTTCCCTTGCTTCCATTATCTCTGTTGTTTATTTTTTGACTTTCTCAGTTTTTTTTTTGTATGTACTGATGGCAGTTCAACTTGGTGTGTTTGTGATCCTATAGGGCTTGTAGTCGTAGATATAAGCATTGACAATGCATATCCCACTTTCCCTGCTTGAGCTCCTTCATGGGCTTGGACAATGTTTTCCACTTTCTATTTTTTTGTCTTGATTCTTGGACTATTGCCGACTCCACTCATAGTTCAGGTACTTCTAAAGCAATGGTTGTAAGAGCATGTTACACGTTATTAGTACAAGTACATATTATACTTGGGATGTGGTTCGAGTGCGAAAGGCTGTTAAGATACAAAATACGAAAGATTTTTAGACGTCCACGGTGGTCAGATCTACGGCTGGAGAGAATAAGAAAAAGAACCTTTATTTATTCACACGCGCTTTATTAGTTTCAAAAAGAAGGCAAGCAGACCGTATTATTCGCTCACTGTGTTATTCGCTCGCCTTCAAATGCACCTTATGTTTATATGCTTGCATTTTACGTTTATTTGCTTGCACTTTATTTTTGTTCGCTTGCACTTAGTGTTTATTTGCTTGCACTTTATGTTTTTTTGCTTGCACTTTTCTTATATGCTTGCACTTTATGTTTTCCTGCTTGCACTTTTGTTTATCTGGTTGCACATTGTGTATATTCGCATGCACATTATGTTTGTTTGCTTGCATTTTATTCTTATATGCTTGCCAACAATGTTTTCTTCTTGCACATTGTGTATATTCGAATGCATTTTATGTTTATTTGTTTGCACTTTATGTTTATTTGCTTGCACATTATGATAGGTTCAAGGGATTAAACAACAGAAAGTGCAAGCCAATAGGAAGAAAATGCATGGAAATACAGAGTAAAGTGCAAGCAAGTGAACAGAAAGTGCAAGCAAATATGAGATTAAAAAATATTTAAAATGCAAGCAAGCGAACAGAAAGTGCATCAGAATAATGAATAAGTGCAAGCGAATAGAATGAAAGTGCAAGCTGTTAAACAGAAGTGCAAATGGGTAAAGAGGAAGTGCAAATGAATTAAAAAAAAGTGCAAGGGATTAAACAACAGAAAGTGCAAGCCAATAGGAAGAAAGTGCATGGAAATACAGAGTAAAGTGCAAACAAGTGAACAAAAAGTGCAAGCAAATATGAGATTAAAAATATTTAAAACGCAAGCAAGCGAACAGAAAGTGCATCAGAATAATGAATAAGTGCAAGCGAATAGAACGAAAGTGTAAGCTGTTAAACAGAAGTGCAAGTGGTTAAAGAGGAAGTGCAAATGAATAAAAAAAAGTGCAAGGGATGAAACAACAATCAAGTTACAGTGTGAAATTCAAGTACAGTGTGTGAAATTCATCAAACAAACAAACAAAAAAGAATTAGAAAAGCTGGAGCGAAAAAAAGAAGGCTGGAGCGAAAAGCTGGAGCGAAAAAAAAAAGAATTAGAAAGCACGTGTATGAAACACTCTTAAATCCATATAAAACAATGTAAAAAGCTGAAGCAAATCGGACGGCTAGAAAACTTTTGTATTTTGTATTATAAAAATCTTTCGCACCTGACACTTTTCCTTATACTTATATCTTAAGCCTTCTAAAGCAATGGTTGTAAGAGCACGTTACACGTCCTTTATGAGTTCTTCATCCATAAATTGAGTTCATAGTCATCTTCCATACCCTTGAATAGTGGATTTTGATCTATAATTCGTCACAATCCATCTCCAAACATCTTGATATTAATCCCGAAAGATACCATCCACATTCAATGTTTTATTGCCCAGAAATGAAGTTGGTTTCCTTGAAACTTTGGAGCCATTGTTCACTACCTTACGCCATCTTCTTCTATAGTCCTCTACCATGAACCACTATAGTGTCACAATGAGTCCATAAGAACCATAAGCCAGTCAATTAAGGTCCATATGTCCCTTGTACGAGCCACTCAAAACCCTACCGACCAACTTGGGTAGTTGTTTTTGCCAAGAAACTGTATGAAGTTGGTTCCTTTCCAACTTTGTAGTCGTCGTTTACAACCGTAGTCCTCTTAGTTCCCACCGAACCGTTGCCCATGTCATTCCCAAAATCCGGTGAACCCGTCTGCACTAGACCTGAGCCCTAGCCAACCCTCTGATCCCCTTTTGAATTGTAACACTCCCGACTTATGTCGGTAGTGCCACACGCCAGTGACCTCAGACTTAAAGTCCAATGTCACCCTAGGCTTTAATCTGAACAATTATTCTTGAGTACAATGAAGAGTAAATAGCGGAAGACTTGAAATAAATACTTCATCTTTACTAAATTTTCTCTCATAAATTGAGAGGGCTAGTCTTACAAGACAATATGAAATTACAGCGAAAAACTTATTATTAACCCTATATACATGACTAGGTGATCTATATATTATTACTTATTAAATTTATTAAGGAATTTAAATCAATACTAAACAACTTTAAAATAATATTACTGTAAATCACAATCTTCAACTACAAGCCTTCGTCTTCGATTAGTTACTTCAAGATAGCCTGAGACCAACAACTGGTATGTCATATAGGGACAGATGACACCAACCAACCATGCAAGGAAAAGAAATGTTGGTTACTCTAATGAAAGACTATGCAAGGGAATTTATGTGAGGTTCTGTATAGTCGTATATGGTCACAACCCTTGTTTCTCCAATAAAACTCGATAAATGGTATATGACTACTATATTTTTATTGAAACATAGAAAAAGGCATGACTCAAGAGATAACTCCAAGAAAACTAAGTCTTATGGGAATTATATGTATTTGTTTGGGAACATTAATAATTATCACATAAGATTTTAAAAGCAACTCCTTTGACTATTTGGGTCCTCAACCAATCTCATCGCATAATGCAGATCCAAATTGGAAAGGGGACTTACTTTAGACAAGAGCCCGAGCGATTTCCACGTTGTACTTCTCGCCCAAAGTATATTAATTATGTGCATAAAAGCACTTATCTTATTTAAAATCCAAAACGTGCATTACGTTAAAGCTTTTAATCCACATCAATCTCAAAACGAGATATATCATGGGACGAATCCCGAAAAATGGCACTAACTAAGTGCACCACCACTTTTATTTGAATAAGGGTAGGTCATTATAATAACCCTCAATTTTAGTAAGGGTATTTATGTAATTTCTCAACTCTATTTCTTATTAAAGAAATTTTGGTATTTATTTTATTATTCCAAAAATAGAAATAGAATAGAGTTCTTATCATAAGTTGTTACAACTTTAAGTTATGAATTTATTTAAATTTATTTTAACATTATGTTGTTTCTAAATTTAAATAAAACTTATCAAATTTGACTTAGAATATTTAAATCAAATTTAACAAAATTTTGTTAAAGATATAAGTATGGTTAAATTTATAAGAAAAATAACTTGAGCTTATTTTAACCTAAGTTAAAATTTTCTATACTTTAGTTTTGGGTTAAAATAATAGTATAAACTTAGAATATTAAAAATATTAGTTTGGGCCTTTTTTGTAATTTGTGAAAAGTTGTAGAGGGCATTTTTGCTACAAACGGAAACCTTGAGGGGCCGATTGTAATTAAGCAAAACAATTTGTCTTCAACCTCCAGCCCCTCCTTCAGCAGTTCTCGAGCTCGAAATGGGCCTTCAATGGCGGATTTGGGGGGCGAATTCAATCCGATTCTCTCGATTGGCATCTGAACATTTAATATGAATATATCACGCATATAATTCATGATTTAATTCGAATTGAAGACGACGAAATCGGCGGGATTTGTCCCCAATGCATCTCGTGTCGTTCTAAAGGCAGATTCAAAGAAATTCAAAATTCGATCGTTTGAGATTAAATTGAAGGTCGTGATATGGGGGATATTGTTGGGGACATTTAGTGCTCCAATTGGTTATAATTTTGCAATCCAATCTCACGAGCCCTAAAAGCCCGACTGTTGTGTTCTTGAGCAAAATGCGTGAGATTGTGAGCTTACGTCTTGCAATTGGATACACCCTTAGCTTCGTCTTTGAGTCTACTTCCAAAAGCCCTTACCGTTTGCCACCATCGCTCCGTCACCGCCGTCCATTTTGCGTTTTTCCGGCGAGGTGCAAGAACGAATTCCGGTGAGCTGTTTTTGATTCCAAATTCGCGAATTGATTTTAATTTTGATTTATTTTTGGTATAATCTTGGTTAAATTAATTAATCCAGATTAGTGAAAAATATTTTAAGATTAATTTGATTTTATGAAAATTAAAATTAAATGGGTTATAATTTTTATAATATTATCTTATATTATGAATGAGTAAATTACTAAATTATGACTATTCATTTAGATAATATTTTGACTTAGAAAATTTTAGGATTATAAATAAATTATTTTATTAATTTATTTATGTTATGATTATTTAGAATATACGACTAATTGATTTTAATCGTATAAATAATCATTCTATCAAAAACCCTTGAAATTGATTTATTTTGGAGTAAATAAATTCAATTAGAAACCGAGACAGTGTATACCTCAAATTTCGATATTAAATGAATTATCTAATATAATTGATTTATTATGTATAATTTGGGTACGTCTCAGAATTACTTTTGAAACGAGATTAAAGCAGGGAGCCAATTTGTTTTTCGAAAGCAACCATCTCCGAAACGTCGTTCAACATTCCCCGTGATTCAAGGCAAGTGGTGGTTCACTCTTGTCATTTCAACTCATCATTTGATCGACAATTAATATTAAAATTAATTGTTAATTAATTGGGTAATATCTAAAACCTAATTAATGTTTGGGAACACTTGCGTGTTTTAAATAATTTTGTATCTAGGATGATAGTTATTATTGATATATATAGTTATATATAGGTATATATGATTATTGTTGTTATCGTCGTAATGACGGTATAGCGTGTGGACTTTGTTTGTTGTGTGGACTTTATAGTCATTAAGTATGGACTTTAATAGTCGTGTGTATCAGGGATGTTATGGCCTTGAGAGGCATAATGATCTCTTTATAACTCGATATAAGTCGGAATAATTTTCTAATACTTCTAAGGTCTTGACCATTGCTTCTTATCCACTCGTTGAGGATAAGAGGTGGTATTGGGTTGGACGTAATGTCGCCCTGTGTTGTTCTCGTTTTATTCGAGATTGTATTAAAAGCTTTAAGAATAATTGTGGTATGGCGAAATTAAATAAGATAAGTGCTACGAGCACATAATTAATAAACTTCGAGCGAAAAGTATAACTTGGAAACCGCTCGTGCTCCAGCTTAACCGGATCGTGTTTCCAATCTAGATTTGCATTATACGGTGAGGTTGGTCGGACCCAATTATTCAATGGAGTTTATATATGTTGTGTGTAATTTAAAACGTTCCCAAACAAAGTATATTTTCTTCCCATAATACCCACATTCATTCGGGTATTCTCTTAGTGCATATCTCTTTTGTTCATCCTTCGTTTCAATGGAAGTATTTTAGTTATATATCGTCTATCGGATTTTATTCGAGAGACAATGATAGTAACTACATATAACCATATATAACATCACATAAAATACCCTTGCGTAGTCTTTCATTAGATTGATCAACCTTTCATTCTCCTTGCATGGTTGGCTAGTGTCATCCATCCTATACGGCATATCAGTGGTTGATTTCAGCCAACCTTGAAGTAACAATCGAAGAAGAAGGCTTGCAGTTGAAGATTTAAAGTGATATTATTTTTAAGGTTGTATAATGTTAATTTAGTTTTCTTAAATAAATGTAATACTTAGATGAGTTAGTCATGTGTTTAGAGCTATTTAAAAAGTCTTCCGCTGTAACTTCACTTTGTTTGTAATACCGTCCTTCTCAATTTACGAGAGAAATTTTAAATAAAAGAATTGAGTATTTATTATAAAAGTCTTTCGCCGATTACTCTTTCATTATTTAATGTTTATTTATTTATTTACGCGTAATTGTTTCGATTAAAGCCTAGGATGACTTTGGACATTAAAGTCTGAGTCACTGGCGTGTAGCACTATCGATGTACGTCGGGGGTGTTACAGTCATGACCAAAAAGTATTAGGGAAATAATCCTCCTAATACCAAGTTATAAAGAAACAACTAAACATCGCGAGGTATATATCGTTTCTACGAATACTCGTGCTAACTAAGCATACAAGTCCACACCAAAATTCAACTAGCACCCTATAATAAAAATACCATATTCATAAGAGTCATTACTAGGAATATATAAAACCTAATATATAATTCATTGTTCACACCATTATAACACATAAGTTCCCAAACACAATTTAAGAATATTTATCACAATTTAATTAAAATAATTAATTAATTGTCAATTAAGTAAAACATGGAATAAATGCAAGAGTGAACCGCCACATGCCTCAGATTAAGCAGTCGATTGAACAACGTAACGTCGTTCGGAAGAAGGTTGCTCAAAACCAACAAGCTGGATTCTTGATTTGAAGACGATTCCGAGATGTACCCAATTCACACAAAAATAAATTATAATTAGATAATTTATTCAATAAAGAGAAGTTATACGATACTTGTCTCGGTTTCAAATTGGATTTATTTAAATCTAAATAAATCAATTATCAAGGCTCGATAACAAACGATTATTTATACGATACCAAAAATCATTTAGTCGTATATTCTAAATAATCATAACATAAATACATAAATTTATTTATTTATTTACAACTCTAATAAATTTCTAACCCAACATATTATCTAATTGAAAATTTATAAATTAACAATTCATAATATAAGATTATACCCAAAAAATATAATTAATTGAATTTTAACAATAATAAAAGTAAAGTAACCCATTATATTTTTAATCAACCCTAATTAAACTAATTAATGAATATTAATTAAAATAAAACAAAAATAATAAAAAGCGAAATCGGGAAAAATAGTGCCGGAGCTTCGGATGGTTACCGGTCGGAAAAGGGTTAAATTCACCCTCTTCGGAGAACCAATGGGGTCGGGGTTAAGGGGCTTTTGAAGAGGACTTCTGGGCGGAGCTAGTGGTGGCACCAATTGCGGCGGTGGAGCACGGTGGTGGCCGGTATTAACCGAGAACAGTCGCGAAATGTAATAGAGAATTTGGTTGATTATACTCAAAATTGGATGGAAAATTGACCATGGGTAAGGCCGTATTTATAATATAATGATTGCCCTTAGTGAGAGCTTTGCAGTCGTGCAAAAATCTGCTCAAATCGGATCGAATTTCACAAAAGAATCGATCGACGCGGATACGTGACCTAGCTTGCCTTCTAAGGAAAACTTTGTGCAATATCGGGGGAATTGATTCCCGATTCTTGAGGGCTAATGGACATAAGGATTTTACCTAAAATGCCCAACACTCAAGTTGAAAAATCGCGCTAAAAATGTTGGAAGTTTGAATTTTTATCCAATTTTTGTTTACTCGGGTTATTCGACTTTATCTTAGAAATTCTATCAATTGGGGCTGTTTTAAATCCTGATTTTAGGGGGATTAGATTCAGGATTAATCTATCTTTAAGGCCCATGGATTAATTTGGAGCAACCGGCCAAAATTTAGGGCAAAAACTCCATGGAAGACGAGCTTGAGCCGTGCCCGCCCAAGGAGTAAGAAGATGACACTTTTCACCAGTTGCCCCCCAACCTTTGGCTTATTTGCACATTTTTGCCCAACTTTCTAAGTTGTGGCAAAAATTTTCTTATTTTACTCTTCACAAATTACAAAAATTACTCAAACTTATTTATAACTTATCCTAAGTTTATTTATACATTTCAATCCGAATTTAAGGTGAAAGAAAAATTAAATTAGCTTATCTATAAGAATAAGTTACATTTTCTTATTAACTTAACCATATTTAAATCCTAATTAATATTTTGTTAATATTAATTTAAATACCTAAATGTAAATTGATAAGTTTATTTAAATTATAATTAACATAAGGTTAACATAATTTAAATAATTCATGACTTAAAATTATAACATACTTAGGTTAACAATTGTTTTATCCCTACATAGATAAACATAATAAATCTTATAACCTTCATTATAATATTCAAAAACTCCAATACTATATTCATGGTTATACTTAATTATTTATTTCAACATTATACTATTATAACCCATTTGATAATTTGTACAAAAATTATTTTAACATAATTTTTGAACTCAAGTTAATGAAAATTTAAATTACTCCACTATAAAGAATAAAATAAAATTCATAACTTTTATTATTATCAAAATAAAATTATCATATTATCCTTCTAATTGAAGTGTGATATTATATGAACAGCCCGAAAACCCCTTGCTAACCATCCATGTAAGTAGGATTTATTTAAGTCTTCTGTCAATTTATTTAGAAGTAATGAAATGGAGAAGAAGAGTGTCGATGAAGTTTTAATTCGTGAAGTAGTTTTCATAGTTGTTTTAAATGTACAATTTAATTTTCTAAATTAATGTAATAGAAAGAAGTATTAGATAACTTAGTCATGAATTAGGATTTATTTAAGTCTTTCAATGTAATTAAACTTTGACTTGTAAACTTTTGTTTTAAATTTACGGAGATATTTTTAATAAAGTTGAGGTATTTATTTCAAAAGTCTTTCGCTGCTTATACAAATGTATTTATATTTTCGTGTAAATTGCTCGGATTAAGCCTGGGTGACTTTAGATATTTATGTTTGAGGTCACTGGCGTGTGACATTCACAACATAAATCAAAGTGTTATAAAAACTTCCGATCAATTTATCCATTCTCCCAACCACATCTACAACCTCAGTGTCCTTAGCAATTGACAACAATTGACCTTCTTCAACCAATTCTTATTCCATTTGCTTTGGTTGTTGCGATGGTGATCTCAACAGTGGTTGTTACATTGGTGTTGACGCCTCTGCTTCTTTCGGTGGTGATAGCACCTTTTGTCCAACATTCTTTACCACATCATCCAATGTGTAATCATAATCATAATCATGGTTGGTATAATGTTCTTCATCATCATTGTCCTAACAATGCTAAGAGTCAAACTGAAACATGTAAAATTTATACTGAATTGCATTAGTGAAAGAAGAAATTATTTGTACAAGAATGACCCTACCTCTTTTCCCTCTAGACACATATTTAGTTTGTGAATTGAGCTTCCTCGTACATAATTGGTGCTCTTAGATGTTAGGATGATCCGCTGACTCGATACTTTCCTCTTCTTATGTTATGTCTCATGTAAACATAGACATTAAGGCTTGCTAATTCATATCTAGTGAACATGACAAGAAATAGATACAAAAGTAGTTGGAGAATATTCATATCTCAATCCTTTCCTCTTCATCACTATATGAACATTAATTTCTCAAATCATTTTTTTTTATGTTGACTTAATCTTGAATAAGCATTCCTTTCTCAACTTAGTAAATCCTTCCTCTATTCCTTGCATCATATCCACCAACTCATTCTAGCAAGTCATTACTTGCCTTGGGTCAAAAACATCAATCTTCAAGGTGATGTGACCACGTCCCATCAAGAGACTCAAGGGAGCCCGAACACTCAAGATGACTCTAGCCATGAGGGTGATACAAGTGAAGACGAGCCTAGTGACAACCAAGAAGGGCTACAAGATCTACCTCCCGGTGCCATTACTAGAGCTCGAGCTAAACACCTTCAAGAGGAGCTCAAGAATGGACTACTTAGCATGGAATCCATCACATCATTTGGAAGGCTCGGATTCATAGCACCCACACCAGCCGTGACTCTCCTAGAGTCACATCACCTTATTTAAATGCTTATCTCTTTGCATGACATTTTAAGACCATTTCTGAATTATTGCTTGTTAATTGGGCCGCCAGCCTTGCACACTTGTGGGCTTAAGTGTTTTAAGCCTTTTCTTCCTTTTTCTTTTAATTTAGCCTTGTCATATAAAGGGCTTTGTAAAATATTTTGCTGATGACGTTTAATCAGATCAGAATTCAGTTTTCAAGTTCTCTCTTTTTCTCTCTTCATAGTTCTCCTTGTGTGTGATATCAAGGACCTCCATTGTTGATCCTTTCAAGTGAGTCACATCTTGAAGAGATCAACTCAGTCTTCTAAGGGTTGGTGCGTCATATCCAACCTAAGGAATTCATATCCATCATCACCGAACCAATTGCATCACCAACCGCCGCAGTTCATCCCATCTCAGCAACGCCTCAGTAAAAGTGTCATATCTTCTGATTCCCAACTCCGATCACTCTCAAATTTTTAAGATTGAAACTAGACCTCAAGATCTATCTCTGGGCGTTGGAATCACTCCATTCCGATCACGGACGAGGGAGAACGACCCATCTGAAGTCAGGCCAGAAACCATCTCAGCGCCACCAACTGAGAAGCCATCAAGGGGCTTGCCTTGCACTGTGTTTCCTTCAGATCCTTGGAGTTATCACGTGGTATCAGAGCTCTTGTAAGGTACAGCCCTAACCTTGGTTTTTGGTTCATGAAAAATCAGTTTGCAAGCTCATAGGACAGCCTAGGTTGTGTGTTGTTGTGTTAGACCGATTGTGACTTGCATTCGTGGTTGAAATCTGCTGTGGATTGTCATCATTTTTCCCATCTTATTTGGCCTTGTTTTGAACGAAGAAAACCATAGGAGAAGAACCGAAAATGGCCTGCCAGATCTAGTTTGTTTCAGCCCCCTAGTTTGTAGGTAATTTGTTTAAGTTGTTAGCTTGATTTTCTCCAGCTTTTGTTATTTGTTTGCCGCCCGTTTGAGTTTGATTTTTTCTTGCTTTTGTTTTGTGTGTCATCTCAGTAATTTTAATTCATTAGAACCGTGGCCAGAACAGCTTCAATTCTTAGTAATTTGCATATCACTCGAGCTATTTTTAAGACAACAATACTAAGATACGGGAAAGGTTCTGTTGCTGCATTCTTGGGCACTTGTGTGCTTTAAATTGCTGAGTCTGTAAAGTCCTATTCTGCATTTTTAAGTACTGCATTGAGTAAAAAAAAAAAAAATCGAATACAACTCGAAAAAAAAAAGGCAAAGCCAGAAGGAGTCGAGTGAAAGTACTACATTGCAAAATCAAGTTCCTATTGTTTATACTCAATTCGAATGCTCATTGTATGCACATCAATTCAGTAGCCACTCTATTCGTACCTAAGTGTTTCAATTATAAAGCAAACGGACTTAGTAGCTTCTTCTTGTTGGTGGCTTAAATTGCGCTCGAGTATATCAAGTTACTTGACTTGTGTGTTGTTTGTACTCGGTTTTATTTGACTTAAAATTCCTTCCTTTTTCTTTTCTTTCGTTGAGTCTAGTAGTCCTAATCCTAGCCCTTAAGGAGCTCGCTTGCTGAAATTTCTTGACCTTGAGCTAAGTACGAGGGCTACTTGCTAGCTTAGGTTCCATTGATTAATCTTGTGTTCTGTGGGAGCTTCTATGTTTGGTATTAGCTTTGGATACTAACCTTGTGCGGAGAGCAAATTGCGATGTCCAGCATAGGTCACATTCCCCGAAAGGACTTCTTCTACTTTCGTGCACATGGAGCATCATATAGGGAGGCTCGCTATCTTGCTCAACAAGAAGCTAATCCATACATGAGGTACGAGCCTAATCCTTATTTTTACAACTCTCAATATCATTTGGCTAACCATTATGTGCAACCTAAGGGAGCCTATGGCTCACCTAATCCGCATGTTAGCACACCCCAAAGAAGAGAGATAGTGTCTACACCTCCCCGAGTTAGGGCACGTGACATCGTGTGTGTCATGTGTGAAGGGAGAGGCCACTTAGCCGATATTTGTCCTAACCAATACTACACTTACAAGGACGAAGGGTTCCTTGAGAGTGACGTCTTGGTTACTGCTTGTAAGGAAGAGGACGTTTTGGCCAAGGACTTGGTTGAAGAAGAGCCTAAAGACGAGGATGTTCTTGCTACTGAACCAATGGCCAAAGGAGAGGAGATTGAACCAAAGGAAAAATAGGAGGACGTTGTAGAAACATCTCATTTACCTACAAGGAGCAAGCATCGACCCACTATTGCGCGTAGCTCCCCAAATTCTTTGGTTACTCCTTGGATGGATGCAACACCTACGGTTCCCTCGTACTTACCATTCCCAATCCAAGACGATGTCCATGCCATGGTTGTTAAGCCTTCCGAGGAAACACATTTTTGCCTTGAAAAATGAGAAGACACATCTAAGGGAAGTATCACTTGTCTCTACTTTTCGTATTCCTTTCCTTTTTCTTGAATATGAATATTTTCCTAGGGAAAGAGAATCTCATGTGCTTAAATCTATTTTTGATTGTAGAACTAGGTACTCATGCATACACCAAAGTTCTCTTGCTCAATACATGTCATGTGGGATGCATCTAGTTCATACTATTATTCTTCACAAGCACGTGTGCTATGTTGTTAGTTGCACTCCTAAGCTTGAACGTAGGACTAGGAAGATGAGTGGAATACTATCTGCCTGCTTGGTTGGATATCATGTAGTCATTGAAAGATTTGTGCTTACATTCTTAGAATTGTGTGGACGAGTTAGAGGGCCTCATTTTTCTATTGTTATCATGAATAGGTCCTCTAAGAAAGCTGAATTTTTTACATGTTCTCCACTTCATGATGCATCTTACATTACTAACCTGTTTAATGACCAAGTTGTGGAGTTGCATGGAACTTCTAGTGCTTTGATTTCAGGTGAAGGAGAGACAATTGTGGGCCATTCCAAGCTGGATAACGGAGAGGTTCCCTTTGAGCCCGGAGATCATGGTGTCCTTAATGTGGCTGATTTGGTTCATTCCTTGGTGGAGGAAGATGAAGACCTTGACGAACTGGATTCGAGGTCGAATCCCTTTCAAGAGAGGGAGGATGATGTGACTACGTCCCATCAAGATACTCAAGGGAGCCCGAACACTCAAGATGACTCTAGCCATGAGGGTGATACGAGTGAAGACGAGCCTAGTGACAACCAAGAAGGGCTACAAGATCTACCTCCCGGTGCCATTACTAGAGCTCGAGCTAAACACCTTCAAGAGGAGCTCAAAAAGGGACTACTTAGCATGGAGTCCATCACATCATTTGGAGGGCTCGGATTCATAGCACCCACACCAGCCGTGACTCTCCTAGAGTCACATCACCTTATTTAAATGCTTATCTCTTTGCAAGACATTGTAAGACCATTTCTGAATTATTGCTTGTTAATTGGGCTGCCAGCCTTGCACACTTGTGGGCTTAAGTGTTTTAAGCCTTTTCTTCCTTTTTCTTTTAATTTAGCCTTGTCATATAAAGGGCTTTGTAAAACATTTTGCTGATGACGTTTAATCAGATCGGAATTCAGTTTTCAAGTTCTCTCTTTTTCTCTCTTCATAGTTCTCCTTGTGTGTGATATCAAGGACCTCCATTGTTGATCCTTTCAAGTGAGTCACATCTTGAAGAGACCAACTCAGTCTTCTAAGGGTTGGTGCGTCATATCCAACCTAAGGAATTCATATCCATCATCACCGAACCAATTGCATCACCAACCGCCGCAGTTCATCCCATCTCAGCAACGCCTCAGTAAAAGTGTCATATCTTCCGATTCCCAACTTCGACCACTCTCAAGTTTTGAAGGTTGAAACTAGACCTCAAGATCTATCTATGGGCGTTAGAACCACACCATTCCGATAACGGACGAGGGAGAACGGCCCATCTGAAGTCAGGACAGAAACCATCTCAGTGCCACCAACTGAGAAGCCATCAAGGGGCTTGCCTTACACTGTGTTTCCTTCAGATCCTTGGAGTTATCACGGGGCTCCCTTTTACCACCTTTATTTGTTATTTCCCACTAAGGCCTCTCTTTTTCTTGGATTTTGTTTCTTCACAATGTTATTAAAGAATTTATCACTTACCTTACATGAGAAGGAACAGTGTTCCCCCAACTCATTCCTTCCTCCTCCACAAGGATTTGTGTCCTAACATACCTCCGTTCTAAGGCTTCCATCACCGAATCTTCGTCAGGTCTACCTCTTGCATACCACATCATACATAATGGAAGCATAGGATCTCAGAATAGATGTACAATCCTAGAGCCAAGGTGTGACACTGCCTCAAATAACCATAGTTGCAACAATAACAAATTTGTGTTAAGACAACAATGATGTCATAATAATTTACATACGTAAAGCCTATAAAATTATCTAGTACACCAATGCTAATCCCTTTATAGTGTAACATGCTCTAATTTTTGTAAACTGCCGACGAAGCTCCATTCTCGAATCCAAAGCAATAGATAAACTATGATCAAGATCTAGTTACGCACTCCTACCCCATGGGAAGTTTTTGAACTGATCCATGTCTTGTAGCAACGTGAGAAGGTTTAATGAATCTCCTTTTATCATCCCCCATGACCACACCCTCCACTATTAGAAGCAAGGTCATCTTCAGCTTGTAGTGTTGTCATCACGACATAAGATGAATATGGCTTGAAACTGAGATATTGTAATACTAGCTCATTGTAGCATAAAAAAATCCAAGACTACATACTTGTTGTCTACTATGTTCTCCTCATCTAGAATGCGGCAATTCAAACCAATTAAAAACCAAAACTCTTCTAATAAAAATACGACATGGTTTTGCATCCAAATAATACATGCTGCATAAGTTGTTCTAGCATTTCAAGTTTTTCATTATCTTGACGATAACGCTAAAAGATCCATCTAAATATCCTTAGTCAGTCTCCAACGACAAGAGGACTCTCAATCATATGCAAACAATATACCTATAATTCTTATTTATTCAATCCATAAAACAATTCCTCCCTATCCCATCTGTACTTGCAACGCAAAATTCAGTACCAAATTCATCACATGTTAGGCCAAATTCAACAGAGGCATGTAAAATTCACATTCAATCTGTTTTTAATTTTTCATACAACTAAGTTTGTCACGACAAGTCTTCATGTAATTAAGAGGAAAATAGTAGTAATGCAGAGCCTAAAATATGTCTAAAAAATATGTATGTCAGGGCAATTTCTACAACTAATCAAGAACCAAATAGTACTAATGTTTAATTTGAGAAAAAAATGTCATTTGAGCATAGTATCTTTCATGAAATTAAGTTGGTCAGGACGGTTTTTTCAAGCAATCATGAGCAAACAAAAACTAATGTCACAATTCATGAAGGGAATGTCATATGAACCAAAAATTTTAGCCAAATTCCTAAATTTGTCATGGTGGTTTTTAATAGATGATGCATGCAACATTGTGTTGTCGCAAATATGTCCACTATAGAAGAGGAATTTTAGAATGGACTAACCTTGTCATGATCTTTTGACAAAGTTCTCGACTTCGATTTTCAACATTCATCCCGCTTTGTTTCTTCACATTCCTCGGCGCCACTAGATTTGGTTCTTCTTCAGAATAGTTTTTTTCCCTTCAAAATTTGTCTCTTCAAATTATTTGGTGCATTAGGATTGGGTTTTCATCGAGGTCATTGTCCAACATCTCCCTTTTTTAATGATTTCTCGGCGCCTTGGGACTTTGTTCTTCACCTGAAAACTAGATTCTCCTCTTTCCCTTTCCACGAATCCTTTCCTCACTCCCTCCCAAAGACTTTGATCCCTTGGTAACTACATCGCTCAAATCGGGATTTTAGGGTTTCATTAGACCTGTCTCGTGCTTCAGCTTTCGAACTTCATTCTGGCTCCACTTGCTCCTCCTAGGTCCACTGATTTCTTCTAGGTCATGGTTGTTGTTTAGGAACAAATTTTATAGAGATTTGGAGAAAATGAAGGGGCATCAATGACAGAAGCTAGTATATAGGGTAATGATGCAAAAGTAAGCTTTGATCGTGTTCAAGAAAATTGTAATTATCTTTGATTGATGGAAAATGAAAAGTTGTTTTTGGTTGAAGTTAATTTTTGTCATTATTTCAAACAATTCTAGCAAAAAAGAAAAATTAAAAGAAAATATGAATTTAACTCTAATTCATCTCACATTATCCATTGAAAAAAGATATTTTCACAAATAAATTAGGCATAACTATTATGTATGTTTGATACAATTGGAAAATACATATTTTTGCAATCCTCTAATGAAACTAGAGTATTTTGTGTTAATTCACCTCTTTTAAATATGGTGATTAACAAGTATTGTGTATTAGACAATAAAAATTTGACAATACTATGTATATATATATATATATATTCATATGTTATTAAGGTAAGAAAACGAATTTCAAGAGACATATGGAAAATCGAGAAACCGAATAAATTGGTAGTCGGATTAACCGATATAATAAGAATAAAGTCACAACATTGAAAGAAAGAGAAGCAAACAGATCAGCATTGAAAGCAAGGTGATCAAGGAAAGGGAAGAGTATGAAACAAACATGGGAAGGGAGAAACCAACACGATGTTTGTGTTGCTGGGGCGCAAGTAATTTGGATACTCTTATGGAAGTGCAATGAAACTCACGGAAAATGCTTCGACTCAAGAAACCCTAAGGACTCACACGACTGCATACCAAACTTCAACCAGAACAACAACTTAACCAAGAATCCAAGACCAGCTCCAGATTGAAAACAAAATGCAATTCAGAAACATAATTGGATCATAAAAAGACATATATATAAAATATATAAAAAATATATAATTCTGTAATTTTGTATTCTTTTTATTAAGGGCTCAATCAAGAAGAATCCTTCTGAAAATTTTGGTTTAGTTGCATATTGCTTTGAATTGTTGAAATTGGGTAAGATTATTATCATTTAACAATACTTATATATAGGGGTTGATCGGGTGCGAATATGGCTAAAAGTGCAAAGGTGTGAACAAATTTTAGCAAATCAAATAAAAAAAAATTACGGCACGACCGAATTCTACTCATATAATCCGATCATAAAATTCACTCGGCGTGCTTACTGATGTGGCTAAAACCTACCCGCGTGATTAGTTGTAATAGTCAAGTGTCGATCCCACAAAGACCAATGTAAAATATCAATTGAAACTCTACCAATAAGATAGGTCGGAAAAAAATATGAAATTGATAAAATCTATAATTAAGATAATAACTAATAAAGCAAATAAGAGATAGAAATCAATGAGATAAATGTGTCTAAGGTTAAGGATCACCGCAACAATGTTTCAATAAACAAAATCACACTTCACTTGAATCTAGCCCAAATTATTTGAAAGTAATCCATCTAAGGTAATCTACTAACTCATGTCCGATGATAGTAAATGTATTGAATTTAACTAACAATCGTTGTCGCGTAGAGCTAGACTCTTTCAAACCCTTTAAAACGTTCGTTGTGCGTTCCGCTAAATCCAACTCAAACCTAATGACTTATTAATCCTCAAGAGTAATCAAGGTTTTGTCGCTTCAATAACACTTCGGTTCAATTCCAAGGAATCCAATATAAGTTATTATCTCTCGCTCTCAAATCTTATCTGAAATCGTAATAGGATCCAATTTGCATAGGCTACTATGAGCATAAAGCATCTAGGAATGAATCAAGTACTATTTCAATTCAGACAAAGAAATAATTCTATTTACATACACATTGTCGGGATCACTCAAATCTTAGAACTAGGAATTTAGCCAAGCATAATTGAAGAAATATTCAATAGATTTAAACTAGCCATCAATATATGAATTATTTAATAAAAACGAGATATAAGAAAACATAGTCTCAATGTCGAAATAATCCAATTTGACAAATTAGAACAATAATACCAAAGTCTTCAATCCAACCAAAGAGCCGAAAATTTCCTCTTGAAAATCAACGTACAGCTATCCTCAAAAGCGAAAAGAAATATGATAACATCCATTTTATACATATTTTAGGAGTCTAGTTGCATATTAGAATAGGTCATTTGCATGCATATTTTATAGTTAGTTTCACATTATTTTGTATTCGGAGTCTACACTCGTATTTTTATTGTTTCAGGTATTTTAGGTACAATTTGGAGAAATGTTGTGCAATATTTGGTGGACCGTGCTGATGGCTTTGTTGGGCCGTTGTTGCACGTGAAATTTGGGCCCGTATGAGAAGCCCGTTTAAATTCTTCCAATGAAGTGGTCCACGTGACTTAAGAGAAATTTGGGCCTAATGATACTGGAATTCACGTGGGCAAGAGAAGAGGAGGGGGGCCCAATATTTGTTTGGAAGGAGGGAGTAGTTACGCAGCTTTAGAGGGGTCGGAGATGAGTTTTAGGTTGGAATTTGAGTAGTTTTAGTTTGAGTTTAGTTTTGTTTTTAGTGGAACACGGCCGCAATACAGGGGAATGAAATTCAAGAGGGAGTTTGAACCCTAGCTTGATTCGAAGATTGGTATTATCGTTCTAGTCTTTTGTCAATTTGGATTATTTTGTTATTGAGATTTAATTTTATCTCCAGTGTTTATTGCATAATCCATATATGTTGATGACTAGTTTAAATCTATTGATGTCTTCGATCATGCTTGGCTAAATTCCTAGTTCTAAGGTTATGGTGATCCAATCGATGTGTATGTGAATAAAGTTATTATCTTTGCCTGAATTGAAATAGTATTTGATTCGTTCCTAGATGCTTTATGCCCATAGTAGCTTAGGCGAATTGGAACTTATTAGGGTTTGAGACCGAGAGGTGAAAACACTAGTAAGTAATCAGGTAGAGTTTGAGACCGAGAGGTGATAATTTCTACTAGATCCCTAGGAATCAAACCTGAGTGTTATTTGTGCGAGAGCAACTTAATTACTCTTGAGGATACTAAGTCGTCATAGATGTTCTAGGTTTGAGTTGATTTAGCGGAGCGCGAGAGCGGATGTTATCTCAATTTATCTCTAGACTCTAAGTGCGTTAATGGGTTTGAATGAGATTAGCTCTGCACGAGAGCGATTGTTAGTTTAGTTCAGACACGTCTATCATCGTCCGAGAGGAGTTAGTGGATTACCTTAGATGACTTACCTTCAATTACTTGGATTAGATTCAGGCAGAGTTTGATTTTATTTACTGAAGCATTGTTGCGGTGATCCTTAACCTTAGACACATTTATCCCATATATTTTATCCCTTTTATTTGCTTCTTAGTTTTAGCTTAATTATAGATTTCTATCATATTCCCTATTTTCTGGCCTAGTACACTGGTAGCATTTCAATTAATATTACATTGGTCTTTGTGGGATCGACACTTGAAAGCTACAATTGACCCCATACGCTTGTGGGTAGGTTTTAGCCATATCAAGTTTTTGGCGTCGTTGCCGGAGACCAATTTGTTAATATTAGTTGTTATCTCTATTGGTGTTTCTAGGTCTTTATTTTTGCTTTGAATTTTTCCCCTTTTCTTAATTTCAGGCTATTTTAGAAAGAGTCGAATAAATGGATTCAGGTATGTATGATGTAAATTCCTATCAATTTTCTTCATCCGAGCCTTATACAAGTACTCAGAGGTATGATTTTGAAAATTATAATTTGGGTTATGGCCAAAACCCAATGACTTCTAACCTCTTCTGTGAGTCTTGTGGAGCTGAAGATCATGACAAAACTAGTTGTTGCGCTACTCTAGGGGAAATAATCGCGTGGAACTCACAATCCTCAAACCATAGTTGGGTGACAACACCACACAAACCGCTCCAGGCTGAGAGTCATCCGTTTATACAGGACAACAAGCTTGATGACTTTATTATGAGACATGATAGGGAAGTTGAGAAAATTCTTGCTCTTTTTCCATCTATCATGGACATTCTTAATCCCTTATTAACCCAATTTAATTCACCTACAGGTTTGGTGAACTCTCTGAAGGCTCAAATTGATGATTTTAACCACAGAAAATCAGATGTTGAAAGATCAAATTGCTGAGTTGGTTATCTCAAGTTTGCCTACAGAGCCACCTAAAGTGCATTATTTTGAGCAATGTACTTCTATTCTGATTGGGGTTAAGAAGCAGTGGGATGAACCACAGTTTGATAGGAAGGAAATTATTCAAAGGACCAAGGAGGACTCGATGCTTGATGAGCTTAAAGTGTTAGAAAGCTCTACCTCGACCTCTAGCACACTTACCTGTTGTATGGTGCAAGAAGAGCCTGTTAATTCTGAATTAGAGGTTCGGAGTAGACGAAAGAAGAGAAAAAGACGCTCCGCTGGACATGCTCCAATTGAATTCAAGCAAGGGGATCATGTGATTCTCTATCATCATAAGTCGAGCATGTTTCCGAGTAGGAAGAGCACAAGATGGTCCGGTCCATACTACCTGAACCGAGTTCTTCAAAATGATTCAGTGGAGTTATGGCATAAGAACTCGGGGTACTTCAAGGTTCGAAAGATTCGACTAAGACCTTATATAGAGCCTGATCCGATCAAGTTGGGTATCACCGACCCGCCTGATCTGAGTACATGACATTGGTGAAGGTCAAGCTACGACTTTAAACAAGCGCTGGATGGGAGGCAACCCATGAGGTATGTTTTCTTCTTCTTAAAAAAAAAAAAAAAAAGCAAACTCGGTCGAGTTTTCGACCGAGTTGTCCCAACAGAAAGAAACTCGGTCAAGAACTCGGCCGAGTTCTCGACCGAGTTGCAATATGTTCGCTGGATTAAAAAAAAAAAAAAAACTTGCCCTTCCTGTTTTCTTTTCTCTTCCCTTCCTCTCTTTCTCCTTTGTTTCCCATGTCTGCCGCCGTCACCATCTCTCACCTCCGATCTCCCTCACCATCTCTCACCTGCCTCTCCTCTTACCCAGACCCACCGACCACGCCGACGACCAACACACCCGCCGTGCCCATGCCCAGATCTGAGCCCGTCCCTCCTGGCTCAAACCATCACACCACTGCTGCTGCACCACCCATGCTTCACCGGTCGCTGCCTCTCACGCCTCACCTTCTCTCTCTCTCACCAGACCAACCATAACACACCACCTTTGCCCCGTCCGCACCCAAATCTTTCGGCGACGACCTCGGGCTCGTGCTGTTCGAGTCATGTCTAGTACATCAACGGTGCGTACTGGTGACTTAAATTGATGAGGTTGCTGCGGTATTTGTGTGGTAAAGGATTGCTTGTGTGCTGAATTTTGTGATTAATTGACATGGACTAAGGTTGGGTGGGATTAGATATATTTATATTACTTCAGTTTATTTACTGAACTTTTGTGATTACTGGCTGATGTCCCCTCGGCTTCGTTTGTCCATTTTTTTTCCATTTTCTGCTAAGTTAGACTATTAAGTTATTATGGAATGTTACTTGTAGCTGGGAGTGGATTTGAGAAAATTTCATATGTTTGATGTGGCTACTTGTTTCACGGTTTCACCCATGCATCTGTGCTATTTCCTGTCTATGTGGTGTGTGCTCTTGTTTTGATTGTCTGGATAGGTCCAATTAAAAATGAGATGCTGCTAAATTTTTTCTGACCTTTCCGATTGCTTTGAAGAGTCCGCCTACTACTACTGAGTTCTATCCGAAAATGCCTTAATGCCTGATTTATTTGGTGAGTTTCTTTTCCTCTTTCTTCTATGTCTACATTGGGGACAATGTAGAATTTAAGCTTGGGGGAGGGATAATTCTATGTGTAGACTTCGTTTGCATTTTAGTGTTAGTATGCATTTTAGTGTTAGTTTTTCTTATTTTTGTGTGTTTCTTTTTCATTTTTTCATGCATTGCATAGCATATTTGCATTTGGATGTTGGATTTGTTCCCCTGTTTATTCCTTTGCGGGTCCTTATAACGGTACATAATTGTGAATCCTCTTAATATGCCTTGGTTGTTAATATTACAATTGCATTATGAGCATGATATGATTGATCAAACCTTTGACAATGACTTGAGCATGTGGACTTTGATTAAGATGTGTTAGGACCGATACTCTAGACAAAATGTCCTGGTGAGCTTGTTAGCCTTTCTTGGACTACAATTACATAAGTCCTCTTATTTTTTTCTTGTGTGATCTCTCTTTGTTTGTTATCTCTAGAACTTGCTTCAATACCTCTTTGAGACTGCATATAGAACTAAGGTGCATTACATTTTGAGTGAGACATAATTTTCTTTATGAGCCTATATTATCCTTGACCACCCTAATATTATTTCCCTCTTCTTGAAGCCCTTTGAGCCTTAAAGCCTATTCTTTGAAAGCTCCACAAAAGCATCCGAGCCTATTTATATATCCTTCCCATCCAGGGGATTGAACTTTTGTTTGCTTAACGTGGAAGTGGACTAAGCTTGGGGGAGGAGCATGAAATGGTGGGTGATCAATAATATGTGCCATTCTGTTCATTAAGTTTGCTTCCTTCTTCTTCATTGAAAAAAAAAATATGAAAAAAAAAGAAAAAGAATGAAGAAGAAGAAAAGAAGTGCGTAGACAGAATGATGAACTTTGGGTTGTTGTTGAGCTTATTGTAAAATCAGTTTATTCTTGGTGTTATTTTTGTGAAGTTCTTTTCCGTGGATTTAGCACCACATGGTCAAATGTATCCATGCCTTATCAAAATACCTTGGCCCATTACAACCCTATTTTATGTCTCATGATTGTGTTTTGCATTGTTTCTAGCAGTGGAGATCTAGATATTGTTGCAAGCTTATGGTAGTTAGCATTCAAAGTAGAGAATTGAGCGAAACACATATCCTAAACACACGAGTGTGAGAGGCTTTATTTTTTATCCTGGTGAGGTCTAGAGTAGAGGAACTAACTGCTTTCTTGTCATTGATTGAAAAACATCCTAGGAAGGAACTTGTCATTTGTTTGGACTTTCATGGTCATTGCTCACTTGTCTCTTGAATTGAAACAACCTTTGCATATTTTGTGGACTCATTAGTTATGTACTTGCTTGGGACAAGCAATGTTTAAGCTTGGGGGATTTGATAACATCCATTTTATACATATTTTAGGAGTCTAGTTGCATATTAGAATAGGTCATTTGCATGCATATTTTATAGTTAGTTTCACATTATTTTGTATTTGGAGTCTACACTCGTATTTTTATTGTTTCAGGTATTTTAGGTACAATTTGGAGAAATGCTGTGCAATATTTGGTGGACCGTGGTGATGGCTTTGTTGGGCCGTTGCTGCACGTGAAATTTGGGCCCGTATGAGAAGCCCGTTTAAATTCTTCCAATGAAGTGGTCCACGTGACTTAAGAGAAATTTGGGCCTAATGATACTGGAATTCACGTGGGCAAGAGAAGAGGAGGGGGGCCCAATATTTGTTTGGAAGGAGGGAGTAGTTACGCAGCTTTAGAGGGGTCGGAGATGAGTTTTAGGTTGGAATTTGAGTAGTTTTAGTTTGAGTTTAGTTTTGTTTTTAGTGGAACACGGCCGCAATACAGGGGAATGAAATTCAAGAGGGAGTTTGAACCCTAGCTTGATTCGAAGATTGGTATTATCGTTCTAGTTTTTTGTCAATTTGGATTATTTTGTTATTGAGATTTAATTTTATCTCCAGTGTTTATTGCATAATCCGTATATATTGATGACTAGTTTAAATCTATTGATGTCTTCGATCATGCTTGGCTAAATTCCTAGTTCTAAGGTTATGGTGATCCAATCGATGTGTATGTGAATAAAGTTATTATCTTTGCCTGAATTGAAATAGTATTTGATTCGTTCCTAGATGCTTTATGCCCATAGTAGCTTAGGCGAATTGGAACTTATTAGGGTTTGAGACCGAGAGGTGAAAACACTAGTAAGTAATCAAGTAGAGTTTGAGACCGAGAGGTGATAATTTCTACTAGATCCCTAGGAATCGAACCTGAGTGTTATTTGTGTGAGAGCAACTTAATTACTCTTGAGGATACTAAGTCATCATAGATGTTCTAGGTTTGAGTTGATTTAGCGGAGCGTGAGAACGGATGTTATCTCAATTTATCTCTAGACTCTAAGTGCGTTAATGGGTTTGAATGAGATTAGCTCTGCACGAGAGCGATTGTTAGTTTAGTTCAGACACGTCTATCATCGTCCGAGAGGAGTTAGTGGATTACCTTAGATGACTTACCTTCAATTACTTGGATTAGATTCGGGCAGAGTTTGATTTTATTTACTGAAGCATTGTTGCGGTGATCCTTAACCTTAGACACATTTATCCCATATATTTTATCCCTTTTATTTGCTTCTTAGTTTTAGCTTAATTATAGATTTCTATCATATTCCCTATTTTCTGGCCTAGTACACTGGTAGCATTTCAATTAATATTACAGAGTGCGGTTCCAGTGCGGAGCACTCTTCCCGTGCGGACGTGCGGACATGCACTATAGGGCCTTATTTGTGCACTTTAGGGCCTTATTTGTGCACTTTTGCAAAAAAAAAATGAAAAATGCTTGGAAAAAAATTTGATTTTTTTTTTTTTTTTTTGAAAAAGTGCACAAATAAGACGTTAAAGTGCACAAATAAGGCCCTAAAGTGCATGTTCCGCACGTCCGCACGGGAAGAGTGCTCCGCATATGATCCAAACTCTAATATTACATTGGTCTCTGTGGGATCGACACTTGAAAGCTACAATTGACCCCATACACTTGTGGGTAGGTTTTAGCCATATCAAAATGAAAC
Source organism: Rheum nobile (assembly GCA_027886185.1). Taxonomy (NCBI): domain Eukaryota; kingdom Viridiplantae; phylum Streptophyta; class Magnoliopsida; order Caryophyllales; family Polygonaceae; genus Rheum; species Rheum nobile. The sequence continues at coordinate 3,202,588 of WOAB01000127.1, forward strand.
GAAACTAACCTAATCTACTATATATCTACTAAAACAGAACACCTCTAAGCCACATGACACCCCTAGAATAAACCCACCCTTTTTTTGCCACGTGGCATCCTACCATTGTTTCAGCCACGTGGCAATTTATCCATTTTTTGGTTTTCTATTAAAAATCAATATAATCAATTTGAGTAATACAAGATATGCAGAATTTCTGATAATACAATATATGCATTCAATTCTCTACAATCACATTTCTTTCCAAAAAAAATTATGCAATAAACCTGCAATATTCAATTCTTTGCATATTTGCTTCCAAAATATCCAATAAACATGTTGTGCAATCACATTCCCTGTACCAAAACAATTATTTCTTTTTGATATTTACCATAAAATACATCCTGCCAAAATAGCAGCCACATAAATTTGCAATCTTCAATTCTCTGTAGATTTGCTTCCAAAATCTTTCTTTCCAAAATACGTGAAGTGCAATCACATTCCTTGTAACAAAAAACATATTTATTTCCCAAATTTACCAAAAAATACATCCTCCCAAAATAGTAACAACTTAAATCTGCAATATTTAATTCTCTGCATATTTGCTTCCAAAATATGCAATAAACCTGTTGTGCAATCACATTCCCTGTACCAAAAAAAATATTTCTTTCCAAAATTTACCAGAAAATACATCCTATCAAAATAGCAGCCACATAAATCTGCAATATTCAATTCTCTGCAGATTTGCTTCCAAAATCTTTCTTTCCAAAATACGTGAAGTGCAATCACATTCCTTGTAACAAAAAAAATATTTATTTCCCAAATTTACCCAAAAATACATCCTCCCAAAATAGTAACAACTTAAATCTGCAATATTTAATTCTCTGCATATTTGCTTCAAAAATATGCAATAAACCCGCTGTGCAATCACATTCCCTGTACCAAAAAAAATATTTCTTTTCAAAATTTACCAGAAAATACATCCTATCAAAATAGCAGCCACATAAATCTGCAATATTCAATTCTCTGCAGATTTGCTTTCAAGTTCTACAATAAACGTGTTGTGCAATTACACTTATACTATACGAAAATAATTATTTGCTTCCAAAAAACGAATTAACCTATTGTGCAATTGCAAGTTTTGCAGATAAAAACAAAATAATAAAGGCAACATTCAATATATCTTCCAAAAACTGAATCACTATGTTTTCCAAAATCTATTATATATATATATATATATACTAAATCTACTATATATCTACTAAACAAAAACCCCTTTATGCTATATGACATCCCCTATTAAACTCACTCTCTCCTTATGTCACATGACATTCTCCTATTCTTTCTGCCACATGACATTTTCTCAATTTTTTTATTTTTAAAATTCAACATAATAAATATATATCAGATTCTCCTATTTTCAAAACTAATCATGTTAATCACAAGAATAATATGCAAAGATCATCTTTTCCAAAATTTAATATAATAATTGTATATAAGAATATTTTATTTCAAAAACTAAACATGTCAATCAAAACTAATCTCCTCTGGAAAACCCCATCTGCTGCCTCCTCTCGTTAATATATGCTACTTAATTGTCTAAAACTAATCTCCTCTCGAAAACCCCATCTGCTGCCTCCTCTCGTTAATATATATACCAATCTCTTTATATCACTTGGAGCAGGGGCAAGCAATATATGCGGCCCATATTTACGTAATAGCTGATCCAATTAACACAACGGCCCCCGACGATATCTAAACTTAAAATCACATGCACCCCACTAAATGAAGTACAAGCCTTGATAGTTGGCACCTTCGAACTCCAATTACCTCTATTTTACGTTAAAAATATCTAAAATATATAAAAATACGAGTGTAGAATTCAAATGCAATAAATAACAAAACTAATAAAAACCAAACAAAATATGCATAATAATGATTTTATCTAAGATGCAATTAGACTCTTAAAATATGTATAATATGTTGGGGTTATGGAGCCTGAAGCGAAGGACGGACGCGTAAAGGCTCGCACGGTTAGTGGCACGGTCTACAGACCGTGCAGAAATCACGGAAGGAAGTTTAAAGACGGGCACGGTTAATGGCACGGTTTGCTAACCGTGCCATTGCTCTCGAATAAATGGCACGGTTAACGGCACGGTCTGTTAACCGTGCAGGACCTTTTTTCGGAGTTGTTTGGGCCGATTTCAGTGTTGCATTTTGTGGGCTTTTTTAGGTTTTGTCTGTGTTGTTATTTAAACCCTAGTTGATCAATTGTAATCTTTGAATTCGTTGTAAGTTGTCATCACAATATTGAGAGGAGAAAATACCCTGGCTTGGTAGTGCCCCCAGACGTAGTCAATTCTTGACGAACTGGGTTAACAATTCTTGTGTTCTTTGCTTCGTTTTCTATTCGTTACCGCGTTTGAGTCCTAACAACTGGTATCAGAGCTGGTTCTGGTGGTGACGATGGGAAGCGGAAAATCACCGGTGGAGAAGTTCGATGGAACGGATTTCGGCTTCTGGAAGATGCAGATCGAGGATTACCTGTACGGTAAAGATTTGTATTTGCCGCTGGGTGAGAAGCCGAAAGACATGAAGGACGAAGAGTGGAAGTTGCTGGACAGGAAAGCGATGAGCGTGGTCCGCCTATCGCTGTCCAGGAACGTGGCGCATCATACAGTCAAGGCAGAGACGACGAAGGGTATGCTGGAAATTCTTTTCGCGATGTATGAGAAACCTTCTGCGGTGAACAAGGTTCATCTAATGCGGCGGTTGTTCAATCTGCGGATGACGAAGAGTACAGCGGTGACCAATCACTTGAACGAGTTCAACATGACGATCGCACAACTGAGTTCAGTTGAGATTGATTTCGACGATGAGGTACAAGCCCTAATCCTATTATCTTCTTTACCAGAAAGTTGGAGCGGGACAGTTATTGATGTTAGTGCTTCGGCGGGGAAGGCGAAGATCAAGTTTGATGAAGTCAGGGATCTGATTATCAGCGAAGAAATTCGCAAGAAGGCGTCAGGTACTGCTTCTGGATCAGCTTTGAATACGAGTAGCAGGGGGAGGTCAGACTCTAAGAAGTCGAATCGTGGCAGATCGAAGTCTAGAGGGAAGGATAAGCCCAAAGACAAGAGCAGAATCAAGTGTTGGAATTGTGATGAAAACGGTCATTACAAGAGTGAATGTAAGGCACCGTTGAAAGATAAATCAGCGAATTCAGCCAGTGAAGATATTGCAGACGCGTTGACTCTGAGCGATTCAACGACAGGAACAACTGCAGATGCATCAATTCTGAGCGCGAGCAGTCCATTGGAGTCTTGGGTGTTAGACTCTGGAGCTTCGTTTCATTCATGCAGCAGTGCTGATATATTGGATCGCTACACCTCTAGAGATTTCGGAAAAGTCTATCTTGCTGATGATGAGGCTTTGAAAATCGTGGGGAAGGGTGTTGTGCGAATCAAGGCGCCAAACAGATCTATGCTGCAGTTGCATGGAGTAAGGCATATTCCTGGTCTGAAGAGAAACCTGCTTTCTATTGGACAGTTGGATGACGAGGGTTATGAAGTAACATTCGGCTATAACAGCTGTAAGATAACCAAAGGAGCTATGGTGGTAGCTCGAGGAAAGAAGGAGGGGATGCTGTACATGACGAGCAACGTCCGTGACAGCATTGCCATTGCAGGAGTAAACTGTGATGCAGACTTGTGGCACTGTCGTCTGGGCCACATGAGTCAGAAAGGGATGAAGGTGCTATGCTCGAAGGGTTTGCTACCAGGTCTCAAGTCCGTTGAGATCGGATTGTGTGAAGACTGCGTGCTCGGGAAGCAGAAAAGGATGAGCTTTGCGAAGGGTGGCAGAACCTTGAAGAAGCAGAAGTTGGAGTTGATCCACAGTGACTTGTGGGGACCAGCACCTGTGATATCTCTGGGTGGAGTGTCATACTACATGACCTTCATTGATGATGCTACAAGAAAGGTATGGGTCTATTTTCTGAAGCAAAAGTCTGATGCATTTGACTCTTTCAGAAAGTGGAAAGCTCTAGTAGAAACTGAGACAGGTCTTAAAGTGAAGTGTTTGAGATCTGATAATGGTGGGGAGTATGAGCTTCGTGAGTTCAAGGAGTTCTGTGCTGAGAATGGAATTCGCATAGAGAAAACCTTGAAAGGAACCCCTCAAGAGAACGGCGTCGTTGAACGTATGAACAGGACCCTGAATGAACGTGCTAGAAGCATGAGGCTGAAGTGTGGGCTTCCAAAGATGTTCTGGGAGGATGCAGTCAACACTGCTGCATTCTTGATCAACCGAGGGCCATCAACTCCCTTGGAGAATGGGATCCCAAAGGAGGCTTGGAGTGGCAAAGAGGTAAATTTGTCCTTTCTTCACATATTTGGGTGCGTTTCATATGTTCATATTGCTCCTATTGAGAGAAGCAAGCTGGATGCAAAGTCTGTCATGTGCACGTTTATTGGATATGGTAGGGATGATTTCGGATACCGGTTCTGGGATGAGCAGAGCAGGAAGGTTATTCACAGTCGAGACGTCGTGTTCAATGAGAAGGAGATGTACAAGGATAGTCTGGGTGCATCAGAAACAGCTAGTACAGGACCTAAGGTTGTGGAGTTAGATATCTCAAAATCGGGTGGGAGCAAGGTGGTTCGTAACGACCAGTAAGCTGTTGAGGAGGAGCCGAGCACCCCAGTGATTCCGCTGTGGAGGTCCACCAGAGAGCGTGGATCGCCTAATAGATATTCGCCGTCAAACTACTATCTGTTGTTGACTGATGGTGGTGAGCCAGAGTGTTATGCAGAGGCATCTCGTGGAGAACATGTGACCAAGTGGAAGCTCGCCATGGATGATGAGATGGATTCGTTGATGACCAACGGAACCTGGGAGCTAGTTGAGCTTCCAGCAGGCAAGAAGGCATTGCATAACAAGTGGGCTTACAGATTCAAGGAGGAGGCGAATAGAAGGAAGCGTTACAAAGCAAGGCTGGTTGTGACGCGAAAGACTCGCAAGGTCTTGCAGTTGATGAAGATTCGTGGAACTGAGAATCCTGCAGATATGCTGACTAAGGTTGTGACCTTAGAGAAGTTGAAGCTTTGTATGGCTTCAACTGGCCTTGGTAACTGAGTTGAAGGCCTGACACTACTATCAGCTATGGGTTGATGAGGAGGACGATTATGATTAGAGTCAGTCTCTAGGTGGGAGATTGTTGGGGTTATGGAGCCTGGAGCGAAGGACGGACGCGTAAAGGCTCGCACGGTTAGTGGCACGGTCTACAGACCGTGCAGAAACCACGAAAGGAAGTTTAAAGACGGGCACGGTTAATGGCACGGTTTGCTAACCGTGCCAGATCTCGGAATTGCTCTCGAATAAATGGCACGGTTAACGGCACGGTTTGTTAACCGTGCATGACCTTTTTTCGGAGTTGTTTGGGCCGATTTCAGTGTTGTGTTTTGTGGGCTTTTCTAGGTTTTGTCCGTGTTGTTATTTAAACCCTAGTTGATCAATTGTAATCTTTGAAGTCGTTGTAAGTTGTCATCACAATATTGAGAGGAGAAAATACCCTGGCTTGGTAGTGCCCCCAGACATAGTCAATTCTTGACGAACTGGGTTAACAATTCTTGTGTTCTTTGTTTCGTTTTCTATTCGTTATCGCGTTTGAGTCATAACATAATATAGGTGGTATCACTTATACTTTTGTGCACCACATTGTATCAATTTATACACCAAAGTATGTTGAAACATGTACTAGAATTATATTGATTTAATTATGCGCATCGTTGTGTGAGATTTGCATTGGCATGAAAAGGTATGAGTTGGGATTGGATTTTCATTACAATGGTCACGTAACTAGCACATGTTTCATTCAATATGGTATTTTCCTATTCAAATGGAAGTTAAAAACACAAGAGTCATTATAATTTAAAATTTGTACCAAATATGTAAGAGTACGTGGTGCACGAACACATGACATGGTATGTTTATAATAACATAAATTTTGTGCAACTAATAACATAAATGTTATGCACAAACACATGAAATGTGGTGTACAAAAACATGAAATATGGTGCACACAATAACATAACTGTTATGCAAAAACACATGAAAATGTGATGTACAAATATAGAAAAATGTGATGCACAAACACATGAAATGTGGTGCACATAAAGTTGAAATATGGTACACAAAATAACATAATGTGGTGTACAAACAAATGATAAATGCGATGCACAAACGCATGAAATGTGGTGCACATTATGAGATAATTGTGGCGCACAAACCCATGAAAAACGCAATGCACAAACACATGAAATGTGGTGCACATAATAATAAGTGTTATGCACACATTTATTTTCTTAACTCTATGCACATGTCTTGTAACATGGGCCAAAAGCTTACGCCTATGCACAATTATTTGTAACTATATGCACATTTTTTTATGAGATGGTGCATATCCATCTCAATGCATAATTATTTGTAACATTTTGCACATTCTTTCGCCAGTGCACATCTATTTTAACATAGTGCACATATATTTATAACATGATGCACATCCATCTTTGTGCACATTTATTTGTAATATAGTGCACATTTATCTCTATGCACATTTATTTATAATATGATACACATATTCATAACTTGGTGCACATCAAAAGTAGTGCACAATTATATGTTAATGGGATGCACTGAATGGTCAATTTTAGTCAACACCGGTCAACGGTCAATCAATGCCAATTAACTGTGGTCAACACTAGAGAGCGATGCGTCAATGTGGGAGACCAATTGTGTACAAATATAATGTACAGTTGTGCACCACATTACACATTAAATGTGCACCACTTATTCTTGTGCACCAAATCGCACATTATTGTACACTTCTATTTACACGTTAACGCGGTTCGCACAAGAACGATCGTTCATACCTATCACAGTTCCTACAAATATATATATAAATAATTATATATCTATAAATCTTTAAATGATACAAAAAGTTAACAATATTGAATTGTGGTCAAGTACTCAAGTGCTTGCACGGCAAGCACGAATCATAACTTTACTTTCATATTTTACCAAATTTATCCTTGTACTCATTTATTCTAAAATTATATTCTTAGTTTTCTCCCCCAATTTTTCATGTAAAGCCTCACACAATCAATTCCAAAGTTATAATATTATTACTTAATTATTTGTTTTAGATTAATTAAATAATTATTGATTTTAAAAATAATTGAATAAGGGTATATTTGTAGACCAATAATATTTTTCTTAATATGTGTGAAAATTGTTAAAAAGACAATTAAAGATTAACGTAAGGAGTAATAATATTTTAGCAATAAATTATTTTATCTATATTGTTTAGCAATAAATTCATTTTCTTCTTTATAAAATAGTAATATATGTATGCTCCCGATGTCTTATCAAATGGACTCCTTTCAATAAAAAAAAAATGGACTCCTAAATTGTCTTTTTACTAAGCATAAATGCATATGGAGCAAATTGTCCTACTTTTAGAAATAAAAGCAGTAAATATCATGGTCAAGTAGTCTACTTACCTACGCATATAACGAGCTGTCGTTATAGGAAACATGTTGGATATAAAAGGGAAGAGTTAATTAGACAATTTTCTAGTTCTTTTCTCTTACGATCCATACCGAAATTGTCAGCATGGAACTAAAAGTTTGGAGCAACTAGTGCTTGTTGGGCCTGGCTTCCCCTGGGAGAATGGGTCGAGTAAATCAAGCCCAAGCTCACGATAGATCGAAAGAACAAGGAAAAAGCCCAGAGGAGGCGTCGAGACTTCTCTGGTCGAATGCCCTCCGACAGGATCGCAAGAATCTCGCCATACATTAAATGTCCAGATCACGTAACGGCCACAACATTCAAGCCACCGTAATTACAATGATTTAATGGCATAATCCCTGCCATTACTCTCAGCATTGAAGATAAAATATACGATCAAGACATAACGGTAAGAAGAGTAAAAAGACTTATCATATTTGGACGAAGAGGAAGAAAAGAAGGATACAAACACAAATTACGCCACACACAAGCATTCTCGCTCAGAAATACATCAGAACAACATATCTGCTCCAAGCTTAGCTCTCTGAGAGTCATCCACGCTGATTCGTCACCGGTCGCAACCTGAAAGCCACCGGTCGAGTCCTACCCGATCTTTTGTCTTACTACGATAAGTTGTATCTCGATTCGATCCGATTAACACGACATCTAATAAAATCATCTCACTATTCTACATTTATTCTTTGTTTGTTTATTATTTATTTGGTTTGGATTGTTTTCTATCACCCGATCGACTAGTTACCCCGTCTAAGGCGATTTAGGTTGTCCGATCTTTTCTCCCCAAAACAATTTGGCGCCCATCGTGGGGCAACTTGCCGATCACCCTTTCGAAACTTTCCAACCATGACTATCGACCCACTTACCAACACCGAAGAGCCAAGCCTCGGAGACAACACCCAAGTTCAAGGAAACATGACCCCTACTGAAAATCCTACTCCGACCCAGTTCCAAGAACTTTCCCAGAAAATGGCCACCCTTCAAGAGGAACTAGCCCAGCAACGCCAAAAGACTGAAACCTTAGCCGCCCTGTCGATCCAATCCGAGGCCGAGATCGCACAACTAACCCGTGAAAATGAGTCTCTTAAGTCGCAGGTACAATCGATGGCCTCAGGGTCCAGGAACATGCCAATCCATGGCAGCGTTCGAACATGCCTCGACATGGACAACGTCGATCCGACACCTCCGAGTATACGACGGCTCGGACACACAGAGGGTACATCTCGAACTCCTTTTTCTAATCCGTTTTCGACTAACAATGTCACATTTTCCACACCGATCGGGTCGGCATGGGCCCGAATCGACGAACCGCAAGTTACCAATCCGCCAAATGTCCTAGCCCTTTTCCAGCAGACGCTCGACCGACACATGAAGACGATCGACGATCGCTTCAATAGGCTCCCAAGAGTCCCACAACCGATCGAGAGGGAAGCGACCGACGGATTCGAAGAATCCCCGTTCACTGAAGAAATCGCCAGGGTCGAGATCCCCAAGAAGTTTCATCTTCCCAGCATGACGACATTCGACGGCACCAGCGACCCAGATGACCATATTTCTATATATAAACAAAAATTAATGGCTACATCTGTTTCAAGGGAGAACCGCGAGGCCGTCATGTGCAAAAGCTTTGGCACGACCCTCGCAGGTTCCGCACTAACTTGGTTTATGCGTTTGTCTCAGGGAACGATTGCATCGTTTGCGAATCTGGTCAACTCCTTCAAAAGTCAATTCGCCAGTAGTCGGATGCTCGAAAAGCAGTCGAGTGACCTCTACCGAGTCACACAAAGGTATAACGAACCCCTCAGGAATTATCTCAACAGGTACAATAAGGAGAAAGTGGCGATCCCCCACTGCGACGTCATAACCTCCATCGAAGCCTTCAGACAAGGACTGATCAAAGACAGCAACCTTTACGACGAGATTACCAAGTACCCATGCAAAAGCTTCGAAGACGTCCAGGCCAAGACCATGGCCGAGGTAAGATTGGAAGAGGACCATGAGTCGCGTAAATCCTCATGCGGATCCGATCCATCCGATCGAAAAAATCCCTCCGACAACCGTCGAGACAGGCGTCCTCATCCCTATTCTCGTAATCGAAATGAACCAAATCAGGTAAACTCTTTCCAAGACAGGTCACAAGATTGGAGAGACGGTCCGGCGTTGCCTCCTAGAGTCCAGTCTTATAACTTTAACGTTTCCGTGTCGGAGCTCGTCAAGAGTTTCGACAAATATGGAAAAGAGGTAAGATGGCCCCGAAAGAGCGACCGACCGGACGTCAAGAAGGACATGAGCCGATGGTGCGAATTCCATGGCGACCACGGGCATTCGACCGACGAGTGCATCGCCTTGCGAAAGGAAGTCGCTAGGCTGCTCTCACAGGGGCTCCTGCGCGACGTAATCTCGAAACGGGCAAAAGCTACCATGGAACGACGAGACTAGGTAAAATAGAACAAACCTCCATCTCTCATTCATACAAAAATTGTCAACACTATTTCAGGTGGATCGGACATATGTGAAAACACATACTCCGCGGCTAAGCGGCACGCCAAGGAAAGCAAGGGCGACAAGCCCGAATCATCAGAATTCAAGCTAAAGAAGACTTCCAACCTTCCGACGGTCACATTCGACGAGTCCGACTCCGACGGGTCGGATAGGCACCATGATGGTCTGGTAATCTCTTTATCCATTGGTAATTGCTTAATACGGAGAGTACTAATCGATACAGGGAGTTCGACCAACCTCTTGACCCTTGACGCTCTTAAAGAAATGGGTCTAACTGAGAATGACCTAATCAAGAAGTCGACCCCACTGGTCGGGTTTAGCGGTGAGGTCAAGCATACGACTAGCGAAATCATTCTAACCACATACGCTGGAGGAATCAACCAACATGTGAAATTCTTAGTCCTAGACTGTCCGTCTCCCTATAATTGTATTCTTGGCAGACTATGGATACACGCTATGAAGGCAGTACCTTCAACATATCATCAAGTCATCAAATTCCCCACTGAATGGGGAGTCCAAGAAATCAAAGGAGATCAAAGGACCGCTAAGGAGTGCTACGTCGCTTCTATGAAGAGCGCAGTCAAACACAAGACCGCATAGCAACCACAGAGCGGCGAAGGACCTAGTCGGTACGTCGAACCAGAAATGGAAAAACTTGACAAGATCGCACTAGATCCTTCAAAGCCAGATCAAACGGTAAGGGTCGGGTCAGACTTGGACGACTCGACCAGACAATAACTCCTTGACTTTCTCAGGACCAATGCCGACTGTTTTGCATGGTCGCATGAGGATATGGTCGGAATATCTCCAAACATTATTACTCATAAATTAAATGTGGATCGATCTCATCCTCCTGTCAAGCAAAAACGCAGGAAGTTCGCCCCCGAGCGGAACAAGATAATCGACGACGAAGTCAAAAGCTTATTGGAAACAGGAAAAATAAGAGAGGTCCACTACCCTGAATGGCTAGCCAACGTGGTCGTAGTCCAGAAGAAGAATGGCAAATGGAGAGTCTGCATCGACTTCACAGATCTCAACAAAGCTTGTCCCAAGGACTCATTCCCACTACCCCACATCGATACCATGGTCGACGCCACAGCAGGGCACGAAATGCTTACTTTCATGGACGCTTTCAGCGGCTACAATCAAATCCTCATGGAACCCGACGATCAGGAAAAAACAGCATTCGTCACTAGCCAATGTATCTACTGTTATAAAGTAATGCCCTTTGGCCTAAAAAATGCAGGGGCTACCTATCAGCGACTAGTCAACAAAATGTTCAAAGATCAAATCGGAGACACGGTGGAAGTCTACATAGACGACATGTTGGTCAAGTCCAAAAAGAAGGAAGATCACATAAACCATCTACGCGACAGCTTCGAGGTGCTCAAAAGGTACAACATGAAACAAAAGGCAACTCACCTTCCACGCGGAGTACCCCGCTTCACCAATGCAATCAAGAGGGGAGACGTCATCGACCTCCGACTTCAAAGTCGGATCCTGAGCGTGAAAAAGGTCGGCGATCGATTGTCCGGCGACACCGATCTTGGGTTGTCGCCTCCTTCTTCCTAGGGACCTCCTCCACCTTGACGTCTTCAGGGCGAGCGCTCGCCTTCCTCTTGGAGCCAGCTTTGACTGGAGCCGTCAGATCCACCAGAGCCGGTTTGCTTGATGCGGCTTTGGCCGCCGCCTTCCTTTGCTCGATCAGGCCTTTCCCTGACACTACCCTCAGACGAGCACTCGTTCGACCACCAGGAGAACCTGACACGACAGAACAACAAAAAAAGGGGAAATCCTAAAGTACACGACAAAATGAAAAACAGTAAAGGACTCCTAGAGCTGAGAGTCTACCTTTTGCGCGAGACAATGAAACAATCGACATGACTTCCGGACCAGAAGGGGATGCTGACAATAGATTGACGTTGGTAAAACTCCTCTCCGACGCTGGGACAGCTAGGACAATCTTGGACAAACCTTCCGATCGACTGCTCACTTCCAAATCTTTTGGTTCGGGAACTACAAAAAAGAAAAGTTAAGACAAAGAGTTAAGACGCATAAAACAAGCAAAAGGGAAGACAAATACATACTCTCAACTCGCCACTCCGTCAACAAGAACGGACATTCCCCCTCCTTCTCCAGAGAAGAACGTTCGACAAAAAAGAACTTCGACCCCCATCCGCGGTCGTTGACATCCATATTCTGCACCAAAGGCTTCCGACCATGTCGGATACGCAACTGAACGCGAGAGGAACTCTTCGATCCAATGAAGTAGTTATACCACAGAGCGTCAAAATCAAAATCGGCCCCAGATCGAACATTTACAAGGTCCAAGACCCTTAGAACTCTCCACGCCTGAGGCATTACTTGGCATGACGCCAACGCCAGAGTAGCTAAAAAATCCCTAACAAGGGGAGAAAAAGGAAATTTATGCCCTATTCGAAACAGGTACGTATAAAAACAAACCCATCCTTCATAACGAGCATCAGCCCTCTCATCTGGATGAGGCAACCTAGCGATCGTCTCCGGGGGAAAGCCTCCAACTTGAAGAATCTGATCCAGTTCTGCCTGAGACAAAGTGCTAGTCAGCACATCCGACTCCTTCAAGATGAAACGAGGAGGAGCTTCGCCTTCATGCGGATCAGAAAGAGTCTTCGACAACTCGGAAGCCTCGCTAGAAACCATTTCGAGAATGGAAAGAGAGGGGAATCGAAGAGCTATGACTAGAGAAATCAGAAAGCTATGGCGAGAGAGACCGAGAAGCTTACCAGAAGAAGCTTGCAAAGGAAGATGAGGTGAAGACTAACCGATTCCCTCTGCTCCGAATTTATGGAGGGAAGTGAAGATTTGCAGAGGCGTCGCATCATGCCCCGATCACACGCCACGTAGCCCTGAACAAACGCGCCAAAAAAGGATGGTGGAGATCGTGTTTACGGAAGTTGCCTCGGATTCCACTTTCCTTGCTTAAACCGAAAGCCCAAGGCAACTTGGGGCTATTGTTGGGCCTGGCTTCCCCTGGGAGAATGGGTCGAGTAAATCAAGCCCAAGCCCACGATAGATCGGAAGAACAAGGGAAAAGCCCAAAGGAGGCGTCGAGACTTCTCTGGTCGAATGCCCTCCGACAGGATCGCAAGAATCTCGCCATACATTAAATGCCCAGATCACGCAACGGCCACAACATTCAAGCCACCGTAATTACAATGATTTATTGCATAATCCCCGTCATTACTCTCAGCATTGAAGATAAAATATACGATCAAGACATAACGGTAAGAAGAGTAAAAAGACTTACCATATTTGGACGAAGAGGAAGATAAGAAGGATACAAACACAAATTACGCCACACACAAGCATTCTCGCTCAGAAATACATCAGAACAACATATTTGCTCCAATCTTAGCTCTCCGAGAGTCATTCACGCTGATTCGTCACCGGTCGCAACCTGAAAGCCACCAGTCGAGTCCTACCCGATCTCTTGTCTTACTACGATAAGTTGTATCTCGATTCGATCCGATTAACACGACATCTAATAAAATCATCTCGCTATTCTACATTTATTCTTTGTTTGTCTATTATTTATTTGGTTTGGATTGTTTTCTATCACCCGATCGACTAGTTACCCCGTCTAAGGCGATTTAGGTCGTCCGATCTTTTCGCCCCAAAACAGTGCTCTATCTCAAAACTTCAATATACCACCTTCCGATCTCACCCAAAAAAAATATACCACCTTCCGAACTTTTAGAAAATTTGAAGTTAATTAAAAAGCTTAAAAAGTATAGTTAATTACGCAAAACTATTTAAGATAACGTATATAGAAGGCCATTTTGCAAGGATATACCACATTGTGAATGAAATTTGCAAAGTTGTACTTATATTTTTGGATATAACTGTAATAACATAAAGTGACTTTATTTGATTTTATTTTGCTTTTATATTTTGGGTAGAAAATGCATTATCAGAATTTGTAAATCGAAATTTAAAAGGAAAAGAAAAGAAGTTGAAAAGTTGAAAAGATGGCAACAGGCTTGATTGTACTGTGTGTCAGAATTTAAAATTATATATGGAGAGAAGCTGTGATTAAGCCGGATGGAGATTAAGCTTAAGCTTAATGTTAAACCAAATGAATTTCAGCCATAAAAAACGCTGATGTATAGCTGTCAAATCACTGCATATTTCCCGCCAAAACTAAGCTAGCTTAGTTAATCGTCTCTTTCCCACCAAAAAATACGTTAGGCTTCTTCATCTTACCAGGTTATTGCCACTGTTAAACCAAGCTTCCTTTATTTATGTCCTCTGCTTCATACCTGCCATCCGAGTTATTGCCACTGTTAAACCAAGCTTCCTTTATTGCCACTGTTAATATTCTCATTTTCTATGTGTAAGTTTTCATATTAGATTCACACGTGCTCTGTTTTATTTGTGTTTATTTTTGTTTGTTTCTTTAATTAACTTTTCTTATTTTTTGCTTCTTCAGGAAGATCAACTCCAATGTATATGGTTTCTCTAATCAGTGGAGGAAAGTGGAGGTGCGAGAATGAGATTTGGATTTATGAAGGAACAAAAAAGGCAAAGGGGATGATGGTTAGTGAGAAAATCGATTATGAATCACTGAAGATCAAGATTGCAGAAAAACTGGAAATTGATCTTACCAGGTTCGACTTGAAGATGAGTTACATGTCTTTACAAAATCCGCACTTTCCTCCCTTTGATATTTGCGATAAGGATGATGTAGAAGCATACATCTTTTTGAACATGACAAATTGTAAAGACAGAGTTTGGCCAATTGCTTTGCATTCCATTGTGCAACCAAAATCTGGAGTTTCAAAAGAAAAACCTAAATTAGTTCCAAAAGAAGAAGAAGAGATGATTGATGTTCCATTAAGTGCACCTCAACCTGTATCCCAGCCTGGAAATGATGGTGCATCTTTTACTCCTATACTAAGCCAAAAAAGAAAGTCGGACCAGATGTTGAGCGACATATTAGATGCTGATCTTTTAGAAGATGAAATAGGAGTGGAGGGGATGCATGTCCGGATGTCTGTGAAGGGTGGAGAGAAACAGAATGTTGACACTGTTACAAAGTGGTTTTGTAAGAAAGCCAAGACAGTTGAGGTTGTGTCACTAAGCAGTGACGATGAAGAGGAGGATGTTGTTATTTCTGCAACCAAGCATAAAGGTTGTGACCTTGTCAACCTTTCCGAGGAAGAAGAGGAATACATTGAAAATGTTGACAACGTTGAGGAGGTTGATATTGGGAAGCCTGAATATCTGGATGCTATTGATGAAGCCGAAGAGAGATATTACCGTTCTGAAGTCCCTACTGACTTTCAAAATTTGGTGGATGTAGAAGAAGTGGAGGACAAGTCGAAGTCCAAGACAATCAAGTGTGGAGATATGTTTCAAACCAAGAAGGAGCTTCAGCATGCGTTAGCCGCATATGCTATGGACAATTGTGTAGAAATGCTTGTGAAGAGGTCTGATAAGACTTGTTATGTGGTGGAGTGCAAAAATAGAGGATGTTCATTTGGTTTTCGTGCTTCAGTGAAGATAGGTACTAGTGCGTTTATTGTCCGGAGGTTTGCTACAAACCATACATGTGGGATGCTGTTCAGGCAAGATCACAACAGGCATGCCACTGCCTCCGTAATTTCACAGAGTATTCTTGATAGGTATATATTGTTTTTGTTGAAGATTTTAACTTCAATTCAGACAGTTTTATGCAAAATGTCTAAAGACTATCTATTGGTGTTGGTGTAACAGGTTTAGAGGTCGCAAGGATGCACCAAGGGCAAGAGAGATACAAGCTGTCATGAAAGGCCTGGGAGTCGATGCTAGTTATCACAAAGCCAATAGAGTAAGAGTGCTAGCAGAGGACATTATTCGAGGGACTGCCGAGGAAGGTTACAGTCAACTTCACTCATGGCAACATATGTTGAAAGAGGTCAATCCTGGCACGCATACAGCTATAATAACAGATTCTGAAAACAGTTTTAAGTACTGCTTCTGGGCCTTGGGTGCTTGCATCAGGGCTGTTCCCCGTTTGAGAAAGGTAACTTTATGTTTCTCCAACTTTATTATTTGTCTTGATTATATAATATGACCTGGAGGGTAAACTTCAATAGGGTGACCGGTTTTATATGAAAATCAGGTGATTTGTGTTGATGGAGCACACTTAGGAGGGAGATTCAACGGACAACTTCTTCTAGCTACTGCCCAAGATGGAAACAGACAAATCTACCCCCTGGCCTTTGCTGTAGTAGACAGTGAGAATAAGGATTCTTGGTCCTTCTTCTTTAAGGAGTTGAAGAAAGCTGTTGTACCCGATAGCGTGGATGTGGTTTTTGTCTCTGATCGTCATTTGAGTATAAAAGCTGCTCTGAAAATACAATACACTCTTGCTAGCCATGGATATTGCATTTATCATATGCTACAAAACTTCAAGTTGAAGTGCCGTTGGGGAGGCTTGTAAGACCAGTGGTTCAAGGTTGCAAAGGCGTACACGGTAGAAGAATATAGGACCGAGCTTGAGATCCTAAGAAACAGGGCTCCGGCTGTGGTAAAAGATGCTCTGAAAGTTCCCCTTAATCAGTGGTCAAGGGCATATTTCTCAACTGACAGGTTCAACATCATGACTACAAACAATGCAGAATGTCTGAACAATGTGTTTAAAGAGGAGCGTATGTGGCCTATTGTACCATTGTTTGATGTTATCTTGCATACCTTTGCCACCTAGTTCTGTGAAAGGAGGGAGTCGGCTGCTACGTGGGCTGAGGTAAGTACCAGGTCTGTGACCAAAACCATGGATCAAAGGTATGCGGCTTCTGTGACAATGAGTGTCCATAGGCTAAGTGATATTGAAGCAGAGGTGACAGATGGAAGGAATAAGTACGAAGTGAATATTCTCCGACTAACTTGCCAATGCAATGTCTTTCAGAAAGATCGAATTCCATGCACACATGCTATGGCAGTAGCAAAGGATAGGGGTGTTGATGTTACTACTCTGGTTACTCATTTCTATTACAACAACAGTTTGAAAGATGTTTACAAGGAAACCATCCATCTGGTCCCCCCACGCAAGCAATGGGATGTTCCATTGTCTGTATCGCAAATCGCATGTTTGCCACCACCATGGAAAAGGGGCGCTGGTAGACCAAGGCTGAATAGATACAAGGCTAGGTGGGAGAGACCCTACAAACGTGTGTCCAATAGATGTGCAAGATGTGGGCTGACTGGTCATACTTACCAGAGGTGCTATCGGGCTGCAAGAGGAGGATCAAGGGTAAGACCATAGTGTGCTATCTTTCATAGTGTGCTATCTTTTATATTCCAGTTATGAACAATGCTATTTTTTTTGGTATGGTTTTGGTAAGCTTAATATGACCAATAAGAGATCTCAAACTCTTAAATGATCTCTTATAAGTCATATTACTTTACTTTTGTGTCTGTTACTTATTCTAGTGATGAACCATGGGATGCTTTATGCTTCTTAGTTAATGTAATACTATCTCGCCACCTTTGAATGTAAAACCTGTCACTTATCTACCTTTGCAAAAATGTTATGAATGTGTGGTGTATTATGCTTCTTAGTTAAGTTCAGATTTATGGTGAAAAGAGTTCACACAAATCATCCATCTTGGGTAAGAAAAATAACATTAAAAGCAGGTGTCATTCTGATTTCAGCATGAATACTTCCTTAAAGCTTAAAGCATGAAACATATATAATTGAAAATCCTTCAAGCTTACACTTTCCCATAAAATCCTACAGCTTAAATAGTTCTAGACATAGATAGCTTACAAGACTCTTAACAACCGAGAGCTTACAACATGCTAAGTGAAATAGACTTTAATTACACAAGCCATTACCACAAAAAAAACAAGTAACCTTCAGCACACGTTCAACATAGTTTGACGCCTTAACTCGACACTCTTCTTCATGACCGATAACACTCTTTGCACCACCTTTAAGCCTTATCACTTCCTGCTGTAGCATTACAAGCTCTGCCTCATATGCTGAAATTATACTCTCTTTCACATCCAATGCATCTTTCACCTGGATTATCTCATCTCTTAGCATAGGAATAAGTTCTGTTGCAATAGGACAAAGTGGAGGGTCATACCATTCCCAAAATCCACAACCTCCAACCTGCATTCAATCCAAAATACATGAAAACTGGATTCGTATCATAAAGTATTCAAAACACTTTTAAAACAAAATATTATGAATATTAGCAAACAAGCTAGATACGCACCCGGTTTACACATCTTATAAATCTCCTTCTCGGATTCTCGTTTGTCATAGAAGTGAAATATCGGCAGGCAACACCACATGCACATCTTATCAATTTGGACTCCATTGCTGCTGTATTCCATCTCCTCATGAATAAACATGAGTTTAGGCTACGTCTTGTCTTCATCAGTAGTAATCAAAACATCTTTGTCAGAAGAGTTTCAAGCTACTTTGCCAAACCACATATTAGAGTTCACAAAATTTCAAGCAGAAACAAAACAATAGCAAATACGGAATTCTGTAGCAAATCCACAATTCAATTCGTATTTTAGAACATACATTGAAACAAAACAGTAGCAAATACTTCCCCAAATTGAAACCCTAAATCATACCAAACTTACCTTTACATTCCCACCACTGCTGGATCCTTCCGAGTATGCCATGGGTTACGCCCTCGAGCTCTCTCAATCTCCACTCCCTGCGAAATACACCCTTCAATCGATTCTCGGAGTTGTATAGAGTTTTTGAAATGCCTCAATGAGCCATGGGAGAAGGATGAAGAAAATACGGTAGCTGTAGGATAAGGGTAAGAATTTGGGTGAGTTTAAAATTCATCTAAACCGGGTTTTGGAAATTGTTTTGACTAATTGGTTAATTTTAATCAATCAAAACCGGGTTTTGGAAATATTGCTCTCCACCATTGGATTTAAAACCTGTCACTTAAGGTATAAACTTTCACTTATATTGTTTTCCACTGCTTGTCGAAACACAACACATTGTTCATGCATCAAAGTTGAAACACAACACATTGGATGAGATAGATGACTTATACAACAACAGAATCAGAAGAGTTGAAACACAATACATTGTTCGTACATCAAATTTGCCCCAAAAACACAACGCAAACAAAACATTTTTCATGCATCAAAGTTGCAATCCAAACAAAACATTGTTCACACAATCTAGTGTTATGATGACACACTATTGTCCATAGTTCAACATTGTCTTCCACTGCTTGTCGAACACAGTATTAGCAATGTCGAATCTGTGATAGTCGATCGTATCATCTGAAATGAGGGAGAGATCATCACTTCCAAAACTCAATCACTCAATGTACTTCAAGGTGTATACTCCACAGTCACCACTGCAACCAAAAATAAGAAAGGTCAATTCTATGTTAATATTTTAGGTGGCGGGTAAAAAATAAACTGGAAGCAAGATATCTTACGCTCTTATGTTCTGTTCCAGATTGCCAACTCTTCCATTGTAAGTAAGAACTGAGACACCCCGGTGTGCATATTTCTTGGACAAAGGTTCGTGCTTGCTCACAAACTTAGGAAGATACTTGATAATAGGGGTGACTGCTTCTTCTATGACATGATCACGCTTCAGATTCGCATTGCAATCAAACACACTTAAGCTCCAATTAACCAGGTCAATTTGAATGGCAACCCAGTGGTTTGTGCCCACAAAAATCGGTGCATAGATGAAGTCCACCTCTTCCCAATTCTTCCCATGAAAAATTGGAAGTTCACCTCTAAAGTATCGAGCGACGCGATCTGGAAATTCTGGTACTGCAACACCACCCATTTCACACTTGTGTTGGTCTTTGTAGTCTTCACACCATGTAGTGTCCATAATAGCCGCCTTATGATTCTCACTTGGGTTCTTCAGGAGCGCATCGCGAAGTAAAATTAGGACCTCATCTAAGTGCTGGCAACAAAAATTTACAAAATCAATATATTGATAGAGTATGTGGACAAAATTTACAATTTTTTTAAAAACCGGTCACCCTTACCAAATTACCCCACCACTTAGTTGGTTCAATTAAGCTCTCCATGAAATCATTGTCAATGTATATTTTGCTAACTCCACGGAATTCTATAGGTCTGCAACATAAAGGACAATATAAGTACATAAACTTCATTGGATGAGAGAGATATAAGTTGGATATACATACCTTTCATCCTTGTACCACTCTATTACAGGAGTCATTTCCTTCACAGCTGGATTTTTTGTGATCCTTTTCCAAAAACTCTTACCCCTCACTTCCTTCTTCTTGTCCTTGTCCTTCTCATTGTCCTTGGCCTTTTGGTTGTTTTGTTTCTTAGATCTATAAGGGGAGAGGACTGAAGCAGATGGCTTCACACTACGCTTGGGGAGGTACCTTGACTTCTTTGGGGACTTCTTTGGAGATAGACCCACAACCTTCTTCCTATTGCCGAAAACAACTTGGCCTTTGGCAAACTCTTGTTTCACATTCACAACCTCCTCAATACCCTCCTTCTCAACCTCTTCCTTACCAGCCTCTTCCTTCTCATCATTGTCAATGTCAACCTTACCAACCTCTTCCTTCTCATCTCCTTCCTTCCCAACCTCTTCTTTCCCAACCTCTTCCTTCTTTCCCGACCTCCTTCTCTCTAACTTCCTTCTCAATAAATGAATGGCTACTGCCCTAGAAACCTGGACTTCTGCTTCCTGGCTTTCCTGCTCTTCCCTTGGGGCATCTTCTACATCATCTGTGATAGTACTATCAACATTTGGTATCAACTCATCTTGCTCCCTAGGGGCATCAACATCATCATCAGGCATTCCATCCTTATCAGTTAGCTTCTCACTAATGTCAGCTACAACATCCATTACTATATCTCCAGTTCTTCTACCAACACCAACTAATACATAATTTTCCTCCAATTCCTGAAGTTACATTTACCACAAAAATATATATTACTTCAAAATAATGTGCATATTCCAATTTTTAAAACCTACAACACATTTCTCAAAATTTATAACCTGTCATGCTTCATTAATACACTCGACATGTACTTATGGCATACCTTATATACTTGTATGGCCAAACCAGAATTGTCTTGTATGGCCACATTTTCATCACTGTCTCTAGGGTTGTCATCTAGGTTCACATCATTATCCTTTGAATTTTGTTCAAATGCCTCACTAACAAATTCTTGATTATTCTCAATAATGGGCTCACTGCTTCCTTCTTCTGTTTCATTTCCCTGTAATGATAGATAATTTTTAGTGTTATCTATCTAATTTAAGTTTCTTCAACTCCATATCCTGCCATACTTGTTTAAAATATCTATGAAAGTAGAAATCTTAAAATAATTGGAATGTCATACCTTAGTATCAACATCCATCAAATTATGATCTCCACTAACAGCCTTGTCACTACTAGCCTTTTCATCATCCTCATCCACACTAACAGCCTTGTCACTACCAGCCTTTTCATCCTCACTAACAGCCTTTTCATCATTCTCATCCTCACTAACAGCCTTTTCACTACCAGCTTTTTCATCCTCACTAACAACCTTTTCATCATCCTCACTTTTTTCATTGTCACTACCTTCACTATCACTTGCTTCAGTCTCAGAACCTTCTGAATCATCTATATAATCATCAACTCCATCAAACTCTTCACTATCACTATCACTTGCTTGAGCCTCAGACTTCTTAACCATTCTTTTCTTCCTCTTAGGAACCTTTTCAAAAACTTGGACATTGTTCCTCTCCAACCTGTCAATCCTCTCACATAGACCGTGTTCCATCTTAGCAATCTTGTTACACAACTGATTAATGATATCCATCATCTGCCTTGCATTTGCATCACCACTAACTTCTCCTTTGAAAGCCTCTTTCCCCTTGTTATGCTCTTTCAGTTTGGCATTTGCCTTTCCCATAGCCATAGCCTCAGATACTATTTTGTCAAAGAAAGGGTCCTTGACTTCATCATGGAATCTGCAGGCACTTAACAAACTCTTCTCAGATTCATCAGGTATGAGAATAGGCAGGACCTTCAGCTTTGGATCAGCAAAATACAACTGAAGCAGTCCATGTTCAGGACATTGCTCTGAGTACCAACGAAGACCTCGGGGTATAGCTGTCTCATTTATCTTGGAAGCATACTGGACTCCAAAGCTTTGGACACATTCCCATATCCAAACCTACATAGACACAACTTTTTCATTATTCAAACTTGTATGAACTTTAACATTTCAAATCCAGACACCCTTCACTAGGTAACTAGTCAAGCATATTAAAACTTGTATGAACTTTAACAATTCAAACAAATGTTTGCATGATTTCAGGACAAATTCCATATAACAATTCAATTCTTTGATTTAAAAGTGATCCAACAGTTTCTCAAACTTCAAATATTTACTTTATAGGTATCACTTCAAGTTTAAACACTTAAATCCCACCACCCAACACTATCAAACTTGTCAGGGATATATAGGCAAATGCAATTACTAATTTAATATACCTGAAATACAACTGGCATTCCTTGAATGGTATAGGGAATCCTTGCATCTTCAGAGAGTAGCAAAGCTTTTTCAACAGTAAGCATTCTTCTGGCCAGAGATTTTGTCAAAGACCTGTGAAACTCTTTATACGCAACTCTTCCCCAAGGATAATCCCAAAACTTGTCCATGTTATCCAGAAGCTTCACATGTTCAGCTTTAACTAGTCTCTTCTTATCTCCTCCAAGAAAAATACCTTCAACTATCAAAAGCAATGCCATCTTCAACTTGTAATTATCTAGCAGTCTATAATCCCTGAACCTCTCATACAAGTATTGCACTGAGGTTTTATGACCAACAGGACCACCAAAGAACTTCTCCATCACTTGTACATCTTTCTTTTTCTTCTTCCCAACTGATTCTGGTGGCATTTGGCCACAATTTAAATCAGTTATCAATGCAAACTCCTTCATTGAAAACCTTAACACTTTACCACCTATCTCGTACCAGGTCTCCCACTTCTTTTTTTATTTTAGTTGCTTAAAAAGAACAGTATGTACAGTTTGGGAAGAAAATGTAACCTGACGCAGCATTTTCATTACATTTCCAAAAGGGCTTGCAATTATCCTTCTCCAATCTGCACCAGTCAATTTGTTTTCAATATCACGCACGTATGAAATCCTACAGTTGATATTGATTCTTCCATATAAAGGGTCTCCTTTGTAGAATGCGTACTTAATCTACAATTGAATAACAGAACTTTCATAAGTTACATACACAACGGTGTCGGGATATCAATAAACCCTAGATGCACAAATTGAAAAGTTAAAACATTTGCCTCATTAGTTTTTTTTTACTTACATCTTCCTTTAAAGTTAAAGGCTTCATGCTTTTCCACCTTTTCAGAAGAGCGACAACTTCGTTTTTCTTCACAGAATAACCGCTCTCTGATTTAGGCTTCTTCGCAGCAGATTTTGTAGCTTTGGGTTTTGCAGATGGAGGGGTTTTCTTCGCAGCAAATTTTGCCTTCCTCTTAGCACCTTGTTCTTCTTCATCCACCCCTCTTTTTCTTTTCTTATGCGGTGTCGCATCATTGGAAGCTCTGGTAACAACCATTCTCTGTTTTCTCTGTTTCTTTCTTTGTTTGGGCTTCAATGGTTCCAGCGAAAGCAGAGGAGGATAAGTTCGGAACGGTTCAGGAAGGTTAGCAGATGTTGAGGGCGGTTACAGAGGTCGCCGGAATTCAATTTCGGTGTCCGATGAAGAAGAGTAATTTTGGGGGGTGAAAATGGGTTGATGTTATGATGTTAAAATGGGTTAAATGGGTTCAAATTAATGAGGCAAATTAATGGGTTGAAAATGGGTTTAAATTTGGCAAATTAATTCGTTTAGCTTAGCACTAAATAGGCAAATTAATTTGGTTCAGATTTGGCAATTACCTGTTAGAATAATTATTCTGATGTTCTCATTTTTCTTTACTTAAATTTTCAAATTTACATTTCCAATGGTAAGTCACATCATGGCAAATCAATTGATTTTTTTTTTCTTCTATTTTGAAATATATTATAATAAACATTACAATTGGACAAGAAAAGGTAAATGTAATACCGATTTTATCTTTTCAAAATTATCACCAAATTATGTGTTTTGCCAAATTTGCCCTTATTTGGGTACAAATGTGGGTATTCTTGTCATAACCTATAAAAGAAGTACAACTTTGCAATTATTGCCACAAAAGTGGTATATTTGCTGCCAATTTTTCTATATAGAAAATCGATCTGGTGGGGTCATCCTATGTGAACATGCAAACATTTCACAGCCATTTTCATTTAAAATATGTACGGGTATATTATGAGGTTAAATTCTCTGTACCCTTTCTATGCACCCTTCTGTATATCCTATAGGTTAAATTTGTTTATTTTATACTCTAAATCCTAAAATATAAACCCTAAAACCCAAAATATAAATCTCATTCCCTAAATCCTAAACGCTAGACCCTAAATCCTAAATTGTATACCCTAAATCCTAAAACCCTATACCCTAAACTCTAAACCCTAAACCTTAAACCCTAAACCCTAAACTATAAACCCTAAACCTTAATTATTAATCCTAATTTAAAGTTTAAAATATAAAATAAATAAGTAAAACTTAAAGGGTACATGAAAGGATGCACAATTAGGGTGCATAAAATTTGATGTGGTATATTATACATGATCACTGTTTACAGATTTTACGTATTTATAGAGAAACGATTTTTGAAATGTTCATTATGAAAACAGAAGCTCTTGCCACGTTATATGGTATTCGCAAGTCTGCTTTTTTAAAATATTACAATTAATTATAGAAGGTAATAATTTATATCTTATTAATACAATTACAGAAATTTGGCAAGTACCTTGAGAAATAAGAAGTTTAATACTACATATTCGATCTCTTTTAAGTCCTTTTGATAGTGTACAAGTTTTCTATTATTACAAGGAAGCAAATTAGGGTGCTAATTACCTCGCCACCAATAACATCAGTCCAACAACTTTTAGGAGCATTATCAGGTTGCTCAACACAACATGAAATTTATGTTCAACAATATATTTAGCTAGGCACGAGCTTTTCAACATTTATGAGAGCCGTCAACTTTTCTGGGGAAAATTTATAAAAATCATCCGCTGCGATGATTTAGGTTTGCCTTTTTCTTGTTAGGAAGCCTATTGTTTGCATTGTATAAAAAAAATATGTACCGTCCAAATCGTCCTTTTTATTAAAAGGTACTCCCTCCGTTCGGTAATAGATGGCGTTTTAGCCTTCTATTTTTGTTAAGAAATAGTTGTCATTTTAGAAATTTTTATAATGATTTATTGGTGAGTTACGAGGTATGTTATTGAAAATTGTATATGTTGACACTTTTTTATGCAAATTATCATTACTTATTGCTTATAAATGAGGTGAGTAATTATAACTTTATAAATTTTAGATAACATTTATATTGTTTAGCTTAATAATTACATTCCTTATTAGTTGTGTCAAAGACTAAAATAACAAGTATTATTAATAAGAGGGAGTAAAAAAACTAAATAATGATACTTTGTCCGAACAATACGTGTTTTTTATTAAAACTTGCCCGCACGCTTAAAAATCATGTGCATCAAATTTATGCTAATCATGTTTGCTAGAGTTATAAAGAAATGTGCATCTGAATTATAACGAAATTTCCATTAGTGTAATATAAGAAGTATTTGAATTAAAATTAATGAATATGCATTAAGGTTTATAATAAGATTTGCATTTGTGATATAATGAAATATCCATTCGTGAATATGCGTTAGAGTTTATAATTAGATGTGCATAAGATTTATAATGAAATATGCAACAGAGCTATAATAAAAAATGTGCGCATTATCGTGTTTTAAAAGTATGTGCATCATTCTGTAAGATTATGCACATTAGTGTATTTTCTTATAACTCTGATGTACAAAATCTGTACACACTAATGGATATTTTATGATATACTGATGTACAAATTTTTAAGACATTAATAAATATTTTATTACAACTTTGATGCACGCTATTCACTTTATATGTTTATGTGACTCACATATCTTTAAACCACTAATACATGTTTTTATTACAAACCAATGCCCCCTTAGTCCGGTGGTAAGGAGCTTGCCTCCTTGCCCATGGATGGGAGTTCGACTCCCAGGGGCAGCGGTATATGGCCCCAGCTTTAGCTGGGGCAGGGGCCCGCCTGTTGTAGGGGGCCCCGCTTCTAGCCTTTCAAAAAAAAAATATGTTTTTATTACAACTCTGAGACACGTACCCTTATATCTTGATACACATTTATGGTGACTCTAATGCACATACTTTTAAAACATTAATTTTAAAACATTAATGTATATTTTATTACAACTTTGATGTACATATTATTATAGATTGATGCACATTTTATTACACCAACTCATATTCTTTTAACTTCTATACATTTCTAAAAGTACCACTTTTAATAAAAATATGTATCAATCACAAGACCTTTTCAAGAAACTTCAATCTAGCCCTTAACTATTTTTACAAAATTAGGTATTCATTAACTTTGATGCATATATTCTTACACCCTGATGACCATTTACATATTATATCTGTTTTTTGGCCATTCAATATTGTACCTCTAATACATAGTTTATTTTAAGTATGATGTACATTTCATAATAATTTTGATATACATAATTGTAAACGTGCTGGCGAGTTTTAAGCATGCATTATCCTAATAAAATACATATGTGTCTCTTTTGACCATTTATTAAAAGGACAGTCCGGTTCTTGTGCGGACCAAGTTTAATGTGTAAAATATGGACATCTCGTGCACCGTTGGAGGAAGCCTTCCAACGACCCAGATTAGAGCAGTCCCCCTAGGTGTACTGTAGAGGCGCACGCGATAGATCAAACAAGCGGTGACATTATCGTAAATTTGGGAAAATGGGTGAGAAATGCGCCTGCCCTTCAGCGCTTAAAACACAAACCCTCCAACTGCTTCTCCATCAAAACACTCTCCAGATGCTTCGATTTGAAAAACCTCACGAAGAATCTGTTGTTCGTAATAAAAAATCAACCAATAAATGAGGAAGACTGGAGTTTAAGAACTAGGAGAAGCAACATGAAGATCAATTTCTTGAGCCTCGTCACAATACAGAGGCACTAAAGAAGAGATGTTCATGGAGGAAAAAATTCAAAGCACAGTCGAAGCGAGAATGTCGAAGAACGAAGAAAGCAAGCAAAAAAGCAACACTGAATCTGAGTCAGAAGGTAGTAACAGTATAATTTCTTGCCTTGTATTAGTTCCAGTTTTGATTTTTAACAAAAAAGGAAGATTTTTTATGGAAATTTAGGGTTTACTACATTAGTATATCATGAACATTCATGTTTGAGTTCGCATTTGAGAAAATCGAAGTTCCTAGGGTTAGATGATACATTAATGAGTTCTAGAAACCAGAAAATCTAGGTTTTCATGTGCATGAGTACAACAACAACATAGTTGAATGTGTAAACTATATTAGGTTCATGTGTATTGTACGTTAGGTTCATGTGTAGTGTATAAAAGGTTCATACAATATCATAAGGTATTTGAAACTTGTATTATGAGGTTCATGTAGTTTGTGTGTACAGTTCATGGTGTTGTTAGGTGTGGTTCATCTGTGTGGTCACTTATGTTTACTCATATTAAATACTTGTTGTTCATGGGGTTAACAACATGGGTGCATGTGTACCTAACACTAGGTTCATGCATATGGTTAGTGATTGTGTACCTTCTCTTATGAGGTTCATGTACTTTGTCTGTAAAGTTTATGGTTTTTAAAGTTGTAGTTCAACTGTGTCTTCACTTATGTCTACTTATGTTATGAACTTGTGGTTCATGGGGTAAACAATATAGGTTCATGTGTACTTGGAACTAGGTTCATGCTTATGGTTAATGATTGTGAACCTTATGTTATTAGGTTCAGATGTTTTATATATCAAGTTCATGTGCAAAGTCCTCATCTAACATTCTTCTATAAACATGGTTGTAGAGGAAATACCTTTGGCAAAGCTAGCTTTGCCAAAATTGCAAGCCAATCAAAAGAAAAGATTAAGAGAAGAACAAACACAAGCTTCACCTGTCTAGCAGACACGCACAAGCCCACGCAACAATGATTCACCTCTTCAACAGAGACGAGTTAGCAACCACAATAAAGTTGCACTAATAAAATCAAAAAAAAAAGAGAAATCTTTCGAGGCAACAGAAATAGAGGAAGAGGATTCAACTGAGAAGACTCTTTCCCAAGAGATGGGAGATGATGAGGATGAACTGAGCATTGACTTGCATAGTAATGCCAAGGACGAAGTTCAGGGAATCAGAGCGTCGGAGCTATCATAAGAGTTAGCAAAAGGAAGTCATGCACCATGAGGAGGAACTTGACATCAAAGCCTCTAGCAAAGAAACCAAGACTATCACTGGCAAAAAAGATTGCACAAGACATCTCAAGATCAGAACTCCGATGAGTTTGAGAAGTGTTTTGGGGCAAAAAGATCAAACCGACCTGAATCGCCTTAAGAAGGGCAACTAGACAACAATAAGATTAAAATATCTAGATAATCCAAATCAACTACTAATTAGACGAAAAAAGATTAAACAAATATGAAAATAGGCTTATCTCCCTCCAGTGAGAGGCTTATCAAGTCAAGTAAATCAGCCGTCGGAAATATTTAGCCGTCGGTCGCTTAAATATTTGAACAAAAGATCGGACCAGAGAACAATTCTTCGTAGTGAATAGAGAAAAAATAGAGTACTGATTGTATTGAGCAAAGCTGATAATGTGTGTGTTACATAAGGATTCTTCTCATATTTATACTACATTTGCATATCAAGATCGGTTAAGATCTGTCTCCTAGATTTCCGGGGGTCGTCGCTCTGCATACTGACTGGACCTAGATTTCTGGAGGTTGTTATTGTCCGAACCAAGATCTCTGGAGGTTGTTACTGACCGGACCTTCTAGAAGACAGCTTGGTTCAAGCTATTGGGCTGATCCAATGGGCTGAAAAAACAAGGCCCAATAATTGCCCCAAAATTAAACTGGGCTAGAGCGTCAGTTGATGGGACGGTTTGATTTTATTACTTCTATCTCTTATGGCGTGATCATCATCCTGATTTTGTTGCAGGCGTTCTGGAGACGGGGCCAACAGGCGTATTGCTCGAATTGAGAGTCATCTTAAAGCAGCCAATAATCGTGTGAAGACGGCTGAGGGCATCTCCTGTGATGGCGAAGGGTCAAGAGATTGCTCCGTGTTTATCGTTTGCTTTGTTTTGCATGTGGACTCGTCAGTCGCTTCCTGGTTAAGTCGTGTGACGTTGGTCGAGTAGACTTGTAATTGTAGTCGTTAGTGAGTGTGACATGTCGTGTAGTTCTAGGGAAGAGCATTGTAGTATTTGTATAAGACGTGTACCTTAATTGGGACAGGTCTTGTAAAAATGTGTCTTGTTTTTGTTCCTCTATTCCTTGTGTACCGATCAATCGTGTAATGTGTAAGCGCTATGTATGATTGTGTTTTGTGTATGTTGATCAACTCGATTTTGTCTTGAGGCCTCTTGTCGTGTTCCTGTTGAAGAGACTTGAAAAGTATAGAAAAGATCAAAGGGTGACCATTGGTGTGAGTCCAACGGCCCTCCGATGCTTAAGTTAGTAAAGGATTGGATAAGTATAATCAACTGAATTTAAATGAAATGCAAAGTATAAGTTTTCAAAAGTAATACGACTCCCAATAGGTCGTGTTCCAACTTGGTTGGTCGTCTTTTGTGGACTCTTCATCTTCTTCTAGTTTGACCTGGGCCATGGCTTTCGCTTGCACGTCTTCGAAGCTTCGACACATGTATTTGGTCAGCTCGCGATAGAGTTCACTGCCCCTGACCAATTTTCGGCGAAAGGCTTCAATAGATGTTGGGACGTCGCAATGCGGGATCACGACTTTCTCTTTGTTGTACCTATTAAGATAATCCCTTAAGGGTTCGCCGTACCTTTGCACGATCCTGTATAGGTCGCTTGATTGGTTTTGCAGTCTCTGATTGCTGGCAAACTGGATTTTGAATGAGTTGACCAGATCGGCAAACAAAGCGATCGAACCATGCGACAAATGCATGAACCAAGTTAGTGTGGGTCCCTCAAGGGTCGTGCCAAAGCTCTTGCACATGACCGCTTCGCGATTCCCTCTTGGAATAGAGATAGTCATTAGTTTATTTTTGTCAATAGAGATATGATCATCGGGTCCCCGGTCCCATCGTAGTTGGGCATGTTAGGGATGTGGAACTTCTCCGGGATCTCAACGCGTGCGATTGCTTCCATGAAGGGTGAGTCTTTGTATCCATCGATCACTTCCTTTTTGATCGGTTGTGGGACTCCTGGAATCCGAGCGATGTGATCGTCCAAAACATTCATATTCTTGTTGATGGTTTGTTGTATGAAGGTTTGGAGATCCATCGGTGTGGCAACCTGTGGAGGGGCTACTCGAGTCGTGGTGGGCTCGGTCGCGAAAACTGGAACGTTAGTCACAAAAGTATCGACTGGAGGAGTTTGAAACATACCAA
The DNA here is from genome assembly GCA_027886185.1 of Rheum nobile. Classification (NCBI taxonomy): domain Eukaryota; kingdom Viridiplantae; phylum Streptophyta; class Magnoliopsida; order Caryophyllales; family Polygonaceae; genus Rheum; species Rheum nobile. The sequence continues at coordinate 3,233,238 of WOAB01000127.1, forward strand.
TAGGTTGAACGACGCTCTGAGTGATCAGAGCCATGGGCGTTGAGATTGCCCCATTCATGTTGAGACGTGTTTGGAGGCCTTCGGTGTTGACTACGCATCTTGATCCTCCTAGGACCGATGCGGCCGAATTCACCTGCGATTTCAAAAGTTCATTTTCACGGATTAGTCGTGTAATTTCAACTTCAGATTTGGTACTTAGGGTTTCGGTTCTTAGGCGTTGCTGAGCCAGTTCCTCTTGGAGGATGCTCATGCTTTTTGCTAATTCTTGGATTCTGGTGTCCAAGATGAGCGGATTGACAACGTCTTCGGCTTGATTTTCGACCAGGGCGTCGGTCCAGACTTGATTTTCAGCGATGATCATGGGATCTCCGAAACCGGTCAAAATCGGATGAGGATTGGATCGTTGATTGGCTAGATGCCTCACGGTAGGCGCCAAGTTGTTTTGGGGCGAAAAGATCGAACCGACCTGAATCGCCTTAAAAAGGGCAACTAGATAACAATAAGATTAAAATATCTAGATAATCCAAATCAACTAGTAATTAGACGAAATAAGATTAAACAGATATGAAAATAAGCTTATCTCCCTCCAGTGAGAGGCTTATCAAGTCAAGTAAATCAGCCGTCGGAAATATTTAGCCGTCGGTCGCTTGAATATTTGAACAAAAGATCGGACCAGAGAACAATTCTTCGTAGTGAACAGAGAAAAAATAGAGTACTGCTTGTATTGAGCAAAGCTGATAATGTGTGTGTTACATAAGAATTCTTCTCATATTTATACTACATTTGCATATAAAGATCGGTTAAGAACTGTCTCCTAGATTTTTGGGGGTCGTCGCTCTGCATACTGACTGGACCGAGATTTCTAGAGGTTGTTATTGACCGGACCAAGATCTCTGGAGGTTGTTAGTGACCGGACCTTCTAGAAGGCAGCTTGGTTCAAGCTATTGGGCCGATCCAATGGGCCAAAAAACGAGGCCCAACAAGAAGCATGCGTCGAAGAAGGGGAACAAAAGAATGAAGTCAGTACCTAGACCAACGACTTCAAAGGGGTTGGCAAGCAAGACGAAGGGCAAAGAGATTGTTACCGTTCAAGACAAGGTGGATAAGAAGGGAAAGGGAAAGAGCAAGGACTTCACTTGCAATGAAAAAGGGGCCATGAAGTTGGTCATTTCAAAGAAAAGGGAACAAATGGAGAGTACAAATTAAGAAAGACAAGAAGGACAAGATTACAACTGCAAAGAAGAAGAAGAAGTTGTAGTTGGCAACTGTTGCTACAAAAAACAAGAAGAAAGAAGGCAAGAAGGAAACAAGTGCTTTCAAGAGATTAAGCAAAAGGAATGTGCCGATCTATTGGTGGAGACATTAGAGGTATTTTCCAATGACAAGAAGGGGTGCATTAGAAAGATAGGGTTTGGGAGCCTATTAGAATTGAAACTGAAGGTTGTCCCTAAACAACTAGCTTACTGGGTCATTGACCATTTTGATACTGCCAAGTGCGCAATCAAATTGGAGGATGGTGGTTACATTGATATCAATGACAAAGAGGTGCACCGTGTCCTTGGCATTCCTAGAGGGAAAAGAGAATTTGTAAGGGGAGGGGATGAGCAAAGAGATCGCGAGATCATCGAGGATTAGAAGCTGTACTTCAAGGATTATGATGATATCCGACCAACGAGTGTGGCCGTAGAAATACTACAATGAGGCGACAAGGCGTGGTACATTAGGCTTTTCCTCATGTTCTTCATGAGTTTGCTGGTTGAGAGCAACCAAAAAGGAACAATCATGCAACAGTTGATGGTGGATGACATCGATGACGTACCAGACATAAATTGGTGTCAGTTTGTCATTGACAGCTTGATAAACACAAAGCCTAAATGGGAAGAAAAGAAGGACACGTTCTTCAGAGGGCCAATCCTTTTTCTAGTGGTAAGTGTGCGTATATAAAACCGCTTAATATTTCATAATATCTTCGTATATCTGCACTAACTTCGTGTGTTGTTCGTATATGCAGTTGTTGTACATTGATAGAGTATCTATCCTAGGGAAGAACAATCAGGTCAATTCCCCCGTGTTCATAGGGTGGACAGATGAGAGCCTGGTTGAGCGTCAAAAAGATGAGATAAAGCTCGGAGGGTTTGGGCGTGGAAGAATAGTACAAGACAAGGGCAAGGCTTTCATGGAAGAAGAGTTAGAAGTTAAGTACAAAGGGAAAGGAAAGATGCATAGCTTTGGACCACGCTTTTTACATGTAACTCTGTCATAAGGTTCATGCATTTACTCTATGAAGTTCATGCTTTTTGGACTACAGGTTCAAATGATTTTAACTGGAAGTTCATGTGAATAAAAGGTGATATAGTATAATGTGTGGGTTCAAGTGGATGGAATGCTAGGTTCATAGGTTGCAATTTCGTGATCCGTGAAGATAAAACTAAAAGTAGATATTTTGGAAGGTTCATGTGTGTTTTGTATGAAGTTTATGATTTTTGCTCTTCAGGTTCATGCTCTTTAAAACATAGGTTCATGTGAGTAAAAGGATCCTATGTTATATTGTCTGGGTGCAAGTTCAAACTGTGCGAGATTCATAGGTTTTAAAATGTTGGGTCATGAATATGCAAATACAAGTTCATACATTTGTGTATATGGGTTCATATAAGTTTGCCTACAGGTTCATATGTACATGTGAGATGTGTGATAAAAATGTTAAGACTATTTTAATTGAACGTGCTTTTCTTTCTTTTTAATATGAGTGGCATGCTATATTGTTTTCGTGGATGAAGGACTGGTTGACGAAGTTTACTGAGAAGAACACGATCTTAGCAAACGCAATGCTCGACATTGCTAGTATGGTGGACGATCTGCCTCAAGAATTCAAAGTAGACCAGATGGTGAAGAGCATGATCAAAACATCGCATGCGCTGATGGGGAAGAAGAAAGAGGATGAGGAGGACACATCTGAATTTGAGAAAATATGGGAGGACTCAGAGGATCCGTTCTAGTTTGACCCACATTTCATTGAGTGCCTCAATCAGGTTGAGAAGGCAGAAGCATCAAAGGTTAGCGGCAACGTTTCTACAAATGGTGTTGGACCATAAAACTACAACGCAAATGAACAAGGCTGGGAGGATGTTAATGATATTATAATGGAGTATGAGAATGAAGGTGCAGGAGCAAGCGGACAAACTCAAACAGAAGAGACAATGATAGTTAGTGCGGAAAAGACCAAACAAGATGGTGATGCGGGGGAGAAGGAAGTAGAAGTGGGTACAGAACCTGAGAAATCAAGGGAGACAAAAGAAGAGGGTTTGATAGCACAAACTGAGGAGCCAACAAAAGCGCCACAAGAAACAACCAAAGAAAACAAGGAGATGTGGTAGCAACATCCAAAGAGACCGGAGGGGATGTGGTCGAACAAGAGGACATAAATAAGGATGCAAGTGAAGGGACTAAAGAGCTTCCAATACATGAGCAGAAAACAACAAAGGAAAAGAACAACAAGGGGTATGGGGATTTCACACCGCCAAGTTTCAAGCTTATTAGCTCGGAGGAAACAAATTACATGGATATAGAAATGGTGACACAAGAGGAAAATGTCGCAACACAAAACGAGGAGCCACCACAAGAAACACAGGAGGTAGGCGTTGCATAAGGAGACAAGGAGAGACAACAACATACAGATGAAAAGGAAGAACAAAAAAACGATGAAGTAAGGGTTTTTTCTATTGGTTTTTTGTTTGAACTTACAATATCACACTACATTGTTTAACTTCCTCATGTCTGAAACTGAGAAAAAAAACGGGCAAGGGCAAGAAGAAGGTGGATGAAAAGGACAACCAACCAATGGAGAAGGCCAAGGAACAAAAGGTTGGTGAAGTAAAACTGAAATATATGTTATTATTTGTGTCAAACAACAATGTTATAGGATTTTGACATAGAGGTTGACGCATGACAAAGGGAAAGGCAAGCTCGTACAGAGGTGCATGTTCATGGGCCAAGGCATAAGAAGCCAGCCGAGACAATGAAGAGTCCATACAAGTACAGAACAATAGAAATCTTGGCAAAACCAAGTGAGGAGGCAAAAGGTTGTTTGGCGGTACGTGGACACAAAAGAACCGACGATTGGTAAGTTGCCATTTTTTTTCTTGTTTTGTATGGAAAAAAAAAAGGTTTGTCTCAATTTTAATTACAGCAAAACAGTCTACTATTGAGGGATTTTAAAAGGTCTAAAATGGGTTTTTTACTCATTGATTAGTGAGATGGTGTTTCAAGATAGACTACAAAAAGGCACAAGGCTTGAGTTCATTACCATGAAACTGGATGTGCACTACAAGGTTGTTGATACTTGGACTACTGTTTTGAACTATAATGAAAGAGAAAGAAGCCAAAACAAGACTAACAAGATCTTCCTATATACACAAAAAATGTAAGGTTCACGAATTTATGATGTAAGGTTCATACCGATTGAACTTTAGGTTCATGAACTCATTTGTGTGCATGTGGACTGGAATACACCTGTGAGGTTCATGGATGATGCAATAAAGGGAGTGCATTAGAAGGTTCAAGTAGTTACTGCATGAGGTTCATGCATTTTCATATTCAAGTTCATGTGTTAATTATTGTAGGTTTATTTGACTATTTTGGCTGGTTCATTGATTTTAATTTGGTGGTTAATGAAGTTGAACTTGAAGGTTAATGATGGAATACATATTCATATGTAGTTAATAACACGTGTGCATTGGAACACAGGAAATACACCCCAAGGATGAGCTACACGACTTCATGAGGAACATTGATTTTGTTGTGAAAATGGTGCATGGACGGAAAATGAGAGATGTTGACATGGTACTCTTATTTGTGTTCTAAAACTATTATTTTGTAGGTTTTTGTTCCAATACTGGCGAACAACTATCACTTCTATGTCATCTCGTTTGACACAAAGAATACCACAATCCATGTTCTGGATAGCGTACACAATGACGAAAACATGGAGCGGTATGCAAGCGCAATAGATAGGACGGTAAGTCCGTAAAGACTTGAAAATGTTTTTTGAACACTTTCAATTCTATCAACATGAAATTGTAATAAGAAAAAACATTTTCTCTTCTGTTGTTTATACAGGGCAAGCAAGTTGCAGAATACATGTCAACCACAGAGTTGCACAAGAGGTCTAAGACGCTTCTAGCTGCCAAGAAAAAATCATCAATTGTGCCTTTGCCATGGGCAAAACCTAGAGACATACTCAACTCTTCAGTGTATTCTATGAGGCACATGGATATGTACATAGAGTCACCAAATGAGAAATGGGAAGCTGAAATGAATAAGAAAAACAAGAAAAAGTGCATCGAAGCATTGAGGATCAAGTATGTGGATGACATCATTACATCAGACGTCAATATCTTAGAGGATGAGGTGATAAAGAGAATCACAGATGCAAACAGTCTTGAAAAATAAGTCACTAGAGAGGACTATATGGTTAATATTTAAGGGTTCTTGTAGGTGTTATGAAAAGTTAAGACAATAGGTGTTTTCTAGGAAATTGGATTGTGTGTTTTAAAGTCATGAAACTTGTATGAGACAAGAACAGGTAAGAAAAGGTGTTAAGATAGCTATATGTGAGTTATGCTCACAAATGTTTTCAAGTAATGTGTAGGGTTCTGTGTTTTGGATAGCGGGTTCATTGTTAAACTCATGCAGGTTTATATATTAACTCATACAAGTTCATTGATTAACTTATATAGGTTCATACGACAAAAATAACTTCATGATATGAGCCTTGTTCATAATGTTATGAGTCTAGGTATGAAAGTATGCGATCCTAAAGAAATAATAACATGACATCGTCAGTAGAACACTGGTTCATGAAGATGAACTTTAAGGTTCATATAATTTGGAAACTGGGAACTGGATTCAAGTACGTGCATTAGAAGGTTCATGAAGTTACTATACGTACGAGGTTCATATGTTTTCACATTCCAAGTTCATGCGTTAGTTAATGTAAGTTCATTTGACAAAAGAGGTTCATATAATGTAATATACGGGTTGAAGTATATATTGTGGTAGGTTAATAGTTTTTAGTTGGGTGGTTCATGAAGTTGAACTTACAGGTTCATATAATCTACATGTGAAAAATGTGAGTTCAAGTAACAAATTTAGGAGGTTCATGAAGATGGTGTATAAAGTTCAAGTTTTTTGGTATTGAAGTTCATATTCTTTTTCATGTAGGTTCATATAATACAATGTGTGGGTTTAAATTAGATATTGTTGCAGGTTCATAGGTGATATGTTACAGGTTCATGAATGATAAGCTAAAGGTTCATAGGATTTAAAATGTGTGGTTGTGAGTTCAAGCGAAGGATCAATAAGCTGAAATTATGAAGAAAAACTAAAATTAACATTTATAATCCATGAGAGAAAAATAATAACAAACAAGATAACATGTTTCACACAAACTATTGAATCTGCTTGTTAAAAGTGATTTAACTTCAGAAAAATGCCTAAGAATCTAGCACTTCGTTACAAGTGCGACTATTGTGAGTGGTAAACCTCTTGCATCTCCCGCAACGCCTTTGTCTTGAACGACTAAAAGTCATGGATATCTCTCTGCCACTATGGATACGCTTTCCACTTCCTTTCGTCTTAGCTTGCCCCGGTGGCAGAATATTAACCTCAGAGGGGATTTCAACGCTCGCGTATGTCTCCAAATACTGTCGGTTCGAAGTATCACCACTAGAAGAGTCCCCGCACGTACTCAGTAAGTGGGCCTTTTCTCCTTCAAAAGGGATGAAAGTTGTTTCAACAGATCCGGATTGTCTTCTAGTAACCCCACGCAATTGTAAAAGTCGGAGACATTATTCATAAGCAACTCTCTTTTTCAGTAGCCACGCACTGATTGACAACGATATCATCAATTGTGAAGATCGGGTTTATGATGGCGTTCTTTGTCCACCGCGTAAGGATGTATTTCGCCAGGATCCTATCCAAACACAAGTTACTGAAGACGAAAATCATATGCCGACAAGGCAATCCAATACGTTGAAACATCGTGCAACTACATATGAAGGTGTCCTCCATAACCAGATGTTCCACCTCCACTGCTTTTAGGTTGCCTTGCTTAATGGCATATACTTTCATACAATTGATGTTCGACATGGAGACCATGCAACACGAGTAGCAAGCAATAAAAATCTCCTTTTAAACACGTAGAAACATAGATAGTGTGTACACCTCAAAGGTGTGTTTTTCCAAACTCAGAGGCCTATTCAACTCTAGAACCATCGTCAAGCATTCATGATTCAGCTTTGCTTGATGGTGTCTTTGAGTGTCCATAGCAATGTCGAAATGCATAATGAGCTTGACAAGGCGGTAGTATTTGTCATTAAAGTGTACAAAAAACTATTGGCCGACTTAGAAATGGACGTAGTGTGGAGCAAACCACCAAAGAGGATGTCTTTGAAGTAAGCATGAATCCAGTACTTCAGAATAGAAAACATGTCGTCGAACCACCTCTGATTTAGCAAGGGGTCCAGCGTGCCTCGAAATCTACAGGTTCCAAATCATGGCTCCAAACGATGTTGTTGAGCTTGCTCCGGAATACCTCACCTATCTCAGTATCATATTTCTTCTTCCCCCAAAATTTAATCATGATATGCCACATACATAACGGATGGCGATAGTGTGGGAAAACTGCTCAATCGCAAGCTTCATGAATGGGTTTTGGTCCGTCACAAAAATCTTTGGCTCGTGAACCATAGCTTTCTTGAACTTCTCCAGCAGCCACACATATGATCCCGTGTCCTCTCTAAATATTAATCCAACACAAAACGTAACACTCGTCTTGTGGTGATTGACGCTGGTGAAAGGAATGAAGATCCGATTGTACATGTAGCTTGCAGATGGAAAAAGAATTTGTAATCAATAGCAAACAATCAGGCTCACATCTAAGAGAGATAGATGCATACACACTAGGGATAAAGGTTCATACGTTTATGTCTTAGGTTCATGGACAATTAAACTGAAAACAACAACTAACAGAGAAGTGACATCATAAGGTTCCTGAATGACTGCTTGTACGTTCACAACTTTTTAAAACAGGTTCATCATCAAACAAAATAATTACACTTTGGAAATGGAGATACAAGTAGAACAAACAAAAAGAGGTATAGTGTTTATAAAGGACATATTCGTTCGGTAGGTCGCATCAAATGATACAACATCACCAAGAGCGAAAGTTCTTCCGCGAGACGAGATCACACCAGAGTAGTCAGGTCAAACGGTCGGTGGAGTCGACATCGTACTCGAAATAAAACGCAAAGGATAGTTCCTTTTTCTTGAAGAATCTGTTAATCGTCATTTGCGCATCGGAACCGCTTATATAAGCCAACATATCGCGTCGGAAATTCTTGAAGTCAACTGAAGAAGCACCAACGTGTGAGAAGCCCCTGACAATCTCCTTGAATATGCGATGGGACCTCATAGGACCAATGCTTGCATTTTCACAGTTCATAACAAACTTCTTGTGCCCCACATCCATCTTCCTATGCATCTTCATAAACTTCCTATGGCTGTCGATGACGAGTTTGTGAGTGTGACATTCTTCGAAAGCAACTACTTTGTACCCCAGGCTGCCAGCCAAACGAAGGGTGAACTGGGCCTTACAACCGACCCTATTCGACACCCTTGTACGAAGACGTTTGTTGTTTTGTCCTTGCTTGAAACCTTCCCTGCTGCATAATAGATATTTCAACGTAACAACTCTGTCTTTATTGTGCGAACATCCATGTCGAACATCAAATTCGCATTCGAAAGCGTACTGCTTGTGAAACGCAATGCCTTTGTGTAGCATTCGAAAATTCATTCCAACCACTGGTTTGATAGATGCAAAGCAAGTTAGATCGTAGTATATCGAGCCGCCTTGAGATGAATGAGACTCGTAGTGTGGTTGTGAATCACCCTCATCTAATGGAATTTCTTCAAGACTAGGGAAGCTAGATCCATAATGTTTCATATCCAGGTTCAACAGGGACAGATGTAGACACTGAAAAAAAGAAGACAACATGTTAGTATTAGGTTCATAAGGTATTAATTGCAGGTTCATAACTAATCAACACTAGGTTCATGCATTGGGAACACTGATAATGATGATGAATTGATTGCGTGAATTTAACAACAATGAAATCAAGTAGCACAAACCAAACAAGAGGCAAAAAATGATCATAATAGGTGCATAAGAAGTTGAATACAGGTTCATCAGTAATAAGAATTAGGTTCATGAGATGACAAAACCGATCGTGAATTTTTATTGTGAATCTAAAAACAACGAAATTTAGTAGCACAACCAAACAAGACACAAAATAATATAGCACAAATAGATTAAGCAACACAAGAAGAGGAGGACAAACAATAACAATGAAAATATCAAACACAACAGAGCCAAAACACAGTTGAACGAAGAACAAAACCTTGATTTTTCAACAGATTCAACATTGGTGGGTTATTCTGTACAAAATTGAAGCATGAAATCATTCACAGACATAGCATAATAAGATTCAGAAGAAGGAAGAAGAATTAAATGCAAGGATGAATTGAAAATTCAAGCACAAGCAAATCTAGGTCAAAACGATAATCGCCTTACTCGAATCCAAGCCGTTCGACATAATCGACGAGCGGAATGCAAGACAAACACTAATTAACAGGTTTTTAGACGAAACGAGCACTGAATGAAGACGAAAAACAACATAATTCAACTAGAAATCGAGAACCCTAACAATGGCGATTTGTGGAAGAAAAATCACCAAAATCGCCACTAGAAGAGAGCGCTGCCGCAGAGGAGGAAGGAATGAACGTGAAATGATGATTGTGCCCCTCCATGTGAATCCTGTAGAAAAATTTGGGGGCGCCTCTAGACCGCACAATGAAGCGGGATGAATGGCCCAGATGTGGTATGCATGTTACACTAATCATATGCTCCACATATGATGCCAACCTGAACCATTATTTATATTTAGATCTTGACGGATGAGAAATATTCTCATGTTTGTAGGAGAGACTCGCTCATACCTCAATAACTCCAATAATTTCAGTGAATTGATAATATATTTTTGCTACGTACGTACGGGGAACTATTTGTTTGAAACAAGTAAGAATTCGAAGGTTCAAGTCAAACATGACTATCCTCGAGAGGCCGATAGAATCGGCATTCGGTCAAACCGAAATGAGAAAACAAAAAGAACAAACAAACACAAAAGAGATAAAAAAAAAGCCCAAAAAGGAGATCAAGAGTATTAGGCAAAGCGACGAGAAGGGTGTAAACACGAGTTAGAAGGAAAACTGACATAGCGTAGCGTAATCGGAAATCAGGACAAAAGGACACTCTCTGGATGTGTGACATAACTCCTGAATGTCGCTTCGTCTCTAAAAGCCAACATGTATCACACGACCACGACCTCAACTTCTTCACCGGAACAACAAACTGGTTTCAAACCTAACACAACTCCTCATGAGAAAATTGAATGTAAACTCATTTAGATTTTCTTTTTCAATGTTCTTGGTTCTTTGTTTCATTTCAGATATGGAAATAGTAAAAACATCATTGTTATAGATCTCTTCAACCTAAATAGTGGGATCGGATAAGGGTTCCAACTATAGAGTTTAAGATCATGTTTGTTCAAAACATATATTTTTACTTTTCAAACAAGCCAACCGTTCTGAAAGATAACTAATTCATATTCATGATACGAACTGATTCATTGGTAAAACACCTTATTTTTGGGTTCCTCGCCCATAGTGGTGTTGATTACGTACGGTGAACTATAATTACACATAAATTGGAAGTAATAAACTAATTTTTTAATCAAAGCATAATTGATTAATTGATATTCAACTTCGATAAGAAATAACTATTTTAATTCTGTTCATGTTGTTATTCTTCTCAAAAGTAAACAAATAACACAAAGTAAGCTACACCACTTCAAAAGATTTGTTATAGAATATAGAAAGGATCATATGAAGAGGAGTTTTAGGGTGTAAAGTGATGAATAATGATGACCATTAGATATAATAAAATGAAGATCTAGGATTAAAATACATTGAGTGATAAACTTGTACATATAACAAATTAAAAAAATAAAAAATTATATAAATTTCTTTTTCAAAAATTATTATTTTTTCAAATAATTTTATTTTAAAATTCCTGATTTTTTATAAAAAAAATCAAACCTTTTTCCCCAAAAAATTTGTACCATGCTTTTTAACATCTTAATCATATATTTTAACATACTTACATATGCATTTAATTTTTAAAATACTAAACATGCACTTTAACATATACATACACATGCACTTAATTTTAGAATACTAAACATGCACTTTAATATATACTTATACATGCACTTCATTTTAGAATATTAAACATCCACTTTAACATATTTACATATGCATTTTTCAATTAGCATACTAAACATACACTTTAACATGCTAAATATGCACTTTAACATAATAAACATACATACTCGCTAAAATGTGCACTCTTAATATACATGTTTAACATGCACATTTACATATTACCACATGCACTTTAACATATTAAAATGCACTCTATGTAAGCATTAGAAAATGTGCTTATATATACACTTAAGGTTCTTATAGATGCACTTTTGGAATTTATATATGCACTTGAAGCACTTTTGACGCTTATATATGCAGTTGAAGACTTGAAATTGAATAATTTTTTTTTTAAGTTCAATTTTTTTTAAAAAAAAATATTCCGCAAAAAAATTGAAAAAAAATTGTTTCATAAAACAAAATTTTGATTTTTTTTAAAAATTACTTTCAATTTTTTTATAAAAAAAATTACGATATACATTTATCACTTCAATTCTAGCCCTCCATTTATACCCTAGAACCACTATACAATTAACCCTACCCTACTTGCAGAATATATAATGGTGATAGGTTTAGGGTTTCATGCAAGTTTTATTTGCGTTCCCTTTTATGACAACTTATACGCCTCTTTCCAATAATACTGCCTACGCTATTATAAAGAAGAGTAAATATAAGACAAAGACAAGTTTGACCAATGCACTCAGTTTTCTTATTAGAAAAATAAAACAATGATTGATCTATGTAAGTTACAGTATAATATTGGAAAACTAGTTTTGTTTTCGTTTATATATGCCACTTTTTAATTTCTGCCCGTCTTCTTTTCTCGTCGATTAGTGTGGCATTATGTCCCACTTTCTGATTATTGATACACAGCTTTCATTTAAAAGAAAAAGAGAATGATATACATCTTTCCGTGAGGACAAAGAATTTCATATAAATATATTCGATATATATAGCTAGCTTTCCGTATGATACATATTATATGCCTGTATGAATCGGATGCTTTCTGGTATATGCATGCAAAACAATCAATCCGCACTTGTAAGTAGACCCCACAATACCCAACCGGGTCTACTGGAGCCAAAACTTGACCGAGCTCCAGACTACTGAACCCGATTAGTCTAAACCAAATAACCCGAATAATCCGAATCCACAGAGATTCCAATTTGAAATGACCCGGATATGAAGTATATATTAATCCCGTACTAATGACATGAAATTATATTATTATTAATTTTTCGGACCTGTGCACCGAAACCTTGATGTGATCGACCAAAAATGGCTAGCTTAAACCTGAAATAACTTGACTTGATAATGACTCAAGATTTCAAAAGACAAACAACCTAATAAAAATAACCCATATCCGAATTTTATGACTCGAAATTGACTCGGCTAATTTGATGATGGAAAGCATATAAGGTCATTCACAAAGAAAAAAACCATGAGTTTTTTTTTCATTTGAAAATATAAAAATAAAATCAGACTTTATCTCACAGGATTTCTTATTTTCATAATTAGTTTCTTAAAGTAGAAATTTAATCTAAGAATTAAGAAACTTTTCTTTCGCTAAATTCTGATTTTGTCATAATTTATTTTGTTAATTTTATTTTTATTTTACAAGAAAAACCCCAAAAATCTCTTTTGTAAATAAGAGACTTTCGTTTATCAACCTCTGCTTCATTTTTTTTTTTGGTAAAAACCTCTGCTTCATTGTACGACAGCTCATTAAACTTCAGTACTCGTTCTATACAAGAGAGTGAAATTAGAAATGAGCTGCTTTAGAGTTGTGATTTATTCTACCGGTACAGTTGGCAATTACCGAAAAACAAAAACAGTTGGTAACTAAAATTGCACCTTTAATAAATAATCAAATGGTTTAGATGTTATTCATTTATTCAATTTTTTGATTCACTTACTTCTATCAAGATAATATCAAATACCATATATAGATAAAAGCAACCCCACCTTATTCAAACCGGAGAAGATAAAGAGTACAATTTCCAATTAAATCCGTGCCAGAATATCTAATCGATATAGTCATGTCGGCTAAGGATGAGCAAAAGCAAACCCGACCGTAAGATTGGACCGGTTTGGACCGTAAATTTACGGTTCGAAAATTTTACATTTACGGTGTGAAAATTTTACATTTACGGTCCAAAAATTTTACATTTTCGGTCGTAAAAAAAAAATTTAAAACATTTTTGGATGTAATTTTTACAGTCCGGTCTATCATTTTTACGGTCCAGTCTGAACCGTAATTTTTATAATCCAGACCATAATCAAATAATTTAAATGTCGAAAATTATAAAGTCTGGACCGTATCGGTCTGGTCCAGTCCACAGTCTATACATTAAAATTTTTACGGTCCGGTACGTGTTCGGTCTGGTCCGATCCGGACCGGATGCCCGTCCTTATGGGTTAGAGCATCTGTATTCTGAATCCATTTTGGGTTTGTCATATTCTCTTTCATTGTAGCTTTATTGATAAATTTAAGTAGTTTTAATCCCTATTAACAAACTCAAAAAGAAAAAAAAGTAAATTTAAATAAAAACATCACCCAAAACATTGTTATAATGTCATATTTGTGTCAAAAGTAAATTAATAAGGGGTACGTGAAAAAGAGCCGGTGAGAACTTAAAGGGTTACATTATACTTTTTTTTTTATGGATTTTTGTAATGTCTATCATGGACATATTATACAAATCTCATATTTAGTAATAATTTTTTTTAGTCATTAATTTATTTATTTTTTTTTATGGGTTCACCCCTTCTACTTTAAAAAATATGTTTAAAAAAGTTTCCAAGTTTAAACCCTTAATATGTGTCTATGGATAAACATTATACCAACCGTTTTTTTATTTCAAATTTTGTTACGATTTTTTATTCTTACAAACCATCCAATGTGAATGGTCTTAGATCGATCTGGATTTGACTAGTCCGAGTCCTTCCCAAGTTTTCATTGCTTAAAATATACTCCCTCTAAGTTTAATTACTTGTACTTTTAGACAATTTATTACATACATGCAAATTTTTGTCTTGGATTTAATAAAACTGACTTTCTTTTTGTTTCCATTCATTGATTGTAAAGAGTAGTGAGTTATTACATGTAAACTAGTTATATGTGCACGGGTCTATGACATCTTTAATTTTAGATTTTTTTATATAATTAAATTAGTTGATATTTTTATATATTAGTGTACTTTGTAAAATTCATATAATCGCGTTTATCGTAATTTACGATAAGTTTGTAAATAGTCAAATAATATATATATATATGAGGTATTATATTATACTTTACTATTTACTATGTTTATTAATGTTAAATGAATTGAAACAAAATCACTTTTTGATCTTTATAACAAAAAGTTGTATAATTCTATCTCATATCAAAGTGTTATATAGAAGTTGCTTAAACATCAAGTATTTAGATGTTCTTTCAAATATTATTTAAAGAATCAATGTACTTTTAATCTTTTATCATGCTTTTAGAATATTTTATTCAATTTTTAATTCTTATTTATATTTATGATTAGTTTGGTTGATCTTTTAGATATATTGATATACTTGTATAAAATATGTATAGTCAATATATTATCACATCACAAAAAATGTATATTTTATCTCATATTTAATTACTAAGTTAGTATTTTATATATTTAGGTATCATTTCAAGTATTATTCAAAAGTTATTTTAAAGAATTAATATATGTATTGTTATTATATTTAATTTTTATACATTCTCAACTGACATATATGAAATATATATATACAAAATTTTGTGAAATAGTTGATTATGAAGGAGTTGTTGACATTATTTTAAGACATTGTGAAAAAAACAACAAATATGTGCAATTTATGATATCTGACATGTAAAAAAAAATTATGTATATATACAATAAAATTATAACACCTTATTATAAGTTGAAATTGCTTATTTATTTATGTTTATATTTGTATGTTCTTATTCATGAATTCTAATATCAATTTTGAGCACTTATTAATTAAACACTAAATTTACATTAGCACAATCCTAAAAACTAAATTATGAACAAAATCCTAAAAATTAAATTATAAAAAATTATATATTTTAAATTATTCTAATTTGTTCATTTATTTATCTTTAGATCATTTTATAAAATATATTATATCTGAATATAACAAATAACAGTTTATTGAATTTACATTTGTTTAATCTCTTCATTTTTAATTTATGGGATTTTAAAATTTGCTTGATATGTCAACTTTTTAACAATAAAGGAAATTGTGTACAAGAAAAGACATTTAGTAGATATCATTTATTGGAGAATATGTCAACTTTTCTTGTTAGATAGATTATTATAGATATAGATATAGATAATGATGTTAGGAAGATTCAAAATACTACATCTGTTTCACAATATTCAGTCTTTTTAGCTATGATTCTTGATTTATACTATTTGTTTTTTTATATGTAATTGATACTCAAATTTTTCTAAAAATACTTAGATATAGTTTCAAAACAATTATTCTGTAACTCCAATTGTTCACATTTTTCAGTAATTACTCATTGAAAAACTCATTTTTGTTCTATCTCTAACTTGTCTTAAAAAATGTGAAATGAGAAAAAAACCTAAATTTTGTGAAACAGATGGATTATGTGTTTGTATAGGATTTAAGCTTCTAATATGTAAATATTGGTTGCTGTAAATATTCAAATTATATGTTTGAACATCTCACTGAATTAAAAGATAGATTACCTTTCAAAAAAACATTAATAGATAGATTAGATAGTTGAAATATATGTTTGATTCGGTTTCATGTATAATTTGTAACTTATATTAACAACATTACAATATAGATAAATATAATTAATGATAGAGGGCTCACTAATGAGAGGTAAAAAGGTTATTTGACTCTTATTTTTATTGATGACTTTCTTTATTAAAATTAAAACATAAACACATTTATTGTGGCTATATATCAACTTTTTATGTTAGTATAGATCTTAACGAGAGTATATTATTGGCCAATAATTAGAGAGAACAATAAATATGTGATAATTGTATGCTTTCCATGTTGACTGAATATTCAAAGGACGTTCAATGGAGATTCATCAATAATCATGCTACATGTTCAAAATGCTTTTGCTTTATGATTGATCAAATGGGCAGCAAAGCCGATTAATCAATCTCCACCCACGAAGGATTGTACAAAATATTTGGAAGCTTTGTATAATTGCATGCAACTTTATGTTGCTTCTTTTTTGGTTTGATTGATTCATATATACTATATGTTTAAATAATATATTAATTGCATGATTATTGACGCACGTACGTACGTAAAGTATTGAATAGGCTATGTATAGCTTTAGCTCCATATTAATATTATATATATATATATATATATATATATATATATTCATCAAAAATAATAATATATTAATTAGTCAATTATATTACAAAATGTGTAGAATCAAGTGAGCTAAAATGAACCGGGAATAATATAAATTTGAATTAATTAATCATAAGTTTTGAGATTCACCTTCTAATATACCATCTCCGTTCATTTACAATTGTAGTTATCTTATTCATAAATAATTGTCCTTTTACATATTTTGGCCAAAATATTCCAATTTTATCTATATTTAATCGAGATATACACTAAATTAAGAATATTTTCACTTTCAATGCAAGAAATTAAGTATTGAATTGAGGGATTTCTAGCTAATATATTGAAAAAATCCTTAATATGTACGTGTGTCCAACCCTTCATCAAAAGATGTGTTGTGTTTGTCTATGGAGGTCATAGGTGTGGCTAGCCGAGAAGCTGTCATCGATATTGACAAGCAGGGGGAATTTGTGAAAGGGGAGCTCTCTCTAATCTTAAGGATGCATTTAGCATATGAAAGGCACTTTGCAGACAAATTCCTAATTTAAGCGGTCATTTATCAACAATACGAGAGTAGTCACAAGAATGAAGTCATTTTGCTGCAAGAGAAAACCGAATGATGACAGAGCAAAGTTTGGGTATTATGATCAAGACCTCCAAAGAAAATATGAGATTTTTCAGAACCGACATAACACCAAATTTGTTGGAATATAATTGTCTCACATCTAAAATTGGGACATAATTTGTCTAGTATATAAGCTTAATGGGCTACTCTTCCTATTGCCAATTGGTTTTAGGATGAAACCTCATTGGGCTTATGTACTGGGCCTATCTGCACCTATGCGCCCGTGTCCGCACGTCCCCAGTCATTGGGCCCACGGACTTTGACAAAATTTGTGACTAACATAGTCGAGCTAAGATCATCACCCTTACAAAAAAATAATAAGGTCATCGACAAAGCTTTCTTGTTGACTTCATAGTATGACTGGTATTTAAAGGATGAGTTATTTACCAGCTTGGCTAACATCCTAGTAAAAAATTCCATGAATAAAACAAGTAGATATGGGGAGAGGGGTCACCCTGGCGAAGATCTTGTTTTCCCTTAAAGAAATCATATATTAAGCTCGCCATTGAAAACAACATAATATATATGAAGGAGTTGAAACACAATGCATAATCTAGCTGATCATAACCGGAGGGAATTTTAAGAAATGGAGGACAAATTCCAAGAAACCCCACTCGACTAAATCAATAGCTTTCTTCAAATCAATTTTCATTACACATCTCTTTGAGATATTTGGTGGCCATAGTGCTTGAGATGTCTTAGCTTAGAAGAGCAAGACGTTATGTCTGATTGAGCGAAAAGGAACAAATGCCACTTGGGAGATATCAATAATATCAAACAACACACATTTAATATGGCATTAACAAGGAGTTGGACTAAAGTCCTTGAAAGAAGTTGGCATGTTCAGCTTACGAGCAAAAAAGAGAGTAGTGTGATTGATCTGCTTGAGGATCGGATTTTGTTCTTGATGAAGAATTCTTTGACAACTGTAGTGATAACCTAAAGCCATTAATTGTGACCGATGGTCTTATTAGAGCAAATCACAAACAACGCATCCTTCATATCAGAATTAGGTGTTACGCATGAAGACATAGACTTGACCGATGTTAAGATGAGGACCATGAGCAACAAGGTTTGGATCAGTGTTAAAGCGTTTTACAGAAGCATGCGGGGAAAGAAGCAGAAATGGATCACCAAAAAGGATACGGTATATGCGGGGTTGAAAAAGGGGAAACAGTTGGGATGTTGGTGGCGCTCATTAATGTGACATGGTTTTTTAGAGGAATATTGGGTTGCGAGAGGCGATTTTTTGTTGTGAGAGACGAGTATTATTAGTTGATTAATGTCCAAGTACCTTGCAATAAGTGTAGTGGGAGGGTAGCCAATCATAAGTGAGTTGTTGGTGCGAATCACCAGAGACCTTGACAAGAATACGGGTGAAGAAGATGCGGTCCTCGAAGGTAATTACCATATCCATTTGAATTAATAAGGCTCCAGACCCTGGAGCCTAGTCGCGCCTAGCTATAAAAATGCTCAAAAACGTGTAATTCATGATCAAAATGTTATAAAGCCAGTTTATAATGAAATAAAACTAAGTTAAAGCACCATAATGTTATAATATCAAGTCTAAACTAGTAAACAAGTAGGAAAATCAAGTCTAAATCATTACAAAAAACAATTTTAAAGCATAAAAAGTAGTGAAGTGGGTCAATCAAGGTCTAAATCATCCTCTTCCTCTTCATCTTGGTTGAGACAAAACATCCTCATCATCTCCATTAGCAGAATTATAGTCTTCATCATCTTCCTCTTCTGGTTGTGACATCAATGCTTGTGTTCCCAAGCTAGTGCCTTGTCTTCCACTCCTACTCCTTCTTGATATGAGGTTAAGTCTTTCTTCATTAGCACCTGTAGCCGTACCAACTTGCCCCCATGTAAGACTCCCGTCTTCTCCAAACACCAAATCATTTTCAGCATCATCTTGGTGTTTTCCTGTCAGCCATTCATTGGATTCATCAATATCATCCAAGCTGATTGGGTCAATTCTGTCACGCATCTCATATCTCTTAAGCAATGTTTGGTTGTATTTCACATACACCAAATCATTCAAACGTTGTTGATCAAGCCTGTTTCTCTTTTTGGAATGAATCTGCAATGATATAATATATCAATATATTAGATTGGCTTATTGACATCATCATATAATAAAATGATATGAAAGAAATATATTTACAGACGTACATGCTCAAAAGTGCTCCAATTTCTTTCACATCCAGATGCACTACATGTAAGGCCAAGAACTTTGATCATGAATTGTTGCAAGGAAGGTGTTGATGAACCATAGCAACTCCACCAATCAGCTAACATTAATTAATAGAAACAAAGTGCATTAATACTCATAATTCCAAGAATTATAATCATAAATAATCTAAATTTGCACAAAGAAAAGAAGTTTGTATCTGGCGCTTTAGTCTTCCTATGTCTAATTGCCAATTGATTTCCAAACAACCCTTCTACTCGTTTGTAAACAGAGAGCTCATCCATAATCTTGTCTTGTGTGCTTTTGTCCCTAATCAATTTGTCAATAACCTTATACAAGCCATCTACCACTTATTCACACTGTGCAACATCAGGTTTATCATAGTAGAATTCGGGATTGAGGAAATATCCAGCTACATGTAGAGGATGGTGAAGTTGACATTCCCATCACTTATCAATTATCTCAAAAATGTGCATGTACTTGCTCTCATTTCCATTGAATGTTGCAGCTATGGCTTCTTTTGCTCGATCGATGGCCTCATAAATATAACCCATGGTGGATTTCTTCTCCGAATCAACCAATCTTAACAATTTTACCAATGGAGCACTCACTTTAAGAGTGTAAAGCACAGTATTCCAAAAACTAACCATCACTATAGTGTTGGCAGCCTTTTTCCATCCAGCTTCTTTGGCATATTTTATTTTTATCCAATCCGTAGACTGAAATGGCTTCCTCAAATTATCTTGTTGTTGGTGTATTGACGACAACGTGATGAATGACGTCGCCAACCTTGTTTTCCCTGGCCTTAATAAGTTTTTCTGCTGGGTGAACCGTCTCATCATATTCAGCAAGCTTGTCCTTTGATACATGTAGCTGCACATTTGAATTGCTCTCTTACAGTGTCCGATCAGTTGTAGCTACACGACCAATATCCTCAAGCATCAGATCAATGCAATGAGCTGCACACGGTGTCCAATACAAATAGGGATATGTTCCTTGTAGAAGTTTACCTACAAGACACAAATGTTAAGTTTCATATGTTAGCTCTCAAAAGTCTACAGTAAAGTAAGTAATTAACAAAAATATTAAATTAATAAAGAATAAGAGCTTTTACCTGCACTCACGAAGTTTGCCCCGTTATATGATATGACTTGAACAACATTTCTTTCACCAACTTTATCAATAACTTTACACAACAACTCGTAAAGCTTGAATCCGGTCTTCGAGTAGTTGGATGCATCAACCGACTCGAGGAACATACTTCCTCTTGAACAATTAACTAAGAAGTTAACAAGTGACCTTTGGCATCGATCACTCCACCCATCTGACATGATAGAACATCCCGTCTTAACCCATTCCTCTCTATGAACTTTCAACTGGTCATCGGTCCTTTGAACTTATCTTTTCAATAAAGGAACCCTTACTTCATAAGGAGTTGGCGGCTTCGCTCCAATTCCCGCCCTTGCAATCGAATCACAAGCCTTTTTTAAGTCATCATAAGCCAATACCGCAAAGGGAATTCCTGTTTTATAGACAAATCGAGCAATATCTTCACACATCTTTTCTCTTGCCTCCTTTTTGTAGGCTTCATTCAGTGTAGATTGTCTCCCTGTAGGCAACGTTGGTGCTGATCTCGGCTTTATAAATACATCTATAGGCCCAACTTGCCTTTTTCTAGTTTCACTTGCAAGCGTAGATATTGGCCTTTACCCATTGATCAGACACGGGAGGCTGATCTTCAGTATCATCATCATCAAGGTTAATTGATCTTTCATCATACTCAGACAACAAATTCAATTACTCACGTTGACTCTTCTTCTTAGCCATGAACTCTCCAATTTCTTCTCTAACATGATCTGGACACCTATGGCAAACTATGGTGTTTCGAAACCCACCAACAATATGTTGTTTCAGCCGATAAATGCCTCATGTGCAAAGCTTTTTTGCAGAAAGTACATGTCACATTGTTCTTGTTTTTCTCATCAGCAAGAAACCCGTATTTCCAACCCGGATCAGTTCGATTACTTGGTTGTTTATCTCCCTCAGCAACCATAATATACACTAAAATAATTTAACATTTGAAACAATAAGAACATAACCCACATATTGCATAAAAGTATTGATCTAATACATAAAAGTCTGACATGAATTATTCATTAATAATAAACCTACAAGTTTACTGATAACTGATCTAAACAACACAACATAATTTCATTACTGATCTAAACAACACAGCATAATTTCGTTACTGAGCTAAACAATACAACAAAATCTCATCCAAAAAAAACAACAACAACACAACATAACATATTATTAAACAAGACATTAAAGTATTAAACATCACAACATCTAGAGGAATTTTCAAAGTGGGAATAAGGTACATTAGAATTATCAAATATCTAGCACAATTAACAAATAGTGAAAAAAAAAACACAATAGAAAGCCAGAAACACACCAGCAGAAACAAAAAAGCAAACAGAGAAACATTTACCTGGAGGAAGAAACGCACCAGCAGCAAGCCGAACCAGAAAGATGAATACAACAGCTAGCCGAACTTGAAGAGGAAGAATCAGGGAAGAACTTGAAGAGGAGGAACGAAGAACTTGAAGAGAGGAGGAAGTAGGAACCAAGGAAGAGGAAGCGTCTTTGCTTGGGAAATCAGAACATTTTTTCTTGGAAGTGAATAAATTTAAAAAGATATAGGGTAAAAGATACTTTAAAAAATAAAAGGAAATCAAATCTTCTATAAAGAATTTTAAAAAATTTAAAAAAGATAACAAAAAGATACTGCTGACATTCTGGTATTCTGCAGAACCCGGAGGCGCGCGCCTCCGGCGCCTAGGGTGGCGCCCAACCATTTGAGGCACGCCTTAGGTGAGGCGGGCGCCAGTCCTTCCCAGACGCGCCTAGGCGCGCCTTGGCTGCGCAGCCAAGGCGCGCCTTGGCTGCGCCTTTTCAATCACTGTTATGAACCATTGATCAAACCTTGCTAAGCATGTGGTCCAATAAAAAATGAGCATCGTGATTATAGAAAGTGAGCCAAATCGAAATGTTCTCGTGATAGGATAGTCCAACCTCAATCCAACACTCCAAAGCTTTAGAATCAATTGGTGCATTCCAAGGAGCATCTAAGGACCCGCACTGAGAATAGAGAGGAGGTCAGATTTGGAGGCAAATATGAACAGAAAGAGCCTAGAATCATTAAGGAAGAGCTCCAGGCAAATTTGTGGCTCTAAAAGCAATCTTGCCCCCCAAAGACACACCCACAAGGCTGAGTATCCACAAATCGCTTTGTTATGCAACATCGCTTTCATATACATCAATAATACCATGATTGATGCCTTCTACATACTCAAGAAGGAGGTTGGAGTTTTTTTTTTTGGGTGACCACCTGTAGCCTGTAGGTAGGAAGAAGAGGGCGCGAGGGGATCCCCGCCGAATACATTATTTTTGTGATTTTCTTAACCTTAAATCCTAAATTTAATATTATTTGTACCCTTTAGACGTTAAGCCATAAATCTTAAATCCTTTATACCCTAAATCTTAATAATATATAAATTAAAACAAAATTAAAAAAATTATGCATAGTGAAACGGGGACAGGGGTCCACGACGGGGAGCGGGCCCCAGCGGGGACGGGGGAAGTTTTTGATCCCTGTTCGGGGACTGGGGCCAAAAACGGGGATGGGGAGAGTACTCCCCGCCCCGAACCCGCCCATCCCTATTGGGGGAGGTTCAGGTGAGAACCTAATATTAGGTGAGAAATGAGAAAGCACCAAAAGCTTTCCTGCCGGCGCGCACTCAGTGAACACGAGGTGTTCATTGTTTTGTTTGTAGATGTTCATTATAGTATAGTGAACATGTGGAATGAAAGTGGTGAACATCTGAATATTCATGGGCAAAAGTGATGAACAACGGATGTTCACTGTTTTGTTCGTAGATGTTCATCACATTATAGTGAACATTTGGAATGAAAGTGGTGAACATTTATAGACAAAGTGATGAAGTTCGAAAATATGTTCACAACCCCTCAGTGAACATGAATGTTCATTGTTTTGTTCGTAGATGTTCATCACAGTATAGTGAACATCTGGAATGAAAGTGGTGAACATTTATGGACAAAGTGGTGAACATCGAAAATTTGTTCACAGCGAATGAAAACGTATTTTTCCAAAAAAAAAGCGCGTATAATACGAGAAAAAAATCGGATAAAATTGGGGGGAAATACGGATAAAATTCAGCTGGAATAGTGAAATTCTTGTATGAAAGTGGTAAGCATGTATGGGCAAAAGTGATGAACATCAAAAATATGTTCACAGCAAGTGAAAAAAGATTTTTTTTCAAACAAATGCAAAAAAATCGGAAAAAATACAGGAAAAATTCGACACGGCCGAATTATTCGCCTTTTAATGAAAGTCTAATCTTGGTTGTTCTTTCCCTCAAATCTGACGGCCCACTATCGTTCTCATTTTTTTCCTAAGTAATGGTTCTCATTTGATCCATTACCCCATTAACTAGTTGATTCTACTAATTATTTGATAATTTAGTTTGGTTAATTAGTTGATTTTAAGTATTGAAAAATATAGTTGGTACAAGTTAATTAAAAATAATTCCTAAACGATAAACTTCTTTTTTTTTCATTATTTACATGATTTATAACACCAATCAAAAATATTTTTAACTTCTTTAATAGTACCAAGAGTTAAACATTCATGTTTTTATATTCTGTTATATAATATAATTACAAATTTTGAATGAATTTTATGTTTACTTTTTACTGATAATAGATTGAACCTATTTCAAATATTATACCAATGAATATAAAGTTAGTCATGAAAAATGATATTAACCTTATGCCACGATTGTAACACCCCTGACTTACGTCCGTAGTGCCACACGTTAGTGACCTCAGACTGTGAAGTCCAAAGTCACCCCAGGATTTAATCGGAACAATTATGCTTAAATAGATAAATAAATATTAAATAATAAAAGAGTAAAAAGCGGAAGACTTTTTAAAAGAATTGCTTAACCTTTATTAAATCTTTCCTCGTAAATTGAGGAGATAAGTTTTACAACTCGAAATTACAATACAACGGAAGACTTTGTAAATAACTCTAAATACATGACCAATCTATTTAAGTATTACACTTATTTAAGAAGATTAAATTAGTACTATATAACTTTAATAATAATATTACATTAAATCACAATCTTCAACTGCAAGCCTTCGTCTTCGATTTGTTATTTCAAGGTTGTCTGAGACCAACCATTGATGTGTCGTATAGGACAAATGACACCTGGCAACCATGCAAGGAAAATGAAAGGTTTGTCAGTCAAATGAAAGATTGTGCAAGGGTGAAAAACATAATGGTTCTTGTAGTCGTATATAGTCACTACCCTTGTTTCTCGAATAAAACTCAGTAAACGGTATATGACTACTATACTTCTACTGAAACGAAAGAAAATGCATGCTTCAAGAGAAGACTCCAACGGAAATGAGTCTTATGGGAAATTAATGAATTTGTTTGGGAACATTTATAATTATCACATAAAATTTTTGAAAACGTCTCATTGAATATATTTTGTTCCTCGACCAACCTCACCGTTTAATGCAAATCCATATTGGAAAGGGAATTTACTTTATACAAGAGACCGGGTGTGTTCAACATTGTACTTCTCACCCGATGGTATATTAATTATGTGTAAAATGGCACTTATCTTATTTAATTCCAAAACGTGCATTTACGTTAAAGCTTTTACTCCACATCAATCTCGAAACGAGATATATCATGGGACGAATCCCGAATATTGGCACTAACTAAGTGCATCACCACTTATATTCGAATAAGGGTAGGTCATCCCCAAAAAGTATTAGGGCAATAATCATCCTAATACCAAGTTATAAAGAAACAGCTAAACTTCGCAAGGTAAATAGTGTTCCTATAATACTCGTGTTAACTAAGCATACAAGTCCACATCAAATCCACACCAAAGTTCATCTAGCACCCTACAATAATAATATATATAAATACGAGGGTCGTTGCTAGCAAATATACAACCTAATATATAAGGTTCATTTACACACCAATTTAACATACAAGTTCCCAAATGAAATTATCAATATTATTTATCCCAACTTAATAGCACAATCGATTCATTGTCAATTAAGATGAATTTGGAATAAATTGCAAGAGCGAACTGCCACTTGCCTAGAGATACGAAGAAGTTGAACGGTGTAACGGAGATGGCTGCTTTCGAATAGCAAATTGGCTCTCGGCTTTATTTTTGTTCCAAAAGCGATTCCGAGATGTATCCAAATCACACAAAATAAATAAATTATAATAATATAATTTATTCAATAATGAAATTTAAAGGATACAAGTACGGTTTTTAATTGAATCTATTTAACTCTAAATAAATCAATTTCAAGGTTTTTCAATAAAACGATTATTTATACGATACTAAAAATCATTAGTCGTATATTCTAAATAATCTTAACATAAATAAATTGATCCAATAATTAATTTATAACCCTACTAATTTCTACCTCAAAATATTATCTAGATGAAGTGTTATAATTTAACAATTCATAATACAAGATAATACCCAAAAATTATATTTTTATTTTATTTTAATACAAATAAATTAACTTAGCCTAACATAACTTTTAATTAATCCAGGTTATTGTAATTACTCAAGATTAATCAACATTAAAACAAAAAACAAAACCAAAATCGGCCAAAAACCATTACCGGACGTTCGCGCAAGAACACTCACCGGAAAGAGGGGGAATTCGCGTTCATCGGAGTACCACCGGAGCTGGGGTTAGAGCGCTTTTGAATAGAACTTGGTGGATCTAGGGGTGGCACTAATTGGAAAAACGAAGTAAGAAGGTGGACGAATTCTCTTGTTGAACAGTCGCGTCGTCTTCTCTAGGGTTGGTGAGCTTTGGCTTCAAAATTGGATAAATCTAATTGATGGGTGAAGCTTTGTTTATACTTTGATATATCTCTAAAAACCCTACAGATTGTTATAAAATTTGGCCCAAAACGATCACGAATCGGATCCGATTTTACCATAAAAACTTGATGGCTCGTTCGAATATTTTTCTTGCCTTTCAGATAAAATTCTATCTTGTTTGGGGATAATACTTCCTGATTTTAAGGTGTATATGTTAGTCTTGATCTTATCCTAAAAGTCCATGCTTTAATTTCAAAAAACGAGTTAAAAACACACCTAAAATCTCCAAGGAAGGAAACCTTCGATAAGTGAAGCTAGAGGTTGAAGAAGATGGTCATTTTTGCCTTATTTATACACGGCCCCTCAGAATTTTGCATTATTTACGCAATTTTACCCAACTTTTTATGTTTTGGCAAAAATGCCCTTATTTTATTTTTCAAAATTTTCAAAAATTACCCAAACTTATTTATTACTTATACTAAGTTTATTTATACATTTTAACCCAAATTTAAGTTATAGAAAAAATTAAATTAGGCTAGTTTTAAGCTTAAATCATATTTTCTTATAAACTTAACCATATTTTAATTATCATTCTATTATTTTTATGTTAATACTTTAAGCTTAACAAGATAATTTTATTTAAACTTATATTAACATAATTTAAATATTTCATGACCTAAAAAGGTAATCTGCTTAGGTTAAGAATTATTTTATCCTTTCATGGATAAACATTATAATTCTTATAACCTTTATTATATATCTAAAAATTTCCAAAACCACATTCATAGTTATACTTAATTGTCTATTTTTACTTATACTCTTATAACTCGAGCTGTAAAAAAAAGTCCGAACCCGTTTTACCGACCTGACCGACCCGCTTTTGGACCCGACCCGACCAAAATTTTTGGTAACCCGAAATTATCGAACCCGAATTTACCGAGACTAAACCTGACCAACCCGAACCCGACCCGGTTAACGAATAAATGTGGAGTATTAATAAAATAAAAAACATAAAATATATATGATAAATGACATATAAATAATGGTAATATGCTCAATGATCCAAAAAAATGAACATTGTTGTACATATATAATTTTTAATGATGTAGAAATTTATATAATATAAATTAAAATTAAAAATAAAATATGATTTTGGTCTACTAATATCACTTACATTAAAATAATTAATAATATTATTATTTTAATTCATTTCAACTTATTTTGACATATTTATATTAGTTTTTAACTATTTAATAATATTTAAATAGTGAACAAAATATTTAAAAAAACGACGCTCTTGACCCATTGGTCAACCCGAACCGCTCGCTGACCTGTAATGATTCAACCCGGCTTGACCTGTTATCCGAAATGATCTGACCCGTTCTCAACCCGTACCCGAAATAATCGAACTGAACCCGACTTGACCGACCTGATTGACATGTCTAATTATAACCCATTTGTAAATTTGTACAAAAATTATCTTAACCTAACTTTTGAACTTAAGTTCATGAAAATTTAATTTATTCCTCTAAAAGAAATAAAATAAATTTCACAAATTTTATATTATCAAATTAAAATTACCATACTACCCATTTATTTTAAGTGGGATATTACAATGATTCACATCAAGCCAAAATCACTACTATATATAGAATACGAAAAATGATCAATAATAAATTATAATTTAAATGTTGTTTTAATGATACGGTATTATCATATATCAAATTATGTTCAAACATTTTCTATACTATATTAGATATCACAAAGTGTCGTTTAGACAATATCAAGGACAAATCTTTATTCGTGGTTCATAGTTGTCCTTGTTCCGCAAAAAAAAATTAAATATGAATATATGGTGAAAATAAATATATTGTATTTTTTTTACTGGTTATACTATATAAAATTTTATTTTTATATGGCCTTTGAAAATTAAAAATTTATTTAGATAATAGTGAATAATTACCATGTTTTACCAAGATAAAAATGAACAATTTTTAATTATCTTTCATATTATGTATCATTTTATATTTATATTGCCTTTGAAAAATAAAAAATGATCTTTATTCATTTTCAATTTTTTTATATATATTCAAGAAAAATTATCTTTAACGCTTTACCACATAAAAATTACCAAGTAAATATATTATATTTAATACTCTGCAGTAATCTAAAACAAACTCACTAAAATAAAAATGAAATTTTTTCAATATTGTTTAACTATTTTTATTGTTTATCAACCAACAACAAATAAGAATATCTTTCTTTGAATGAAGTATCACTAATTAAGATAATATTATATACATAAATAATTATAATAAAGAAACATCAATGATATATTATAGCCCCTATAAGTGGCTATTAGTAAGAAATAATATAAAATTCACATAGTGATAACCACAATAACTATAAAATTGACCATTTATTATAATAATATTTATATGATAAAAATCGTTTAATTGATTATATGTATACATTACTAAAAAGAAATAAAATTATATAATACAGATTCTATATGGAAAGTTTATTTTTTGTTACGATAAAAGTTTTATTATATATATTATTTTAGCCCGTGACTTTTTTTAAAAAGTTTATCATACTTTTTTTAATAATTAAAATAAATTTAATAAAAAAATATTTAATAAAATTATATTACACTAATTAGGTATGAAGATTGAAGAATTATTACATATATGCATGTGTATAGAGAGTTTGATCTTGATTCAACATCTGATCGAGAGTCTATAAATATATATATTAAACCTTTTATTTTTTTAAGTCACCAGAATACTTATGAGCCTATATGAGATGTCATTTTGTAATTAATTCCAGTTTTTAACTTATTTAACTTTTACAAATTTACAAAATTTTCAAATTCACCACCAACAGATATTCAATAAGAAACCTAGAAAATTTAATTTAAAATTACGTATAAAATTTTGTTAAACCTAATAAAATTACAATGCATAAATCTCGAATACAAGCAGTTATCAAGCTTTTTATAAACATGAATTTTTTGAAAAAATATTATCCATAAGTTACGGTCTCCTCATTTTTACTTTCGGTAGTAATTTACTTTAGTTTACTACTAGAATATGTCTTCCGTACGGGTTGAGATAAATATAAACTATATATTTAACGATAAACCAATTAATAATATATGATGTTATTGACTAATAGAATTACAATATTATAACAATTAAATTGTTTTATGATTTTAAAAAATAAAGAAGGATTTAGGATGCTTAAATAGTCATGAAACAATATAACGTATATTTTATTTATATATTTTGTATATATATATATAAATATTAAGCCAAAAATACCAAGTGACAATTTAATTAATGGATTAATAAATCTAAAGAACATAGGAAGTAATATACACACCAACATTAAAATGAACTATGTTTGTTAATATATTCACGAACGTTATATTTGGCAATATATTTGGTGTAATAATTTAGTATATGGATGGTATGTTATATTTGGTAAATAAGGAAATTGATACAGGTAGAAGATAATGTAGATTGTCAAAAATAAGAAGGAGAAAATAGTAAAATGATATTTAAATTTGTCTATGTAGAATCCTAAAGGCGCCCGATTGACACATAAAAAAATAAAAAAAGGCTTTTTTATAAGGTAAGAATTCGATTTACCCCACATAATAATGTGGGGTAAATTGATAGGCCAATAAATCGGTATCCGGGACAAATCGGCATAAGAGAACAAACAAAAAAAAGAAGCAAGAAAATACATCTAAACAATTAAGGAGCCTAAACAACCTAGGGAGAGAAAATAGTAAAGCACTATGAAAGTATCACTGAAAAACGGGTCAGACAGATCAGTGCAGAATGAACCACCATGACGTTGTCCTCACCTAAATGAGGGATCTTCAGGAGTCTCGACCACCTTGATGTTGCCCCCCACAAATAGAGGGATCTTCAAGTGCCTCGCACACGATCACAACACGTCCGGAACAACTCCGTCTCCACGCTAGATCGACTCAACAATTGCAAAAAAGTATCGACATTCAAGCTTGAATCAACGAATCAACAAAAAGATTTCTTCGAATTATAATTATTCAAGACTAAAGAAGTTATTTGTTCGTAATAATAACTACGCTCCTTCAATAGAAGAATAAAGATTCATGTAGTAGTTGTTCGGTGTAAAATTTTAATAATTTAACCAAAGTCACATAAGCAAAATCTTAAATTTCACTAGTTGTTACCCAATTTCCATTGTTCTCATTAAAAAAATTCCCAGCGATATGATTTAGATAGTGGAGTTATCTAGACAATTTACTGTTGGCCATTATGACTCCTTTTTGACATTTTGTTTTTATTTTTCTACTTGCTTTTGTCTGGAGCTTGTAAAACAAGTTTTGCATTTTTTTACCCGATTACTTTTCGACGCATAGGCATTTTTGCCGTTTAGCGCATAGGCTCCATATGTAACGTGTGGAGCCTATCCACGCGTCACGTGTGGTTGTAACTCACACGTAACGTGTGGAACCATACCACACATTACATGTGGGTATACACCACCCGTAACGTGTGGTGTTTTAGTATATTAAATTGTTTAGTTATAGTATACTTTAGGG
Organism: Rheum nobile; assembly: GCA_027886185.1. Lineage (NCBI taxonomy): Eukaryota > Viridiplantae > Streptophyta > Magnoliopsida > Caryophyllales > Polygonaceae > Rheum > Rheum nobile. The sequence continues at coordinate 3,264,359 of WOAB01000127.1, forward strand.
TAGTTGTGTATGTCATATTATTGTATATTTTTAGTATTTATATTGTGGTTCAATGTTCAATGTTGAATTATTGATTATTTTATATATATTATAATGTTGTGTATGAATGTTGTATCATATTATTGTTTATTTTTAGGGTTTATTTGTTTATCTAAAATTAATAAAAAAAACACCCCAAAATAATCAACATAGAAGACATAATAGAATTGTTCATTACGTTGGATGACTACAACCACATTTATCTCAAAATAAAGTAAATAATACATGTTCTTCACCTTCTTCATAAACTTAGAAATCCTAACACAAAATAAATGACATCGTCTAGTTGCGTTTGAAGAAATTAGGATAGTCTCTGGTAAAAGTTCGCTTCCTATCATATCTCTTCTTTGATAAAATTGCTTGCTCCCTACAAAGGTTGATAGTACGTAAACAACATTACACAAAAGATACGACATCAAGGCAGTATACGATATACATCATTATATAGTTTGAGGTTATACCTACGCATCTTATCCACATCTTGTAAAAGTTTTTTATTTTTCTTAACAAGATCTCGATTCTCCTTAACAAGATCTTGTTTTTCCCTCCATTGTTGTCGAATAATCGCGTGTGCCCTGTCCTCGTATATAGGATCAATCCACTTCCTGTAAAAACACCCCAGTCTTGGGCATCCCCAATACCTTCTTCCGTAGTTCCACTGCAAATCCCAAGTACGGACAATGACTTTCAAATTACACGCGCATAGTGGGTTTGTTGATGATTCGGATGAAGATGCCATTATTTGTTGTAGTGCTTGGTTTCCTACAAATATCATGAATCCATTAATATAAAAAATTGGGGATAATAAATCAAAAGAAACTGGAAGAAGAATCTTACCCACAATTGAATCTTCAAGCGTCGCTTGTGTTGGACTTGTTGTAGAGAACAAACAACCCTAATGCCTCTTATATAGTGAAAAACAATGTGTTTGACAGCTAATATACAACTGTATATAACTGTAGTATATAATGACCTCAACCACTAGCATTAATGAACTCAACCACTAGCATTAATAACTTCTCAACAATCATTTACCACCCTAAACCCTAAATAAAAGTTCATCTCCTCAATCTCACAAACAAGGTAACTAAAATACCCGATTCACCCTTATTAATTAAAGATAAATAGTTAACCCTAACCTTAACCCTAATCCTAAACCCTAAACCATAATCCCTAAACCTAAACCACATTACCCTAAACCCTACCCCAATACTATATCCCTAAACCCTAAACCCTAAACTCTAACCCTACCCCAAGCCCTACCCTAAACCCTAACAAAAAGCCTCATACGCCTAAACCTTGAACCACACGTAACGTGTGGAATCAGATCACACGTTACGTGTCATGCTATCCCACACGTAACGTGTGGATGGGGCTCACACGTAACGTGTGGTTCAGTCTGTGACAAAACGCATTGAATTAACCGTCTTGTCCCCACCTAACTGTAATAATGACCCATCTTCTTCCCCGCCTAACGATCCATTTGGAGCCTAAACCCTCATTTGAAACACTCACAAATTCTTGTTTTGCACTCTAAATTTTTGTAAAAAAAATGGACAATCCGAACAACAACGAGTATTGGAGCAACAGTGGGGAAGATATTCCACTTTCGAACGAGGTAATTTCTATTATGTAACCCTAAAGTTCTCTTTTTTTGTTGTTTTGAACTTGTTTAAAGTTTTTAGCTTGATGGTTAGGGTTTTGAAAGGTATGATATTTGTTATTTAGGGTTTAACCAAGCTAGACATGATATTTGTTGTTTAATATTAAAGATCTCATTTTATTGTTTAGGGGATTAGAAACAAAGATTGAGCATTGTTTAGGGTTTATGGCTGCGAAATGGCTGTTACATTGAAGAACAGTTCCACACGTTATGTGGCAAGATAGTGTACACGTAACGTGTGGAACGCTTCCACAAGTAACATGTGGGAGAGTTCCACACGTAACGTGTGAAACTCTCCCACACGTTACGTGTGGAGTCACCACCAGAAACCGGTTGTAGGTTCATTCTGTAAAATGGCACGGTTTGTCACTAACCGTGCAATTTTACAAAATCTGCTCTCTGAAAGAAAATTTTGAATTTAGGTTTATAATTTGTACACTACTTGATGAGATGATTTCATGTGTATGTAGACGAACTATTATTTATACGAGGGGTTAAACAATATCTCCCTCAATGACTGGAGCACCCCACAGAAGACATTTGCGGTTTGGGAAACGCCTCAAAAGCTGCAGGATTGGAACACGCCTCAACTAGCTATTGAGATACCATCCTTCTCACTTGGGATACCGTTTCCTCCAGAAGCATCTTCATCTCATGCTACCCCACAGTTTTGCTTTCCATCCCTACACACACAGCCTCAGTTTAGTGTACCACCGGAGGAGGATGTTTACGTCTCTGTTGATTACTCAAGGTTCTTTACAACTGATCAAATATGGGAGTCTAGAGAAGAAGCATTTTTGTGGGCGCGAAAGATGGCTAAGTGTAAACACTTCTGCATCAAAAAGTGGAGGAATAAACCTTCCACCCCTTCGACCCTTGGGGGGACTTGGTTACCGTGTGATAGGCATAGACAAAACGTGCCTAAACAAGCTGACCAAGTGAGAGACATCACAAGGTCGAAGAAGTGTGGGTGTCCCTTCATGTTGAGGCTGAAAGAAGGGCCGAAGGGATTGTGGAGGATCATTGTATAACATGGAACTCACAATCATGTCATAGCAGATTATTTGTATGGTAGTGCATTAGCTGGACGACCAAGCGCTGAAGAGAAGGAGATTATTAGGGTGATGACAGTCAATCATTGCAAGCCTCAAAAGATTCATACTACAATCCATTCGTCCCCTGGCAATTTGACCAAGATGAAGCAAGTGTACAACATCATGCATGAGATACGAAAGAAGGGCATGGAAGGAAGAACAGTTGTGCAACAGTTCTTCTATGAGTGCAATGAGAAGGGATACTTCATGGAGCATAGATTCAACAAGGAGACCAACAAGATAACGGATATCTTCTTCGCAAGCCAGGAACAGTTGTCGTTGCTAAAGGCATTTCCGTACATTGCGCTGCTGGACTCTACATATGCAACTAACCGGTTAGTAACATACATATCTATTATACTCTTCATTTGTTCATGTCAAGGTTAGGATGCCATCATATTTTATATATGATTATGTGTGCATTTACAATTTGCCCTTCCTTGAAATTGTTGGCATCACATCTGTTTGGAAAAACTATAATATTGCCGGGGCATTTCTGGAGAAGGAGGACGAAGACAGTTACAAGTGGGCCATAGAGCAACTTGCAAAGATGTTTGTCAAGGTGCAACGAGCACCCACATGTTTGGTCACTGATCGGGAGAAGGCGTTGATGAACGCCTTAGAGAAGCAGTTTCCAGAAGCAAAATTCCTTCTATGTAGGCGGCATTTGCCATGTCCAGGAAGAGCAACATTTTATTGCGGTACGTTAATACAATCACATCTGTTGATACTATCTTGTGTTAAAACATATGTATGATGCATTGACTTTGATGTAGATTGGCCTTGCCGATACATCGCCCTTGCCTACTCTTTACCCGGTGTGGGTGGTATATCATGACCCGTCTGCGGGTGATTACGTAGATCAAAGGATGTGTGATCGGTTGTTGGAGTACGAAGCAGCCAAGGCCGAAAAGAAGACAAGACGAAAGAAGAAGGTTGAAACGGTCGATTTATGTAATGAATGATATGTATGACTTATGATGCAATGAGTTCGACGTTTCTAATCCAAAAAGAAGAGAAATACTTGTTTGGATCCAAGAATAATCTCCAATCTTCAAGAAAACTCAAGCAACACACAACTCGGTCCAGCTCAACCAACTAGCCTAAATGCATGCTATCACATCCCTAAATCCAAACAACTCATAAAAAACATTCAAATAGAAGTGATAACATTCATTATTGTCATAATCCAAACAACTCATAAAAAAACATTCAAACAAAAGTCATAACATTCATTGTTGTCACCTTCCAAAGTTCAATGAAATCCAAAGTTTAATGCTCAAATGACGAAGCAGCCAAGTTCAATGGTTCGAAAGGTAGGGATACATTTGCTCCAATGATTGCCGTAACGCCTCGGCTAGGTCTTCACATTGGTCATCTCCATGTTGGTGATCGTGATATGGATCCAGACGTCCGTAGCAACTATCGACCCACTGTAGTCACAATAAGTGGATACGATTAATATAAAGTTTGTACACGAAATTAAACAAGATATAAATATTCAATTTCTTACATGGTGATGAGGGTTACGGTCCTCTTGAGGGATGATGAATGGATGTGTATGCTGGAGGTACCACTGCATGTAATCACCGCTACACTGGTGGGGTTGAAGGACTGGAGGACCCATGGCTTGTAGGCTAATGGAATGTTCATTGCGGGCATCCCATGCATGTAAGGATCTATCGTATTCCACCGTATAGCTGCTAATCTTCGTGCCCCTCCATGCCTTAATTGGAACAATCGGTTGTCTTGGACACTGTAGTGCACGCCCAAACTGCCTAGCTGCTCGATCTGGCATGTAAGGCTCGATGACCCACAAACAGGATATGACTTCATGGAATCGCGATGAAGCAAACATCCCATTGTTGAAGTCAATCGGGCCGTATGATATCCACTCAACCTAAACATAATTGAATTTCAAACAACTAATCATGCATATAATTTCATATTTTAACATACTAGATAAGGACCGTATATGCACTTACACTCTCAGCACGCATCCCATCCAGCTCCTCCCTATAATTCCTGGTCCGGTTGGGTGGCTGTGACATGTCCCATCGACTGGCGTATGGGATCAGCTGTTGGCGGTCCCAGTAAACACTCTGTGCAGGTCTAAACATGGGAAATTATTGCTATATCCATGCCTACAAAACAATTACATGTAAGTCAATTCCCTTAATAACAAATATTAATCTATAACAAAAATACAGATGTTTTTATTCAAGCCATTTAATACCTGAATCAGAGTGAAACATGTGGACATGACCCGCGCCTCCTTCCTTGTGCACTCGCCCAAGCTGCGGTACACATGGGCAAGAACACCGGTACCCCATGCATAGTTCGTGGCTGATGAGGGATCAGTCACGAACGGAGTGTAATAAATGGGCAACTGATGGTGAGACTTGTCAGGAAAGAGACAAGACCCCACCAAGTACAGCAAGAACCCAACTGCCTGCTTCTTGTCAGCCAAATCCTGGCAATGAGTCCTAAAATCTGCCGTATGCACGTTACCAGTGACGATAGCACCATCCTCCAGCTCAAAAAACTCATGCGCTTTCTCCATCAACGTCTTCTTCAAATCATTGCGGGCCAACTGCTCGTGCCATTTCTTTGGTGGACCCATGTCTTGCCCTTGTATGTTCAACCCAAGGATCATCCACACATCATGGAGAGTTATAGTCATCTCTCCCCATGGCATGTGGAATGAGTTGGTTTCCGGTTGCCAACGCTCGACGAAGGCACCAATCAGCGTCTCATCCACATGCTCGTGCATGATGTCCAGTAGATGACATAGCCCGGACGCAGACGCCATGTTACCCCATGCGTCAGCCGTTGTGCGACGCCATGAGCGTAACTGCTTGCCTCGTTGCTGAAACCTCAAAGGTGGCACCGGCTGTATATGAACTCATTTAAGCAATCCATCGGACTTATTTAAAATAAGATTAATAATTAAAACAAATAAAGTTACATGCAACTTACAATGCGCTGGTACAGGAGGTACGCCACGTGGTTCACAAAACTCTTCAAGAGTTCAAGGCTCTCCGGACCTCCAGGAACGCTCACCTGCAGTTCAAGGTCATATCTCACATTCTTCCTTGACCGGGGCGGTTTTGCCCGCGAAGAAGAGGCTTCTTGAGGCTCCTCGTCCACGTCTGGAGCGTCATCTCTTGGCATCCAGGCATTGCTGGACTGGTCCTGAGTCCCCCATGTATTGGCATGATCCTACATTTATTAAATAGATCAGAAATAATTACATTTTTTAAACTATTTCAGGTTATACTAAATGTACTTACCGTAGGCTGATGATAGGGAGCATTCGGGTACGCTGCCGGGTTCTCCCACGGGTTGTGCTGATCCTCATCCCCCTGATAATAATGCGAAGGACTATGATGATGAGGGCTCAGATGCAGCGGTAGTACCGGCGGACTAAGATTCCGCCCGTAGTAGTTATTCTGATCTATTGTATCAGAATAACCATGCAGCGGGCTCCCTTGGTAGTCCGGGTAGATCTGAGGCTCATAGTCTTCCCTACCTCCATGAAACGAAGGCACCGCCATTAAGCTCTGAACTCCTATCATGCCAGTAACCCCACTACTGCTATTCATGCGCCGGTCTGATATGCGCCGGTCTCATCATCCCGGTAGTTGACATTCCTCCGTTGCCTCCTCTTCGACCTGTTCACCTCTTCGCCAGTCCTAAACGACTGTTCGCGTTGAAGGTTGCGGCGTCTCCTACGTTCGGTTCTTTCCCCAGGCTCCATCTGCGGTTATATTATTTTTATCAAAATAATATAATCAAAATATTATCAAAATAATATAATCAAAATATAATCAAAATAATATAATCAAAATAATATAATTCAAATATTATCAAAATAATATAATTAAAATATTATCAAAATAATATTTTGAGTCGGAGAGTCGCCGACGGCTCGCCGGTGACTCGCCGGCGATCCACACGTTACGTGTGAAATGGAATCACACGTAACGTGTGGAACACATTCACACGTTACGTGTGAATGTGCACATTCCAACTACCGCCGGCGAGACGCCGACGACATTCCGGCGATCCACACGTTACGTGTGAAATGGAATCACACGTAACGTGTGGAACACATTCACACGTTACGTGTGAATGTGCACATTCCAACTACCGCCGGCGAACCTCCGGTCGTCTTCTCTGGTGACATTTCCGAATTCCGACGATTTTTTTCCATCAAATAATACATGAAATTCAACAAAAAATGCACAATTTTTACAAATCTATCAATACTATCACTTCCACTAGCATATTTTCACAAAAAATTCAACATAAATCCTCATGCAAAAAAAAGTCTTCAAAATTATACAAAAAATCAAAAACAATCCCAAAAGCTTCTACAAAACATAGATCTACCATCCTAAACATCTCCACAACATAGATCTACAATCCCTAACCAAACACTTCAAATTTAACAAAACAAAACCAAAAAAAAATTCCACTAACTAACCTTTCAAAGATCTTGAACGTAACGCGCGGAGTCGGTTGATTCATCACGAGCAGATGCAAGAGACGCGTAACGAGTGAGGCTGCGGAGTTCGAATGAATGGAGGATGCGGAGTTCGAATGAATGGGGGATGAAGCAAGATCTGGCTTTTAAAGCCAGATCTCCTCCACACGTAACGTGTGGCGTAAACCCACATGTAACGCGTGAAGGCGCTTCACACGTAACGTGTGGAGGTTCGTCACACGTTACGTGTGGGGATTGAACGGGTCACTTCCCATGCGTAACGTGGGAAGCAACTTCCCACGTTACGCGCGAGCCTATGCGCCAAATGGCAAAAATGTCTATGCGCCGAATAGTAGAGGCCTTTTTTTATTACTTTTTCCTTCATGTACTTTCTAATTCTCAAGTGTAGGAAGTCACCGAAAAGAAGAATCGGGTGGTGGCAACCGACAAACATTTTTCATGGTGGCAACCGAAAATAAGAAAGACTTTAGTATGTGTATAGATTGTGTGAAATGGGAGAAATACAATTTTCATTAATACTTATATTTTAATTATTTTAATTGTGTGAAATGGGAAAAAGAAAACTCAATCACACGCAAAAGATTGCTTTGGAAAAAAATTCCCATAAAGAAAGTGTATTGTAACTTATTATGTTTACATTTCATTTAAACTTCTACGTTAAAATTGTTAATCTGATGATTTACATTAATACTTATATTTAATTCTAAAAAGTTGTTTTACCAAAATCGAGTTCTATGTGTACGCAAGTTCTCATTATTTTGTGGTCATATCATGTATTTATGCACTAATTGAATTGTCCAAGAGTGATTTGCAGACATCACAAATTGGATAAAAAAATATAATAACAATATGAAAGAAAAGTAAAATCTTAAATTAGAAAAATTAAATTTAGTTAAATAATGATTTATAAAATCATAAATAAAAATTGTTTTACATATATTCTATTCACTGATAAAGAATATAATAATAGGTACATTGCAATTAGTTTGGACCCACATGGTATAAAATTATACTTTTCATAAATTATAAAGTGAAGGAATGCATGAAAATATAATATAATTATAATTAAGGTAGGTAGTATATTGAAAAAAAAAACAAAAGTATTTGGCTTAAGTAAATATGAAAAATCAAGAATGATAAGATGGTAAATGACAAAAATATTATCCTTATGTGTCATAACTAACTGAGTGACACGTAAGAAAAACTTTTGACATTTGTAATAGTATATAGGTGGTATAATATATAGGGTATTTGTTCTCCAGCTATTAGTTATTGCCTTTAATAAATTTGATTGAAATTAAGAGTTTTGATTTTAAACTTAATTGACGATTATAAGTTTAAGAAGATCTAGTTAGAAGTATACGACAATATGTAAAAGTTAATAAGCTCCTTTCTTTCAAAAAGAAAACTTCTAATAACAATATTTTAAAAGGACTTGTAATAACAAAGTTGAAATAAGAAATCTGATTTTTCAATATATCGTATAACAAATTTCTGAAATATTGTCATCCGGTTAGATTTCTACAATCGTGTACAAAAATCAAAAAAATAAAATAACCGGTTTTTTCGTTTGATAACCCTCATATATGACTTAATTTAGAAGGTATATCAAACTTTACTATATTTCACACAATAATCCTAAAGTTTGTGTAAAATTCAAAGAGTACCCAAATTGTTAATATCAACCTAACACCCTTCACTTTATACAAAAAGGTTTGGGTACCGTGCGATATACAAACCTCAGGGTGTAAAATTCACGGAGTGAAATAACCCTAAAATCTGATTTTTTAATATATCGTATAACGAAGGGCAACCGTCGACCCCCAGTGTCACCGACTTCAACGATGTTAGACGAAGAACAAATGAAGATATTCTTTGCGGACGCTATAGACGAAGAACCTAGGAAGAATATCGCATTTCCTTTTTTATCAATTTTCTTTTCTTGTAGAGTTAACGGTGTTAGGTTGATATTAACGATTTGGGTACCGTGCGATATACAAAGCTCGGGGTTACAATATGAAATATACTAAAGGTTATCCGACAAAAAAAACTGTAAAATAATCACACAACCATAGACTATTATCTCTTAATTTAAAATAATAAAATAAAATTATATTTGGAATTTTTGTATAGATCCCAAAATTTTAAAATAAAGCTTAACACTTTTGCAATATTATATATATAGCGATTTGCTCTACTCTATCTTCATCGACCCTCTATGCAAAGTGACTCTATTTTGATGTACTTGGCATCATAATCCTTCAATTTACTTTCATTACTCTTTCTTCTTGTTTAAACTTATGATTTTTTTGCTCTTGTACTTAATGTTATATGTTGGGATTTTAGATACGTAAAGCGGAATTTCAGGAAACGATTTCCTAACATCTAACCAAGGATCACATGCATAAACCAAATAGATCATAGATAAGAAGAATCAAATATCCTTTGATGCGTGTTTCAACCTGCTGGAATGGAGAGAATAAAGCATCACGTGTGACTCCTCTATTTGGTCCATCGAGCTCGGATCTGGATCGCCTGGGACTCGGTTGCTAGAGCGAGGAACGAAGGCGAACGAGGGAGAGAGAGCAAGAGATGTGTACAACAGCCTTGGGTTGTTCTTAAGTTAGGGTTTCTCTTAGCAAGCCCTCCTTTTATAATACCAGGTGTAGATATCTTATTTCCTAAATAAGTATATCTTTTATTATTAATAATAACACTTTATTATTAACAAGCCTTATCTCCCAAGTTATATCTTATATAACTTTATATCATATACTTTATATAATATGTCTCCCAATAAACTGATCCAGTCCAAACTCTAAGGGTGTGACCTCGTAGGACCCGATAATAATAGTAATAGACTTTATGACATACTTTATAACATATAGTCTATAAATCATAGTTGGCTTCTAGCAAAGCACTATGATTACCTAAAATCACCGGATTAAATATCTCCATGAACGGTCCCACTTCATAATCAGTAATTGCACCTTTGATTAACGGACACAATTCCTTCAATCTCCCACTTGTCCTTAAAACAAGTGTGCAATGTTAAAATTCCTTTGTCGCAAAGTGTCTTATCTGACTATATGATGAAACTCATCTTTACCATCAAATACGTTTCTTGAACTCTTGAGATCAAACTGTCAGTACGGATGATTACTAATAATCCATCCGAGCATGGCCATGCGTTTTCACAGTTCTCTCTCTTCAAGTGGCCGAGACACCAATCATTTCCAAATGTATCGTAGTATACACAGAATAGGAGGACATATTCAATCTTGTACGACTACAGCTCCCACTCAACTTTTGGCAATCCCAATCACTGCCTTTATAACTGCCTATTACAGTCAGCGTTTGACAGCGTCAAAGACATACCAGCAGTTAAATGATAACTATATCATACTCATGTCTAAGGAACTCACTAATCATGAATAATCCTAGAACTCCGCAGTAAAGTCCCGAGGAGTCCTAAGATTGGTCTGTCCGATATGTATCGGTATACACATCTATGTAATCGATTAGACATCTCCATGTCCCTATAACACATGAAACCCGGTGTTATCAATTAATCTCACATATGATCTTTTGATTAAGTCATTTGTATCCAAGTTAACAACTTAGACCATGGACTTCTAACAATTTTATAATTTCAGTTCACTTAATGGGGTTTCATTCACCAAAACAGTTTTGATGAGCCCATTTGATAACTATTAAATTGTTTGGATACTTTATCTAATCCCAAGAAATGATTAAATAATAATATGAAATTCATATATATAAGTCAAGCATAAATGTCTGTAATAACAATAAACAAGGTTTGTCATAAAACAAACAATGTCTCAAAAGAACTCTCTAATCTGTCTGAGTCCCTTGGCCCGAGTGTGACTGTCATGCTTGGGCCTAGACATGGGCTTGGTCAAAGGAACTGCAATGTTGTCGTCTGTGTGCACCTTGCACATCCTCACATCACCTCTATCAACGATTTGTCTGATCAAGTGATACTTCCGCAGAACGTGTCTGGACTTGGAGCTAGAGCTAGGTTCCTTGGCTTGAGCAATGGCGCCATTGTTGTCACAATAGACGTCAATAGCTCTAGAAGTGCTAGGAACGACACCGAGCTCAGCTATGAACTGCCTAATCTAGACAGCCTCCTTAGCTGCTTCACCAGCAGCAATGTATTCTGCTTCCATTGTAGAATCTGCTACTGTCCCTTGCTTCGAGCTCTTCCAGCTGACGGCTCCTCCATTCAGAATGAAGACGTATCCAGACTGAGATTCAAAATCATCTAGGTCTGTCTGGAAACTCGCATCAGTATAGCCCTTGACGACCAACTCGTCATCACCTCCAAATATCAAGAGATCATCCCTAGTCCTTCGTAAGTATTACATGAGGTTCTTGGCTGCACACCAATGTGCATCACCCGAGTTTGATTGGTACCTGCTACACATGCTCAAAGCAAATGCAACATCCGGGCGAGTACAAGTCATTGCATACATGATGGATCCTATGGCTGAGGCATAGGGAATCCTGCTCATCCTCTCAGTCTCACCAGGTGTCTTAGGACACTGGCTCTTGCTGAGATGTAAGACATGCTGCATAGGCAAGAACCCTTTCTTGGAGTTCATCATATTGAATCTCTCAAGGACTTTATCCACATAAGTTCCCTGACTCAGACCAATAAGTCTCTTAGATCTATCTCTATAGATCTTAATGCCTAATATGTACTCAGTCTCTCCCAAGTCCTTCATTGAGAAATTCTTCTTAAGCCACTCCTTAATTGTCTCAAGCATATGAATGTCATTCCCAATGAGCAATATGTCATCCACATACAGAACTAGAAAGGCCACTTTGCTCCCACTAAACTTCTTGTAGACACAGGGTTCTTCTTCGTATCTGATGAAGTCAAACTTTTTGACCACTTCATCAAAACGAAGATTCCAACTCCTGGATGCTTGCTTAAGTCCATAAATGGACTTCTTAAGCTTGCATATTCTCCTAGGGTATTCTGGATCCTCAAAACCTTCTGGTTGCATCATGTATACATCCTCTTCTAAATACCCATTTAGAAAAGCGGTCTTGACATCCATTTGCCAAATCTCATAATCATGATAAGCGGCAATCGCTAGGAGTATCCTAATGGACCTGATCATAACGATCGGTGCGAACGTTTCATTATAGTCAGTACCATGAACCTGTCTAAATCCTTTGGCAACTAGTCTTGCCTTATAGATAGAAACGTTTTCATCATTGTCTGTCTTGATCTTAAAGACCCATTTGCATCCAATGGGTTTTACCCCATCAGGCAAATCCATCAAGTCCCATACTTGATTTTCAGACATGGAGTCCATTTTGGATTTCATGGCTTCCAGCCATTTCTCAAAGTCGGGGTCCGCCATTGCTTGCTTATAGGTCACAGGCTCACCGTTCTCTAAAAGTAGAACGTCAATGCTAGCAGTCAAGACGTAATCTTCATAACGTCTAGGTTGCTGCCTTAGCCTTTCTGATCTCCAATGTGGTCCAACAATAGGAGAGACTTCAGCTGCTGGGTTGACTACATCTGTATACGGGACCTCAGGTGCTTCATCAACTTGAGGAATTGCATCTTGGATCTGGACGGTTTCCCTTTGAGAAGATACGCCTCCAAAGTCAAGTTCCTCAGTGACATCGTCTATGTCCTCATGTTGTTGGGTTTGTTGCTCAGCTTGAATCTCATCAAGCTGAACATTTCTCCCACTTGGCTTCTTGGAAAAGAAATCTTTTTCCAAAAAGACACTATCCCGAGCAACAAACACTTTGTTCTCAACGGGATTGTAGAAATAATATCCCCTTGTTTCCTTGGGATAACCTATAAAGAAGCATTTGTCTGACTTGGGTGCTAGCTTATCAGATAGTAAACGCTTTACATAAGCCTTGCATCCCCAGACCTTCAAAAATGACAAGCTAGGAACTTTTCCATACCATATCTCATGTGGTGTATTGTCAACTGATCGTGATGGGGTCCTGTTTAGTGTGAACGCAGCAGTGATGAGGGCATATCCCCAAAAAGATGTAGGAAGATCAGCAAAACTCATCATTGAGCAGACCATGTCTAACAATGTCCTGTTCCTCCTCTCAGATACGCCATTCAACTGTGGCGTGCCTGGTGGAGTCAGTTGTGTCAAAATGCCACAACTCCTCAAGTGATGGTCGAATTCTTGGCTCAGATATTCGCCCCCTCGATCTGATCGGAGTGCCTTTATCTTCTTGTCAGTCTGTGTCTCAACTTCATTTTGGAATTCTTTGAACTTTTCAAAAGACTCAGATTTATGCTTCATTAAGTAGATATACCCATATCTACTAAAATCATCAGTAAATGTAATGAAATATCGGTAGCCTCTCCTAGCTTCTGTGCTCATAGGTCCACATACATCGGTATGTATGAGAGCTAAGAGCTCAATAGTCCTCTCACTCGTACCAGTGAAAGGTGACCTTGTTATCTTGCCCATCAGATATGACTCGCACGTTTCAAATGATTCTAAATCAAATGACTTTAGGATACCAACTGCTTGGAGTTCCTTTATGCGTTTGATGCTGATGTGACCCAAGCGACAATGCCATAGATTGGCCTCACTTATGTCATTCGACTTTTGCTTCTTTGTATCAACGTTATGAATTTCAGATTTGAGATCCAGTATGTATAGTCCACTACTACTCACATAGGCTCGAGCATAGAACATGTCATTCTTATAAATGGAAAAATAATCCTTAATGACAAATTCATAACCCTCATGGTGCAAAACTGAAATTGAAATCAAATTCTTAGTAATAGAAGGAACAAAATAACAATTATAAAGTTCTAAAACTAAGCCAGAAGGTAGAGGTAGACTATAATCTCCAATGACAAGTGCAACAACCCTTGCTCCATTTCCAACGCGGAGATCTATTTCACCCTTCTGCAACCGTCTCCTATTTCTTAGTCCTTGCACATTCAAAATAATGTGAGAACCACATCCTGAATCTAATATCCAAGAATGAGATTTGGTTGATAAGATTTCAGTAACGTAAATACCTGAAGTGGGGACTGTTCCCCTCTTCTTTTCTTTCAGGTTTTTGTGACTTACCTTATCCTCATCAGATGAGGTGACAGTCAACTCTGGGATGAGGGTTTCAAGGACATCCTCTCGTCCCTCAGACCTGAGACTGATTCTCATATGTCTTTCCCAATCAAGAAAATGTGTGTCGTTCAACTTGTTTTTCTCAACAATTGAGCATAGAGTGAATTTTAGGTGTTCAGAAGACATAGTAACTATAAAACGGAATAAAAACATGCAGATAAGTTATGCTTGACATGCAAAAACTTAAAATTTAGACAAGTTATAAATAGTAAGTTATTGCCCATTCTACTCAATTATCTTTTCCCTTGTGAATTAAATGATTCCAAGATCCTATCGTAGATGAAACTCGAGCGTACTAAGGCACTTCCCCAAGTCTCATGTAATCAAGATAAGTAAACCCGTTATTAATTATAACACCTTATAATTCTTGGTTGATGGCCACATCTTATGTAAGACTCATTCTTATGCCTCAAGATCCAAAATTGAGCCTTTTGGTCTCTTGTTGAGTGTAACCATACCAAGGCGCATGCCCCTATTAGACATACCCGCACTATCCCAAGGTCAAGGAAGGACACCTCGCTAGGGCGAAAACTATCCAACGAATTCCAAGGGCCTCATGGTTATGATATGGAAAGACATTATCTCAATATTCTGTTAAGGGACTTAAGCATGGAATGGTTGTTTATTTACTAGTGAACAAAATAGCATAAACAAACAAGCAAGCATGCAAAGTGAGAAATAATAAAGCATTCAAGTAATGCAATAATTAAATGTGATCCTAATATGGCCCCTAAAAACCAAAATTAAAGATCTAATCTTCATGGCTCTTGTTACTCTTAGATCTCCATCCTTAGTACCCTCCATGGATCTCCATCCTTTGGTCTTCTTAGGATCTTCTTCTTCTTGTCTTACATATAATTGGAATAAATACTCTTGCATAAATTTAAATTACAAAAATACATAACGATACGCAGATCGTATACAAGAAAAACATAACGATACGCAGATCGTATTTATCTATCCTATTGTGGGCCATACTAGTCACCTCATATAAGCAATAATATCATAATATCATAAAACATGCATGCAATAATAATATCAAATATTATCAATAATATTAATCTAATTAATTACATTAACTAATTTAATTAAAAAACATATCAAATTAAATAAATCATCTCATGACATAAATAATTTAATATCAAATTGTCTTGATTCAAATTAAGTGGAAAATTGATATATAGGCTAATTTGCATGATTAAAATTTTGTTTTTTTAATTGATTGGATTAGTAAGGTTGAAGAACTTTATGACCAAATATGCATGTAAAATTGATCTACCCATACTTGATTCATGTGATTTAATTATGCAAGAGATATGATTTTTGGCATGTTTAAATCATTAGATGAAGATTTTGATTTTCCTAAGATGGATCAATTACCCAAATTTTTTTTTGTTAAATTCTGAATTTTATGGAATTGTTCCATAACCAACGAGGCCGACTATATACAATCAATGGAAGAAGAGCTTCCGACATTTGATTTGCTCTCGCCGGCATGGTTGTACGTAGAGGTCTCCGTCAATGGCGGCAGAGAAAGCTTCTGCAGCAGCTCCTCTTCTTCTTCTAGGAAGTGAGGATTCCGGTTCGGGTGCGCACCCGGCTCATGGTGATGAGCCCAGATGGGGCGACCCACGGACGGCAGGCGTAGACCGATCCCGAATCATGGGGATGAGCCAGCGGACCACGGTTCTGCACTGTGCAGAACCGTGGCAGCCTGTGCACGGTACGCTCTGGCGCGCATGGGCTGGGTTGACCGGACCGCGGCTGGGTGCACCGGGTACGCGCGTTTCTGCGGTGGCCAGCCATGGTTCGTGAGGTGCAGACCGCACGGTTCGGTGGAGTCGGCCCGCAAGGGGATGTTGGGTTCGGTGGGCTGGAGTTGGTCCGGGTTGGACTCGGGCGCGACTCGGTCCGGATGGGTAGATTTGGCGTTTTAATTTCCTAAATTATAAGATAAATCTTATTTATTTAATTGGATAATATTTGATATCATCTAAATTATATATTTTCCTAAAAGTTGTTAGTATAGATTCCCACTAGATTTAGATAAGGATATTTGATATCTTATCTTGTTTATGTATATCTTATCCAATAATGCATTTTAATAATTAATTATGATTAATTATATATATTATTTTTAATTTAAATTAAGAATTTGATGTTACGAACTATGATATTATGGACACGCAAATTACAACCCCCATAGTATTTAATTTGTGGAATCATGAATAGAAGACAATGTTTCTCATGAAACTATCAGGTTACCTTGATTACAAGGTAGCTAGGATTTTTATAGTATGAAATGAATATTTCTGCTATATTGCATAATTTTTTATATGTCATTCATGATGATATTCCATAGCATATATTAGTGTTTTCTCCGTCATTATAAACATTTCTATTCCTATATATGTACGCTTGCCTCTTGATGCTTTTCCATATATCTCTTTGGTGGAGAAGTGCTTGAAAGACTAACTTGAGATATCTCTACTATAAATCGCTTTGGAGTAAAAGAAACGATTTATTTTCTCTTTATGTCTATTTATGTTGTAAATCTCAGTAAACAGATCTGACCGATCCAAACCACAATTACACGATTTGCAAGTCGAAATACAACTAAAGAATCGTAAAGCAGCAAGGACACAGGATATGTTTACGCAGTTCGGCAAAGCCTACTCTGCGGAGTCTCAGCGGGGAGACTCACTCCAAGCATGCACTAATTTCCAGAGGTTTAGCAAGGTTACAAACCAAGAGACAAGAACGGCAAAACACACAGAGAACCAGGAAAGCAAGAGACAAAAACAAAGAGACGAAGAAGGAAGACGAGTGAAAGGGATTCAGCCCCCAATCAGGCTGAGAAGCTTCGAGATAGAATCTTCTGCGAACTCGCCACTGCAAACGCCAGGAAACACCGCCGGAACTGGACAACCACCTTGGAAGCCACCGCGAGCGAGGCGATCTCCTCTCTTCTCTCTCTTTCTCTCTGTGAATGGAAACGGCTCAGGGAAGAACTGAAACCCTAGCTCTTGCCATAAGGGCTTATAAAGCTAGGTCAAGGGAGAGCTGCAAGACGCAATGCAACGTTTCACTTAAATGGCCACGTATCAGACGTGGAGCAAAGTTGGGCTAGGCTCACCGATTTGGGCCTCTCCTCATTTAGGCCCAATCAGAGGTAAGAAAGACAAACCCGAGTGCAAGCCTTCCAACCGGCTAAGCCGGGGTTGCTCACTGAACCCGATTCAGTCTTGTAGTGTGTTGAGCCCGATTCACTTGCCTCGAACCCGGTTCACCTGCTGTTCTACCCGGTTCTGAGTTTCTCTTGGTTCGATCTACCATTTGCTATTTACATAGATACAAACTATAGATTACAACATTTACAAATGCCCTCTTAATCTAAGTTTGTCAAATCTAATTCCCTGGAAACTTCGTGCATACTCTTCTGGGTGAGTGACCCCTTTCATCATGGACTCAAAGCCACATCTCACGTTACATCATCGATGTGGAGTGCCTTCCTACATAACACAAACTTGTTAGAAGGTACAATCTTAGTACCAAAATCAGCAGGATTAATATCACCTTTTATTTTCTTCACAGAAATAGCCTGCTTGTCCACCATATCTCTTATAAAGTGGAACCTGACATCTATATGCTTGGTTCTTTCATGGTAAACATGATCTTTACAAAGATATAAGGCACTTTGACTGTCCATATTTAAAATAGGCAGATACTTTTTACCTTCAATCTCATACAAGATACCTTGTAACCAGACAGCTTCCTTAGAAGCCTCAGTTGAAGCTATATACTCAGCTTCTGTGGATGAAAAAGCAGCAATAGATTATTGTTGACTCTTCCAAGAAATGCAATTTCCTGCCCAGGTGTAATAGTATGCAGTGGTAGACTTTCTGTTATCTTTGTTGCTCGCATAATCTGAATCCATATACCCTTGAAGTTCACTCCTAGAGGTATACTCACAGTACACAAGCCCCACATTCTGGGTGCCGCACACATACTTGAGAAGATATTTCATGGCTTGCCAATGTCTATCTCCAGGGTTAGACATATATCTGCTCAATACACTGATGGAAAAATCCAAGTCAGGTCTAGTACATAGCATTGCATACATTATGGACCCAACTGCCACATCATAGGGCACATTCTCCATTTGCATCTTCTCAGCATCTGCCAAAGGACATAATTGTTTAGAAAGGTCTAAGTTCCCTCCTAATGGGATTGGAGCAGGTTTTGACTTGCTCATTGCAAACCTGTCAAGAACCTTGCACAAGTAGTCAGTTTGAGACAAGTAAATTTTCTTTTTATCTCTATCCCTTATGATCTTAACCCTTAGAATTTTCTGAGCAGGACCTAAGTCCTTCATGTAAAAATGAGTTTTCAAATCATTTTTAACACCAGTAATCACAACCTTAGATATGCTAATAAGTAAGATGTCATCAACATAGAGCATAACATAGATGGGATGCTTAGATTTTACATTCTTAAAGTACAGACAAGTGTCATACTGGCTTCTATGGAAGCCTAAAGAAAGCATGCGAGCATCAAACTTTTTATTACATTGCCTAGGAGATTGTTTAAGGCCATAGATAGATTTTTTAAGCAAACACGCATGCTCAAGTTTATCTTTATCAATGAAGCCTTTAGGTTGATTCATGTATATAGTTTCAATGAGATCTCCATGCATGAAAGCATTTTTAACATCCATTTGTTCTAATACTCAGTCAAAGACAACAGTCATGGCAAGCAAAAGGCGCATGGTTTTATACTTCACAACAAGGGAAAAAATATCATTGTAGTCTACACCCTCTTTTTGAGTAAAGCCTTTGGCTATAAGTCTGGCCTTAAACCTAGGTGTTTCATGAATATTAGCAGCCTCTTGTATTTTGAAGATTCATTTACAGTCTATAGTTCTAAGTTCTAACCTTAGCCGGTTTGGGCACCAATTTCCAGGTGTCATTAACATGCATAGACTGAATTTCCTCATACATAGCCTTAAGCCATTCATTAGCTTGATTACACTTAATAGCGTGTTCAAAAGTTTCAGGAGTATAAGATTTCAAAATTTCAGCAACCAGAAATGCAAACTCAACAATTTTGTCATAACTCTCAAGCAGATTCACATCAAATTTTCTGTTAGGGATTTTTATTCTTGGTTCTCTATCCCTAGCAAGTTGATAGTCAGCTAAGTCATGCACGTTGTCATTCAAAGGAATTTCATGATTCACATTATCAGACAAGGCATCAGAATAGTCAACCATATAATATGTGTTAGAGTTACTTACTGCCCCACCTAATTAGTGAGGGTGCAGAGCTGCAGTGTTGTTGTTCTGGTTGTCACCTTCTTGAGATTGCTCATGTTCAGTAGAAGGTGTGTCAGCTGCTGAGGGCTGACTGTTGTAGGAATGACCAATGTCGGATTCCTCTTCATTATTGTGGGGTAGATCATCATAAGCATAGAACTATCCTTGAGAGATCCAAGGTATGTGTGATGAGGTACCTACATTCTCAGTTTGAGGTGTCAGTCTAGTTTTGAAATAAAACTCCTTCTCATTGAAGGTGACTGACCTAGAGGTTATAACTTTGTAACCTCCAGGTTGTATTAAAAGCAATTTATACCCTTTAACTCCTTTTGGATAACCCAACATTACACACTTCAAGGCTCTAGGTTGCAACTTGCCAACATTACACACTTCAAGGCTCTAGGTTGCAACTTGCCTTGTGACACTTAGGCATAGGCTGTACAACCAAAGGGTCTTAAGTGTGCAATGCATGGTTTTTTACCTGTCCATATCTCCTGTGGGGTTTTGAACCCAATCACAGAAGATGGGGATCTGTTAATGAGGTAGGCAGTTGTAGAAACTGCCTCTCCCCACATAACATTTTTCATCCCAGAGCTAATTAACATGCATCTAGCCTTTTCTAGAAGAGTTCTATTCATCATCTCAACAGTCCCATTCTGCTGAGGGGTTCCAGGTACAGTAAGATGCCTTTTAATACCATTCAATTTGTAGTACTCATCAAAGGGCTTATTATAGAATTCTAGGCCATTGTCAGTTTTCAAACATTTCAATTTGTAATCAGATTGACTTTCTACCAAATTTTTCCATGACTTAAAGTTTTCAAATGCATCATTTTTAGCTTTCAATAAATATATCCAAACCTTTCTAGAATAATGATCAATAAGTGAGAGAAAGTAAGGTCTACCTCCCACAGTGGCAACCTGGGCAGGGCCCCACAAGTCTGAATGTACATATTCAAAAGGTTTAGTAGCAACATATGCAGATTTACTGAAACTATGAGCATGTTTCTTGCCAAGAATGCAATTCTCATAAAAATCTAAGTCACAAGGTTTTTTTTATCAATCATGTCATTCACAAACAATTGATGCATGCCTTTATTCCCTATATGCCCTAGTCTAGCATGCCAAGACTTTGTATAACTCAAATTATCATGATTGACAGTTTTATTTGAGACATTCAATTCAGGAGTAGCAATAGCATAGTAAAGACCTCCCTTTTTAATGCTCTTAATAAGGACAATATTATTTCTAATGACTTTCCTTATCCCATTGAAAGTGTTAATATGACAATTTAAATCATCAAAGGCAGATTCAGACAATAAATTTCTCCTTAAGTTTGGCACCCACCTAATATTCTGTAGAACTCTAATTTTTCCATCATGCATCCTAAGAGGAACACTTCATACACCCTTAATATACAGGGAGGTATGATCACCTAACATGACCTTCCCCCCCATCATGCAGATTCAAAGAGCTAAAGAAATTCTTATTAGGAGTAGCATGCATAGTGCATTCTGAATCCAGGATCCAGGATCCAGGAGTCACAATCAATCATAGAGCTAGCAACAAGGAGTTCATTATCATACTGATGACAAGCTTCACACACATTAGAAGAATTATTGATATGCGATATATTATATGGCGTATCTAGTGGTTATTAGCATGATTTAGGTGATGTTTGGATATGATTTGATGGTGATTCTGTAATCCAAAAGAGAAGACGAGAAGTGAAAAAATCATGGGATTTACAGAGGTTTGAAGTGCATTGAAGAGTAGAAGGACAGTGTGCTGAATTCAATTGGTTCGTTCTCTTTACTCAGATGTCCAAATGGAGTGATTCCAATTCGAGGAATTAGATCTTGAAGTCTACTGCAAGTCCTCAAAATATGAGTGCAATCCGAGTTGGAAATCAAAAGTTATGACGTTTGTACGGAAGTGTCGCAGTTGCTGGAGTACCACCGCACCCGCGGCAACATCACCGCACCCCGCGGTGAGCCAGCAGAGAAGAAGGCACGAAGTTCCGAAGTTCTGGAAGACCACCGCACCCCGCGGTGGGTGTTGCCGCACCCGCAGTGACGACGCGCTGAAGACTTTTCTCGGCTTATTTCCGAGATATTTTATCTGTTTTTATTTTATTTCTGAAACTTTGTTTCCAAGTTTGTTATTTCCTTTTATTTATTTCTGGATTATTTGCCCTAGTATTTAAGGTTATTTCTAAGACTTTGTTTAAAAAACCCTAGTTGCCACCAAAACCCTATTTTATTTTCATTGTTATTTTTCCCCTTTTGCTTAGGCAGACAATTGAAGCCTTTGTATTGATTGGATTGTGAGTTTATTCCTTTACTCTTTCTATGACTGTTTTAAGTCTCTCTCGTGCTTAATCTCATTGATCATATATCGATTCCCCTTGATTTGTTGATTAGGAAATCAAATAGATTGTTAATAGTAGTTCCCTCTAGCTTGACAACCTAGAGAAATTAGTATTATGCTATTGATTCCCCTTTCCCATACAACCTGTTGAGATTGTTATTGATCATATTACTAAGGATTGGAGGATACTGGTTGAGAATCTAAATCCCTTAGTTTGTGTAGAGAATTAATTGCATGCAATTGTATGACTGGTTGCTACACTTGCATGTACCTATCTATTCCTGAACTTCCTGCTGCTATTGAATTAAATCGTGAAGGTTAGTAGGGATTTGTTTAATAGTTAGGGTTATCAGGACTGGTTGGACTGGTAACTAATTCAGAACAGGGATTAGGACTTTCATGAGTATTGAGGACTAGGAATAATCAATGATCGATCTATCAATCTAAAGTGTGGATATTTGTTTGGCTGAGCTATTTTCCCAATTTGATTTCAAGTCTTTGTTTTTATTTATTTATTTTGTTTTTTAAATCAGAAACTCCCTGGTTACTTGTTGGTATACAATTACATTGTTGAAATAGTATTTGATTCTCTGTGGGATTCGACCCTTGCTTACCATACTACATTAGTTAAGTTTGTTTAGGATTATTTTGTTTAGGTGTTACGATAACGCCTTATCAATTATTCTGAGATTCCTTATTATTTTTCTCTTTATTCTTCTCATCTCTTTTCTTTTTATGACAGTCAGAAGCATAATGACCCAACTTCCCACAGTAGAAACACTTAACATTAGATGTGTCATTATCATGCTCTTTCTCAGAGTTGTTATCTTTCTTGAACTTCTTTCCTTTCTTCTTATTTTTGTATTTACCCTTAGCCATCATGACTTCATTTTTAGTCTCAGTTTTAGACCCATTCCTGATCTTAAACACTTTCAGAGATTCATTTTTCTAAATGATAGACTCAGTGATTTTGGCCATAGTAAGTTCATCACGGCCATATTGTATCACATCTTTCAGGGTATCAAATTGAGCAAGTAAATAATTCAACAATAACATAGCTTGATGAGTTTCCTTAATCTCATCATCACATCTTAATAAATCTTGTGTCATTTTCAGAAAGATATCAAAGTTCTCTTGAACAGTCATATGCACATCCATCTTGAAAGTAAACAATTTGCATAACATAGATATGCGGCTAGGCAATGATTTTTTCAAGAAAATAGTTTCAAGGACATCCCATACGGGTTTAGGTTTAGCATGACTCACCACCTGACGAGCTACGTCCTCAGTTAATCTGATCATTATTTCAGAATGGGCCAGATCCCGTATATCCTTTTTGGCATCAGCAGAGATCTCATCAGGCCATTCATCAACCACAACCTTGTAACATTTTTCTTTTATAAGGATCGCCTTCATCTTCACCTTCCACATGGCGAAGTCACTGTTACCATCAAAGGGTTTCAACCTCATGTATTCTGCCATCACCACAGTCAATCAAGACAGTCAGTAATAAGCTTTACAAAGGAGTTTACAGAAACCAACTCTAGAGTTCCAATATCAAGTAATACAGAACTTTAGTCAAGGATCAAACACATGAATATCAAGCTTGCAGCATGCAAGAAACTCAACTATCCAATAGTAAACCCTAGAAGCGAAATCTTGCTCAACCAACTAGATCAAGTAACAAGAAATCATAGAAAACGCAGCGGAAAACAAAGCAAACACAGAGAACGAGGCTCTGATACCACTTTGTAAATCTCAGTAAACAGATCCGACCGATCTAAACCACAATCGCACGATTTGCAAGTCGAAACACAACTAAAGAATCGTAAAGCAACAAGGACACAAGATATGTTTACGCAGTTCCGCAAAGCCTACTCTGCAGAGTCTCAGCGGGGAGACTCACCCCAAGCATGCACTAATTTCCAGAGGTTTAGCAAGGTTACAAATCAAGAGACAAGAACGACAAAACACACAAAGAACCAGGAAAGCAAGAGACAAAAACAAAGAGACGAAGAAGGAAGACGAGTGAAAGGGATTCGGCCCCCAATCAGGTTGAGAAGCTTCGAGATAGAAGCTTCTGCGAACTCGCCACTGCAAACGCCAAGAAACACCGCCGGAACTGGACAACCACCTTGGAAGCCACCGCGAGCGAGGCGATCTCCTCTCTTCTCTCTCTTTTCTCTCTCTTTCTCTCTGTGTGTGGAAACGGCTCAGGGAACAACTGAAACCCTAGCTCTTGCCAGAAGGGCTTATAAAGCTAGGTCAAGGGAGAGCTGCAAGATGCAACGCAACGTTTCACTTAAATGGCCACGTATCAAACGTGGAGCAAAGCTAGGCCAGACTCACCGATTTGGGCCTCTCCTCATTTAGGCCCAATCAGAGGTAAGAAAGACAAACCCGAGTGCAAGCCTTCCAACCGGCTAAGTTGGGGTTGCTCACTAAACTCGGTTCAGTCTTGTAGTGTGTTGAGCCCGGTTCACTTGCCTCGAACCCGGTTCACCTGCTGTTCTACCCGATTCTGAGTTTCTCTTGGTTCAATCTACCATTTGCTATTTACATAGATACAAACTATAGATTACAACATTTACATATGTTATGGCATGTAAATGTCAAATAATGTCATTTCTATTAGTAAATTTTATCTCTACCTTAATTTTTTTTATCATTGTGATTTAATTTGTATTTAATATCCCATCTCTGTTTACTATGATACAATATGACTGATGATAAAAAATTCAATACATTACGATTAAAAAAATTCAATATATTTTTCATAATCTTATAGTTGCTTTCATATCTCGACCAGCAACAAAGTTAAATACCACAACTTTAACAACCAACAAAATAACAATAAGTGTATCATCAATCATACCATTTTTCATGAATTATGCCTTTGAGTTTAATTTTGACTTTGTAAATGTTTAAGATTGCTTTAGTTCGGTTGAAAATATAAATAAGCTTATTTTTTCCAACTTGAGAATATTGGAAGAAATAACTAAAGAATCTTATTCTTAATTGAGTTTCGTTTAAACATATTTAAATAAAACTTTTACATTATTATATTGGTACTTACATCAGTTTATTAAACAAGATTTTTTATTTTCAAAAAAAAAATCGTTCACTTTTGATTCACAAATTAAATATACCTTTGTACGTAATATGTAATTATACGTACTAAGATAAAAAAAAAAAAGATAAAATTTCCAAGAAATTATTTGAAGAAAATATTCTACATACTTTGAATTTGAATATAATTTGAATATATGTAATCTTCCAATTCTTAGTCTTTATCCAAAACCAAAGGATACGGAAACTCAAACATCATTTAATTAATATCTACCTCTATATTTGATGCTATCATCTGACCAAATCTTTGTTAAGAAATTATAACCACACATATTATTGGTAAATGCAAAACAGAGTTTGAAAACATGTATATTACGTGAAGTTACTCTAATCCAAAATATATTGAACGATTAAAAAAGTTTTAAATTTCATATTTCATATTTATAATAATTAAGTTATTTGAATTTGTTTCTAGACTAAACCATAATTTGTGACCCAATAACCTAATCCTTGGTAAATCATAACTACAAAGATCGAGTAATAATATAATTTATTTATAAAAATAGAGTATTTATTCAATATACTAATAAGAGTACGCAACTGAAATAAAATGTGAAACAACCAAACCATAGAAACATTTGTTTGCTATTATATATATATATTAAAACATTATTATATTTAATACATAAACTATCAATTTTTTTTCATTTTGATGATCAAGCAAAACTTTCAGTTTATTAAACACCAATAGGGTTAAAACGTAAAAAAAATCATAGTATTACTCATAATTTTAAACCCCGAATACACTGTTGAATCTTCTTCCTCCCTCCCATTGATCAATCTTCTTCCACATGCACCAACAAAGATTATCGATCAAACACACAAAAACACAAATTACTTCACAAAATATGAATTGACCATATCAAACACAAATCTAACACCAAAAATGCACAATTTAAGAAACACGAATGAAGAGAGAGGAGGGATGAAGCGTTGGCATGACAAAAACGCACAAATTTTGACTTCAAGGACCAATTTCCCCAAATTCATCCCAAATTCATCATGTTTTACAAATCCGGGTGGGTTTTAGTTTCACCCAAATTCTTCTCCCTAAATTTACCCAAATCAATATCCTAAATTTTGCAATTTTTCTAATTTTACATCTTATAAACTCGGAAATCTCAAATCCATGACCAACACAATAAAATTCAAGATCTGGCTACCGATTTGAGGATGTTCTAGGAATCGAGATATGACGATCAAATAATATCTTAGATCAAATAATATCTTAGCTAGTAGAAAAAAGCACTCTGTCTCTTAATTCCAAATTAATTAAGATAAGTAGCATACTCTATTAAAGGATGTAGGACTTTTGTTAACCAAATATTTTTATGAAAAAGTGTCAGGTGCGAAAGATTATTAATGTGCAAAATAAGAAAGAATCCTAGCCGTCCGATCTATGTAAATCGGACACTCCAGCTTTTTACACTGTTTTATCTGGATTTAAGAGTGTTTCATACACGCGCTTTCTAATTCTTCTTTTTCTTCGCTCCAGCTATTCGCTTCAGCCTTATTCTTCTCCAAATCTTATTCTTCTGCCTCACATCTTCTTCTCTTGCACTTTCTCTTCACTTGCTTGCATTTTAAGTATTTTTTAATCCCTTGCACTTTCTGTTCACTTGCTTGCACTTTACTCTTTATTCCCATACACTTTCTTATTATTGGTTTGCACTTTCTTCTTATTGTCTTGCACTTTCTGTTGACTTGCTTGCACTTTACTCTTTATTCTCATGCACTTTCTTCTTATTGGCTTGCACTTTCTGTTCACTTGCTTGCTCTTTATTCCCATGCACTTTCTTCTTATTGGCTTGCACTTTCTGTTCACTTGCTTGCACTTTACTCTGTATTCCCATGCACTTTCTTCTTATTGGCTTGCACAATGTGCAAGAAGAAAACCATTAAGTGCAAGCAAATAAACATAAAATGCATTTGAATATACACAATGTGCAAGAAGAAAAACATTAAGTGCAAGCATATAAGAATAAAGTGCAAACAAACAAACATATAGTGCAAGCAAATAAACTAATAGCTCCATGACCCCCTCGATGACGGCGAAGGACGAAGAGGGAACAACAAAAGTGCACTCGAAGGGAGCCAGACGCAGGAGAGCAGCACAGGAGCACTTCCGCGACCGTAGAGAACACGGCCGCGATCGCGGATGCTTGGGCCGCGACCGCGGACGATACTCTGGCGAAGACCTGTTACAGACAATATTCCGCGACCGCGGAAGTATTTCTGCGATCGCGGATTTGCCACGACTTTCTTAATTCAAAACATTTTCCGCGACCGCGGAAACGAGCCCGAAGCGCTCGTCTTCTCGTCTTTATTTCCGAAGACTTCTTTTAATTTATTATTATCTTTTGTCGCTATTTAAGACTTGAAACCCTAGTTTGTAATCTTTACATTGAATTTGAGTAGTAAAGTTGAGTACACTCCTTCCCTTGAGTTCTAACGTCAACTCTTCGATCCCACGGATCGTCTATCCCGTAGCTCGTCGCTTCGAGCAATTCATACATCGTCTCTTCGGTGTTTCAAGATCATCTCTTTGATCTCTCCGTCATCTCTTTGATGCGTTTGAAGGCTATCTCTTTAGCCCTAGGAAAGCCATCACTTTGGCTACGGAAGAGAAGGAATCGAATTCAAGCTTGAGGAATCCAAGATCCTGCGTTGCAGACAACACTTCAGGGGTTGTTCGCATCATAAACATAAAATGCAAGCATATAAACATAAGGTGCATGCGAATATACACACTGTACAACCAGATAAACAAAAGTGCAAACAGAAAAACATAAAGTGCAAGCATATAAGAAAAAAGTGCAAGCAAAAAACATAAAGTGCAAGCAAATAAACACAAAGTGAAAGCAAACAAACATAAAGTGCAAGCAAATAAACGTAAAATGCAAGCATATAAACATAAGGTGCATTCGAATATACACAATGTGCAAGCAGATAAACAAAAGTGCAAGCAGAAAAACATAAAGTGCAAGCATATAAAAAAAAAGTGCAAGCAAAAAAACATAAAGTGCAAGCATATAAGAAAAAGGTGCAAGCAAAATAACATAAAGTGCAAGCAAATAAAACACAAAGTAAAATATATGCAAGCAATGTAAAATAAACACTTCTATTTAACAGCTTGCACTTTCCTTCTATTTACTTGCACTTATGTATTTAGTGTAAAAAGATTAATTTGAAGGCGATCGAACAACACAGAGTGTGCAAGCAAACAAAAACAAAATGGCAAGCAAATAAGAAGAAAAGTGGAAGCAAGCTCTCTAAACACAAAGGCAACGATGGCGGTTCGCTTGCCTGCTTTTTGAAACTAATAGAACGCGTGTGAATCACTCCCTCCATAGCGCGTTCATCTTTAATTGACTAAATAAAGCTCCTTTTTCATATTCTCCCCAGCCGTAGATCTGGCCACCGTGGACGGCTAGGATTCTTTCTTATTTTGTATTCTAAGAGGCTTTCGCACCCGAATCGCTTCCTATTTTTATAAAGTGCTCTATAATTTATGTGTAATACATGTGTTTATAGTTATCTAAACTATTCAATTCGATTTGTTCGATCCGATTTAAAATATATGAGTTCGATGGATTACTATTTGAATCTGATCCGATGCGGGAAAAATTTCCATATCACCGATCGAGTAAAATATTTTGCGGATATCTGGTGGCATGCTACTATTATATTATATACAAGAGAAATTACAGGATATCACCCGCTATATGGTCAATTCTGCAAGAAACCACCCGTTATATCACTATTTATTTTAAACCACCCGCTATATTAGGTTCATTCTTCGCAATCATCAACCTAGAAAGAAAACATATCCTTGACATGCCCATTTTACAAACTGAAACTCTCTCAACTTTAGAAGGTGTTCACAAAGCAATTTCAATAGGTGTTAATAAACTCATAATTGAAAGTGATATTTTAAAATAATTAATTCCATCAAATCTATCTGAAAAATACCATGGGAAATTCGTACAATTATTATAGACATCCAGTACTTACCAAATTGTTTTGCTCCAGTCTAAGGTTTCCATTGCTACAAGAAATGCAACAAAGCAGCCAACTATCTTACCATACACGATATTAGCCCTACCACATACAGAAACTTCGTTATGACCTTTACAATGGCAAGAGCTTCAGCGTCTGACATTAATAGTGCTAGACAACAGTTTAGAAATTTGAACCTCAAATGTAAAATTGTTTGTAAAACTCTTATAAATTCATCTGTTATAATAATCTAGACTTGTCCTTTACCCAATAGAGAAAATAATGTTTACCTCCTAACAAACAAAGAAATTTTCAAGGGGAATCATAGCATATATACTTTAATCAATTCACGAATATCCATGCATTTGTATGTGGCGAACCAACACATAGATGTACTTTTCCCCTTGGAAGATCGTATTATTTGGAACATGAATTCGGACGGTAACTTCACGGTTAAATCAACTCGTGCTCTTTTTCGAAGCCATGTCCTGCAGCCTACTTCCACTTCTTTATCCTGGCTTTGGAAGCTACAAATTCCGCCAAAAATCAAAAACTTCCTTTGGAAATCTTTGGTAGACGCTTTACCAACTACTGAGCGACTTCATCGACATTTTTCTACAGTTCCTTCTTCTTGCAGTCTTTGCTCCCACCACAATGAGGATTTGAATCACTTCTTTTTTATTTGTCCCTTCACTCAACAGATGATCTCTAAACTTGAAAATAAATTACAGGTCACTTTTTCTCTTCAATTCACACAAGACTTTATTTTTAACTTTGAGTACTTCAGACATTCTAATGTACATATCATACCTCTACTTTTTCTCTGGTGGTCTAACTGGAACCATCGAAACAATATTATTTTTCAGGACCACATTCATAACTTGAACACTTGTCCAGCGCAACGAGCATTTCTGCACTTACAAGACTGGAATATTTCTAATAAAGAAGTCAATCCTGCACCTATAAAACGTAACCATCTACGTCTCACACATCGAATTTGGAAGAGACCTCCTCCGAATTGGATCAAACTTAACTTTGATGGTTCTACAAAACAGGATGGCACCTCTCATTTGGGGTTCCTTCTCCGGGACCACAATGGCCATGTCCTCGCCTTTCACCGTGAGCAGGTTTCTTTTACTTCTATTCTCAAAATGGAGGCCCTCGCAGCTCTTTCTGGTATTCAATATGCAGCTCAACGGCAAATTAAACAACTAATTATTGAAGGCGACAACCTTGTAGTTATTAACTCTATCAGGGCCATCTGGAAAGTCCCCTGGGAAATTCACAGTGTTATTAATGATATTATTACTTTACTTTCTTCGTTCACTTCCTTTGAGGTACATCACTGCTTTCAGGAGGCCAATCGTGTTGCGGATTTTCTTGCTACTCATCATATTCCTTTTCATGCTCTTCAAGCTTTCAGACGTCTTCTTTCTCCTTTTAGTTCTTCCACTACTGTGACTCATCTTCCTCACAGTAGATATGAGTTCATCACTTTGAACTCTACTTTTGATAGTTTTGGTACTCTTTTTGTAAAGATCATCCATTCGGATGATTTAGGATAGCCTTCTGGTTGTAAGGGTCCTAATGTTTGCCATTATAAAAAAAAACACATAGATGTACTTAAATAATAAAAAATACAATAACATAGATATATACAAATTAGTTAAGATGTTGGGTAGGAGGTAGGAACCTCCAATTTATGCATAATATAATGAGAAAATTAGAAACATTTTATATAAGTTATATGTTATGGCTTATAAGACTAATGTTTACCTTCTAACAAACAAACAAACTTTGAGGGGGAATCATACATATTTGATATGTATGATTCCCCCTCAAAGTTTAATCAATTCACGAATATGCATGCATTTGTATGTGGCGAACCAACACAAAGACGTTCTTAAATAATAAATTAAATAACATAGATGTATACAAAGTAGTTAAGATGTTAGGTAGGAGGTAGGAACCTCCAATTTATGCATAATATAATGAAGATTAGAAGCATTTTATATAAGTTATATAATAAAAAATACCTTGAACACTAAGGTGACTTCTATATGGTTGGGTAGGAGGTAGGAACATGAATGTGGGTGGTAAGATGTAAACTCTAAGGTGACTTCTATATGGTTGGATGAGAACTACCTTGAACACTATAGAGATGATCCTCATTGGAGATTTAAAATTTTCATTAACACTCTAAGGAGGGACCACAATGTCAATGTCTCATACCACCGAGCCTAGAGGGCTACATTGATGACAGTGCTTATGACCCAAGGATATGCACGTGAGTAATACCGTAAAGTGTGGGACTATGATGCTACCATAATGAAGTGGAATATGGGTAGCTCAGTTTATGTTAAGTGTCTGAAGAGCAACCTGAGAGGCCTATATTTCAGAGAATATATGTTTGACTAGATGCTTGCAAGAATTGTTTTTTGATTGGGTGTAGGCCAAGTGTTGGGCTAGATGGCTGCCACCTGAAGGGTGCTTATACTGGCCAAGTGTTGACTGATGTTGCAAAGGATGGAAATGAAAATATATTTCCATTGGCTTATGTTGTTGTGGAGGCTGAAAGGAAAAAACATGGGGTTGATTTTTGAAAAAATTGCTTCAGGATGTAAGAGGACAAAATTTGACATTCATGTCTGATAGGCAAAAGGTAATTCAATACCATTTTCTTATTTTGCCTTTCCTTAATTCATGATCACTACAATTACTAATTGAAATTTCCCTTAAAATTTAGGGTTTTGAAGCCATTAATGATGTTGCTCCTATGGATGACAGCAAAGTATGTGTGAGGTATTTACACAATAACATTAAGGTGAAGTGGCAAAAAAAGTCATATAAGGATGTTGTGTGTGCACCTGCAAGGGCTGCTACTAGGCCAGACATTGATGTGGACATGAAGAGGATCAGAAACATGGATGAGGGAGCTTACAAGTATCTCATGGATGTTAACTCTATGACATGGTCCCTTTATGGGTTTAGACATTATTGCAAATCATATATGCTTCTCAATAATGCATGTGAATAATTCAATAGTTGTATCTTTGAAGCAAGGGAAATCCCAATACTAGCCATGTGTGAGTGGGTAAGGAGAAAGTTGATGAAAATGTTCATCACCAAGAGGAAGGCTATGAGAGCTCACATTAGTGTGGTTACTCTTGAAGTGGCTAAAAAGCTTGAGTTACACAAGCGTGACAGTCTGTACAAATGCAAGTGCTATGGATATGAAGACGGGTATGGGTGGATTGTGTAGGCAAAACCTATGTTGTAGATATGGCACATAGAAGTTGTGGGTGTAATATGTGGGATCTTACTGGGATCCCATGTTCACATTCCATATGCTACATCTAGAAGAGGAGATTGAGGGTTGAAGAGTTTATGGATGCTCTCTACACTAAGGAAACATACATGAGGGCATACAGTCTATCTGTTAATACAATGCTTGGGGAGGATCAATGGAAAAAGACTATGTTTCCACCACCAGAGCCACCAAAACTAAATGTGCAGCTTGAAAGCCTAGGAAGAACAGAAGAAAAGAAGTAGGTTCCTCTAATAAGAAAAAGGCTAAGGACTAGGAAAAACAAATGTTCTCACTGTGGAGGGGAAGGCCACTACAGAAAGAAATGCAGAAATCCTACCAAGGGACCTCATCCACCAAAGTCTATCAATGTAGGAGGCAAACCACAAAGTAGGGACATCATGCCTATACATCCAAAGAAGAGAAAATATACAAGGAGACTGGTTAAGGACTTAAATCATGTTAATTTCATTACTTTAATTTGAATAAAATCTAATGTTTGTTGACTCACTAATAGGTGAGACAAGAAGATAGAGGAGGACATAGAAGACATGCTGGGGAATCTGAAATACCAATGACAAAAGAAGAATTCAATCTAGTAATTATATGATTTTTATGCCTTTTTCATTAATAAACTTTCATGTGTGACCTTTGACTGATCATGATATTGACTTGCACATGAGGACCTTATTTCACTTGATGTGCACCAAACCTTACAACATGATAATTTTCCTACCCAAGGATCATCTGCAACTGCTTATGTAGCGGTATGATTTTGTGCTTTTGGGTTATTTCCTTTCAGTTTTGATTTTTTACATGATGAAGTGGTAATTGTATAATTGGTTACACGATCAACGACATATAGCAATGGAGACTGAAATGCACCAAGTTCTTCCAGTTCCAGATCAAATCCCACAAGGAAGTTGTACCCTCTTAGGACGGCCAAGAAGGAGCATAATCACCACAAGGTCTCAATTGTCTGCTACTGCGAAGAAAAAACACAAGTGAAGTCTTCTATTTTAGTTGAATTAATTTGCAATCCAACTTTAGTGACATGTGTTTGTAATATGGCATACTATTTTGTATACCAACTTCAATATTGTAGGTCTTTTATATGTCAGATTTGGTAACACCATGTGTTTGAAACCATGGTTCTTATGACAATTTCTTGTGTTTGAAACCATCTTTCTATTTGAAACCATGGAATGACAATTTATTATTATGTTCATATCATGTCATATGTTGATGTTTACTCAACTTTATTATGTTCATAGCAT
This sequence comes from Rheum nobile, assembly GCA_027886185.1. Taxonomy (NCBI): domain Eukaryota; kingdom Viridiplantae; phylum Streptophyta; class Magnoliopsida; order Caryophyllales; family Polygonaceae; genus Rheum; species Rheum nobile. The sequence goes on from WOAB01000127.1 coordinate 3,298,215, forward strand.
TTCATATGTTGACAATTTTTCAAAGTATTTTGACAGAATTGACAACAATTTTGACAATTTCATAGCATTTGGCATTTTTTTGGAAGTATTTTGACAATTTTTGACAAATTCATTTACGTTGAAAGTATTTTGACATTTTCAACAACTTTTGTTTGCATTGGAAGTATTTTGATAATTTTTGTTCATAGCATTGGAAGTATTTTGACAGATTCATTGACAGCAATACAAACATAACAAATTCATTAAAGTTGAGTATACATAACACAATCATTAAAGTTTCAATGTTAGAACACCACCTAAATACCACAAAGCATGCAAAATAGAAAACATGTACCACACATCTAGACATTATTCATAACCATTACAACGTGTACCACCATTGCCAGAACCCCTAAGCCTACAACTGCTATCATATTTTGCAAGCCTAAATTCTTTTGTTGCTCGATCTCAGCATCTTTTTCCTTCAATAGTTCTTCTAGCTTGGGATTCTTCTCCTCCAATTAATTCTCGCTTTTTATCAACCAATTCCGTAATGAACTTTGCTGCATTGTCCTCAAATGGCATGTCAATCCATTGGAAGAAACCACATCCTCTTGGATCAGTTGGTGAATACAACGGGCAACCAAAAAATCTTCTACCATAACTTTTTAAGGGTGTAAGCTGTATAATTCTAGGCCCTCAGGTTGCACCGACAAGATGCACCATCATTGTTTGATATGTAACTTTGAGAAGACATGAATGATGCCATAGAATCTGTAGACAAAAAACAAACATTGACCACATCATCCTAAACTAATGTCATAAACAAGGGGCATAAGAATCTACACCAAAATCACACACTAAACCAACAATTACCTCTACATAAGACAACAATCTATCTTCACACAAAATGCACCAAAATCATAATCAAAATTGAAATTCAAATAAAATGGCCATACACAACATAATCAAATTCATTAAAGTTGAGCTAAATAGTAAACCTAAAAATGACGCAAAATTGTCAATACCTGATGTTGACTCCAATGCTCAATTACATGACAATATCCAAATCTGCCTTCATCTCTTTCCTTCGCAAATTGGACCACCAGGAAGCTCACTTGTTCGCAGCGAAGTCGATGAACGTCTCACCACAAAAAAAAATGTCAGTTCAAGACCTAGAAGAACCCAATTTCATGGATTGTGGACGCAAATTCCCCACAAAATCGAAAACGCACAAATTGCCTAAGAACCTTAACCCTAATTGCGCAAATTCCAGAGAGAAATCGGGAATGAGAGAAATGAAATTTCTATGGGTTTGGATTATTTGTAATCGGGTTTGGATTTTTAGTCGGATTTGGTTTATGTTTAGTCGGGTTCGACCGGGTTTGGAATATATTAAAAAAGCTGGATTAAACAAGTAATTTTGGAGGAAAAAAACATGGGGTAAAAGGGTCATTTCACCCATTTTGACAAGGAATTGGACGACAGAAGGCTATGGGTGGAGATTCGCTACCGGAATATAAGATAAGGATGGCTTAATAAATTTTAACGGGATGTTTGTCACGGAAACGCGTATATAACGGGTGCTTTGCCGCAAATTTCTCTTTCATTTATTATAGTAAGTGTTACAAATGGAGAGAGTTTTCAAACTAGGCTTCTTCCACTTGGAAGGTTTCGCTAAAATAGGTTACTTTATATATTTTGTTTTATGTTGGTTTGTTTAGATTGATTAGAGACAAGTTTCCCCCACATGAGCTTCGTTGCCTCTGTTAGTGCAGAATATTGTGCGCGATGTTTTGGCCATGTTTCACAAACAAAATTTACTTCTTAGGACTCATATGTGTTGCCTTGGTAAATAAATTATTTATCTGTAATTTAGTTTTTGATTTTTACGGTTTTTATAATTGAATTTGAAAAGGCATTTGTTGAGACTGTTACGTTCTCGATTTTGTGTGCTTGAGCCCTACGTTTGAGCAAAGTGGGTCCGACTCTGATTTTCAGTTTTGGTTTTAAAAAGAGTGATATTTTGATATCAAATCACACACAAAAATCGTCTTTGCTCTCTTCTCTTCTGATTGTTTTTTTATTAGAAGCATAAGGTGATTGCAATCTTTCATTAGTGAGTGCACGCAATTGAGAGGTATTGAGTGATTCTTGGGGTGATGTCATATGTAATTTACACCTCGAATATGGGTAAATTCACTTCTAAAGTAGTGGACTTTGAACTACGCTACATGCCAATTTTCATTTTCCATTTTTTGAATGCCTAACATTTGTCCCAACTCCCAAATAAAGGATTAATTGCGATTGATTTTTTTATAAGGAAAGAATTAGGTTTGTCTTAAAACCAACGAGAAGGTCAACCTAAAACATCCTTGCAGTTGAGAACTCGAAGTTCCGAATCAAATCTAAAATCGGACACAGAGGGTAACTTCTCCGTCAAATCTGCAAGGAGCCTATTTCAATCAGGTTCCCCCACCGATTATGACTCTTTCTCCTGGATTTGGAAATTAAACGTTCCTCCAAAAATACAAAATCTCCTATAGAAAGTAGTTTTTGACTGCTTACTATGACAGAACGGTTAAACCGCCAATTCTCTAACGTCTCAATGTAGTTTGTGTAACGCCGATAATGAAGATGTTGAACATTTGTTTTTCACTTGTCCTTACACCCAAAACATGATTCAACACCTTGAATCCCGCCTTCGTAAAACTTTCTCTATACAAGCTACATCAGATTTTGTTACTGACCTAAACTATATTCAAAACTTATAATGCTTCGCCTGAACCTATTATATTCTTATGGTGGATTATTTGGAAACATTGTAATTCCTTAATTTTTTGCAAAAATGACCAACCCTAAAATTTAGTTCATCTGATCATGCATACATCTAGTTCCAAGATTGGGTTACTACTACTTCAACTACCCGTACTAAACCCTCAATAATATAAAGTAAAACACGTAATACTAACAGTTGAAAGAAACCTTCTACTGACTGGGTTAAGTTAAATTTTGATGGTTCTAAAAAATTTGATCAATCATCCCACATTGATTTTATATTTAGTAACTCAAGGGGCACCATCATCTCTATGCACCAAAAACAAATTTCAAATTCTTTGTACATGTAAATATAAAACATTTCATTATTATAAGAAACTCTTTATATCTATGTTCACTTTTTACTAAAGGTAGTTTCTCTTGAACATTTTCAAACCCGGTATTATCCCAAATCTATGCTATAGTTAACATTTCTTTTAGTTCATAATCTAGATATCACAATTCTAATGTATAAGTCAAGATAATAATGAGTTTTGGCTTCTATATGAACTACTAATTTAATGTAAATTTTGCTATATGTGTTTTGATTATGTGCCTTGGTTCCCTGTTTGAGATTAGAGTAGTTAGAAAACAAACTTTATAGTAGGAATTGAATGTATGTCGAGTATGTAATTAATGTGATAACATAGTCTTATATATTTGTATGCTCGAGGGTTTTGAGTTCAATGTTTACTGTTGTGTTCTTGTAGTATTCAAGGAAATCCTCTTATATTTGTAAAATCTTATGGATCGTGGAAAGATCATAGATTTTACAAACTGACCAAAGTGTACATGAGGAAGTTGCATGTCTCTATACAAGTCCTATTACTATGTGCCTCAAAGGATGTATCTTCTATCTAAGGGTTTATTATAAGCATTCGTAACCATGTTATCTGCAAATTCTATTTTTGTTTGTCCTTTTACATTATGTGACAATCTGCTCCCTAAATGTTTTTAGCTTAGAGTCTTCAAGTGCAAATGAAAAACTTAATAAAAATATTTGAGTGTAATTCTGGTAAGTTTTAGAGAATTTAGTTATCTATTTCTATTTTAACCCTTCTATTAAGCATGTTCCTTGCATGAATTATAGTTAATAAAATAAGCCATGTAGATAAACCCGTAACTGATGTTGTTTTCAACTACATACTCCATATAATTGATGTTGATTTTTGCTGCCTTTTCCCCTTGTTGAAAAACATGAGGAGAAGATAGTACGTGAGCTTGATTCAAGCCTATCCCTTGTCTGATATCAATGACGGTATGACTCAAGGAGAGAGAAGGGATTTCAGTTCCAATGGAAGTGGCCAATACAAGGAGGACATGAAGAGATTCAGGAAGATGGTGTTGCAGAACCAGGGAAATGCAAGCATTGCCTACACCATAAAAACCACCATGAATACAGTGTGGAGAATTATAAGTTGACTACCCGAAGCCACACCACTCAAGAGATGGAGATGACAAAGGTAAAGAAAGATGGCCAAAGTTTCAATGGTAGTCGTCCGTGATCATGAAAACATTGATGTACAAAGAGTACTATGATGCGATCTAGTCAACGCTAGGGCGGATCGGCTGCGAAAGGATCGATGATGTGTCGGGCCAAGTCGCCTCCCTACTCTCCACTCTTGTTCAATCGGCTCTTTTCGGCTATAACACCAACGTGATGGTGACTCAAGCCGGCAAGACCAATGTGATGGTCTTATTGGAAGGCAAACATGATTACCTTGGATAACTTGAACCAATATGAGTCTGTGACTTGTGGGGGAAGCCTAGTTGGTTAACAAGGAGAATGCCTCCACTTTGAAAATTAACCAAACTAAACTTGTCTTTCATTATTGATTATGACGAGTACTTATAGGGAAAGAAGATGCAAAAGATAGAAGAAAGCCTAAGGGGCTTGGGCCTTGTCAAACACATAAAGGCTCGTGACAAAACTTACTAAAAATAACAAAGTGCTAAAATAGTACACTAGTACAGAACTAGGTCTTGGACCCCAATTTTTTTCCTCTTTGGACCGCGGTTCAAAAATCGTGGTTGTTCTCGGCGATGTCCAACATCCGGACCCCGGTTTTACGAAAAACCGGGGTAAATTCTGGTTTTGAAAAAAACAAATATCGGGACCTCGGTTTTTATAAAATACCGGGGTGAAATTCTGGTTTTTTTTTTTAAATCGGGACCCCGGTTTTTATGAAAACCCAGGGTAAAATTTTATTTTTCTTTAAAAAAAAAATCAATAACAAAATTATGTGGCCACTATCTAAGTATAGAGATAATCACTTAAAATCCATCAAAGCAAATATCATTTTGTATCTTGGTAATCACCAGCTATATATATATTATTTTTTATCCCTAATTACAACATGCATCAGCCCTGCAAGTTAGCTAAACCAACTATTCAACAAAAACCAATAAGCAAATCAAAATTACTCTGATTCCTCTCTATTGATATATATCTTATTTGAAATTAAGGAATCTAGTTTGTCCAGACATGCATCAAAACTTGCAGTCTAAAGATTTTTGAATAGATTACCTTCTCATTGCACAAAATTTGCAGTCTGAAGATGATGAAGGTAGGAGTTGATTTACATGCAATAAGCCTCGTGACAGGTACTTGTTCCTTCTTCAAAGAAGCACATAGTCTTGATGACTCACTAATAGACATTACCTAAACAAAAAAGAAACCAAGATTATGAATTTGTCACGGGTAGTGGTGATATGTTTCTATACCATTACAACCAAAAGTTCTTAACTTTTCCTACCTATAGAAAATAGAATTCAGCAAATATTATCGTTGGGAAAGTAACAATGACAAATTCAGAGTTGTTGTATCCCAGAAAAGCTTTCATAATAATTGAAAGAATAAAAAGTGGTGGCTTTAATGGTGTCAGCCTTACCGCATCTTGTTTAGCTTCCTCTATGTCCGAAAACATATTTAGGCTAAAGTTGATGAATAAATTTTTTATCTAAGCTGCACGAATGAAGTAAAAACTACAAGAATGAGATACATGTTCTTGAAATAGTAATAAATCAGAAAACTATAATGTCTTTAGTAATGGTACATCGTAATACATAATATGATATAGTAAGCAATGGTTATAATCAAGTGAGCTGTCTTGAACTTATTTTTGAAAGATAAATAACTAGAATAGATTATGTGATGATCAAGTGTGAGATGAAAATCTTTTATCTAGTCGAGAAGCCGAACTGGATGTAGTCACAACTCTCATACCAGTTTCTATAAAACTAATATCAAATTCAAATAGTCTGGCCTACTAAAAAATCATGCATAAGAGACAGGACATATATATAGCATTGCTGACACTAGTGTTTCTTGCTTCATAATTACACATAAGAGAATACTTCATGAAGATTTTCAGAACACAACAGGTAGATTTCAAGACATGGAACTTAAGCAAAGCAAAACCAACATCAAAAAATTAAACATCTGAAATAAAGAAAGAAGGCTGGACCTTCTTTGTTTATGTACCTAAACATTAGACAAGGGCACCATGTAGATTACCTTCTCATTGCACAAACTATGAACATCAAAAAGATATGTTCATAGTTTCCTACATACCTACCTGAGAAGTGTTTGGGACCTTTTCTTAATCCATACAAGTACACAACAACAACAAAGTCCCACCAATCCACCTTAATGCACATATGCCACCCGTGTGATTAAGTTTTAATTTAGAGGTGAGTCACTTGAATTTGATGACTCAAAACCACAAGGGCACCATGTGGAATTTCCCCAAAAAATAAACTCATTGTATATAGAAGTACGATTACAAATGAAAGGAAAAATGTACAAACACCAATTCACTGAGCAAGAAAAGGAAGTTGTCATACCATCCTATATTTTGGAGCTCAAGCTGGAACTTTCAAATATACCATGTTATTGACATTGATGTCTCATAAGAAAGACGTGTGATGGATCTATTGGTTTTTGGTGATGCTCTGAGCACGTTATCACCAAACTTGTTATGTATCGGAACCATACCATCAAGTTGTGATATGAATGTAAAGTAAGAAGCTATCTTTCAAAACAAAATAGCAGATGTAAAGGAACTAAAGATTATATGATGCACAAACAGTAATTACTACCTACAACATGACATGAACACCACCATAGTGCAAATAACAAGCTAGTTAAATTCTCAACAGACTAGTTATACTAGTAATAATCAAGATTACTATGATTTAAATGTCATTCTGCAATACAGTAGAAAAAATCACACAGCTGCAAGCCATATGAACACATACGGGACAAGAGCATTACATATTCTTTTGAGGGGAAGATCTGCATGAGCATGAAGGATAGCTAAACACCAGAATCTACAGCATAAGCTGAAGCCTTATTTGGATTCACATTTCAAAAGATGAAAAAAGACAACTGCATGAAAGGAGATATAGAAGAGATAGGAGGTGATGCACTTCAGTAAGACTGCATGAGAAAACCACCTTCATACCATTCTCACAAAGTTTGAAATCCCCAACTCCATGGAACACTTCATTATACATTATTTCGCTCCATGACATAATGGGTTGTGGATACAGTTGTACACCAGGGGCAGCATCCTTATTGCATATGAATGTCACGAAAACTGTGATTAGAGAGACTAAAATACCTTTTTTTAGCATGAGACTAAAATAGCTGACTCAGCAGCAAGATGCCAAACTTGTTTAACCGACACAATGTCTTTCTCGTGTGGAGAATGCAAAACAATGACAGGTAGATCCAACCACATAGAGGACACATCCAAGTAAACCAAATATGTAATCAAAATGACATTTCATTGATATTTAGCAAACACTCAATTGTACAAGATGTCTCTACAATGGTGGGATTCATGTTAGAGTATTTTATTAGCCTCCAAATTAAAGTTGTTTCATTTATATCCCTTAACTAGTGAAATATTTACACTCTCTATTACAAAACGTATTAGAGAATGTCGGTCGACAAAAAAAAAGGCTTGGTTAAGAACATTCAATTGCAGAAAATGTGTTTTATCTTAATGTTATTACTAGTTGACAGAATTACTAAAGGTGATAAAGAAACTAACCGTTGTCGCAACTTCCAATTGATGAACTAGGTCACCAAAAAACTAACTTCCAAATGAAACCAGAAACAATGAAACACAAAAGCACGTATAATAACTCGACACATCTAATGCCCTACTTTGATGCAACTCTACATGCTTCACAAATAATAACAAGACAACGTGTCCACGCCTCTGGACCTAATAAATTCCAATTTTCACACAATACTATTACTATGTGTCCTAGAAGCATAGAAGACAAAAAACGATTTTCAACCACAAGATCAATGCAATCAAGAAAACCCTAATTTTGAAATTGAATTGATGAATTTGTCCCCCCTTATAGTTTTATTCTGTCAGGTCTAAATTCAAGGGGGATCCAATCCAAAAGAATAATCCAAGAACAAACCTACATGTCAACTAGTCCAAAATCCAGTGCATACCAAAACTTATATTCTTCTTTGCGCCAAACTAAGCCTCTACAAAGTAATTTTGGGTGAAGGGTCAGAGCAACTAGTCCCAACTAGTCCAATTTGGAAGAGGGAGATAGGGGGACTGACCTGTACGCGGTCGGAGCTTCTGGTGGTTGGATGGAGGACGACGGGGCAGTAGAAGTAAGGTGAGACGACAGGCGGCGAAGAACCATAACGGAACGGCGCCGAAGTTGTGAGGATGAAAGCGGCGGCGAACCAGAAATCGAAGAGGAGGAAGAATGAGGGGTCGGGGGGATTAACTTTGCATTTAGGGAAATAAAAACGAGACCACGTTATAAACTATAAATGCGGTCCGTGAATAAAATATAAAGAAAACAAAAAAATAAAAAAACCGAACCACAGTTAAATTCCAAACCGGGGATCGGAATATTAAACGAGACCGCAGTTATTTATAAAAACTGTGGTCCGAGATATAAAAAATGAAATAATTATACCTGAACTGCGGTTATGTGTTATAAATCGTGGACCGGATATCATTGTTATCCCGGTTTACTAAAAACGAGGCAAAAAAGTGTGGTTAACCATAGCTTTTGTACTAGTGGTAGGAATATCTTAACATCAAAATAAACTAAGTATAAAAACAATAACAATGCCGAGAATGTTCCAAGGGGGATGCCAAGGGCACGGGAACCATGGTCGCGTAGCCAATGCATATGACTCTCCCAAGTCCCATTGCCAGATGAGGAATTATAACCATGAATGGGGTTCTTTTATTTGGTACACTAATTCTTTTGAGAATTTTCTACTTATTTATGAGAATGATTTGTCTATAAGGTGATAATGTGAAAATCTCTTCAATGTAGGATCTTAAAGTCTGTGAAACATATTTGCTGTATATGGTTCTTGAACTGTACTTGTGCAATTCAACTTTGATTCCATAAGAAAAAGATTGGGTTTCTATAAAGCAATTTGATTATTATACAAATTTATTGCACTATCATATATATGCTCTAGCTCAGGTTGATATATAACATAATTCAAATATTACACAAAGTGAAGGAGATACACTTTCAATTGTCAAAAGAAAAGTTATCAACAAGCCTAAAATCATTAACAGACACTCGTACCTAGCAAAACATTGAAGCATGTGCGATGTACATGATACCCCTAGAAAACTAAGCATGGGCTTATATTCTTTCATTCAGCTTCAGTCCCAATTCAGCCATTACTGTAGCTTTAGTCCCGATAAGTCTCAGACATACCAAACAGACTCCATATACGCTCATGTTGATGAACTAGAAAAGAGAGAAGATGAAGCATTCTAAGACCCTCTCCACCAGTAGAGAACACACTTATCCCTAACAAATCGACATTCTCCATCCCTCTTTCTATCGCGTGCTGCTAAAAAATGCATGCAATATCTTCGCTTTTATATCTCCTTGTTAGTACCCTGGTTCATCGCTAACCCGCCATCAACAACTTTCTATCGCGTGCCGAATCGTGGATCTTCGTCAACCTCTTCTCTGCATCCATCAACAACTTCTCATATTCCATGTGCAACTCGTCCTTCTCTTTCTCAATCGCGTTCATCCTCTCGCTCTCCTTATCCATAAGTCGCGATGCCCGCGCGCAAATCCTCCTCGAGTTCATTCGCAAGAACGTATTGGATCTCAAATACCCTTTTTTGGTCTATTTTCTTTTTTCCTTTTTGACAGACTTTTTAAATAGTTTTTGTATTACTTTTTCATTTTAATAATTAAAAAGCAACAAAAAGAGAAGTTAAAAGAAAATTAGAATTTACCTTTTTTCTTAAAATCATAAATTAGGTGAGATGGGTATGACCGTACGAGTGCTATTGTTTTGGACATTTTTACTCTAAAATAGATGCCTATAATATAAAATTATTCATAAGTGCTATTTTCAAAAAAACAAGTCATCATTGTAATACAATTTTGAATATGGAGTAAAAACTACTAAATTTACCACGGAAATAAGTAAAAACTACTAATTTATCAAGTTGTTTGTTAATGGAGTCCACTTCTCATTCCATTATCTGCCTGTCTCATACACAAAAATGAACCAAAAAACACAGCAAACAAATAAAATTGTAGTAATTATAAGCACCCCCGCTTCAAAAGTAAAGCTTCCATATTTTGCAACTCATCACACCATCAACCACACCACTAACCCCATAAAAAAAAAGTTCGTATTTCAAAAAAAAATCATAATATATATGATATTTACAAAATATTAACGTTCTTTATAGGCCTAATCGATTAATGTATATCCTAAACTCAGTGTGCTTTTGTTCAGTGTTCTTTTGTAAAAAAAAACATTTCTCAATAAGGGTTAGTTTTTCTTAGAAAACAAATCGAATAATTTTTTACAAATTCTGTTAGGAAAAGGTGTATATATTGTAGTAACATGTGGATAAGGAGAATAAAAATCTGTGAGTGGTCATATCATATATCAATATATATATTTATATTTAAATAGAAATATGAAAGAAAAATGTGTGGAAAAAAAAGCGTGCATTATTAGATAATTTAACTTGTCTGAATAGCTAAGTCGAGCATTATCCTAATTTTTTGTAAAAAAAAGCGTTTAAGGATGATGATTAAATACACTGAAAAAGAATATTTGTTGAAAAGAACTTGAATTGTTGTCAATATAAGGATTCATGCAATCTATGTAAAACTATCGAGTTGTACGTCCCACAATTTCGAATTAATTAGAGTCTCTAGGACGTAGTCGTAAATACATATATTAATTAGAATTAGAATATATATCTAGGTAACATACTTTAGGAAGCCAATTAATGAAGCTAGTAGCTAGCTAGATATATATCGACCATCCCATAGTAGCTATGACAAGGGGCGGGGCAAAATTGGAATTCGATCAGAAAATGGTGAAAACGTGTATATAAAGGAAGCTGAGCTCTCATTTGGTCTCACCACATCCTCAAAACACACATATAATTCCGAAGCGGGTCGATAAAAGCGATCGATAAATCGGGAAGGCAATTTAGATATTTAATAGTAGAAAATGGGAATGGGTAGTGTGGCGGGGAAATTGAAGGCGTTCGCAGCGATGGTGTCGCTTCAGTTTGGGTACGCAGGGATGTACATCGTGACGACCATCTGCCTGAAGAGGGGGATGAACCACTTCGTGCTGTCGGTGTACCGCCACGTGTTCGCCACCCTGGCTATCGCCCCCTTCGCCTTCTTCATCGAAAGGAAAACAAGGCCCAAGATGACGCTCTCCGTTTTCATCAAGATAATGTTGCTTGGCCTTCTCGAGTACGTATATATATATATATATATATATATATTATCTTCTTCATTGATCTACCTAGTTAATTATTATTTGCTAGCTCCTAAACTACATATATATATATATATATATAGCATTTATTAACATATATATATATATATATATATGCATGCTGCAGGCCCGTGATTGATCAAAATCTGTACTATGTGGGTCTCAAGGAAACGTCAGCAACATTTGCTTCTGCCAGCATCAACGTCCTCCCTGCCATCACCTTCATCTTAGCCACCATTTTCAGGTATTTTAATTTCATTTTATACGGCCTACGTACATATATCAATTAAGTTTTATACATATATGTGAATTAATTAATTGATCGATGAATATTTGGCTGTTAGGTGATGTTTATATTAATTCAAATGGGAAAAATGAATCTCTTGTGTGCCTACAAATTAAGTTATTCGTTCGGTACGGTTATAACAAGTTAAAAAGGTGAAAGAGAAATTAATGAAAGTGAGAAAATAATATGAAAGAGATCGATTAGAAAACGATGAATCCATCAAGTATAAAAGCATATATATATATAATGGAATCCATATAAGAAGAAGGTCATGCATGTCACAAACAAATTGCGATCTGTTGCAACTTATCACTTGTGTTGCCCATTCTTAAACAGTAATATAAAAAGAAAAATTATTCTTTAATTAATTAATTATCTAAAATTATAGAAATTTACTTCTCAATTAAACAAATATATTTGATATCATATTTAAACACATGTGTATACTCGATCCTCAAATGCTATATTTTGAATAATTCTTACACTTTATGTAGTGCAATTTCTTTTGAACTTTGGATTATCCTCCTTTTTGTGAGTGGAGATTATTCAGCATAAAAACGCAATTAATTTCAGCTACCATGATATATTAATTGGAGTTGAGTAGCTACAGGTACAACCAGCAAAATGACGTCATTTATATTCCTGTGAAAGTATATGTAAAGGTTCAAAAAATAATTAGTATATTAATTCCTGGAATAACGGAAATATGAAAATATTAATTATATAATAAAACATGGAAAATGACAGGCTGGAAAAGGTGGACATAAGGAAGATACCAAGCCAGGCGAAGATAGCAGGAACCGTAGTAACGGTGGGTGGGGCCATGGTGATGACCCTCTACAAGGGCCCCATCGTGGACCTCTTCTTTTCCGGGCACAGCAGCCACCACTCCGCCGCCGGATCCTCCGCCTCCGGGCAGCACTGGGTCGCCGGCACCCTCCTCCTCCTCGGCAGTTGCTTCGGCTGGGCGGGCTTTTTCATCCTCCAGGTATATATACTCGAACATTAATTAATTAATGTATTCGTTGGTTGTACTGACCGACGTGGATGTACGGATGGTGCAGTCATTTACACTGAAGGAATACCCTGCTGAGCTGTCGCTGACGGCGCTGGTGTGCGTGATGGGCGCGGTCCAAGGAGCGGCGGTGACCCTAGTGGTGAACCGGGACATGAGCGCCTGGGCCCTCGGCTGGGACTCTCGCCTTCTCGCTTCTGCCTACTCCGTATGCGCCCAATTCCATCTCCATGCGCGCATCCCTTTTAGTTTTAGTGTTTGTTTTACAATTCAATCAATCAATCAATCATTCAATCATTCAATCATTCTCGCCGATTCGATTATATTCGAGCAGTAACTTATGTTGCGCGGCCTATGAATTAATTAATTAATTAATTATATATATATAGGGTGTGGTTTGCTCCGGAATCGCATACTACGTGCAAGGAGTCGTAAACAGGGAACGAGGTCCGGTTTTCGTCACAGCCTTCAGCCCTCTTTGCATGATCATCACCGCCATTCTCGGTTCCCTAATCTTAGCCGAGAAGATGCACTTAGGAAGGTGGGCTAAATTATGTACTTAATACGTACCTACATATATATAATTAACATACTTAGCTTGGACGTTACCTAATTGCATTTGTAATTGATTCGACTCCGGCAGTATAATAGGAGCAGTGATCATAATAACGGGGCTCTACACGGTGGTGTGGGGCAAGAGCAACGACCGACACGAATCCGAAGCAAGCTTGACGGATGTGAAGGGCAAGGCTCAGGAGTTGCCAATCACACAAACCACAAGATCAATCATGGTTAATCAAGCTAATCCAGGCCGTGGATCTTCTGGACTCTCGATGGCTGAGATCGCTCCTCGACCACAACAACCGTACCATGATATTAATTAAGTCCGATCCGGATCGATGGGGAATATATATATATATATATATATATATATATATATATATATATATATATATATATATATATATATATATATATATATATATATATATATATATATGACGTATGCAACATTCTTCTTCTATTTCAAGTTTGAGGGTGAGGACTATCAAAAAAAATGGAATCAAATTCCTACTAATTAGTAATATTCGAATTCTCAAGATCGATTTTGTTTTCGACTGTGATGTGTCAGTAAGTGTGACAGTATTAGTACAACTATCCTAGCTTGTACCCCTCTAACATCGGCTTTTGATTGATCCATATATTCTCGGCATCTGGTCGATTAATATATGTCAAGTCAATTTCAATGTTTCATGATCCAATCCAGACAACAATTTTATTATCGAATCAGTTCTTTTTTTTTTATATATGTTTTAATACTCTTTTCAGGTTATTTTTATTCTTCTAATGTGATGGAACTTCAAACTTATCCGAGCGTGCACAATAATACATTTGCTAGATCGGTGAAATTCGTCTATTATAACAGTGAGTCAGGTTAAGTAAAACGTGAGAAGAAATTAAAGTCAATTATTTAGAAACAATGGAAGACTATGGATTTATGATGGAATATACATCATACCACACATACTGCCTCCTATACTTAATCACACATCTTGGTCAATATCTGTCAACGCTAACCGTTGGCCCGTCAAATTAACTTTTGCTCGGATTTTATTTGTTTGTTTTTATACACATTTTCATCATAAAATTGTTTTTAAAAAAATGAACAATTGTATACTAAAAATTTAACAAACTTTTTTGAACAATATATAAAGTTGAACAATAAGTTGAACAATTATATCTTAAAGTTGAATAATTTCATTTTTATGGTTAGACAATTGTTTTCACTAAGCAACTTTTAGTTTTTTTTTCTCGGGCAATTTTTTTTCTTCCATTTTTTTTTCTTGTTTTCCTTTACGTTTTTATCATAAAATTGTTTTTTTTTTAAGTTGAACAATTTGTTTTTTCTGGCCAAATTTTTTTCGGGATAAAACATTTTTTATTCTTATTTTCCTACACGCTTTCCTCAAAAAATTGTTTCTAAAAATTTGAACAATTGTATCTTAAAAGCTGAACAATTTTTTTTAATAATATATAAAGTTGAACAATTGAACCAAAAAAGTTGAAAATTTTAAATCGCATGAAAATTCAAACTCAAAACAAAAGATAGATTGAACAATACTTGTTTATAATTTGAACAATTGTCCAATAAACTTGAAGTTTTGTTTATAATGTAATATAAACTTAATACATTTCAAAATGTTCAAAACATAAACCTATAGTAAAAACGGCAAAAACAGCTACCCCTAAAAAGTATTAAAAAAATGAAATTGTTCAACATTAAGATACAATTGTTCAAATTTATATACATAGCGAACATACTTGTCTAACTATAAATATGAAATTGTTCAACTTTAAGATACAATAGTTCAACTTTTAAGATACAATTGTTCAACTTTAATATTGTTCAAATTTTAACATACAATTGTTCAACTTTAAGAACTAATTGTTCAATGTTTTTCACAAAAAGTTTATAATGAAAACTTGTAGGAAAACAAGAATAAAAAAATCAATCAAACAAACAAACAAAACTGGACATTGACCGGTCAACGACCGGTCAACATTGACCGTTAACCGCGATTGAATGTGGTAAGATATATGATAATATTAAAATAATTAACCTAAAATGCTTCTCATGTTTCACCCTAAAAGTGCTCTAGTTAACTCTTATATCACTTACCATATTACCCTGTACAAATCATGTGATCTGAAACTACTTTGTTTTCCACATAGAGAATACTTTTCTATTTCCTTTCTATTTTTGCGTAACTTACCTGTAATGTATATATTGTTGTTTAATAAGAAAGGGTATTAATTAAATAACGGTTTTTCTAGTGTGTGCCCATGGGTACACTCTAACAAGTTAAAGTAGGAAACTATTTACAAAATATATTCCCTAATAGAGAATGGATAAACCCTTAAGAAAAAATATTAAACTAGTGATTAAAAAATTATTGCTAAAAATGGGCTTGTTAGAGTGTGTCCATGGGCACACTCTAACAAGCCCATTTTATTATTATCTATAAAAACTTCACTTAATATGGAGAATATTTAGTAAGAATCAATGCGCTAAAGTTATTGGAATCAATGACATGTCTGATAATATACGGGGGTATATATGGTTAGCGATGGACATGATGAACCTGTCGTCAAATGTCTGATAATATACGGGGGTATATATAGATAATATTTCAACAAACCGGTATGTGACATGATGAACTTGTCGTCAAATGTTGACCGCAATTGTCGAGTGATTGAATTTATAGATACAAACAAGAAATGAAACAAAATCGAAACTGTAACACGTGTTGCCACATACCCTTGTATCCCTTATCATTGTTATTCTTACCCTAGTAAGTCAAATCAATGATTGTATGTATTGGGAACCCAACAAAAGTTGATGAGTTTCCACTAAGTCTGCATTGGAACTTATTATCAAAAGCAAGCAGTTTCGAGCATATGACTCTTCTTGGATTTGGAAAATTGACACTTATTCCAAAGTCAAAAAAATTCTTTGGAAATTTGTCAAAAATGGGCTACCGACCAAAACAAGATTACAAGAAAAAGGTATCTCAGTTCCTTCGGGTTGTATTTCATGCACCCACCATACTGAAGATATCAGTCACATCTTATTACATTGTAGTACTCATACTTTACAAACAATTAACATAATAAACAGTGCTATTGGGAATTTTATTAGGACGATCGATTCTACGAACAAAAGAATTGATGTCATTTTGGAAGAAATCAAGAATAGACTCACTAATATTGAATTCTCTAAGCTAGCGATCACTTGGTGGAGCATTTGGTACCAAATAAACCATAAAACCTTTTCTAATGATAACCAAGCGACGTAAATTATAAAAGATCTGGTCAAATACACACATAATATGATTTCCTGTTGGAATAGAACCAAGAAGTGGAATCCAGATTGCATAGAAATCAACACTACTATTGCAAGAAATAAGGTACACAACAAAAAACACAGAAACCTGAGGTGGATGAAACCACCAGACAAAGTTGTTAAGATTAATCTTGATGGATCCACTAAATCAAATGAAAATTCCTCATTTGGCTTCATTTTTAGAGATGACAAAGGTGAACTAATTATCATACATGGCGAAAAATGCGGTGTTTCTTCTGCACTGAAAATTGAGGCACTTGCATTCCGAAATGCAATCTTAAAAGCCAAAGAAATGAAAATCGAACAAATCCAAGTAGAATCTGATAACCTAACAATAGTAAATGTCCTTAATAAAATCTGGCACTGTCCATGAGAGATAGAGATTATCATCTCACATATCCTATGTTTATTACCGTCCTTTTCGACAGTGTAGATTAGTCATATTTCCCGTGAGATCAATTTGGTGGCTGACCACATTGCAAAACTTAGTCACGCAACCTCACTGGACGATATCCAGATTAATCCAAAGCTTCATGCTCTCATCCGTAAGGATGCTATAGGATGGTTTTCAAGTAGACCTTGATACCAGTCTAATTCTTACCTTATAAAAAAAAATAGAGACATTTTATAGATAAAGTTCAAAAATAAACTATTATAAAAAATAAAAAGAATCAAAATTAGAGATTGATTTGGAGAAAAAATAATAATCTTAACAACGCGTTAAACTTTTATTTAACGGTAAAGATTTCTCCAACTCTACTAAGAGCAATAACAACGTTAACATTGGTTTTTAAGCAATATCATATATCATTTATCTTATGAATAGTGACAAAATGCTAAAACGGGGTATGAAGTTTTTTTTCAGCTGAAAACTTTATGTGTTGTTTCTTTTTATGAGGAAAGAATTATAATGGTCTCAACATCTATGCAAAGGTCAACCTAGAGCATCCTTATGGATGAGAACACGAAGTTATGAATCAGATCTAAAATTAGGCACAAAGGATGAGAAGCTGAGTTTAACAATTCTATCAGCAGTACAGTTTATCTCTCGAAAAACGTGACTAAGCTGGACTTCTTGGAAAGAGTAAAGGTCGATGAGAATATCAACAACATCCATTTTAATTTCCCAAGGACAAGCCCGACCAAATGCCTTTAAAGAAATTAATAAGGCAAAAGTTATCCCATTCAATTTCTAATTTGGTTAGGTTGAAAAGTTTAGTATGGATATGCTCTTTTTAAGCACCATGGCTTTCGTCATCAAGATTGAGTTAAATCCACAATCGTGACATTCCATGTGTATTATTTCATCTTTGTCATTTCTAATAACAAAGCCAAGTCCAGCCTTCCTATTAATCTGTTTTGATCCATCAAAGTTAATTTTGTAGAAATTTTGCTGTGGCTTTTCCATATTGAGACTATTTCATTTTCTGTTCTGGTTAATGATGGACCAACTGATGTCTTGATCCCTAAAAGAGGGTTACGTCAAGGCGACCCTCTATCCCCTTTTTTGTTCATTCTTGGGGCATAAATTCTTGCAAGATACTTACAACAAAAAAGTATTTGCAACAACAACCAACTCGGTTTTAAAATTACCCGAAGTGGAACTAACATCCCCTTCCTTGCTTTTGCCGATGATATTCTCATCTTTGCTAAAGCTAATCAAACAACGTGCTTTTAAAGTTAAGACAAATATTGAAGACTATTGTTCCATTTCTAGACAATGTGTCAATTACCATAAGTCGACCTTCCAAACAATGAATAACACGGCCAACAATACCAAGACGATGATCTAATAAATTTTGAACATTCCAAGCACAACCTCCTTGGAAAAGTATCTTGGTTGCCCTATTATTAATGGTAGAGTTAACCATAATACTTTTCAAGACATAATCATATCCACAACTAACCAACTTATTAAATGGAAAGCTAATTCTCTTTCTCATAAAGGGAGAGCTACGCTAGTTAGATCAAAACTTGTTGGAAAACCAAACATCATCATGTAAAGTTTTATGTTGCCAATTTCTATTCATAAAGAACTTGACCATCTAAACATGACTTTCTTCTGGAATACGGATATTACATGCAAACCTTTAATAGGATGGGATAAAGTATGTAAAAATAAACAAAATGGTGGCACTGGAATTAGGAAAACCTAGGACTGTAATACCACAGCCACTTGGGCCGGCCCATCACAGGGCTGCAGCCCATACACCCCAACCCTTCCTTGTTGGCTCCAAGCCCCAACAACCTCTTGATTAAATGGCTGGGCCTTGGGGCTTGGAGCCAACAAGGAAGGGTTGGGGTGTATGGGCTGCAGCCCTGTGATGGGCCGGCCCAAGTGGCTGTGGTATTACATAAAAAGTACACTTTTATGTGAGTGCTCAAGCCACGGGCCTAGCCCAACATGAGACACTCCATGAGCCGCAACCCATGTACCCCAACCCAACCTTGGGGGCTACTCCAAATTAAATGGAAGCCATTAGCCAAGAGGTTGTTGATGAGAGTCGAACACGCGACCTCTCCACCCTTTATCCACTCCCCACAAGGCCTGTAACGCCCCCAAATCTTAACCCATTTGGAAAGGTATTACCGCCAGTGACCCCAGTGTTCCTTACCGAGATCACCCAAGGCTTTACCGGTTTAAATACAATTTAAGGCATACAATGATACATAATGATCAAAGTATCCAAATCAAAACATAACAACGTTCAAATGAAACATGAGTTACAGGATTACATCACAATCCCGAATAGGACAAATACAGAGTTTAAACAAAGTACATCGGAAGTCTTAAACAAATATATTACAAAAAGGGTTGTGATCGTAATGATCACTTGCCCAATGATCTCAACCTGATTAAAAGAAATTATTAAAACATCCAAAAACAATCGTCGTCTTCATAGTCAATCTAGTCTCCTCATATCTTCGCTCTATCTGATGTGCCGAATCGAACGGATGACACCAGCCCACATGCAGAGAACAATGTTCGTGGGTTAGTCTACTTGAATAGACTAGCAAGGGTAAAAAGCAGAGTGGTTCGAGTGATCATAACCGTTTACTATCATTGTCCCTCGAATAATAATCGAAGGGACGATACATAACCCGACACTTTCACGAAATAACAACAAGAGGTATGCACAAAAGAAGATTCTGGAAGACTTAATCTTCACAGAAATCGACTCGAAAGAAGACTCCAAAGGAAATGAGTCTTTAAGGAAATATGACAAATCTGGAATGTTTACAGCATCATACAACAATGATTTAAAAGTTGACTGAGATGCTTCGGTTCACGACCAACCTCATCGCATACAGCGAATCCAGATTGGAAAGAGAACGTACTATGATCAAAGTCGAGACGAGTTTTCCTAGCTGCACTATAACTTAGCTGCACTACTCGCCAAAGGTATATTAATTATGTGCACTCGGGCACTTTATCTTATTTAATTCCAAAACCCACATCACGTTATAATCTTTTTAGATCCCTCGGGAACTAAATCCCTAAGGCAGAGTTGACTCGGGAACTAAATCCCAAGAGTCGAATCGAGAACTAAGTCTCGCGGGAACTAAATCCCTAGGAGCGGAGTTGACTCGGGAACTAAATCCCAAAAGTCAAATCGGGAACTAAATCCCGCGGGAACTAAATCCCTCAAGGTAGAGTCGGGAACTAAATCCCTACAAACGGCATTAGAGAAGGGTGGTAGGAACTAAATCCTAACCACCAGGTTATCAAGAAACGACTAGCACTCGCAATGAGATATACAGTAGCGTTCCTACGAATACTCGTGCTAACTAAACAGTTCAACACAGTAATCAATCACAACAAAGCCATCGCGGCCAGAAACAGATAAAATAGCGTTGTTCTAACAATATACAACCTATAATAATATCTGTATTAATCACATATATATATAATAGCGTTGTTCTAACAGATATACAACCTATTATAACATCATATTTTAGTTTTCCAAAACAGTTAACAAAACCGTTTCCAGATGAACACAATAATCATTCCAAATTAATTACTCAGATAAACAACTGATAATTAATGTAAATATGGAACGATGAGCAAGAGCGAACCGCCACTTGCCTTAATCCACAGAGTTTGAACGAAGTCTAACGACGGGATTCCGGGCTCGACACAGAGGCGAATCTGCCAACTCCGGTACCTTCGGATCGACCCATACAAAAACCCTAAGTTCGATTCGACAAACAACAATACCGATCTATGAAAGAACGAAAGGATTCGAAGGAAACGAAACCCGAACGAAGGCTACGGAAGCCAACATCATCAACCACGGCCACCAACACTTCACGGCGGGCGCCACAACAATCACGGCGGGCGCCGCCTTAAATACGGCGGGCGCCGCCTCAAGCACGGCGGGCGCCACTCAACCACGGCGGGCGCCGCTCAACCACGGCGGGCGCCGCTCATCCACGGCGGGCGCCGCTCCTTGGCCACACATCACGGCGGCTGGGCAACCTCACCACGGCGGGCGCCGTTCTCCACGGCGGGCGCCGTCTCCCTGGCGGCGGTCGCCGTCGCGAACGAAAACAGAAATACGAGAGGGAAAACTTACCCTCGACGATCGGTTTGGCTCGTCTTTCGCCTTGCTTTGCTTCTAGGCGTCCGAGGGTCTCCAAGGCTTCACTTGGCCACCGAAAACGACACCAAACAAGCCTCCAACGATCCACGAGCCTTCCCGGAGAGAGCGTTTTCTTTGAGAGCGTTTTTGAGAGTCGAGAATTTGAGAGCTCTTCCGCGTCTTTCGCACCCTCTTCCACCCTCACCCAACACCTCTATTTATAGAAGAAATTAGGGTTCCTTGCCTCTTGGACAATATCCAAACCCTTTTGCCCCTTGGACAATGGCTCTTGGACAAAAACCTTTGGATAAAGAATCTTGTACTATTACCCATTAGATAACAACTCTTGGGCAATAAACTTGTACCAATCTTAATCCGCGTTAACAAAAGTCGTACACGAACGAGTACGAACTTCCAAAACATCTCGACTGTATAATTCTTCACTGAGAAAAATATTACAGATACAGAGCACATTATAGAATGTCTCAAACCTTCAGAATTAAATCCGACGTACCAAACTGGCGCTCGGGAAAAATCCATAATTCCCAAAATAGCCTTACAAAATTACGGGGTATCACAAGGACATGAACAAAGCTCTATAAATGAAACTAACATGGAAATTTATCGCGGAACCAGACAACATCTAGGTTAGAATTATTAACAAGAAATATCTTAAGAATACTTACATTCTGCAGTATTCTAAAATAAACTAATCACTCATGGCAATGGTCGCAACTATTAAAATTACGAAAGGAATTCCAAACTGCCTTCATTGGCTAGTTAGGGATGGGAAAACGATAAAGTTTTGGTCGGATAAATGGATCCTAGATCTCAACCTTACAAATAAAACTCTAACACAAACAGTGATTACTCCATCCACAACAGTGGTCAACTTTATAACCGACAACAAAACATGGAACATATTCAAACTTGAGCAATTTCTGAATCAACATATTGTGGCAAAAATTTGATCATGGATATGGATCATATCCAGTTTCTCATATATGTTGCATATATCACTCCCGTTTTTCCTCTAGGTGAATTCACACCCTTGGGTCGGGATGTCAATCAAATCACAATCGTTTTTGATTTTATGTTGTCTTAGTAATTTGGATGGTGGAAGGTGGCAGCCTCCTATTTTTTTTAGAATTATTTTGGATTTCATTGAGATCCCTAATTAAAATACATGGCAAATGTGTCTGGAGGCTAAAATTTGTTAGAAGATTCCAGAATTCATTCTTTTCATCATCCCTAGGGGGCGTAGAAAAATACAATCATAATACATATATCCTTATCAAGAATTTTATATTTGACAGCAATAAACCGATAATTGATATGAGAAAGTTCACAAATTTCATTGTGTAATTGATATGCTTTCCACATAACACAAATACCACCAGAAAGCCTGTTGCTCCCGAGAAGACAAAGTTGTTGAAGCCTCCCTTTTTCTAAAGATGTTTTTTGGTTCTTTATCAGTCAATGTTCTAACAAGAGCCATGATTTGATTTTTTTTCTATTTTGCAGAAGGATTCCACATCAGTCTAAAGGCTATTCCGACCAATGCCACGACAATTCCATAGATTTATTTTCATAAGAAAACAAATGGATATTTTGTAAGTGTTGATAGTCTTACAAAAAATTTAAACAAATGATAATTGGAATCAAAGGCAAATAAATGTCGGTTAAAATTCCATTGAGAAGTAGGATACTCGATCAGGTCTAAGTCCAAATCGGTTCTCAATTTGTTGTTAAATTTAGATTTAGTTATGCAGTAAATACCCAATATGAAGATGCTATTTATTTCTGGATACACATAGATGTTTAGAGATAGTAATATAGTATTGTTGTTGAGATCATTAGGTCCATTAAATTCATACAGACCTACACAGTACCAAATACTATCAATCTAACTAGGATAAAAAGGGGCAACAGAGCCTGGTGGCCTTCCTATCATCATAGAAGTGGGGATAGTATAAGACCTAGGAATATAGAAACGATAACAATAGGATTTGGTTTAAAACATTAGGGAGAAATAAGATTAGCAAAGAGTTCATCGCATACCATAATAAAAAGCCAAGATACAAGCACATTCTAGTTGAAATTAAATAAAAAAATACATATTTGGTAAAGTAAGTGGGTTTGCTCATTAAGCCACATATATTTTTGGATCTTGTGGTACAAGTGTATGTTTCAAACATTGATAAGAATTGAGTCCTTGTTTGTTTACGACCGGGGCTAAGAATTATCCACCTAAAGCCATCAGTTATATGAACATGAATAGATGATGATATATTGGTCAGGAAACTGAGATCAGTAAAACTTGGCGTAAAGAGAATAATAAATAGTCAAAATAACCAAATTTATTAAATCTGTAAAGATTCAGTCCAAGTGGACAGCTTGATAGAAATTCCAGCATAATTTGGTCGGGTACTGGGTTGATAACCAAGCACAAATAAAGGTTGTTAAGAGTGAGGTATGCCAAACCACATACAATGTATTAACAAGGATACACCAGTTTAGATCAAGAGGATTATGCACCAAAGGTAATTACACATACTTGTTGATAGCATTTGGACAATCCTAGAAATATGGTTCACACATACATAGACTGTTGAAACCTTAAAAAGTAAGAGACTGAAATACATAGGCGTGTAAGAAGACATAAGATTAAGAAAAGAAATCTCCCTAGGATGATACACCATGGGGTTATAGCTGGTAAAAGCTAGACCTTCACACCAGAAGAGGAGTGAGTAGCATCCTCTAGTGGCCAAAAGGGAATGATTTCTTAACTTAATCATAATAAATCAGACATTCAGACCTTGGGTTTCTTGTTCCCCATGAAGGTCGAGGAGGCATTATCATCATCCCCCTCTTGAGGTTTCCCTTTTCTAGATCCCGAGGTTGACATGGCAGTGGTGTGAACAGTCAGGATATCAAGTTTGTTGGCCATAGAAGAGCTAGAAGCATTTATGTTCACAGAATTGATGAAATGAAAGGAACCCCCCAGACTAAAACTCATTAGCCAGGACCTCATCAGCACCAGAGTTGAGAAGAACATTGATCTCATCTTCAGTGAAGAGTTCACCTTCATCCTTATCAACAAAATTAAAAGGCTCATCTCCATCATCAAGGAGATCATCCTCCTCCATATTGAATTCATTATCACGGTTGATCACACCAGCGACTTCCTCAGTGTCCAACTTAGGTTCCTCAACAAGGGGGAAGCAATCAAGGCCTCCTCAACATGATCATCGTTTGGGGAATGAGGGGTATGTAAACCAAATGAGCCACATAAGGTTTAGGGTTGAATATAGGGATGGAAAATGAGTTGATTGGGGCAAGAAAAGTATCAGTTGTGATGAATGGAGCAGGGGAGGAGACAAAGATACCCACATGTATACCAAGCAGAACAAAATTGGTAGATGGAGCTGTTGGGGAATGAGTCATAGTAGTTTGATCTTGTGTGGTGATGTTAGATGAAACAAGGTCATGAATGATCCCCAAAGCTGAGAGGAGAAGCACTAGAAGAGCCACCATCAGTAATAATGGGAGAAGGAACATGGGAATTCACCTTAATATCCTTAGCAAGTCATCAGACTCATAGGTAATAGAAAGACTTCCATTAGCATTCAGATATGGTTTGTGACCATAGTTGATGGAATTAGCATTTTCACTAGCTTATCCTTCTTAGAGGTGACTTTAACCCAGTCACCCCCTCAAAAATATTAGGATTCTCATTGGTGCTTTCAGGCTTGGGTTTTGATGGAGCTCTTTTGATGGATATTTGATGTTTTGGTGGGATATACTTTCTTAGTGGACATGTGTTGAAATCATGGTGAGGATCACCACAATTTCCATACCATTCAAGCCAATCCTCAAACTAAATGTTGAATCTTTCCATTACCTCTTTGACATCAGAGATTAAAACATAGCTTCCTTTTTTTCTTATAAAAGTCAATGTGAGCATAGTTTTTCACAAGCTTAGCCCACTTTCTTTCGGTGGCTAAAGGGTCAAGCTTAAGAAGAGAACCATTGTGGTTCTCTTCAAGAATGGCTTTAATAGCCTCAGTATTGCAAAGTTCTGCAGGTAGGAGGGGAAATTGATTCATATTAAGGATCAAAGCCATTGTACCAAGGATTCAAAAGAAGGAGTTGGCCAAACACATGGTAAGAGCGACCCATCCAAATCTTTTTAAGGTCAAGGGGATTAGAGAAGTTGACTTCAAACCATCCAAATTGTATGTCATAGAAGTTAATTTCTCTCTTATGGAATCTCCACTCAGATTTGAGTTTGGTAAATATCTTAGGAAATTCAATGGGGTTGCCAATGATAAAGCCCATTAAGGCAGATTCTTTTTGATTTTGAACACTTTCTCTCACTTTAGCAAGATGGGAGAAATAAGTTTTCTTATCAATTTTAAGCATGCCCTACCCCTTATTGTTTAGGGAAGAAGAATTAATGGGTGTTGATCCCATGGGGTTATTTTTTGTTGACAGATCTTCTAGAGAAGATGAGTTGAGATGTTTGTTGATAACAACAGAGGGGTTGTTAGAAGTGTTAGCTTGTGAAGCAATCACTTTTGGATTTTCTAAACAAAGAGCAACAAAGTAGGGTTTCTACCTTTATCTATACAAGATGAAGGAAAGTACAAAGGAGACAAAGAGCAGGTAACAACAACAACACATGATTGGAGCATACACCCAAATTCAAGCAAGTAGCCCAAACACAGTTTTTGGATGAGAAAATTAGTTATGCAGTTGATGAAGCATGCAATTGATGGAAAGGATATATCAGTAAAGTATTTTGAAGAGTTGGAAGAGTACACATGTGGAAAGGAGAATAGACCATTTCGTGAAGGTTAGGTGTAATCTAACACCAGCAACAAAGTACGCCAACAATCTTCACCCAGGAGCGCCAGAGAGGAGAGTCTTCAGTCAAAAAAGAGGGGAAAGTCACCAAACTTCCCAAGGAGTCTGTTGAGCAGGGTACAAGCCCAGTAGAGTCATTAGAGCAAACTGACAAAAAAGGAGAAGGAGAGCGATCGTTGACCAAACCATGTTGAGTGGTCTTCACTTTTAATAAGATAAATAGGAGGGAGTAGGCTCTCCAAGCAAGTAGAGGCTATGGAGGTTTTATCAGTTTCACATAACAGATAGGGAAAACTTTTGCTGAAAAGTCCAATCAAAAGGGAAAGTAGAGAGGAACTCCAAAGATTGGTAAAGCTGGTGAGCGAGATTAGTCGGAATACATCCAGACATCCCATCGTCGGTGCAACATTGACGAGATTAGGAAAGATTAGGTTAGGGTTTGGGTATGGTCGACGACGCTTAGCAGGTTTTGGGGCAAAGGAAAAAAGAGTGTTTTGCCAATAGGATTTTTCAATAATGGATAAATTTATGGGTTGTTTGCTTAAGCAACACATGACGGCTAAAAAAAAACTAGATTTTGGGTTGGATTTATTTTTCTATTTTAGCCAATATCCAACCTATATTGAATTGAATGATTGATAAACATATTTTTACTATTTTTAATTCACTTTTATCAATCTATAGACACCCATTATATTAATTTATCATATTTTTAATTAAAACAATTCATTTTTATCAAATATATAATAAGTACATAATACTAAAAAATGTAAAAAAATTGAATAAACATTATACCATAATAACAAATATTATATTTTAATATCTTGAATTATAAAAATTTAGTATGTATATTATTATTATTAAATTATATAAATATAATGATGTGTAAATAAATATAAAGCTAAAAATTCTGAGTGAAAAAACCAAGGATGTGAAGAAATAATAAGATGAGCTTTTAAGTGATATGGCGGAGAGACAATGTGGAAAGGTAGGCTAAAAAACTTAGGTTGTGGATGCTCTAATAGAGCTTTTCTTCAAATGTACTTACTAAACCATGAAAATAGAGTATTCGTTTCAGCTCTTATGTAAGAAGGTGGGTAAATTCCGAACTTGTGCCTCTGTTTAATGTCATCGCGTCAGACTTTATGTAGTGAAATTAAGGATGTCAATCATGCAGGTCATGTAGGTTTAGGTTCAAATTGTTTCGGTTTCGGATCATTTTCTATTAGTTTGTTGTCGGATACAATGACCTATCAAATCGACTCAGGTCGAGTTGTTTCAGGTCAGTTTAGATAACCTTGATGTCAGATATAATGATGTATCAGATCGACTCGTGTTGGGCTGTTTTGGGTCGGATATTCATTTGGTTGAGTGAAGACGGATATCAGTATTTTTTTTTCGGATTAGTTCAGATTTTGGGTCGAGACAAATTTCGAAATAGTTGGATTTCGGGTCAATTCATATTTTGGGATATTGCAAATGAGTCAAATTTCGGGTTCAGTTAGATTTCAGCTAAGCCACATTTCAAAACCCTCTTCTTAACCAAAAAAGAAAAAAAATATAAGATCATTTTTTATATGAACTAAAAATGAACCATAACAATATATTTGTTTTTTTTGCAATGAAATGGTAACGAAGAAATGAGCACATAAAAATACATTTACAAATTACCGTTCCTTTTGAATTACAAAAAAAATACTCACTTTGAAAAGACTTTTAGGATAAAGATTAAAAATTGGTATAAAATATTGTTTTTTTTATACAAGACAAATATTAGGACCCCTTTCTCAACAGAAAGACAATCTTGAATCATCACAATTGATGATTTTTACAAATTATTTACAAACAAGAGTTCAAGTGGATGAACTCATATCTAGCATTAGTCATGTCTTAACCAGAATCATTTGGAGACGTAAGAAATCGATGAATTCTCAAAATTACAGTCAGACTTATGTCATGAGTGGCTAGAAAGTCTGCGACATGATTTGTTTCCCGGAAATGGTATAAAATATTGTTGGATATAATTATAAAATATATGAGCAACAAAGTATTTTGAAGAGTTGGAAGAGTACACATGTGGAAAGGAGAATAGACCATTTCGTGAAGGTTAGGTGTAATCTAACACCAGCAACAAAGTACGCCAACAATCTTCACCCAGGAGCGCCAGAGAGGAGAGTCTTCAATCAAAAAAGAGGGGAAGTCACCAAACTTCCCAAGGAGTCTGTTGAGCAGGGTACAAGCCCAGTAGAGTCATCAGAGCAAACTAACAAAAAAGGAGAAGGAGAGCGATCGTTGACCAAACCATGTTGAGTGGTCTTCACTTTTAATAAGATAAATAGGAGGGAGTAGGCTCTCCAAGCAAGTAGAGGCTATGGAGGTTTTATCAGTTTCACATAACAGATAGGGAAAACTTTTGATGAAAAGTCCAATCAAAAGGGAAAGTAGAGAGGAACTCCAAAGATTGGTAAAGCTGGTGAGCGAGATTAGTCGGAATACATCCAGACATCCCATCGTCGGTGCAACATCGACGAGATTAGGAAAGATTAGGTTAGGGTTTGGGTATGGTCGACGACGCTTAGCAGGTTTTGGGGCAAAGGAAAAAAGAGTGTTTTGCCAATTGGGTTTTTCAATAATGGATAACTTTATGGGTTGTTTGCTTAAGCAACGCATGACGGCTCAAAAAAACTAGATTTTGGGTTGGATTTATTTTTCTATTTTAGCCAATATCCAACCTATATTGAATTGAATGATTGATAAACATATTTTTACTATTTTTAATTCACTTTTATCAATCTATAGACACCCATTATATTAATTTATCATATTTTTAATTAAAACAATTCATTTTTATCAAATATATAATAAGTACATAATACTAAAAATTGTAAAAAAAATTGAATAAACATTATACCATAATAACAAATATTATATTTTAATATCTTGAATTATAAAAATTTAGGATGTATATTATTATTATTAAATTATATAAATATAATGATGTGTAAATAAATATGAAGCTAAAAATTCTGAGTGAAAAAACCAAAGATGTGAAGAAATAATAAGATGAGCTTTTAAGTGATATGACAGAGAGAGAATGTGGAGACAAATTTCAAAATAGTTGGATTTCGGATCAATTCATATTTTGGGATATTGCAAATGAGTCAAATTTCGGGTTCAGTTAGATTTCAGCTAAGCCACATTTCAAAACCCTCTTCTTAACCAAAAAAGAAAAAAATATAAGATCATTTTTTATATGAACTAAAAATGAACCATAACAATATATTTGTTTTTTTTGCAATGAAATGGTAACGAAGAAATGAGCACATAAAAATACATTTACAAATTACTGTTCCTTTTGAATTACAAAAAAAATACTCACTTTGAAAAGACTTTTAGGATAAAGATTAAAAATTGGTATAAAATTTTGTTTTTTTATACAAGACAAATATTAGGACCCCTTTCTCAACAGAAAGACAATCTTGAATCATCACAATGGATGATCTTTACAAATTATTTACAGACAAGAGTTTAAGTGGATGAACTCATATCTAGCATTAGTCATGTCTTAACCATAAACATTTGGAGACGTAAGAAATCGATGAATTCTCAAAATTACAGTCGGACTTATGTCATGAGTGGCTAGAAAGTCTGCGACATGATTTGTTTCCCGGAAATGGTATAAAATATTATTGGATATAATTATAAAATATATGATTAATTATGTTATACATTAAAAGTTTGGTTTGGGATCTCCAGAAAGTTTGGGATTGGTTACCTTTGGTTTTGTAAATGATTCGGGTATATTCGAGTTTGTGTTATATTCGGTTTCGGGTTATGTCAAGCCAATTCATCTAAATGTAGTCGGGTTCAGGCTTAACTACTTTGAATCGGGTTGGTCTCGAAAATTTATTTTGTTCTTTTTGGGTGTTAGTCGAGTGTAGTGGAGCGAGTTGAGTCGGGTCAAGTTTTGACATGCCTAAGTGGAATTTGTTTTTATATGGGTTCGTTCCTTGGATATACATTTTCCATTCTTTAGGTTACATACCATGGTTATTAGAATCTAGACATGTATCTTACAATCCAAGGTAGAGTGTCCGGTTTGGATCGATCACTAAAGTCTATTCATGTCAAAATCTAACTCTAGATCTCATAGCATCCATTGGATCTTACGTTTCTAAGACTCGAGTAATTAAGATCTTACATGGCTTGAGTGACTCTTTATGTGTATGGATGACACTATAGAAGTCTCGACCTTATATACAACATGACATTCGTTTATACAAATTAGGGGTCCATCTCGTTTAAACTTATGGAAACAGTAACGATCGGAAAGAAAACGAATTTAGTTCACTTTGACATAATGATACATTGATCAAAATTTTCATCTTGGCTTGACGCTCTAAAATTTGTGTGCCAAGAGAAGGGATGAAGGAAATGATTTCATCATTTTAAAATACACTCTAGTATTGGGGAAATGAATAACTCCATCATATTGAGTCATATGCCTATACTTGTATAGAAAATAAGGAGGCCAAAGTCAAGACCAATATTTTGATTAATGAATAATGACATTAAAATAAACTAGATTCATTTCCTTTCTATTATCGTTTCCATAAACACAAACCAAATGGGGCCTAAGTGTCATCTATATAAGGTGTCATCAATGCAAAGTGTACAAGATGGCAGTTTTTATGTAGGCAATGACACATACATGTACCTGATGACGCTTTTTAAGTAAGTGACGAAAATTTTCACAAGTGTCATCTATGCAAAAAAGGATCATCCCTATATAAAATGTGTCATCGATACATATATATAAGGTGTCATTAATGTAAAGGATACGTGATGGCATTTTCTTATATAGGCAATGACACATATATGTATGTGAGGACAATTTCCACAAGTTTCATCTATGTAAACAAGTGTACACTTATACACAAAGTGCATGTTCCCCATCCATATATAAAGTGTTATCAATGCAAACTATACACAATGACACTTTTCTTGTGTAAGCAATGACAAAATATATGTACGTGATGACATTGTTTACATGAGTCATCTATGTATAAAAGTGTCACACTTATAAACAATGTGTCACGCATACATACAAAATTTTAATTCTCATAAGTACAAAGTGTCATTAATGCAAAAATATGTAA
The DNA here is from genome assembly GCA_027886185.1 of Rheum nobile. Taxonomy (NCBI): domain Eukaryota; kingdom Viridiplantae; phylum Streptophyta; class Magnoliopsida; order Caryophyllales; family Polygonaceae; genus Rheum; species Rheum nobile. The sequence goes on from WOAB01000127.1 coordinate 3,329,621, forward strand.
TGATGTTTTTTCACATAGGGGATGAGAAATCAATGTAAGTGATGACATTTTCACAAGTGATATCTTTGTTTAATAGTGTCATCCATACATATTAAAGTGTCAACATATGTACATCAACATGTCACCAATGTAAAAATGTCATCACATATGTACATCAAAATGATATATGTACATAAGTACATTGTGTCACCAATAGAAATTGTTACCACAAAAGTGTCATATAAAAATGTCATCATCCAACCGACAAGAAAAAGAGTAAATCGGTCAATGCTAGTCAACGGTTGGTCAACTAATTGATCGGTAAATGGATAAGAGTAAAGGGATGGGTTATTGATTGATAATGTAACGATAATATCATAGATCATTGATCTAATAAAATTTGTTTGCTAGTCATATTCTAATTTAAGTTTTGATTTATTCATTTACCTAATTCACCCATTTTATTATTTCAATCATTCGACGAAGATTGAACAAAATATTACAGTGAAATTCTCCGCTACCATGGATGATTTTCAATCTGATTTAGTTCAAGTAGAGTTGGAAAAATCAACTCTATATAGAGTTGAAGAGATCTTGACCGTTAAATTTCTATGTAACAGTCAATATTATATTTGTTTCTCTCTCTTCATATCTATATATACCTTTTTTTCTTTTGATTTTTTTGACGGGTTTATATTTTTACTATAGGGTTATAGAATCTACCCATACAGTTTCTTTAAAACTCCACCAGAACATGACCGTTTTTAGTCTATTTGTAAAAGTGGATATTTTTGGCAATATAGCCTAATATTTAGGGTGATTTTCGGTAGTTATCCATATTAAATGATGTCGCGTTTTTTGGAGACCGTTTCCTTATTGTGTTGGGTAGATCCATTACTTTATTTTATCATTTGCTCAAATTTGCTTTGTAATTTTTGATTAATTTCGATAAACATATGTTCGATTTTTTTTTCTTATATGGAAATGATCCAACAAGAACGGACACTTATATGAAAACTGAAAATGATAAACACATAGTAGAAAAAATAGGAATATATAGGAAAATTATCCACACATACTACATAATAGATTGACACATAGTACAAAACTAGATTATATCCTTGTTCCATGCACGGATTTGGATAGTAAAAATTAAAGTTGAAACTTTGTTGAATACATAGGAAAGCTAATTTTCGTGACAAGTCAGTAATTGTCGTTTTTTAATCATCTTCTAGATAGAATTTTGACTCGCCTTAAACTAAAGAGTTGTAGATATTTGAGTCAGATTTCCAACGCCACTTGAATGGGCTTGAGATCAATTTTCTAGCCAAAATTATGTCTGTTTTACTAAGCATTGACCAGAATTTAGGCGAGATCTTTGAATTTCCGAATTTTTTTTGGCTTGGTCTTCTTTCTTGACGGTCTTGGTCTTTAAGTTGTTTCCCATCAAGATAAGGGAGAGAGGTGATTTTTGTGTGGTTTTTGTTCATCTTTTTCTACCCTATTTCTAATCTAAAAGGGTATGTTGTACTGATGTGATGAAAATTTCATTCTTGTTTCATAGATTAAGTGGTGGAAGAATTGTCGGGATAGGGTATTTAATTGAAGCATCAAAGTGGTTTTTTTTATAGAAGTGTTGGGATCATGAGACATTTGAGGGCTTCCATAGTATCTCACAACTCAATATTGAATGTGTTTAATGAGTGAGGAAGTATTGTGTTTTCGGCTCATATTGGACAGTTTTACCTTAGTTTATGTCATCTTTAAATGATATGTATTGTGAAAGTTTAATAAGATACCCAATTTAGCCTTGTGCGTCTAGCCGACCCATGGCTTGTAACATCGTGAGAAGTTGGAATATGCATGATGATAGTCTATATTGATCATCGGGGCTCATGTAGGTTTTCATCTGCTCACTTATGATATGTGTGACCCATATTGAATTGTCAATGATCATACTCACCTATGACATATCAGTATATCACATATGTGACCCATATTGAGTTGTCAATGATCAGATAACTTAAGTATACTTGAATTATATGAAGGAATACGAAGTGTTTTGTTTGATTAGATGATCTTTCATGCAACGTACCTAAGGATAGACAACCAAAAAACCCTTGCCCAATGCATGTGAGATAAGACATACATTTATCAAGTCTGTTAACTTAGCTGACAAATATGACACACCTTAGATCACGAGTTCAAATCTCATTTCCCTCGTTGTAATGGCCTAGTGCCTGATGTGGACCGAAAAAATAAGACTCACACTAGCAAGAATCGAACCGGTGACCACACAAACTAAACCATTTACATTATTTTTTTCATTTCATATTGTGTTACCTTCCTAGTTTTTGTTGTTCAAGGGACATGCATTTGACAGGCTGCTTCCTACAATAAAAACTTCTTGATGAATAAGGAACTCTTCAACTAAAAGCATCTATATCCTACGTTAGTAAACAACTTACCCAAAACGTGAGCGTTCGTGGAGATGCCCTAACACATGCATTCAATTTAACCATATCATACAAATCCAATTTAACCCAAGTAAAGCCATGTTACTGCACAAACTAAAAGTTGACAGGACTGTATATCCCACATCAAAAAAATGATGGAGGAAGCCCACAAAGACTCACCCTATAAGCCCAACCAGCAAAATATGGAAATATAAGGAAGTGTAAGGGTACTTTTGTAATTGTGCATTTCATTTTTGTAACTAAAAAAACTCAGCTTGTATTCTGTTAGAGATGATTTTGACAGATAACAAAATCTATTTCTGGTTTTTTTCTTATCTTTCTTCTCTAGAGCTTGTGAGATATTTCCTGAGTTCATCAATGGAGTTTTCTTTCGTTTTTCTCCTTCCTCTGTGATTTTACATGGTATCAGAGCGGGATTTTGCTCTTGGATCAAATACCTAGCTTCTTCTCTTTGTTTCTGCTTCTACTGTAGCTCGAATGGCGAATGAAGGAAATCAGGCGACGAATGCTTATGCCGATCCGCTTTTCTTGTCGAATTCAGATCATCCTGGTGCTCAATTAGTATCAACTTTGTTTGATGGTAAAGACTATCTCAGTTGGAGTCACGCTGTGAGGATGGCACTTGGTGCAAAATTCAAGATAGGGTTCATCGATGGGACCTGCAAGAAACCTGGAATTGAAGGCGATAATCTTGCGCGTTGGATCAGGACAGATTATATGGTTCGATGTTGGATTTCAAACTCCATGATCGCGAGCATATCCAGTGGATTCAGGTATGTTACTTTCGCAAAAGAACTCTGGGATGAATTGTGTGAAATGTATGCACAATCAAATTCTCCATTAGTCTTTCAATTGAGGAGAAATTTATCAAATCTAAAGCAAGATAATCTTTCAGTGACTGATTACTATGGAAATCTGAAATTATTATGGGATGAAATTCGCAGCTTAGATCCATTACCTGTATGTGAAAGTGAAGCAAGAAAATCATGTGTATGTAATTTGTCTAAAAAGTTGTTGTTAGCAGATTCTAAGAACAGAATGATGGATTTTTTGATGAAATTGAATGATGGATTTAAGAATATAAGGAGTCAGATTCTTGGAATGGATCCATTGCCAACTGTGAACAAAGCATTCTATTTGGTTCAACAGAAGATGAAAATGCAGAGATTTTGTGAGTTTTGCGAGCAGAAAGGACACCTTATGGAAGCATGTTTTAAGCTGCATGGTTTTCTTGATTGGTATAAAGGAGCTAAGAATGGTTCTGATAATCAAGGGCAAAGGTCTAAAGCCAATGTGGCTGTACAACAAGATAATCATTTGGAGTTTGATGAGACTGCTCAGGACAAAGGAGCTGCAAATGTTTCCACTGAGAGACATGAGCAAATTGATAGTGCATTGATATCCACTATTTGTCAGGAAATATTGCAAGTCATGAAAGGGAAAGAAGCGGTCTCTTACAGTGGGGCAAATTTTGCAGGTAAAGCTCTGAATCCTACTGTCTTACATGCTAGAATTGGTCATCTTGATAGTTGTTGGATAATAGACACAGGTGCTACAGATCATATGTGTTGCAATGATTCTTTATTTGTTCTCTTAAAGGATATTAGTAAGACAATTTTAGTTGGTCTGCCTGATGGATCACTAGTAAAAGTAAGTAAAGTTGGAGATGTCATTTTGGCTAAAGGCATTATACTTAGGGATGTACTGTACATACTTGAGTTTAAACAAAATCTATTGTTAGTTTAGAGACTTATTGATCAAGAAGGTTTAGTTGCTATATTCTCCTCTAAAGGGTGCAATTTCCAGGACCCTTTAACTAAGGTCATCAAAGTTGAGGGGGACAGGATATCAGACCTATACAAGATCTCAACTGATGTTGTTGGTGCATGATGTTCTTCTATAGTTCAAAGTGTTATGAATAACACTTTTGTTTGTAATAAGTCAGCTACTGAGCATGTGTTATAGTTTTCTAATTCTGTTGAATTGTCAACATTGCATATGAGAATTGGTCATGTTTCTCTGTCTAAACTCAAACACTTATCTGTTGATGGTGTTAGTTCCTTGAATGAATTGCATTGTGAAACTTGCATTCTGACTAAGCATCATGATGTTACCTTGCCCGACGGAAGACCACAAGTTGTTGTCTAAGGATCCGATGAACGTGTAGTGGGGCGTAGCAACTCTTCGGGAGTGAAAGGAGGAGACGACGGACTGTAGGGCATCGGAAACGCCGGCGGCAGTAGGGTGGAGGTACGGCGATGATGGTGTGAGGCGCGGCGGAAAGGAGGGAGGCGCGACGGAATGGAGGTGTGAGGGGCTGCGGCCGTGAAGGTGGTGTGAGGGGGCGGCAAGAACTAGGGTTAGTTCTTGTTGCAAGGTTGCGGATAATATGGGTAACCGAATTAACGCGTCAGGATAGTTCGACTAGAAACGCGTTAATTATTGACGTCGGGGCCCAGGGTTTAAGGAGTTTACTCAACTTGAAACTTAGGCTTAATTTGACGTAATCAAAATAATTACAAGCGTTTCTATTTATACTAGAGAGTTGACCTAATGGGCCAGAGTTGACCTAATGGGCCAAACTCTCTAGTTACTAAATCTGGCGGCCCATTTAACACAAATGAAATCCATCCAGAACTAGCAGCTACTAAAAATAGAAATACTGTAAACAGAAAGTACTAAAGAAGTAATGTCTAGAAATAGTAAGTCTCCTAAATCGAGCTCGGACTGGATGTAGCTATAGAGGAGTCTCAAGGCGGATGTCTCATGGCGTCTACCTCCTCTCTAGCTGACATGGCGGGCATGGTCACATCACCCTCCCCCACTTGGTTGTGAAGCATCCCCGCTTCACCCTCATTAGGCTCGGGCTCCAGCTGATATGCGTTGTCCCCCGTGTGGAAAACCAATCGACGCCTGTCCTCGGTCGACTGAGGGCGTTGCTCAAGATGAGTGCTCCTCCGTCCTTGCAGCTCCTGAGGATGTCTGTCCACCCGCAAGTCTTGCAAAAAAGGCAAAAAACTCGGCGAGAGGGCAGGCTCTGAAATAGTAGTGGGACAAGGAATAGAACTATCAAGGACACAAGGAAACTTGCCTGAAGGAGGTACGCAGAGTAGCGATCTGCGCTCACAGGTGCCACGTAGAGGCGAAGCAGGAGGCACATTGCCGCCTGGACCGAGAGCTCGCTTTCCTGTCGTGTTCGCTGTAGACCTTGCAGGAGTAGGCAAACTGGTGGTGGAGGAGCTGCTCGTCGGGTCTAGCGCGTCAGGTGGCTTTCGTCCCGAGGCCTCTATCGCCTTCTGGCGTTGTCGGTCAGCCATATCCTGCAAAATCTCATGCGGAGTCATAGGTGAGAGTGTCACGCGCTTCCCGTGGTAAGTGAACATGTAAGTGTTCAAATACCCGTTGTGAAGCACACGACGATCATATTGCCACGGACGTCCCAAAAGCAAATGGGGAGCATCCATGGCGGTAACATCACAAAGCACAGTGTCGCTATATAGACCAATGAAAAAAGAAATAAGACAATGTTGCGATACTTTGTTACCTGATCCGTCCGAGATCCATTGAAGGTCATATGGAGCGGTGTGCGGTGTAGTCGGAAGGTTAAAATGTTGCACAACCTTCTCATTTATAATGTTGCAGCACGACCCCCCATCAATGATCACACTCAGGGATGCATCCTGAAGTTGGCACCGAGCATGAACCAAGTTTTCCCATTGCTCAGGAAGGTCACCCTCCTTGACGCTCAGCACGCTTCTAGTAACCAAGGCAAAGTGGTATGCCTGGTCATCATGGTGATCGGAAGTACTGACCACACAGCCATCAGCATCGGCTGTATAGACAGTTGCCGAGTCCATCTCGACAGCGTAATCATCATCGGCGTCGTCGTAACTCTCATATCCGGCAGACTGGGTGGAACTCTCCTAGACAGCTGCCAGGGCTAGGGCTAGGGCTCGGGCGCTCAACCCATCTGCCTGTAACTGTGCCTGAACAGACACCACTGTAGCTGTAGAAGACGGCCGTTGTCGAGCTAAAAACTCTGCATTCTGACGTAGAAACTCAGCCACTTGCGCATCTCGTACTTTGGCAGCAAGCAACTCTCGTCGCATCATCTGTTCAAAAGTCTCAGACCCGGTGTCGCGGCCAATCTCACTGTCGGACATGGTACCTGACAGCAAAATGTAGCAAACAACAGGATCAAAGCAAACAACAATAGCAAAAGAGAAACAACGAACAGGTAAGCAGAACCAAACTCAACAAGCAATCACTCAGGAAACTAATATGGCTGGCCGTGTGGGCGGTTACGAGCTGGCTAAAGCAAGTCACACAACAATCAACAAAATCAAGGCAATGCTCAGCAAAGAAAATGTCGAAAGTAGATATGCAAGGATATAAGCACAGAAGCAAGCACAACACAATCAACCAAGATATGCAGCCCAGACAGTGAAAGAGATAGAAGACGGTAAATGAATCACTTGCGAAGACGGTAAATTGAAGGTGCCGGATTCAAGACCGGGATCTCCCTTCTTGCACTGCAAAGAAACGCACTTGCCTTATTTTGTCTTGTGTGGTTTCAATTTTTTATTATTATTATTATACTGCTGAACAGCTACTGGTGCTGTGTATATTTTTTTTTGGCAACTAGGGTTCCTGCGGATATCTCTTCGCAGGAACACAACAAACAACGAACACAACAAGCAGCTGCGCGACAACGAGAAATCAGCGGACATCAGATTTCAGTGCAGAAAAAAAAAATCAGAAGTGCAGTGATTCAAGTTTCAAGAGAAAGAGATTAAGAAGATGTAGATTGTTGGCACAAACAAGGAAAACAAAGTCGCAAGCAACTATCTAAGCCTATATGCAAGTGGATCTATAATAAACACAATCAACAACCAAGCAAAAACACACGAATTTGCTGAAAATCTGTGTGAATGGTTCGGGTTTGGGCAAATTTTTTTATTTTTTTTGGTTTTTGATGATGGCCGAACTTCTCAGTCACCAAACCTGGGGTTTTGGATAAGAAAAAGGGATTTGGAAACGGCAGTGTAGAAAACCGCGGTCGCGGAGGCTAGGGTTTCGGCGGTAGACAGTTCGTATTTTGGCCGTTTGAGGGGTCAAACGATGTCCGTTTTAGGCGAATTTTATAAGCCCGGACTCGTCTCGAGATGCTCTATAGGAATATGGAAGAAAATTGCGGATAGGAAAAAACATTTGGACGAAATCTGGGCAGAATGCTCGTCGTTTTTTTTTTGATGCAGGAATTGATTTACGGAAGCGAAGGAGTGATTGAAAGAAGAGTTGGAACGACTTACGCAATTCGTAGGCTCTGATGCCAGTTGATGTGACCTTGCCCGACGGAAGACCACAAGTTATTGTCTAAGGATCCGATGAACGCGTAGTGGGGCGTAGCAACTCTTCGGGAGTGAAAGGAGGAGACGGCGGACTGTAGGGCGTCGGAAACGCCGGCGGCAGTAGGGTGGAGGTGCATCGGTGATGGTGTGAGGCGCGGCGGAAAGGAGGGAGGCGCGGCGGAATGGAGGTGTGAGGGGCTGCGGCCGTGAAGGTGGTGTGAGGGGGCGGCAAGAACTAGGGTTAGTTCTTGTTGCAAGGTTGCGGATAATATGGGTAACCGAATTAACGCGCCAGGATAGTTCGACTAGAAACGCGTTAATTGTTTACGTCGGGGCCCGGGGTTTAAGGAGTTTACTCAACTTGAAACTTAGGCTTAATTTGACGTAATCAAAATAATTACAAGCATTCCTATTTATACTAGAGAGTTGACCTAATGAGCCAAACTCTCTAGTTACTAAATCTGGCGGCCCATTTAACACAAATGGAATCCACTCCAGAACTAGCAGCTATTAAAAATAGAAATACTGTAAACAGAAAGTACTAAAGAAGTAATGTCTAGAAATAGTAAGTCTCCTAAATCGAGCTCGGACTGGATGTAGCTATAGAGGAGTCTCAAGGAGGATGTCTCATGGCGTCTACCTCCTCTCTAGCTGACATGGCGGGCAGGGTCACATCACATCATAAATTACCTAATGATAGAAGTCATAGTATTGTTGTCGCACCTTTTGATTTGGTGCATGTGGATGTATGGGAACCCTATAAGAGTCCATGTCTAGGTGGTGCAAGGTATTTCCTTCCTCTAGTTGATGATCACAGCAGGGTCACTTGGACCTTTCTCTTAAGCAGTAAAGAATTAGTTTACAGGAATTTGATTGATTTTATTGCTCATGTGAGAACTCAGTTTGAGGCAGTTGTCAGAGTTATCAGGAGTGATAATGAGACTGAAATTGTGCAGTATGAGTATCAACAATATTTTGCTAAAATGGGAATGGTTCATCAAAGATTTGTTCCAGGAAATCCACAGCAGAATGGACGAGTAGAGAGAAAGCATAAACATTTAATTGAGACCGCAAGAGCACTCAAACTATATGCTAAGCTACCTATTAAATTTTGGGGAGATTGTGTATTAGCTGCTACACATCTCATCAACAAAATGCCTAGCTCAGTCTTGAACTGGAAGACACCATTTGAAGTTTTAATGAAAAGAAAGCCATCTTATGACAACTTAAGAGTCGTTGATTGCCTGTGTTATGCATTGCACAAACCAGGTGACAAATTTGCTTCTAAAGCACGAAAATGTGTTTTTATTGGATATCCATATGCACAGAAAGCTTATAAGCTTTATGATTTACAAACACATCAAGTGTTTGCTAGCAGAGATTTTGTATTCAGAGAAAATATCCTGCCTTTTGATTCCTCTTTATTGATTCTAACAGACATACTTAATGCAGATGTATTAGCACCTGTTCCTCCTTCTTTACCCTTGGTTAATCCTGTATTTGATGAAGTTGGGATTGGTTCTTCTCCTTCTACTTCTAACTCAGTACCAAGTTCTAGTTCTTCTCAATCACCAATTCATGTTTCAGTACAAGATTCAGTATCTTCACAGTCTGTTTCTCCAGGTTTCTCTAGGTTTCTCTATTCACAATGCAGAAGAATTTCCTCCTTTGGCAAGAGCAGTACCAGTGCCTAGACAGACTACACGAGTTAGAGGACCTCCTAGTAGACCTGGCAATCGGGTCGGGCGGGCGGGTTCGGGTCTGAGTACTGCCGAGTTCTGGTTATTTCGGGTCGGGTCATTTCGGGTCTAAAATTTACCGGGTCAAACCAGGTCGGGTTATTACGGTTTATTGCCGATTCGGGTCAACTCAATGGGTCGAGTTACACAATTTTTTCCTGCTTTTTTTGTTAATTTAATTTGCTTTAATTTACGAAATATTTATATTAAGTTTTTTTTCCGCATGGCTATCTATCGTTCAATTTTAATCCCGGTAAAAATAATGTTATCATAATGCCTTAACTCTTAATTTTAACATCTTAGTTCTATTTTATTAAAACTATCTTATAAATTTATACAGTTATACAACTTATATACTTATAACTACGTAATAGAGCTTCGGCATAAGATTTAGGTTTGTACTAGCTTATATATATAATATATTCCAAGATTTCTTCTCCCAAACAAACACTTGAGTTATCTCATATTACTCATATAGTGATATAGTCATATATATAATGAATTAATGATGATGCTGAATCAGTGAATCCTCTAGTATTCTTGTCATCTTATTATTTCATGCATCAAACAAGGAACAAACAAACATGTAAAAAAAGTAATGTTGAATCATGTTATACTATCACTCAGCTGGGTGCTTGAATCAATGCTTTCTAGATACCAGTTATTTCCAATATTCCTCATCTGTAGAGAATGCTCAAAAGTCAAAACACAACACCCTAAACAAAACCATAATTAAGTCATCATCCAACGACGTTTCAAGTTCGATAAAGTAGCAAATTAGTAACAAACTAACAACTTAGTCACAATTCAAAACACAACAAAATAAATAATCTCATAACTAAGAAAATATTCAAAACAATTAAACAAGTCCTTAATAGTTATGTCAATCCTCCATCTCTATTGTTTCATCACCATTGTCAACGTGCAACCTCGTAAATTGGACTTCTAATCCTTCTTCTAGATACTCCTCTGGGCCTGGACAATTAAACTTTGAATTCAACTCAAAGTGAAACAAAACAATAACTTACCTTCTTCGATATCCAATCCATAAATCCGAGAGCGAGTCGTCAAAAGTGCTTCGGCGGTTTCTGCAAGAAGAGAATATCTCCACCTTGTTATAACTCTACTTCCCATGCTAAAGGCAGACTCGGATGCCACAGTTGTTATCGGAATGGCTAAAATATCTCTTGCCATTCTAGAGACTGAAGGGAATCCTTGTAGAAAGTTTGATCCACTTTACGTATCAATTTTCCATCGCTTGCCAAGATAAGTTCACCCTTAGCACCACATAGACGGCTCGAACACGTTTCAAAATGCCTTCTGAAATTAGAAGTACCCTTTTCAGCATAAGCCTTAATAGGTCCACCACCGCAATACTTACAAATAGCTTGTGACACAAGATCATCAAACTCATTACCGTTGTGTGTTTCATAATGTTGCCAAATTAGAGCATTCCAACTTCTTTTCCGAGTTTGAGTTTCTACAGAAGGGGATGAACTCCTTAAATAAAAGAAAATAAACATCATTATAAAAAGAATATTGAGATACATATTAATAAAAATTATAATGTCAAAATATGAGACTAGATACCCAAATTTGGAGCGGGTGATGATGTTGATGCTGATGGGGCTATGGATGCAGATTCAGATGCAGATCCTGATGCAGATGCAGATGCAGAACTTTCAGTCCGAAATGGCAACAGAGGTCGATCTCCTCTTTTGGATTTTCGAGTTGCAGGAATATCTTTTCGTGGCGGCATGTTCTACCCTAATAGAAAAAATAAGTTAATAACAAAGAGTAAAAATGAAGCAGCAAATCAAAACATTCACATGACTTGTGTTAAGAGAACAGAATAATAGTCCAAATTGCATTCTCTTAAACTAAAGGTTGTGCTAAGAGAACAGAATAATAGTTCAAATTGCTTTTTCACACTGGTTTTTAGTACTCATAGCCTTCACATATAAGTTGGATTCTTTGTCAATTCAGCCTTAAGCCCCCAAAAAATAGCATTTATAGTGTATTTATGTTCCAAAAAAAATTGTCTACTTCTGTTCCAGAACTTCCAGGACATTAAAGCTTCTAATCAAATTAAGCATTGAGCACGACATGCTATCCAAAGATTGTCTACTTCTGTTCCAGGAAGAGCATTTACAGTGTATTTTAAGAGCAAAGATTTCGACTAGAAGAGCATTTACAGTCTACAGCAGACCGGGAGAGCATTTTAAAAGCAAAGCTTCTAATCTGGAAGAGCATTTACAGTCTGCAGCAGAATATCAAGAAGGCTCCTTATAATCGTCAGGCCACCAACAACTCAACAAGCATTTTAAGAGCAAAGATTTCGACTGATATTAAGCCTATAAAATATCGAAAGTTCAAAACAACATCGCAGCTTCAGTAACTCAGTAAGCCTAGACGAGCAAATTGCAAAAAAGAGAATAGGAAAGGCAAGGTGTCGCAGCTTCAGTAACTCAGTAAGCTAATACTGTAAATCTGTAATACATGAGAATGAAAAGGAGCGGGAGGAAGAGTACCTTTGAAAGGTCGATGTGCTTATATTCAAGCTTGTACTTAGAATGAAGAGGAGAGGCAAGGTGCCGCCGCCGGTGAAGGCGGGGAGCTGCCGGTCTGGACGAGGCGAGCTGCGCAGATTGGACGAGACAAGGAGCCAGGAGGCGATGAGCTGCGCTGCTGCGTAGATTGGACGGGGCGAGGCGGGGCGAGGCGAGGCAGGAGGCCAGGAGCTGCGGCTACGCTACGCTGAAGTCCGAACTTGTTTTTCTTTTTAGGGTTTGGTTGGTTTGACTCGTCTTGTTAGGAAACGGAACTCTGGAACTTCGGTTCCCCTGAGAGTTCCTTTCCTCAATTTCTCTACTTTTAAAGATGACAAATATTTTGATACTAATGTTTTATCTCAAAGATGTGTGTTAAGGAACCACAGGAAAATTGTCAAAACCATAGAAGTCAAACAAGACAAAGAAACCAAACAACAAGCCAAAGGAACCCAGGTGTGCCCAGAAATGCAACACGCGACTTTGCTTTTCCCGAGAAATCTGGGAACACCGAACCTCGGACAAAAGATGGTGAAAGCGACTTGAGCGAAGCTTCCAAAAGTCTGTCACCATCCAGAGCAAAACTCCAAGATGCCTAGAATGCCGAACCTCGGACAAAGGCTGTTGAAAGCGACCTATCATAAAGTTGTCACCATCCAGAGGACAGTTCCCAAGTGTCCAGATTGTTGAACCTCAGACGAAAGGAGTTGGACAACGACTTGACAGACTTGGCAGACTTGGCTGAAGCAGTTGACCAACCAAAGTGGATTCTGAGCTGCCTAGGTTGTTGGTATATGTCAAAGACAGCGTGAATCAAGGATTACCACACATCCTAGGGAAAACTTGATCTGTGGGAACCAAGAGAAGATCCAACCTCGAAGAATCCACTATATAAGGAAGATAAGCTCTGCTATTATCTTTAAGCACAAAAAACAAGAATCACACTCCATAGCAAATATCATAGTGTGAAGCTCTCAACAAGATCATCAAATCAGAACAAGATCAAGAGGAACCAGTCAAGGAATCAAAGAGTTGTGTGCTAGTTCATGTGACTGTAAGTGAGTTAGTTCCTTAGTGCTTAGGACTGCTTCTTGGATTGATTATACTTTCTGTTAAGTTATCTAGGATTGTCTAACTGTGTGTAAGACAAAGAAACTGTGTGTTTGTTCCTAGGATAAGCTGTAACCGAAGTGATAAGAAATCAAGAAGTAGACCTTGAAATCCTTTCGGAAGAAAAATAGTGGTTTTTATCCTAGATTGCTAGTTGACAATCGAAGGTTTTCACTATAAGGAACTCGTTCATTTGTATTTGATTGTTTATTTCCGCTGCGAAGGGATCTGAGAATTGATATTCTTAGTTCCTTAGTTATTTATCTAACAATCACGATCCTACAATTGGTATCAGAGCAGGAAAAGCTCTAGATCTTTGTTAAGTTTGCAGATCATGTCTCAGCCAAGCAAGTTTGAGCTCGGAATCTCCACCAACAAGCCACATCTCCGAAAGAAGGGAGAAGAAACATGGTAGGAAAAGTGCATGGAAAGCCACATCAAGACCAACGACTATCAATGCTAGAGGATAGTCGAAAATAGAGATGGCTATGTCGATCTCACCCAGAAGGAAGAAGATTGGAAACCTAAGCACTATGTCATCATGGAAAAGAATGCCAAGGCCAAACAGTTCATTCTCAATGGATTGGACAGAGAAGACATGGACAAAGTCATAGGCATTAAGACGGCGAAGGAAATGTGGAAGGCACACAAGGATATGCATGAAGGAAGTGACGAACTGAAGCAAAGCAGAAAGTTTGCTTTGGAAGGAGAATACCACACCTTCAAAATGATGAAAACTGAACCATCTCAGAATATTACTCTCGGTTCAACAGGCTGATTGGAAAGCTAACAGCGGCTGGAGTCAACCTCGATGAAGTCTCCAAGTCACTGGTGGTCATCAATGGACTCAACTCTAAGTTCACCCTCATCAAGGGAATCATGAAGAATACTCCATGCATCCAATCTCTTCCCTTGACTCAGGTCATAGGGAAACTGGAGGTTGAAGAAGGAGAACACATCAAAGCCAATGCCGACAAGAAACTGGAGAAGGGAATTGCCCTCAAGATCTCCAAAGCCTTCTCAAGACTTGAGATGGAGCAGGAGAACTCAGACCTAGAAGAAGAGGAGGACGAACTTACATCTCTCTTCACAAAGAATATCAAAAAATTCTTCGTGAAGGAAAGGTTCCAAAAGGATAGTTCCTCTCATAATTCACCAAGGAGAGATCTTAAAGAAGTATCCTGTTATGAGTGCAAAGAAAAGAGACACTACGCTAAGAACTGTCCCAACAAGGAAGACTTCAAAGAAGATGAAAGACCTCAGAGGAAGAAGGCTCTTGTGGCCTTATGGGGAGAAGACTCAGATGAGGAACTGGATCTGAGTGGTTTCTCTGGAGGAAGATGTCTCATGGCGAAAGGAGATTCAAGCGACTCAGAAGACCTTTAGGTAACTTCTGACGACTTCCTAAAAACTCTAGTTGATTGCGATAAGAAACAGCTTCTAAAGATCATAAAGAAACTAGGAAAGGAAACCAGTTCCCTTCAACAAAAATTTGATGATTGTGAAGATGAAATTGTTTGCTTGACTGTTGAGAATTCTGTGTGGAGTAAGAAACTTGATGAAACTGAGAAAGACCTAGCTGAAACTCACTCCAAACTCATTGATATTAGAAATGTACATGCTAGTCACCTTAAAATCTACAAATCTTGTGATAAGACTAGTATAGACTATGTTAAAGTTCCTATGTATGATAACCTACCTAGAAATGATAAGCTTCAATCTATAATTGATAGGTTATACATTCTCACTGACTCTATAAATGAAAAAACGATCAATCAAACTGTCTTTGTGAGACAACGTCATGGAATTGGATATATTGATAACAAGGCCAATGATGATGTTGAAGATAAAAAGGCTAGACATGAACTTGTTGAGATGAATGAGAATCTCAATACTGCTCTTGCCACTTCTCGAGATAGGAATCAATTTCTATTAGAGAAGATCATGGTTCTTGAGAACAAGACTGATGTTGTCAAGCGTCTCAAAGAAAGTTCTCAAAGTCCAATTAGGGAACCTAAGGGAAAAGAGAAAGTATCCCCTGAGGACAAGTGGTTCACTAACTCCTTTGCTCACAAAAGGTATGTGGACATGGCTCATGGTAAGGTTAGAAACAATGTCGATTTTAACAAAAGAAAAACTGAAAAACCGTTTAGGCCAGGAAAGGGAAAATATGGTCATGTTGTTTACAATCGTTTGTGTTACTATTGTGGCAAGAATGGTCATTACAGCACTGAGTGCCCTAAAAGAAGGAACTATGATAATAAGAAAAGAGCTTACTATTGTGAAAGAAACCAGTTCCCTTGTAGCTCACAGACTCACAATGATAATTCACATGCTAATCCCCCCAGTAAAGCCAAGCTTCACTGGGTTCAGAAATTTTAGTTTCCTTGTGTGTAGAAAGAAGAGAGGCAACCTCAACTATGGTACATCGACAGTGGTTGCTCATGCCATATGACCGGAAGAAGAAATCAAATGACCTCTCTTCAACCTATCCAAGGAGGGAACATCTCTTTTGGAGACAAAAGCAAAGGAAAAATCTATGGAATAGGAACTGTGAATCTCAATGACCACATTAAGGTAAACAAAGTCCACCTTGTTGATAATCTTGCTTTTGATCTAATTAGTGTGTCACAGCTGTGCGATCAAGGAGACAATGAAGTTAGATTCAAATCAAATGAATGCACTGTCCTTGACTCCTCAGGACAAATTATCCTAAAAGGTAAGAGGCTCAACAATGTGTATGTTGTTGACTCATCCTTCGTTCCCAATGAGAAACTATGTCTCTCAACTGTGAATGATCAAACGGACTTGTGGCATCAACGTCTTGGTCATGCTAGCACCAAATTGATCCAAAAGCTACACTCAAAGGATCTAGTCAGAGGCCTCCCAAAGCTAAGTGGCAAATCTGAGGAACCATGCTCAGACTGTGTAAGAGGGAAACAAGCTCGGAGTTCCTTCAAATCCAAGAATGTGGTAAGTTCCTCAAGGCCTCTTGAACTCATTCACATGAACCTTTGTGGATCTATGAGAGTTCAAAGCCTAGGAGGAAACATGTATATCTTTGTTCTCGTCGATGACTTCTCTCGTTTTACTTGGACAATATTCATAAAATCTAAAAGTGAAGTCATTGGACGTCTTAAGGATCTGGTTCCCATGTTAGAAAAGTCTCTCGACTGTTCCATCAATTCTATCCGTTCTAACCATGGTACCGAGTTCGAAAATGGAGAATTTCTAACCTTTTGCAGTGAGCACGGCATTGATCACAACTTCTCTGCACCATACACTCCTCAACAAAATGGAGTAGTGGAAAGGAAGAACAGAACCTTAGAAGACATGGCTCGAACTATGCTCATCTCGAGTGGTCTCTCTCAATCATTCTGGGCTGAGACAATCAACACAACCTGCTACATCATTAATCGAGCTATGCTTCGCCCAATCACAGAGAAGACACCCTATGAACTTCTAAGAGGAAGGGTTCCCAACATTTCACATCTTAGGGTGTTCGGATGCAAGTGCTTTGTGTACAACAATGGAAAGGATAATCTTGGCAAATTTGACCCAAAGAGTGATGAAGGGATCTTCATTGGATATGCATCAAGCAGCAAGGCTTACAAGATCTTCAACAAAAGGACCAAAAAGGTAGAAGAAAGTGTTCATGTTATTTTTAATGAAAAATCACTTGGTAGAAATGTGCAGAACACCATCAGTTCCTTTGAAGATCCATTTCCCAAACCTCCTCAAGAAGATCCAGATGAAGACATCACACCACCCAGTTCCTTCCCTACTGCACAAAATCCCCCACTTGTTCCTCCACCAGTTCCCATGGATAATCAACAACAATCCATTTCTGGGAACCATGAACATGAAGACAACACCTGTGGAGACATCAATGATTCATCTTCTCACATGATCTTTAATGGAGAAGGTGATCCCAACCAAGAAGTTGGAGCTGAATGCTCAAATTAAAATGTCTCTACATCAAATGCTCTAGCTCCCAATAGAGAAAGAAGAACCATCAAGCCTCCAATCAGGTTCGAATATCTAACCTTCTTTACCTTCAATGCCTTCTTGTCTGTTGTGGAACCAAAGAATATAGGTGACGCACTGAAGGATGTAGACTGGATCCAAGTCATGCAAGAAGAACTTCATCAGTTTGAAAGGAATAAAGTGTGGCATCTAGTTCCCCGCCCCAAGGATAAGCATATCATAGGAACTAGATGGGTCTTCAGAAACAAGCTCGATGATTCAGGAGCTGTGATAACGAACAAAGCAAGACTTGTTGCTCAAGGGTACAATCAACAAGAAGGCATCGACTATGATGAAACCTATGCTCCGGTGGCAAGGATTGAAGCAATAAGATTGTTGATTGCCTTCGCATCACACAAAGGGTTCAAGCTATTCCAAATGGATGTAAAAATCGTCTTCCTCAATGGTATTCTTCAAGAAGAAGTCTATGTCAAGCAACCACCTGGTTTCGAAGATGATGATCATCCAGACCATGTCTACTTCCTAGACAAAGCACTGTATGGTCTCAAGCAAGCCCCTAGAGCTTGGTATGATCGTCTCGCCCATTTTCTACTCTCAAATGGCTACAGGCGTGTAGTTATTGACAAAACTCTATTTATCTTAGAAGAAGAAGGTAACATCTTAGTGGTTCAAATTTATGTTGATGATATCATTTTTGGTTCCACTAATCTGTCTCTTGTAGATAAGTTCAAAGACTTGATGCGCAGTGAATTTGAAATGAGCCTAATAGGGGAACTCACTTTCTTCCTCGGATTGCAAATCACTCAAAAGAAAGATGATATACAAATTCACCAACAGAAGTATGTCAGTGAATTGCTGAAAAAGTTCAAAATGGATTCATGCAAGCCTCTCTCAACCCCTATCTCCACCATTGCTCATTTGGACAAGGATCATTCGAGTCCTCTTGTGGAAGAGAAACTCTATAGAGGTATGATAGGTTCTCTCATGTATCTAACTGCTAGTCGCCCAGACATTGTGTTTGTTGTTGGCTTGTGTGCTAGGTTTCAATCATGTCCAAGAGAAACACACTTAGCTGCTGTGAAGAGGATACTCCGATATCTCAAGGGAACTGATTCACTCTGCATTTGGTACCCCAAAGAGTGTCCCTTTGAGCTGATAGGCTTCACCGATGCTGATTATGCTGGATACTTGGTGGATAGGAAGAGTACCTCTGGAATGACACAGTTCCTAGGCCCTTGCCTTGTGTCATGGGGCTCAAAGAAACAAAACTCAGTCTCCCTCTCCACCATAGAATCTGAGTACATTGCAGCCGCCTCTTGTTGTTCCCAACTCTTATGGCTAAAGCAACAACTTGCGGATTTCGGTATGTCTTATGGTCCTCTTACCATTCTTTGTGATAACACCAGTGCTATAAACATTTCTAAGAATCCTGTGCATCATACTAGGATCAAGCATATAGATATCAAGTATCATTTTCTTAGAGATCATGTTGAAAAAGGGAACATCATTATAAAATTTTGTAAAACTGAAAATCAGGTTGCAGATATATTCACCAAAGCCTTGAATAGAGTTCCTTTCGAGAACCTTAGATTAGAACTGAGAATGATTCCTATAACCTAGCAGTGACTTTAGTTTAAAGGTTTATTTCCAGTTCCCTTGATTAACTAGTTCAGATCTTTTTACTTGTCTTTGTCTTGGAATCTTCGTGTTATTTCTATTGCGTTAGACCCTCATATCCATAGGTTACTCAAAAGGCTTTGACAAATTTTTCTAGTTCTTCTCCTTGGATGTTCTTTTTTATTAAAATTCAATCATTGTCCAAGTTTCTTTGTTGGCCCAAAAGTCACAATCTGATCATATTCTAATCCAACAATACAAGCCGAAATGATGATTGTGTACTATGACCCTCCCTTGCCTCATTGCACAATCTAATTCCTTATGATCCTCTTCTTAACCCTCTCTGGGAATTATTGGGTAATGCGATAAATGGCCTTCCCCGATTTCTTATATGAGAACGTACTTTCAGGTTTCATGTTCTAAAACCCACATCAAAGTTCTCATATATCCCTCTAGCACACTGAAAAAATCGCCAGAAAGGAACTAGATTGGACTACCTTCTCTCATGGAGTGTCGCCAAGCTCTATGATGGCGACACTCCAAAGAGCCTGCAAACTAAGGGGCTCTCTATCTCCAACAAATTGTTGCACTTCTGGCTCATCAGAAATTTGATTCCCATGCAGGAGCACAGAGCCACGGTTCTCATCACTTATGAAATTCTCATGGATAAGATTTTGTCCGGCGACCAAGTTGATCTCCCCCGGATAGTGTTGGCCCATATGCAGTTCTGTAAGTCTTATGAATCCCATGCCCTGCCCTTCCCTCACCTCATCAAATGACTTCCCTGAAACCGCCTACAACAAGTTCCTCACCATCACCACAGTAAGAAAACTCAAAACCAAAGATCACCAGGCCGCTCCCTCTGAAACACAAGTTGATCCGCCTAAGAAAAAGGCCAGTTCCCAAGCCTTCCCAAGCCTCCCCAAGCTCTCTGTCACCGCTCTACCCCACTCAAGACTCCTATGCGATCCTAACTTCTCTGGGTCGTATTGAAAAAGCTATCACGGACGGTTCCCATGCTATATCAGTTGCCCTCCGTGATCAAGTAAATGAACTGGGGAAAACTAGAGCTGTTGTTTCCAGTCTGGTGGAGGTGCTTCAGAAAACCTAGGAGGATGCAACTGGAGCAAATCAGGCCACAGGCAAGGTGAAGGAACTGCAAAAAGAAAGGAAACTGAAAAGGAGGCCACTACGCTACCATAGGAACATCTCTCATAGTTCCCAGTGCTATAACATCACAGTGTGCTAGTAGTTTCCTAGGGTCCTACTCCCCTTTTCTATCCTATTTTGTCTATGTCAAGCTGTTTGTGATCTTTTGTTTCTTTTTCCACTATGCATCTCTGGACAATGTACTTGACTTTAATGATTAATGAACTCTTTTGGCAATGTTTCTAATGCATCATTTGTCTTTGCCTTAAGTTTCTATTATGGTGACTATCATGGGTTTTACGCAATTGTTTATTTCACATTGATATCCTATACTTGATAAGTAAATTGATATTTTCGATGATGACAAAAGGGGAAGAATGGATAGGAACCTTGAACTACTGGACTTATAGGAAATCTGAACCCGTTCTATTTCTGAGGGGGAACTTGAATAACTTAGTTCATTTGCTTAGAGGGAATTTGCAACTATTGAATGTTTTATTATTATTTAATAAAGTTGTAAATCTCTTAGCTCAACTGTTCTCATGAATTTCATGTCCTTATTATATTGTCAGATTCCTTATATTTGTCATCATCAAAAAGGGGAAAATTGTTAGGAAACGGAACTCTGGAACTTCGGTTCCCCTGAGAGTTCTTTTCCTCAGTTTCTCTACTTTTGAAGATGACAAATATTTTAATACTAATGTTTTATCTCAAATATGTGTGTTAAGGAACCACAGGAAAATTATCGAAACCATGGAAGCCAAACAAGACAAAGAAACCAAACAACAAGCCAAAGGAACCCAGGTGTGCCCAGAAATGCAACACGCGACTTTGCTTTTCCCGAGAAATCTGGAAACACCGAATCTCGGACAAAAGATGGTGAAAGCGACTTGAGCGAAGCTTCCAAAAGTCTGTCACCATCCAGAGCAAAACTCCAAGATGCCTAGAATGCCGAACCTCAGACAAAGGCTGTTGAAAGTGACCTATCATAAAGTTGTCACCATCCAGAGGACAGTTCCCAAGTGTCCAGGTTGTTGAACCTCGGACGAAAGGAGTTGAACAACGACTTAGCAGACTTGGCTGAAGCAGTTGACCAACCAAAGTGGATTCTGAGCTGCCTAGGTTGTTGGTATATGTCAAAGACAGCGTGAATCAAGGATTATCACACATCCTAGGGCAAGCTTGATCTGTGGGAACTAAGAGAAGATCCAACCTCGAAGAATCCACTATATAAGGAAGATAAGCTCTGCTATTATCTTTAAGCACAAAAAACCAGAATCACACTCCATAGCAAATATCATAGTGTGAAGCTCTCAACAAGATCATCAAATTAGAACAAGATCAAGAGGAACCAGTCAAGGAATCAAAGAGCTGTGTGCTAGTTCCTGTGACTGTAAGTGAGTTAGTTCCTTAGTGCTTAGGACTGCTTCTTAGATTGATTATACTTTCTGTTAAGTTATCTAGGATTGTCTAACTGTGTGTAAGACAAAGAAACTGTGTGTTTGTTCCTAGAATAAGCTGTAACCGAAGTAATAAGAAATCAAGAAGTAGACCTTGAAATCCTTTCGGGAGAAAGGTAATGGTTTTTATCCTAGATTGCTAGTTGAAAATCGAATGTTTTCACTATAAGGAACTCGTTCATTTATATTTAATTGTTTATTTCCGCTGTGAAGGAAACTGAGAATTGGTATTCTTAGTTCCTTAGTTATTTATCTAACAATCACGATCATATACGTCTGAAGTCCAAACTTGTGAAATAAATCAAAGAATGGAAATTGGAAAAGAATAAACGCGCCTGAACTCTGATTTTTTTTTTCATTTTCCCGCCTTTTTTTGTTTACCCATCGGGTTGATCCGATCCGACCCGTTTTTTACCCAAAAAATTTTTGAGTCATCGAGTTTGATTGAAAACGGGTTTCAGGTTCAACTTTACGGATTATGACCTAGAAAATTTTGGTCGAAACGGGTCGGATCATATTTTGCCAGGTCTACCTCCTAGTCATCTTCAGGACTTTATTTGTCCAACTATTAGATCTGATGCTTCCAAGTCACAATCTTTTCTTACCTCTCAATATGCATTATCATCTTATACTAATGAATATAGAGCATCACTTGCTAATGTGATGTCTCATTATGAGCTTGTTTCTTATCACCAAGCTGCCAAAGATTCTTTGTGGGTGGAGGCTATGCAAAAAGAGTTGGCTGCTCTAGAACTTAATCACACATGGGATTTGGTTTCTTTGCCTGCAGACAAGATTGCTATAGGCTGCAAGTGGGTATATACAATTAAATTTCGGCTTGATGGTTCTGTTGAAAGGTATAAAGCCAGATTAGTGGCTAAGGGGTATAATCAGGTGGAAGGAAAAGATTATAAGCATACATTCTTTCCTGTGGCTAAATTTGCTTCAGTGAGAATTTTTTTGGCTCTTACAACTGCACATAGTTGGCCAGTGCAGCAATTAGACATCAATAATGCCTTTCTTCATGAATACTTAGATGAAGAGGTATATATGACCTTGCCGCAAGGATATGACAAAGGCAAACCAGGTCAAGTATGTCATCTTAAAAAGTCTCTTTATGGCCTTAAACAAGCCTCGAGACAGTGGAATCTTGAGCTTACTAAGCTTCTTCTTACTCTTGGATTTGTGCAATCTAAGCATGATTACTCAGTATTTGTGAAGCATACACATGGTCACACTACCGTGGCACTTGTTTATGTTGATGATATGTTGATTTTAGGGGGAAATGATCTAGAAATTCAGGCTACTAAAGTTGCTTTGCATACTGCTTTTACCATTAAGGACCTTGGTCCTATTAGATATTTTCTGGACATTGAGGTTGCTAGATCTACTCTTGGGACTATTTTGAATCAAAGGAAGTATATTCTAGACATTTTAAAGGATACTAAGATGCTAGATTGTAAGGTTGCCAAGTTTCCTCTTCAGAGAGGTCTCAAACTGTCCATTGATCATGGAGAGTTGTTGGATGATCCAGAGATTTACAGAAGGCTTATAGGGCGCCTCCTATACTTAATCTTACTCGCCCTGATCTTTCTTATGCTTCACAACACTTGAGTCAATTTGTGAGTTCTCCTCGTGTGCCTCATCTAGCTGCTACAATGCATGTGGTCAGGTATTTGAAGAACACTATTGATTTTGGGCTTTTCTATCCTTCCAATTCTTCTCCAATTGTCTGCTTTTTGTGATGCGGATTGGGGTAGCTGCACTTTCTCAAGGAGATCTCTTACTGGATACTATGTATTCTTGAGTGATGCATTAGTTTCTTGGAAAACCAAGAAACAGAAAACTGTTTCAAAGAGCTCAGCTGAGTCAGAGTATAGAGCCATGTCAACTACTGCTAGTGAATTGGTTTGGGGTGTAGGGCTGCTTGCTGATTTGAGAGTTGAGGTTCCTCTTCCCATCACTTTGTTCTTTGACAACAAAGTCACACATCATATTGCCGCCAATCTTGTCTTCCGTGAACGAACCAAGCACCTCAATATCGATTGTCACTATGTCCGGGATCAAGTTCAATCTGGCTTTATTACTACTACTCATGTTAGTTCTCAGTTGCAGCTTGCTGACATTCTAACTAAAGCACTTGGAGAACAACAACATCATTTTATGGCATCCAAGTTAGGCCTTGTGTCCTTCAACACATGTCCTACTTGAAGGGGGGATATGAAAATATAAGTGTAAGGGTACTTACGTAATTGTGCATTTCCTTTCTGTAACTAAAAAAACTCAGCTTGTATTCTGTTAGAAATGATTTTGACAGATTAACGAAATCTGTTTCTAGTTTTTTCCTATCTTTCTTCTCTAGAGCTTGTGAGATATTTTCCTGAGTTCATCAATGGAGTTTTCTTTCGTTTTTCTCCTTCCTATGTGATTTTACAAATAAACTCTCAATAATCAACCGAAACACGGAACCACCACTCCTACCTAGCTCTCTTCTACCCTAATCTTATCCCTCCATAACCGAGTCTTACCATGTCCACAAAAGAAAAGACAATGGACCCAAAGATGAGAGGGAGCTTGAATGACATAGGTAATGCAGAGATCGAGAGTGTTAGAATTATTAACTCAAAGATAAAAAAATACATCTGATGCCAAAAATTTATAGTACAGCCTGTACATGATAAACTACATCTATAATTACTTGACTTTATGAAACATCTTCCTTTGATTACTTGCAAGGAATCTTGAACACAATAAACACTTCACCTTAGAGGATCAGTGGTTAAAAATTAGAGTGGCCAAAAGTTAGGATTTTTGAAGGAAAATTTGTCCCCTACAGCCTTATAGGTTCACGAAACTCGTGCAAGTTTCGCCTCTTAAAATGGAAGATCATATGGCTGTATGGCTAATGGCGCACCATTCAACAAAACCATAGAAGCAACTCATTTATATAACTGACTTAGAATCATATACTAGATTATAACCGAAATCATATCCAGTTCAACATGAACACTTGCTACCTGAATGCCAAGGCAGATGATGCATTATGCTGAACCTGCCCAGTATGATTAGCTTGCTCATGATCGAGAAAGCAGGGTCCCTGTGCAAGCACAGACACAAAGAAAAATGAAAATGCACGCTCCCTACGCAGGCATTAACCTGTTCAGGTTCAAAGGGACTTTCTCAGCCTGTTCTCCCCAGCCACCATGATTTGGCTGAAAAGGCGGTGGCTGTGGCAGAAGAGACACCCCTGGTGCGTTTTCCACGTCATTTTCAACGAAATAAATAAATAAATAAAAAACACGCAGTAATTTGCTTAAACTGACAATGAGAGCAATAGGGATTATTCATTCATAATGCTAATGAAGTTACAGACATGATTCTAAATGAAAGCGTTGACTTTTTCTTTTTTTATTTCACACTCAACTAGAACTTACTCTCATGCAGTCCGTAGCAGGGAGTGCACACCGTATGCTTGGGAAAGCAGGAGTCTGTGATGATGAGCCCTCACCAAGTCCCTCCAATCTGCATTCATCCTATGGAAGACTTAGCTAACCAACTAAAATTCATGATCAGTCTAGGTGTGATTCCAGAATCTACTGGAGTAAGGATTAGAGTTATGATCATTTACCTTCTACGTCTCCAGAGAGTTTACATAACTCTGAGGCAAGTAGATCTCTCCTCCAGTTTCCCCGTGTTGCTCTCCACTCACAGTTTTCTTAGCAGCAAGAAACTGAGCACTCATAGCATCCATTCCATGTTTCACGGCTTCTTCAGCTGTTCCGTAGCCATACTCCTCAGCATATTTCCTTACGTCTTCTGTTATCTTCATAGAGCAGAACTTGGGCCCACACATGGAGCAAAAATGTGCTACCTTGGCACCATCAGACGGCAGAGTTTCATCATGGAAAGACATCGCGGTCATGGGATCCAAGGACAGTGCAAACTGGTCCATCCACCTGAACTCAAATCTTGCTTTGCTTAGGGCATCATCCCAGGCTTGTGCATGCGGGTGACACTTGGCAAGATCAGCAGCATGTGCGGCTATCTTGTATGCTATAACTCCAGCCTTCACATCATCTCTATTGGGCAACCCAAGGTGCTCTTTCGGAGTAACATAGCAGAGCAGGGCAGTGCCAAGGGCCCCAATGTTGGCAGCACCAATTGCCGAGGTAATATGGTCATATCCCGGGGCAATATCAGTTGTTAACGGGCCAAGAGTGTAGAACGGTGCTTCATTGCACCACTCAAGCTGCTTCTGCATGTTTTCAGGGATCTTGTGCATTGGAATGTGTCCAGGTCCTTCATTCATAACCTGAAAGTTCAGAAACCATGTCATATTCACAGTCAAAAGGAGGTCCAAGTATGTTCGTATGTGTTTAATTAATATGCACAAAATGATCATTTTTAATCACGATCAGGTTTAGCAGTATATAATCAAAGAACAACGTAGAACTAAATTACCTGCACATCCTTTTCCCAGGCCCTCCTTGTTAGTTCTCCTTGAGTTAAGAGCTCAGCGAATTGAGCAGTATCATTGGCATCATAAATCGACCCCGGCCTGAGTCCATCGCCTATTGATAAGGCAATATCATACTGATTACAGATGTCCAGAATATCATCCCAATGTTCATAAGCAAAATTCTCCTTGTGGTAAGCTAAGCACCACTTAGCATGGATGGATCCTCCACGCGACACGATACCCGTCATGCGCTTGGCTGTTAAAGGGATGTATCGCAGCAGAACCCCTGCATGAATTGTAAAATAATCAACACCTTGCTCGGCTTGCTCAATCAAGGTGTCTCGAAAAACTTCCCAGTTGAGATCCTCCGCGATTCCATTCACTTTCTCCAGGGCTTGGTAAATGGGGACAGTGCCAACAGGTACAGCAGAGTTGCGGAGGATCCACTCACGAGTCTCATGGATATGACGGCCTGTGGAGAGGTCCATGATCGTGTCTGCACCCCACATTGTTGCCCACTGAAGTTTGTGAACCTCTTCCTCAATGGAGCTCACAACAGCAGAATTCCCAATGTTGGCATTCACTTTGACAAGGAAGTTTCTTCCAACAATCATCGGCTCCAATTCTAAGTGTTTTTTGTTTGAAGGAATGATTGCACGTCCTCGTGCCACCTCTGACCTTACAAACTCCGGGTCAAGCTTTTCACGAGTTGCACAGTATAGCATTTCCTCAGTGATCATCCCTTGTTTAGCATAGTACATTTGGGTGTACCGAGGTAAACCCAGCTTCTCCCTCCTAGCAACCCACTGCTTGCGCATTTCTGGAAGTCCTTCATCAAATAATCAACAAAATCCCAAACACAATGTTAGCTAAAAGTTGAATGAATATCTCAAATGACAAGATGAAGGCAATGATAGCAAAATCACTGGAAGGAACCTCCAAGTCTCCAGCAAGTGCCTACCTACACGTGGACTGATGTTCTGTGGGCCACTTGTGTCATAGGTGTCAAAATGGGGTTCATCGCCAGCCAAGTGGACCCTCCTAAATGGCACTTTAAGCACATGGCCTGACTCCTCGTGATCAATCTCACTACAGATCAGATACAAATATTCAAGGTCAGGTGAAGCTGTATATGTAATTGAATGACTAAAAACATGACAAAGGCAAGGCGCACTTATATTCTTTTGTGCTCTTCGGGAAGCATTGCTCAAACGATGGGAGTGGAAGAAAATCAGGGGCAGAAGGGTTGATCGTATGCTTTCTTTTGACCTTGTCAGCGGTGCTTGGTGGATCAAAAGTCAAGGTGGCTCGAGGCGTTGAACTCAAGGCATTGGGGCGCATCTCTTTGCCTCTTGAGCTCGCTACAAGACCAAGTGTGTCTACTGTGGGCAAGAAATTGGTACTAGGCAGCTTTGATGAAACAGAATGATTCTCATTTCTGCAAGTAGCTGTGATCAAGGTAGCTTGTAGGGACGCCATTCCTGAAATAATGTGTCAAAACACCATCATACTTGTGATTTACATTGGTCAATTTTCACACACAATGCTAGCACGATAAAAAGTTTCAACGCTACAGTTGCAATCACAAGAAACACAATTATGGATGCCAATAGCTTGTGACGATTGATGACATTAACAGAAAAATCAGGTGAGGAATGAGTCAAGAAAGAAGAAAAAATAAACTAAAAAACAGACTCTAGTTTGAATACTCTGTTCTTCCAAAGTAGATGTACAAGACAGTGTAAATTTAGTGGGAACTACTTGACTAGAGCATCAAAGCATATTGTGTGGAATCTCTACCAGATAATGTTATCCAATTCTTGAAAACCAAAACAATCAGAGTGCCTTTTACCAATGATACCTTCAATCTCATGCTGAAGTATATCATAGTTTGTAGATCGTGCGAAGACTACCTAGCCAAACATGGTCATAGTTGTATTTTCTCATTCTCAAACATAAGACTATTCAATTCAGGCTCTGGACCACGAAAAGACTCTAATCCATCCAACTTCTTATAACCAAGCCTGTAAAGCACAATTTTTGCGGAAATAAACACCAATTCCAAGCATACATATCCTGCAAGCGAAGTTGCAGTAAAAATTCAAAGACCAAAACCTAGGGAAATTTCGGGTTGCATGTCTGCTTAACCATGCCGAATAACCAAATTCATCCCGGTCTATTAACACCTAAACATGTACATTGTGAATAACCAAAGTCATTACGATCAACAACCCCAAAACAGAGAGACTGAGCAGAAAATCAACGATATCAGGAAATTAGCGCAAGGGATTAGACTTACACAGGCGAAATTGGTGCCAATGGGATAACCGCAATATCTGATAGTAGAGGGGTGTTGACTGATGAATTGCTGGGTGTGCAGGGCTCTTCCTTTTAAATCCACTCGTTAACCCTAAAAGCTGAAAACGACCAGTCCAAGAGAGAGCCACTCGTAATGGAAAACAGATATTTTTGGCGAGGAAAAAAATCAATAATATGAGGCCAAGCACGCCACCACCTTGGAGTCACCGACAATCCATCATCTTCCTATTCAAATGCATCCCTTGATCGCAAAAGGAAAAGGAGATTTTAGGGTCCGTTTGGTTTGATTTCTTCAAAATCAAGAATCGGAATGGAAAGATTTAGGCTCATTAGCAAATATACCATATTTGCTAAAGCAACTAGCAAATATACCATATTTTTAAAAATATTGTAAAATTATTAGATTTTTGACATTTTTACTATTGTTAATTGTTGAATTTAGCTTTTTTTTAAAATAAAAAAATCAGATAAATTATTAAAAAAATTTAAAAAAAAAAGATAAAATCAATCTTAATTTTGTTAATAAATCCCAATTTTTAACCCTAATCAATCCCAAATCCTAAACCCTTCGTCTCCCTCCTCTGCCTCCGTCTTCCCCGATGGCAGCCGGCTGGAGTTCCCTCCTCTGCTTCCGGTTGGAGTTCCTCGGCGACGCCGCTCTCGGCCTCTCCTTCCATCGTATCTGTCTCTCGATGAAGGCTCTCTCACACTCCTCCGCTCCGTCAATGTCTGCAACGAAAAGCTACACATCGTCGTCCGCCACCACTTCTACTGATTCATCTGCCACAATCTTACGGGTCTCGGCGACATGGTAACTCCTCCGATCTTCCTTACAAATTTATTGTGATTTAGG
Source organism: Rheum nobile (assembly GCA_027886185.1). Taxonomy (NCBI): domain Eukaryota; kingdom Viridiplantae; phylum Streptophyta; class Magnoliopsida; order Caryophyllales; family Polygonaceae; genus Rheum; species Rheum nobile. The sequence goes on from WOAB01000127.1 coordinate 3,358,670, forward strand.
GTTTCTCAAAGGATTTAGTTTCTTATATGATTTAGCAACCAAATCCCTAATTCCCCGATCTGATACGGAATTTGAAACCTACCTAGCTCTATTCTTCCATGCTGGCAGCAAGCCCTGGATAATGTGTTTGCATAAACCGACCTAGCTCTATTCTTCCATCCTCTTGTAGGTACTGGAGGAAAAAGGAGAAACTGGTTGAGAGGACAGCGGTGGCAATTTTAAAGGTTAGGACAATGTCAATGTTCGGAGGCTTTGTTTCATTCTGTATACACTAGAAAAGAAGCTAAGCTTACTAATGTCGTTTCAATTACAATTATCCTTAAATAGGGAGACATTGGAGATGTCAAGATGTGCTTGTGAGAGTTCATTCAGAGTGCATCACGGGGGATGTGTTTGGATCAGCTCAATGCGATTGTGGAAATCAGCTGGACTTGGCAATGCAATTGATTGAACAGGCCGGAAGAGGAGTCGTGCTTTATCTAAGAGGCCATGAAGGCCGAGGAATCTACTTAGGCCACAAGCTCCAACCTTGAACTTGGACTAGCTGTTGATGCACGCGAGTATGGAATTGGCGCTCAGGTTAGACATGCAAATGTCAAGAAACTGCTCAATTCATTTCAGTTTTAGTAGCAATTTTTCTCTGCAATTCTTCATGTATTGTTGTGTTGTTGTTTTTGACTTTGATGGAGGCTAGATTTTAAGAGACGTAGGAGTTCGAACCATGCGGCTGATGACTAACAATCTAGCAAAGTTCATAGGACTAAAGGGTTACGGATTGGCAATTGTGGGTAGAGTTCCTGTTTTGACGCCCATAAGAGATGAAAACAAGAAGTACCTGGAGACGAAGCGATTGAAGATGGGACATGTTTACGGCTCAGATATTCAAGGGCCGTTATCTGGATTTCTTGACGCTGGACTTGTCATCTGAGAAGCAAGCAAACAAGCATTGCTGGTGGTCAAGGTGGGAGAAGGAAGTGCCATTGGTGTCAGAAAGCTCGTAATGTTAGTTTGAACAAGTGACTCAGTTGCAAAAAGAGATTTTTCTGCTCTGGCTGCATCAAAGAGAGGTAATAGTTTGTCGAACGACAACCCCATGTGGCAAGGGCGGTGTTGTTGGATTTGTGAGGCTGCAAGGTTTCTCCGAAGATAGGTCGCGGAGTCTAGGATCTTCCACCGGCGTTGAAAAAAGAGCTTCAAAGTGGCATAGTTACCAGTTTTCTATGCACAACGTGGGCCGATACAGAGGTGATTCGATGTCGTTCGGAGATGATTTCAAATGATTCAAAAGTCGGGTTTAAGTAACTAAGGCATGACAAAAACGATGGTGTGGTCAGATTTTAAATTTAATGAATCGAAAGGTGTTTTTTTTGGGGTTGAACAAGTCTTGGTGGTGGTGACGTGATTTAGCAAACTATAATACACCAGAAATAATATTAAAAACAATATTAAAACTTCAAGTTAATATAACAGAGTAATGACCTGATAAAGCCAATATTGTTCTGAACGTTAAAATCGGCTAATATTTGAAATTTTGTGATATACCAGAGAATTGACCTGACTTCGTATAAATGTGACCTGACTTCGTATATATGTGGTCTGATAAAGTACACAATGCTCTGAAGCTTTAAAGTACCTTGTTCATCGCTTATATACATCACCACCAAGCCTTGTTCGACCCAAGAAAAACACCTCTCGATTCATTCAATTCAAAATTGGACCACAACATCGTCTTCGTTAAGCTCAAGTTACTTAAATTCGACTCTTGAATCATTTGAAATAACCTTCGAATGACATCGAATCACCTCCGTATTGGTCCGAGTGGAATGAGGATTTATGCTATAATGCTTGTAATTACGTAACTGAAATGTAAAATTATATGATTTTTAATAGAAAATTGTTTTTGTAAATTTATAAATATACATGTGACTATGGTAAGTAAGAGATAGGGAAAATTAGTTTAAAATTTAAAGTCAATATAACAGAGTATTGAACTGATTATGTATAAATGTGGCCTAATAAAGTGAATATTGCCCTGAAATTTAAAATCGGCTAACATTTGGAATTTTGTGATATAACAGAGCATTGACCTAACTTCGTATAAATGTGGTTTGACTTCGTACACATATGGTCTGATAAAGTACATAATATGCATATGACCTGACTTCTTATAAATGTGACCTGAAAAATTACATAATGCTCTGTTATGTAACATTTGAAATTTTGTGATATAACAGAGCATTGACCTGACTTTGTATAAATGTGCCCTGACTACGTTTAAATGTGGCCTGATAAAGTGAATATTGCTCTGACATTTGAAATCGGCTAACATTTGAAATTTTGTGATATAACAGAGCATTGACCTGACTTCGTATAAATGTATGACTTCGTACACATGTGGTCTGATAAAGTAAATAATGCTCTGAAGTTTCAAAGTCAACTTGCAAAAAACCCATCTTTTAAAAAGTATTGCAAAAGTATCACTAATCTAACCCTAATTAATTCCAAATCTCATTGTACCTCTTCCTTCTCTGCTTGCCACTTCCTCGCCGACGCACGCAGACTATTCCTCGTCGGTGACTCTTCATTGTTGCCGCCTCCTCTTCCTCCACTGACGCTTGCGTCTCTCATCGTTAAGCTACTTCTCACTCTTCTCTCTTTGCTTTCTCTGAAATTCTTGCCGTTCACCCACTTGTATAGAAAATCCGCAACCGCCGCCTGCGAAGCCGAACATCCCCCGTGGACCCCATGGAGGGCCCTCGAATCCTTGTCGTCTACCAACACGTCCTCTGCCTCGTGGTGACTAAGAAGATCGAGCCCGAGCCCGATGACAGTAAAGCTAGTCGACGAGACTTGAGCTGCAAAGTAGTTGTTCCTCGAGATGTACCATGCATTCTTCGCTTTGACCTTGAATGAACATGGAGAAGACGATGGTCATATATATAGGCGATGAACAAGACGATGATGTGCTCAGGGTTTAAGTAACTTGAGCATGGGAAGACGATGGTGTGGTCAGATCTTGAATTTAATGAATCGAAATGTTTTTTTTTTGTCGAACAAGGCTTGGTGGTAATGTCCACATGGGTTGCTTTGATCTTGAATGAACACTGAAGTTGAACGCGGATCACTATGCCTCATTCGTGTCATACCTTGGTGGTGCAAAGTTGGTACTCTATAATGGTCCATAACTAATAAATGCAAATTTAAGTGTTGCAAATTTAAGTGTTTCAAATTTAAAGGTAAGTAATATAACAGAGTAATGACCTGACTACGTAAAAATGTGGCCTGACAAAGAAAATATTGCTCTGAAATTTAAAATTGGCTAACATTTGAAATTTTGTGATATAACAGAGTATTGACCTGACTTCGTATTAATGTGGTCTGACTTCGTACAAATGTGGCCTGATAAAGTACATAATGCTCTGTTATGTAACACAAATACCTCTTGTTCTTGCTTGTTATCCACCAGCTTTTCCATTAGCTCCCTTTTTCATAGTTTTCAATAAGCTGATCAATACTCTTAACTGTTTATGAAGACACAAACTTGAGTTTGAATTCTCTTGAAGGGTCCTTATCAGTTGGACTTGGTCAACTTCATGTTATATGAATGTGAGTACAATTTCAAATATTTTGAGTGATTATCAATTCAACGAGAATTACAACTAATAAATGCAACTTTAAATGTTAGTCAATTTCAAATTTATAAATATTTAAATTTATATTTATATTGAAGGTTCTCATCGCTCCAAAATGCCTCCCAAAACTTATAAATATTGCTCTGAAATTAAGTCAGGTCAATGGTCTTTTATTTCACATAATTTCAAATGTTAGTCAATTTTAAATTTCAGAGCAATATTCACTTTGTCAGGACACATGTATACAAAGTCAAGTCACATGTATACTATGTCAGGTCAATGGTCTTTTATTTCACATAATTTCAAATGTTAGTCAATTTTAAAATTCAGAGCAATATTTACTTTGTTAGGACACATTTATACAAAGTCAAGTCACATGATTTACACCACCACAGAACTAGCAGCAAATTGCTCAGCCGCAGCACCACAGGCTACCACAAGAGACAACATGTCATGCAAATCATTCTGCAGCTGATGAACTAGCAGCAAATTGCCAGGGATTGAACTCTATGGATTCGACATCGACGGGTTTGATGACATCGGAGCTATCAACGATGGCACGATGCTCGGTGTACTTGCCATTGTAAGCGTACACTTCCAACTCGCCCCACGGAGTAGGAGCGACTTCGCCTGTAAATTGAACCATCTTGGGGTGAACTTTTCGCCTTTGGCTTCTCGGTCTCTCTTTTCAGCTCTTTGCCTCTCCTCCAGCCTGGGCAAAGCAAACATGATGTGATCTCAGAAAATATTTTGACCGAGAATCCATAAACAAGTGATGGATCCATCAAGTTACCTGCTCTTCTCAGCACCGGCTTTTGAAAGGTCGCCCTTTTCGAGTGCGTATCTATCAGGGTGTAGACGAGAATCTGATGGAAGCAACTTCTTGGGTGCAGTATCAAAGCTGTTTATCTTATGAGCAAAATGTGTGTACTGAAACTTGTCATTTTCTGGGACATTGGCAACTCTCCAAACCTACAAAACATCCACCAAGATTTGCAACTAATAAATCTGCATTTATTAGTTGTGATTCTCGTTGAATTGATAATCACTAAAAATATTTACGTGTTTTCAAAAGAAAACTTCATAAAAGAAACACAAACTTTGGGATGAATAGAGTCGACTCCCTTCTTGTAAACACTTTGACTTGAAATTCTCTACACTCTTCAGTGCCGCTCTTAGAGTCGACTCCCTTCTTGTACACATTTGTGATATAACAGAATATTGACTTGACTTCGTATAAATGTGGTCTGATTTCGTACACATGTGGTCCGATAAAGTACATAATACTCTGAAGTTTTAAAGTACCTTGTTCATTGCCTATATACATCACCACCAAGCCATGTTCGACGCCAAGAAAAACACATATCGATTCATTAAATTCAAAATCTGACCACATCATCGTCTTCGTCATGCTCAAGTTACATAAACCCGACTCTTGAATCATTTAAAATCACCTCCGAATGACATCGAATCACCTTCGTATCGGCCCGAGTTGTGCATAGAAAATCGGTAACTATTCCACTTTGAAGCTCTTTTTCAACGTCGTTGTTACATAGTAAAGAATTGTGTACTTTATCAGACCACATTTGTACGAAGTCAGGCCATATTTATACGTAGTCAGGTCAATGCTCTGTTATATCAGAAAATTTCAAATGTTAGCCCATTTCAAAGTTCAGAGCAATATTCACTTTGTCAGACCACATTTATACATAGTCAGGTCATTACTCTGTTATATTAACGAACATTGGTTGATTTCGTAACTATCAATAGAACCTTGTTTGATAGTGGTTAGTCCCATTAAACAAGTACTAGCTCATTCAAATGCCTTGTTAAGGAAATGTGAAAATGACCCATGTTTCACAATCATGTCTCATTTAACAAGTACTAGCTCATTTAAAAACCATTTATGTACCCACATTACACCTATAAAGATGAGAAGTTGTTTACAACAAATATGTTTTTGAAATAAAAATTCCATATGCTTCTCTTACAGACTAAAAAAATGTATATAACTATTATTTTTTGTCATATATAAGTATATAACTATTAGTTTTACTGCATCTGTCTGTGTAGAGCATACCATGTTGTCAAAGCAATGCCCATTAGTCACATTGCATCTACCGCCACCCGAAACTTTCACCTGACATGAAAAAATATAAGAAAGCCAAACACAAGTATTTACAGTGGTAGTGAACTAGTGTACTGAAGCTTCAGTTCCTTTTTGGTAGAAAACACAAGTATTTACAGTGGTAGTGAACTAGTGTACTGAAAGCCAAACACAACTTCATCAGAATTCTCTTCTCCTAGTTCCCCTCAAATTCATCATCTATTCTCAAGTAGCCACATTTGATTGAACTAAAGAAAATACCAATTTGAGGCATGGCAACAGGAAACTGATCAAGTGAAGTGGGAGAGGAGAAGACTTACATGGTGAGTAGCACCAACAAAATGCTTTAAGGCCTGACCAGTGGCTTTGTTGATCAGAGCGAAGGCGGGGAATCCATCCTAGTCCTTCACTTTCGTGCTGAATTTCTCATCTTTCACCCAGTGCTTCAATTGCAACAATCGTCAGAGATCAAACACTGATATTAAATTTCAGTTTCTTAATTTCACTTTCCGGACAAAATTAGGGTTTTTTGGAAGTGTTCGATAAAAAATGCACACAGAAAACCCTAAGCATAAACCCCTCCGCTTGCGGCGACGGCGACACCGAGATGGCAACGGTGACACCGAGAATCAATGTGCAGAGGAGAGCGAGAGCGAGAGCGAGATGAACGGCGACATCGAGAGCGAGACCGAGATGAACGGCGACATCGAGAAGGAAAGGGAGTTGGTTCCGCTCCAACAATTGGTTCTGATCCAGCAGTTGCATCGTCTCTACTTCGCGGTCGGATTGAAGCTACAATTTCCTGGCTTTGTCTGATTGAAACAGATTCAATATCTGATTTGTGGAATTTGCCTCAAGATCATCATTTTCGTCATCGCCGGAGTGCTCCAGAGGTTGATGGAGATCGCTCTTGCTCAGATAATCACCCGAGCCGCAAGAATATCCTCTGGTAATGTCGTCTTCTGCCACGACCGCTCCAGGTGCACTGATTTGGGAGGAAGAAGGCGGAGGCGGTGCCCATAGAGGGAGGATGAGATCAGAGACAAATTAAGCTTGTGAATTTTGGGCGTTTGGGAGGAAGGTGAAAGGTGGTCTCTGACGACCATGGACAGGAAGGTGAAAGGCGGTCTCCAGCGTTTGGGAGGAAGAAGGTGAAAGGTGTCCATGGAAGGAGATCAGAGGCAATATTAGCGAGGTCTCTGTAAACCAGCCCAGTAGAGAAGAAGACTTAAGAAGTAATTAGTTATAGTTAAAAGTATAATTTTTACAAAAGAAAAGGTAAACGAAAAAATGATTTTATCTTTTTTGTTTTAAAAAGTTTTGCAGCTTTTTGATATTCTTGCAATTCTTTTCAAAACATGGCATTTTTGCAAACGGGCTTTGGAAATCTGGTAGTTTTTGCTAATACTTCAAAGATTTATATCAGTATGTATTTGTGTTTGGTAGCATAAGGAATGAGAATCACTTTCATTTCATGGAATAGGTCATTCCAACTCACATGCAAAACTTTTTTTTCATGAAAAAAAACAAAATATGATCCATTTTAATAAAAAAAAACTCTCTCTTCTGAATTCATTCCTACGACATACCAAACGATAAGCTATAAGAATGAGAATGAACCATTTCTGATTTCCATTCCGATTTCGAGTCCAATCCGATTCTCGACTCATACCAAACGAGCCCTTATTACCGCTTATATGAAGAGATAAGCTAAAAGTGAAGAGTAATATGGATCATTTTTTTTTTGAATTTTTGGATCTTCTTTTTCTTTCAACCTTGGAGACACTCACAAGTCTCAAAAAAAATCCACCTTCTTCGATGGTAAATCCGGGTCCAAAAACCAACTAGCGTGGATCGGCTCCACCTAATAAATAAAAAAAATGACGAGATTTGATATTTTTTTCATGAACGGACGGTTCCGGTTTATGAACCGCCGGCTTAAGGTTTAACAGGAGCTTGAACCAAAACCTGAACCGGGAAAGTCTGGAACCGTCATTCCGGTTCAAGAGATCGGCAATTTTCCGCCGGTTTTGAAACCTGGTTCACCCTAACTTTTTTTCAAGAAAAATAAAAATAAAAAGTCTAAAAATAATTAATGTATTTTTAACTTATATTTTAGATATTTAGACTTCAAATCTAACATTGACCTTACACTTTTAACATAATAATGTATAATTTAACCTAATAAGGTATTAATCATATTTTTTAAAAACAAATTTAACCACCGAATCGGCGGTTCGAATCACGATTTGAAACCGTCAGTTCGGCGGTTTATAGATGTGTCGAACCTGAACCTGAACTTGAAGCTTGTGAACTCTTGAATCGTCGGTCTGATTCCAGTTCAGGGTTTGACCTGATCCAGTTGAGGTTCGGGTTTGGCCAGCACTACCTTCAAACATCTTCAACTCTCTGTTCACTAAGCCACCTCATATAATTTTTTACCCAAGTAAAAGGGTGAAATAGAAGCAGAGATCGGACCTCCCAATATCCTCCAACTAGGCAATCCCATATGGGGACAACGTGTTCTTCATTTTAGAATTATCAGCAATCATCTAACTTTTGAATGGTCAAATATTAAAGTTAACGTACTATTATTTTCTTTTATGATTTTTTTTCCGTATGTTTTCAATATAAAAAACATTATCTAAAGTGAGATAATTGCATTTTTAAAGTTGAACGATAATAAACATTTGAATAATTGTTAAATACTTCTAAACAATTGTGAAAAACTTTACTTAAATGTAAATATTATCTATTTGAGTTTGAAAAATCATATTTATAATGTATATAAGGTTAAACTATTTACTCCTACTTGTTGAACTTGGTTTGAAAACTATTGTCATTTTTTCAAGACATGTGATCTTTATATTTAGCATACCACTTATGGTATGTATCCTGACTTAAGTTATGTGATCTAATATATGAACGAATGTCTTTAGTTGTATGTAAAAATATAGTTTATTACATCTAATGTATGAATGTTTTCACTTGCGTGATTTGGTCTTCATACATAGTCAAGGCAAATGTGTAATTAATCACAACAAATTAACTATTATTTTTAAATACTCTTGAATAAGGTAAGAGCATGTTAATCATTTGGAATTAAGTACCCATTTTGAAACTAACAAAAACATTGTACGAAATTGTACTTATTATAATGTAGTTTCCATTTTATGAATAGGTATCAAATTTATAGAAAAGTATCAAATTTATGAATTAAGTACGAAGTTATAGGGGTTGTGTCAGGTGTGGACGCTTTCTTAGGTGTTGCAACGTTAACGTGCAATCGGAGGTGCACAATCCTGTGTGATGTGGTGCACAAAGCTAATGTGGTGCACATTTTATATGTATTGTGATCCATAAATGTGCACACTTTATCGGTGCACAATTGTGCACCACTATATTGGTCTTTGGTATTGTCCCACCGGTCTTCAACATTCACCACCGTTGACCGGTGTTGACTGACCGTTGACAGGTGTTGACTGGTTAGTGAACCGGAGTAACGTATAATTGTGCACCACTTTTGAATGCACACCTTGTTACAAATAAATGTACATAGATGTACAAATAAGTGTGCACCAGCGTAAGAATGTGTATCATGTTACAAATAAATGTGCACTGGTAGTTTTTGCTAATACTTCAAAGATTTATATCAGTATGTATTTGTGTTTGGTAGCATAAGGAATGAGAATCACTTTCATTTCATGGAATAGGTCATTCCAACTCACATGCAAAACTTTTTTTTCATGAAAAAAAACAAAATATGATCCATTTTAATAAAAAAAACTCTCTAAACACTCTCTTCTGAATTCATTCCTACGACATACCAAACGATAAGCTATAAGAATGAGAATGAACCATTTCTGATTTCCATTCCGATTTCGAGTCCAATCCGATTCTCGACTCATACCAAACGAGCCCTTATTACCGCTTATATGAAGAGATAAGCTAAAAGTGAAGAGTAATATGGATCATTTTTTTTTTTGAATTTTTGGATCTTCTTTTTCTTTCAACCTTGGAGACACTCACAAGTCTAAAAAAAATCCACCTTCTTCGATGGTAAATCCGGGTCCAAAAACCAACTAGCGTGGATCGGCTCCACCTAATAAATAAAAAAATGACGAGATTTGATATTTTTTTCATGAACGGACGGTTCCGGTTTATGAACCGCCGGCTTAAGGTTTAACAGGAGCTTGAACCAAAACCTGAACCGGGAAAGTCTGGAACCGTCATTCCGGGTCAAGAGATCGGCAATTTTCCGCCGGTTTTGAAACCTGGTTCACCCTAACTTTTTTTCAAGAAAAATAAAAATAAAAAGTCTAAAAATAATTAATGTATTTTTAACTTATATTTTAGATATTTAGACTTCAAATCTAACATTGACCTTACACTTTTAACATAATAATGTATAATTTAACCTAATAAGGTATTAATCATATTTTTTTTTTAAAAATTTAACCACCGAACCGGCGGTTCGAATCACGATTTGAAACCGTCAGTTCGGCGGTTTATAGATGTGTCGAACCTGAACCTGAACTTGAAGCTTGTGAACTCTTGAATCGTCGGTCTGGTTCCAGTTCAGGGTTTGACCTGATCCAGTTGAGATTCGGGTTTGGCCAGCACTACCTTCAAACATCTTCAACTCTCTGTTCACTAAGCCACCTCATATAATTTTTTACCCAAGTAAAAGGGTGAAATAGAAGCAGAGATCGGACCTCCCAATATCCTCCAACTAGGCAATCCCATATGGGGACAACGTGTTCTTCATTTTAGAATTATCAGCAATCATCTAACTTTTGAATGGTCAAATATTAAAGTTAACGTACTATTATTTTCTTTTATGATTTTTTTTCCGTATGTTTTCAATATAAAAAACATTATCTAAAGTGAGATAATTGCATTTTTAAAGTTGAACGATAATAAACATTTGAATAATTGTTAAATACTTCTAAACAATTGTGAAAAACTTTACTTAAATGTAAATATTATCTATTTGAGTTTGAAAAATCATATTTATAATGTATATAAGGTTAAACTATTTACTCCTACTTGTTGAACTTGGTTTGAAAACTATTGTCATTTTTTCAAGACATGTGACCTTTATATTTCGCATACCACTTATGGTATGTATCCTGACTTAAGTTATGTGATCTAATATATGAACGAATGTCTTTAGTTGTATGTAAAAATATAGTTTATTACATCTAATATATGAATGTTTTCACTTGCGTGATTTGGTCTTCATACATAGTCAAGGCAAATGTGTAATTAATCACAACAAATTAACTATTATTTTTAAATACTCTTGAATAAGGTAAGAACATGTTAATCATTTGGAATTAAGTACCCATTTTGAAACTAACAAAAAACATTGTACGAAATTGTACTTATTATAATGTAGTTTCCATTTTATGAATAGGTATCAAATTTATAGAAAAGTATCAAATTTATGAATTAAGTACGAAGTTATAGGGGTTGTGTCAGGTGCGGACGCTTTCTTAGGTGTTGCAACGTTAACGTGCAATCGGAGGTGCACAATCCTGTGTGATGTGGTGCACAAAGCTAATGTGGTGCACATTTTATATGTATTGTGATCCATAAATGTGCACACTTTATCGGTGCACAATTGTGCACCACTATATTGGTCTTTGGTATTGTCCCACCGGTCTTCAACATTCACCACCGTTGACCGGTGTTGACTGACCGTTGACAGGTGTTGACTGGTTAGTGAACCGGAGTAACATATAATTGTGCACCACTTTTGAATGCACACCTTGTTACAAATAAATGTACATAGATATACAAATAAGTGTGCACCAGCGTAAGAATGTGTATCATGTTACAAATAAATGTGCACTGAGATATATGTGCACCAGAGTTACAAATAAGTGTGCACTAATATATGAATGTGCACCATCATTGGAATAAATATGCACTTGAGTTAAAAAATATTGATGTGCACCGTATTACAAAAAATATGCACCGAGTTGTAAAACATTGTGCACCAGAGTTGGATGTCTACCAATGTTAACTAAAGTGTGCACCTTTGACCATATGGGAACACTGTCTGCACGAGAATGACCGTCCGCACCTGATCAATCCCCTATATAAAAATTGCCAAAAAACTACCAACTAAGAAAATTATTTATTATTAAAATCATATATAATGCTGAAATTTTAGATATTATATGATGTTAAACTCACATATTTGCAATATAAAACGCGAAAGCTATATGCACACTTTTCTTTGTCTTTATATACTTACCTTTGTGTGCTAGAAAATGGCGTACAACAAAAGTGAGCGCACCAAAGACAAACACCGAAAAATATCCGAAAAAAATCCGATAAAACGTATGTCCACAAATGTTGTACGCCAAATTGATAACACACATTTTATGCATATTTTAGGAGTCTAGTTGTATTTTAGATCAGATCATTTTCATTCATATTTTGTTTGTTTTATAATTATTTTTCTATGTTTTGCATTCGAAGTCAACACTCGTTATGAAACTAAAATTTATGAAGACCTAAACATCAAAATCATAAAGCTTAAACAACTACACTTAATTAACACCCTATAAAAACCTAAACATTCAATTAAATAAGGTTTCTGCATTTTTCCCAAACCCTTGAAACCCCATGGTTTAGGGCGTCGTGCATATGCATATGCCCATTCCTGGCACACAAAACCCTATGATTTCTAGGGTCAATGGTTGTAAAGAAACCCTAAACCCTAGAAACCACATGGTTTAATTCGCTAAGAATGGGCGTATGCCTTTCCATGGTGCACCAAACCCTAGGATTTCTAGGGGAAATGATTTTACAGAATTTAATGAAGTGTCATGGGTTTGGGATATTACAACCCTTTCATACCCTTTACACTACACTTTATCGTAATCCAAGAATCTTTAACTTCTTCACACGCTTTACACTGTATCATAACTTCATATAGTATTTTGGGTTTAGGAATTAGGGTATTATAAACCCTTTATACCCTAAACTCATTATTCTAAAAATCCCCGCTTAGGTCTCGCCTGGGCGCTAGGCGGTCATCCCCCGCCTAGGGCTGCCTAGGCGAGAAGAAACTTTCGATGATGTGGAGGCAGTAACATGTTAGGAGATGACAGATGCATATAACATAATTTTGGTTTATGCTTTGTAAAATAAGGCCCATAATAAAATATCAAAACCCATCCCAACATAGTTTTATAAACATCAATGGATTTGAGAGAAGATAGTAAAATAATCATATGGATTAGGCATTAATTTTTAATCCGCCTAGGCCCCGCTTAGCCCCTCGCCTAGTCTCCTAGGCGCTAGGCCCCACCTTACCCGCTTAACGACTTTTAAAACATTGCCTAAACTACATACCCTCTCTAAACCCTAAACTTTATCATAAACCAAGAATCTATAAATTCTCACACCCTTCATCCCATATCCTTAAACTCATAATTTTTTAGCATCATAAACTCCATACCCTTTAAACCCTATGTTAACCCATAAATCTATAGCTTCATACAATTAGATCTTTAAGATACTCTTCGCATACTTTATACCCTCAAACATTCTAAACCTTCAATAACGTACTTAGTGACTTGGGTTTAGGGTTTAAACATCCTAAATCATAACATATGTAAACCCTAAACCCTAGACCATCTAAACCCAAGTGTTTGGTTGTCCATATAAGGCATATGCTTATTCCTGGTGCACCAAGCCCTAGGGTTTCCTAAACCTTAGGGATCATTGAAACCCTAAATCCTAGAACTCTAGGGTTTGGTGTGCTAAGAGTGGGCGTACACCCTCTGTGGGTGCACCAAACCCTGAGATTTCTAGGGTTTAAGGTTTCTATGGTTCATGGTTTCAAGGTTTATGATTATTATATACTTGATTTAATGGGTTTAGGGTTTATATATGTTATCATTTATGGTAATCCATCCATCAAATGGCCATTCAAAAACACACAATCTATCCATCAAATCGCAATCCAAAAAATGCAATCTATTAAAACAAAATCCATACACCCAATCCATACACCGCAAACCAATAAAATTCCATCCATACTAAAAAGAGTTTATGTACAAGCACTAGGCTAGATCCATAAAAGCTATTGCGTGTTGGGGTGACTCATGCTCTCCGGCCCCTCCTCGTATTGTGAATCGCAAAATCACTGTGAGGCATGCGGTGTGGGACCACCATAGGCGGTGTGTCACCCGTCAAATGCAGTAACCATCGGGTGATCGCCTCTGTAACATGTGTAGGAAGCCTACCCATCTATGCAAGGAAGGTATGCATCTCATTAGCTACAATCTGTCTTTGTCGTGTTAATAATAGTACTGAATTAGAACTTTAAATAAACTAAAAAACAAATGACGTCCAAATAAATATACAACACGAGAGTGTCCACTAGAGGAGCTAGAGGAATAATTTGTCTGGACAGTCCTGCTTGGGGGATCCGGCATCAAGTACATATGAGACACCCGGTCCAGCCAATTCAAATATACATCGTTTGTGTCCCACCAGAACAAGCTCACTATCAATCCATGCAAGGTCTTAGGTCCACATCTCATAGCTTCAGCTCGTTGCCGAACTCCACAATGTATGACCACAACTCCACTAGTTGGGTACATCTTGACGGTGGAGCCTCGAGAATCACATGCATGTATCCAAAATTTCGGAGCATGCCTGTACGGTTCATGCATATTGAAGCACTCAATAATGCCTCAGTACCGTGAAGGAGCGTACTCAGGAAAGTTGAAGTCTAATGGACCTCACGGTGCCTACCGAATCTGTAATACTTAATCAAAGATTTGAATTACCTAATTATTAATTTTAGGGTCGAACATTTAATATGGAATGAAAGAAAATGCCAGAAATTACCTCCTCAAACATTAGTGTCTAGAATACGATGAATAATGATCAACCATCCTGGATCCGTTTCTTGTGATGCCTCCCTCTCGTCTCTTCGGGCCGAATATCCTGAATGGCATCTAGGTCAAGTATGGCGTGACCCCGAAAGGTATGCCATATCTAGGATTTCATATAATAGAAATCCGTTACTTTTTTGTATTGTTAGAAGTATATGGCCCTCCAAGGAAAGTTGACATATGCACATACAAGACCAACAAGGGGGAACCCTTACGATGAGACTACCTCTACAAGGGGGTATACCTAATTCAGAACCCATGTAGAAAACACCACTCAAAACTAGAGGGAAACACCACCATATGTACCTTCCCCATTGGTCACGACATATAGGGTATTCAGGCCACCTTCAACATGGCCATCAACGCGAACACACACTCGAAACGTCAAACCAATGAGGCACTTACAGGAGGGGGATTCCTACAATAATTTTGAGAGCACTGGTGGGTTCAAGATACAACTCGGCGGGATGATTCGGGACACAATACAACTACATGAGAAATACTTCGGTCAAAGGGTCACCATGAGTGAGGACATGTGGATACAACCCATAAAGGATTTCTTACACACGTGTCTTCACCTTGAAAACAATATCATCTATGCCTAAGAACTTGTTCTCAAAATCCCTTAGGTTTCTAGCCTTCCATAAGAAGTAGACAGTAGTAGCAAGTTATAGGATCGTGATTGTTAGATAAAAACTTAAGGAACTCAGAATATCAATTCTCAGTTCCTTTCGCAACGAAAATAAACAATCAAACAAATGACAAGTTCCTTATAGTAGAAACCTTTGATTGCCAACTAGCAATCCAGGATAAAAACCACTACCTTTCTTCCGAAAGGATTTCAAAGTCTACTTCTTGATTTCTTATCTCTTTTGGTTACAGTTTATCCTAGGAACGAACACACAGTTCCTTTGCCTTACACACAGTTAGACAATCCTAGATAACTTAACACAATCAATAATCAATCCAAGAAACAGACTTTCGTACCTAGGAACTATCACTTACAGTCACAGGAACTTAGCACTCAGCTCTTCTTCCTTGACTGGTTCCTCTTGATCTTGGTTTGCTTTGATGATCTTGTTTGAAGCTTCACACTTTGATGTTTGCTATGAAGTGTGTTTCTATTGTGAATGCTTGAAGATAACCCTTGGGTTAGTCTTCCTTTTATAGAGGATTCTTCGCAGCTCGATCCTCTCTTGGTTCCCACGGATTGAGCTTGCCCTAGGATTGGTGGTTCTCCTTGATCCATGATAGGTCCAAATCCTACCCCGCAAGTGTACGGGTTCGGTTGTAGTATCAAGGTGTCGAACTCTGGGACTACGTAGTACCAATTGTCAGACCAACTAATAGATTAAGTCATAGACAAGAAAAGTTGTTGTTCGGTTTCAATTGCAACAAATGTCAAGCAAAACAAGATTATCAATTAGGGAAAAAGCTTCCAAGGTTAGGATCCCTACAATGGTGCCACGGTAGATTCTAAGCAGTATTTGATTAGATTTCAATATGAATGTCAATTGAAGGTCTCACTATCTAATGTCAACACTACCTCTTTGTCGGACGAATAGTGTACGTACCTAAATTCGATTAGCAGTCACTTTCGCACAAAGCTAATCGAATAAAGATCCATTAAGTTCTGTATAGATCAATGGACAAGTAGAAACAACATCCACTTTCGCGCTCAGCGGAATCTACTCATCCAAGAATCTATTCGATAGTCAAGTATCACAAGAGGATTAAGTCACTTTCGCGCAAATAATCCTCAAGTTCTATCCTAGGGATCTATCTAACATCAATCTCCTATTATCATTATCTCTGTTCGGTCTCAAATTCTAATAGAAATCCCAATTACAGATCAATTAGGTCATTAAGCAACCTAGGATAGAATCAATTCACATTCACATATCCATATAATCAAATACCGCCATCAAACCTACCAAAATCACCATTGGGTTCACCCAACCTTAGAAAAGAAGATTTAGCTAGACATGAGAGAGTAAGAAATCAATTCCATTGAAAGAAACAACATACCAATTGTCTTCTCAAAAGAGATTCGAATTCCCAACGATTCAATGTAGCCCAATCTCCAAGTTCTTCCCTAGGGTTTTTGAGAGCTTTAGAAACGTAAAATGCAATTACAAGATAATGGAATAGCAGTTCTAACAAGGCTTTTATACCCCCCTCCGAATAGAAGACAAAATGCTCGGGATTAAACGAGTCGGAAATGAAACAGCGTCCCGACCCGGCCCGAAGCCCGGCCGGGTCATGGCCGGGTTACACTCAGTTAAGCATGGCGCGTGCTGACCCGGCCAGATACCCGGTCGGGTCATGACCGGGTTACACTCAGTTGAAGTCTGCCGTGCTGACCCGGCCAGATACCCGGTCGGGTCATGACCGGGTTACACTCAGTTGAAGTCTGCCGTGCTGACCCGGTCGCAAGCCCGGTCGGGTCGTGACCGGGCTTGTCCCAGTTTCTGTCTTGAGCGGCTTCCGCGATTCGGGGTGAGATCCGACCGGGTCATGGCTGGGTTTGGCCCAGTTTCCTCCTTTAGCTCTTGTCTCGGACTCTCTCCTTGATCGGCCTCAGTCCCGCCTTCTTCTTATCATCCGTGCCCTCGACGTTGGCATCATTCCTTCGAGTCATCCACTCGAACATCTTCATATCAAAGCCATCATTCTCCAAAAACGCCTCCAAAAGATCCTGAAATGAGACAAACGCAAGAGTAGACTCCGAACACCACTAATCTACTAAGACCAAATAAAACTAAAAGGAAAAGGAGCAAAACAAACCAAAATGACAGAAATAAACGTGACCTAAACTAGTCTAATTGCATGCTATCAAATTCCCCCAAGCTTGAACCTTGCTTGTCCTCAAGTAAGAAATCAATTCGACACACCACAAAACTGGCAAGCTGTGCATTCATCTCAACAATGGTCTAGGCAAAAATTATAGAACAAGGCTTGACAATAGAAGTCATAACATGCATGTGTAACATCAAAGAGACAAAGCAGGCATATCCATTCTAAACCTCACATAGGACATTGTAATCTCTCTCTCTCAAGTGTTTAAAGTTGGACATTTAACGCTCAAATCTCACTAATGAAAACTTGACTACCATAAGCTTGCATAAGACTTAAATCTCCACCACGAAAAACCTTGCACACTACACAAATCAAGAGGTCTTTTGTTAGGTTGTAATGGGGCCCAGGTAATGACAAGTGGGTAGGGGAATTGTTTGGCCATGTGGTGCAAGTCCGAGGAACATCGGAAATAGTCTATCTCGACATTACAAAAGAGTGCACCGAAATTGAAGAACACAACAATCATTCCCAACCACTATGCTTCACTCGATTTTTTTTTTTTTTGACCCCAGCATTAGTAAAATTGTTTCTACTCCAATGATTCATCGAGATACAAGCATTTGTGAATGCACTCGAACACTAAGTAATGTGGAGAACGACTTCACTCTTTATTTCTTTCTCTCTCTCTCTCTCTCTCTCTTTTTTTTTTTTTTTTTTTGTATACCCAAGAACTTTACAATTGCAATACATACAAAAACTCCCCAAGCTTATTTCCCAAGCACTCACACAAGTCAATATAGTATATTCCTAGCTCCTCGGAGGAGAGAAAGGCTCATAAAATGAGGCTTGGCCAAATTTGTGAAGCTTATCAATCAAATCGGAAAATGAAGGCTCAAAGGGGAATTAATGTAAAGGGTAGTCATGGGTAAATGGGGTATCAAACTAATTGCCTCAATCATTTTCTGTGCATGTACAAAAGTCATAATGTGGTCTTGAAAAACAGTGCAAATGCAAGTTCTAGAGCAAGCAATCAAGAGTGAGCATCACACATAAAGAGAAAGGACTCGTGAAAGTTTAGTAGTCCTAATACAGGCCAAAAGAACCTCACGTGGCTTTTTGTCTAGAATTTCAATGCCAACTTAAATCTCAAAGAATATGCATGCTCATCCAATCATCAAACAAGTTCAAAACCAAGCTAGACATCATCAGGACTTCAAACACTTCAAGCAAGTCTATGGGATAGAATTGAAACTTTTTAGAAGATAAAGGGAATTATAGCTCCTATCATGCACATGCAACTAACAATGCAACTAACAATGCAAATGCAACTAATCATGCAAACTATATGAAATGCAAAACGAAAATACACCCCGCCCCCAAGCTAGAATCCTACATTGTCCCCAATGTAGAAAATAAAGCGTAAGGAAAAAGGAGTACTCACAATTATTCAACTACGGTGCAAGGGATGGAGAGGAGTCTACTCTCGTGGAGGCGGAGAACCGGGGAAGCGCCAACTATGGAACTCATCATGCAAATCATCGATGTGCTGGTTGACGCTAGCAAATCCGCCCGCTATGTCCTGCTGCATTGTCTCGAGCATGGAGTAAAAGCGGGGATCAAAGCCCTGTGAGCTCCCAGCAGCGGGACCGGACGCATCAGCAGCATCATCCTCGTCCCCAGCTTCATCTTGCTCTTCTGCTTCCATGGGGGCGGCCCTAGCTTGCTTGCCGCTGGAGTGAGGAGGATCCGACGGCAGAGGACGCACATTCCAGTTGGCTGGCTGCTGGAGGGAAGTGCGCGCCGGATTGGGGAGGCGGAGAAGCCGCTTTCCCCCATCAAGCGTTGGGAGCACCCAATACCAAGAGGTATCGCGCTGGACCACCACCCTCATACTGGTTAGCGTGGAAAAATCAAGAGCACAGGAGGGTTGGTAGTCGCGGCGTCCCACCAAAGAAATGCCGAAATGCCTAGCCAAGGCAGTCACTAGCCCACCAACAGCAATGGTCCCGCTGCTCTTATGGCCCACGAAGCGCAAGTGCCCCATCAGAAAGGCAGCAGAATTGATCTCATGGTTGTTCAGAGCAGCGCAAAGGACAAGCATCTCCTTCTTGGAAGCGCTGTTCTCAGATCCATCACCGCGCCCAAAGATAGTGTGGGCCATGAACCAGTGGAAGAGGCGGATGGCCGGATTAGTGATCCAAGAAGCTTTGGTTTTGGCGGGGTCATACCGGTGAGAGGCCGCAACTTCCATCCAAAAGCGCAGATAATCGCAGAAGTAAACCTTGCACTCAGCGCGAGGAGCTTCTCTACTAGCGATGGGAAATCCGAAGATGGCGCTAACCTCAGCCAAGGTGAGAGTTCTGTCGACGTTCCCCAGTCGGAACGTGCAAAGTCCCTCATCGCGGTTGTCTCCGTGTAGGATGTCACATTCCACACTACTCAGGAACTCCAGGGTGAGATGCTGGTAAGTGGGCTGCTCAAAGTGAATGAAGTTCTGCCACCCTAACCGTGCGGCTATCCACTCAACGTCCTCAGCAATCCCAAGAGTGGCAAGCATCTGGAAGTCCAAGAAGCGTGTGGGCATGAACGCCCGATCCTTGATTTTCAGGAACTCCTTGCGGTGATCATCAGAAACGAAGGTGATTCCCATCACGTTAGCAGCGTCCGCACCCCCTCGAGGGTTGGCGCGGGATCTAGAAGAGCTCGCTGTGGCCTGCCGTGGTCTCTTGGAAGTTGACATTTTTGGTTTCCTAGAAGCCGATACACACAACAGAACAAGCAAAACCAAGGTAATGCATACCCACATAATTGTCGTTCCGGCAAGAACGACCCATAATTTCAGCACAAAGGGTCAAACAAGTGTAATCCCAAGTAGCATATATGTCGTTCGAGCAAGAACGAGCAACAATTATAGCACAAGATTCATATGAGCAAACCAACCAACAAGGATCACATACTAGCAAGAACAAACAATGAGCACACCACAAAAATTCAAGCAAACCACCAACCACTAGCAATTTCACCCAAATTTACCCCCAAATTAAGAAATCTTGAAATTAACCTAACATTGCTAGGAAATCAACAAGCTCGAAATTTAGACCCAAGTATCCACCCAATTCAAGCAATCAAGCATCCAAATCAAGAATACAAACCTATAATCACCCAATATGCAACAATAGAAATTAGACCTAGGGTTAGAAACTATACCTTGATTGCTTAGGAATGGTGAAGGGGAGAACGAAGGAGGGAGGTGCCGGTGGTGGTGGGGTTCTTCGGTGTTGCCGGTGGTTCGTGCGGCTCGGAAGGGAGGAGAGAGACGAGTGGGCTGGTACGCGGCGAGAGAGAGGGAAGACAACGAGAGGAGAGGAGAGGAGAGGTGTGGGGGCTGACCCGGTCGGGTTGGGGAATAAAAGAAAAGGGTGCTGGAAATTGGGCAAAAACTGAGAGCAGCCCGGTCGACACCCGGTCGGGTTTCGCTCAGTTAAGCCACACACCTTTTTTTTTTTTTACATAGGTATGTGAAACCCGGTTGAGACCCGGTCGGGTCACGACCGGGCTTCTCTCAGTCAAGCAAACCCGGTCCGAAGCCCTGTCCCCTGTCATTGCTTTGCGTGACCAGCTGAGCGAAACCCGGTCGAAACCCGGTCGGGTCGCGGCCGGGTTACGCTCAGTTGAGCATGGTCGACCCTTTTATTGAAAGAAGAAAGAAAACGTACCTGATGGGTTGCCTCCCATCCAGCGCTTGTTTACGGTCATTAGCTTGACCTTCCGTCGTCTTTCAAGGAACCGGATCGAAAAGGAGGGCGGAAGCTGTCATCTCGATCGGGGCACCTGCGATGTACTTCTTTAACCGCTGCCCGTTCACCTTGAATTGTCCCGTTCCTTCGCTCCATATCTCAATTGCACCATGAGGGTACACTTTCCGCACTTGGAACGGACCATTCCATCGGGATTTCAGCTTTCCCGGAAAAAGTCTCAACCTAGAGTTGTATAACAAGACGAGATCGCCTTCATGAAATTCTCTAGGGACAATATGCTTGTCATGCCATCTCTTGGTCCTCTCCTTGTAGATTCGGGCATTCTCATAAGCATCCAACCCCAACTCCTCAAGCTCTTGTAATTACAGCATCCTTTTCTCACCGGCTTCCTTCATGTCATAATTGAGCAATTTGATTGCCCAATACGCCTTGTGTTCAAGTTCCACCGGTAGATGACAAGACTTCCCATAAATCAAACGGTAAGGTGTTGTGCCAATGGGAGTCTTGAATGCTGTCCTATAGGCCCAAAGAGCATCATCTAGCTTCATTGCCCAATCTTTCCGGGATCGGGACACGGTCTTCTCTAAGATGGCCTTGATCTCCCGGTTAGAGACCTCAACTTGTCCACTAGTTTGAGGATGATATGGAGTTGCAATCCGGTGTGTAACCCCATACTTCTTCAGCAAAGCCTGAAACTTCTTCTCAATAAAGTGTGATCCTCCATCACTTATTACAACTCTTGGAGTCCCAAACCTTGGAAAGATCACCTTATTAAAGAACTTAGACACCACTCTTGAATCATTTGTCGGTGAGGCAATGGCTTCCACCCACTTGGACACATAATCCACCGCCACAAGAATATACTTGTTAGAGCATGACGGTGGAAAAGGTCCCATGAAATCTACTCCCCAAACATCAAAGATCTCAACCTCCTGAATGTTGTTAAGAGGCATTTCATTCCTCCTAGAAATGTTCCCCGTACGTTGACATGCATCACATGAAGCAATGAAACGGTGCACATCCTTAAACATAGAAGGCCAATAGAGGGCTGAATTCAAGATCTTGATGGTTGTCTTTGAGGACCCAGCATGTCCTCCACATGGTAGAGAGTGACAATGAGTGATGACACTCTCTACCTCCTCCTCAAGGACACATCTTCTAATAACTCTATCAGCACACCTCTTGAAAAGCAATGGCTCATCCCAAAAATAATGCCGGACATCAGACATGAATTTCTTCTTCTGTTGGAATGATAGCTTAGGAGGCAACTCATTGCAAACCAAGTAGTTGACAAAATCAGCATACCATGGCATTCTTGAATTTGCAAGAGTCAAGACTTCATTAGCAATCCTGAAAAAATGATCATCAGGAAATTAATCATCAATAGGTGGTTCATCTTTTGTGCACTCCAACTGCTCTTGAGTCAACCTAGAAAGATGATCAGCAACCAAATTCTCTGTGCCCTTTTTGTCTCTAATCTCTAAATCAAACTCTTGAAGAAGAAGAATCCAACGAATCAGTCTGGGCTTGGCCTCCTTCTTACTCAAGAGATACCTGATAGCAGCATGATCAGTATAGACAATGACTTTGGCACCCACCAAATAGGACCTGAACTTCTCAAATGCAAATACTATAGCAAGCAACTCTTTCTCAGTCGTAGCATAATTCACTTGGGCATCATCAAGAGTTCTACTAGCATAGTAGATAGCATGCAACTTCTTGTCCTTCCTTTGGCCCAGAACAGCCCCTACAGCATAGTCGCTGGCATCACACATAAGTTCAAATGGAAGGTCCCAATCAGGAGGTTGCATAATAGGTGCTGAAATCAAGGCCTCCTTTAACCTGTAAAAAGCATCCAGACACTCCTTCGAAAATTCAAAGGAGGCATCCTTCAAGAGCAAGTTAGTAAGAGGCTTGGAGATTTTTGAAAAATCCTGAATGAACCTCCTATAGAACCCAGCATGTCCAAGAAAACTTCTTATGCCCTTGACCGAAGTCGGAGGCGGCATCTTCTCTATGATCTCAATATTGGCCCTGTCAACCTCAATCCCACGGTTAGAAACCAAGTGCCCTAGCACAATTCCTTCACTTACCATGAAATGACACTTTTCCCAATTCAATACAAGGTTTACTTCCTCACACCGCTGTAAAACTCGAGACAAGTTAGACAAGCAAGCATCAAAAGAAGTACCATACACAGAGAAGTCATCCATGAAAACCTCCATGATATCCTCAATCAAATCAGAAAAAATAGCCATCATGCATATTTGAAAGGTGCCCGGTGCATTACACAAACCAAATGGCATTCTCCTATATGCAAATGTGCCATAGGGGCATGTGAAAGTGGTTTTCTCTTGGTCATCAGGATGAATAGGGATTTGAAAGAATCCACTATAACCATCCAAATAACAAAATGTGAATGCTTGGCCAACCTCTCTAGCATTTGATCAATGAAGGGGAGTGGGAAATGGTCTTTTCTAGTGGCCTTGTTCAATTTCCTATAGTCAATGCACATTCTCCAACCTGTGACAGTCCTAGTAGGAATCAATTCATTCTTGTCATTCTTCACCACAGTCATTCCCCCCTTCTTAGGCACAACATGAACAGGACTAACCCATACACTATCAGAAATAGGATAAATAATGCCTGCATCTAACAATTTCAGCACTTCTTTTTTCACTACTTCTTTCATGATAGGATTAAGTCTTCTTTGATGCTCAATGGAGGGCTTATGGTCATCTTCCATTAAAATCCTATGCATGCACATTGAGGGACTAATTCCTTTTAAGTCATCAATAGAATATCCAATGGCTTTTCTATGCAACCTAAGTTCATGCAATAATTTCTCAATTTCACAATCACTTAAACTAGCATTGACAATCACCGGATAAGTCGAATTAGGTCCAAGGAACTCATACCTCAAATTAGATGGAAGTGACTTCAACTCCACCTTTGGTGCCTCTTTGGTCTCCTCCTTAGGAATAAGATCTTCTATTGTAAGGGTTTCAACAATGTCCTCAGGCATCTCCTTAATGGACTCCAAATCAAAGAGCACATCAGCAAGTAGCTCTAGATTTTCAGCTTGGGTCACACTTTCCATTAAGTAATGCTCTGAAGGGTCCTCAACCATGAGAGACATCATAGACTCTTGAACTTCATGAGCAACCACATCAATCCTGGATACATCATCCTCAAAAGAAGGTCGCTTAATAGCCCTGGACAAGTTAAACTCAATTCGCTCATCCCCAATAGTAAAGGAAAGAATATCCTGTTTCACATCAATTAGTGTACCTGCAGTGGCTAAGAAGGGTCTTCCCAAAATGATAGGGACAGGAGAGTTAGCATCAATGTCCAAAACAATGAAGTCAACAGGAATGAAGAACTTACCTATCTGGATGGGTATGTCCTCCAAAATACCTATGGGGCGAGTGGTGGACCTGTCAGCCATATACAGAGTCATCCTCATAGGTCTCGGCTCTCCCAAGTCCAAGTCCTTGCAAATGGAGAGCGGGATAATGCTCACACTAGCCCCCAAATCACACAAAGCATCATAGGTGCAATCACCAATCACCATGGGGACATTGAAACTACCAGGATCTCCAAGCTTTGGAGGCAACTTGTTTTGAATTAGAGCACTGCACTCCTGACTCAAAGAAACTGATTGGCAGTCATCCAGCTTCCTTTTGTTGGACAAGATCTCCTTCAAAAACTTCACATATGATGGCATTTGCTTCAGAGCATCGGTGAAGGGAATGTTGATGTAGAGCTTTTTCAGCACCTCCACAAACTTGCCATACTGCTGATCCAACTGAGCTTGAGCTTTCCTTTGTGGGAAGGGAAGAGGAGGCCTGTAGGGTGGAGGCGGGATGTATGGAGCCTCTTTCTCTTGCTCCTTCTCTTGGATCACAACTTCTTCGGGCTCTTCAGCAGCTTTGCCCTTTTGCTTGAGATCCACAACCTTTGGATCTTCAAGTTGTTTCCCACTCCTCAAGGACACATCATTGATTTGTCCTTTTGGATTTGCCTCAGTTTGACCTGGAAGCCGACCTTGGGGTCTAGGAGCATTCAAAGCATATTGAGCATGCAAGCTATCATGATTCTTCAATACCTTGTTGATGTTCTGAAGCTCTTTCATTATCAAGTCAAACTTGGACTCCCCTGATGTTTGGGCATGCTCTTGGCCTTGGGGTTGAGGAGCTCTTTGTTGAAAACCAGGAGGTGGTCTTTGAGCAGCTTGGTTGTTGGCATAGGAGAAGTTAGGGTGATTCCTCCAACCGGGGTTATAGGTGTTGGAGTATGGATCGTTCCTAGGACCCCGATTGAAGTTGTTCATGTAATTCACATCTCCCTCTTGTGCCTCATCCTGTGCAGCAAATAATTGGCAAGTTGATATAGTGTGATCACCTTCCCCACAGAATTGACAAACCATATTTGAAGCAACCTGAGCCCGACTCTCCTCATTCTTAAGCTTAGCTCTACTCATACTCAACTTCAATTGCTTTATCTCATGAGCCATAGCCTCCATCCTTGCTTGTTACGAGACCTCATTATCAACCTCATAAAGACCAGCTGTCCTCTTAGTGCTTGGAGTAGATCGAGCATCATTATAGTAGTGGTTGTGTTGGGCAATGCTCTCAATCTTCTCCCAAGCCACATCAACATGCATGTTCATAATCGACCCTTGAGACGAGGCATCAATGAGCAACCTAGTAGCATTATCCACAGCATTGTAGAAGGTGTGCAGCAACACCCACTTATCTTGTCCATGGTGAGGACATAGCAACAATAGCTCTTTGAATCTCTCCCAACCTTCATACAGAGACTCCCCATCTTTCATCTGAAATGAACTGATCTGATTCCTCATCTCAGTTGTCTTCTTTGGGGGGAAATACTTAGCCAACTCATCCCATGTCGTGATAGTGCCCTGAGGCAGAGCCTTGAACCATGCTTTAGCCCTGTCTCTCAAAGAGAATGAGAAGGCGCGCAAATAAAGCGCGTCATTAGAGACATCATGAATCTTCACCGTGTCCATAAGCTCCAGAAAGGTGTTGAGATGTAGGTGAGGATTCTCAGATGGTAGACCTCCAAACTGATTTTGCTGAACCATATTTATCAAAGACGGCTTCAGCTCAAAATTCCTTGCCTGAACTGGAGGTCGGACCACACCAGATGTGGGCCCTTGGTGACGTGGCAGCACATAGTCACCCAATGTCATTGGCGGAGGTGCATTCAACAGTTGTTGCATCTCCTGTTGCTGATTCAGTAGTTGTTGTTGCAACTCTTGCAATTGTAGATGTTGTTGTTGCAGCAACTCTTGTTGTTGTTGTTGCAGTCGTGCAGCCTCATCCATTGCTCGGGTCCTAGCTTCTCTTTGCTCTCTTCTTCTTTTGTGAAAAACACGCTCGGGTTCGGGATCGTGGTGTAGTTCACCGGCGCTCAGGGCTCTTCGCATATGAGTGAGAACAAATCTGAAACCAAAGTCAAAAGAAACAAAGTCAAAAACAAAATGAGACCTAATCTACCGGTTGCGTGTAACAACCAATACTAACAATAGTTCCCCGGCAACGGCGCCAAAAACTTGATAGGTCCAAATCCTACCCCGCAAGTGTACGGGTTCGGTTGTAGTATCAAGGTGTCGAACTCTGGGACTACGTAGTACCAATTGTCAGACCAACTAATAGATTAAGTCGTAGACAAGAAAAGTTGTTGTTCGGTTTCAATTGCAACAAATGTCAAGCAAAACAAGATTATCAATTAGGGAAAAAGCTTCCAAGGTTAGGATCCCTACAATGGTGCCACGGTAGATTCTAAGCAATATTTGATTAGATTTCAATATGAATGTCAATTAAAGGTCTCACTATCTAATGTCAACACTACCTCTTTGTCGGACGAATAGTGTACGTACCTAAATTCGATTAGCAGTCACTTTCGCACAAAGCTAATCGAATAAAGATCCATTAAGTTCTGTATAGATCAATGGACAAGTAGAAACAACATCCACTTTCGCGCTCAGCGGAATCTACTCATCCAAGAATCTATTCGATAGTCAAGTATCACAAGAGGATTAAGTCACTTTCGCGCAAATAATCCTCAAGTTCTATCCTATGGATCTATCTAACATCAATCTCCTATTATCATTATCTCCGTTCGGTCTCAAATTCTAATAGAAATCCCAATTACAGATCAATTAGGTCATTAAGCAACCTAGGATAGAATCAATTCACATTCACATATCCATACAATCAAATACCGCCATCAAACCTACCAAAATCACCATTGGGTTCACCCAACCTTAGAAAAGAAGATTTAGCTAGACATGAGAGAGTAAGAAATCAATTCCATTGAAAGAAACAACATACCAATTGTCTTCTCAAAAGAGATTCGAATTCCCAACGATTCAATGTAGCCCAATCTCCAAGTTCTTCCCTAGGGTTTTTGAGAGCTTTAGAAACGTAAAATGCAGTTACAAGATAATGGAATAGCAGTTCTAACAAGGCTTTTATACCCCCCTCCGAATAGAAGACAAAACGCTCGGGATTAAACGAGTCGGAAATGAAACAGCGTCCCGACCCGGCCCGAAGCCCGGTCGAGTCATGGCCGGGTTACACTCAGTTAAGCATGGCGCGTGCTGACCCGGCCAGATACCCGGTCGGGTCATGACCGAGTTACACTCAGTTGAAGTCTGCCGTGCTGACCCGGCCAGATACCCGGTCGGGTCATGACCGGGTTACACTCAGTTGAAGTCTGCCGTGCTGACCCGGTCGCAAGCCCGGTCGGGTCGTGACCGGGCTTGTCCCAGTTTCTGTCTTGAGCGGCTTCCGCGATTTGGGGTGAGATCCGACCGGGTCATGGCCGAGTTTGGCCCAGTTTCCTCCTTTAGCTCTTGTCTCGGACTCTCTCCTTGATCGGCCTCAGTCCCTCCTTCTTCTTATCATCCGTGCCCTCGACGTTGGCATCATTCCTTCGAGTCATCCACTCGAACATCTTCATATCAAAGCCATCATTCTCCAAAAACGCCTCCAAAAGATCCTGAAATGAGACAAACGCAAGAGTAGACTCCGAACACCACTAATCTACTAAGACCAAATAAAACTAAAAGGAGCAAAACAAACCAAAATGACAGAAATAAACGTGACCTAAACTAGTCTAAATGCATGCTATCAATCCACGTTGTTCTTGGCATGTGCAAACAACCTAGGCAGCTCAGAATCTCTCTTGGTTGGTCAACTACCTCAGACGAGCCTTGTGGTGTCGTTGTCAAAACGCTTTCGTCCGAGGTTGAGTAAGCTGGCCGCTTGGGAACCGTCTGTTGGACAACGACGTCTTCATGTGCTGTCTCTTTCATCGTCTCTGTCCGAGGTAGAGGTTCTCTAGGCATCTTGTTCTTTAGCTCTTGGACCTTGGCAGACTTTTGGAAGCTTCGGACAAGTCGTTTTCGACACCTTTTGTCCGAGGTTGTGTGTTCCCAGATTTCTCGGGAATCGCAATGTCGCAAGCTCCATTTCTGGGCACACCTGGGTTCCTCTGGATTTCTTCAGCTGTCTTGTTCCTTTGGTTCCCTTGTTCTGTTTGGTTTTTCTGCCTTTGGTATATTCCTGTGGTTCCTTAAAACACATCTTTGAGATAAAACATTAGTATCATAATATTTGTCATCTTCAAAAGTAGAGAAACTGAGGAACGGAACTCTCAGGGGAACCTAAGTTCCAGAGTTCCGTTTCCTAACAATTTCCCCCTTTTTGATGATGACAAATACAAGGAACCTGACAACATAATAGGACTTTGAATCTTATGAGACCATATTGAGATAACGGGATTTACAACATTACAGATTAGTGATAGAACATTCAATGATTGCAAATTCTCCCTAAGCAAGTGAACAAGTTTATTTCAAATTCCCCCTTAGAAATAGAACTAGTTCAGAGTTTCTATTAATTCAGTAGTCTCCAAAGTTCAAGGTTCCTATCCTTTTCTTCCCCCTTTTGACATCATCGAAAAGATTGAGTATAAGTTAAGAACATGATATCGGAGTGAATATGCGATTGCAGCAAGCCCATAAAATGTCATAATGAAAACTTAAGGCGAAGACAAATGATCATGGGAACGAAACTGAAGATAATCATTAAAAACTTCACTTATCATTGATCAAACACACAAAATACCACAAGCAAACGACAAACAACCGACAAGACAAACAACAGATAGCAAGGAAGACAACAAAAGCAATCTTAAGAAGGATAACAAAAGGGATAGAAGAGGAGAGTAGGATCCTAAGGGAAACTACTAGCTCGCTGTGGCGTTGCAGCACTGGGAACCTAGAACAAGCGTTCCTATGGCGTAGTAACGGCCTCTTCTTCTGCATCCTTGTCGTTGGTTCCTACATTTTGGCCCGCGGCCTGATGAGCACTGATTGCACCTTGCCAATCCTTCTGCAGAATGTCCACCAGACTCTCGACAGCAGAACTGATACACCCCAACTCTCTTACTTGATCATGGATGGCGACCGTGTTGGCAGTCGAGCCTTCCAAGATAGCTTTTTCAATACGATTCAACGCAAGGAGGATCGCAGAGGAGTCTGAAGAGGGGGGTTGCTGAGGGTGGGAACTAGAACGGCCCTGGGAACTCGCCTTTTCCTTAGGCGGGATTTCTTCTGTTTCAGCAGGGTTGGGTTGTTGTTCCTTAGATTTCAGCTTCCGAACTGTGTGCATGGTAAGACATTTGCTGTAGGCAGTCTCGGGTGCGTCTTCTGGGTACTGATTGAGGTTGGAGAGTAGCTTCTTGATGATGTGAGGGAAGGGTAAAGCATGGGAGTCATGGGATGCACAGAATTGCATGTGAGCCAGCACAATACGGGGAAGATCCAACTGAAAGCCGGAGAGCACTTTGTCCATGTAGATGGCGTCGGTGATGAGGACTTTGTTCCTGTGCTCTTGCCTGGGAACCAAGTTGCGAGTGATCCAAAAATGCAGTAGCCGGTTTGCGATGGAGAGATCCTTCGTCTCCAAAGATGAGGGGGATGCGCCATCATAAATTTTCTTGACGATTGCTCCTTTGGACTTGAAGCCCTTTCCCTTGGGCCATCCCTTCTTCTGAGGCAGAATGCCAAACCCAGACCTCAACTCAATCCCTAGAGCAGACGCGATTAGATTGGCGGACAGGGGAAAGCTGGTTCCCTTCCATATGAGAATGGCGTCGTGACAGGGAGAGTTCTCCTTCTGGGGTACAAATTCCATGGACTGGTAAAACATCCGGACAACCTCGTCGGAAGCAGAGAAAGGCTCACACAGTATCTCGTCCCACCCTTGGAACTGCAACAGAGAGTGGAACTCATCCAAAGCTTCTCCATAGAGTTCCTCATCCTCTTCTTCTAACGCTTGGGTCCAGAATTCTCTGCCGATAATGAGAGGTTTTAGGATCTTCCTTTTGGAGAAGGAAGAGGAGACAAAGAGGGTGGTGGTTTTGGCCCTTTTTGTGGATTTGGTTTCATAGGGAACAATGGCTTGGGAGCTTCTCTTCCTCTGTTGCATTCTTGTGGCGACAGAGGGGCCTGGGTTGGAAGTTTTGGATTTGAGGCTGATCGGGGAAGGCTCGGGGCTAAGGATCTCTTGAAGGGATTTATCCGGAGAGGAATCATGCGATCCGCCTTCAGAAACTGATTTTGTGACTGATTCTGAAGCCAAAGTGATGGCTTGCTCCTCTTCTTTGGGCATGGTTGGTTCCTCTTCCACCTTTTCCTTATCCTTTGGTGGTTTCTCAAGCTTCTCTTCTGGTTTCGCTGCAGGTTTCGCCACGGGATTTTCTTTAGGGAGGGATTTTGAAGAAGTGGAGGCAGAAACAGGCTTGGAGGAGGAGGCTTTAGCCTTCTTTTTGCGAAATGCTTGAAGAAAAGCAGCTTCCTCTTCATCCATAACAACGATTGGGTTAGGGTTGGCCATTTGAGATGAGCTAAGAGGATTGCTGTGAGAAGAGAAAAAGAGGTAAAAGATCAGAGAGATGGAGAGCTTGTGTGATCAACTCAGAGCAACTGAGCACCTCTTTAAGGGCGTTGAAGATCTGGGATGGCCAAGAGCTGAGGTGACCGTTGAAGCAAATCCAGCCGTTGAGAAGATCAAGGCAAATCCGAAGCATTGAAGAGAGTTGCAGATTTTTGGAATGGCTAATTTAAATTCAAAATATGACCCATTCCGAGAAGAGGGAGGTCTGCCACTGATGAGACATGCCTTATCCCTGCCAATATGCCATAAATAGCGTCTGGGAGAGCCAAGCGAGCCGTTGGAGAGACGCGATGTTCTGGTTCCTTTCTGGCGACATTTTCAGCGAGCTAGAGGAATGTATGGGAACCTTTGGTGGAGGTGGGGACAAAGGAACCAAAAACAATACGTTCCCATACAAGGAATCAAGGTAGACTATTTATCGCATTGCACAATAATTCTCAGAGAAGGTTTAGAGATGGATCATAGAGAATTAAATTGAGCAATGAGGCAAGGGTAGGTCTTAGTACACAATCATCATTTCATCTTGTAATGTTGGGTTAGAAATATGATCAGATTGTGACTTTTGGGCCATCAAAGAAATTTGAACAATGAGGAGTTGAGAAATAATGATAATCAAAAGAAAACGAACCAGAAAAATTTATCTAAGCCTTTATAAGAAACCATTATGACAAGAAGGGTTTTTAGCAAAAGATATAACACAAGGACATCAAGACTCAACAAGTTAAATATCTTAAACTAGTCAATCAGGGGAACTCGGAAAGAATTCTCAGAACTAAGGTCACTATTGAGTAATAGGAATCATTCCTAGTTCCAATTTGAGGTTCTCAAAAGGAACTCTATTCAATGCCTTGGTGAATATATCTGCAATTTGATCTTCAGTTCTACAAAATTTCATAATGATGTTTCCCTTCTCAACATGATCTCTAAGAAAATGATGTCTAATGTCAATATGCCTTGTCCTAGTATGATGATGCACAAGATTCTTAGAAATGTTTATAGCACTAGTATTGTCACAAAGAATAGTGAGAGGGTCATAAGACATACCAAAGTCCGCGAGTTGTTGCTTTAGCCAGAGAAGTTGGGAACAACAAGAGGCAGCTGCAATGTACTCGGATTCTGTGGTGGAGAGGGAGACTGAAACTTGTTTCTTTGATCCCCATGACACAAGGCAAGGGCCTAGGAACTGTGCCATTCCAGAAGTGCTCTTTCTATCCACCAAATATCCAGTATAATCAGCATCAGTGAAACCCATGAGCTCAAAGGGACATTCTTTGGGGTACCAAATGCAGAGATCGTCAGTTCCCTTGAGATATCGAAGTATTCTCTTTACAGCAGCCAAGTGGGTTTCTCTCGGACAAGATTGGAACCTAGCACACAAGCCAACAGCAAAGACAATGTCTGATCGACTAGCGGTTAGGTACATGAGTGAGCCTATCATACCTCTATAGAGCTTCTCCTCCACTAGAGGACTCGAGTGGTCCTTATCCAGATGGGCAATGGTGGATATGTGAGTAGAGAGAGGCTTGCATGAATCCATTTTGAACTTTTTTAGTAGTTCCCTGACATACTTCTGTTGGTGGATTTGTATACCATCTTCCTTTTGAGTGATTTGTAATCCGAGGAAGAATGTGAGTTCCCCAATTAAACTCATTTCAAATTCACTGCTCATCAAGTCTTTGAACTTGTCTACAAGGGACAGGTTAGTGGAACCAAAAATGATATCATCAACATAAATTTGAACCACTAAGATGTTACCTTCTTCTTCTAGGATGAAGAGCGTCTTATCAATAACTCCACGCCTGTAGCCATTTGAGAGTAGGAACTGGGCAAGACGATCATACCAAGCTCTGGGAGCTTGCTTGAGGCCATAGAGTGCCTTGTCTAGAAAGTAGACATGATCTGGATGATCGTCGTCTTCGAAACCAGGAGGTTGCTTGACATAGACTTCTTCTTGAAGAATTCCATTGAGGAAGGCTGTCTTCACATCCATTTGGAACAACTTGAACCCTTTGTGAGATGCGAAGGCAATCAACAACCTTATTGCTTCGATCCTTGCCACTGGAGCATAGGTTTCATCATAGTCAATTCCTTCTTGTTGATTGTATTCTTGAGCCACAAGTCTTGCTTTGTTCCTTATCACAGCTCCTGTATCATCTAGCTTGTTTCTGAAAACCCATCTGGTTCCTATGATGTGCTTATCCTTGGGGCGAGGAACCAGATGCCGGACTTTGTTCCTTTCAAATTGATGAAGCTCCTCTTGCATGGCTTGGATCCAGTCCGCATCCTTCAGTGCCTCACCTATGTTTTTTGGTTCCACAATAGACAAAAAGGCATTAAAGGCAAAGAAAGTTAGATGTTCGTACCTGACTGGAGGCTTGACGACTCTTCTTTCTCTGTTGGAAGCCAAAGTATTTGATGTGGAGACATTCTGAGTTGAGCATTCAGCTTCCTGGTTGGGGTCACCTTCTCCATTGAAGAACATGTGGGAAGATGAATCATTGAGGTCTCCACAGAAGTTGTCGTCATGCTCATGGTTCCCAGAAATGGATTGTTGTTCATTATCCATGGGAACTGGTGGAGGAGCCATTGGAGGGTTTCGTTCAACAGGGCAGGAACTGGGAGGAGTGACATCTTCATCTGGATCTTCTTGGGATGACTTGGGAAACGGATCTTCAAAGGAACTGGTGGTGTTCTGTACAATCTTTTCGAGTGATTTTTCATTAAAAATAACATGAACACTTTCTTCTACCTTTTTAGTCCTTTTTTTGAAGACCTTGTATGCCTTGCTGCCTGAGGCATATCCAATGAAGATTCCTTCATCACTTCTTGGGTCGAACTTGCCAAGATTGTCCTTCCCATTGTTGTGCACAAAGCACTTGCATCCGAACACCCTTAGATGAGAAATGTTGGGAACTCTTCCTCTTAGGAGTTCATAGGGTGTCTTCTCTGTGATAGGGCGAAGCATGGCTCTATTGATGATGTAGCATGCTGTGTTGATCGCCTCAGCCCAAAAGGATTGGGAGAGTCCACTTGAGATCAACATAGTTCGAGCCATGTCTTCCAAGGTCCTATTCTTTCTCTCCACTACTCCATTCTGTTGAGGAGTGTATGGTGCAGAGAAGTTGTGATCAATGCCATGCTCACTGCAAAAGGTTAGAAATTCTCCATTTTCGAATTCGGTACCATGGTCAGACCGAATAGCATTAAGTGAACAACCAAGGGATTTTTCTAACAAGGGAACCATGTCTTTAAAGCGATCAATGACTTCACTTTTAGATTTAATGAAAATGGTCCAAGTAAAGCGAGAGAAGTCATCGACAATAACAAAAATATACATGTTCCCTCCTAGGCTTTGAACTCTCATGGGTCCACAAAGATCCATGTGGATGAGTTCAAGAGGCCTTGAGGTGCTTACCATGTTTTTGGATTTGAAGGAACTACGAGCATGTTTTCCTTTTACACAGTCAGAGCATGGTTCCTTAGATGTACCACTCAGCTTTGGCAATCCTCTGACTAGTTCCTTTGAGTGTAGCTTTTGAATCAGCTTGGTTCTAGCATGACCGAGGCGTTGGTGCCACAACTCAGCTTGGTCATTCACGGTTGAGAGACACAGTTTCTCTTTGGTGACGAAGGATCGATCAACAATGTAAACATTGTTGAATCTCTTTCCTTTTAGGATGATTTGTCCCGAGGAGTCAAGAACTGAGCATTCGTTTGATCTAAATCTGACTTCATTGTCTCCTTGATCACACAGCTGTGACACACTTATTAGATCAAAACCAAGACTATCAACAAGGTGAACTTTGTTTACCTGAATGTGATCGTTGAGTTTCACAGTTCCTATTCCACATATTTTCCCTTTGCTTTTGTCTCCAAAGGATATGTTCCCTCCTTGGAGAGGTTGAAGATAGGTCATTTGATTTCTTTTTCCGGTCATATGGCATGAGCAACCACTGTCAATGTACCATAGTTGGGGTTGCCTCTCTTCTTTCTCAAGTTCTTCTGAGTCGCTTGAGTCTCTTTTTGCCATGAGACATCTTTCTCTAGAGAAGCCGCTCAGATCCAGTTCCTCATCTGAGTCTTCTCCCCATGAGGCTACGAGAGCCTTCTTTCTCTGAGGTTTTTCTTCTTCCTTGGAGTCTTCCTTGTTGGGACAGTTCTTAGCGTAGTGTCCCTTCTCTTTGCACTCGTAACAAGAGACTTCCTTTAGATCCCTTCTGGGTCCGTTGTAGGAGGAATTGCCCTTTTGGAACCTTCCCTTCACAAAGAATTTTTTGATATTTTTTGAGAAGAGGGCTGTTAGCTCGTCCTCCTCTTCTTCCAAGTCTGAGTTCTCTTGCTCCATCTCAAGCCTTGAGAAAGCTTTGGAGATCTTAAGGGCGATTCCTTTCTCCAGTTTCTTATCGGCATTGGCTTTAGTGTGCTCTCCTTCTTCAACTTCCAGTTTCCCTATGACTTGGGTCAAGGGAAGGGATTGGATGCCTGGAGTGTTCTTCATGATTCCTTTGAGAAGGGTGAACTTGGAGTTGAGTCCATTGATGATCACTAAGGACTTGGAGACTTCATCAAGATAAACTCCCGCCGCCGTCAACTTTCCAATTAATCTGTTGAAGCGAGAGTAGTACTCTGAGATGGTCTCAGTTTCCATCATTTTGAAGGTGTGGTATTCTCCTTCCAAAGCAAACTTTCTGCTTTGCTTTAGTTCCTCACTTCATTCATGCATCTCCTTGAGAGCTTTCCACATCTCTTTGGCCGTCTTGATTCCTATGACCTTGTCCATGTCCTCTCTGTCCAATCCATTGAGGATGAACTGCCTGGCCTTGGCATTCTTCTCCATGATAACATAGTGTTCTGGTTTCCAATCTTCTTCCTTCATGGTGAGGTCGACATAGCCATCTCCATTTTCGACTATCCTCCAGCATTGGTAGTCGTTGGTCTTGATGTGGCTTTCCATGCACTTTTCCCACCATATTTCTTCTCCTTTCTTTCGGAGATGTGGCTTGTTGGTGGAGATTCCGAGCTCAAACTTGCTTGGTTGAGACATGATCTGCAAACTTATCAAAGATCTAGAGCTTTTCCTGCTCTGATACCAATTGTAGGATCGTGATTGTTAGATAAAAACTTAAGGAACTCAGAATATCAATTCTCAGTTCCTTTCGCAGTGGAAATAAACAATCAAACAAATGACAAGTTCCTTATAGTGGAAACCTTTGATTGCCAACTAGCAATCCAGGATAAAAACCACTACCTTTCTTCCGAAAGGATTTCAAAGTCTACTTCTTGATTTCTTATCTCTTTTGGTTACAGCTTATCCTAGGAACGAACACACAGTTCATTTGCCTTACACACAGTTAGACAATCCTAGATAACTTAACACAATCAATAATCAATCCAAGAAACAGACTTTCGTACCTAGGAACTATCACTTACAGTCACAGGAACTTAGCACTCAACTCTTCTTCCTTGACTGGTTCCTCTTGATCTTGGTTTGCTTTGATGATCTTGTTTGAAGCTTCACACTTTGATGTTTGCTATGAAGTGTGTTTCTATTGTGAATGCTTGAAGATAACCCTTGGGTTAGTCTTCCTTTTATAGAGGATTCTTCGCAGCTCGACCCTCTCTTGGTTTCCACGGATTGAGCTTGCCCTAGGATTGGTGGTTCTCCTTGATCCACGTTGTTCTTGGCATGTGCAAACAACCTAGGCAGCTCAGAATCTCTCTTGGTTGGTCAACTACCTCAGACGAGCCTTGTGGTGTCGTTGTCAAAATGCTTTCGTCCGAGGTTGAGTAAGCTGGCCGCTTGGGAACCGTCTGCTGGACAACGACGTCTTCATGTGCTGTCGCTTTCATCGTCTCTGTCCCAGGTAGAGGTTCTCTAGGCATCTTGTTCTTTAGCTCTTGGACCTTGGCATACTTTTGGAAGCTTCGGACAAGTCGTTTTCGACACCTTTTGTCTGAGGTTGTGTGTTCCCAGATTTCTCGGGAATCGCAATGTCGTAAGCTCCATTTCTGGGCACACCTGGGTTCCTCTGGATTTCTTCGGCTGTCTTGTTCCTTTGGTTCCCTTGTTCTATTTGGTTTTCCTGCCTTCGGTATATTCCTGTGGTTCCTTAAAACACATCTTTGAGATAAAACATTAGTATCATAATATTTGTCATCTTCAAAAGTAGAGAAACTGAGGAACGGAACTCTCAGGGGAACCTAAGTTCCAGAGTTCCGTTTCCTAGCACAAGTCCAATCCTCTTTGCCTTACATATGCAGGACGAGCCTTTAGCCGTTTTCAACATCCATTTGATAGCACTAGAAATACATGTCATCTTTTTGGACATACCCGGCCATTTCCTAATCTCATTCCATACCTAGGCATGATAACACTAGAAGAACAGATGGTCATGACTCTCATTATCCTTCAAGCACCAGTTGCATATAGGATTAAGCTCTATGTAGATAATCTTATCAATTGTTGGGAGAGCCTTCCTCACCGCGAGCCATAGAATAAATGCATGCTTTAGAGTGATTTTGGGGTCCCAAACTACCTTGGCTTAAACCTTCTTAGACAAGGGTGTACACATCATATGATAGGCCGTCTTCATCAGCATCTTCCCATTACTCTCCCACAATGCAATATTTTGAACAAATGATGACACCATATGGGATGTAATCAAAGGAGCATCTGTACTCAACACGCCAAGTAAGAAGTCACGAATAACTAGGATTTCCTTGATAAGGGGAGAGTACTTCTTCTTACACTCCCCTGTCCAAATATCACTATTCTCTAAATACTCTTGATGTACCCATCTAATCCATAAAGAGTCCTTGTTTCGTAGATGTTCTAGAGATTCTTGCACAAGAAGGCTTCATTCCACTCCTTAAGATGTAAAAGACCAATACCTTTATCTTTCTTAAGCAAGCAGATTCTCTCCCACTAGACACGAGGCGATTTCCATAAAAACTTTCTATAAATCTTGATTATTATATCAAGAACTGTGGACGGTGATGGCAAGATAGACAATCAAAAGCTCTCAACCCTAGTCAAAACTACACTAAAAAGCTCAAGCTTGCCTACATAACAAAGGGTCTTGGAATTCCAAGCATTGATGTACTCAGAAATCTTCTCAATAAAAGGCGCATATTGGTTAACTTTAAGTGCTCGAGACGTAATGGGAATGCCTAAGTAAGTGAAAGGAAATAATCCCTCTGAAAACCCCATGATCTGAAAATTTTCTCTCTTCTGTTGAATGTTGAGTCCGAGTGTAAAGACATATGATTTGTTTAGGCTCACAAAAAGACATGAACAAAGATTAAAAGAGAGCAAGCAATCCTTCATGATACCCATATAAACAACATCTCCTCTCGACATCAAAATCATATCATCAGCAAAAGCAAGGTGTGTAATTTTGAGCTTCTCACATATAGGATTAAATCTAAAGGAGGAGCCTAAAGTCCTCTTTGTAGGATCGTGATTGTTAGATTAAGAACAAGGGAACTGAAAATACAGATTACAGTTCCCTTCGCAGCGGAAATAAACAATCAAATATAAATGAACAAGTTTCTTATAGTGGAAACCTTCGATTGCCAACTAGCAATCTAGGATAAAAACCACTACCTTTCTTTCGAAAGGATTTCAAGGTCTACTTCTTGATTTCTTATCACTTCGGTTACAGATTACTCTAGGAACAAACACACGGTTTCTTTGTCTTACACACAGTTAGACAATCCTAGATAAACTCAACAGAAAGTATAATCAATCCAAGAAGCAGTCCTAAGCACTAAGGAACTAACTCACTTACAGTCACAGGAACTAGCACACAGCTCTCAGATTTCTTGACTGGTTCCTCTTGATCTTGGTTTTAGTTGACGATCTATTTGAGAGCTCACACTATGATGTTTGCTATGAAGTGTGATTCTTGTTGTAGTGCTTAAAGATAACACTGAAGCTTATCTTTCTTATATAGTGTATTCTCGAGGTTGAGTCTTCTTTTGGTTCCCATAGAGCAAGCTTGAGCTAGGCTGTGTGGTTATCCTTAATTCACGCTGACTTAAACATGTACCAATAACCTAGGCAAGCTCAGAATACATCTTGGTTGGTCAAAGGCTTGATACGAATCTGTCATGTCGTTGTCCAACGCCTTTCGTCCGAGGTTCAGCTACCTAGACACTTTGGAACTTTTCTCTGGATGGTGACATGCCTTTGACATGTCGCTTTCACCGACCTTTGTCCGAGGTTCATCATTCTAGATAGCTTGGAGCTTTCCTTTGGATGGTGGCAGGCTTTAGAAACTTTGCTCATGTCACTTTCACCATCTTTTGTCCGAGGTTCAGCGTTCCCAGCTTTATCGGGAAAAGCAAAGTCACGTGTTGCACTTTTGGGTTCCTTTGGCTTGCTTGTTTGGTTTCTTTGTCTTGTTTGGCTTCCATGGTTTCAATAACTGTCCTATGGTTCCTTTAAACACATCTTTGAGATAAAACATTAGTATTAAAGTATTTATCATCTTCAAAAGTAGAGAAACTGAGGAAATGAACTCTCATAGGAACTGAGGTTGTTGAGTTTCGTTTCCTAACAATTTCCCCATTTTTGATGATGACAAATATAAGGAACCTGGCAACATAATAAGAACATGAAATGCATGAGAACAGTTGAGCTAAGAGATTTACAACTTTATAAAATAATGAGAGAACATTCAATAGTTGAAAATTCCCCCTAAGCAAATGAACTAAGTTATTCGAGTTCCCCTCAGAAAGAGAGCGGGTTCAGATTTCCTATAAGTCCTGTAGTTCCAAGAGTTCAAGGTTTCTATCCATTCTTCCCCATTTTGACATCATCGAAAAGATCAATTAAATTATCAGGTGTAGGATATCAATGTGAAATAAACAATTGCTTTAAACCCATGACAGTTACCCAGAAAAGTTCATTTCAACAGTAAAACCAACAAATTGTCCATAGATGCATAGTGGAAAGACAAGCAAAAGATCACAAACAACTTGAAACAGACAAAAGAAGGATATGAGAGGTAAGTAGGATCCTAGGGAACTACTAGCACAAAGTGGTGTTACAACACTGGGAACTAGGAGAGACATTCCTATGGCTTCGCAGTGTCCTCTTCTTCTTCAGCATCCTTCTGTTCCTCAGTTTCCTCTTCTTTGCCTGCTTGAGCTCCTCCAGTTGCAGCCTCCAAGGTTTGCTGAATCACACGCATTAGACCGGATATTGCATTCCTGGTCTTCCCCATTTCGGTCACTTGATCACGGATGGCGCCAGAGATAGCAGTGGTTCCATCTGTAATGGCTTTTTCAATACGACCCAGTGAAGCAAGGATCGCAGAGGAGTCTTGGATGGGGTAGAGCGGAGGCAAGGAACTTGGAGTGGCTTGGGAACTTGCCTTTTCCTTAGGCAAGTCCGCTTGCACCTCAGAGGGAGCATCCAGGTGGTCTTTTGTTTTGAGCTTCCTCACAGTTGCCATGGTGAGGAACTTACTTTAGGAGGTTTCCTTGAGGTCTTCTGGATACAGGTTGAGCATGGAGAGAAGATTTTTTATGAGGTGAGGAAAGGGCAAGGCATGGAATTCATGGGATTGGCAGAATTGCATATGGGCTAGCACCAGCTTAGGCAGATCAACTTGTTCCCTAGATAGAATTTTCTCCATAAGGATGGCATCTGTGATGAGAACTGTGGCTCTGTGCTCTTGCCTGGGAACCAAATTCCGAATAATCCAGAAGTACATTAGCTTGTTTGACAGAGAGAGCCCCTTGGTCAGCAAATTCCTTGGATTGTCGCCATCATAGAGCATGCTTACCACCTCAGATTTGGTTTTGTACCCTTTTCCTTTTGGCCAAGTCTTCTTTTGATGCAGAATGCCAAAGCCAGGCTTGTGCTCAATCCCTAATGCAGAGGCGATGATGCTTGGGGACAGAGGAAACATGGTTCCCTTCCATTGGACGATGGCATCGTTGCAAGGAGAGTCCGCCTTGGCTGGCACAAATGTCATATTTTGGTAGAAGATTCGAACCACTTCATCTGATATGGAGAATGATTCCACCAAGATCTGGTCCCACCCTTGGAGCTAGAGCAGAGAGTGAAATGCGCTGAGGGCATCACTGAATTGAGCTTCATCTTCCTCTTCAAGGAGTTGGGCCCAAAATTCCTCACCAATGATGAGGGGTTTGAGAATCTTCCGCTTAGCGAAGGAGGAAGATACTTTCCCCAGGGTGAAGGTGGAGGTTATTGCTCTGGTGGACAAGGAAGAGAGGGTTGCTGA
Organism: Rheum nobile; assembly: GCA_027886185.1. Lineage (NCBI taxonomy): Eukaryota > Viridiplantae > Streptophyta > Magnoliopsida > Caryophyllales > Polygonaceae > Rheum > Rheum nobile. Next base: position 3,400,138 of record WOAB01000127.1, read on the forward strand.
TTTGAGCTTTTTGGAGGGGGTCGGCTCTTCTGAGACAGGGTTGAAGGGAACCAGAGCCTGGGAACTCCGTTTGCGAAGCTTGAGCCTGGTTGCAACTGAGGGAGCAGGCTTGGATTTGAGGCTGACAGGCGAGGGATCGGAGCTATGAACCTCCAGGGTCTCCTTGTCGGGAGATGAATCATGGGAACCGCCTTCAGAGATAGTGCGAGTAGCTGATTCAGAAACATGATGGAGTTCCTTTTCCAACTCTTCTGTTTGCCTGGGTATGGGATTTTTTGTGGGGGTAATATCAAGGGATTTGGAGGATGAGGCGGCTCTCTTTTCTCTGAAGGCTCTGAGGAGAGCATATTCTTCCTCATCTTGAGCAAGGTGAGGGTTGAGGTCTTTGTTGGCCATTTGAGGAGTTTGGTGTTTTTTGAGAGAGAGAGAGAGAGAGAGAGAGAGAGAGAGAGAGAGAGAGAGAGAGAGAGAGAGAGAGAGAGAGATGAGCAAGGGAAGCAGAGTGCGCGGCTCATTTAAACAGGAGTCCCTAAATAATCCTTGAGCAACGTTTGGAGCCGTTGAGAATCAAGTCTTTGGGGAGAGAGATTTCTGGGAACTCTGACATTTGGAAACGGCTCTTTTACTTGCAGCTTGTTCGGCTTTGCAACGATCACAAATTCAAAAAGCAAATGTTCAAAAATGGCAACAATGCAGGGCTGATCAGAGTCTCTGACGTTGTTGATTTGCAATAAATGCCGTCTTGGGAAGAGCGAGTTGCTACAAGCCGTTTGGAGAACTGCCTTACCTAGTTCCTTTCTGGCGATTTTTTCATTGTGCTAAAGGGATATATGGGAACCTTTGATGTGGGGATTTAAGACATAGAACATGAAAGTACGTTTCCATAACAGAAATCGGAGAAGGCCATTTATCGCATCACACACTAATTTCCAGAGAGGGTTAAGAGATGGATCATAGGAAATTAGATTGTGCAATGAGGCAAGGGAGGGTCATAGTACACAATCATCATTCTGGCTTGTATTATTGGGTTAGAATATGATCAGATTGTGACTTTTGGGCCAACAAAGAAACTTGGACAATGATTGAGTTAAAATGAAAAATGAACATTCAAGGAGAAAAAGTAGAAAATTTTATCAAAGCCTTGAGTAACCATTATAGATATGAGGGACTATTGCAAAAGAGATAACACAAAGATTCCAAGACAAAGATAAGCAAAATGATCTGAACTAGTCAATTAAGGGAACAGGAGAGTAACTTTAAACTGAAGGAACTGCTAGTTTATAGGAATCATTCACAGTTCTAATCTAAGGTTCTCGAAGGGAACTCTATTCAAAGCTTTGGTGAATATATCTGCAATCTGATCTTCAGTCCTACAAAATTTCATAATGATGTTCCCTTTCTCAACATGATCTCTAAGGAAGTGATGCCTTATATCTATGTGTTTGGTCCTAGTATGATGCACAAGATTCTTAGAAATGTTTATAGCACTTGTATTATGACAAAGAATAGTGAGGGACCATAAGACATACCAAAATCCGCGAGTTGTTGCTTTAGCCATAAAAGTTGGGAACAACAAGAGGCAGCGGCAATGTATTCAGATTTTGTGGTTGAGAGGGAGACTGAGATTTGTTTCTTTGAGCCCCATGACACAAGGCAAGGGCCTAGGAACTGTGTCATTCCAGAAGTACTTTTCCTATCCACCAAGTATCCAGCATAATCATCATCAGTGAAACCTATCAGCTCAAAGGGACACTCTTTGGGATACCAAATGCAGAGTGAGTCAGTTCCCTTGAGATATCGGAATATCCTTTTTACAGCAGCTAAGTGTGTTTCTCTTGGACATGATTGAAACCTGGCACACAAGAAAACAACAAACACAATGTCTGGATGACTAGCTATTAGATACATGAGAGAACCTATCATACCTCTATAGAGCTTTGCTTCCATAAGAGGACTTGAGTGATCTTTGTCCAAATGGGCGATTGTAGAGATAGGAGTTGAGAGAGGCTTGCAAGACTCCATTTTGAACTTTTTCAACAGTTCTCCGACATACTTTTGTTGGTGAATTTGTATGCCATCTTTCTTTTGGGATATTTGGAATCCGAGGAAGAAGGTGAGTTCCCCTATTAGACTCATTTCAAATTCACTACTCATCAAGTCTTTGAACTTCTCTACAAGGGACAGGTTAGTGGAACCAAAAATGATATCATCAACATAAATTTGAACCACTAAGATGTTACCTTCTTCCTCTAGAATGAAGAGAGTCTTGTCAATGATTCCACGCCTATAACCATTAGAGAGTAGGAACTGGGCAAGACGATCATACCAAGCTCTAGGAGCTTGCTTGAGACCATACAAGGCTTTGTCTAGGAAATAGACATGGTCTGGATGATCAATGTCTTCAAAACCGGGTGGTTGCTTGACATAGACTTCCTCTTGAAGAATGCCATTGAGGAAGGTGGTCTTTACATCCATTTGGAATAGCTTGAACCCCTTGTGTGATGCAAATGCAATCAATAACCTTATTGCTTCAATCCTTGCCACTGGAGCATAGGTTTCATCATAGTCGATTCCTTCTTGTTGATTATATCCCTGAGCAACAAGCCTTGCTTTGTTCCTAATTACATCTCCTGAGTCATCGAGCTTATTTCTGAAAACCCATCTGGTTCCTATGATATGCTTATCTTTGGGGCGGGGAACTAGATGCCACACTTTGTTTCTTTCAAACTGATGAAGTTCTTCTTGCATGGCTTGGATCCAGTCTACATCCTTCAGTGCTTCACCTATGTTCTTTGGTTCCACAATAAATAAGAAAGCATTGAAAGAAAAGAAGGTTAGATGTTTGAACCTGACTGGAGGCTTGATGGTTCTTCTTTCTCTGTTGGGAGCTAGAGCATTTGATGTGGAGGCATTTTGATTTGAACATTCAGCTTCAACTTCTATGTTGGGATCACCTTCTCCATTTAAGAACATGTGAGAGGATGAATCATTGATGTCTCCACAGGTATTATCTTCATGTTCATGGTTCCCAAAAATAGATTGTTGTTGATTGTCCATGGGAACTGGTGGAGAAACTGGCGGAACAATTTGTGCAGCTGGGTAGGAACTGGGAGGTGTGATGTCTTTACCTGGATCTTCTTGAGGTGGCTTGGGAAATGGATCTTCAAAGGGACTGGTGGTGTTCTGCATATTTCTACCAAGTGATTTCTCATTAAAAACAACATGAACACTTTCTTCTACCTCTTTAGTCCTTTTGTTGAAGACCTTGTATGCTTTGCTGCTTGAGGCATATCCAATGAAGATCCCTTCATCACTCCTTGGGTCGAATTTGCCAAGATTATCTTTTCCATTGTTATGCATAAAGCATTTGCATCTGAACACCCTAAGATGTGAAATGTTGGGAACTCTTCCTCTTAGAAGTTCATAGGGTGTCTTCTCTGTGATTGGGCGAAGCATAACTCGATTGATGATGTAGCAGGCTGTGTTGATTGCCTCAGCCCAGAATGATTGAGAGAGTTCACTTGAGATGAGCATAGTTCGAGCCATGTCTTCTAAGGTTCTATTCTTCCTTTCCACTACTCCATTTTGTTGAGGAGTGTATGGTGCAGAGAAGTTGTGATCAATGCTATGCTCACTGCAGAAGGTTAGAAATTCTCCATTTTCGAACTCAGTACCATGGTCAGAACGATTATAACTGATGGAACAATCGAGAGATTTTTCTAACATGGGAACTAGATCCTTAAATCGTCCAATGACTTCACTTTTAGATTTTATGAATATTGTCCAAGTAAAACGAGAGAAGTCATCGACGAGAACAAAGATATACCTGTTTCTTTCTAGGCTTTGAACTCTCATGGGTCCACAAAGGTCCATGTGAATGAGTTCAAGAGGCCTTGAGGAACTTACCATATTCTTGGATTTAAAGGAACTCCGAGCTTGTTTCTCTCTTACACAGTCTTAGCATGGTTCCTCAGATTTGTCACTTATCTTTGGGAGGCCTCTGACTAGCTCCTTTGAGTGTAGCTTTTGGATTAATTTGGTACTAGCATGACCAAGACGTTGATGCCACAAGTCCGTCTGATCATTCACAGTTGAGAGACAAAGCTTCTCCTTGGGAACGAAGGATGAGTCAACAACATACACATTGTTGAACCTTTTACCTTTTAAGATGATTTGTCCCGAGGAGTCAAGGACAGTGCATTCATTTGATTTGAATCTAACTTCATTGTCTCCTTGATCACACAGTTGTGACACACTAATTAGATCAAAAGCAAGATTATCAACAATGTGAACTTTGTTTACCTTACTATGGTCATTGAGATTCACAGTTCCTATCCCACAAATTTTCCCTTTGCTTTTGTCTCCAAAAGAGATGTTCCCTCCTTGGAGAGGTTGAAGAGAGGTCATTTGATTTCTTCTTTCGGTCATATGGCACGAGCAACCGCTGTCAATATACCATAGTTGAGGTTGCCTCTCTTCTTTCTGCACACAAGGAAACTAAGATTTCTAAACCCAGTGAAGCTTGGCTTTACTAGGAGGGATTAGCATGTGATTTATCATTGCGAGTCTGTGAATGACAAGGGAACTGATTCCTTTCACAGTAATATGCACTTTTCTCATTATCATAGTTCCTTTTCTTAGGACACTCAGTGTTATAATGACCATTCTTATCACAATAGAAACACAGACGATTGTACACAACATGTCCATATTTTCCCTTTCCTGGCCTAAAAGGTTTTTCATTTTTTCTTTTATTGAAATCAACATTATTTCTAACTTTACCATGAGCCATGTCCACGTACCTTTTGTGAGCGAAGGAATTAGTGAACCACTTATCTTTAGGAGATACTTTCTCATTTCCCTTAGGTTCCCTTTCAAAGGCTTTAGGGTCCCTCTTTGGACTTTTAGAATTTTCTACGAGAAGCTTGGCAACCTCAGCCTTGTTCTCAAGAACCATGATCTTCTCTAATAGGAATTGATTCCTATATCGAGAAGTTGCAAGAGAAGTATTGAGGTTCTCATTCATCTCAACAAGTTCACGTCTAACTTTTTCATTTTCAGCATCATCATTGATCTTGTTGTCAATGTATCCAACTCCATGACGTTGTTTCACAAAGACAGTTTGATTGATCGTTTTTTCATTTATAGAATCAGTGAGAGTATCTAACCTATCAATTATAGATTGAAGCAAAACATTTCTAGATAGATTATCATGCATAGGAACTGTAACAGATTCTATTTTAGACTTACTACAAGATTGGCAAATTTTAAGGGAACTATCATGCACATTCCTAAGTTCCATGAGTTTGGAGTGAGTTTCAGCGAGATCTTTCTCAGTTTCTTCAAGTTTCTTACTCCACACAGAGTTCTCAACAGTTAAACAAGCAATCTCATCTTCACAATCATCAAGTTTTTGTTGAAGATCACTAATTTCCTTCCCTAATTTTTTTATGATCTTTAGAAGTTGTTTCTTATCACAATCAACTAGAGTTTGTAAGAAGTCATCAGAAGTTACCTCAAGGTCTTCTGAGTCGCTTGGATCTCCTTTTGCCATGAGACATTTTCTTCCAGAGAATCCACTCAGATCTAGTTCCTCATCTGAATCTTCTCCCCATGAGGCCACAAGAGCCTTCTTCTTTTGAGGTCTTTCATCTTCTTTGGAGTCTTCTTTGTTGGGACAACTCTTAGTGTAGTGCCCCTTTTCTTTGCACTCATAGCAAGAGACATCTTTGAGATCTCTCCTCGGTCCATTGTGAGAGGAACTGCCTTTTTGGAACTTTCCCTTCACAAATAATTTTTTGATGTTCTTTGTGAAGAGAGATATAAGTTCATCCTCCTTATCTTCTAGGTCTGAGTTCTCCTGCTCCATCTCAAGCCTTGTGAAGGCTTTGGAGATTTTGAGGCCAATTCCTTTCTCGAGTTTCTTGTCAGCATTGACTTTGGTGTGTTCTCCTTCTTCAACCTCCAGTTTCCCTATGATTTGAGTTAAGGGAAGACATTGGATGCCTGGGGTGTTCTTCATGATTCCTTTGAAGAGGGTGAACTTAGAGTTAAGTCCATTGATGACCACCAGTGATTTGGAGACTTCATCAAGGGTGACCTCAGCCACTGTTAACTTTCCAATGAGCCTGTTGAAGCGAGAGTAATACTCAGAGATGATTTCAGTTTCCATCATTTTGAATGTGTGGTATTCTCTTTCTGAAGCAAACTTTCGGCTTTGCTTTAGTTTCTCACTTCCTTCATGCATGTCCTTGAGTGCTTGCCACATCTCTTTCGTCGTCTTGATTCCTATGACTTTGTCCATATCTTCTCTATCCAGTCCATTGAGAATGAACTGTCTAGCCTTGGCGTTCTTTTCCATGATGACATAATGCTCAGGTTTCCAATCTTCTTCCTTTTGGTTGAGATCGACATGGCCATCTCCATTCTCGACTATCCTCCAGCATTGGTAGTCATTGGTCTTTATGTGGCTTTCCATGCACTTGGCCCACCATGTTTCTTCTCCCTTCTTTCGGAGATGTGGTTTGTTGGTGGAGATTCTGAGCTCAAACTTGCTTGATTGAGACATCTTAGATCTGCAAACTTAAACAAAGATCTAGAGCTTTTCCCGCGCTGATACCAATTGTAGGATCGTGATTGTTAGATTAAGAACAAGGGAACTGAAAATACAGATTACAGTTCCCTTCGCAGCGGAAATAAACAATCAAATATAAATGAAAAAGTTCCTTAGAGTGGAAACCTTCGATTACCAACTAGCAATCTAGGATAAAAACCACTATCTTTCTTTCGAAAGGATTTCAAGGTCTACTTCTTGATTTCTTATCACTTCGGTTACAGATTACTCTAGGAACAAACACACAGTTTCTTTGTCTTACACACAGTTAGACAATCCTAGATAAACTCAACAGAAAGTATAATCAATCCAAGAAGCAGTCATAAGCACTAAGGAACTAACTCACTTACAGTCACAGGAACTAGCACACAGCTCTCAGATTCCTTGACTGGTTCCTCTTGATCTTGGTTATAGTTGACGATCTGTTTAAGAGCTCACACTATGATGTTTGCTATGAAGTGTGATTCTTGTTGTAGTGCTTAAAGATAACACTGAAGCTTATCTTCCTTATATAGTGTATTCTCGAAGTTGAGTCTTCTCTTGGTTCCCACAGAACAAGCTTGACCTAGGCTGTGTGGTTATCCTTAATTCACGCTGACTTAAACATGTACCAACAACCTAGGCAAGCTCAGAATACATCTTGGTTGGTCAAAGGCTTGATATGAATCTGTCATGTCGTTGTCCAACGCCTTTCGTCCGAGGTTCAGCTACCTAGACACTTTGGAACTTTTCTCTGGATGGTGACAGGCCTTTGACATGTCGCTTTCACCGACCTTTGTCTGAGGTTCATCGTTCTAGACAGCTTGGAGCTTTCCTTTGGATGGTGGCAGGCTTTAGAAACTTTGCTCATGTCGTTTTCACCATCTTTTGTCCGAGGTTCAGCGTTCCCAGCTTTATCGGGAAAAGCAAAGTCACGTGTTGCACTTCTGGGTTCCTTTGGCTTGCTTTGGCTTGCTTGTTTGGTTTCTTTGTCTTGTTTGGCTTCTATGGTTTCAATAATTTTCCTTTGGTTCCTTTAAATACATCTTTGAGATAAAACATTAGTATCAAAGTATTTGTCATCTTTAAAAGTAGAGAAAGTGAGGAAATGAACTCTCATAGGAACTGAGGTTCCTGAGTTCCGTTTCCTAACACTCTTAACAAGCAACCTCGAGAGATACTCCATGAACATGACACATAGGGAAAATAGAATCCTCTTATCTCATACTTTTTTCTCTTTTGAAGTAACCCTAGATTCTCCCATTAATGTTAATTATAAACAAGTAAATGACACACATTCCATAATCCACTTAAGATACATAAGAGGGAACTTAAGACCAATCAACACTTGGTGCAAGAAGTCCTAAGAAATCATGGCATATGCCTTCTTCACATCAATTATAATCAGATATCTAGGAGATATTCTTGTCACACTATAACCCCTTAGCAATTCTTGAGCTAACCATATATTCTCAGTCATCAACCTACCACCAACAAACCCATTATGGGCTTGGTCCACAACCCATACAAGAACTGGAGCCAACCTTTGTGCCAAAACCTTGGAAACACCTTGTAGACCACATTAAAACAAAAGAGAGGTCTTTAGTCCTCAACTCCGCAAGCATGTTCTAACTTAGGAATTAATTAAATCAATGTATGATTCATCTGGTTGAGCAATTGGGCACTAGTGAAAATTCCTAATTTCACGACAAAAGAGGGCCCTAGTAGTAGAACAAGAACTCTTGAAAAAATTAGAGGAGTACCCATCAAGAACTGACGATCTGATATCGCCAATATCTCAAAGGGTGTCTCTGAGCTCTTTATCTATGACTGAAGCCAACAAGGCCTTTTTCTACTCTACATCAACCACATGGCCAGTACAGATGATTTGTAGATCAATCTGAGCTACATTTTCTCTCACATCGAGCAAGTTTTGATAAAAGGCAACAAACACCTGAGCAACTTTCTAGAAGGAAGTGGTAGGCAAGTTATCCCCCAAAAAACATAGGCAATATAGTTTCTCCTACACTTATTCTTCATTATGGAGTGAAAGAACTTAGTGCGATGGCCACTTTGCAAAGTGTACTTAGCCTTCACTTTCTAGGAGCAAAAGAAGTATTCGGTGTGGGAAGGTCTGTCAGCCTATTTACTTGCCTTCGCAACCATCTCTGAATACTGAATTGAAGTCGAATTAAGTAGAATAAGATTATGTGCATTAATCAACTCCCTATTATCCTTCTCTGCTCTGACCAAAATGTGAGTGAATTCTTCAGTTAAGCTCTTTCAAGGGTCTTTTAAGGAACTTTAAGCTCTTGCAAAGATGATACTCTGAAGAACCCCCTAGTTCTGATTCCAAGCATATTGTACCATAGGGATCAAGTCACTACGTTCAGTCCACATGTTAAAAAGCTTAAAAAATCTTGTAGGTTTACTATCCTGAACAAGGATTGTGATCAGAGACTTTTCCTTTAGGAGGGAAATTAGCCCTACAAAAATAGCCTTGCAAACACCAATCCTAGTTGATGAGAGCCCTATCTATTTTACTACTAACTTTCCCATTTGACCAGGTAAGCCAAGGACCAGTCAAGGTGCATCAACCAAACCAAGCTCTGCACAGTAATCAGCAAAATCCTTGATCTCACGCACTGACACATCAGTTCCTCCAACCCTCTCATCATTATTGAATACAACATTGAAATCTTCTAGAACTAACCAATGACCCTAATTCTGGTCGCACGTCATAACTAGCTCATCCAATAATGTATGTATCCTTACCAACGAGTCAAGCCCAAAAACCACTACAACACAACAACTCATATTAGTAACCAAATCTCTTACTCTACAACAGATACACTATCCATAAATAGAAATTGCATTAACATCAACTCCCGTATTGTCCCAAAGCACCACAATTCTCCCACTCGTCACATTAGAAAAGTTATCAACATATTGCCAGCTCCGGAATCCTGTTCTCATCGCATTATGCAAAATACTAGAAGTCAGCTTAGTCTCCAAAACTCCTAAGAGAGAAATATCATATTTTCTAGGATCTTCCTTAAACCATAATGTTAGGAAGTGAACCTTTGGGAACTGGAACTCCAGTTCCTTACATAGTTCACTTCATCAGTTTTCCTAGTTTTGATAATGACAAACGCCTTTTCTATTAATATTTCCATTAGTGTGACAAACAGGGAACTCTGGATTCGGAAAGCACAAGACAGAGACACTGACGCCAGACTTGGGAACTGGCGGAAGGAACTGAAGCTTGTTGACGCTGGAATCACTTGGATTAATCTGTGAAGAGCGGCGGCGAGCTGTTTTAGGGTAGATCTTAGTTAGAGAAAGAACTATGAGATCTTATCCTGTTTCCATAAGTTTTAGGAGCTTAAAAGTTTATCTTTATGGAAACAAAACATGTAAAAATCGGTAAAGATTATATTTGGTAACAAATGTTATCTTTAACGATTACTTTTGATTATTTTATTTGTTTGATTCGGTTACTGGAGATTTGCTTCCTCTATTAATTAAATCATATAAATAAAGTAATTGAAACTCTCTCATTCTTAACGCATTTTACGAAAAAGAAGAAGAATTCTGAGTGCTGTGAAGAAGTTGTGACGAGTTCTTTGAAGAAGAACTAAGTAAGTTGCTTGCTTGTTGTTGCTTGGTTAGGTCGAACTAGATAGAGAGTCTTTAGTGTGTCTAAGACTTAAATCTGTGTGTTCTATTCTAGTTGATTGTAACCGAAGTATTAATACAAGAAGTAGACTTTGAAATCCTCTTGCAAGAGAGGTAGTGAGTTTTATCTTGGATAACTAGTTGGTTATCAAAGGTTCTCACTCTAAGGAACTTGTCTTGAATCTGCTATTGTTTACTTATTCCGCTGCTTAGGAAACTGAACTCTCAGTTCCCTCGATAACTAACAAGTACGATCCTACACATAATATTTTTGGGGGAGGTGCCAACCCATAATTTTCACTGAGGCAACTATCATTTAGAAGGAGTAAAGGGTATAGCTCCCCCCTTCCTTCTCTGCTAGATAGCACTACCTTTACTATTTAGAGTCACTATAGAAGACCTATTTTTTTTCCCTATTAACATTCACTTACAAGGTTACCTTGAGGGTTAGCCCTACTAAATTTATCATGAGACCATCTACTAATAGCAAATAAATTTATCTGACCGATTTACCTCCTTTTCCAGCTATTTTCTTAAATCTTAATGTTTGCAGACACTTGTAATTTTTATGTTTGCAGACACTTGTAATTTGGTATTATCTTCTCTTCAATTTTATATTTTTGTAGGAGATTCTTCAAGTTTACTGAATATAAGGTGATGATGTGTTTGCTTTTGTCACTTCATTCTCCAGTTCTTTTATAGTTTTGTTTCTTAAGTGGCATAGAAGTTTAAGTTGGTTGATTTCGAATTTGTTCTGCAGGAAGTAGCAATGCTTCAACAGAAAAAAAGAGGAGTAGGTGAATGCCTCGAAAGGACACACTAAACAAGAAGTAACAGAGATGACAAAGCAAATTAAAAAATCAAACGTTGAGCAACTGAAGCGAGTAACTTAAATGGTATAGTTGTTTTTTGTTTAAGAATCATAAGTAATAATTTATGTGTTAGATCTCGTGTTCAATGGAAGGAGCTTACAAAATTACTTAGATTAAAGCTCATTTGTTTTAAAAACCTTGTCATTCATGTTATGATGTTAACACATAATTTATAATTACATATAACGAGTTTTCAGTTTATGTAGGGATTAAACTTTGTTCTGTAATGAGCCTTAATTGGTTCTAACAAATCATCTCATTTTGTTGACTCTTATGTGCAAATATATTTTGAGCATGGAATATAAATTCAGTTTTCAGGATAAGAATCTTATGTTTTCATTAGGAAGTGCTAAAATCCGATACTTTTAGCTAGAAATAGAGATGTTTACGGTTCTGGAACCGCCGGTTCCGGTTCCAAAAAATCATGAACCGAAACCGACCAAGTCCGGTTCCATCCGGTTTTGCCGGTTTCGGTTGCGGTTCCGGATCCGGTTCCGTCCGGTTTTGAGTCGGTTTCGGTTTCGAATCGGATAAAAATTAATATTTTTTATAAAAAATATCCAAAAAAAGTTGAATATAAAAAAATAAGAAAATATTAACATTAATCATTTAATTTTTATATTTTAATTATAAAATATATTCTTAAACTAAAAAATATAATAAGCATTTGTCTTTATACAAAATTATAAGGGAAAAAATTGGAAAAATAAAGGGTTTGAACATAATTAAATTGCTTACGTATTCTCTCCGGGTTAGAGAAATTAAAACTCACGTAGTCCTCTTACCTTTATTATGAAAATTTACTTAGCTAATAAGTTTGAAATTGGCGGTTCTGAAACGATTTGGAACCGCTGATTCCGAACCGCTTTGAACCGCCGGTTCCGAATCGCTTTGAACCGCCGGTTCCACGGTTCTATGAAATCATGAACCGAAATCGGCCTCGAACGATTTTAGTCGATTTCGATTACGATTTCAGACGGTTTTGAACGGTTCCAGAATCGCTGGTTGAACGGTTCAAAGGAACCGCTGAACACCTCTAGCTGGAACGCTTCAAAAATTCATATAGTGCTCACTAGGCCAACGAAGCGCTGGTCAAGGCCCAACCAAGATGATTGTCAAGCCCGGTTTAATAACTCTATATCATCACCCCTCAATTGGCCATTCAAGTGTTGGTGAGCCATTCTACATGTGTATAGAGCTTGAGCGGTGGGAAGCATAACATTATGCCACGTAAGAATATTGATAAAAGTAACAGTTAGAATCTTGCTAAATTAGTATTCCCTCGGTTTAGAAATAAGTATCATTTTAACATTTTAATTTTGTTAAGAAATATCTATCAAAGTTTTCGATATTGATTTATTGATGAATTACAATATATATTATCTTTATTCATTAATTAGGAATGAATGAATTAATTATTAAATTGTAAATTTTAAAAAAAGTTTTACACTTCGACTTGTCTTGTCCATAGTTGTGGAAAGTTGATAATGCAGAAAATAAGAATGGGTAGTTTGATGTTGTCATGATTCATGACGGTATTATCTTTCAGAGGTTTGTCTATTGTTCAATATAGTTCATGTTTTATTGTCATTCCTACCTTTTCTTTCTGGTTTAAGGTTTTGTATTGGTAATAGTTATGTTCTTTGTGACTTCAAGTTCCACAATTCACATCTTCCCGTCCAACAAAGAAAGTGAAGGGGAGCGGACCGTCGTCTTGACAAACATGAAATAGAAATAGCAAATATAAAGAGATTCACATGTTGAGTCAGAAATTAAGAGAGCCAATGTCGCAAGTTTAGAAGGTGCTCAATTTAGCAAGCCCGTAGAGAACACTATACATCTCCAGCATGATACTTTAGCACCGAAAAAACAAAGAGGGAAACATACGAAATAAATATGTTGTTGTATCCCTCTGCCTTGGGATGCTTGCAAAATATTTCGTATAGATACATGGTCCCACATAATATTTCTTAAATAATGTATACTTTTATTAAATTTATATAGAAAACAATGTCTAAAATATTCAACCTTATGTTAAAGACGTCTTATCTATTATTTAAGAGGCGGAACAAATATGATATTTTGCGAGCCTAATTAAACTTATGCACAAAACGAAATAAAACTACATATTCTCGACATATCTAAATATGTTGTTACTAGATTTAACATGTCAAACAAGTATGTTATAAATACTAATCATATCATATCACGTATCTTTTGTTCGGTAAGATCGAAATTGTTACTAGTTATCAAATTCTAGTTTTTATAAACATAAAGTTGTAAGTTTAAATATTATTAATTTGATAACTAGAATAAAATCACAGTGTCCCATACAAGCTTTGTTAAAAATGCAATGTACTTTTTAGCAATTAATTAATTCTTAATCATATAAAACTAAATATTATACAGATATATAAATTAAATAATAAAAATATAATATATAAACTATATCAATTTATTAATAATATACAAATAAAAAATATTTAGTAATTAAATCATGAAGTATTATTGCCTATGAGTTAGATATGAAAAATAAACAAGATTGTAAAACCTAACTCAAATCTAATTTATGTGAAATTAGAAGGATTCCAATAGATAAATGAATTGGTATATCTTAATCAAATTGAGTACTAGTTTTTACTGATAACTTTAGTTAAATGAATAAGAGAGATTCAGCTTATTAGCAATGATAAAATATGAAAATTTAGGATTTAGAAAGGGGATACAAATATATAAAAAAATTAAGTTTGTTAGCCTAGGATTAAAACTAAAGTAGTGTTCATAAAAAAAAAAAAAACTAAAGTAGTGATGAATAAGTACGTGTAAAATATGTATAAAGAAATAAATCTTAATATTCATAAAATAAATAATACTAATAAGAAGAATTTAAAAAAAAATCAAGACAATTTTATGATTACTTTGTATTGTGACAAGAATAGAATTCACAAAAAAAAATACAAACAATCGTTATATGATACCAAAACAGCAAGAGACTAGGCCACATGACATCTTTGTATTAAGCCACATTAACTACCATCATGTAATAGTTAAATTTTCTATAATTTAATTTTGGGATAAAATAAATATTACAAACTTAATATATTAAATTGGGCAACTTTTATAATTTTTGAAAAGTGCAAAAAGGGCATTTTTACCACAAACCCAATTTTGCCCATTTCCGACGTGGTGCCAAAAGTCGAGTTCGGTGAGCTTCATTTGGATCCGAATTTGCGATTTGGGTTTATTTTAATTTGTTTTCTAAATCTTGGTTGAATTAATTAATCCAGTTATTGAAAAATATTTTGGGATTAATTTGAATTTTTAAAAATTAAAATTAAATTAGTTAAAATTGTTATAATATTATCTTATATTATGAATCGGTAAATAATGACTATTCATTTAGATAATATTTTGACTTAGAAAAATTTAGGATTATAAATAAATAAATTTGTTAATTTATTTATGTCATGATTATTTAGAATATACGACTAATTAATTTTTAATCATATAGATAATCGTTTAATAAAAAAAGCCTTGAAATTGATTTATTTATGAGTAAATAATCCAATTAAAAACCGAGACATTGTCTATCTCAAATTTTGTTATTAAATGAATTATCTATTATAATTTATTTATTGTGATTTGGGTACGTATCGGATTGACTTTTGGAACGAAATCAAAACATGAGGTGCTATCCGCAAGCGATCGCTCCCGTTTACCCTTCGTTTTTCTCTTCAATTCAAGGCAAGTGGCGGTTTGCTCTTGTTATTTTATTCCATTTTTCCTTAATTGCCAATGAATTGGTTGTCTTAATTAAGTTAGGACAAAAATCTAAAAGTTGATGTTTGGGAATTTATGTGTATAAAAATGTTGTGAAATTGAACCTTATTACTAGGTTGTATATATGCTAGCGATAACCTTATATATACATATATATTATTATAGGTAGCTAGGTAACATTGGTGTGGTTGTTGTGAATTGGTGTGAAATATAATTGCTAGATAGCACGAGTATTCGTAGGAACGATAATTGTCTTGCGAGGTATAATCGTTTCTTTATAATTCATATTAAGAGGATTTTGCCTTAATACCTTTGGTCATGACCTACCCTTATATTGCATAAGTGGTGGTGCACTTAGCTAGTGCCAAATCTTCGGGATTTATCTCATTCTTTATCTCTTTACGAGATTGGATGTGAAAATAAAAGTCTTAACGTGAATGTCTGTTTCGAACTAAATAAGATAAGTGTCTTGTGCCCATAACTAATGGGTCTCCCTATATGCACATGATATTTCGCCTATTTTCACATGAATCTGTGCGCTTAATATAAGCGTACAAGTTCAGTGCGCTTATATTAAGCGCATAAGGGCAAAAGTGGAAATAAAAAATTACCATGAGGGCATAGCTACAAAACCTGTACGCTTAATGTAAGCGTAGAGCCACAAAATGTGTACACTTACATTAAGCATATAGATTTTGTACAGATTTTGAAAATTCGACCGTTGGTACGCTTACATTAAGCGTACCAACGGCCGAATTTTCAGTCTATAAATGCACCATCTTCCTTCTTCTTCCACACCAAATCACAACATTGAACATGTATTATAATGATGAAAGTGAGGAAAACAATTGGATACAAAGTGAAGATGAGGAACGAGATTGGGTACAAGCTCGAGAAGATGAAGAAGTAGACGAAGAATGGAGCGACTCTTGGTTGTCGGGTTGCGAAGACAGAGATGATTGTGATTTGTTCATGGTTAGTGTTTAAATTCTATTTTATACACAGTTTATATATAGATTATAGCTTTTATTGTAGCAGGTAAATTTGTTATGAATTAATGACTTTGCAAATTTGTTGTATTATTAGTTTGTTCTAATTATAGACAATATAATAATTCATAAATAAAAAATAATTATAGGGGGAAGATTATGCAGAACGATTTCGTACTGGCCTAGTTTGGGAGAGTATGAATGAAATGATTGAGTGGGCGAGAGCTAGAGCAAAAGAGTTGATGATAGTTTTGGTGACACGTACCTCAAATCCGTATGTAGTTAGTTTGACATACGATAGATATGGTGAACCGAGATCTGGGAGGCCGAAAGTTAATGTAGAAAATCCGGAGTTGTCGGTTTCGAAGAGTCGAAAACGCAGATCGAAAAAGTGCGGTTATAGATTCGAGCTGTATGGGTGTCGTTTGAAAAATGAGCTAGGGTCTCTTACTGAAAGATGGGTCTTGGATGTTATACATGGCACCCACAACCACATGCTTCGGACTAGCTTTCATGGGAATGCATTCATGGGTCGAATAACCCAGGAAGAGGAGGTCATGGCTAGGAGATGGGGCGATGGTCGGAAGAATCCGAAAGAGATTGTTTCGGAGTTGAGGAAAAACTTTTCGGGAAATGTAACATCAATGAAGCAGGTTGCCAATTTTTTGCAGAAGCTCCATTTCGAGGATCGTGGGGAATTGACGGTTACTCAGTGGTCCCTTCACTTTTTGAAAGAGAACGGGTATCTTTTCTATCCTCTTAGGAATGTGAAGAAAGGGGACGAGATGGAGATCCTGTGTTTTTGCTCACCCGGAGTCACTACGGTTGTTGAAGAAGTCCCCGCACGTTGTGATCGTTGACGCCACATACAAGACAAATAAGTATGTAATACATTTTAATAATAGTTAGATATTTTGCTATGTGCTACAATTTGATTAGTTATATTCACTAAATATTGGTATTTTTATTTCTTATGTCTATGAATAGATATGATATGCCTTCGGTGGAGATTGTTGGTTTTACGTGCACTCACAAGACGTTCAACATTGCGTACGCATTCACCTAAGCGGAAAAGTTTTTCCATTACCAGTGGATAGTGAGGGCCCTTCGAAACTTGTTTGAGCAGTTGGGAGTAATGACAGAGGCTATAATGACCGATTGTGAAAAGGCTCTCATCAAAGCTATTAAGGTAGTTTTCGAAAACGTCCCGGTAAGACATATCTTGTGTTGGGTCCATATTAGAAACAACATCAAGGCACATGCCGACAAGATTACAAAAGACAGTGCCAGAGTCGATATGTTTACAAACCAGTGTGATGTGACCCAGTCCTCCATGTCTGATACAGAGGAGGAAGACGCCATGCGGCTTCCACCTACAGGTCCGATCACCCGTTCAAGAGCGAAGAGTGTCCAAGCCGCGACACAATCCTTGGTGACCAAACTTATAGCCAGTCACGGCCAAATCACTACAACGCCCGAGCTTCTGTGTCTCGTCAGTTTAGCCGTGACTGACTCCTCTACAGTGACACCCAGCTAGATCGAGACATTACTTGTGTAGTACATTATTTGAACATTATTTCTACTTTTAGTAGCTGCTATTTCTGGGTGGTTTCCGTTTATGTTAAATGGGCCGCCAGATTTAGTAACTAGAGAGTCTGGCCCATTAGGTCTCCTCTCTAGTATAAATACTCTCTTTTGTCTTCTTTTCCAAGCACGTCGAAATAGAGCTTTGCTTTCCAGTCGAGTAATCTCCTGAAAACCCGGGCCCTAACGTCAAAAAATTAACGCGTTCCTAGTCGAACTATCCTGGCGCGTTAATTCGGTTACCGAATTATCCAGTTACGATCCGTATTCCCGCAACAAGAATTAACCCTAATTCTTGTCGCCCCCACAAACCCTAGACAGCCACCATCACTTTCTTCCTCCACACGCCTACCGCCGCACCAGCCACCACACGACCACCCTCTTCCGCCGCTCGCCCTTTCCCGTCTTTCCGCTGCCATCTCCGTCGTCACCATCACCTCCGACACCATTCGCTGCACTCCTTCCGATGCATATTTGTTGTTCACTGTGGTCCGAATAGCCCACAGTCCGCCTACACCAATCTGGTTCCCTTCCGACGAGTTAGTTCGCCCCAATACGCTTTCACTCGGTCCTTGACATCGATTCATGGTCTTTTCATCGGACAAGGTCGCATCAACTGGCATCAGAGCCTTCGAATCGCGTAAGTCGTTCCAACTCTTCATTCAATCGCTCATTCGTTTCCGCAAATCAATTCCTGCATATCAAAAAAAAAACCTAGATCTTGTTCTAGGAACCCAAAATTTTTTTTTCTTGCAATTTGAATCAAAAAAAAAACTAGGTTTGATGGTAGATAAGTTCGACCATCATCAAAATCCACAAAAAAAAATTATTCCTGCACAGCCGAACCCATACTCCCACAATTTTCTGCAATTTCCTGGTATTTTGCTTAGTTTGGATTGTGTTTATGGTAGATACGCTTGCATATAGGCTTAGATAGTTCGTTTGCGACTTTGTTTGCCTTGATTGCTCCAAAAATCTACATCTTCTCAATCCCTCTTCTCTTCAAACTTGTTTCACTGCACCCAGATTTTTATTTTTATTTTACTGCACTGCTGCTGTACGTTGCTGAACTTTTGTGCACAATTTTGGTGTGCTGTGCGTGTTTGTGCTGCTTGCCACTGAAGTTGTTTGCTGCAGCTGTTTCCCTCCTTTGTTCTTCACGCAGTTGTTCACGAGCAGCCCTAGGGCATTATTAAAAAAAAAAATTGGGCTGTTCGCAGATTATAAAAAAATAAAATAAAAATTGAGACCACACAAGCCAAAATAAGGCAAGTGCGTCTCTTCGCAGTGCAGGAAGGGAGAACCCGGTCTTGATTCCGGCACCTTCAACCCCGCTATCGCAGTGATTCATTTACCGTCTTCTCTATCTCTCACCGTTTGGGTTATATATCTTGGTTGACTGTGTTGTGATTACTTCTGTGCTTATATCCTTGCATATCTACTTTCGACATTTTCTTTGCTGAGCATTGCCTTGATTTTGTTGATTGTTGTGTGAGTTGCCTTAAGCCGGCTCGTAACCGCCCACACGGCCAGCCAGATTAGTTACCCGAGTGATTGCTTGTTGAGTTCGGTTCTGCTTACCTATTTGTTGATTCTCTATTGCGGTTGTTGTT
The DNA here is from genome assembly GCA_027886185.1 of Rheum nobile. Lineage (NCBI taxonomy): Eukaryota > Viridiplantae > Streptophyta > Magnoliopsida > Caryophyllales > Polygonaceae > Rheum > Rheum nobile. Next base: position 3,419,246 of record WOAB01000127.1, read on the forward strand.
CGCTTTGATTCTGTGGTTTGTCATTTCTTGATGTCAGGTAACATGTCAGAAGGTGATACAACACGTGAGATAGGCGCCGAGACTGCTGAACAACAAATGATCCGCGAGCTGCTTGCTAGAGACAAAGCAAGAGACGCGCAGTTCGCTGAATTCCAGCGGAAGTATGAAGAAATATTTGCTCGCCAGCAACCGATTCCGGTCACCACGCTAGCTTCTGCTCAAGATCAACCACAGGAGCATGAGTTGAGCGCCTTAGCCCTGGAAAAGGCAAAGGGTAAAGTTGTGATGCTACCCTCTACATCGGAACCAGGTCAGCTGAAACACCTGGCTTCGCAACGAGACAGCACTGTAGTTCCGCAGCGTGGTCGAAAACGACGGCATGCGCAAGTAGTGATCCGGGAAGAGAACACTACAGTTGCAGAGGCCGATGATGAGAGTTCTCAAGAGGAGCGTGAGGACGATCAGGTTCATTCCAGTGGTCGACATAGGCAAGGCCGCTCACCGACATTACCGCCTACTACCGGTCGTCCCCATAACCAGCCGTCTGGTTCACATCTGCCGCAGAGACAGCGTCAGCGTCAATGACCAACCACTTCTATGCCGTTTGATATTGATGCTTTCCAGGATCATCAGAGTGCCCGCACTCCTCTTTATTCTGATGAGGAGGATCAGTTCGATGAGTACGACCTTGAGGAGGACGAGGGTCAGTTTGGATATGCTGACGATTTTCATCCGCCTCTCCAGGATCCCCCTGAGCTTCAGCACCAGCGTACCAACTATGTGTCGCCTCCTTTGCTGCCTCAGAATCAGGAGGCCTATTGGCACGCTATCCAGCCCGGGCGCCACCAGCAAGCTCACCAGCCTCAGCGCCCCGCTGCCGGACGACAGCGTCCGCGCCCAACTGCCCGCTTTCCTCCCCAGTATGGCGCTCGGCATGTCGAGCCATTGGCGGACCCTCCAGCTCGGTTTCACGACCGCCAGGCCCAGCCACCTGTCCAACGCCGAGGCGTGAAGGTAAAAATAAAAAACTCCTATGGCTTATATGATCCTTCTGTCTTTCTTGAGTGGGTGCAGAACACAGAGCACGTCCTGCGTCATTTGACTGTCCCTGAGTATGAGAAGGTAGATCTCGTAACTCTACATTTTGAGGGAGCTGCACAGACATGGTGGCAACGTATTACACAGCAGCATTACCGGATGGGTTGGGCACCCATTACTGAGTGGCATCAGCTCGTGTACATCATGACTCGGAAGTATGTGCCTTCCACTTACAAGGAGCATATGCGGACTGAGATCGCTCGTACGCGACAGGGCACAGATTCGCCTCAGGAGTTCTTCGCTCGCCTCGAGGACATATACTTCAAGGTTGGCGCTAGCGTTGCTCCGGGCACCTTGCGCACAAGATTCATCATTGGGCTTAACCAGCCTATCCAGGATTAGGTTGACGTCCTGCCCATTCGGGACCTCAATAATGTCGTGCACACTGCGCAGAAGTTCTACCTCCAATAACAACGCCAGAGACAGAGACCCTGGCAGTCCACGACACCTTCCAGGTATGGTTCTAGATCCTTTCCTTCGGTTTCAGGAACTGACCCTACTCCTACATCTAGTGCACATAGACAGGACCGGAGAAGCATAGGTACTGCATCTGCTACAGCGCCGCCGAGAGCAGCCCCGTCTGTTCCTTTTCGGCGCCCGCAGCCGCCAACCACAGAGGCCGCTCGTTCTGAAAGAGCCCGCGATGTGGAATGTTTCAGGTGTGGAGGACGAGGACATTACCAGATGAATTGTCCCAATGCCAAGAAGGTCCTCTTCTCCACCCAGTCTGCAGGATATGAGAGCTACGACGACGTCGATGAGGAAGACGTCGAGGCAAACCCTCCAGCTGTATATACAGCCGATGCTGCAGCCTGTGTGGTCAACACTTCTGACCACCATGACGACCAGACCTACCACTTTGCCTTGGTCACACGACGCGTTCTGAGCGTCAAGGAGGGTGACCTGGCTGAGCAGAGAGAGAATTTGTTTCATGCTCGAGCGAAGCTTCAGAATGCTTCGCTAAGCGTGATCATTGATGGGGGCTCTTGCTACAACATCGTCAACGAGAAGGTTGTCGATTTGAAGAATGATTGCTTGGGGACTTTTTTGCTCGACCACCGAGGAAAGCTACGAGGAGAGGCTCAGAGCATTAAGGACGTCATAGAAGAGCGGCCTTGTTGGATACGTCGAGAGGGAATGACTGACTCCTTACAAGGAAAGCATAGTAAGAGCTTAGACGGATTACACCCTTCACTTCTTCACGAGGACTTCAAACATGTATCCCTTGAACATTGTGTAGTTGTGTGATACCCCGTAATTTTGTAAGGCTATTTTGGGAATTATGGATTTTTCCCGAACGTCCGTTTGGTACGTCAGATTTAATTCTGAAGGTTTGAGACATTCTGTAATATGCTCTGTATCTGTAATATTTTTCTCAGTGAAGAATTACACAGTCGAGATGTTTTGAAAGTTCGTACTCGTTCGTGTACGACTTTTGTTAACACGGGTTAAGATTGATACAAGTTTATTGCCCAAGAGTTGTTATCTAATGGGCAATAGTACAAGATTCTTTATCCAAAGGTTATTGTCCAAGAGCTATTATCCAAGAGGCAAAGTGCAAGGTTATTACCCAAGGGACGGGAATGAAGCTTCCTACCACCTTCCTCCTCCTTGGATTTGCCTATAAATAGAGAGCATTGGGTGAGAGTGAAAGGGGCTGAAAAACACGGAAGCGCTGTCAAGCTCTCGTCTCTAAAAAATGCTCTCTCTCGGGAAGGCTCTAGTGGATCGTCGGAGCTCGTTTAGTGTCGTTTCCGGTGGCCAAGAGGAGCATTAGAGGCTCTCGGACGCCTAGAAGCCAAGCAAGGCGAAAGACGAGCCAAATCGATCGTCGAGGGTGAGTTTTCTCCTCTCGTATTTCTGTTTTCGTTCGCGATGGCGACCGCCGCAAGGATCATGGCGACCGCCGGCTCGAAGGTGGCGACCGTCGGCATGAGACGGCGCCCGCCGTGAGGAACACGGCGACCGCCGGCATGAGACGACGCCCGCCGTGAAGATCCCGGCGCCCGCCGTGATGTTGTGGCCAGCCGCCGTGAAGAAGGGCCAAGGAGCGGCGCCCGCCGCAGTTGAGCGGCGCCCGCCGTAGTTGGGCGGCGCCCGCCGTGATTATTGTGGCGCCCGCCGTGAAGTGTTGGTGGCCGTGGTTGTTGGTGTTGGCTTCCGTAGCCTTCGTTCGGGTTTCGTTTCCTTCGATTCCTTTCATTCTTTCGTAGATCGGTATTGTTGCTTGTCGAATCTAACTTAGGGTTTCTATATGGGTCGATCCGAAGGTACCGGAGTTGGCAGATTTGTCTCTGTGTTGAGCCCGGAATCCCGTCGTTAGACTTCGTTCAATCTCTGCGGACTCAGACAAGTGGCGGTTCGCTCTTGCTCATCGTTCCATATTTACATTAATTATCAGTTGTTTATCTGAGTAATTAATTTGGAATGATTACTGTGTTTGTCTGGAATTGGTTTTATAAACTGTTTTGGAAAATCATATAATAGGTTGTATATCTGTTAGAACGACGCTATTATCTGTGATCGCTTTCCGGGCATTTATGTGGATTTATCCTGTACTGTGGTTGTGTTGTAACTATAAGTTAGCACGAGTATTTGTAGGAACGCCTGGATCCTGAGAGTTCCATGTGCGTTCCTTTATAACTGTAAGGGCGATGAAGACCCAACGATTGTTGAAGTTTGAACTCAGTGAGGTTCATTCTTTTAAAGGGCGAGCAAGACCCTGCGATAGTAGAAGTTTGGACTCTGTGAGGTTCATTCTTTCGATATAGATTCAGAGGTTTGGACTCGGTGAGGTTCATTCCTTAGATATGGGTCCTGCGTGACAGGGACATATATTAAAAGCTTACAATGTGTTAATCGTTTTGGAATTAAATAAGATAAGGTGCCCGAGAGCACTTAATTAATATACCTTTGGCGAGTAGTGCAGCTAAGTAAATAGTGCAGCTAGGAAAGCTCGTCTTGACTTTTGATCAGAGTATGTTCTCTTTCCAATCTGGATTCGCTATAAGCGATGAGGTTGGTCGTGAACCGAAACATCTTAGTCAGTTTTTAAATCATCTTTATGTGGTTCTGTAAGATCCAGACTTGAATGTAGTACATTCTCTTTCCAATCTAGATTCGCTGTAAGCGGTGAGGTTGGTTGTGAGCCGAAGCATCTCAGTCGGCTTTTAATCGTTGTTGTTTGATTCTGTAAACATTCCAGATTTGTCATATTTCCTTAAAGACTCATTTCCTTTGGAGTCTTCTTTCGGGTCGATTTCTGTGAAGATTAAGTCTTCCAGAATCTTCTCTTATGCATACCTCTTGTTGTTATTCCGTGAAAGTGTCGGGTTATGTATCGTCCCTTCGGTTATTATTTGAGGGACAATGATAGTAAACGGTTACGATCACTCGAACCACTCTGCTTTTTACCCTTGCTAGTCTATTCAAGTAGACTAACCCACGAACATTGTTCTCTGCGTGTGGGCTGGTGTCATCCGTTCGATTCGGCACATCAGATAGAGCGAAGATATGAGGATACTAGATTGACTATGAAGACGACGATTGTTTTTGGATGTTTTAATAACTTCTTTTAATCAGGTTGAGATCCTTGGGCAGGTGATCATTACGATCACAATCTTTTTTGTAATATCTTTTAAAAGACTTCCGATGTACCTTGTTTAAAGACTTTCGATGTACTTTGTTTAAACTCTATGTTTGGCCTATTCGGGATTGGGTTGTAATCCCGTAACTCATATTTCATTTGATTGATGTTTTGATTTGAATACTTTGATCATTATGTATCAATTGTATTTCCTAAATTGTATTTAAACCGGTAAAGCCTTGGGTGATCTTGGTAAGGAACACTAGGGTCACTGGCGGTAATACCTTTCCAAATGGGTTAAGATTTGGGGGTGTTACAGTTGTGGTATCAGAGCCAAAGGTTTTAAAACGGGTTTGGGATTTTATAAATCATTTATCCATTTTTGAAAATGCTTTAAAAGGGCTCTGAATTTTCAAAGTGAAAAGAATTTCAAAACACCGTTCATAGTCATGTCTTCTGTACAGTCTGATATAGTAAGCTTGCTTCTATGTCTAGAAAGACTAATTCCTTCCCCGTTGCCCCGCTAGATATGGGTGCATTCTGTTCTCTTCAGAGGAACCCGGGAGAAGCCGAGGTGGTTTCGCCATCTCCAGTTAGGCTTGATTCTCAGTTCGCTCGTTGTGAGTTGAGGTTGTAGAACCTAGTAACTCGGTTTGAGTCCATCAATAGAAATTACCAAGTTGATCTATTCTAAGTTGATTTTATTACGATAAGTATATCAGAATGATATTAATGTGATAAAATCCTTGGAATTTGATCGGTAAACAGATGGTGAACACGAGGAACATTATCTGTGCTGGTGCTGGGCCGAGTAATGACCCCAGACCAAACCCGAGGATTGATGCAGACCCATCAGGAGAGCATGAGTTTGTCTTCAATAATAATCCAGGAGGCAATGGCCGAGCTCAGGCCGACGCTCCAGTAGTGCTCGATGCAGCGACAGTCGCAGCAATTCGGGGGATTGTTCTGCAAGCAATCACCGAGATAATGAGGCCAATCGCACCTCAGGCACAAGGAGTGCCAGTACCTCCAGAAGTTCCGAGGTTTGAGGAGCAAGAGAATCATGTGCAACAGGGAGGCGTGATCAGGGATAGAGGAGAGTATGGCCGAGCGCTGAAGGCCATTAACTCTATGAGACCTGACAGCTATGATGGAAAAGGAGAGCCAGTCAGAGTGGCTCATTGGTTCTCACATATGGAACGGTTGTTTCGTAATGTGGAGTGCACTGAAGCGGAGAAAGTGCACATAGCTTCTCTACAGTTGAAGGAAGAAGCCAGTGAATGGTGGGAGAGTACCGGCTTAGCTGATAGCCCGGTGTTGACCTGGTCAATGTTTAAGACCAAGATGACGGATCATTTTTTCTCTCGAGCTATGAGAGAGGAGAAACACAAGGAGTTCTTGTATCCTAAGACGGATGGATTGAAGGTGACCGAGTTGGCCACTAAATTCAATCATTTGCTGCAGTATGCTGAACCGCAGATATCCAGTGAGGCACAAAAGATCTGGTATTTCCATGAATGGATGAGCCCAGATATTAAACCATGGATGGTGCACCACACATGCTCTACTCTCGAGCAGTACGTGGATGCAGCCTACAAGTTGGAGGTAACTCTGGAGGAGTCCGCTCATAAGCGGGAGAAGCAGGTTAAGGGAAAGGGTAGGCACACGTAGGGCTATGCTTATGGGGATGAGTCAGGGTTAATATCCCTTGATCTGTAGCATGATGGCAAAGGAGTTGCGTGCCAATCGACAAATGTGGGAGCCGATACGAGAAGCTACACGACCAGGGTCATGGGACGATCTAATGGTTCAAATTAACTATGTGAAGACCCCTTGCAGCCCGAATTATTGGCTTGACATGTCATTCATGGGTTTAGTGTTTGCCATGGTGTATAATGTTGTTGTGATCGTCATATCTCAGTACCCTTCATTGTGCTTACCAAAAAGGCCATCTGGACCATGCTCCACACCTCCCTTACAAATGTTGGGGATAGCACACGTAGGGGATCACAACCACTGGATACCGGTAATTTTTTGTATCTCTACTTGTACTTCGATGTTTCATTTGCAATATCGTGTATACTAATTGCGTATTTTTTATTTGTATTCGTATAGGTGACGCTCAGTATCGACTCTCCATTACCACTCGTTACGTATGCGTGGCGAAGACATTGCGATCGAAGAATCTTGTGGTGGGAAGGAGTGTATGATTCAAAATTGCAAGAGTTTAGGGAATGCCGCAAGACAGCCGGTCATAATCCAGATTATTTGGCGTAGTTGATCCACATTATCAGCACTTCATGTAAAACTCTAAGCCGGTTTGTAATGCAATATAATTTTATATGTGAGTCTCTTTTGGTTATTGTTTTAGGGCGAAAAGATTAGTCAACCTAAATCGCCTTAGACGGGGTAACAAGTCGATCGGATAAAACACAATAAATCCAAACCAAATGAACAATCAACTACGTTCGGAATAAGAATAAGATTTTACGATGATATATTGATTAAGTGATGACAAAAATGAGTCGAGATACAACTTATCCTCAAGGAGTAGAAGATCAGGTCTTGTCCGACCGACCACTCTAGCGTTTGACCGTTGGTGGTCGAATGACGTAATCAAGAGAGCAAAACGAGAACCGGTGAGTGAGCGAGCTATGAGAGAGCTAAGTTGATGAGTATTGATGGGCCAGTGTGTGTCTTATGTCGATCCCTTTTTCCCAGCCTCTTCATGACCTATTTATGGTGTTTTTTCCCTTCATCGGTCTTGTTACCGTTACCATGAGATATTTCACTTAATTCCCCTGCATGATCTTCGGGATTTTGTATTTAATGAGGCTTCTAATCCGCATTTGAATCAGCCACCGTTTGCTGAAGGATCGAGCCATTCATTTCTTAGGCGAAATTACCGGGATCGGTCGGGTCTGATCATTGATGATTGTCCGACGTTACTCCTCATAACTCTTTGGCCCATTTCCTTGGATGAGACGGCCCAATTTTGATAGGCAACATAATCTGGGCCCAACAATATCCCCAAGTCGTTTTGGGCTCAAGGCAGCTATGGGCGGGAGCCAAGACGACTTCCACTCTACACGATCTCCACCATCCAATTTGGGCGCGACAGGCAAGGGCTAACGTGGCGACGATCGCGCGGCATGATGGGACGTATTTGCTCTTCCATCATTCCCTCCATAAATTCGAAGCAGGTTTTGACGATTTCTTTTCATCTTCTTTCTCTGTCTTTCTCTGCTCTCCATCTTGGTAGGTTTTCAAGGTTTCAAAAAATTGCTCTCCGATTTCCCTTTTCTCTGTCTTGGATATGGTTTCTAGTCATTCTGTCGGGTCGTCCGCCACTCGCTCAAACTCGAGCAAGAATAAAGCCCCCCCCCCCCTTTTTCTGCTAAAGGAGGCCGACGCTCTGACGGGGACGCTGACAGAGGCAGAATTGGAGCAAATCCTTCAAGTCGGAGGCCTTCATCTTGAGACGGTTGCGAGGCTGTCGTACCCGGATTAGAGGGCCGACGCTCGATATGAGGGGTGTATCTGCTTTTATGCCTACCCATTTCGGATAGGGCATAAGTTCTCGTTCACTCCCCTTGTTCGAGATTTATTGGTGACTCTGGCGCTTGCTCCGTGTCAGGTTATGCCACAAGCGTGGCGGATCCTCAGAGTTTTGGATCTGTTGAACTTACAGTCTGGGGCTGGTTTTAATTTTGATGCTTTATGGTATAATTACTCCCTGGGGTCGAAAATCTCTTCTCGGGTTCAGTTACGCATTCGTCAGGGTCGAAAGCCCTTGGTGGCTAATCTTGATGTGAATGACCACGGATGGGGGTCGAAGTTTTTCTTCGTCGAGCGATCGTCTCTGGAGAACGGGGGTGACTGTTCATTTTTGTTGTCGGAGTGATGGGTCGAGAGTATGTACCTCTCTTTGATTTCCGCTTGTCAGTCGTGTTTTTAACTTCTTGCTTACCTCTTCTTTTTTGTAGTTCCTGAAGCTGAAGATTTGGAAGTGGATGCTCAGTCGGAGGGCCTGACCAACATTATTCTTGGGATCCCTTTGTCAGAGCGGAAGTTTGTGAACGCCAATCTGTTGTCTATCGCTCCCACTACTCAAGACGTCATGTCGACTCTATCGTCATCTCGTGTTAAGTGTAAGTCTTTCGTTTGAGTCATGTGTCTTCCGTCACGCGTCTTATTTTTAACTTACGTCTTGTCTGGTATGTCAGCGTCCCCTACTGGTCGATCGAGTGCTCGCTTAAGGGGAGTATTTGGGAAGGGTTTGATCGAGCAGAGGTTGGCGGCGGCCAGGGCCTCATCGAGTAAATCGACACCGGCCGAGTCGTCTCTTCCAGCTAAAGTCGGTACGAAAAGGAAGGTGGTCGTTTCTTCTGATGTTGAAAAGGTTGTCGTGGATACCTCAAAGAAGAGGTCGGTCGTCGCTCCTGGTATTGAGAAGATTGATTTGGTCGGACGGCCGATTGCCGACTTGTTCCATGCTCAAGATCCAGCTTTGAAGTCTGAGGTTGACAGCGTTTCTCCTTTGGATTGTATCGGCGAGGCGGGCTGCTCTGCATGGAAGGTAAATTGTCTCGTCGAGTCTTATGTATACATGTTTTTTTTAAAAAAAAAAAATTGGTGGATTGTGTTTTTATTTTGTTTCATTTTTTTTTCCAGATTTTTCAGTTTCTCTTGGGTGCTTATTCCGGTGTTAAGGAGATGGTTGCTAAAGTCGAGGATAGGGTCGCTAAGTCAGAGTCTGACTTGGCCTCTTTGAAGACCAAGGCGGAAGGGGCTGAGAGTCACTTGAAGGACGTTGAGCGCCGCTTTGCTAGGGAGTTGAAATCCTGCCAAGATGAGTTGGAGATTTGTCGGAGGGAACTCAGCAAGAGTCGGACTAGTGCTGAGGAGAGGGTCAAGCAGGCCAAAATCGATGTTGGTCGAGTTGCAGGCGACGTGGGTGCCTTTTATGCGTTGAAGTCGCGTGTTGAAATGATTGAGGAGTTCGAAGAGGGTAAACACGAGGCATAGGATATGAAGGCGGAGAGGGAGACCATGGACACCCCGTTTCCTAAGGGGAATCCAGGTTCGGAGTTGTTCCAGCTGACTGGTGTCGGAGAGGAGTCTCTGGACGAGAGCCCTGGCGAGGACGAGATTCATTCTAGCGACGCCATTCCTAACGTACCGATGGAGCCCCAACCTTCTTCCGACCCGACTCCTAATGAAGATAATACTGTGACTCTTGACTCTTGATTTTTTCTGTTCGTGAATGACTTGTGGTCCCACCTGTGTGTGGGTGAACCATTTTCTGGTTTGGCGACCCGTCTACCATCGTGGGTCGCTTAATATGTTTTTAAGAATGTTTGAAGTCCTACATGTGTGTAGGCAGACAAAATGTTTTGGTGACCCGTCCACCATCACGGGTCGCATGAATGTAAAAATAATTAGACTCTTTTTTTTTATTGACGTAACCTATTTTACAAAGGTTTGGCCTTGTTCTATGTCTGAATGTTTGTCGGACTTTTTTAGAGAAGATAGTCGCGGCGCCTTTGATTTGTTTCGGATTTGCCTATATGCTCCGTCGAGTAGGGCTTTTCCGCGTCATGTAAGAAAAGGGAGGCATGCAAGTGTATACATTTACGTTTAGTCATGACTTGATGTTATGCCGAGGAGGGGAGCAATATATTTTTATTGCATAAGTGTAATAAGGTGTTCGACCTTATGTGTTGTATAAGGCAGGCGGTGTGCCGGTGTGCCTCTGGTATTCATCTCCTCGTGTTCCGATCGATCGTGTAAAATGTAGTGTAAGCGCTTTTGTGTGTGACTGGATCCAGCTTGTCTTTGTGTTTTCCTGTACTTATGGTCACAAGAATGTGTCTTTGCTAGACGTAAGTGTTAGGTTCACGGAATAGAATCGGGTTTGTAACGATAAATAATATACGAAAAATGAGAGGGTTCTAGTGTCTTACCAGATGAGGTTAGAAGTGATACAGCTTTAGATGTGTGGCGTTCCAGCTTCTTGGGATTGGTTGTCCTTCTTTATCTTCTAGTCGATATGCTCCTTGTTCGACTACTTCTTTGATGAGGTAGGGACCTTCCCACTAGGGTGCGAGCTTGTCGTCGGTCGGATCCTTGGTGTTCTGGAATGTCTTTCTAAGGACCCAATCACCAACTTTGAAGACTTTGGTCCGAACGTTCTTGTTGTAACTTCTTGCGACTTGCTGTTGAAACCTGACCATCCTAATTCTAACTTTTTCCCTAGTCTCATTGATCTTGTCTAAGTTGTGTGCTAGTTCGACATCGTTTTGTTCATTCGTCTGGAGACCATAATGAGCTGTCGGAACTAGCAGTTCGGCGGGAATGACCGCTTCGCTTCCGTAGACGAGTGAGAACGGTGATTGTCCGGTTGCATTCTTTGGAGTGGTCCTGTCGGACCAGAGGATGAGGGGAAGTTCGTCTGCCCATTTTTCCTTAGCCCCTGTGAGGCATTTCTTGAGGTTGTTGATGATGATTTTGTTGCTAGACTCGGCTTGTCCGTTGGATTGCGGGTATCAAGGAGTGGATGTGACCAGCTTGATGTTCCACTGGTCGCAGAAGGCTCGAGTCTTATAACTGATGAATTGGGAGCCATTGTCGCACAGGATTTCTAACAGGATGCCAAATCTGCACAGGATATTGCGTTTTATAAATGAAATGACATGTTGATCTTTTACCTCTCGATATGCTTCAGCTTCGACCCATTTGGAAAAATAGTCTGTCAAGGCGAGGAAGAAGACCCGTTGGCCCGACGCCGGTGGGAGTTTTCCGACGATGTCCATCTCCCACCTCATGAAGGGCCATGGTGCTAAAGTCGGATGGAGGAGTTCTGAGGGTTGATGTGGAACGGGTGCGTGTCGTTGGCAGGCGTCACATTTCTTGGTGTACTCCATCACGTCTTTATTCATTATGGGCCAATAGTATCCCGTTCGCAGGGCTTTCCCCGAGAGGCTTTGTCCTCCGGTGTGGTTGCCGCATTCTCCTTCATGTAATGATTGTAAGATGCGTTTGACTTCTGGAGTCTTGAGGCATCGTAGGAGTATTCATGTGGTAGATCTTTTGAACAAGACATCACTTATAATGTCAAAGGAGAGAGCTTGTACCTTTAGCCTTTCTGCTTTGTCATTGGGCAGGATGCCATCTTTTAGCCATTTGACATAAGGTAGTGTCTAATCGTCATGACCGTTGACGATGTCTTCTTCTGGTCGGTCTCCTACTTCCAATGCGACAAGTTCTTCCAACGGTGTGCTCAGATCCTTGGGTGCTCTTGGGACAGCTGGTGTCGTGACGTGTGCCAATGGGATGTTTGGGAATTCTTTTGGATCCAAGACGGACCCTAGGTTGGCTAGTGCGTCGGCCTGAGCGTTGACATCTCTGGGAACCTGTCTGATGTCGAACTTTCGGAATTGGTCGATTAATTTCTTGACCACGTCCAGATAAGCTATCATTCTGTCGTCATTGGCGCTGTATGACCCTTGAATTTGATTCACGACTAGGAGGGAGTCGCAAATGACTTCGATTTCTTGGACTCCTAGGTCGCGTGCCAGAATGAGCCCAAATACAAGTGCTTCGTATTCAGCTTCATTGTTAGTCGCGTCCCATTCACATCTTACGGCTTGGGCTATCTTGTCCCCTTATGGCGATTTTAGCACGACCCCCAGCCCCGACCCTCTAGCATTCTACGCGCCGTCTGTGTGGAGCACCCATTTACCTGTTTCCTCTGTTGCGAGCAATTGTGTTGCTCATTTGACGGCTTCCTGTTCTAGGGTCGGACTGCAATCTGCCACAAAATCAGCCAATGCCTAGGACTTGATCGCCATCCTGGGCTCATACTCAATCTCGTAACCACTGAGGTGTATGGCCTACTTAGCCATTCGTCTTGTGAATTCTGGTTTCCTCATGATTGCTCTCATGGGATGGTTAGTGCGAACAATTATAGTATGAGATTCGAATAAGGGTTTAAGTTTGTTCGACGCCATTACCAGTGCTAGGACGGGTTTTTCCAGTGACGAATACCTTGTTTCCGCTGGGAGTAGCGTTCGACTGACGTAATAGATTGGCGATTGCTTGCCGTCTTCTTCTCTGACCAGCACCGCGCTTACTGCAGATTCTGATACTGCTAGGTACAATAATAGTGGCTCATCGTCTTTAGGTTTTGCTAGCAGTAGGGGGCTGGCCATGTACTTCTTCAGATCTTGAAATACGGCTTCATGTTATTCTGTCCATTGGAAGGACTTGTTCTTTCTGAGAGCGTCGTGGAAAGGTTTGCATTTGTCCGATGACTTTGAGATGAACCTGTTTAGAGCTGCTATTCGACTTGTCAATTTTTGTACGTCCTTGACGCATCGAGGAGATCGAAGGTTGATGATGGCCTTGATCTGCTCTGGGCTGGCCTCTATTCCTCTTTGTGTCACCATATACCCCAAGAATTTCCCTGATGAAACTCCGAAAGAGCATTTCATAGGATTTAGTTTCATATTATATCTTTTCAGTACCTCGAAGCCGTCACGGAGGTGATCGATGTGGTCCTTCTTCTTTTCTGACTTGACCAGCATGTCATCTATGTAGACTTCCATTGTGTCCCCAATCTGATCTTTGAACATCTTGTTTACTAGTCGTTGATAAGTAGCCCCTGCATTTTTTAGTCCGAAGGGCATCACTTTATAACAATAAATACCTTGATTTGTTACGAACGCCATTTTCTCTTGGTCTTCCGGTTCCATGAGGATCTGATTGTAACCACTGAACACATCCATAAAGGAAAGCATTTCGTGTCCCACTGTTGCGTCGACCATGGCGTCGATGTGAGGAAGTGGGAAGGAGTCCTTGGGACACGCTTTGTTAAGGTCGGTGAAGTCGATGCAGACTCTCCACTTGCCGTTTTTCTTTTGGACCACAACCACGTTGGCTAGCCAATCGGGGTAATCGACTTCTCTTATCTTTCATGTTTCTAGCTGACTCCTAACCTCGTCGTCGATGATCTTATTCCGCTCGGGGGCGAATTTCCTGCGCTTTTGCTTCACAGGAGGGTGAGATGGATCTACGTTTAATTTATGAGTAATAATGTTTGGAGATATCCCGACCATGTCTTCATGTGACCACGCGAAACAGTCAACATTAGACCGAAGGAAATCCAATACTTGTTGTCTGGTCGAGTCGTCCAGGTCCGACCCGACCCTTACCGTTTGGTTTGGCTTTAAAGGATCTAGTGCCATATCGTCGAGCTTTTCCATCTCTGGTTCGATGTACCGACTGGATCCTTTACCGAGCTGTAATTGCTATGCGATATTTGGTTCGACCGCGCTCTTCATGGAGGTGACATAGCATTCCTTGGCCATCCTTTGATCGCCCTTGATCTCTTGAACTCCCCATTTCGTAGGGAACTTGATGGTCTAATGGTATGTTGAGGGTACCGCCTTCATCGCGTGTATCCAAGGCCTGCCAAGAATGCAGTTGTAGGGAGATGGACATTCTATGACTAAGAATTTTACCTGTTGGTTTACTCCTCTGGCGTATGTCGTAAGAACGATTTCGCCGATAGTGTGCTTGACTTCGCCGCTGAACCCAACTAGCGGAGTCGATTTCTTGATAAGATCATCTTCACCCAGACCCATCCCTTTGAGGGCGTCGAAGGTTAAGAGATTGGTAGAACTTCCTGTATCGATTAGTACTCTTCGTATCAAGCAATTTCCAATGGACAAAGAGATTACCAGACCGTCGTGATGATCTCCTGACTCGTCAACGTCGGATTCGTCGAAAGTGACCGTTGGGAGGTTAGAGACCTTGGGTCGTCTGAACTCTGGTATCTCGGGCATGTTGCATTTGCTCTCTCTTGCATGCCTTTTTGCTACTGAGTACGTGTTTCCACATACGTCCGAGCCTCCTGAAATAGTATTGATGATTTTTGTATGGACAGGAGATGGGGGTTTGTCGTGCTTTACCTGGTCTCGTCGTTCCATGGTGGCTTTGTCTCGTTCCGAGATCACGTCGCGCAAGAGTCCTTACGCAAGTAACCTAGCGACCTCTTTGCGTAGCGCGATGCATTCGTATGTTGAGTGACCGTGGTCACTGTGGAATTCGCACCACCTGTTCATATCCTTCTTGACGTCTGGTTTGTCGCTCTTTCGGGGCCATCTTACTTCTTTCCCATATTTGTCGAAACTCTTGACGAGCTCTGACACAGAAACATTGAAGTTGTAAGATTGAACCCTGGGAGGCAGCGTCGGACCGTCTTTCCAGTCTTGAGACTTGTCTTGGAAGGAGTTTACCTGACTTTGCTCATTCCGACCATGAGGGTACGGATGATGGCGTCTGTCTCGGCGATTGTCAGAAGAGGATTACGATCGGAATGATCGGGTCCATGGGATGCCTTTCGTGATTCGCGATCTTCTTCTAAGCGCACCTCAGCCATGGTCTTGGCTTGGACGTCTTCGAAGCTTCTGCACGGGTACTTGGTGATCTCGTTGTAGAGATTGCTATCTTTGATCAAACCTTGTGTGAAGGCCTCGATGGAGGTGGTGACATCGCAATGGGGGATCGCGACCTTTTCCTTGTTGTACCTGTTGAGATAGCTTCGGAGAGGTTCGTTATACTTTTGGGTGATTCGATAGAGATCGCTTGACTGTCTCTCGAGCCTCCGAATGCTGGCGAATTTGACCTTAAAGGAATTGACCAGATCTATGAACGAGGTGATCGTATCCTGAGACAAACGCATAAACCAAGTTAGTGCGGGACCCGCGAAAGTAGTGCCAAAGCTTTTGCATATGACAGCCTCGCGGCTCTCCCTTGGAGCAGATGCAGTCATTAATTTTTGTTTATAGAGAGAGATGTGATCGTCTGGATCGTTAGTGCCGTCGAAAGTCGTCATGCTAGAAAGGTTGAACTTCTTAGGGATCTCGACTCTGGCGATTTCTTCGATGAACGGAGATTCTTTGTATCCGTCCGATGCTTCTTTCTCGATTGGCTGTGGAACTCCGGGAATTCTAGCGATGCGATCGTCGAGCGCCTTCATATGCTGACTGAGCGTCTGTTGGACGAGAGCCAGGATATCGGGGGGATTGGTAACCTGTGGTTCATCGATTCGGATTCCTGTTGACCCGATCGGTGTAGAGAAAGTAACATTGTTAGTCGAAAATGGATTGACCAAAGGAGTTTGAGACGTACCATCAACATATCTGGGACGTCGGACGCTTGGGGGAGTCAGCTCGACGTTATCCATGTTAAGACGTGTCTGGACGCTGCTATGGACGGGCGCTTGTCTGGATCCAGAAGCCATCGACTGTACCTGCGATCTAAGAGACTCATTTTCACGAGTTAGTTGTGCAATCTCGGCTTCGGATTGGGTGGACAAGGCAGCCAGAGCTTCGATCTTCTGACGTTGCTGGGCGAGGTCATCTTGGAGGGTGGTCATTTTTTGGGCAAGCTCTTGGAGTTGGTTCAGAGTTGGGTTTTCGATTGTGTTTCCTTGAGTTTGGGAGTCGTCTTCGAGGCATGGTTCCTCGATGTCGGTAGGTAGGCTGACAGTCATGGTTGGAGGATTTTTGAGATGGTGATCGGCACGTTGCCCCACGGTGGGCGCCAAATTGTTTTGGGGTGAAAAGATTAGTCAATCTAAATCGCCTTAGATGGGTAACAAGTCGATCGCATAGAACACAATAAATCCAAACCAAATGAACAATCAACTACGTTCGGAATAAGAATAAGATTTTACGATGATATATTGATTAAGTGATGACAGAAATGAGTCGAGATACAACTTATCCTCAAGGAGTAGAAGATCAAGTCTTGTCCGACCGGCCACTCTAGCGTTTGACCGTTGGTGGTCGAATGACGTAATCAAGAGAGCAAAACGAGAATCGGTGAGTGAGCGAGCTATGCGGGAGCTAAGTTGATGAGTATTGCTGGGCCAGTGTGTGTCTTATGTCGATCCCCTTTTCCCAGCCTCTTCATGACCTATTTATGGTGTTTTTTCCCTTCACCGGTCTTGTTACCGTTACCATGAGATATATCACTTAATTCCCCTGCATGATCTTCGGGATTTTGTATTTAATGAGGCTTCTAATCCGCGTTTGAATCAGCCACCGTTTGCTGAAGGATCGAGCCATTCATTGCTTGGGCGAAATTCTCGGGATCAGTCGGGTCTGATCATTGATGATTGTCCGACTTTACTCTTCATAACTCTTTGGCGCATTTCCTTGGATGAGACGGCCCAATTTTGATAGGCAACATAATCTGGGCCCAACAGTTATTTGCTCATGATTTTTGCTTTGGTGGGTTTCATAGTAAGGCTTATGTAATGAAAAAGACATCAAACTTATGCAATCATAACCTTGGAATTTATACATTTGCAACCTTACGTAATAACAAGAGACATCAAACTTATGGAGTCGCAAATTATCATAACCATAATATATTACATTACAAATCCACACGATTACATGCTTACAAATAGATGGTCGTTTGTCCTAGAAACAAAGCACAGAAAGCTAACAACATCCAAATAACTACAAGATTGAGTTGGTGTCATTGCGTTGTGCAGATTATCCCGTTGACCGACTGAAGAATCCTAAAGGAGTGTGACCCTTCGATGAAAATCGAACCCGTCGAACTTTCTGATTTGCCCCTTTTCTAGCAGCAACACAGAAATACTTGGAATCCACAAACACCGGTTCAATATCATATAAAAAGCTCCTTATGATATTGAACCGAAGTTTGTGGATTCCAAATATTTATGTGTTGCTGCTAGAAAAAGGGGCAAATCAGAAAGTTAGACGGGTTCGACTTTCATCGAAGGCTCACCCTCCTTTAGAATTCTTGAGGCGGTGAATGGGATAATGGCCACAAGGCAATGACTCCAACTCAATGATGTAATAATAACATTTGCAGACTTATGTAATCAAAAATAATAATAAACTTATTGCTTGTAACCATAACCCCGATAATATATCTTCTTCCTCAACTTCACGTTTGAATTTGAAAGGGTGTCGCGCAACTTTTTAAGCTCATTTCTTTCCATCACCAATTCTCTGATAATCTTGGCAGCATTGTCGTCATACGGTGGATCAAGCCACTTAAAGGTACGACACCCTCTCATATCCCCATCCCGCTCCATTGAGATGTAATCCTTGCATGCGAGGTATCTTCTTTTGTAGTGAATGGGCATGTCGCAAGTGTATAAGACGACCGGGAAATTGCATTGGCACATTGTAACCGGAGCATGTGCACTGTTGGACGTGCTGGACGACGAAGCCATAATATCCAACGATCTGGAATATGATTTTTTTATCACAACCTATAAACTCTTAAAAAATATAAAGCCAAAGAAAGATGAATAACGTTATCGAGAAACTGAATAATCCCTCGCGGGTCGAGTTTTCTCCTCTGCACGGTGGATCTTGAGCTCGGGAATGCACAAAAAACGACCGTTAAAATTTGAAGCCACCGAATATGAGTTCAATGTTGTGTTTGGATGTGGAAGAGAATGAAATTGGCTATGGTATTTATAGGCAAAAAATTATGCCGTTAGAAAAATGACCGTTTGTGCGCTTACAATAAGCGCACAAACGGACAGATTTATAAACGTTGGAATCGGCCGTTATACAGTATTAGGCCCAAATATAGGCCCAATAATGTACGCTTATTGTAAGCGCACAGAGCTGTACGCTTACAATAAGCGTACAACACTTGGGCCTATATTTGGGCCCAATACTGTATTGGGCCCAAATATAGGCCCAGGTGGGCTTAATGATAATATTAATTGTATTTTTCGTGATTAAAGGCATTCATAATATAACTTTATGATAATATTAATTGATATTTTAAGATTTTAATACTTTATACTTATACAATATTCATCAATTATAATTTATACTAATGTAATATAATGAATTCTTAAGCAAGTAGTAGTTGTGCTATACCTATACTAATGTGATATGAAGAAGTCTTATGTTATGAAGTTACAAACCTAAAGTTATATATTGAACTTCATATTTACGCTATAGCATGAAGTCATATGAAGTCGCTAATTATAGTTTATAATAATGTAATATAATCATTCCTTTAAAAAATATCACTTGTACTATATAGTAATGTGATATTACAAAATCTTAAGAAGTTATAACTTCAACTTTATACTTACGTCATAGCATGGAGTATGAAAAAAGTCTAATTTTACATTTTTTACTAATGTATTAATATTATTTCTTAAGAAGTTATCACTTTTATTATATATTAATGTGATATGACAAAGTCTTATGAAGTTATAATGTGATATGACGAAGGCTTGTGATTTTATACTTGAACTTTATACTTACGCCATAGCATGAAGTCTTATGAAGTCGCTAATTATAGTTTATACTAATGTAAAATAATAAGAATAAAGAAGTTATTAATTGTACTATATAGTCATATGATATGACAAAGTCTTATGAAGTTTTATATTAAACTCTATACTTACGCTATAGCATGAAGTATGAAGAACTCGAAAATTGTAAGTTATAAGGTGAAGAAGTCGAAGAATTATAGTTTATACTGATAAAATATTATGATTTCTTATCTAATTGTAAGTTATACTTTAGTAGTTTTGTTTTATTGTCCGTTTGTACCTTAAAAATGCTAATTCGGCCTTATTGGGCCCGTTTTTGTATTTTTTGTCCCATTTTATGACTAATCCATACTATTGGGCCTAGTTTGGGCTCATTTTGCATTTTTCGGTTTTTGGCATATTTCATGACTAATAAGTGCTATTGGGTCTAGTTTGGGCCCTTTTGCATTTCTTGGGCTTTTGGCACATTTCATGACTTATAAGTGCTATTGGGCTCATTTTGCATTTTTTGGGCTTTTGGCATATTTTATGACTAATAAGTGATATTGGGTCTAGTTTGGCCCATTTTGCATTTCTTGGGCTTTTGGCACATTTCATGACTTATAAGTGTTATTGGGCCTAGTTTGGGCCCATTTTATATTTTTTGGGCTTTTGGCCTATTTCATGACTAATAAGTGTTATTGGGCCTAGTTTGGGCCATTTTGCATTTCTTAGGCTTTTGGCACATTTCATGACTTATAAGTGCTATTGGACCTAGTTTGGGCCATTTTGCATTTCTTGGGCTTTTGGCACATTTCATGACTTATAAGTGCTATTGGGCCTAGTTTGGGCCATTTTGCATTTTTTGGCCTATTTCATGACTTATAAGTGTTATTGGGCCTAGTTCGGGCCCATTTTGCATTTCTTGGGTTTTTGGCACATTTCATGACTTATAAATGCTATTGGGCCTAGTTTGGGTCCATTTTGCATTTCTTGGGCTTTTGGCACATTTTGCATTTCGGGACTAGTCCATAAAAAGTATGAAAAATAACATAAAATATATACATAACAAAAAACACATACATAAGTCCAATATATACATAACAAAAAAACACATACATAACATCCCTAATCTCCACCCGGCTGACTCCCACTACCCTCCTCATCCTCGTGTATAGAATCCCTAAAAATCTGTGACGCACGAGGTAGAGGGGCGGCCATCGGAGGAGTGTCATCAGTCAGCATATGCAATAGATGACTCGTGAACACCTGAACCGGCGTCTCTAAATATGCACGGAGCTCACCGGCAACCAACTGGTTTCGCTGTATTCGTAATGATAATACCCATTAGAATTTATATATGACAATTTAATAGTAAACATTTATTGAATTAAACATACCGCAAGAGTGTCCATCGAAGGTGTGGGATGGACAGGGCCCGCGGGACGATCCTGTCTAGTGGATCTGGGATCCACCAACACATGAGAATAATCATCCAACCAATCCAAATAGTCATCCGTCACATCCCAATAACGGATAGCTGGTGGATCCTCAATCTGGATCAGAGGCCTCGGATCCTCATCCCACGCCCCCAATAGATCATCCTCGAATGTGACTTCGTAGTGGGTCAGGTTGTTCAAGCGGGTGACTAATTTAGGCTTTGGAGGTAAGTCTGGGATCCCCTGTACATGCCTGAACTGTCGGAGGACGCGGTCCGACAAATACGGCTCTTGTATATCCAAGATCTGGATTATACCTCTGAGCATAGAAGGAGTGTACTCCGGCTGGTCGAATGATACTCGAGCAAAAGGGAACCAATGAACTTGTAACAAGTAATTTATATGAAGTTAGTATTTTGAGTCAATATATATTATAAAATAAAATGTTAATATAACGAAACAGATTACCTTCTCATATCTGATGATGTCTAGAATTCGGCGCATACATATCAAACGACCAGGATTCTTGCCATGTGGAACCTCATGGCCGTCTCTGAAAGCAGCAGCATCGACGCCAATGGCAGCAGGGTCCATGACATAATGTCCACGAAAATGGGTAAAATACGCCCATATCCATGACTGTAGATCAAGATCGAATGATAAGAATAAATAGAAATTTATAACTTATATTTTAAATTTATTAATTAAAATGACATTTCTTACCCTCAACAGTATGCTAGAACTGGCAATGCCATGTGCATCTCGTCTAGACGCCTAGCCCAAGTTCCTGTACAGTAACGCCAATATCCCCGCACCCCATGCGTACCGGCCCGTGGTCTCGTGGTCGAAAATCAACGATAACCACTTGTGCTTGATCGCTTTCGTAGACTTGTCGACCAGCATTGTACTGCCGAGCAGCAAGAATAGATACAATGTAGCTATGGTGCTCTCGTCTCTCTGTGGCACCCTCATCATCTGCATGAGCTCACTCTGTAGCCAGGCCAATGGAATGTCGCCGCTGTTATACCATCTGTTCACCTGTGTGGTGTCGTCATGCCCAAAGAAGTGCGTGACCCGTTGAGTCAGATCTATACCTATTCTACCCGTGCAGCTCCTCCCGGCAATCGACACCCTGAGAATCTCATAAACATCATGCAATGTAATGGTCATCTCGCCCCATGGAAAATGGAATGAGGATGTCTCAGGGTGCCATCTCTCGACAAAAGCCGACACCAATACAAGATCCACTGCCACGGTGCCTAGACTGCATAGATGGGTGAAACCGCTACGCTCCGCCAGCTGAAACCATGTGTCTGGCCCGGTTCTGATGTACTGCTCGAGCGGAGAGGTCCAGCTGACGTGAAAGTGGACCTTCAAGACCTTGCAGGTCTGAATGTTTGATAATTCATATTAGTTACAAAAATTAAAATTTATATTTCACCTGACACCTCAAACGGGACTGTACCCTAAATACGTACCAATTCCTGAGTCGGATGGCGGCGCTGACGGCCCATACCACGGGGAGCCTGAGTAGCCTCCTCTGGAGCGGCCTCTCCTCGACCTCTCATGCGTTAGTTTCGCGGAAGGATGGGGGCAGCAATATGGACAGGAGGGCCAAGAGGGGTCAGGTCCCAAATCGCCCTGGCGATGTGGGTTGTGTAGCTCTGAAAGCGGATAGGGATGTGTGGCCCTCCTGGCATCCAAGGAGCCTGGCCTAGAACGGGCGCCCCGGGAGGAGGAGGTGCATGACAAGGAGCGGGTGGCGGGGAAGCTATAGGGGAGGGGACAGAAGGACCGGCCTAGACCGGGGATGGAACGGGAAATGCCACATGAGAGGGGGCAGAATGAGCGGCTGCGGCTGGAGGGTCGGTCTCATCCGTTGACAAAATCGGGTCAAAAGAAACCATGTACTCTCCCTCCAAGCCTACGTCATCATCTGACATCTGTTGCGGCTGCTGCGCCTTCTCATCAACTGACATATCGTCAACATAAACGTCCTCCATGCTATCATCCTCAGTCTGAACAGAAGGTTGAGGTACTGGTGATGCTGCACCTAATAAATCGATTCGTAGCAGAGAAGCGCGCCGACGGACGGTGTCTGAGATATGCCTCTGAGGCACGACACATCGGTCCGCTACCAGAGTCGGATGTGTCAGCCCCTCGGAACCTTCTAATGCGTCTTGTACCGCCTACATTTTTTATTTGTTAGATTATTATAACCGTATTTGTTTGAAAAACGTATTTACATTTCTTTAACTGAAAATTAATCCGAAGATGTTTGGTAACTAAATTTATTAGGCCAATTAAGGCCCATTCGGCCCAATAAAGGCAGAATAGGCCTTATTGGGCCCAATACGAACTTATTAGGACCAATACGGCCCATTCCATCGTAAAATGGCCTCTAAGCCCTTATTCGGCCCAATACGACCCATTCGGGCCTTTCAGTGCAAATTCCTCATTATTCAGCCCTAAAAGGGCCTATAACACCTTATTAGGCCCAATAATGGGTTTTTGGGCAAATTGCTCCTTATTGGGCCAAATACAACCTTATTAGGCATATTGGGCCCAACAAGGAGCTTTTGAATTTTGGGCCCAATAAGGAGTTTTTGGGCCCATTGTTCCTTCTTGGGTCCGATACGTCCTTATTAGGCGTTTTTTGCCCATTACGGGCCATTAAGGGCTACAACGCCTAAAGTGAATTTTAAATAAATTACATAATTTTAACAATTTCATTTCGATTATAAATTCTAATGAATCTAAATTCATATCTAAAATCTAACAAATATATAATTTCGTTTCTAAAATCCAAAATCTAAAATCTTGTATTTTCAATTCTAAAATCCTAAAATCCGATATCTAATGAATTCTATTTTGTAATTCTAATTTCAAATTCTAAAATCTAACAAATCTATATTTTTAATTTCTAAAATCCATAATCTAATAAAACTAAAATTTAATGAAATCCAAAATATAATGATTTTAAAAGCAGTATACTTGGTGGACGCCTATCGGTGTGGAGTGACGGTAACGTCCACCGATACATCTGGCACGGGTGTAAATCGGGTTGCCAGTCGTCTGGCACCACCCCTCACCCGTCGTCTAATTGTGTCGTCCTCGTCCTCCTCCTCCATCGCCACCCAAACACCACTGACCGGATCACCACCACCACCGATCGGCCCGCCACCAACCCGACCACCACCAACACCGACCACAGCCTCGGGACCGACAACCTCTCCTCCGTGCATCTCCTCAGCAGCGCCGTCGCCAGAGAGTCCTCCAATCGCCGGAAACGTCGCCGGAGCACCGAGGTCGCCACTGCTGCCGCCAGAAGCTCTGTCGGCCTCCTGGTTTGCACGGTTTGGGTCACCCACTCGAGAGGAAGAAGATGCCATCCTTGATTTTGTGATTAAGGGAGAAGAAGAAAAGATGGAGGAAGAAGGAAATCGGGGGGCGATCGGGTTTTAGGGTTACAGAAGGGGGCGGAAGGAGGAGGAAGAAAGAGTTGCTTAAAATAAGCGCATACCTATGCGCTTATTTTAAGCGTACAAGCCCTGGAGCCACTTTTCCCCTTATACGCTTACAATAAGCGTACATAACTTGTATGCTTATTGTAAGCGTATAAGCCCCTTATACTACTTTTTTTAATTCCACTTTTTCCCTTATACGCTTACAATAAGCGTACAGAACTTGTACGCATATTGTAAGCGTACAATTTCGTGTGCAATTAGGCAAAATATCGTGTGCGTATAGGGTTTTCGTAATTAATATACCCTCGGATGAGAAGTACAATGTGGACCCCGCCCGGACTCTTGTTTTAAAGTAAGTCATCTTTCCAATCTGGATTCGCATTATGCGGTGAGGTTGGTCGTGGACCCAAATAATCAAGGTCGGTTTTCAAACTTTGTGTGATAAACCTAAATGTTCCCAAACAATTGTTCATACTTCCATAAGACTCAATTCATTTGGAGTCTTCTTTTGATTCATACCTCTTTCGCTCGTTCCCTGAAAGTTTTCGGGTCATATATCGTCCTTCGGTTATTATTCGAGGGACAGTGATAGTAATTGGTTACAATCACAAGAACCACTTTGCTTGAACCCTTGTTTAGTCTTTCATTAGACTAACCAACCTTCTCTTTTCTTTGCATAGTTGACTGGTGTCATCCGTTCATTACGGCACATCAAGAATAGATTCCCAAGTCGAAAACGTGGGAAGACGACGTTGAATGCGGTTGTGTTTTGCTTTAAGATAATTGTTAATTGTTTTCAATAAAGGTTAAGTATCATGTTGTCAGTTTGAATAATGTCTTCCGTTGTACTTTTGATATATTGTAAGGTTGCCTTGTTTTACAACGTCGTTTTAATGTAAGACATTGTTAATTTAAATGTTATTATTATTATTGTTCTACTTTGTTATTTGCGATCAATACTGTAATGCCTTGGGTGATTTTGGATATGCATTCTGGGGTCACTGGCGGTAATATTCCTAAGGTAATTTAGGGGTGTTACACATCACCTGTCTGCTTCATGTTGTGTCTTATGTCATCATATAATTTGTTCTAATTTTAGGGCAACTTCTATATACACTACGTTTTTTTAACTTCGCACTACAAAATTCTACGCAAAAATGTTGCGTACGCCAAATACAACTACAAAAGGCAAATTCCAACAAAATACGTATAATTATT
Source organism: Rheum nobile (assembly GCA_027886185.1). Classification (NCBI taxonomy): domain Eukaryota; kingdom Viridiplantae; phylum Streptophyta; class Magnoliopsida; order Caryophyllales; family Polygonaceae; genus Rheum; species Rheum nobile. Next base: position 3,444,389 of record WOAB01000127.1, read on the forward strand.
TTTTAAAATAAATATAAAACCTTTACGCTAGTATCTTGCGTACGCAGGATACTGGCGTAGGAGTATTTTTTTTTAAAAAATAAAAAGCACTATGCCATAATCTTGCGTACGCTAATTAGGTTAAATGGTCGCGCGCGGCCTTCTTCTTTTCTTTCTTCTTCTTCTTCTTCCTCTCTTCCTCCGGCGGCGACGGTCGATCCTTCTCTTTTCTTTCTTCGTCTTCTGGCGTCTCCCCTCTCTCTTCCTCCTCTGTTCTTCCTCCCTCTCTCAATCCTTCTATTTCCATCTAAATTACCCAAAAAATGAGCTCCCCGAGCTGTGGTGGTGGAGCGGCGACCGCGGATGGTGGTGGCACGATGGTGGAGCAGGAGGTGGCGGCTACGGCTGGTGGTGGCGGCGAATTCCAGGGTGGTGGCGGTGCTGCTGGTGGTGGCGGTGTGGCTGTTGGTGGTGGCGTGGCGGTGGAGTAGGAGGTGGCGGTCGCGGCTGGTGGTGGCGGTGCGGCTGGTGGTGGCGGCTCGGTGGTGGGGGACGCCGGCGTTTGAGGGCGTCAAACCGGTGGCGTTCGTACCCATGGCCGTGGAGCGTCCACTTCGGCTCCAGATGAGACGCCTGTCGGGACAGGACGAGGAGGAGGTTTGCGACAGGTAAATTAAATTTGTATAATTATTTGGGTTGAAATTATAATTTACATTTGAACTTTCATTAGACGTTAATTATGTTAGAACTATTATAAATAGAAATGTTTAGATTATACAATGAATTTAGATTGAATATGCCTGAAATGTTTAGATTACATTGAATTAAATAGAATAATATCTATAGATATGCACTTATAAATTTCGATTAGATCTATTTCAAATGTTATTGAATTTTTTAGATATACATTTAGTTATATCAATCCATGCAATGATAGTATGTATTTTCGATATTTTATTTTAATATTTAATAAATATAAATGTTTAGATTCAATTCGACATTCGTAATCTAAAAAGTAAATAAGTAAATATGTATTGAATTAATTCCTTGAAAATGTTTTGTAACAATTGAAAATATTCGAATTAATTCAATATTAATGAAAATGAAATGAAAGTAATTTGTATTCAATATAAAACATATATAATGAAAATGAAATGAAAGTAAAACAAATGAGAAAATGTTGTAATTTTTAAAAAAGTAGAAATGAAATAAATAGTTAATAATTTGTAATTCAATATAAAACAAATATTTCTAGTAACTTTTTGAATATATTTTTTCCAAAATTTGTAAAAAGGCGGTATAGCAGTCGTTGTATTCAGTTCGACAGCCGTACAGAGGGTCTCGTCGATTGGGACAGCGACGGATCACAGGATCGGCCCGACGCGGCAACGGAGGTACGACGGATTTGGGTCCGTGACTAGATGCTGCTCAGCCAAACGATGCACCTATGTCTGATCCTGAGGACGATAGTAGCGACACGTCCATACCCGACGCCGCCGCCGCCGACGATGCATTCGACGAGGAGGCATTGACATTTGCCTTGGAGCGGGATTACGCTGAGGGCATCGAGCCCCCTCCCGTTTCGACAGCCGAGGATTTGGGGAGGGACGATACGCCTTCCTCACCCGTTCCTGAGCCAGCGGGACCCGTTCCCGAGGCAGTGGCCCCTCCTTCTCACGTGGCAGGTGCGAGTCCCGAGGGGGGTGCGCCGGAGGAGGCGTGGATGCCAAGAGGTCCCCGGTCGCGCAGTCTCTTGGGGACATACCCGACGCATGTCGCTGCCATTATTTGGACGCATACGGAGCGACTTACGCATGACCCTCCCTTATCACCTGTGGATCCCGATCCAGTACGTATTTTATCAGATATTTAAATAATAAAAAAATTATTAAAATATGTAATATTTTAATTAATCCCGATCCGTTACGTATTGGGTTTCAGTTGAGGAAGATACTGAAGCCGTACACCCGCCACCCTCATTTCTCCGCGATCCACCAGTTCTAGAGGCAGGATCCGGATTTGTGGTGGCCGCTGGCGCAGCGGAGCGGCATCACATCCCTGGGGTCCCTGGAGTTTCGTCGGATGGACCCCGTGCTGATATCGGCGTTTGTGGAGCGGTGGCATCCAGAGACGAACTCCTTCCATTTTCCGTGAGGGGGAGATCACGATCACACTCCACGACGTTTTCCACATTTTGGAAATCCCCATCGATGGGACGGCGGTGGTATCTGATATGCCCGACGCCGAGATATTTGCCGCTGCATCGGATATGCTTGGGATTGATGTATCTCTCGTCTCGCAGATGGCATCAAGTAATAATTTGTATACCTATTTATCATTTATTTAATATATTTTAATTAAAATGTTGTTAATAGATCGTATTTGGTTTTATTTCTTTTTTCAGGTGGCGGCTTTGCGATCAATTCAACGTTGAGGAATCGTTGTGACTTATTATGTCGAGCGGCCCAGAGGTATATATATATGTAGCTTAATTAATATTAGGATTTTAGGGTATTTTTTATACATTTTATAATTAAATTAATGTTACTAATCTCAGGAACAAGCGTCATATTGCTTTGATGTACTTGCTCATGCTATTGGGCAGTACCGTCTTAACAGACAAGTCAGGGCAGAAGGTGAAGGTGAAGGTGAAGGCGAAGTATCTGTCGCTCCTCCTCGATCACAACCGCACCGGCCGTTATGCTTGGGGTGTTGGTGTCCTGGCCAACCTATACCGGCATTTGGGTATGGCATCGCGGGCCCAAGCACAGGGATTGGTCGGATGTCCGCTGCTTTTGAGGGTAATAATATTTTTTTTATGTTTACATGATTTTTTGATATAAATGCTAACGAATATATGATTTTTTGTACAGACGTGGATTTGGACCTACTTTCACGCATTCCGAGGTCACGCGTCACCCGACCTGGAGCACATGGGGGATACACGGGAGGCAGCCCGTGACGGGAGGGAGGCTCCTCAGGACAGTGACTCGGATCGCCTTATCTCCCTGCGTCGGGTTTTGAACGCCATGAAGTATTCAGAGGTAATAAAAAAGCGTTACGTTCGAATTTCGGATTTTTCGATTATTTATTGGCATCTGACTTAGTTGTTATTTTATTTCAGGTGCGGTGGCAACCGTGGGGAAAGCTAAACTTCAGCGATCCGAGATACGCTCCGTCGCTATATCGAGGCGTCATCGAGTTTTTTGACGTACGAGAGCCGTACATGCCCGACCGTTGCCTCCACCAGTTCGGGTATAGGCGCGCAGTGTATTTCGCAGGCGCCACCGGAGCCGAGTAAAGTTGTCTGACATGCGGCATTGTGGTCGTATAAAGTGGAGTACGAGGTTGAGCACTGTCTGTAGGATGCGGACCCGAGGCCGTTGATCGAGCTGCATGGTCTTATCACGTCCACCTTCGCGTGGGATTGTGATGATGCATACCTCGATTGGATTGACCAGATGTCTCATCCATATTTGGATTTCCGGTCCGTCAGACAGGACCCACATGCATTAGATCCAGTCTCATCCATTTTGCGGCAAAAATCCCGTCCAACACTTTCCATAAATTACGATAAGTGCCTGAAACTCTTGTTTTGCGGCAAAAATGCCATCCAACACTTTTCATAAATTATTATAAGTGCCCGGAACTCTTGTTTTGCGGCAAAAATGCCCTCTAACACTTTTCACAAATTATGATAAGTGCCCGAAACTCTTGTTTTGCGGCAAAAGAGCCATCCAACACTTTTCATAAATTACAATAAGTGCCCGGAACTCTTGTTTTGCGGCAAAAATGTCATCCAACACTTTTTATAAATTGAGATAAGTGCCCGGAACTCTTGTTTTGTGGCAAAAAAGCCCTCCAATACTTTTCATAAATTATGATAAGTGCCCGAAACTCTTGTTTTGCGGCAAAAATGTCATCCAACACTTTTCATAAATTGAGATAAGTGCCTGGAACTCTTGTTTTGCGGCAAAAATGCCATCCAACACTTTTCATAAATTACGATAAGTGCCAGGAACTCTTGTTTTGCGGCAAAAATGCCCTCCAACACTTTTCATAAATTATGATAAGTGCCCGAAACTCTTGTTTTGCGGCAAAAATGTCATTTCTTCAATAATCCTTCCTTTTGGGCCTAATTTCTAGTTTTTTAGTTTTTGATCCATTTCTTCAATAATCTTTCCTATTGGGCCTAGTTGGGTCTAATTTCTAGTTTTTGACACATTTCTTCAATAATCCTTCCTATTGGGCCTACTTGGGCCTAATTTCTAGTTTTTCAGTTTTTGACCCATTTCTTCAATAATCATTCCTATTACATTTTCCTAGCAGCAGCATGAAAATACTTGGATACACATACATACATAATATATATGTTATTTATAACGTCAATCACTACACTAGAGGATCGGGTGGACGGTTACATCTTGTGCGATAATCCCGAAACATTTGAAACCTCGAGTGAAACTGAACATCCCAGCCATCTACACTTTGGTCTTTGAAACAACGCCAAGCATACGGAGGAGGGGGTACTGGACAATCATCCTTGAGCCACACCTACATACAAACACAAACTTGAACTCTTTGCGCATAGACTCGTATAGTTTAGTACAGTAAATTATTTAGAAATAGTAAGCTTTACCGGTATGAAGTGGTTCTAAGCTCTTACGTGGGCCATCGTCAATATCTTCGTTGGAGGGCCGAAGCTTGTATCAGACGCCTTCATTGGTAGGCACAAGCAAGGACCATCCTAGGCTAAGAAACATAGTGCAACTTGATACGCCGTGGCAAACACCAAACCGATTAGAGGCATGTCAAGCCAATATTGCGAGGAGCAAGGACTTATGACATAGTTCACCCAAAATATAAGATCTTTGTAACTCATTCCCGGTGCTAGTCTGGGCAGTATTTCCATGTACACATTTCTATTGTCTAACAACTCTGCCTCTAGATGCATTCAAACCATAGGGTAATCATGCTCTTCGTACCCCAACAATATAGCTAGTGATCGATATCCACAATGCCCGTCCGGAATTACATCTCTCGCCTCCTTAATGTATGGGAACCATAAGTAATCCACATTCTTAACCCCGAAGTTCACCCCCATATAAATAATGGGTTGTTCAGGGAACTGTGATCCTGACGCTTCACTTTTATCCTTTCTAGGACGGCCACGACCCCTACCTTGGCTACCTTGGGTCCCATTCTCATTCTCCTTCTCCTTTTTTTTATCTCTTTCTCGTTCTCATACTCCTCTAACTCGGCCCTTCTATGCTCAAACAAGCTCGGCTCCCTCTTGGTGGAATACTTTGTGGAACCCTTCGGCCTTCCTTTGGCAACGATACCCGTCGGCTCCAACAACAAAGATTCATGCGGATGCTCCAAGTCATGGAACATGTCAGTGACTTGCACTAACGTGGATTTATCAAGGATCCCATCTTTCTCCTTCTTGTACAATTCCTCAAGTCTCAGCTGTGGAATGGACATTGTTGCATGCTCCTCAATGGTGTCATCACGATAAATCTTATCCCATTCCAGCTGCCTCCAGAAGCGGTGGATCTCACTCGGCATGATCTGCCTCTTATCAACAATAGCCTCCCCAATCTCATGGATGCACAGCAGGCCTTGGCATTCTTTCATCCAGTAATCGTCGCACTCCTCGTTGAAATCATCTATCTCTAGCTGCTTATACATATCGAACAACTTCCTCAAGCCCCTTTCCGACACTTTATAGAACAGCTTCGTAAACACCCTTCTCATTTCTAGCGGCACCTGGTTGAAACAATTTGGTTTTTTGACCCGTGACATCTCCATGCTCGCCCTCACCTGCCCGATTTGACCTTCGATTGCATGGTGGATCCTCAATGCCATCCTGTTAAAACCGCCAACACTAGAATCCACAATATCCTTCAACACATTATGCATATCCTCAACCCTATCAAAACAAAAAAATGCATAGTGCTAGTAAGAAAGTATGACACCGAGCCCTAGGCCCAATAAACATCCCAGAAAATGAAAAGGGTACATACCTGTTTGAAGTCCTCGTGAAAAAGTGAAGATGATGATATGTCCAGGCTCTGACTATGTTTTGCTTGTAAGGATTCAATCATTGTTTCTCAAGGTATCCAACAAGGTCGCTCTTCCATGATTTCCTAAGTTTTTGGAGCCTCTCTTCGTAGCTTTCCTCCGTGGTTGAACACCAAAGTCCCCAGCATTGGCCGCAAAAGTCGCTGACTCTTTTCGAATCCTTCAAGATTGGATTAGCATATTCCACGATGGTGTGTTTGATATGCATCCAACACAAAAGGTGTTTAACCCGATCTTTGAAAACTATCCGAGTTGCATTGATGAGGGCCTTCTCTCGATCAGTCATTATGGACGTCGACATTACTCCCGCCTCTTGAAACAAATGCAGAAGCTTTCGCATTATGAATCTGTAATGCAAACCATCTTCCTCTCGCGTAAATAAATAGGCGATGTTGAACGTCTTGTTAGTGCATGTAAAACCGACAATCTCCACAAGAGGCATGTTATACCTAAGGATGAATGTAAGAAAACAAAAGAGTATAAGCAATTTTAGATCATGAATAATACAACTATATTAAATTGTAATAAACATAAGGCCATTATATACCTATTTGTCTTGTATGTGGCGTCGATAACTACCACGTACGAGAACAACTTCAACAGGTGCAGCGAGTGAGGGTGGGCAAAAAATAGGATATCGATCTCAGACGTAGACCGCTTCCTCAGAGGATGCACTTTGTACCTGTTTTCTTTGAAGAAATTTAGGGTCCATTGGGTGACCGTCATTTCCCCACGATCCTCGTAGTGCATCTTTTGTATATAGTTGGAAACTTGTTTCGTTGATGTTACATTTCCGGGGTTGCACCTTCTCAACTCCGCAACAATAACACTCGGCGGATTGAACCTCTCTCCGAACCTCCTGACAATGCACTGCTCATCAGGGGTCATTCGACCCATGTATGCATGCCCAAGGAAGGTAGTCGAAAGCTTATGGTTGTGTTGTCCGCTCAACACATTCAAGATCCATTTCTGAGTATCTACTCCCGGCTTCTTTTTCATTCGAAGACCGTACAACTCAAATGTGCACCCAGACTTCTTCGATCTGGTTTCATGAATTACCACATCAGTCTCATTCGGATCTTCTTCACTACCTTTCTTTCTCCCCGATCTATATTCACCAAAGTGCTCGCACGTCAAACTGACATGTCTTTCATTACTTCGGCGAATGACTAGAACCATCATCAAATCTTTGCCCCTCTTCTGAGCCCAATCAACCAACTCATGTCGGCTATCCCACTTTTGATTCGTACGAAATTCAGATCCATAATATTTACCTTATTAATGTAAATACTAATGTTATTCATTTGCATTTAATGACATAAAAATATCTCAATCTCCAAACTTAAAGAACTACTATTTCTAACTACACATGCAATATCAAAATACCGCATACAATATTACAAAACTAAACCGCGAGTCAAACTATATATACTTTTATTCCTCTATATACATGAACCAATTCACAATATCGCATGCAATATTACTATAACTAATTCATACATATCTATATAATGCAAATATCAAGCCTTTTACGAATTATGAAATACTAACCGCGAAATTGTTGGAGTTGAATTCTTCATCACTGCTCAAATATTCTTCATCGCTACTCCAATAATCGTTTTCGGTATTTTTCATTGTGGTAAGATTGTATTCGAATGTGTGCAAAAAATGGATGATTGAGTTTGAGTATATATAGAGGGGTAATTCGGCCATTGGAATTATATTCGTTGGGCTACGCAAGATCCTTGCGTACGCAATATATTTGCGTAGGAGCCCAAAATTCAAATCACCCCCAACGGCTAGTTCAAACGGCCATATTTCGTTCTCTACGCATGTATTTGGCGTACGCCAGATACCTGCGTAGAGAAATGTAGTGCGAAAGTTAAAAAAATATAGTGTATATAGCGGAGGCGAATTTTAGTTATTAATAATATTATATTAAATATTTTTATATGATTTTAATCTTCTTTTTCACATATATTATTATACATGACTATGTTAATATTTCTAAGATGATTTTGATTTCATTATTTCAGCATATATATATATATATAATATGAGGGTTATTCATACGTGAACCACTATATATATTATATATTTTTATTCACATGCGCATGTATATGTTTTTTTTTTCAATTGTCATTGTCCTTTCTTTCCTTTCCTTTTCCTTTATTTTCTTTCATGTATCGTGACAATTTCTATTACAATCAATTACAACATAAACTCAATCGCAAACCCTGAAAATCGCCTCAACACTTAAACATGGGTCTTGCAATCGAAAATTCACTCCAAACCGGTTAACAACTCGAAAACATAATGGATTCAAGTAAAAACCTATAAAAGCTCAACTTCTCAAAATTTGAAGTCACTGAAACTTCACACATTGAATTTGTAAGTTTTCCCTTGATTTCGATATTTGTATACTGCTGCTACAGTCAAAACGATTGATAATGTGACAATATGGATGGAACTTTGGTTCTCTTGTGAAATGTGAAATATAACTTCCCTATGATTGATAATGTGACCACATAATTCGTACATCATAAAATATCAGAGACGTGTATCGTAGAATATTGGCTTTATGGTAGATATTAAATGTCGGTGTGAATCATAGTACATTACACGTGTGACTTCGTATTATATTGCATTTGTGCCTATTGTATTGGATCTGTGTATCACAATGTACCGAAAATGTGCATCAAAATGTAATCTAGTTGTGCACCATATTATATATGATAAGTGACTCGTAAATAGAATAAGTGTGACTCGTAGTGTACAATGAAGATATGCCTCATAGCTTACTTAGTTCAGTCTATTGGAAGACAATAGGCGTGGATCAAAATGTATATAAGGTGTGCCTCGTAGTATATTCTAAATGTGCCTCATATATTATGAGGTATGAAATTATAGTATATTACAAATGTGCCTTGTAATAAAATTCTATGTGCTTTTACGACATTTTTTGGTGTGCCTCGTACTATTACCTAGCTATGCATTGTGAATTGAGTATGTCTGCATCACCTACAGATGTACTTATGCATCACTTTGACATCACATTATGGAGACTGATAATAAAAAAAAACGATACTCATTTTTTCAGATACTCTAAGGAATGGTGATGTTTCTGATAGCTCAATGCTAGTTATTTCTCCTAACAATTCAGAGTACTTCATCCCTGTATGTGAACAATAATTTAAGCCTTTTGTGGAACAAACATTTCAAACATTATAATATGTTGTCTAGTTCTATAAGAAATATGCAACTACACGTGGATTTGATGTTCGTTAGAGCTCAAACAGAGTAACTAGGGATGGCTCATCACTTTGAAAGTATCTTGTTTGTACAAGGAAAGTCTACAAGAAAGTATCAAGTGCAGTGCATACGCCTCATATTACAGAACCACTTCCTAACGCTCAAGAATCGTTCAGAAGATTCAAAAGCGTAGAAAAGTGTCAAATAGGTGTGGATGAAAGGTTGAAATTGCATTTAGGCATACATGATCTAATTGTTACATCATCAAGTTGTTTGAGGAGAGAAACACTCATGTCTTGTTTACCGATACGCAGAAGTAATTTGCAAAGAGAATAAGGATATAATCACGTTCTATGAGGATTTCACACTGAACTGCACTAAGGAAAACATAGGTATCATGAAACTACAAGATATATATGTAGATGGTTGGGAGCTATGAAAAATACAAGCATCAATTGCACTTAGAGATAATCTTCTTCCAATCAAAACAAATTATATTTAAGATCTTACCCATATTTTTTTCCTATTTTAGCAATATTTTATATCTTTCTTAACTTGAAAGCAGATGCATTTTGCTTGAATTTCTTTCCTTAATTGAGATTTTTCAATTGCTTAATTGTTTGCCAATAGATTACCTTAGTCGGTATCTTTTCTTGCAAATTATAGTTGCTTGCACCACCCCACCATATTTTAATTTTTTTCTCGACACTAGCTTAGTTCTCGTGCCGTGTATGAGACTTGAATAAAATTTTATATTGATATTTTTTAATTATTAAAAATATATAGATTTCACATTTTCAAAAATATTAATTAAATAAATATATCTAATTAGTGAAAATATGAATGTAATTAATGTAATAACTCTCATTTTATCATAAGGATATTAATGTAATTTCTATTTTGAGGATAATAATAAAGTCTATGGAATTTATTTTATTCCTTTTAAATAAAGAATAACTTAAATCAACCTTAACTAAAGTAGAAGACCATGGCTTAAGAAAAAGGAGTTTACCAAAGAGCAAAATTATAGTTGCAAGTGGTAGAAGAAATAGAAAAATCATTAAAGAAATAAAATTCCAAGAAGGAACGGTGAAGAGAATATCAGAAATGAAATTAGAAATGACTTCATCAAAATATTTAAAAGTGAAGAAATGAATGATGCTCTATTGTAAGAAAATCTAGAATTAATACACACTGAAATATCTATGGAAGATAACGAAGAATTAACCATAAATATCACTAATGATGAAATTAAAAAGGCAATGTTTGATATTGGTACAGACAAATCGCTAGGACCAGACAACATGACAACTGAATTCTATCAAAAATACTGGGATATTGTGGGACCTTTTGTAATCCAATCTGTGAAAAGCTTTTTTCTTTCAGGAAGATTACTTAAACAGATCAATCATACATTCATATCTCTAATACCAAAATGTGACAATCCAAACTTAACAAACCATTATAGACCGATTAGTCTATGCTCTACAATTTGTAAAATAATCTCACAAATTCTAACTAGTAGACTGAAAAACACTATGGAAAAATTAATTCACCCTCTTCAGGGTGCATTTATAGCCAATAGAGCCATCCAAGATAATATCTTAATTGCTCATGAAATTTTCCACTCTTTCAAATCGAAAAATGGAGCTGAAGGATTTATAGCACTCAAATTAGATATGGAAAAAGCATACGACAGAATTGAATGGAATTTCATTCTTAAAATCATGGAGAAATTTGGATTCCATTCGAAATTCATAAACTGGATCAGGGAATGCATCACGATAGTGTCCTTTTCGGTACTGGTCAATAATGGACCGACGTAAATTTTTAGACCAACTAGAGGCCTCCGCCAAGAAGATCCACTATCCCCTTTCCTTTTTATTCTAGGATCTGAAATTTTAGCGAGAAAAATACAAAAAGAAGTGGATAGACCAAGAAATCCCATTGGCTTCCAAATATCAAGAATTGGAACTCGAATCCCTTTCCTGGCTTTTGCGGATGATATTATGATATTTTCCAAAGCAAAACAAGAAAACTCTAAGGATATCCTGGATGAATATTGCAAAATTTTAGGCCAGAAAGTAAATTTTCATAAATCTTCTTTCCAGGTTACAAAGAAAGTAACAAACACCAAAAAAATAGCAATACAGGGAACTCTTACAATTACAAATATGACTTCCCTAGACAAATATCTAGGATGTCCTGTTATTAATGGTAGAGTCAACTCTAATATATTTGTTGATCTGTTAATTAGCACTCAATAACAATTAACAAATTGGAAGGCTAATTCCCTTTCTCAAGCAGGTTGAACAACTCTTATCAAAGTGAATCTTGCATCACGACCAAATTACCTGATGCAAAGCTTTATGTTACCTACTTAAACCCATAATGAACTTGATAAACTAAATAGAGGTTTTTTCTGGAACAAAGACCATACATACAAACCTCTGATAGGATGGGATAAAATATGCAAACCGCCTGAACTAGGTGGACTAGGATTGAGAAAATCAAAGGATATGAATAAAGTCTTACAATTTAAATTATTATGGAAAATTTTGGTTGAACCAGATAATTTCAGGGTCAAAGTTATCACTAAAAAATATTTAAAAATTGAAAATATTTTACAATATGAAAAGAAAGGACAATGCTCATGGCAATGGTCCAAAATGTGTGAAATCATTGATGATTTCAAAAAAGGACTTATATGGCAAGTGAGAAATAGTAGAACCATTAGATTTTGGACTGATAAATGGCTCTCTACAATCCCCCTTTGTGACATCATTGACATGCAACATATTTCAAACAAAACTGCCTTAGTTGTAGATTTTATGCTTCCAAATAATAAATGGAACAAAGAAATGATTGAACAATATTTACCAGAGGATTTAGTTAAACAAATTATCTCTACACCAATACCTATAAACAATATTCATGACAAAATGTATTGGGAAGCCAGTAAAAATGGTTGGTTCTCAACCGAATCAGCTATGGATATGCTCATTAAGAAGAAAAGATATACAGCACATGATTCTTCACGGATTTAGAAATTGGACACTTATCCAAAAGTTAAAAAATTTCTTTGGAAAATTTTAAGAAATGGCCTACCGGCCAAATCAAGATTAGCTGAAAAGGTGTGTCAATTCCACAAGGCTGCATTAGATGTAATTCACTAACTAAAGATTCTAATCACCTCTTATTCCAGTGTAACCACACGTTGAAAACTATAGAAAAAAATGAACAAACAAACTTATAACATCATAAGATCTTTAAACATTGGAACTAAAAAAACTGATGAGATTATTAAGGAAATCCGAAATAAAACGGACAGATCACAATTCACTGAACTAGCAGTATCATGGTGGGGCATCTGGTTTTATAGAAACCAACAAAGCTTCGTCAGAACAAATAATAACAATGAACCAATAAAAGATGTACCACGTTACATCAATAATCAAATTGACAATTGGAAGAAGACCAAAAAATGGAATCCAAACTATTTGGCTCATTTTATCCCCAAAAATACTACGCACACCAAAAAAGGGCGGATTTTGAAAAAATGGAAAAAAACCACCAGAAAATATAATTAAAATTAATAATGATGGATCCAAGAAAACGAATGGTGAATCTAGTTATGGTTTTATTTTTCGTAATAGTAAAGGTGAACCTCTCCTTATTTTTGGTGAAAAATGTGGTATATCAACCCCTCTAAAAACTGAAATTATAGCGGTTAGAAATGCTTTAATCAAAGCAATCGAAATGGGTATACCTAATATCCAACTGGAATGCGACAACCTTATAATAGTAAACGTCCTGAATAAGATCTGGCATTGTCCATGGGATATTGAAATGTTAATTTCTGATATCATTTGTTTATTACAACTGTTTTCTTCAGTGCAGATCTGTCATGTCTTCCGAGAAACAAACGTTGCGGCTGATTGCATCGCGAAGCTGAGTCAGCGGAATTCCTTGGAAGATATTCAAGCAAATTTAGAGCTTCTAGTTCTCATCCGCAAGGATGCTATAGACTAAGAAACTGTGCTTTCTGTGGTTTTCCAGTCTGATTCTTACTGTATCGAAAAAGAAGAAGGAGTTTACCAAATATGTGGTAGGATTTGCCATCCTACGCCCTCTTTTGGTCAGTTGGATTAGCAAATTTGAACTCAAACCAAAAGTTTGATCTTTCAAAAATATCAAACGCCCCTTTCACAAACTTCCAATCATTTTTCAGTTTATTTTTTAGTCTAGAGAATTCAATGGAATCACTAATGGTGAAGCCTATCAGGGAGCATTCTTTCAGTTTGTTGATGTTATCTCTAACACCATAAAGTTTTAAGAGATATACAACCATATTGATGGGTGATTTGGCCTTCCCTTTCCCCTTGAGAAAGAGCTGGAAAGGGAGAATTGGTCGATTTTCAAATGGGTTTTCAATACCCATTATGGGTTCATAGGTCTGCTCATTGATTTTAAGAGTAGAGTAAGAAGAATTCACAAATTGTTTCAAAGATGGATTCACACTAGGTTCAGAACAAAGAGCACTCTTCATTGTTGTTTACCCTTGTCCATAGTGAATGCTAAGAGGAATCAAAACAAAGATTTAGTAATTTCATAGACGAAACGGAAAACACACAATTTCAAAGAGAGAAAGGAAGTAGAGTAAATGTTATGCATACAAAACTGGTCAAGAGAGCACCATATATAGACAAGTCTAAGTCACATCCAGTCAGAACAAGTTTGGTAGAAATAAAAAGAGGAAGGATGTAACCTGGTTTTCTGGTCAAAGTGGTACAGAGAGATTTGTTCAAGAAATCCACAATAGCACTCCAAATCACATGGATGAGTGGAGACGAGAGGCGGAGACCACATTGAACAGCAAAACTCGCCATCAGAAGTACACCATAAGTGAGAAGGGAGTAACTCACCAATCACTGCCGCCAAAGTCGGGTCCTTTCTCCAAAGAAGGAACGAATCTGACCACCACCAAGGAGGAGCCCATTCCCAAATCAGAGGCCCTGCCCAAAAAGGAATTAAACTAGATCTAAGGTTGCAGGGTACACTTGTTCTAGATCTAGGAATGGATTTGGATAAAATTGTGAGAAATTTTCCATAATCAAGAGTAGGTAGTAGCGACAAACAAAGTAGAGTGATGGTGGAAGAGTGAGTATGAGATTAAGGGATGATTCATGAGAGAGAGCTTCAGAAATGGAGGTTAGGTTTTTTTATGAGTGAAGAGGACGGCGACGAGTTAAGAGATAGAGACGAGGGCGAGAGCGTTTTTGCTTTTCTTTTTGGTTTTATCTAAATATATTGATTTTTTTTATAAGATAAGAATTAGACTGATATTCAAGTCTATTTGAAAATTAATATATTATCTTTTTTCTAATAAAAATCCTAGATTTTGAATTTGTTATGATATCTTACTGTGATACTGGGTGGCATATAAATTTGTTTTGGTAGAAGACGAGGGGTATCACTACCATTTGATTACTTAAAACAAAATATTCACAAAATATGTTAGCACGTGAATAGATAGATCTAGTCATTTCGGTAGCTAGGATCCAAACCCCCAGAAACACCTCAGAATCAATCATGCGGGCGGGGTAAATGAATAATAACTTCAAAACTTTTTCTTAGAAAATGTTGACGCATATGGGTACAAATGGTTTAACGGGGGTAAATGAATAATAACTTCAAAACTTTTTCTATATAAAAATGTAAAAGATAGTGATCCTTTGATATAATACAATTTATATTTTAGAAAATGTTGATGCATATGGGTACAAATGATTTAACAATCAATAGCTTAATATTTACCTTAGAGCTTGTGCTTTGCCCTTGTTTGGGTTGGGTTTAGTGTATATTAAGCTTATGACGTAAAGTGATGAATAATGGTGATTACTAAATCTAGAAGATGGAGAGCTAAGGACATCTACAATATCATGAATTTTTTAAATATTTAAATTTACAAAAAAAATTAATAAAATGTCAAAAAAATGGAAGAGAAACCCACATTGGATAGTGTAATTTCTTGAAGAAGAAACTCATTTCTCTAATAAAGTGGGAGTGTCATTGGTCTTTATATTTTATTTATTTCTTTATCACTATATGTATCTTATTTTATTCAATTTTTTTCCTAAAAAAAACTTTTTATTGATTTCTCCATTGTATGAAATATTGAAGTAGGGTTTCCTATACTTATTTGGAAGAGAGAAAAGTCTCAAAAAGTAACTAAGAAACTTTGATAAAGTTTCTCTATTTTGGATGGCCTAATTAGAGTAATAAATCGTAAATATTAGTACTCGTTTGGTTAAATACGGGAAATACAATTCTTATGAAGTTAATTCTCATGAATTGTAATTCCATAGTATTGTATTTCCTAGGATTTTGATAAATGTGTTTGGTTAAAATTTAATTCTCATCAATTAAATTACTATATTTTGTTTGGTTAAAAGTAAAATTCATGGAAATTTATATAAAATTACTCTTATAACCCTTGTCCATTAAATTTAATAATTTGAGTCATGGATAAATAAGAGATTTGTAATGAAAAAGAAAAAAAAAATATTGAAATAAAAAATGATGAAAGTGTATATTACCCATCCCTATCATAATAAGTGTAATTCCTCCATTTTGGAGAAAGTACAAATCCTGAAAATTTAACTTCTTGGGGTTTTTCAATATAAAAAACACAATCAAACACATATATTGAAACAAACTTTCTAGGATTTTCAAATTCATGGGTTTTTGACTGACAACCAAACAAGCACTTATATTTTAATTTTTTTAGAAATCTATTTTTTTGAAAAATTGTTAAATTGTTTTTTAAATTTGTTTTCTGAAAATTAACTCTTTTTTCTTTTTTTTTTTGAAAATATTTTTTCTTACATTGCAACAACCTATATGATTATACTTCAAGTATATATATAAGAATCAAAGTATCTAAAACAATTCAAAGTGCATATATTAATATTAGTACAATCTTTAATATTCACAAAAAGTATAAAAATATATATATTTAATATACTAAAATATACTCTCTCCGTTTTGAAAAGGTTGTCATTTTAGCCCATAATTTTTATATAGAAAAGATTGTCATTTTAGGTGTTTAGGTAATAATTTATTGGTGAGTTACGAGGTTTGACATCGGAAATTGTATTTTTTTGCTCTTTTTATACAAATTCTCTATGTTTATTGGCTACAATTGAGATGAGTTATTAAATACTTATATTTTTTTTTAAATTATGAGAATATAGGATAATTAATGTATTTTTTAATAAGTGTGTCAAACTCTAGAATGACAATTTTTTTCATACGAATGGAGTATGTGATAATATTTAAAGGTACATATTTAACATTATTACCTAATGCCTTGTTAGCTAACACATTTTCAAGCAACGGTTCTAGTAATAATGGCATATTAAAAAATGGGTAAGATCGAACTTCATTGACTTCGACCATCATTGTATAAGTATATACAGTACAAACTTCAATGTAGACTGTAGAGTGATAATTTACTTTTGGGGTTTCATCCAATTTATTGCTAACACCGTCAAATAAGACAAATGGGTAGGACCTAACTCAATTAAGTTTCACCTCCTCCTCACCTCTTCCTAAAATTAGGGTGCCAATTTTTTAGATGTATCCTAATTCCTAAGATTAGGGCCAATTTTTAAGACAGCGTCATGCTTTGTTTTTTCCAGAACAATTTGTAATTCCAATTAAAACACTATATTTTGCAAAAAACTAAACCAGTTATTTTGTAACTGAATTATTATGAGGCAGAAAAAAAGAAAGAGAGTGATGTATGCAAATGGGTAAGCAATGGCTGGGCAGTTCAAAAGAGTCATTGCCTTTCATCATCAGAAACCAGACTTTACAAGAATAGTCATAAATTCATAATGGTGGTTTGGCTTTGCATTCAGTAATTATTCACGAAACTTAATATTAGAGCACATTAAATGGAGGCTTTTTGAGTTTAAGTCTCAATTTAAGCCATATATCAAAAGAGCATTTTAATAGAGGGGTTTTTGGAGTGACTTTTGAATTCAATTTATATTTATATTAAATATATCTAAAATGGATGTCTATAGATGGAGAAAAATGAAATTAGAATTATGATATTTTTTATTTTAATGTTTAAAATTTTAAATAAATAATTTTTGCCTTTTAAAAAGCTCATTGGAGAATACAACTCCAATAATAGAGCGACACGTAACACTCCCTTTAGTTTAAGCCCCATGGATTGGGACTTAAACTTTTACCTTTTTTTAAACCGTAAAAAAAAACTTAAACTAAAGTTTTAATATTTTAATAAAATATATTGTTTCCCCATAAATAAGTCCCTATACGTGGTGCTCTTATATGAAATTATGAATAGAATTCTGCAGGGTAAAGTACTATAGCCACATCCTCCTGCACACTTTCACCCCATCCCAAAAGTGATTCCCGTGAAGTTTCACCTGCAAAGTGCTGAAGCTTTTCCTTTTTTTATTGGTTTGGAGATTAAACAAGAAAAAGAAAAATGCATGTCCTTTGTTATCATCATCATGATAGCATTAACACCTCCCTGTACTAGCACTCTAGCAGGAGTAAATTAATAAAAACCCATCGCTTGTCCTCATAACCCGGCCCCAGGAAATTCCTCGTTTGAGACCACCATTAACAAAAACTCTCTTTCCTTTGGACACCCAGAAGAAAACTCATGGCAGCAGGTTCAATTCTGAGTGGGAAGGAAGCTTGGAAATCAACATCAAAGAGGTGGAAAGGAAGCAACAGCAACAGCAGCAGCAGTTGGGGACAAATGGAAGGCTTGAATGGGGGGAAGAAGAGGGTGATGGTGGTGGTTGACCAGTCGACAAGGTCAAAGCAAGCCATGATGTGGGCCCTCACTCACGTTGCTAACAAGGGTGATATGCTCACTCTCCTTCACGTCATCTCCTCCCCTTCTGAATCCGCTGCTGCTAATCTCGCCACCTCTCTTGGCTCCCTCTGCAAGGCCTCTAAACCTCAGGTGATTTGTGCTGTTTCATTCTGCAAGCTTAATTTCTGGCTTGATTAATCTGAGTTATATATATATGTGTGTGTTAGGTGGAAGTGGAAGCACTGGTGATACATGGACCAAAGCTATCAACAGTTGTAAGCCAAGTGAAGAAGCTAGAGGTATCAGTCCTAGTGTTGGCCCACAAGAAATCCTTTCCAATCATCAACTGGTATCACTCTGACTAAACACTAGTTTTTACACTGCATGGATTCAAACTTAAAACCATCTGTTAATTAAGTCCTAATCATTCTATGTGTTCTTGGGGCAGCCTGTTTGGTATGAGCAACACACAAGACTTTGTGGAGCAGTGTATTAACAGTGCAGAGTGCTTGACTATTGGAGTCAGGAAGCAGAGCAAAGGCATGGGAGGCTACCTTATTAGCACCAGGTGGCAGAAAAACTTCTGGCTTCTAGCCTAAAACTCTACTTCTTCTTCTTCTCTTCTAGTTGTTATATTATGGTATAAAGATGCAAAGTAGGAGATAAAAAGGACTAATTTGGGTAAGTTTGTAACCCTTTTTTTACAAGTATTTGTCACTAGTGTACCTACTAGTCTAGTAGTACTAATTGTCTAACAAGCATACTCATATTTGCCTATGAATTGCACAAGTTCTGGGTCTACCATATTCAGCACTCTGTTATGGTTCTGATAAATCTTCTTGAATTGGACATGGGAAAGATATTGTTGCTACAATTTTAACTATGGATGTTCATGTAGGGATGAGGGACTCTGATTCATATAAAGGAGTAAATAGTAGCCTTGGCAGGTGACATTTTGGTTAATGTGATTGTTGTAGTAGTTCTGGGGTTTTTTGAATGCTCTTCTGTTTGTTTCTTCTCCAATTTTACTGCTTTCTGGAGAGCTTTGTGGGCAATGAATGGGGGGTTGTTGAAGTTTGTGACATAAAAAACTGCTTAATTGGTACTGCAACAAACATTAGCATTAAAAGGAAAAACACAGCTTTTAAAAACCCTAGATTAAATAACAGTATTTGTCTTCTTTTCATCCATAAACGGGTGAAAAATGAAAAGAAAGAAGATTGAACGAGAAAGACATTTCCATTGAGAATCATCAAATTGAAGCACTTGAGCAAACTAGCAGGGCATTATAAGGACATGAATCCATAACAGTGCAAACAAACCACCGGCCATATATTTGAAGAAGAATTCTTTAGGTATTCTGTCATATAAATAAATACTAAAAGGGTTATTGAACTTTGTAAGCTCTTCATAATTTAAGAAGCTGAATGATCTCTTCTGTAAACTTTACTGTCGTGTTCCTGTAAAAACTCTTTCAACTACCGAGTTAAAAGTCACAATCTCAGACTTTATCATCTAGTTTGTCATTTACAAGGGGGGTCATTTCTGTTCGACCCCGTGGAGTCTTGGGGGTCCGGGGCGTTCCGGGTGGGTGTTGGGCCAGCAAGTGCCTCACATAGCCATAGAATGTGCATCCGATCAGAGTAATTCCGCACCCTATAGCATTTGAAGCCGAGATTGGGTTCTGGAATATTAGCCATGAAATGAGAACAGCAACTGCAACCTGGACACAGGCACACATGGATAAGTAACTCGGTTTTACACATAATGTTGTTGGGTTTTCATAATGAGAGCAATGATCTGCATCTTACCTTGAGATTCCCAGCTACATTAAATGTGACTGCTGTAGTGGAATGTATCACATAAAAGATGGAAAAATTAAGGCAGAAGGCTGTTAACCCAGATCCGAGGATGATGACAAGACCAGAAAAGAGAGATGGGTATGTTTCCAGCCATCTAATAACACCACCACCTTCGATTAACAAAGCTGGGATGCCCATAATCATAGTTGCAAAGGGTGCCATGTAATAAACTGTATTTATGCTACACACACAGATTAAACAATGAAGACATTAGCTTGGAACAGAGGGCTGCTATCACTGACAAGTTTTCAGGAAACAGTTTTTGACAAGATTCTGGAGTGCCTTGAGAATGCCCTGTAACAAGCAAGAACAGAAATCAATAAGGAACATGAGAATACGCCCCGAGATCATACCTATCAAACTTGTATCCATGCAGAAGAGATTCTGCAAGAATAGTCTTTGTGGATGTGGCCAGGCAACCAAACAATGCGGCACAAAATCCATACGTGTTGAAGTTTAGTTCTGTGACAGAAGTAAGAAGAATTCCTCCAACAATGGGCACTAGAGAAGCCCAAATCCTCCAGTCGAAGTACTTTCTCCAAACCAGCCATTGCAAAATGACTGTTTCAAGGACAGCAATTTCAGTTTACAAGATGGTTCCATAAATTACATTAATGATACCCAGAAGGTACAACTGCATATGCAAAACACTAACACTCACCTGTTGTTGCAGGAGTGAACGACTTTATAGTCTGCATAAAGGAGACTGGTATATAACGCAAGCTCACATTGCCCAGAACAATATTGATACAGAAAACAAATGACATGGGAAATATACGCCTCCATCGATCTACTGGATCAACTTGTATTAATGGCTTTATCTTCAGAACTTTTATTGCCAAGTAAGCTCCAATAGCCGAGCAAATGAAGTGAATGCACGATACAGTAAGAGGAAATGTGAAATCCATTTTCTGATTAGATAGAAAAGAAGAAATTAGATACACTGAGCGAAGTTGCAATGGGGATATTAATATCAATCTAAGAAGCAGAAGCTTATCTAAGTACAGAAGACTTGTAACTTTCACATCATGTCAACAAATATGTAAAACCAGGTGAACTGATAATCATAAATCTTTAAATGGAGCAGATAATAAAAAATCTTTATATGAACAAGAAACATATGCACAGCTCTCCCTATCAAGAAAATGGACTGACAGTTGCAATAAATATACAAAAGTGAAGTCAATATTAAAAACCAAGCCTTCACCTGACCAAAAAAAAAAAAAAAACAAGCCTTCAAGCACCTGAGATTTGTGATAAAAGTGATTTATGTAAGAACTCTTTACATGAGCCAAAACCCAACAGATACCAATAAAATCATCATCACTTACAAGTTACAATAGCATGAATTAATCTCATCCCACCAAATAATTTCAGAGGTTGAGCCTCATCCCCAAATAATTTCAGAAAGTTAAACAGGCGTCTATTTCATTGTTTATCCGATAGCTTTAGGGGAAATACACAAACCAATACAAGAACGTCCAGATTCCAGAAACTTTTTTATCTACATTACACTCTGTTACACATTCGTTTTAATGGTTGTATAACACTGCATGTGAAACATCATAACTTCAACAAGATTAAAATGAACTGGGTCAATAAAAGCAAAGGAGGAAAATTGTTGAATGGTAGTGTGTTAGTCAGGGATCGGCATGGTTCCAACAAAAGCATTATTAATTGGAGCTGCAATACACAGTTTTAAGGTGGAAAAAGTGATGAGAAGTGAGAACTATATATGATCATGCTGCCAGATTGAAACCAAATCCACCTAATAGCAGAATTACTAACTTTCTTCAAACCTGAAAACCATAATATAGGAGTTTATGATCGAAAGATAAAAAGCACAGTAGAAAATGTAAAAAACATTGTCCCGCTACTCTCCAAACACCAATTTCAGTAAGCCATATAGTTGATCACTTGATCATCAGGTCTTCTTCCAAACTACGAAATGGGAGCAGACTTTAATGAATCTTCTCTCTAGCTTAATTTTGGGAAATTTCTAACACAGAAAGACACCGATCCCACCACATAATTGGAACCACGTCGCTTAGCAAGATTATAATATAGTATGTTATTTTCGAGGATTTGAATTTGCACAGGATCACTAGGATATGTGAAAAAGCACCCCAAATTCCCGAAAAAATCCCTTTTCTTTTGCAAAATCCAGAGAGTTCAAACAGGGTAACCAGATGTATTGAACTGGAAACCTGCAAGAGAAGAATAAGAGACGGAAACAGAGAAAGGAGAGATGGAGATTATGATCAGACCTGAAAGATCCACTTGTTCATGATAATAACAGTGACGTTGAAAGCCCACCATTGCACGATTGCAACGAGAGATCGCACCGCGCTCCACTGGAACAGACCCTCCTCCATCATCTCCTCTCCCCCTCAAACTCGCTCTCACAAGTCTCACCTTCTCTCTATCTCGCACACGCACAACCACACAAACACTTGACCAGAATCAGAATTCGGCAACAGATCAAGCAATCCTCTGAAAATTGGAAAGGGGAACTCGAATTTGAACAGAAATCAGGAACGGGGAGGCGGCCGGAATCAGCTGCTACGGCAAGAGAAAGAGAGAGAAGCCAGCCCTAATTGGGCCGTAGTGTCATGGGGTAAGAGAAGAGAGAGAAGACGACAAGGCGTTAAGGGGAGGTTTGTAACGGTGAAGGAGGACGGGTCTAAGCTCTATCTTCCCCCATGCCTACGCCTTTGCTTTGCTTATTCTATTTATATTCTCCCTACTTTCTTTCCCTAAACGTTTGTCCCTTCTGTTCCATAATCTACGCTATTTTAGTGTGTAAACTTTACAACTTCTGCTTTCATATTTTTACACGATTATTTTTCAGCGCATAGGCATTTTTGCCGTTTAGCGCATAGGCTCCACACGTTACATGTGGAGCTTTACCACACGTTACGTGTAGTTATATCTCATACGTAACGTGTGGAGTCATACCACATGTTACGTGTGAGTATACACCACCCGTAACGTGTGGTGTTTTAGTATATTAAATTGTTTAGTTATAGTATATTTTAGGGTATTTGTGTATGTCATATTATTATATATTTTTAGTATTTATTTGTGATTCAATGTTGAATTATTGATTATTTTATATATATTATAATGTTGTGTATGAATGTTGTATCATATTATTGTTTATTTTTAGGGTTTATTTGTTTATCTAAAATTAATAAAAAAACACCCTAAAATAATCAACCTAGAAGACAGAATAGAATTGTTCATTACGTTGGATGACTACAACCACATTTATCTCAAAATAAAGTAAATAATACATGTTCTTCACCTTCTTCATAAACTTAGAAACCCTAACACAAAATAAATGACATCGTCTAGTTGCGTTTGAAGAAATTAGGATAGTCTTTGGTAAAAGTTCGCTTCCTATCATATCTCTGCTTTGATAAAATTGCTTGCTCCCTACAAAGGTTGATAGTACGTAAACAACATTACACAAAAGATACGACATCAAGGCAGTATACGATGTACATCATTATATAGTTTGAGGTTATACCTACGCATCTTATCCACATCTTGTAAAAGTTTTTGATATTTCTTAACAAGATCTTGATTCTCCTTAACAAGATCTTGTTTTTCCCGCCATTGTTGTCGAATAATCGCGTGTGCCCTGTCCTCGTATATAGGATCAATCCACTTCCTGTAAAAATACCTCAGTATTGGGCATCCCCAATACCTTCTTCCGTAGTTCCACTGCAAATCCCAAGTTCGGACAATGACTTTCAAATTACACGCGCATAGTGGGTTTGTTGATGATTCGGATGAAGATGTCATTATTTGTTGTAGTGCTTGGTTTCCTATAAATATCATGAATCCATTAATATAAAAAATTGGGGATAATAAATCAAAAGAAACTGGAAGAAGAAGCTTACCCACAATTGAATCTTCAAGCGTCGCTTGTGTTGGACTTGTTGTAGAGAACAAACAACCCTAATGCCTCTTATATAGTGAAAAGCAATGTGTTTGACAGCTAATATACAACTGTATATAACTGTAGTATATAATGACCTCAACCACTAGCATTAATGAACTTAACCACTAGCATTAATAACTTCTCAACAATCATTTACCACCCTAAACCCTAATTAAAAGTTCATCTCCTCAATTTCACAAACAAGGTAACTAAAATACCCGATTCACCCTTATTAGTTAAAGATAAATAGTTAACCCTAACCTTAACCCTAACCCTAACCCTAATCCTTAAACCTAAACCACATTACCCTAAACCCTACCCCAATACCATATCCCTAAACCCTAAACCACAAACCCTAACCCTACCCCAAGCCCTACCCCAAACCCTAACAAAAAGCCTCATACGCCTAAACCTTGAACCACACGTAACGTGTGGAATCAGCTCACACGTTACGTGTCTTGCTATCCCACACGTAACGTGTGGATGGGGCTCACATGTAACGTGTGGTTCAATCTGTGGCAAAACGCATTGAATTAACCGTCTTGTCCCCACCTAACTGTAATAATGACCCGTCTTCTTCCCCGGCTAACGATCCATTTCGAGCCTAAACCCTCATTTGAAACACTCATAAATTCTTGTTTTGCACTCTCAATTTTTGTAAAAAAAATGGACAATCCGAACAACAACGAGTATTGGAGCAACAGTGGGGAAGATATTCCACTTTCGAACGAGGTAATTTCTATTATGTAACCCTAAAGTTCTCTTTTTTTGTTGTTTTGAACTTGTTTAAAGTTTTTAGCTTGATAGTTAGGGTTTTGAAAGGTATGATATTTGTTATTTAGGGTTTAACCAAGCTAGACATGATATTTGTTGTTTAATATTAAAGATCTCATTTTATTGTTTAGGGGATTAGAAACAAAGATTGAGCATTGTTTAGGGTTTATGGCTGCGAAATCGTTGTTACATTGAAGAACAGTTCCACACGTTATGTGGCAAGATAGTGCACACGTAACGTGTGAAACGCTTCCACACGTAACGTGTGGGAGAGTTTCACACGTAACGTGTGAAACGCTCCCACACGTTACGTGTGGAATCACCACCAGCAACCGGTTGTAGGTTCATTCTGTAAAATGGCACGGTTTATCACTAACCGTGCCATTTTACAGAATCTGCTCTCTCATAGAAAATTTTGAATTTAGGTTTATAATTTGTGCACTACTTGACGAGATGATTTCATGTGTATGTAGACGAACTATTATTTATACGAGGGGTTAAACAATATCCCCCTCAATGACTGGAGCACCCCACAGAAGACATTTGCGGTTTGGGAAACGCCTCAAAAGCTGCAGGATTGGAACACGCCTCAACCAGCTATTGAGATACCATCTTTCTCACTTGGGATACCGTTTCCTCCAGAAGCATCTTCATCTCATGCTATCCCACAGTTTTGCTTTCCATCCCTACACACACAGCCTCAGTTTAGTGTACCACTGGAGGAGGATGTTTACGTCTCTGCTGATTACTCAAGGTTCTTTACAACTGATCAAATCTGGGAGTCTAGAGAAGAAGCATTTTTGTGGGCGCGGAAGATGGCTAAGTGTAAACACTTCTGCATCAAAAAGTGGAGGAATAAACCTTCCACCCCTTCAACCCTTGGGGGGACTTGGTTATCGTGTGATATGCATGGACAAAACGTGCCTAAACAAGCTGACCAAGTGAGAGACATCACAAGGTCGAAGAAGTGTGGGTGTCCCTTCATGTTGAGGCTGAAAGAAGGGCTGAAGGGATTGTGGAGGATCATTGTACAACATGGAACTCACAATCATGTCATAGTAGATTATTTGTATGGTAGTGCATTAGCTGGGCAACCAAGCGCTGAAGAGAAGAAGATTATTAGGGTGATGACAGTCAATCATTGCAAGCCTCAAAAGATTCAAACTACAATCCATTCGTCCCCTGGCAATTTGACCAAGATGAAGCAAGTGTACAACATCATGCATGAGATACGAAAGAAGGGCATGGAAGGAAGAACAGTTGTGCAACAGTTCTTCTATGAGTGCAATGAGAAGGGATACTTCATGGAGCATAGATTCAACAAGGAGACCAACAAGATAACAAATATCTTCTTCGCAAGTCAGGAACAGTTGTCGCTGCTGAAGGCATTTCCGTACATTGTGCTGCTGGACTCTACATATGCAACTAACTGGTTAGTATCATACATATCTATTATACTCTTCATTTGTTCATGTCAAGGTTAGGATGCCATCATATTTTATATATGATTATGTGTGCAGTTACAATTTGCCCTTCTTTGAAATTGTTGGCATCACATCTGTTTGGAAAAACTACAATATTATCGGGGCGTTTCTGGAGAAGGAGGACGAAGAAAGTTACAAGTGGGTCATAGAGCAACTTGCAAAGATGTTTGTCAAGGTGCAACGAGCACCCACATGTTTGGTCACTGATCGGGAGAAGGCGTTGATGAACGCCTTAGAGAAGCAGTTTCCAGAAGCAAAATTCCTTCTATGTAGGCGGCATGTGAGGAAGAATATTGAAGACTTCGGGAAGAAGAACATGGACAAGTTTAGGGGCACAGCGTTTTCCAACGACTGCATGAAACTCTTCAAGGAAACGACCATACAAGGGTATGAAGCAACACTGAAGAAGCTGAAGTGTGATTGGAGGAAATCTCCAAAATGTCTCTAGTACCTACAAAAGAACTGGCTTGACCCCTATAAGGAAAGAATCGTCTCCGTATGGACAGATACAGTGTTCACGCTCGGTACTACCACCACTAACAGGTTTGTGCATTATGTTTTTTCTAAATTTAGCTAGTTATTTGAACTTAGTTAGACCTTTACAACAACATACTGATTTCGGATTCTTGATTGTAATACAGGGTTGAAGGGGCCCATTCCAGTTTGAAAAGCTTCTTTACAAGCAATGATGGCAACCTTTGCATTGTGTTCGATCAATATCATACACGGTTGCGCAGTCATATTGGTGAGATAAAGGGGGCATTGAATGAGAGCATTGGAAAGAGATATACGCTGCTAACGAACGCACATCTTTTCTGTAAGCTGCACTTCAAGGTCTCTACGATTGCACTAGCTCGTTTGATTGAGGAATACAGGAAAGGAGAAGCTCCATTGTGGAGCACTATATGCAGATGTTAGATGAGGGTCAGATATGGCTTGCCTTGCGTGCATGACATGGCGCTAAATGTGAGGAGACAGGCCCCAATTGAACCTAGCTCATTGCATCCGTTCTGGAGGCAATTGACCTTGTTAGAAGTGAAGACAGAAGAAGAGGAAGAAGCCAGAGAACGCATAGTGAATAGATCGTTGCTTGAAGAATTTGCCCAAAGCGTCTTCCCCACATTGCCAGTGTAGGTTCAACAAAGAGCAGTCTCAACACTAACAAGTATTGCGCATCCAGAGCGGACTTCTCTGTAAGAGCCAGCTAAAGTCAGGCATAAGGGTCGGCCTCAAGGAGCTCTAAACTTGGCCACCAAAAGACAACCGTCATCATGGGAGTACACTGACCAACAGATGGACGAAACGCCTCCGAAAAAGCAAAAAGGAAGACCACCGAAGACGCTTGCAGCAAAGCCTTGGGGTGACACATCTTTGATCAAGAACCCGTGGCGATATCGTACCCAGTTTCCCATGTGTATGAGACCACACGTGGGAGGATGGTATGAGATAGTGGGTGATGGAAACTGCGGGTACAGAGCAATTGCGCATGGTCTGAGTTTAGGGCAAGATCAGTGGGCTTTTGTTCGACGTACCATGATCGCTACGTTGAGAAAAGAGTATGAGCTACTCGCGCCACTTTGGGTGTCTACGATGACACTTGAGGCAATGGAGGCGAAGCTAGCATGGTTTCCTTCCCCGAACAGGTCGGCCCCACCGGAGACGTGTTTGGACCTCCCGGATATGGGATATTTGGTGGCAACGGCATTCACATGTGTGTTCGTTACCGTCGGTGGTGGTGTGGGAACGACATACCTGCCTATGAGGGGGAAGCCAAACAAAGCATCGGTTGGCGAGAAGCTGAAGACGATATGCATTTGCCATGTCCAGGAAGAGCAACATTTTATTGCGGTACGTTAATACAATCACATCTGTTGATACTATCTTGTGTTAAAACATATGTATGATGCATTGACTTTGATGTAGATTGGCCTTGCCGAGACATCGCCCTTGCCTACTGTTTACCCGGCGTGGGTGGTATATCATGACCCGTCTGCGGGTGATTACGTAGATCAAAGGACATGTGATCGGTTGTTGGAGTAAGAAGCAGCCAAGGCCGAAAAGAAGACAAGACGAAAGAAGAAGGTTGAAACGGTCGATTTATGTAATGAATGATATGTATGAATTATGATGCAATGAGTTTGACGTTTCTAATCCAAAAAGAAGAGAAATACTTGTTTGGATCCAAGAACAATCTCCAATCTTCAAGAAAACTCAAGCAACACACAACTCGGTCCAGCTCGACCAACTAGCCTAAATGCATGCTATCACATCCCTAAATCCAAACAACTCATAAAAAACATTCAAATAGAAGTGATAACATTCATTGTTGTCATAATCCAAACAACTCATAAAAAACATTCAAACAAAAGTCATAACATTCATTGTTGTCACCTTTCAAAGTTCAATGAAATCCAAAGTTTAATGCTCAAATGACAAAGCAGCCAAGTTCAATGGTTCGAAAGGTAGGGATACATTTGCTCCAACAATTTTTACAAATCTATCAATACTATCACTTTCACTAGCATATTTTCACAAAAAATTCAACATAAATCCTCATGCAAAAAAATTCTTCAAAATTATACAAAAAATCAAAAACAATCCCAAAAGCTTCTACAAAACATAGATCTACCATCCTAAATATCTCCACAACATAGATCTACAATATGGATCTACAATCCCTAACCAAACACTTCAAATTTAACAAAACAAAACCAAAAAACAGTTTCTACTAACTAACCTTTCAAAGATCTTGAACGTAACGCGCGGAGTCGGTTGATTCGTCACGAGCAGATGCAAGAGATGCGTAACGAGTGAAAGGGTTTAGGTTATTGAGGCTGCGGAGTTCGAATGAATGGAGGATGAAGCAAGATCTGGCTTTTAAAGCCAGATCTCCTCCACACGTAACGTGTGGCGTAAACCCACACGTAACGCGTGGATGCGCTTCACACGTAACGTGTGGAGGTTCGTCACATGTTACGTGTGGGGCTTGAACGGGTCACTTCCCGTGCGTAACATGGGAAGCCTCTTCCCACGTTACGCGCGAGCCTATGCGCCAAACGGCAAAAATGCCTATGCGTCGAATAGTAGAGGCCTATTTTTAAGACTTTGTTTGCCTAATATTTATAATGTTTTTATTTATAAAAAAATATTTTTTTACACACTTTTTCATACCATTCAAATTTCAAATTTTTTTATTTTAAAAAAGTCTTTATAAATACTAAATATTTTATTGTATTTTTTAGTAAAAAGTATTTTATTATATTTTGACTCATATAAAATTTGTATTTGTATAAATCGTCTTTCCGTTAATAGCTAATTTGTAGTCTTTTTTATTTTTTATTTATTTGGTTGTCTATCACAGTTGTATTTTTATGATTTTCTGTTTTTATTAATCAAATTTCAACGTATTTTTATTGACCGACATAGCAATAGCATTGATACAAACTTTACAATAAGTTAGTGTTTGTTTGTTAATATGTGAGTTCCAATCTTTTATTTTCTTTCCTTCTGACTTTTAAATTTTATATGACAGTTTTGAGAATTAAATCAACAACTAGCATATGATATATTTTAAAATAATTAAATTAATGATCACATATTTTGAAATCAAAATTTTAAAGTTCACAGTATTATTAAATAAGTCCTAGGAATTCGATAGGATAAAAATTATAAAATTTAGTATTTAAATACATAATTTACACTTTCTCGTACGTGTGTCTATTGTAATTTGTAAGATATACAGTACTCCTTTTAAAAAATATATGATACATAAAACTTTGTGATATTGAAATGGGACTCCCCCTAACACTTTCGTCACAAACATTAAACATACGTTCTTTGTTTTGTTTTGCTTTGTTTGTTTTATTATCATTTTTCTATTCTCTCATGTGAATATTGTGAAGTGTAAGCGGGGTATAATCTCAATTATTATTGTCATATCGTCCCTCCTAGATTGTTTGATTTTTTCACTATCTTTCATTTTTACATGAAATGTGACAAAGTTGTCTACTTTCTGACATTAATATTGTTCATCTCTGAGAATGGATCACCAAGAACTTGTCTTATGCAACAAATATATTCTGATATTTGCAATAATAGAATGGAACTTCACACCTTCTACCAGTGGTTCTCGTTTTTGAGATTTTTTGAAGATCATCCGCTTTGATAATTTAGGTTGACATTGTACATAGTAAGAAATCTAGTGTTTGTTTGTACAAAAAAAAGTGGGATATAATCTATATATTTATATTTAATATTGAGTCATGCTCTAGTAGAATGAAAATTTACGGTGAAACATGAGTCATGAATTTAGGGATAATGAAAGGCTAGGATGAGAGGTTCATCCTAGCATACTTATAAGTTATAACCTCTCACACCCAATCATTTCTTATGGTCATGGTTTGACCATTGACATGTCATCGGCCAAATTTTTTGGGGGTCAGTTTTTATCCCGAACCAACCCCCCCTCTGCTAAACAAGATTTTTGTTCTTTAAATTATTTTTTCCTTATTTTTTTACTTCATGAAAACACATTTTAAAGGTTGAACAATATTCTACAAAAACTTACCAATATGCAACTATTTTTTAGCAATTTGAGTTGTTCAAACATATCAGATGAATGTTCAAATTTATTGTATAAAAGTTCAAAACTTATAACAAAGATAGAGTTGAACAATACGTCTTTAAAATTTGAACAATTTCCCAATAAACTTGAAAATCTGTAAGATAGTCCAAACATAATAGAAATAAAAAATTGTTCAAACTTTAAATAACTCAAAATTGTTCAAACATAAAGGCAAAATATTCAAATTTAAGAAAATAGAAAGTTGAACAATAATTCATTAAAGTTATCTAATAAACTTGAACTTTTGATTATATAAGATAATTCAAATATAATACAACTCAAAATGTTCATGACACAACTCAAATTGTTCAAACATAAATACAAATTGTTCAAATTTTAGAAAATATAAAGTTGAGCAATAATTTATTAAAGTTTGAACAATTGACCAATAAGCTTGAACTTTTGTTAATAAGATAATTCTAAATTAATACAACTCAAAATCTTTAGACATCATATCATTCACTTATAAATGAAATATGTTAAAATTTAATGCATAAATGTTCAAATTTTAGAAAATATAGAGTTAAACAATAATTCATTAAATTTGAATGAAATTAAGCTTTTGCTTACAAGATAGTTTAAACTTAATACACCTTACAATTGTTCAAACAAAAGCGAAAAAAGTGTTCAAACTTAACACAACTCGAAATTGTTCAAACATATTAAGAATGTTCAAACTTAATTCATAAAAGTTCAAACTTATACAAAACATGGAGTTGGACAAGAGTCGACTTTGTATACATTTTGCTCAAATATTGCCATTGGTCAATTATATTCAACAATTGTTCAAATGCATATTACATTTGTTCAACTTTATATACATAGTAAAGACAATTGTTTAACTTTAAAAAAAGAATTGTTCAACTTTAAGATATAATTATTAAATTTTAGATACATAGTAAAAACAATTGTTCAACTTTATATGCATAATAAATGTAATTGTTCAACTTTAAGATGTAAATGTTCAGGTTTAAAAATATGATGAAAATGTATAGGAACAAAAAAAAGGAAAACAAGTTGGACTGAAAAATAAAAATAAAAATTGGTCAACGTTGGTTCCGAAAATTGGATGTGGTAGGATGTATGGTAATTTTGAAATGATTGGCCTATGATATTCCTCACTTTTCACCATATGAGTGCTCCTCACATGCAAATTTCCCATACAATACTATAGTAGAAAGGGTCTAAGGCCATACCACATGACATCCTTATATTGCGTTATATCAATTACATATCATTATTTAATTTTTTCTTATTTTAGTTTATTACTAGCTTAGTTCTCATGTCTTACACGAAATTTGTTTATTGTTCTAATATTTAGACAAAAAAAATTATAGATAATTTATATAGTTAATTAAATAGAAATGTATATAATGAGTGACAATGTAGATAAAATTATAAACTAAGCACAATAATGTACAAGATTATGTTTTCTAAAAAAAGGAATTGGAGAGGCGGAGGTGCCATCGAGAAGAAAAATGATTGAATGTCAAAGGAGGAAACCTTTTGTTATGAAATGGAGAAGAAATGCTCAAAAAAGAAATCGGAAAGAAGAAGGATACAAAATTTAATTTATTGTAATTTGATTTTAAAAATAATTAAAAACGTTATCCAATATATCTTGTGTATTTTTACTTTTCAATTGTAGTTATATTTGGTCAAATCATATCTTAAGAGATTGTTAGAGATTGATTTGATGTTATCATTTGGAGATACTTCTCTCACTCTTCTAAATTACATACAGTTTTTCTAGTGTGTCCATGAATACATGTTAACAAATTTAAATAGAAAATTATTTTTAAAATATTTTCTAAAAAAAAAATCCTTAATAAAAAAAGTTAAACTAATAACAAAAAAATTATTGCTAAAAATGGAGTTTTTAGAGTGTGTCCATGAACACACTAGAAAAAACCAATTACATATACCTAAATTGATTTATAATAATCTCCTAAGATTAGGGGTGAGAAATAGACCGATTTTTTGGACCAAACTAAGTCGGTCTGGTATGAGTTGTTATGGACCGGTCCGGGATAAAATTGGTCCGGTCTTCGATTCAGAAATTTTGAGAATTCGGTCCAGTCAAACACTGGTCCGGTCCAGACTATTTTAATCTTAAACATTGATTTCTTAATAAACACTTAAAAATATAAAACACTTAAAATATATAAGTTCTATTTTGCTTATAAATATATCATTGTATCCTTGATGTATTTGTATGACTATATATAGATATATTACTATCATAAACAAATTTCTAAAATATTAATCTTTTTTATAATTAAAATAAACAAAAATCGGTCTGAGATGGACCGACCAGACCTGACCGAAACCGGTTACTATATTCGGCTTGGTCCACAGTGCACATTTTTTCAAGTTTGGTTTCGGTTCGATCCAGTATTGACCAATCCTCACCCATACCTAAGACATGATTTGACAAAATATAACTACAATTACAGAATAAAGATACATAAGATATTTAAATAAATTTAAAATTATTAGTAATTAGATGGAAGTTTCTAAGAGTGACATGTGTCTAATAGTGAGGTGATTTACTATGAAAGAAACATTTGGATTAGTTATGTCGTGGTTTAGTAATTATACAATAATTATTATTATTTATATGCTGAATATCTTAAGATGATTTTTATTTTATTTTCAATATGTAAATTGCTTATAATGTGATTATGCGGATTAATTCTGACATCATTTTAATTTCCTTTTTAGTATATCATTATTATATTGTAATTATCTTAATATCTCTACGATTTTGATTTCTGTTGCAATGTATACATTTTATATTTGTCTATATAACATATGCTCTAACGCAATAGGTTAATTGACACTGAATGCATTTCATCAAATTTATTCTCCATGAAGAAAAATGCTTAAATTTTTTAGATAGGTTTAAAATCCCTATGAAATTTAACAAATATGTCTA
Organism: Rheum nobile; assembly: GCA_027886185.1. Taxonomy (NCBI): domain Eukaryota; kingdom Viridiplantae; phylum Streptophyta; class Magnoliopsida; order Caryophyllales; family Polygonaceae; genus Rheum; species Rheum nobile. The sequence continues at coordinate 3,478,198 of WOAB01000127.1, forward strand.
CAATTCGGTGTTTAACCTATGCCCTTAGAAAACCATAATTATATAGATATATATTATAAATTATGGTTGTAAATACCTCGGTCAAAACATGACCCGACCCGAACCCGATGGGTCCTAAATTTTTTAAGTTGGACCAACCCGACCCGTTGGATTAACTTAGATCGGTGTTTACATGTCAAATCCCACTTTATATTAAATATTATAATATATTTCATGATCACAGTATCATATATTTTTATTATTAATTTAATTTATCATAATACTAATTTAATTTGAAATATTTATGTTCTAATTTGATTATTAAAATCGTTTTATAAATTGAAAAAAGTGGCACTCTTGATCCATTAGTTGAACACGCATCAAACTCGTTATGACTTGACCTAATTAACTCGTAAATTTTAACGATCCGACAATCCAAACCCATGTTTGACCCAAACACTGCTGAATTGACAAGTTGATTTACAATCAATTTGATTTTCACCATTAATAAATTAAGTCGAAGATAATTAAGAGAAAAAATAGTGTTGATGAGTAAAATACATTAAACAATTTGTTTTTTGTACATAGCCTAGTCCCATAAAAAACCGAACCAATCTGACCCGACCCTAATATTTTGGGTCGAGACCCGATCCGAAAGTCAATGGGATAAGAAGGACCCGAACCCAATCTGAACACGAATCTGAGCTCGAAAGACCCCGTTATTTCATATATTGTATTTCATTTATATTAGATATTTAATATGCTTTATTAAATAATTATATAATATTAAATATTTTTTTATTCATTTTTTTATTAAATTAAAAATTATAATAATAATCATAAAAATGCGGAGTGTTCAACCCATTGGGTTGACCAGAATCCGATCAATCCGAAAATTTTAATGACCCCAACCATATTCGAGCCCAACTTCACCCGACCAGCCCGACCCAGTTAACACGTCTAGTTTTTACCAAAATTTTTACTTCGACGATCATATTATATAGGGAAGAGTCAATTCCCCGCATCATGACATCTTTAGATGCTAAATGCACTTTTAAGTTTCAACTTTACTATAAAGATCATATTTATGAGTATGTATTTTTAGAGAAATAGCATCCAATACCCTCCTTTACTAATGTCTTTGCATTTTTAACCTGTCCCTTTTGTTTTTTTGCAAAACTACTCCATCCATAAAAAAATTCTTCTGTTTTTTGCGAAAATATCCCTCAAATAAAAAGATAAATTAAAAATTGAATTTTCTTTTTGTTTTGAAAAATAAAATATGACATGGCACTGATTTGATGAAAAAAAAATTAAAACATAAGGAAATTTCAATTTCAAAATGAAATGTGAAAGTTGCTACAGAAACTAAACGATGTCGCCGACCGAGGTCTCTCTCCTAGCTCGAGGTGTCTCCATCTTCTCCGGCGGAATCCTGTTTTGTTTTGTCCGACGAGAAGGTTTCTCTTCCAAGTATGATATCGATTCAAACTCCATAATCTCCAGCTTTGTTTTTTGCTTGAAACCCTTTTCCGCCGTTCGAGGTAGCTTAAACCCTTCTTCGGCGTGAAATTGCAGGTTTTCCACAGACGGAGCCCTTCATCGGCGCTTGAGCTCCTCTCATTAAGGCCCAAAATTGCAGGTCTTCCACCGAAGACGCGGGACAAAGTCCAGTTCTTCGACCGACGTCCCGATTCAGTCGCGATTCCGAATCATCTTCCTCTTCTATCTATCTCCTTCGAGCCTTGTATCTCCTTCGAGCCTTATAGGTATGTCAAATTTTTTAGGGTTCCAGCCATTCAACGCCGTTTTAGGGTTGCTCCGTTGCTGTTCATTTGGTTTTTAGGGTTGATTCACTATTGTTCGTTTGAGCTGAAATGAAGTGAAGTTGAATGCAGCTAATTATATCAACCTGTGAAATCCGTGTCACAATTACAGGAATTACCATTGTTTGAACATTTCATGTCAGCGTTGATGAAATATTTGTCACATCGTATAGTTTTATTGTTGAAATGATCAATTAGAATGTCAATTTTGAAAGTTAAATGTTTTTATTTGCCTGACATTATAGCTCTCTTACTCTCGCAACTTCCTTGTCTTCTCGTGTGATCTCTACATCTGTGTATGTTCAGTTAGGTGCTTACAAAAAACTTAAATGTTGATATTTTTTGTTGTTTGTCTATCTCCACCAGTGCAGCTGAAGTGGTGTAGTTTTTCATATTGAAACGGAGGAAATTGAAATGGGTAAAAATGTAAATTTTGGTTAGCTCATTGTGTGTAGTTTTCCATAGTTCAGATCCTGTCATGTAGTTTTTAAGTATATGTTCATTTTGTATTTATTGACCTTGTATAATTTGTATTTTTAGGGTCATTTATTGAGATTTGAAGGGAAAAAATTCATCAGCAGAGTCAACCAAAACTGTTGGCGTGAATTGGTGAAAATTATTGAGAAATGCCTCTTCCCTGTGGATTGGCAGAGGATAATAGATGGTCCATTTGGACCTACTGTGAAGATGGTTCGTCGACAAACCTTTTCATGCCAGCTTGTACATTACGTTTTATTCCGTCAAGTAGAAACGAGGAAGTTGTGGGAGACGTGGTATGACCTGCAAGGATAGCTGCTGTGTTTTTCAATGAAGGAATTTGCACTTGTGACGGGGTTATGCTGTCGCAGAATGAATGATAATGAGTTGAACCCGGATAAAAATGCCGTGAAAGAGTTATTTGATGTACATAATTTCACGTTGGGTGAGCTAGAGTCATTATTTATGCGTACACAACCTGATAGCCCTTTGAAATATAAGATGGCATTACTGATTATATTAGAGGGCGCCATTCTTGGGGTTGAGAAAAATGTTCGTATAAGCACGGGTCATGTCAAATTATTGACTGATATCGATCGATTCATGAAATTCCCATGAGACAGGGTTAGCTACATTGAAACTCACCAGGGATTGAGTTCAACGGTGAAGAATAGATTGGAAACGGTTGAAACAAGTAGAGACTCAAGTGCAAGGTTGGGTTAGAAACTCAAGGGGTTGCCAATGGCCTTTCAGGTAACATGACATGATGTAATGTATATTGTTTTGAAGTTGGTATTGTAGTTACAATATATTGATGGTTTAAGTATCATACTGACAAGAAAAACTACGATTCAGGTTTGGCTATTTGAAGTTGTTAAACCAATTGCTTCAGCGTTTGCACATTTGGTGGATAAGGAGGCCTACCCATGCGGTCTACGATGGTCATCAGATTCACAACCTAATGCGACGGCTGTGGAGTCTTTCTTGGGGAAGGCCACATCCCGTTTTATTCCAAATGTGGTGTTAATAGAGGAAGAAACTGAGGTGAAGGTCTTAAAAGAATGCAAATTTGATGGGGAAGTGAAGGACACTTACTTTGACAAGGTAGTTGAGAAATTCAAGGTAAGTAATAAGAGGTCTATCAATGGTAGAAGAAAAGGAAAGAGTGATTTGGACTCTGCCCCTGCTACAAAGTCCTCAGGCCTGGATGCAAGACAGGTGATGTGCGCTATGAAAGAGCTTCATGAACGTATGATTAATTTGGATAACCAAGTGGACGTAGGATTTAGTGCTATGAATAAAACCTTGGGCATAATGGAACAGATGATCAAGAAGAGGGTATTCAACAACTCAGGTTCAACAAATGATGAAGAAGACGACATTGAACAAGAGGAAGGGGAGGTAAGATAACTGTCAACAATCGTTATTAAGTTTTGTTTGGGAACTTAGATTTTTATTTCGTGGAAGCTAAAGCATTTTTTCTTGTCGGAATGTAGAATAGTAATGTCAGTTTAAAAAGTTAAAATGTCACTGTTTTAAACTTGAGATTGACAGCTACTTATATTTAATGTAAGTTAAAGCCTTTTTTTTGACAAACATTATAACATGAATGTCATAGTTAGTTAATAGAAAATCAATATTTATAAGTTGGATGGATGCATAAAGCTCTGTTTTTGACAAACATTATAGAATGATGCACTTACTTATTATTCTTGTGAGTTAAATCTAATTTGTAATTGATTAAAGCAGACTGTTGTACATGGTCGTGATGAGGATGTCGAAATGGATAGAATGGGGGGGGGGGGGGGGGTCTGATTCAAATCTACTACAGGATGACGATGATGAAGGTGCCATTAAAGTCGGCAATGACAATTTAGGATATATGGTTGTTTATCGAGAGCAAAAGGATGATGAAGATGGTGCAATTCAGAGAGATGATGTTGAGGGTGCAGTAGAAGATAAGGGGAAAAATGAAGAAACGATGACAAAAGAAGAAGACGATAAGAAAGAAGGAAAGCAAGTTGCAAGGAAGACTCGTTTAAAAAAAAAGGATGATAAAGATGGTGCAGTTCAGAGAGATGATGTTGAGGGTACAGTACATGATAAGGGGAAATATGGAGAAACGATGACAAAAGAAGAAAAATATAAGAAGGAAGGAAAAGTATTTGCAAGGAAGACTCGCTCAGAAAAGAAGATGGGTGATGATGATGGCGCAGTTCAGAATGATGGAGAAAATAAAAAAGGAAGGACAAAAGGAGTTGAGGTATGCATCAATAAATCTTCTTGACATGATGGTTCCTCAGATCACCAACATCTTATTTATGAAAAAACTTATTTGCAGACGCTAGCGGTAGCAACAAAAGAAGTTGAGGTGGAAGGAGACTCTACCAAAGAATCAATTGGAGTCTCAACAAGAAAAACCAGCTCAAAAAAATAATTAATACAACTGGTGAACTGAGGGACCATCCTGTCAGGAAGAGAGGACTGTCTAGAGAAGCCGATAATCCCAAACGATGCAAGGTTTCAATGTCCAAAGGTATTTCAGACACGAATAGATTGTGCCGTTGGTTAGACTCGAAGGAAAGGTTAGAAAGTTGTCCCTCTTGTCTTGATGATATGAACGCGTGTTTGAGATGTTAATTAAACCATCTTATGATGCAGTGAGGAAATTATTTCTCCAACTGGAGAACATCTACAGAAGAAGTTTTTTGAAAAATTGTTGCAACCAATGGGGTGGCTAAGTTCTCAAGTAAGCCCCTTTCATTATTTATATAAATTATCGTGGCATGCAGCAAGTCTTAAATTTCTGGTATGACATATATTTTTGGTTTGTAGCACTTGGACGAATATATGTATTATCTTGGTTGTCGTGTGCGTGACAAACCAGTGGCAATATTGGACACCTTGTTTCAGCATAAGTTGGACAAGGAAATGAATAGATAGTTTTCAGATAAGCAAAGTTATATTGCTGATCAATCTAAGATGAGATACCTACGTGGGGAACTGCCTGCACTTTATGGGAAGGATTGGAAGGACGTGGATTGTAACACCCCCAAATATATACTTAAAAGGTATTACCGCCAGTGACCTCGGATTTCACATCCGAAGCCACCCCAGGCTTAACCCGTTGATATAATTCATCAAACAACAGTTATAATACAAAATCTCATAACTTTCGATTAAAATCATTATCTCGGCATTACTTCCATAATCTGAAATACAACTGAAATACAGAGTAGTCTTGATATAAAATATGTTTAACACAGCGGAAGTCTTTAAAATAAATAACACAAGGGTCTTGATCTAGCGATCACACGCCAAGGATCTCAACCTTGATAAAACACTTCAAAATTTCCATCTGCCTTCACCGTCGTTTCTAGCCTTCATAGATCTGCAGTTTATCTGATGTGCCGTATGAGACGGATGACACTAGCCAACCATACAGGGGAATATAACCGGTTGGTTAGTCTAATGAAAGACTATGCAAGGGTAAAACAGAAAGGTTCTAAGTAGTCGTATTAGGTTAGACTCATCGCTTCTTGAATAAAAGTCGATGACGATAGTCAACCACCATACTCCTACTGAAATATACAAAAAGGCATGATCAAGAGAAAAGACTCTGAAAGAATGAGTCTTACGGAAACATATGAAGAGAAGACTCCAAAAGGTTGAGTCTTATCGGAAAGTATGACAAGTGCTTGGGAACATCAATTTCACACAAGCGTTTTAAAACTGACTTGGTGTTTCGGTTCACGACCAACCTCACCGCACAATGCGAATTCAGATTGGAAAGAGAACTTTACTGTGACCAAAGTCTAGACAAGTTTTCCTAGCTGCACTACTTCCTAGCTGCACTACTCGTCTGAAGATATATTAATTATGTGCACTAAAGCACTTATCTTATTTAATTCCAAAACGTATATTTACGTTATAAGCTTTTAAGATCTCCTCACAAGAGATATCGGATCTCCTCACAAGAGATATCAAAGGTAATACATCCCAGGGAATACATCCCAAATGGCGGCACCAACTGTGTGCACATACCCTGAGTAAGGGTAAGGTCATGACCGAAGATACTAGGGAAAATCCTACTAGCACCATTATCAAGAAACCACTAAACCTCACAAGGTACATAGTGTTCCTACGAATACTCGTTCTAACTAAACAGTTAAAACATAAGAGCAATAATTCACATCAAAGCCATCGAGGCCAATAACAGATATAATAGCGTTGTTTCTAGCAATATATACAACCTATTATAATATATGTATTTCAATCATATATATATATATATAATAGCGTTGTTTCTAGCAATATATACAACTGTTATAATATCTCTTTTTTTAAATCACATACAGTTATCAAAACTGTTCCCAGACGAAAACAATATTCATCCAAAATTAATTAACAATTAAACAATTGATAATCAATATAAATATGGAATGATAAGCAAGAGCGAACCGCCACTTGTCTTAGATCAGACGAAAGCTTGAACAAAGCTTAGAGATGTCGAGTTTCTGGGTCCGAAGCAGGGACAGATCTTGGGTAACAAATCCCTACGGAATGACCCATAACGAGATCCTAAGTTAGATTCGATAACCAAATATACGAATCTAAGAAGAGACGAAAGGAATCGAAGGAACAAAGCCTCGCTCGAGACCACAAGACCCAAAGCCACACCACGAGCCCAGCCCACCGCGGGTGCGCCGGCCTTGACCGCGGGTGCGGTGGCGTGACAGTGGCGAGACGACGACAATGAGAACTCACCTAGATCGACGTGTTTGGCTTCGATTTGGATGGGCTTCGATCTCCAAATCCTTTGCACTTCTAAACACCACTTTGAGAGTACTTATATCACCAAAGGAAGCTCCGGTGACAACTCCGGCGAGCTTGAAGAAATTCCGACGAAAATGGAGATGAGAGATTTGAGAGGGAGAGAGCTTGCTTCAGCTGTGCATTAATCTCCTCTCCAGATCCTCCCTTTTATAGGCCCAAGCAAGGAGCTCAAGCAAGTAGGTTGGTCATGGTAGGCGCCTACAGACAGGATGGGACGTCCATCGATGTTGCAGAGGCGAAGAGGGTGAAGTTGCAGCGACTGAAGTCTGGCGTCGCAAAAAATCATCATGGCACCGCGGGGTGCGGTGGCCTCACCGCGGGTGCGACGAGCCTCCCCAGACCGCCTTACAGAATTGGCCTTCACCGCGGGGTGCGGCCACTTGACCGCGGGTGCGTTCAAGGCCAAATCTGGGCCCTTTTGTCCGGGTTAAGTACGGGTACAAGTTTTTAACCCCGGGTTAAATATATTCGTACCCGGTTAATATCTTTGCACCCGAATGAGTATTCTAAGCCCCGAAAATACGTCGAATGTATTTTATACCACTTAGGAAAATATTACAGAGATCAAACAAATTACAGAGTGTCTGAACTTCTCTGAAATTAATCTGGTTTGTGATACGGGAGTTAGGAAAATTATCAAAATACTCTTTATTAAAATGAGGGGTATTACATGGATCGTATATACCTCCCCTTCAACTTCAAGGAGAAACATTGGGTAGCTCTGGAGATACAACTAAGTAAATGGTGTGTCACTGTATACGATCCCGACGTCAATTTGTTCAAATTGTCGGAAGTCCATAGGTTCCTTGCAGGGTTGACATATATTCTTCCTGTCATGATAGCACAATATGAGCCCTTGGCAACATATTATGAAGATAGGGGGGGAAATCCCCTAAATGTGACTCGTGTTCCTACATTGGAGAGAAACAAGAGAGGGTAAGTTATTTACATAAATTGTTCATTTTTTGGTGTGAAATTGGTTATAATATCAGGAAACCAACTACATTTTTTACTTGTGTGCAGGGGAGATTATGGCGTCTTCACGATCAAGTACATAGAAATGCTAAGTTCCGGACGTCAAAACATCGTGAACGTGGGTGACAAATTTGTGGATCAGTATAGAAAAAGGATAGCCGTTAGTATTTTCGATATGAATTGGTTTGACTAGGAGAGGATATCTTATTCACTTTCATGTAAGCTTCACTGTAGTTGGGATAGTGTTGTATGATTCCTTGTTGGGTGGTTTTCGCTAGAATTGACTTATTTTGTTGACAATAACTTGTGTTGAAATTATTTTGGAAATGTAGCAAAAACGGTTGGTGCATTTCTTCTTTGCTACTTCGTTGTAGATGCATACTTCCTGTCAGTGTTGTTCATAATTCTTGTCAGAGAAGTTTCTTTATATTTTGCGTACATATGTTTTTTGTCACATTGTATAATCCTATTGTCGGAATTTTTCTTTTGTTTTTGTTGTTTTAGGCTACAAAATTATTTTTTTATACTATTTGTTTGTGTTTACCATTCTGTTGACCTTTTTAATAATATTTAATTTGGAATAAAAAGGGTAAGACATAACCCCGTTTACCTTTCTTCGAAGTTCGAATGCTCGCAAAAGGCCCTCTGTGTTTACCTTCCAAAATTCCCTCCAAAAGAAGATAATTTCTTCTTCCCCAGAAGGCGACTCTGCAAACATCCATCATTGTTATCAGACATTTTCTTCTTCCCCAGAAGGCGACTCTTCAACTCCTCCATCTTTCCCTATTAACGCTAGACTCAATTTTTGCTTACTATTGAAGTCCATTTTTTCTTACCAAGTCCATCTCCACATTTTCTTACTTACTCCCTCCATCTTTCTCCATTAACGCGACTCTGCAACTCCATTTTTACTTACTCGCCCCTCCCCGAACTTTTCCTTAACCTCTGAAGCGCGTGAAAAAAAAAACCTAGAAAATGATAGTGCTTAGAGACCGTAAAGAATCGAGCCCAAAGAAGAGTGGAGAGAAAAGGAAGAGAAAAGAAGACGACATGCAGGTTGGAAAGAAGAAGAAGCAGAGAGACGAAGTGCAGGTGAAAGGGGAAAAAACGTTTGACAATACCATAGGAAAAAAAGCCGGGAAGGGCAAGTTGAGGCCAAAAGCGAAACCAGTAAAGGGGGAAAAACTCGTAATCTTTAAAGGGCATGTAAGTTGTCTACATTTTTTGTTTAGGGCTTAGGGTAGTTTTTCAATTGTCCTGTCACCCGTCTGAAATGGTTTACTTTGAATCAGGAGTGTTTGTTTAGTTTTTTTTTTTTTTTTTCATCTGTCTGAGGCTTCTCAAATGGTTCGATTTCATTTGTTTATGGTTATTTTCATTTGGTTTGCAAATAAGGTACAGTTATTTCAGAGGTGAACCTTTCTACGGAAGAATTAACATCAACTGTAGGTGCACTTTGTTCGTGAGATTGAAAACAAGTTGACACATGCGGATTGGCAACGGGTTTTGGATGGCCCGTTTGGAAATTTTTTGAAAATATTACAGCAGGTATCACTTTCTTCACAGACATTGCATGCAGTTCTATTTAAGCAACTTGAAACAAAAAAAGAAGTGGGAGTCTTGGTATGAGGTGGCAGGGAAAGAGTTGAGGTTTTCGATCAAGGAGTTCTCTCTCATAACTGGACTGAATTGTGATGAACTTCCATTTGTGGATACTAAAGCTGACGGGCTAGTAATGGAGCGATTTTTTGGTAGTCCTGGTGGTCCTAAGACGATAGTACAAGATGTTTATAACAGATTCAAAGAACATCGTGAGTTGGACAACTACAAACTCAAGTTGGCACTGTTGTTGATAGTTGAGGGTCTGTTGCTGGGAGGGGATAATAAGAGGCTAGTGAAGCCGCTGCATGTTAGGCTACTGGAGAATATGGATAACTTTTGGGATTATCCATAGGGAAGGGTTGCTTATGAAGAGCTTCACAAGTCATTGATCACAGCATTGGCCAAAAGGATGTAAACAGTAGAGAAGACAAAGCTACTCTCCAACGCACCAAGAATTCCATATTCCATTCAAGGCATGCCAGTTGTGTTTCAAGTAGTTTTATTGCTTCAAATATTAATTACTTTATGCTATACTATGACCGGATGTTTGAATACCCTATGTCAGGATCATGGTGAATATGGAGGAAGTTGTTTGATTGACAAAACATACTAGTTTTCCAACATAGTTTTATTTGCATTCCAGTAATTCATATTTCCAACATAGTTTTATTTGCATTCCAGATAGTTTTATGGTGACCTGATCTAAATTTTTAATGGTTGAAATATGAATTACTGAGTGTGTTTTATTTGCAACATAGTAGTATACTTTATGTTATACCATGACAGGATATATGAGTACAGGGTGACATGATCATGGTAAATATGGAGAAAGTTGTTTGTTGTTTGATTGACAAAACATACTAGTTTTCCAGCATAGTTTTATTTGCATTCCAGTAATTCATATTTCAACCATTATTGATGGCTTTCCAGTAATTCATATTTCCAACATAGTTTTATTTGCATTCCAGATAGTTTTATGGTGACCTGATCTAAATTATAGGGTGACAGGATAAAATGATTTAATGTATCTTAATTTGCTAATTTTCAAACCGCTTGTTATTGTAGATATGGGTATGGGAAGCTGTGCCAACATTTGGTCTCCAATTTGCATCAAAGTTAAGTGAATCTGCAATGCCTCGAGGTCTTCGTTGGTTTTCAGATGAAGCCCATGAACATGGAGTGTTGGAGTTGTCTTTGACTGATCCTACACATGTGGTTAAGCCCATTCTTATTTCCGATGAGGATGAGGTGGATAAGCTGTCTGACTACTACTATGTTGTTGAAAATGATGACCCGCATTTTGACAAGATTATGAAGGAAGCAATGAAGGGTTTGAAAAAGAAGGGGAAGGGGAAGCAAGGAAAAGATGGAGCGAGCCCGAGTAATGCATCTGTGCATTCATCAGAGGTGATAAGTCAAATGTTCAGAATGATGAAGAGGATGGTAAAAAGAGTGCTTGACAGGATGAGAAGGCTGGAAAAGAGGGTATCAAAGGAGGAGGAGGTGCCTAAGCTCAAGAGTAAGGGGAAATCAAAGAGTTATTCAGATGAGGATGATTTTGAATCCTATGGTGAGTCTGATGAGGAAGAGGAAGTTTATAAGGATGACCATGAAATAGAGGATGAGGAGGTGGAGGATAATGAGGTTGAGGGTGAGGAGTTTGAGAGTGATGAGGTTGAGAGTGAGGATAATGATGATGATGATGATGGTGATGATGATGAATTTGGTGATGGTGATGAGGGTAATGACAATGAAGAACTTCGCCAGGGTGGTGACAAACCGAAAGAGGAGGACAAGGTAGATGCTGAGGTTGCAAGTCATGATGATGATGAAGTTTCTGATGAGGATAATGAAGTTGGTGATGCTGATCAGGATAATGAGAGTGATGGTGAGGGGGGTGACAAAGAGGTTGAGGTTGAGGAGGCTGAGGTGGAGAAGGTAGAGGTTGAGGTTTAGGAGGCTGGAGTTCAGGAGGTTGAGGTGGAGAAGGTAGAGGTATGAATATGCTCATATGAAAATTATCATATTATCATTACTACTATGACATTATTATCTGTACGAGGTGACAAGATTTCTAGTGTCTGATGGGAGTTTTTATGTTTTTAAAGAAACGTCTAGCATGGTGACAGGATGTTTACTCATGTATGACATGGTTATTATGAGGCGTATTAGCAAAAATACCAGATTTGCTTTTGCCAGTTGCAGAAATCCAAGATTTTCAACGGAATTGCAAAAGTATCAGAATTCTGTACGGATTCTGGCATTCTTGCTATTGTGGAGTGTGGAATTTAGCTTTTGTTTTAAATAGAAAATGGGTAAAAGCTGGCTAATATTATGTCTAAAAAATATAAAAGAAAGGGTTAATCTCTCTTAATGAGGTTGAAGCCGCCGGTGGACAGAGGCATCACATCAGTGTGAAATTTTTTTAGCAAAGTGGACTTCGAATTGGCGGGCAAGTTTCCCTCCAAAAAATCTGGCCTCCCTCAACCTTTAATCCCTCCAGCTAACCTCCCCTGAAAAAATCCCTGAATATTCCTGGAGAACTTAAAAGCAGCCTGACCAGTTATTACACGTGAGATATTTCGCACCTGATATTTAACACCTGACGCTTGCAAATACAACTTGAATGGGTAAGTAAATTCTCCTGAAAAACAATCAATTTTCCCCCTCTGTTCTGTATACGTGAAGTTCAAAAACCTTATTTATTTGTAGGTTCGAAACTAGTGTATGTGACGTTCATCAGTGGTGGAGAATGGAAAGAACAAGGGAAAAGGTGGTTGTATGAGGGTGATAGAATAGTGAAAGCCATGTTGCTTTCCCCTGACATGGACTTGGCTACACTGCGCAGCAAATGGACTGAGAAGAACCCATTTGATGAAGAAAAATTGATTGTGTAATACGCTTATGAAAATAAACCAGAACTTACACCCATCTTTATAAATGATGACGACGATCTTGCTGCGTTCAAGTTCTTGAACATATGTGGAGAAAATTCAGCAAAGTGGAATATTGCATTGTACACCAACCTTTTAAAGAAGGAAGAGATTCGAAGTGAAAGGGCTGAACATCGTACTCTTCCTTCAACAGCTCCACCACGAACTCAGAGCCAGAGCCAAGATAATAAAGACTTTTTCAGGTCATTTTTTAACAAGACAGAGCACCTCACACAGATGTCAGGTCGATTGATGAAATTATTGAAGCTGACAACGATGCAGAGTTAAGGAGATTAAAAAGGGATGAAGTGAGGGGGAAATACAAGAGAAATTGTCCCCTGATAGTGGAAGACATTATATCATTGAGCAGCGATGATGAGGACATTGAAGGTGCTACATCCAGAAACAAAGGGAAGCATGCTATGACTGATTATGCCAACAGTGGAGTTTCTTTGGAGGATGAAATAGAAGATGGCTTTGACTATGAGGGCTATTATGAATCAGGTGATGATGATTGTGTTGATGGTGTGGAAGGGTTAGGGTATGCTTCATGGGATGATGTGAATACAGTTGGTCTAGATGATGTGTGGGAAGAAATTAATGGCATTGAGGGAACACAGAACGAGGAGCAAATAGAGGATGATAAAGAAGAACAGGTTGATGTTGATGAAGACATGCTTAGAGTGCTTCAAAAGAGGTACTATCCAGCGGAGATGGAAATGTTAGTTGAAGATGAGGAACAAGTGCAAACAAGTCCTCATATCCAACAATGAAGGTTGGTCAACTCTTCAATTGTAAGGAAGAGTTCAAAGCTGCACTCTTCTCCCTGGCAATGGAAAACTTCTATGAGATGCGTGTGAAGAGGTCCGATAAGTCCAATTATGAAGTTGCGTGCATTGACGACAAATGCAAGTTTTTTTGTCGTGGCTCATTGTATCGAAAAACGTCGTTGTTTATGGTGCGACAATATGTTGCGGATCATACCTGTGACATGAGAGTAAACCACAATCACCACAAAGGAGCAACTTCTCGGCTGATTGTCGATAAAGTACTTCACAAGTATGGTTTTATTGCATTTGAATATATTTTTGTGATCAAAGGCCAATATGAATGCATGTATTGATTCACTTCGTTACATCTCAGGTTTTTAAACGGCCGTAAAGGCCTACTTGCTTCAGAAATTCAGGATTTCATGTTACAGCAAGGGATAAGGACAAGCTACTACAAAGCCAATCGAGCGCGGCTCTTCGCCCAGGTCATGGCACATGGTACAGCTGCGGATAGCTACAAGGCAATGTACTCTTACATGCACATGTTACAGAAATCTAATCCGGGAACATACACGAGAATAGTCAGAGATGCTGAGCAACGCTTCAAGTACGTCTTCTGGACTTTAGGTCCATGGATAAGGGCAGCGCCACATCTGAAAAAGGTCAGTATTCAGTCGTGATGTTGTTACGTCAGGAGATATAGTTACTTTGTCAGGTAAATCTACTATATGACTGAATATGTGACAAACAGAAAATAGTTCTGCGTGTGTCAGGGCAACATCTGAGAAATAGTCAATTTGTCATTTTGTCAGGCTATATACCGTAGTTTCAAAGCTTATAACTCTGTTGTCAGGGCAACATCTGAGAAAATAGTTCTGCGTGTGTAGGTAATATCAGTTGATGGCACTCACCTCTCAGCCAAGTTCAAGGGGATACTTCTGTTGGCAACGGCACAAGATGGAAACGGCCAAATATATCCCCTTGTTGTTGCCGTTGTTAATAGTGAGAACGATGATGCATGGTCATTTTTCTTCAGTGAATTGAGGCTTGTTGTTCCTGATCATCCCGAGTTGTATTTCGTGTCTGATCGTCATCTTAGCATTGGGAAGGGTCTGAGAAATAGCTATCGTTTCGCCAAGCATGGATATTGCATATCACATATACCAAAACTTCAAGAGGAAGTTTGGTAGGCAAGACCTCTTCGGCATATTCAAAAAAGCTGCTCATGCTTACACAGTAGCTGAGTTCAATCATCAGTTTGCTCAAATAACAGCTGCATCTCCAAAGATTGGTCAATATCTAAAAGAAGCTGGAGTTGAAAACTGGGCGAGAGCGCATTTTCATGGGAACAGGTTTAACATCATGACAAGCAACAACGCCGAGTGTCTCAATGGCTTGTGGAAAACACAGCGTTAGTGGCCTATTCTTGCTCTGTTTGATGCGATTATTGAGACCATTTCTAAATGGTTTTGTCAAAGAAGGGAAGCGGCCTCAAACTGGGACCAATACTTGTCATCCTCTGTGTACACGCTGGTAGAGGTGAACTACAGAAGGGCAGCAAAGATGAGTGTTCGAAGACTAAGCCAGTTTGAAGCGGAGGTCATGGTAGGAACTTGTAGATACTCGGTGAACCTTAATGCTCGTACATGTGATTGTAACATGTTCCAGATTGATAAAGTTCCTTGTGCTCATGCCATAGCGGTTGCAAGTGATAGGGGAGTGCGACTCACTGATCTCGTCCATCCCATGTTCAAGAACGAGTGCGTGAGAGAAGTGTACAAGGAAACTGTGCATGTTGTTCCTCCCACAGGCCGATGGTCAATTCCTGAAGCCGTGTCATCCATTCCATGCTGTCCACCAAATGTAAAACGTCCTCCTGGAAGGCCACGAATTAACCGATACAGGGCGACGTGGGAGGGGAACTATACTAGGAGGAGGCGGTGTTCGTATTGCGGCAACCAAGGCCACAACAAGCAGTACTTTAGGAGGAGAAGGACTGATGATGGACAATCATAGGAAGAGAATGGGTTAGTTTTTTTTGGTTTTACAATTGTCACCATGTTGTTGTTTTTGGGTGTTTATGCTAGTAAATGTTGTTGTTGGGTGTTTCATGGAAAAGATGTATGGTTTAAGTTTATATAGGCGTAAACCACACCTCTTTTTTGTGGGGGCTTCCTTTTGGATGATATACAAAGTACATAAATTAATTATTTTGCTTAAGATTTACTTGTCATCTTGAACCTTCATAAGAACCCTAGAATCAGGTGCGAAGTTGTACTGACAAAGTTCTTAGGTTCTCTGCAAACGTTGCATTTTGTCCTGTCATCATCTTTGCTTAATAGTTGATGACTTGTCAGCATGAGTCAGTGGTAAACTCCTCACAAGGAGAACCCATAAGACTGTAGAACACCCTGTAAAACAACGTATATGTCCTGACATAATCATTTGCTCGAGGAAAACCTAAAACATGCAAAACGACTTGTAACGCCACAATACGTCCTGTAAAACCCTAACATGGTTTGACAAAGGTATTTAAAAAACCGAATGAATAAACACAATCATGGTGCGAAGTTGTACTGACAAAGTTCTTAGGTTCTCTGCAAACGTTGCATTTTGTCTTGTCATCATCTTTGGGTTAAGAGTTGATGACTTCTCAGCATGAGTCAATGTTAAACCCTATAAATGACAACCCATAAGACTGTAGAACACCGTGTAAAACAACGCTTATGTCCTCACATACTCATTTGCTCGAGGAAAACCTTATACATACAAAACGACTTGTAAAGCCACAATACGTCCTGTAAACGCCTAACATGGTCTGGCAAAGGAATCTACAAAACCTAGTGAATAAACACAATCATCTGCGAACCCATTTCAGTTGCGAAGTCTATAAATGAACCTTCATAAGAACCCTAGAATCAGGTGCGAAGTTGTACTGACAAACGTAATACATAAATACGACCTGTAAATTCACAATACGTCCTGTAAAACTCCAACATGGTCTGAACCTTATAAACAGAAGCATTATATTACGTTGTTCAACTTTAAACAAAACGTGCCCTTCACATGGCATTCCCACACACAAAAGAACAAAAAAAACTAGCATTGCAAAGTTCATACATTAAAAACACTTATGCACACATACTCAGAAACTACACTGTTATGAAAACATTATCCCATCAAGATAGATATATCGGGACTTCAGCTTTCCCTCCAGCGACTGAGCATGGTCCAACACCCTTTTTATGTTGAGCTCAGTGAAGGTGGTGTCCCATTCAGTCTGCAGAAACACAAATTAAGCATCGTAGGCACGGCCCTTGCACATAGGAAGAAAATATACAACAAAAGCCTTACCAGTCTAAGCTTTAGCTTGATCCGGGCCTTTTCTTCTTCGGTGTGAGCCCCTTCCGGACTCACAGCAGTAAGCTCCTGCCCGAGGCGGCGCAAATCCTTAATTAAACTTACTAACTCCAAATCTCTGGCCACAATGTTGCGATTGTACTCCTGGAATTCGGCCTCGGTCATCTTCCGGCCTCCAACATGATCCTTCACGGGCAGATTAAAGCAGTTCATTTACGTATAAGTATGTCCCAGTCACAATGTGATGTTCTCCCGCCATGAATTTAGAGTATAGAGAGGGATTATTTGAAGAACGTGGGAGTGGGACTATTTGGGAAAGTGGGAGTGTTTGGAGATCCTTGGTAGAGAACTTTGGTAATGGACCGGTGAGTATTTGAAGAGACTTGGTAGAAAAGATTTGGGCAAGTAAGGGTGTACTTTTAGTGAAATTTTTAAGGGGTCAAATCGGAATGAAAAATTTCAAACTTACCATCTTATTTCAAAGTGACCTGACAAACCTGAATACGTACTGTAACAATTTGTATAATGCCTGAGAAACCCGAAAAGGTAAAAACTATGTACGATGTTACATATCTCAGAAACAGAACAAGCATTAATCGTCATTCGACATATGGTTGTTTGCAAGGCTTATAACTACGTTGGCAGGGCAAATTTTGAGTATGTAGAGAAGGAAGTGCGAGCATCGAAGTATTTTTAAGAACCTTGCTCCAGAGCTTGGGAAAAACATTAAGACCTCGTTTGGTACGATTTTCATGTCAATCTGAAAACTTAAAATTTATTTCACTCCTTGTGTAATGGGCCATTCCAAGCTGAAGGAACATTTTCATTCCATCTTAAAACCCAACGTTTCATCCATTCCAGCAAAATTGATCTACTTATTTTTTTCATAATCGCTCCTCTTAATCGAAAATTGCTAATGCGCCTCATAATTACTAAATAATTGACTAATATTAATTATTTATATTCAATAATATTAATTATTTTCATTGAAAAAACTTGATTATTTTTACTGATAATAAAATCTATTAAATAAAATTGGCCCCGTTATATTATTTTACCTATTCAAAATAACTCATTGCAAATACAACATTAAGTGACAACCTGAAAACTTACCCTAGAAGAGTTAAGTGGAAAGGATAAGGATGACGCCAGCTGAAGATTTATTCAAAAGCCGATGTTGTGTACTTATTATGGCCTGACAAAGCAGCAAACGTCTTGTACGACTTTAATACTGCCTGACTGCGTCAAATTGTTGCCGCCGTAGTTGCAAATAATAGAGAGTATCTTATCCCTCTTGAAATAGTTTAAAAACCCAATTAAATTTTCATTTTAGGGTCCCTTTAATTTTGAATAACTATAAATGTGGAAGTTTTTGTACAGTTTAAAAACCCATTTCATACTCTTTTGGTTTAAGGTGGAAGCTTGTACACAGTTTTTTAAGTATTTGTAAACGGTGTCAACAACGCTTGAATTTTTTGGACTGCACTCTGCATATAAGAAAAAGATGTTGACCTGACACACATCACATCAGGCATTGAACTTTCATTTCATTTCTCTTTCTTTAATAAAAACAAGAAAAACAAAGTATGGGCACAAGGAATATCCTCTTCTGGAGAGGGCACGAAAGAGGAACACCGTCATCATCGAAAATTGGCACATAAGGAAAAACAAAGAACAACGCAGAGTCGAAAGAGGAACATCGTCTTCGAAAAGTTGCCCGACATTGTAGGATGACAAACGGCTGGACACAAGGAAGATCATCTGCCAATTCAAATTCGAGGAGGAGAGGGCACGCAGCTAGTGAATCATCAACTCAAAAATGCTTCCATGGCTTCCCTGCAACAATACAAACATGCAAACACACTCAAAATTCGGGAAAACAGTTCTATGGGTGTCCATTATGGAAGGTATTGTTGAATGTCAAATTTCGTGCGACATATGCTTTTAAATTGGGATTTCATTTAGAATTAAATTAGTTGATTGGTTGAATTTTGTATTAAACCTTAGGCAGGGCACGATTGCAAATACTTCAAATGGGTGGATGGTCAAGCTTATAATAACCCCGCCAATGAGTCCATTCAAAGCGTAAGAGTTGTTGAAGAACATGGGGCAACCACTCGGCAAAATCTTATCTACCAACAACCGACTTCAATGAATGACATTATGAATATCAAAACAGAAAATTTCGTTTTGAAAGTTGTACTTGGTGTGGTGGTACTTGTGGTGTTACTTGTTGTCTTCGTTGTCCAATTTGTAACCTTGTTGGTTAAATTATGATAACTACTCATAACCGTATGTTTACCAAGACAATGTATTCTGGTTCCTTGTTTATAAAATGAGGGTTTTCTGCAGGTAAAACATGAATATTTCTTGAATTAATCACCAATTTCCTTGAAAACATCCTTGAATTGTCATCACAATTTCAAATACAATTACCACATGTTGTTAGTACTCTGCCATTAGACGCGGGTTCTCCTGAATATATTTCATTTGTCATGAATATTCATGTACACATATTCGATGTTATTGCTCTAAAATTTTACTCTTTTTGCCCTGAACAAAAGTACGTTTAGTATGACCATGATACGTTTTGTCCTGAAATGAAATAGTCAAAAGTAGTAAATGCGAGATTACGGGCAACCATAACAAACATAAATGTTTAGGATCTTCATTACAAAACAACCATAACAAACATAAACGTTTTGTCCTGAAATGCTAGCATTACATCCCTAAACAACCATACCAAACACCATAAAAAACAGAAAAAAAAATTACAAAACATCCCCACGGCCAACACCACGGCCATCATCACTGGGCCAGAGAAATATCTGGAGTGTCCAGCACCACATACACCTTGACGCCGGCGACCCTCTCGCCGAGGCGGGCAAGGTCGTCATAGTCGGACTGTGTCTGCAGCGGTTGAAGAAACCGCTGGCCGCTGATGGGACCTGTTCAAAAACTAAGGATTTTGAACCGGGAGAGAGCATGCTTATCTGACCATGGACGTACCAGATGTCCATCTTGTTGGCTGGAACTTTGAGGAGTTGGGTTCTCCTTCCCCTGTACTCGTGCGTAGTCAATAGGGCCATCACCCCGGTCGATGGCGATAGTTTCCCATCCCAGTACACTTGCAGGAAAACGTTCGAGTCGGCCATGTTGCAAGAGATTTTTTTTGAAATGAGAGAGGAGTGCGAGGAGTTTGAGACAGGAAATGTGAGGGGTTGGGACAAGGCAAGAACGCTATTTATACACAAGGATGAGTGGATAACGGAGTTAATGACGGGTAGTTGAGGGATCACAGGATATTTAATTAAAAATTAAGAGGGGTCAAATCGGGTATGCATTGGAAATGATGACTTTGAATAAAATTTCTTCATCATGACCTGACAAAAGATATTACATACTGTAAGAGAGTAGAAGAACCTGACAAAGCTTATTGCCGAAGCTTTGGTTTTATTCGAAAACTAGTTAACCCCATCTTTAAAATAGCTTATTGCCAAAGCTTCGGTTTGATAACCATTTAAAAACGTTGTCTTTTCCTACGTTTATTTACCATTGTGATGTTTCTTCGAGTTCCGCTATAAGTCGTGGGATGACTTGGAATAAGATTTATACAAATTGACCTGACAAATATCAATATGTACTGTAAATATCTATTGTGGACTGACTTATTTAACAATTAGAATAAAGCTTTGGTCTGAAGAACTAACCCCGCGGTTATAAACTGTTTTAATTGTTTTTAACCGTTTTTAACTGTTTTTGTACAGGTTCTGTTGTTTTATTTTTCGAATTTTTTAATCACCCTCATGAATGTAACCCTAACCGCCACCAACCCAAACAACTATTTATATACCCCCTCATCCACATTCTTCCTCATCCACAATCCGCTACAAAAACTTTTCGAATTTCCTCATCCAAAAACATCTTCGAATCACCCTAACAACTCTAATTTCCGTTCTCGTGCTTCTTTTGTTTCCATGGCTTATGAGCCTGACAACCATGAATGGGACCTTAATGATCACTTCGTTTACACAACTGTCCACACCGGAGGGAGACTCATCCCTTCAAGGGGACAAGATGCCATGATTTCCACCCATGTCTACCAAGGCGGATGGAGGCAAAACTGGAGGGCCCATGCTGAAAGGGTACGGGAAATCCATGGGTTACTGAACCAACTATTTTATTTTAACGATTCTGATCTAGGCGCCTCTTACTTCTTCGAAGTAGTTCCCCCCCATGGCGGGCCTCGTACCTTGAGGGCCTTACAGCGCCGCGGAGACGCTGTCGTCCTTGCCGCCCAAGGTAGAACCGTTGCTCTCATCAACATATTTATCACCCAAGATGTTGTTGATGAACTTCCGCAGCGTGACGGCCCGGAATCATCTGTCTCCTCCGCACATAATTAGTATCTGATGAATGAATATAGTTTAGTGACAATGTAATACAGTGTAGTGTTTAGGAGGTTCTGTTGTTTTATGATACGTATGTCAAGTAGGAAGATGATAATGGCATATAGTGACTATATATAGTCAGTAGGTTATGAGATAGTATATTTGGTATGGTATGTTAATGTCGCAGGAATTAATATTTCATGTCAAGTGGGAAGACGATAATGTCATTGGATGACTTTGAATAAGATTTTCCTACGGTTAATTACCATTGGATGACTTTGAAGAAGATTTCTACAGATGACCTGACTAACATCAATAAGCACTGTAATTCGCTTTTGTGGACTGACGTAAATCCGTAGTCTCGCCTGACAAATAAGAATATGCATTGGAAAGGGTGACTTTGAATAAGATTTCCTACGGTTAATTACCATTAAATGACTTCGAATAAGATGTCTACAAAATGACCTGACAAAGCTAAATACGTACTGTAAGTCAATATTGTTGACTGACGTAAGTAAAAAAAACCAAAATTAATATGGTCGCAAGAACTAACCCCGCGGTGAAAACCAGTTTTAACTGTTTTTTACCGTTTTTATCCGGTTTCGTACCTTTTTTTCCCGGTTTCATAACCGTTGACATGTAGCACAAATTTAGGTTAGTGTGTACTTTAACCCCCCTCTTTTTCAAGGCTATTTTCAAATAATAAACCCTGTAACCTTTTCTAACTGTTTTTGTACCATGTTTTTATTCGGTTTCATAACCATTTATATGTAGAACAAAGCTTCAGTTTCAAAACCACTTAAAAACGTTGTCTTTTCCTACGGTTATTTACCATTGTGATGTTTCTTCCAGTTCCGCCATAAGTCATGGGATGACCTAGAATAAGATTTCTAAAAAATGACCTGACAAAGCTAAATATGTACTGTAAATTTATAATGTGTACTTTACCCCCCCCCCCCCCCCCCCCCCCCTTTACAGGCTATTTTTCGATTTCCAAACCCTTTAAATGTAGGAAATATTAGGTTTCAATGTGGGAGTTTTTGTACGATGATTTGCAATAACTGGAAAGGATGAATTTGAAATAGATATATCAAAACAACCTGACAAATGTGAATATGTACTGTAAATCCGTAATCTAGCCTGACTTAAGTCACAATTTCCCCCCTCTTTGGTTTTATTCGAAATCTAACCCCACCATTTTAAATGAAAACATGCTGAAAACATTCGAAATCTAACCCCACCTGGGTGCCTTTTGATGTAAAACCAATATCTTGGCTGACATAAACACCATCACAAGCATGTAAACATGCTGAAAAAAGTATCTCTGAAATTCAAATACAATTATAAGTCGTGTTCCTAGCCAAATGTTTCCCAACAACACAATGCAATCACCACATTAATCAAAAGTCCTTAAAGACCATCCCAACAACATCTAAAAATACTATGAACCATTTGAATTCTATGTGCATCTATGAATTTGTCCGACGACAGATCCAAGTTTGACATGTCGAGAATCAATAACTCAATGTACTTCAAGGTGTAGACCCTACAATCTCCTCTGCACGATGTATAAAACACGTTAGAATGTATATCAATTGCAGTTTGATAAGGATTTATTTGGGCATAAATACATGTATACTTACCCGCGCTTGTTCTGCTTAAGGTTATGACGACGGGACACCGACATTGGATTGTCCAATAACGGTTCACATCTCTTTGCCAGTGGCTCGTACATCTTGACATATCTTGGAACAGTCTCAACGATGGGGCGGATCATATCGAAAATTTCCTTGTCTTTGTACAGATCCATATTGCAGTCATAAACCGTCACACACCAGTCGCATAGATCAATTTCTAAGGCAAACCAGTGCTTCCTTTCGATATTGAAGCACGCGTATATGCGTTCCGCATCATCCCATCTCTTCCCATACTCTCCCGGACATGAACCCATCATGTATGACAACATTTCATCATTACCCTTACGTGGATAATTTATCTGGAAGCACTTGAATTCCCGTTGCACATAGTTCTGCCAATATGGGTCAAGCACAACCACCTTCGAAAACCGCTGTGGATCCTCTGAAATCCTTTTACGATAAAGGAACATCATTTGCTCCATATGTTGTAATGGTGCAACAATGTTAATCTATCAACTCGAAACTATTTTACACATGCATACTATTTTCAAATAATGCATTGGAATATTACCAAACCGCCCAACCAGTTCTTTGGGGCAAACAATATCTCAAAGAACTCCTTGTCCAATGATTGCCCGGCCGGTCCAGTTCGAGGTTCAATACTGCATGATGGTACATATTCATTTGAATATTAAACAAGGATATATATATATATATATTAGTACATATACAGGCTATATATAAGTTAGTCAGTCCACAAAGAATCAATTTCCGGTCAGAATTCTAGAAGTCAGGCCAGAAAAGTTTTTGACATTCATTTCATCAATTCCTTATTGAGTAGAGTGGATAAGTCACTAACCTCTCACTCTACATCCACTTTACCAGCTCTGTCATCCCTTCCACCTTGCTATTTTTGGTAATCTTTTTTGCCAATTTCTGCTCATCCATATTGCGGTAGGGTGATTTTGCCTTGGCGGAAACTTCGCGAGTGCGAGTTGGATATGTCTTGTTCGGAACTTGGCTACCCTTCCTTGGTCTGCCCTTCCTCGGCACTTTGGACTCCTTGGTCTCCCCTTCATCACCCCCCACGTCATCAAAATCAGCATGTGATACCTTCTCACCTTGTATTTCAGTCCGCGCCTCAACACCTAGCTCATCAAGCTTCGTCCCTCCCTCCACAACATCTCCCGTTGATTCCTCCATAACTCCTTCATTAACAGTGTTTTGTCCCTCGACATCTCCCTTCGGTTCCTCCACAACTTGGTCATCAACCTTGGTCCTTCCCTCCACATCAGCTCCCTTTGCTACCTCCTCAACATCAACACCTCCGTCATCAACCTTGCTTCCTCCCTTCACAACAGCTTCCTTTACTTCCTCCACAACTCCGTCATGCACACCCTCATCAGACACTGCTTTTGTTGCCACCTCAACTTGTGTTGCCACCACAGTCCCATCATTAACCAACTCGTCATTAACCAACTCATTGATGAGTCCCTCCATATCTTGCGGTGTTGCCTCATTAACCAGCTTCTCATCTGCATGTAGTATTGTACAAGTTTGGACAAGAACTGACAGTGGATCTGTTGCATCCCCTTGCTCTTCTTCCTCGTCTACTATTGCGACATCTTCACCCGCCTCTTTCTGACCACCTACATTACCTGCATCATACACAACTATTTCACCAGCATTTGGCTCTCCATCCATTGTCTCCTGAAATGATGATATAAGGTCTGAAATAAGCAAATATTTTTCGAATTGTGCTCAAATTGACTGAAATGTGCATATATGGACTGAATACATATATGGACTAAACTTTTTACTGAAACGATGATATATGGTCTGAAATGTGTACAAATGGACTGAAATATGTACATCTGGACTGAACTGTATATATAATAACTGAAAGTTTTGGGCATACATACCTCATCAGTCTCAGTCTCTTCACACTCTCCCTATTTGGAGTCATTGTCTTCGTCATCTTCAGACTCCATCTTTTCCTCTTCATCATTTGCCTCAGACTCCGTCTTTGCCTCCCTCATGCTCTGCTGGTGTTGGGGGATGTTGGGTTCATTATCACTGTTAACCTCCCAGAGAGCTCCTGGTGTGTACTGATGTCTTGATCACTAGATGAAGATGCCCCTGTTCTAGGAGCTTTGGCTCTTATGAACTTGTTTAACTCAATAAATTCCTCCCTTAGAGCATGCATCATTTCATGCAATTCATTCAAACAACACATAATTTGCCTTGGGTCGAAACCCTTAATGTTTCCAGCTTGCCCTCCCTTACCAACTCCCTTGGCCTTTTTACCAGCATTTTTCCTTCTGGGCTTCAAGTGCTTAACAATCTCATCCAAGGATTTGTGTCCTTCCTCCTCCGGGAAATAACAGCTTTCTCTCAAGTCCTCTCCGTCCTCCTCAACAAGGATCTGTTTAGCAGGGAAATTCCCCTCTAGGGCATCAGAAATCGCATACAAGCTTGGCCTACTCGATTTAAGCCACCTCACACCTCGGGGCTGCACAACTTTAGTAAGCTTTTGGGCAAATGTTCTGCCAATATGGGGCACTGCCTCATACAACCATATCTGAAACAAACAGAATTGGAATTAATCCATAATTATGAACAGAGGCATTAACCTTTCTCAGTTTTACATACTCAACTACTAACACATTACCTGAAACACCATCGGGAAACCCCGTATGGTGTATCCTGCTCTGGCATTGTCTAAAACTGCAAGTGCAACCTGAACTGTCTCCATTCTTGTGTCCAAAGCAGAAGCCAGACTTTGATGGAGGTCAAGATATGCACTCCTACCCCATGGGAAATTATTGAAATGATCTAAGTCTTCCGTCAGTTTGACATGAAAGGGTCTGACCTTCCTCTTCTTATCACCCCCAAGTACAACACCCTCAAGAATTAATAATAAGGCCATCTTCATCTTATATACATTGTCCTCCCGATAGGATAAGAACTTGTTTAAAAGGTTAGCAATAGTAATACTCCTCACCCCAAAAAATTCAAACACTGCATTCTTATCCTGCATACTGTCCTCCTCATCGGGCATCCCATAATTCAGTCCTGTTATTAGCCTAAACTCCTCTATTGAAAACCTACATGGTTGTCCACCAAGATCATACCATGTCTCAAACTGCTTTTTTGTGTCCAGTTGCCTAAACAAGACATGGTGAATCAGTTGTGCAGACAGTTTCATGTTTTTCATTATTTTGATTATTGGGCCAAAGGGCCCCTGCATAACTGTCTGCCAGTCTGTTCGAGTTAGTGTGTTCTCGATAAGAGAAAGATACTGAAGTCATGAGTTCTGATTTATCCGACCAAAAAACAACTCCTCAGAATGCCACTTGTAACTTATCTGTAATGAATTACATTCACATATACATGACAGGTAAGCATGACTTTCATATTCACATAAAAGAGAGGCACCATCTTACTTTGTCAGGTAAAGATATATGTTTTCATGATACAAAATAACTTGTCAGACTACATTGCGGTTTGACAGGACAAATGGAAGTTGTTGAGGATAAGTCTTTACCCTATAGTATAACTTACACCTTTGTATCAACATGAATCAGGATACTATGACATTCTAACATTCTAACCACAGAACAAATACATGACATTCATATTCACATAAACCCTAAAACTTACTTTGTCAGGTAAGATAATTCGTTTCGTCAGACAATAATTTCGCTTGTCAGGCCATATGGATGTAACAGTTTAGGCTACTATAAATTTTGCACATCTCTCCGTGCTCTGTTTATCACAGAGCAAATCATGTTCTCATTTTCACATAAGCCTAATTTTAGCATACATCAGACAAAATTTGTTTTTTTTTCAAGAAAATTAAGAGTTAGAGAAGATCACTAACCCCGCCAACCGACTTCGATGGCTCCTTCCTCGACCTCTTGGCTTTTGGTTCTTCAGCCATTCTCGGTTTCTTCTTCTGCATCGAAACGATTGGACTTGGTGATTCTTCTTCCTCTAACGAATTGTAGGCTTTCTTCTTTCGGCCCCTCGCCACTGGAGCCGCCTTCGCATTCGCGCTCTCCTCAACCCTTCTCTTCGACTCTGTAGAACCATTCATCTTCTGCTTCTTCACTCTGCCGTTCGCAGACTGCAAACCTTTGGTCCTCACCATTTTCGATCTAGGGCTTCAGAAAGGGCTTCAAAAAGGGCTTAACAAAGGGCTGAACAAAGGGAGAAAGGGCTTCTCGCCTTTGGGGATTTCGGATTTGTTGTGAGGAATACGCTTCAAGAGTTCAGGGATGAAAGGAAAGAAGTTGTTCAGCGGAGAACATTAATTGGGAAAGATGAGATGTGCTACCGGTTGAACATGTATATAATTAGGCTTACTCATATACCCGTTTAACACTTAACTGCATCTTAGGCCGTTTTACTTATTTTGATTTTACCTTTTTGGTTTTCAAAAGTGTTGTAGCTTTATGGCATATTTGTAATACTTTCTAAAACATGATATTTCTGCAAACGGCGTTTCGGAATCTGGTAGTTTTTGCTAATACTTCTTATTATGATTGCATGATTTTGATAATTCTATTGAGGGTAACAATGATGTTGAGGGTGCGGATGGTGTTATGGCCATTGTCAACGACCTAAATGAAAATGCTGGCGATGGTGAAAACAACCAGGAGCATGATTTTACTAACGACATTGAAGGAGCACCGGAGGCAACCTAGCATGAGCTTACCACAACAGAGGTTGAGGAAAGAGAGGAACCTCTTTCAATGCTAGCCGATGTGGTTGCTTTATCCACCAAGGTGAAACCCAAAAATAAACGGAAGCAGCATCTCCAACCGAAGAGGGTTCTTCCTAGTCGTATGGTAAAGCCATCCGCCAAAAAACTAACAACTTACATAGATGAGAAAAAGGGGAAAACCGTGAAGAAGATAACCAAGAATTCATAAGTGAAGGAGATGATTGCTTTGCTGAAATGGATGGATGATGAAAGGTTAGCATCTCACGGATTTAATAATGTTCAACTATCTTTCATGGATTTAATTACGCCTTCTTTATTTTTCAGCTCTGAGCCAAGAGTTGGACTGTGTCGTCAAGAAATGGACAAGGTCTGGTTTGGCCTAATACTGGAACCAAAAGCTTGGCTGGAAGATGGTGTAAGCTATTTACTTATGATGTCAAATTAGTTTACAGTTGGGATTTGTTGTAATGCCTGACAAGATGAATTATATTTTTTTGAAGCAAATCTATGAAGTTTGTTGTTATATCCGTAAGGCACTTTTGGAGTCCGAAGTTAAACGCAAGGCCACAATATTGGACGTTTTCTGGGCTGCTGATTATACGGATGCATATAGATACTATGTCAAAAATGTCTGCACTGTTCCACCTGCACCTGAACGTGCACTTGAATACTTTAGGGGAGATCGCCCTAAACCTTATGGGTCCAGTTGGGATGATCAGGACTGTAATACCCCTCATTTTGAGAAAGGATATTTTGGTAATTCTTCCAACTCCCGTACTACAAGTCGGATTATTTTCAGAGAAGTTCAGACATTCAGTATTATGTTTGATCTCTGTAATATTTTTCTGAGTAGTATAAAATACATTCGACGTATTTTCGGGGCTTAGAATACTCATTCGGGTGCAAAGATATTAACCGGGTACGAATATATTTAACTCGAGGTTAAAAACTCATACCCGTACTTAACCCGGACAAAAGGGCCCAAAGATGGCCTTGACCGCACGCGCGGTCAAGTGGCCGCACCCCGCGGTGAAGGCCAAATCTGTGAGGCGGTCAGGGGAGGCTCGCCGCACCCGCGGTGGAGCCACCGCACCCCGCGGTGGTCGTCATCATCGCGACAACTTTTGCAGCGCCGGACTTCAGACGTCGCGTCTGAACTGAGCTGCTTGTCCATTCTGGTCAGGCGACGCAACTGCTTGATCGACGCACCTGCTTGCTTGTGTGCTGCTTGCTGGGCTCTATAAAAGGAGGAGATCTGGAGTTGTGTTGAGCACTCCAATCCGAGCTCTCTCCCTCTCAAATCTCTCATCTCTATTGTTACCGGAAAGCTCAAGCTTTCTCCGGAGCTACCATAGGAGGAGAAGGTACTCTCCAAGTGGTGTTTGGAAGTGCAAGGAATTGGGAAGTCGAAGCCCATCCTAATCAAATCCAAACGCGTCGATCTAGGTGAGTTCTCGTCGTCGTCGTCTCGCCACTGTCACGCCACCGCACCCGCGGTCAAGGTCGGCGCACCCGCGATGGGTTGGGCTCGTGGTGTGGCTTTGGGTCTTGTGGTCTCGAGCGAGGCTTTGTTCCTTCGATTCCTTTCGACTCTTCTTAGATTCGTATATTTGGTTATCGAATCTAACTTAGAGTCTCGTTATG
This sequence comes from Rheum nobile, assembly GCA_027886185.1. NCBI lineage: Eukaryota > Viridiplantae > Streptophyta > Magnoliopsida > Caryophyllales > Polygonaceae > Rheum > Rheum nobile. The sequence continues at coordinate 3,507,357 of WOAB01000127.1, forward strand.
GGTCGTTTCATAGGGATTTGTTATCCAAGATCTGTCCCTGTTTCGGACCCAAGAACTTGTCGTCTCTAAGCTTTGTTCAAGCTCTCGTCTAATCTAAGGCAAGTGGCGGTTCGCTCTTGCTTATCATTCCATAATTATAATGATTATCAATTGTTGAATTGTTAATTAATTTGGGATGATTTACTATTTTCGTTGGGAACTGTTTTGATAAATGATGTGATTAAAACATGATATTATAATAGGTTGTATATCTGCTAGAACAACACTATTATAGATATATATGTATGATGATTGCCTTGAGGGCATTGATGTGGACTATTGTGTGCTTGAACTATTTAGTTAGCACGAGTATTCGTAGGAATGCTACTAGGGCCCTGCGAGGTCCAGTCGTTTCTTTATAACCATGGTGGTTAGGACAACCTAACACCATCTTGCAGGTCATGACCGTCCTCTATCCGAGTATAGAGGTGGTGCACTTAGCTAGTGTCACAAACCTTGGGATTTATTCCCTTCGATATATGTCCCTCATGGCGAAACATATATTCAATATATGTCCCTCATGGCGAAACATATATTTAAAAGCTTATAACGTGATGCACGCTTTGGAATCAAATGAGATAAGTGCCATTGTCGCACATAATTAATATACCCTCAGGCGAGTTGTGCAGCTAGGAAATAGTGTAGCTAGGAAAAACATATCTTTACTTTGATCAGAGTAAAGTTCTCTTTCCAATCTGGATTCGCATTGTGCGGTGAGGTTAGTCGAGAACCGAAACATCAAGTCGTTTTAAACGCTTGTATGAAACTATACTGTTCCCCAACATTTGTCATGCTTCCGATAAGACTCAATTCGTTGGAGTCTTCTTTTGGGTTGATTGCTGTGAGACTCGGTCTTTCAGAATCTTCTCTTGATCATGCCTTTTCGTATATTCCAGTAGGAGTATGGTGGTTGACTATCGTCGTCGGTTGTTATTCGAGAAGCGATGAGTCTAACCTAATACGACTACTTAGAACCACTCTGCTTTTAACCCTTGCATAGTCTTTCATTAGACTAACCAACCGATTATTTCCATTGCATGGTTGGCTGGTGTCATCCGTCCTATACGGCACATCAGATAAACTGCAATTCCGGGAAGGCTAGAAATGACTATGAAGGCAAAAAGGAGTTTTTAAGAGCTTTGTCCAGGTTGAGATCCTTGGCGGTGATCGCTGTGATCAAGACTTTATGTCATTTACTTTACAAAGACTTCTGCTGTATTTCTGATGTATTTGGAATTATGTTGTAATTCCGAGACTACGGTTTAAATGAAAGTTATGATATTTGTATTATAACTGTTGTTTTATGATTTGCATAAACTGGTTAAGCCTTGGGTGACATTGGACAGAACGTCTGAGGTCACTGGCGGTAATGCCTTTCAAGGATATATTTGGGGGTGTTACAGTTATGGTATCAGAGCCAAAAGTTTTTAAAATGGGTTGGGTATTCTTTCTAAAACCGATTACTCGTTTGAAACTAAGAAATATTTTCAAAGGCTCTGAATTTTCAAATGAAATTTTTGCCATTCTAGTCGTGCCTTCTCTTTAGTCTGATATGGAAGCGAACTTCTATATCTAGAAAGACTAACTCTCTTCTCATCGCTCGTAGATTATGGGTGCTTTTTGTTCTCTTCAAAGGGACTCGGAAGAAGCCGAGGTGGCTCCGCCATCTCCAGTAAGGCTAAAATTCCTAGTTCCCCTGCGATGTTTTGAGATTGAAGAATCTAGTAGTCCACCCGAGGAGGTGAAGACCGTACTCCCTGAGTCGGTAGTTCTAGTGTCCGATAAAACCGAAGTTCCTTTGGCAAAGTCCGAAGAGGAGCCGAGGGAAGACTCTGAGAATGAAGAGGAACCGTCAGAGTACGCAGGAGGGTACTATGACGATGACTTCATGATGGAGTCCATTCCCGAGGAAGATCTCGAGGAGGATCCGGAAGAGGATCCTGAAGAAGATCCGGAGGAGGATCCGGAAGAAGAAGAGAATCCTGAGGAGGACCTCGAGGGTCAGGGCTACGAGTCCAATGGCCTAGAACACTTGATGGTGGACTGTGAGGACCCAGGGGTATAGTTCATTCCCCCTAGTCCGGAGTTGCCACCTGAGCAAGAGTATTCACCATTGTCTTCTGCCACTTGGGAGGCGATTAGTGCTGAAGCGCATCTCTAGGTGGATGAGACGATTGAGCATGCTCGTTTGAGGGAAAGGCCGTGGGAGTCAATGGGTACACCAGTTGTGGTCCCGAATCAACAGACCAGGCCAAGACCCCAATTACAGGAGGGACGATTGGAAGAGTGGTCGAACGCCCTGAACAACATGGAGGTGAGGACCTTCGAGACTGAGGTCGGTCTCACCCGAATGATTGTGGACGTCCGCGAACTCCAGGAGTACGTCCGCCAAGCAAAATTGCTACTTGATCCTTTGTATGAGGTGAATAGGGCATACTTCCAACCAAGATTTCTGGAGGAGTTTTGCTACCCACCGGGATCGGATGAGATTGTTCAAAGTGTTCCCGCGCCTAGGGAAAGGCCGAGGACACCAGGACCAAGGGATGAGCCGTGTGCTCCAGGACCGAGCAGGGTCTGAAGTCCATCGCCAGACTTCGATGGTAAACCCCGTTCGAAGAAACCGTGTATGAGGAGTTGAGATTACATGAAATGTTTCAGGGCGCCATGATTAGGGCCAATGCTGAATTAGCAGTTTCCTTCCTAGTATTTCAGTCTTCGTTTTGATGGAACGGTAGTCTCAGAGCAATTTTGTCTTGTCGCTCGGGAGATCCCTTTTGTAGAACCTAGTAACTCAGTTTGAGTTCATCAATGAAAATTATCAAGTTTGATCTATTCTAAGTTGATTTTATTACATTGAGTATATTGGAATGATATTAACGTCATAAAATACTTGGAATTTGATCGGTAAACAGATGGTGAACACAAGAAACACCATTCGTGCTGGTGCTGGGCCAAACAATGACCCTAGACTAAGTGTGAGGAACACTGCGAACCCTGTAGATGAACACGAGACTGCTTCTAACAACAATCCAGGGGGCAATGACCAAGCTCCAGTCAACGCTCCAATGGTATTTGATGCAGTAGCAATAGAGGCTATTCGGGGAATTGTGATGCAAGCATTCACATACATTATGTGACCAAACGCGCCTTAGGCACAAGCTGTGCCAATTCCCCCAGCGGTTCCTAGATTTGAGGAGCCTAATATCCATGTACCCCAAGAGGAAGTGGTCAGGAATAGAGGCGACTATGGCCGAGCACTAAAGGCCATAAGCTCTATGAGGCCTGATAGCTATGATGGAAAAGGAGAGCCATTCAGGGTGGCACATTGGTTCTCGCACATGGAACGATTATTCCGCAATGTTGAGTGCACTGAAGCTGAGAAAGTGTACATTGCTTCCATACAGCTGAAGGAAGTAGCTAGCGAGTGGTGGGAAGGTACCAGTCTAGCCGATCACCCTGGTTTGAACTGGGGGATGTTCAAAGCCAAGATGACCGATCGTTTATTTTCCCGAGCTATGAGGGAAGAGAAACACAAGGAGTTTCTATATCCAAGGATGGATGGTTTGAAAGTGACTGAGCTTGCGGCCAAGTTCAATCATCTATTGTAGTATGCTGGGCCGGAGGTGTCCGGCGAGGAGCAAAAGATCTGGTATTTCCACGAGTGGATGAATCCAGATATTAAGCCATTGATGGTACGTCACGGATGCTCTACTTTGGAGCAATACGTGGACGCTGCTTACAAGTTGGAGGAGACTCTGGAGGAGTCAACAAAGAAACGTAATCGCTAGAGGTCAATGCAGAATCAACCTCAGGCGAGTGGATTTAAGCATCCCGCGCCACCGTCTAATTTTGTCAAGTCTGGCAAAGCAAGGACGGATATGACTCAAGGAGGGTCTACGTAGTTTTCGGGTCAGGGCAAGAATCCGATCCAGTGTTACAATTGTGGTGCATCAGGACACAAAAGCAATACGTGTCTGAAAGAAAAGAAGACATGCTTCGGCTGTGGAAATGAAGGGCACGTGCAGAAATTTTGTCTGCAGGGAAGGCAGAAAGGAGCTGAATCACAACAGGGGTCTGTTAGTAAGAACAATCGACCTAGGTTTAAACCAGTGGAAGCTCCTAGTCCTTCGATGCAGACAACTGCACAGAACAAGGGGAAAGCCCTAGCTGCTTCTAGAAGTCAAGGTCAACGCCTTTACAAGATGTGTGAGGCAAATGGACCTAATACTCCAATTGCTTAAGGTACTCTATACCTTCATTCTACTTCTATGTGTATATTGTTTGATTCGGGTGCTACCCATTCTTTCGTTTCAGATTCTTTCGTTTCGGAGAATTGTGTTAGTAAGTTAGGCTTAGTATGCAACGAGGCTTGTGAGTCTTTCGTTGTGTATCTTCCTTATGGTGAACATTTAGTTGGAACCAAGCATCTGTCAAAATTTCTGATTACCATTTAGGGTAAGAAATTTGAAGCATATTTGATCTGTATAGCCATGGCTCCATATGACATTATTCTCGGTATGGATTGGCTGACGCGTCATGGGGCGGTAATCGATTTTAGCTCAAGGATTGTGACAGTGTCATCAGGGGGCCAGTGTGTATGAAAATTTAAGGGTCGGAATGACGCTGATAACGGTAGGCTCATCAATACGATGGATGCGTTTAAGCTACTTCGACAAGGTTGTGTCGGGTACCTTTGCTACCTGGGTCCGCCCATGAAAGATGAACCTTCAGTTCTTGATATCCCAATCGTTGTGAATTTTCGGATGTCTTTTCGAAAGATATTCCTGGTTTACCCCCGTATTGTGACGTGAAATTTACAATTGATCTCGAGCCTGGTACACCGCCGATCTCGGAGGCACCGTACCGGATGACTCCAGTTGAGATGCAAGAGTTGAAGAAGCAACTCGAGGACCTTCTTGAGAAAGGATATATAAGGCCGAGTGCATTACCTTGGGGCACTCCGGTCTTGTTTGTCAAGAAGAAGGATGGATCGTTTCGACTTTGTATCGACTATCGTGAGTTGAATAAAGTCACGATCAAGAACAAGTATCCGTTACCTAGGATTGATGATCTGTTGGATCAACTGCAAGGAGCCAAAAGTCTTTTCCAAAATCGATATGAGATCTGGTTACTATCAGCTCAGGATTTGTGAAGAAAATATTCCGAGGACTGCATTTTCGGACGAGATATGGTCACTACGAGTTCGTAGTCATACCATTTGGACTTACCAATGCTCCAACAGTCTTCATGGGTCTAATGCATCGATGTTTTCACCAATACTTGGATAAGTTCGTAGTGGTCTTCATCAATGACATTTTGATCTATTCTCCGAGCGAGGAAGCTCACGAGGAACATCTTGGGATTGCCTTGTCAGTCCTTAGACAAATTGAGTTGTACGCAAAATTGTCTAAGTGTGACTTTTGGGATCAAGGAAGTGGCTTTCTTAGGCCATGTGATCAATGAGAGTGGGGTTATGATAGATCCCCAGAAGATTAAAGCGGTAGCCAATTGGAAGCGGCCTCAGAATGTGAAAGAGGTGCGCAATTTTCTTGGACTTGCTGGATATTATAGACGATTCATGGAGGGATTTTCTAAAATTGCTCTACCTATGACCGGTTTGCTCCGCAAGGTCCATAAGAAGATTGTCTAGGATGACAAGTGCGAGGCCAGTTTCAGAAATTGAAATAGTGTCTGACCTCCGCACAAGTATTAACGCTACCAAAAAGGAAATGATGGTTATGTGGTCTATAGTGATGCTTCGAAGAGTGGGTTAGGATGCGTCCTGATGCAGAGAGGCAAGGTTATTGCATACGCATCTAGACAATTGAAAACCTAAGAAGCAAACTATCCGACGCATGATCTGGAACTAGCAGCAGTAGTGTTTACATTGAAGATTTGGAAACACTATCTCTATAGTGTGAGATGCCAAGTCTTCACCGATCATAAGAGTCTCAAGTACGTGTTCACTCAGAAGGAGCTGAATATGAGACAACATCGCTGGCTAGAGATACTCAAAGTCAAAAGGATGATATAAGGGTAATCATTGACAGGCTCACGAAGAGTACTCACTTCGTGGCTATTAAGTCAACATGGAGAACCCAGAAGCTATGAGAAGTGTTCCTACACGAGATTATCCGTTTGCATGGTACTCCAAAGACCATTGTATCGGATCGTGATGGCCGAGTTATGTCGAGATTCTGGAAAGAACTCCATAAGACCATGGGAACCGAGTTGAGATTCAGTACTGCATTTCATCCTCAAACGGATGGACAGTCTGAGAGGACCATCCAGACCTTGGAAGATATGCTAAGAGCTTGTGTACTCGATCGTTCGAGGTTACTTGGGAAACCTGGGAAACTGAGGCGGATATGCTTAGACGTTTTCCCGAATTGTATTCGGCCAAGTTTCGGGGTCGGAACTTCTTTTAAGGGGGAGGTGATGTAATACCCATCATTTTGAGAAAGGATATTTTGGTAATTCTTCCAACTCCCGTACTACAAGTCGGATTATTTTCAGAGAAGTTCAGACATTCGGTAATATGTTTGATCTCTGTAATATTTTCCTGAGTAGTATAAAATACATTCGACGTATTTTCAGGACTTAGAATACTCATTCGGGTGCAAAGATATTAACCGGGTATGAATATATTTAACCCGGGGTTAAAAACTCATACCCGTACTTAACCCGGACAAAAGGGCCCAAAAATGGCCTTGACCGCACCCGCGGTCAAGTGGCCGCACCCCGCAGTGAAGGCCAAATCTGTGAGGCGGTCAGGGGAGGCTTGCCGCACCCACGGTGGAGCCACCGCACCCCGCGGTGGTCGTTGTCATCGCGACAACTTTTGCAGCGCCGGACTTCAGATGTCGCGTCTGAACTGAGCTGCTTGTCCATTCTGGTCGGGCGACGCAACTGCTTGATTGACACACCTGCTTGCTTGTGTGCTGCTTGCTGGGCTCTATAAAAGGAGGAGATCTGGAGTTGTGTTGAGCACTCCAATCCGAGCTCTCTCCCTCTCAAATCTCTCATCTCCATTGTTACCGGAAAGCTCAAGCTTTCGCCGGAGTGTCGCCGGAGCTACCATAGGAGGAGAAGGTACTCTCCAAGTGGTGTTTGGAAGTGCAAGGAATTGGGAAGTCGAAGCCCATCCTAATCGAATCCAAACGCGTCGATCTAGGTGAGTTCTTGTCGTCGTTGTCTCACCACTGTCACGCCACCGCACCCGCGGTCAAGGCCGGCGCACCCGCGGTGGGCTGGGCTCGTGGTGTGGCTTTGGGTCTTGTGGTCTTGAGTGAGGCTTTGTTCCTTCAATTCCTTTCGACTCTTCTTAGATTCGTATACTTGGTTATCGAATCTAACTTAGAGTCTCGTTATGGGTCGTTTCATAGGGATTTGTTATCCAAGATGTGTCCCTGTTTCGGACCCAGGAACTCGTCGTCTCTAAGCTTTGTTCAAGCTCTCGTCTAATCTAAGGCAAGTGGCGGTTCACTCTTGCTTATCATTCCATAATTATATTGATTATCAATTGTTGAATTGTTAATTAATTTGGGATGATTTACTATTTTCGTTGGGAACTGTTTTGATAAATGATGTGATTAAAACATGATTCTATAATAGGTTGTATATCTGCTAGAACAACGCTATTATAGATATATATGTATGATGATTGCCTTGAGGGCATTGATGTGGACTATTGTGTGCTTGAACTATTTAGTTAGCGTGAGTATTCGTAGGAACGCTACTGGGGCCCTGCGAGGTCCAGTTGTTTCTTTATAACCATGGTGGTTAGGACAACCTAACACCATCTTGCAAGTCATGATCGTCCTCTATCTGAGTATAGAGGTGGTGCACTTAGCTAGTGTCACAAACCTTGGGATTTATTCTCTTCGATATATGTCCCTCATGGCGAAACATATATTCAATATATGTCCCTCATGGCGAAACATAACGTGATGCGCGTTTTGGAATCAAATGAGATAAGTGCCGTTGTCTCACATAATTAATATACTCTCAGGCGAGTAGTGCAGCTAGGAAATAGTGCAGCTAGGAAAAACTCGTCTTGACTTTGATCAGAGTAAAGTTCTCTTTCCAATCTGGATTCGCATTGTGCGGTGAGGTTGGTCGAGAACCGAAACATCAAGTCATTTTAAACGCTTGTATGAAACTATAATGTTCCCCAACATTTGTCATGCTTCCGATAAGACTCAATTCGTTGGAGTCTTCTTTTGGGTTGATTGCTGTGAGACTCGGTATTTCAGAATCTTCTCTTGATCATGCCTTTTTCGTATATTCCAGTAGGAGTATGGTGGTTGACTATCGTCGTCGGTTGTTATTCGAGAAGCGATGAGTCTAACCTAATACGACTACTTAGAACCACTCTGCTTTTAACCCTTGTATAGTCTTTCATTAGACTAACCAACCGATTATTTCCATTGCATGGTTGGCTGGTGTCATCCGTCCTATATGGCACATCAGATAAACTGTAGTTCCGGGAAGGCTAGAAACGACTATGAAGGCAAAAATGAGCTTTTAAGAGTTTTGTCCAGGTTGAGATCCTTGGCGGTGATCGCTGTGATCAAGACTTTATGTCATTTACTTTACAAAGACTTCCACTGTATTTCTGATGTATTTGGAATTATGTTGTAATTCCGAGACTACAGTTTAAATGAAAGTTATGATATTTGTATTATAATTGTTGTTTTATGATTTGCATAAACCGGTTAAGCCTTGGGTGACATATGACAGAACGTCTGAGGTCACTGGCGGTAATGCCTTTCAAGGATATATTTGGGGGTGTTACAAGGACTTCATTTATGTCCCCTTCAACATCGATAGCATGCATTGGGTGGCTGTAGAGATCGATCTACAGTAATGGCAGGCAGATGTATATGATTTTAATGTGGATTTGAACACTAACTTGGGCGTAGAGACTTGGCTACATGGGGTTTTAAGGTTTCTTCCTCACTTCATGACACAGTACCCACCTCTTGCCAAGAAATTTGAACATCGGAGTACTGAAGAGATTAAATTTGAGAGAATTCAAGTAACTTTATTGCATTTTGTGTTCGTAGTCATGACTGTGGGATATACACTCTGAAACACATGGAGTTGCTCAGTGCTGGTTGGAAAAATCTTGACGTTGTGGCAGACAAATTTATTGACGGCTTCATGAGCGACATGGCTCACAGCGTGTTTGACGGGGTTTGGAGGTCGAGCCTAAGGAACCCCATCGTTTAAATTGGATATTTGGATGTTCTTTTTGGGGTTTGGATGGCATTTGCTTAGATTACGTACAATTGGATGTTTTCGAAGACATTTGTTTAGATTACATACAATGTTACGACAACTTATTATAGATGTGGTAGTTGAATGGTAGTTATGTGCGTGTAGGTTAAATGGCAGTTACATGGAAGTTACATGACACTTAAACGTCATTCAAATGACAATTGTGTCAAATAATATAGGGACATTGACTGACTTCATAATATACATATTAAGAAGTAACATGACAAGATGAATCTAAGAGAGATGTGGGATACACAACTAACTGTAACAGGGTATCAGCTCTACTAACTCCTTTTTTGAGAAGAGACAATAAAAAACTCCAAACCGTCATGAAATTAGCAGTAACTGCCCACCAACTCTAATTTACCCTGATTAGACAGGATATCAGTGACAGGACGGGATATTAACACAAGTAATTAAATTAAGAATATATTAGAGCACCGTCATAAATGTATCCGTAACTACCACTAACCCAAAAACCTCTTTATATACCCACGCATCCGAAGTCATATTTCCTCATCCACAATCCAGGCAAACATCTTCCACCTTACCCTAAACTCCAAATTCCCTACGCTTCTTTCGTTTCCATGGATGATCAGCCTAACGATCACAGGGTGTTTGCAACCGTCCATACAGGAGGGAGAATCATCCTTTCAAGGGGAGCAATGGTCAGGATTTCGACCCATTACTACCAAGGCGGGATGACCCAAAACTGGAGTCCTTCGGCTGAAATGGTACAGGATATTTGGTGGCTCATCAACCAACTACAGTTTAACAATTATGAACGGGACGCTTCCTACTTCTTCAAAGTTGTGCCCCCCGATGGCGGCCCTCGTACCTTGAAGGCCTTGCAGAACCGTGGAGACGCGGCCGCCCTTGGTAGAACCGTGGCGTTCATAAACATATATGTCATCACCGGAGATGTTGTTCAAGAACTTCCGCAACGCGACGGCCCAGATTCATCTGTCTCCTCCGCATCAGTGTTTATGTAATATTTAGTATTTTATTAAGTAATGTAGTGTAGGGACTATGTAATTTAGTGTAGTATTTAGTAAGTTATGAAGTATGTTACTGTATGAATATATAATGTCAAGTAGGAACCTTATAATGTCATATAGTGACTATATATTGTCAGGTAAATGTCAGATTGCCAAATGAAGCATGTTATGTATTTCTGTTTTATATAATATAGTATCTTATGATAATGTCGCATAATATAGTACTTTATGACATGAAAGACGGCAGGCCAAAACAGTTAGTATGACAGGCCCAAAAAAATGTCATATTCGGCCCAATTTCTGAGCGGTTCCTTGGAGCACACAATGCCATATTAGGGCCAATTTCAACCGGTTTAACAATTATATTAAGAACTTGTTATGAACCCGGTTTAACAGACTATTATATATATATTCTTCCAAAACGGGTTTGACTTCATTTCATCTATCTCAATTTGGGTAAGTTTTCTAGGGTTTGTCGGGATTGAACAGCCGAAATCAAATTGACCCCATTTGGAGAGAGTTCAACCACAATCAACACCATTTCACTTACGAAAAAGGAAGTCCAGGTATTATTATACAATTAGCATGGTTATTTTTAAATTGTTTCGAAAAGTTTACCTTGGATTCGAACAGATAGAGTTGCTAAAGTGATATTCTGAGTTCAATGAAAGTCTCTCTTTGGAACTGGGTATGATAATTGCTTTACCATATTGCATCAAAGTCCTCTTTTGTGTGGTGCTGTTAACAGGATGCCGAACAATGTGATTGATATCAGCTTTGAATCCCATTGTGAAGAAGACACCAGTTACAACAGTTGGAGTACTAGAGAGTACAACAGTGACGACCACCCAATTATTCTTGAAGATGATGGAGATGTTGATGATGATGTTGGAGCTGTTGCAGCTGAGCCAACATCAGCAATACAAAGAGCCCAAGCTTTTCCATGTGACAAGAATAATAGTTTCGTTGTTTTAATGAAACAAACCAATGTCCAGGGTGACTGTCGTCTGGTAGGATTACTTAACCTTATAATGTAAATGTGTGATAAGGATTACTTCATAATATCAACTTGCAATGCACTTACTGATATGCAGGGTGTCCCGAGCAAACATGCTATCAAATTCTTGAGTGCTGCAAGAATCACTGAAGTCATCCTGAATTGTGGTATGGCTGCTTGGCCCGTGTCTGTCGCAAAAAGTGGGAATCGCTACAGATTTGGAACATGCTGGAGGCAATTTGTAATTGACAATGAATTGGAAATGAACGATGCATGTGTATTTGAAATAGTGAGGCGCCGTAATGTTATATACAATGTTACCATATTCAGAGCTTAGATGCCTGTTTTAGTATTATTTTGAAATTGAAGAATGTAACTCTATGGTGATGCTTTTGTTGGTTTAAATTAGTTGTGTTGAACATCGTATTAGTGTTAATACATGTGAGTGTCGTGAACATATAATGTCATGTAGTGACTATATAATGTCACGTAAATGTAGTGATTTTAAGAAGCATGTTATGTATGGCCGAGGACGGTTTATGTTTTTCCGGTGTGTTATTCAGATGCCACTCATGTCGGTCAGTTGGTTAAATGAAAGCATATTGAATCTGTCATGATAAATATGGAAGAATAACAAGTGGGGTCAAGAGGCAGATACAGAATGGAGTGAAACTTCTGTCATATGAATTTAACCAAAAGTAATCAATATTGACAATGTTAGGACATAAATATAGTCATGACAGGATAGTGTTACAGTAACTAACCGCATATTAACAAAATTCATATCATTTATACGAAAAGTAATATGAGTGGTAAGAGATCCTTCAAGAGTTTGGATCTCTTAATACACATATTAACAAAATACATAATTCAAGAGGTAACACAAGGAAACACATATTAACAAAATAGATAATTGAAGAGGTAGCACAATTAACGGCATCATGGGCCGACTGAGGGGTTACGATAGTTTCAGGAGATATGGCCGACAATGCCACAACTTCCACACCTTCTCCTCGGGCCCATGTATTCTCCCCGTGACGGGATTCTTTTCTTCCTTGGTCTTTCTGATTTCCTCCTAACATCCGGGGGCAAACATGCTCTATTCAAGACCGTGTCAGAAACTTCCCAACGCTCAAATGCAGGAACTGGATATATCGTTTCCTTGTACACTTCCTTCCACATTTCAACAGTAAAGAGGGGATGAACAAGAGTGACAAGATCCACACCACAATCCTTCGCAACCGCTATTGCATGCGCACAAGGAATTTGGTCAACTTGGAAGACGTTGCAGTAGCAGGTTCGAGCATGCAGATTTACCAAGAATGTAGTTCCATTGGCATGCACTTGAAACTCATATTGATTTAGCCTACTCACAACCATTGTCAATGATTTCAAATAATTACCTTCTAGCTCACGACAAACTATCGGGGTCAGAAGATCGGAATGTCGCTCTCCCTTCAATCTCCTGTCATAAAACCACTGACTCATGACATTCAGTATACCATCAAGCAACTCAATCAACGACATTCGACACGGGCCCACTAAGCGACTATTAACGAATTCCGCATTGTTGGACGTCATAATGTTGAATCTGTTTACGGGCATATGCGACCTTGTCCACTCTTCAAATCCAACACCCCTGAGGTAGGTACCGACTTCCGGAGACTGGTTGTAAAGTCTTGCAAATTCACGATTGAAGTCATGTTTGGTGTACGCTTGATTTGCCTTTTGGTACAGAATCCACAAGTCATTCCTTTTAAACCTCGTCATCATGTTTTGAAATAGGTGAAGTGTGCAACAACCATGCTTTGCGAAGATATAGCGCTCTCTTAAACCTTTGTAAATGCTTCCATGACGGTCAGACACAAATACGAGGTCATGATCGTCGGCAACAACGGAGTGTAGGTGTCGGAAGAAATATGACCATGAACTGTCATTCTCGCTGTCAACAACAGCAAAAACCACTGGATATATTTGTCTGTTTCCGTCTTGTGCCACTGCAACTAGAAGTGTGCCTTTGTACTTTGATCCTAGATGGGTACCATCCACAGTTATGACCTGCAATAGTTTTCACTCAGCTTTACAAAGTGACATATGCTGTAATGTACTGTATCACTTTGACAACAACATCGTGGAATGTGACAAAACTTAAATATACCTTTCTTAAAAACTGCATTCCATTGCGCCAAGCACCCAAGCTGATAAAACAATACTTGAATCGACGATTAGAATCTACTTCAACATGTGTGACTGTCCCTGGATTCATTCTTTTGAGCATGTACATGTATCCATGAATCCTATTGTAGCTTTCTTTAGGTATGCCTCTTATCCTGTCAATGGCGGTTAAACGTGCTCTGTTTGCCTTGTCGTAACTAACTACCACTCCCATCTTCTTCATGATGTCTTGAATTTTGGCAGCACGAGGTACAGGACATGTACCGGTTGTGTTAAAGTTGTAACATGATTGTATATGTAACGTGCTAAGGTTAGTTCATATACATGCTCATAAATATATATGATCGTACTGACAGGATTGTTTACTTACCTTGACATAATATGGTCAGCAATTACGCTTGAACTTGCATGTCTGTGGTGGTTATGCTTTAGCTTCAAGCCACATGTATGTTGTCCACAATACTTCCTTACTTCAAACAATCCTGTGTTGCCAAGAGCGCTCCCACGACAAAAAAATGTGCAACTAGGATCAATGCACCTTACCACATATAACTTCTTATCAGACTTCTGGACTTGCATCTGGAAGCGCCTCTGTAATGCCATCAAGGATAAACGATCCTTAAGATCCTTCTTACAATTGAAATGCTCTCCAACTTTTATTTCCAAATTATTGTCGCTCACCCCATTATCCTCCATTGGCTCTTCCAAATCATTCAATTGCCTTTTACTAAACTGTTTGCTACGATAGTACTCGGCTTCAATCTCTTGTAGAACTTCCTCATCAATGTCTATGAATAAGTTGTCGACTTCATTAGTGTCATCCAACAATGTTCCTTCTTCAACATCTTCCTCAACATCATCCTCAAAGTCATCCTCAAAGTCATCCCAATCAAAATCTCGCCCAACGTCTTCCCCATAATCACTCTCAATGTCAATACATTCATGTATTCTTTTCGTTCATGTGGAAGACCTTGTTTCTCTCCCATCAGTTTCCGAGTCTGCCTCAGATTGGCTCACCAAGTCAACTATTTGTACTTCCCCATTGTTTACACGACAAATTTTTGGTTTCAGTTCATACATGTCACAATCAACTATATTCAGTACAGCTTCAGTGGGACAATTGTCGCTTACCATATTGCTCTTGTCGGATTTGGTACCATTTCTGCTTGGATGACAACCTATCACAACCCCGGCCTCTGCCTTTTGAGTTTGTGTTAACGGTGGCGGAGTCAGACACATTGTGATGTCCTCGTCATCACTTCTACTTGGATGACCAGCCATCACAACCTCGGCATCTGGCTCTTTGTTTCCCTTCTTTTTCATACTCGCATATAACTCGATAAGCCAAATGTTATCTTGTGATTGCAAGTTCAAAAATTTGAAAGCATCAAGATCTTCGTCATCTTTGACATCGATTGGTTGTGGCAGTGGTTTCCACGGTGACAGATATTTTATCTCCATTTCATCTATCTCGTCAATGCATTTAATCTTCTCAACCAACTTTTTCCTCAGATTTGAGTAATTCATATCTGCATACAAAAGAAGTCCTGTTGTCGTTGTGATCCCATCAAAAACCCACTTGTTTCTCTTACATATCCATTCACCACCTATTTTCAGAGTCAAGTAGTATGATCTTGAACCTGTTATACGAACAAAAAGCAAACACAAGTTCAACACTTTATGCCAAACGTTGACAGTATGACCAATACCCTAACAGGCTAACACCGACATTAAAGGATTTTCAAACCCTAATAAAGGGTTTTCAGGTTGGCGATTTTGATAATTCTATTAATGGTAAAAATTTGTAGGGAAAACAAATATTCTAGAATCAAGGATAAACGGGAGTTAAAGTTGGTGTAATGCTCAACAAGAAGTTGAAAGGTTGTTCTCTCATTTAGGGAACCACAAAAGTGTAACACCCCCAGGCCAAGCTACCCAGCCACCCAGCTACCCAACGGTGTCGGTGCCGATACTGGCGTCGCCTGTGAGCCCACAAGAGCCGCAGCTCTATCACCCCAACTCTTCCTTGGGAGCTCCTCCTAATTAATTAGGCAGCCATCTCCAAGAGGTTGTTCGCAAGGCTCGAACTCGAGACCTCCCGCTTTAACAAGTGGCTTAACGCCCACTTGTTACCAATTACGCTGCAGCACAATTGGTAACAAGTGGACGTTAAGCCACTTGTTAAAGCAGAAGGTCTCGAGTTCGAGCCTTGCGAACAACCTCTTGGAGATGGCTGCCTAATTAATTAGGAGGAGCTCCCAAGGAAGAGTTGGGGTGATAGAGCTGCGGCTCTTGTGGGCTCACAGGCGGCGCCAGTACCGGCACCGACACCGTTGGGTAGCTGGGTAGCTTGGCCTGGGGGTGTTACAAAAAGAATGTCTTGTAAAGAAGAATATGAACGTGAAAGTCAGAACTCACCCATTATTAAATTTCTTCTATTCCAAAGACATTGAAGACGCTGCACAATATTTTTTGAAGATTTGTGGATTTAAGGTCTTGTGGTGTTACGGTGGCTTTGTGTAGGTTTACAGGTTGGGTTCTGCTTGGATGACAACCTAACACGTGGGTAAAGGGGTAGAAATTGGAGGGAAACTTGTTAACTTTTAGAGGGAAAACAGAGGTTAAAAGATGGTGTGTACTACATTTTCAGAAGTCATATCAGGTAAATAATTATGAAACAATATTCAATAGAGAATGACATGCCCAAAAATTGAACAAAAAAACCTAAATAAACCTAAGCGGGGACCCCCGGCCATGTTCCTTCTCATTTTGACTCAACAATCCCTAAACCCTCTCTGTTCATTTCGCATTGGGTAGCAAAGATCCTTCACTGCTATGCCGAACTTGAAGGTAACCCTCTTTGTTTATTGTGTGGTTTTCATACTGGATCAATAAGCAAGCATGTATCACTGTGTTTTTGGCTGGAAATCTTTCTTTGTTTCTGCAGTACTCGAGCATAATGTCATCCAACGACACCTCAAGTTATCAAAGCGGGGACCCCCGAAAATATGAACATCCACCTACATCTCCTATACCTTCTCAAATAGAGGAGAAGTTGCAAGAAGAGTTACACATGTTGCTAACGAATAGCCCACGTTCCAACATGTTGGGTGAAATAATCACACGCCTACGTATTGAGATACATGAACTTGGACAAAGAATTATGGAACTCAATACAAGTGAGATGCAATTCGATCATGCAATTTGGCGACTAAATGCAAGGGTGGCAGAACTTGAAGCTGGAAACAAGACACTACACTTCTAGGAAAACTTTAGGAACCATGTAATAATTCCTATTTCTTCGTTTGGTGCTGGTGTGATTCTAGGGATTAGTGCTTTCAGCATTTGTAATCGAGCATGTAGGCATGATTGAGGATGAATTGACTATGAAGTATGTACCTCATGCTTTTGTTGTTTTTTTTTATGTTAGAGGATGAATTTTATTTCGAATAGTTTTCATAAGCATGGTTGATTCTACATGTCAGATTGCCAAAATATTAATATTGATCTTCATGTAAGTTTTGCAAATTCAAGCACAATGCCAGCACTACACACACAGACAATTACCTTACTAGAATAGTTGCCAACTGGATGCTATCATTATATTCCTAGAATGTTGTAACGTGTGCTACCATTACATTTCTAAAAAAAAAGGATAGTTGTTAACTGGATGCTATCATTACATTACTAGAATCACAACTGCCTGCTGTCAACCTCCTCCTTCACGCGGAATGCATAGCCTTCATAGACGCTTTTTAAAACACAATCCTTTAACATTTCTTGCTAGTGCCAATCCTATCAATGACCAGCAACACGGTTAGTTAATCAACCTTTTTAATCCTGTCAATGACTAACACCAATGACCAACAATATAAGAGTTTCCAACAATAGTGTAAGGGTTTCCAACAATAATAAGCAACAACAATGACCAACAACACGGTTAGTTAATCAACCTTTTTAATTCTGTCAATGACCAACAATGTAAGTTTTTTTTACCGGGAATATCCTTTTTAATAATATAAGGGTTTCCAACAATAATAAGCAATGATCGGGCATGAGTCAGGGCAAAATTGAACCTCTTCGGGTTGCTCAGATATCCCATGCGGAAAGTCCTGTCATATTCGTCGTGCTTAGCGGTCGATCTGACGGTTGACAGGATGATCACTTCCTTTTCTTTACCCAAAAACTGCTCAACCCCGCCAATCTTAATATCCCTCATATGTAAAGACTTGAGAGCCTTCCTTATCTTTAGTACTTGTTGTGGGAAAGGGATAATAATCCCGATGTCTTGCTCAGACATATTCCTTCTTATCAACTTTTGTACGAGCTCAACCACCTTGCTAGCTTCAATCCTATTAAACCATGATGGGCTGCCCTTTTCCCTCTCATCAAAGTCTTGGATGCCACAGAACATGAAAGGGAAGTTCCCATTGGGAAGCATATCAGCCCAAGGTAAGGAAGATGTGTTACTGTCTTCTCGATATAGAATCAATATTCCACTATAAAATAGTCTTGAAGGAACACAAAGAATTGCAGGGTGGCTCCGGTAATTGTTCAACAACATTGTGACATAATTGCGATCCCCTGATCTGTAAACTTCAAAGTCCAACAACCTATCCAGAAAAGATCTTCCCAAACCATAAGCCTTAGCTTGCTTTGAATGAATATCAGGCCCAAGTTGTTTGGGATCACCACAAAGAACAATAATTGTGTTGTTTTCTAAGAGGGTTGATATGGGGATCATTGTCTCTGGCTCTGAAACTTGGCTTGCATCATCTAAGATGATGTGGGAGAAGTGGCCACGGTTAACCCCTTCAGCATGATAGAGGTAAGATGCACTCGTGTATGTCGTTATTATTATCTTGTACCCGCGGAGTGCATCTCGAGAAGGGCAAGTGAAGAAACCTGCACTGTAGGTGCAGAACCTCAATAATGCAGCGTTCATTTTTTGTAAGGGATGACGTGTGGCATTCAACCTATAAATATCTTTCTCCTTAAGTTTCATCCCCTCACAAAGGATTTTCTCTAATATGTGATCTGCTGCACAATTTAAAGAAACACATACCAGTATATGAGAATTACGTCTAGTTGTATAGAGTTGTAGGATCACCTCCACCAGTGTTTTTGTTTTTCCTGTTCCCGGGGGTCCATAAATCACATAAGGAGCCCCTCCTCTGCAACCTAAAATTAAGCGAACATCATTTTTTTGCTCCTCATCAAGAAGAAGTGAGATAGGCACAAAATTGTTTGTTGTAATCCTCCGCTTTGCATGATACTCATGGGGAAAGAGGAAGTTTTCGTGTAATGCCTCTGTAGATAGAATGGCTTGATGGAGCTTACTGAAATTTGCCCCGTTGAATACAAAACAGATTTCATACACATTGCTATCTATGTGCCTTTGGTAAAATTCATCATCAAATTGCAATAATAATTCACCAGCCTCAACACGGTGGATCAAGCCCTGTTCAAAGAACATTGGCAAGTTCAACATGAGAACACAACATTGGCAACGATAAGTCGTGCAATTTCATAATTCTTTCCGACAATAATATATAACACTTTGACAAAAATAATAAGCTACCTAACATTATCCACATACCTGATGGAGAGGGCCATCTCCATAAACATTCACCACATCTCCACGGACAACTGAGGGCCTTCTTTCACCTAGTCCTGGCACTTTAAGTGCTACAACCCGATAATACTTTTGTCTCAAAGTAACAGACTTCATATTATAAGCTTTCACGTACTCTTGTAAACAAATAAAAAAAAATCATTCAACAACTTGGTACTACGAGAGAACGATGCCATC
This sequence comes from Rheum nobile, assembly GCA_027886185.1. Taxonomy (NCBI): domain Eukaryota; kingdom Viridiplantae; phylum Streptophyta; class Magnoliopsida; order Caryophyllales; family Polygonaceae; genus Rheum; species Rheum nobile. Next base: position 3,526,660 of record WOAB01000127.1, read on the forward strand.
TAGCTATCCCCTCAGTCCCCCAACCCCCATACAGAGAAAATATAACACTTACCATAATCAGAAGTTCCTCCATCCCTAACAACTCATTGAAATACGACGCATAATTTTCCTCTGTTAAACCTTGTAAGACTACTTCAGGGATTTCCTCAAACTCTATCGCTTTCCTAATCTGTGGTGGTATGTTATATGGTCTCTGAGGTGCCAAAGCTTTGGATACTTCATCTTCGGCCAAGAGGAAGACAAGTCGTTCAATACTCACAACATCAGTTTCGATGAGCACTATAGATGTCAAAACACCAATCTCCTTGGGCACACAAGACAGCCATATAGTCAGGCTACCATGTGGCATCAAATTTCGTTCCTCCATATAAAAAGAACGGACAAAATCTTCCTCGGGTATGTCATATGGCTGGCCAGATAGAGGTTTCATCAATGACAACACAAATGAATCTTCAGGATTTGAAGCATAAATCTTCACACACCAAAGTAAAATATCTTCATCAGTGGTGTTTTCTATTGTGAATGACGCCGCGGCAACCTCGTTGACATGAACCGATTGAGGCTTTCCTCCAGCAAATGGAAATGGCACATACACCATGACAGGACTCTCCTCAGTATGAGTGGAAGTTGTGACTGAGGGAACATCGATGAAGCCAACCTCTCCCTTCTCATCAATGTTGGAGTATTCATCAGCCATACCTATTTGCCACTCAATTAAAATCCAACAGAAGTTTGTGAGTCCACAAGCAAAGAACACAACCACACGAGCTGCTCTAAGGAGATGAAAGAGATGAAGAGTAGAAAGAGATGGGTGAGATGAAGTGAACAAAGAGAGAGTAGGACTGGAAGCATGTATAGTTGGGATAGTCAAACAACACACACTCCAATGAGATGGGTGAGATGAAGTGCCATTAAGATCTCTGTAAACTAAGATCTCTGCGAAGTAAAACAGTCTGAATACGGTCATATTTGTCAGTCATAGACTATTACTTTGTGAAAATAGTATAAATAGTATGTCACAATAGCAATTTATAATGTCACGGTTTTGAAATCACCAGCAGTACGAGTGGCACCATGTACCTAAAAATACTCAAACATGGAGCATTTTCTAATTAATATATCTGTAAAGTAGATTGGTGAGATAAAGTGCAATTAATATCTATGTAAAGTAAAAATGTCAAAGAAGCAGAGCATCGGGAAAGGGAGATCCAATTAAGACATCTTGTATTTAGATTGGTGAGATGAACTATTCAGCTTCTGAGTAGAACTATTCAGCCAGATGTCACACGTCCTACCCAAATTAAGCAATAGGCAAGCATGTAATATGGTTTAATGACTAAAAACTTTTAGTTGTAGTTATGACATTATTCTGTGAATATTTGGTATGACATATATCCAACTTAAACGTTGTAGTTATGACATTATTCTTATTAAGTATGACATATGTTTTACTAAGGCCGATAAGAACTTTTTGTTATAGCAGGAAAAAAACCTTCTGGATATTTGTCTACTTCAGAAAACTACCAGTTCATCTGGTTAACAAAAGTCTTGTGAATCATTTGTCTACTTTAGAAAACTACCAGTTCATCTGGTTAACAAAAGTCCTGTGAATCGCTTGGGTAGCTTTGGTTTTACATTTGGTCCCTTCTGAATATTTGGTTTTACATTATTTAGCCCTAACCCTAACCTGGAAAATCGCTTGTGAATCAATTTGCTAAGTTCAACAGTTATTCTGGTTCATCTGCTGAGGTTCAACACTTCTGTTACACAATTAATCGCCCATCGCCATTCCTGTTTAACAGTTACACAGTTCGCCATGGAGATACGTTTGCAGAATGGGAGGGAGAGGGAGGGGATTTGGATCTTTCAGTTCCAACTGTTCATTGAGGCCGGCGGGATGGAGGAAGGCGGAATGGCCGGGAAATGGGAGGGAAGTGGGCGGGAGAAATGAAGAAATGGGCGGGATAGCTATAGGAAAAGGGGGAGGGGGGGGGGATTTGGGGTTTTGGAGGGAAATATTATTAAATGATATTTTTCTATTTTGGGGTTTTTTGTTTCCTTTTTCTTTTCTCCAATTTCATTAATTTAATTTACTTCTGGAATTAAAAGAAAAGATTTATTATTTTGCAAAAATACACCAAATGGTGTATATATGCAAAAAAAAAATAGCTTCTATGTTTGCAAATGGCAAACCCATTTAGGATATTCTTGCAAATCGGTGTATTTTTTATACTATATATATATGTTCTTTTCAGAAATGGCAAGAGTTCATGTTTACATCGCAAATGATCATGTTTCGTAAAAATATAAATTTAATTATGCACTTTTGTTAATGAGTACAGATCCGGTGAGAATGAACATTAGGGTAAAAAATGAGAATACCTCCTAGCTTTTGGATTTTTTAAATCCAAAGGCTAGGATTAGACTATCATTTAAGTGGTTTCAGTCATGTACATGGCACATGCCCGGCGTTGACCGGTGAATTTTTTTATTTCGGGGCCACTTTTTGACTAAAGATGGCATTTGCATACATTTTGGGTTGTGTGTGCATCTATATTGTCCTATATGTGCATCAAAATTTTATAAGGCGTTGTCCGACCTAAGTTTTTTTTTCCAGCCCTTTTTTTTTCGGGTCCACTTTTTGCTTGCACTGACATGTGCAACATTTTTGGCTTGTGTGTGCATCAATATTGACTTGTATATGCATAAAAAATTTATAAGGTGTTGTCCGACCATTTTTTCCATTCAATTTTTTCAGCCCAACTTTTTTCCAAAACTATTTTTATGCTTGAGATGACATGTGCATACATTTTGGCTTGTATGTGTATAAATATTGACATGTATATGCATATAAAGATTGTAAAAAATATACATTGTTTTCTAGAGAAAATGTGCATGAGTTGTACACTGTATGTGCATAAGTTTTGATATGTGCACATTCAAGCAAAAAGACATGTGTTTCAAATGGTATGCACATACAAGCCAAAAACTCATGTACATATCAAGTCAAGAAAACGATGCATACAAGTAAAATTTAGATGCACATACAATTCACAATCCATGCACTTACAAGACAAAACCTATGCACATATTGTAAAGTTTATAAGATTTTACATGTATGTGCATAAGTTTTCACTTACAAAAAGTCACACATATAGTCAAACCCTATGCACGCCTAGTACAATTTACATGCACATGCAAGCAAAAAGACATGCACTTCAAAGGGTATGCACATACAAGCCAAAACTCATGCACATTTCAACCGAAGATCAACCGAAGAAAACAAAGCACACAAGTAGAATTTAGATGCACATACATGTCAAAATTTATGTATACACAAGCTAAAACATATACACATTTTGTAAAATGCATGCATAAGTTTTTGCATGTATGTGCATGAGTTTCCACATACACAAAGTCACACATATAGTCAAAACCCTATGCAGAATTTATGGAATTTCGATGCACATACAACAAAAAAGACATGTACTTCACAAGGTATGCACATACAAGCCAAAACTCATGCATATTTCAACCCAAGAAAATAATGCACACAAGTAGAATTTAGATGCACATATATGTCAAAATCTATGCACACACAAGCTAAAACATATGCACATGCTGAGAAGTGCATGAGTTTTCACATATACAAAGTCACACATATAATAAAAAATCCTATATAGATTTTATACAATATCAAGGCACATACAAGTCAATATCGATGCACATACAAACAAAAATCAATGCACATGCAATCGCAAACAAAAAAATGTGCCTGAAAAAAAAAACTGGCCGAAAAAAATAACTTTGACCGGTCAACGACGGAGCTCCGACGTTGACCGCCGGTGACTGGTTTGACCAGTCATGTTGACCGATCAAACTCTCAAAAATCAGGTCATGTGCACATGACCTTTTAATGAAAGTTTAATCCTAACCTTTGGTTATTTGTCATTCAAAAACTAGGATTTATTCTCAAGTGAACTAGAGATGTACAAACACACTATATACTACAGATTCAATGAGTATATCAAGTGTGGACTTTTATTGTGTTAGATGTGAACCTTTAGCATAGTATATAGTAATTAACCCATCACCCTTTACGTTTATTTTTTTACTTGGTCTTTGCGGTTCATATGTAACATGCACATGTTCATATACTAGTCTTGTAAAGGTCATGCATAACATGCACATGTTCATATTTGAAATTCTTAACATGCACACATTCATATATTTGTTCTACACGGTTTATATGTAAAATGGACATGTTCATATATTAATTCTACGAGGTTCATAAACTAGATGTGCATAGGTCGTCACATAATATTCATATATTGTCACTTAATGTTCATATAAGACAATGTCTCATTCCTTCCAGATTTAGTTTAAAACAATTTAAAAATATTTATGGTCTACGAAATTAAGAAAAAAAATGAAAAAAATAACAAAATAGTGTTTTTGGGAGAGTTGAACCTAAGATCTCATGATACTCCCCCTACTCCACTACAAGATAGGTCATGAGGCTTTTGTGATTTATTAAGAAAAAAATTAAGATAACATCTCGCCTTCTTCCTTTGATGGCACATGCGCGAGATCCAACAGTTGGAATGTGTTGGTATTTCGCACATTCGGGCCACTTCAAACCTGATCCTAAATCAAGATTTATATATGCTAAGCAATTAATTGCATTTGGAAAATAGAGCCTTATGTCACACAACAAATAACAAAATTGCACCCGTACAATTTTTTAGGTTTGTCGCCTGGGTCGGTTGATATACAAAAAAATAGACTCATTTTAACTTCAATATCTTCATACACGACATTCGTACATAAAATAGTCTATCACAAACCCAATAGACCAACTAACGGCAGTTAATAGGAGCCGTACAATTTAGAGAAAATACCAGATCATGGTAAGCAGCCTAACATGGTCTACACTTTCAAAGTTGGGCAAAGTGCATCTTGGACCATTAATTTGAAGCCTCATATATAATCCTATACTTGAACATCTTTGCACGCGTGAGAAGTATACAAAAGTCAGAGAGAAAGTTGTTTCACTTTCTAGATCTCAGCCAATATGGCAATATGTATGCCGTAGGATTAGAGCCGTTAAAATACAAATTGATTAGTTTTAATGAGTTGACTAACTTATATTTGGACCCGATATAAATCAATTAATTTTTTTATGACCTGAATTATGTCAAACATCAATATTACTATGCCAAAATTTCTGAAAACAATATTACAATTTTAGTGTACTAGTCTCAATTTTATATTAAATAACTCATAATTAATAATATTTAATTTTTTTAAATGATTTTAGTTTATTTTGACGTATTAATATAACTTTTAACCATTTAATAATACATTAATCTATTTTTTTAAAGTTACACTTTTTGAACCTTGAACCGTTAAGTCAACAAGAATCACCTGCTAACCTGATCTGACCCGAATTAAAGTGTAATCCGAATTGATCTGACTCGTACTCAACTCAAATTTGACATGAATGAACACAAGCCCGACCTAAATATCTACATCGGACAAAACTGCCTTTCCCTTCAAACTAGTTAGATACTAGTTTAAATTTTATTATAACTTGAACATTTATAATATTAATATTTACATATAATAAGGGTTTGGTTCTAGTTAGAATGGGGGCCATGAAGGAAATAAGAATGATTATGGGTCATCCGATCCAAAAAATGAAAGGTTCAAATAGAAAATGGCAAAAAAACGAAATACTTCGGCACGACCGAATTTTAAATGAAAAAAGCGCGTATTCTAGGGGAAAAGGGGAAGGGTCACACAAGTGCATTTTTTGGATCAATCTCTACACATAAGGTAGGTACAAAGCAGGGCCGTCCAATAACATTCGGGACCCTGTGTTAAATATAATAATATTTGTAATTTATTAAAAATTAAGAAAGCTAAAATAAAGAAAAATAACTGTGTTTCTTTTAGTTGGAAAAGTATTGGTGTTCTAATTGAATATGAATTGTTTATTAAACATATAACTTACTAAAATAAAAATAGGTATTAATATTTATGATTTATTAAAATAAGAAAGACAAAATGATGGTAGTGAGATTTAAATTTTGGTTGATTGCTTAAAAGAACACACTTAGAACTACTAGGACAAGTTGTCTTCATTAAACATACAAGCTACTAAAATTTATAAGAGATCCCAAAAATTTGGGGCCCTGTTCCATTGGACCTAATGGAACACTCTAATGGACGGGCCTGATACAAAAGTTATGGACATACATGCTAATTTTAATGCATATACATGCAAAAATCAATGCATTTTGAATGTCACACACATACAATTTAAAACCATGCACATTAAAAAAAAACAAGTTATGCACATCTAGTACAAAAGTTGGGCACATTCACATCAATTTGGATGCACATTTAGACAAAATAATTATGCACATCAAAAAGTCATGCACACATTTTTAAAATACCACTATTACAAAAATGTCCTAATATAACATATAACCCGGGCGTTCAAATTACGGGTTATAAAAGCGCTTGAAAAAAGGAGTTAAATTTTATAACCCGGACCTTACATAATTCGGGTTAAATATAGCAAAGGAGACACACAAAAATACTGTTAAACAACTCCCCGATTATTTATACCAATCTAAATATCTAATATTCTGTACTTCAAAAATCCGGGTTTTTCTCTGTCTATATCAAAACTTCTCAACTAAGGGTTCGTTCGGTAAGGCTTATTTGGGGAGCTTACGGGTCTTATGGAGAGAAATCAGACGCGCGCCTCATTGCCCTCCTTAAATGGCGTTCGGCACTAGGGGACTTATGGAGGACTGAAGATGGCTGATTTGGACTGAAATTTGATGAAATTCATCAGCCTCGATCTCGAACTTATGGGACTTATGTGGAAAGTCTTATGCTGGAACTCCCCCGACTACTCCCGACAATCTGTGGAACCCGACTACCCCCTTCAACCTTGCATCTCCTCTTCGACGACTTCCCCGACGACGACAACTGCGACAGCCGACGATAAGCTTTCCTCCCCCTCCCTCTCTCGCGAGCAGTTGCATCCTCGGTGACGACAACTGCGACAACCGGCGAGAAGGTCCCCCCTCCCCGTCGCGACGACAACCGCTTCCTCCCCGAGATCGGTACATATCCTCCTCCATTTTCCCTTCTCGTTCTTCTTTAATTGTTTACAGATATGGGTTTGAAATTGTTTCTAGGGTTTTCAGATATGTGTTTCTAGGGTTCTTTGCTTCAATTGAGCGAAACTGCTGAAGCCCCAATTGGGAGGAAGAGTAGTAGTTCGAGGACCAATTCGAGATTTAGGGTTAAGGTATCCGATGTGCAGCTCAACAACAACTGGCTATCCTCGCTCTCTTCTCCTTTCCCTTCTAAATTGGAAACGCCAGGTGGTGAGGCTGAGTTGCCGGGGAAAATGATGGCTCCGATTGGGTTATTGGTATCGATCCGGATGTTTCGGGCGCCTTAGCTCTCTTGAGAACCGATCAATTGGGTTGTTCTGCTCAGGTAATTTGTTTTTGGAGTCTAACAAATTTTTCCTGAAATGATGCTATTAGTTGTTGTCTGTCATAATTTATTTTGAAGTTAGATACTTGTATGTGCAACACAATGGTTTTAATGGAATTGAACCATATTTGATGTTTCACAAGTCAAACTATGAATGAAGATGAAGGACTAGTTAGTAGTTCATTTGACCTTTTCCTCCTTTTCTCCCTAATTGACTAATCACAATGACCTGTTTTAGTTCAGATTTTGACATGTGATGTTGTTATCTTAAGAGAGAGTGTAGTTTTTATTTGCAGCAGGAACCAACTGGTAATTGGTTACCTCCACTCTTATGTTTCTACATGTGAATGTTGCATAGTGTTGAACATGTTATGCTTCACTGCAGGTTTGCAGATAAAAAGGAAGACATTGAGCATTAATTAAATCCCGAGGCATGAGCTATAATGCAAGGACGTGTTAATTATTGTGATATGTGCTCTTGCAAAAACTTTTGTTGCCGAGGCTTCCTGTGGAGAGAGCTTACCAAATTGCAGGGACTTTAGATACATACTTCTCTTTCATATGTTTGTATGCTAATTATGTTGGTTATATTACCATTTAATGTCTAATGTGATTGATCTTAATTCTTGTATTGTAACCTTAGGGGATATATATACATTATATGCTTAAAAATTGCTTTGTATTGTAACCTTAGGATTAACATTCAAGCCTATTAGCTTAATGGTAGAGCAACGTGTTTTATGTACGTGGATGTGGGTTCAAGTCCCACATAGGCTAATCTATATTTCAATATTATTATGATCATGGTTAAATTGGATTAGTGAAGCTTTATGTATGTGAATGGTGGTTAGAAACCTAAAGTATCGGCCTTATACCAACTTTAAGGAAGAAACCATCAAAATTTGGAGAAAAAATATCAATGTACATGATACCCTCACAAATTTATTAAATTAAGGGTAATTTTGTAATTTTTATCTAAAATTAAGTCGGGATAAGTCATTGATATCGAACGCGTCCTAAGGTTTCAGCCATCAGATTCAGCTTCAACCTCAACTCAATTCAACCCCAGCTTAAATTCTTTCAATCAACTTCAACCCAATTTAGTCCCTATTTCAACTTCAGTCCGAATAAGCCTCAGTCATACCGAACAGACCCTAAAGCCCGGATTATTTACATTTTTGTTTTCCAATAACTAAAACGCATATCTTCAGATTCTTCCCCCACTAACCTCTGCGAAACCCGAAAGTTCACACACCTCTCCTTCTATCCAACTCCATTGATGGAACCGAGCCCTAACCCCCAAATTGAGCACCTTTGTCGTGCCGCCTTCGTTGCTGTTACCTCGACCTGCCTTCTCACTACTGTTACCGCCTCCATCCTTCTTCTTTAGCCCAAGAATCTAATTTATCAAGTGAGATTTAGGGTTTGTTTCTAGAGTCTGCGTGCTAGAATGGTGCTTCTCTGAAATATCTTTCTGCAGTGATTCAATCCGACCTCTTACCGGCATTAATTATTTTTGGATCAGCTACTGTTTTGAGGTGTCTCGATTCTTTACCTCTCTGGCTGGCCCTCCTTCGTTCTTCTCCCAACTTCCGTCAATTGCAGAGTGTTTCAAAGCTAAATCACACACCTTGATTCTCTACCTTTTTTTTTTTTTTAATTATCAATTTCTACTCTTTTCAGTCTTTTAGTGTATCTGCGCTTTCTCGTTATACGCTCTAAAATTGTCATATATTCTGTACTCTGGAAATAGCTTGTGAATTGGTACCTGTCGCCCCGTCAAATTTTAGCTTCAAAGTGCCCTTGTCATCTGCTTTTAAATTAAGACACTTCTTTTTGACCTACTATTCTGTTAGGGTTTATGTAATTTGTGTTGTATGTTGACAATACATATGCTTCCCTGTGTAAATTGGAATTATAAGTTATGTGTAGGGTTGTCTTTTCTCAAATCTGGAAGAAATTTTGGTAATGTGTTAATTGCTTCAGTTGTGGCATTATTTGGCCTCAAATTTGTCTCTGAGATTACTCATTTGCTTCATGATAACATAAGACAATACTTCTCATGATTTTTTTCCTTAGTTTTACTCTTGGCAATAATATGGTGTTGAAGTTGTCAATATCTTTCTTCATTTAGGTCCTCTTGGACATATGCATTATCATCCTAGGCCACCTCCTGTTTATGTTCGGGCACCTTTTCCACATTGGATTGCACCACAACTGGTAAATCCCTGGGCTTATAGTCCACCACTAGAAATTCTAGCTTTGAGGGAGGCGATAGTCAAGCAGTTTGAGTACTACTTCAGGTATTTTACACTCTGAAGTTCATTTTGCTAATGGTTTCATGATCTCTCGCGTACCATGTATAGATATCTACTGGCATAAGCAACTGAAACATCTCTATTTGAATTGCAATAGTATATATATGTGGCTTAAGATTAGAATTGCAATTGTTTGCTATGGTGTATAGGAAAGTGTATATTTTTTCATTCTGATTTCTCATGGAATTTGGGAATTTGTTGTGCAAGCAATGAGGAGAACTGCATGCTATTAATGGCTTTGTGTGGTTGCAGAAAATCAGTTGATCACATCGAAAAGTTAGTCTACACGCTAAACCTTTGTTGTTTGCGTGAAGATGATCTTAAATGTTTGCTAAATTTTGGCATATCGAAGTTGGTGACTTGGATGAGATTCAGCCGTTCTACTACTTCATTGAGTCTGAGAGGGAGCCAAAGAGGGATCCTCTTGTGTTTTGGCTGAATGAAGGACTTGGATGTGCTGGATTCTCAGCTCTTAAGTATGACATTGGTGTGCGTCGCAGCCCTGGAATTCGATAAGCCACATATTCACATCGGAACCAAATTTCAAAATATTTGTACTCCAGGTATCCAATTGTAAATTAAGCTAATGTGTTTATGGATTTCAATTGCATGTATATGAGCAATGTTTCAAATTAGGATTATGGAAATAGATTATGAATCTCGGGTCTAGCTGAAAGTGAGGAAATGGGTTTTAAATATCTTGCCATATACGGTAATGTGTGGATAAATATGTTTTTGGTATACTTCTCTCCCGGTCTTTGCTGCATTGAATTGGTTTCAATTATGAAAATGTTTTCACTGTTTTGTTTGCTTTTGTTTGTGGGTGAATTAATTTGAGATGGGTTTTCTCATTTCTGAGATTTGGGTTATTTCAATTGAAAGTCTCACAAGGGTTTGTTGCTGTACTAATCTTACTTAATTACCCAATTTAAGATTTTCTTTAATTGTTTTTAGCTACCCTCAAATAGGGTAAATATATAGGTCTTCAAAGAAAATCCTTTAAGTTTGAAGAACCCCATTGAGTTTTGGTGAATCCCATCAACTTGATTTTTGTGTTTTCAAGGAAAAAGACAGCTACCTACTTGAATTTGATTATATCAAGTTGAGTTTTTGCTTCTCCTGTTGTTTGTTTGGTGATGATGATGAGATATGATTATGTTCTTTATGAAAGAAAACCCAGTATATTTCTGTGTTCTATATGGTACTAATCACTTCACTGTTAGGGTTTTCCTTCATATATGTAATGTTTGATCTAATAAAGAGATAATGATATGGTTGTATTTCCTTCACATTTGCTGTTAGGGTTTTCCTTCACATTTGCTGCTAGCTAGCCTGCTAGGGAGATACTATATTACCTTTTGTGTTCCTTACCTTGTTCTGCTATAACCTGCAGGTATAAGATACTTCGATTACAAATATCATCACCTTCACCAAATCAAATTCGGGTAATAATCCTTTCTCATCAACAATGGGGCTATATGCTATCCCTTGCGTGTTATTCCTCTGTTTGATGCCAGTCTGTGCCTAATTTGCCTATTTCTTTGGAAGCTCCACAAAAACATCCCGAGCCTAATGATTAACCTTTTATCCATCCGGGAATTAGGATGATTTATTTGTTTGTTTTTATGGTTGTAAGCCAAGCTTGAGGGAGTTATTTGTATGGTGTGTTATTATTGGAAGTGTTTTGGCTTTTGAATAAAAAAAAGAAAAAAAAAGTAGTTGAAAAAAAAGAAAAAAGAAAAAAAAGCCAAGAATAAAAAGGTGTTTAGTTGAAAAGAATGGTACGCGAAATTCTTCAAGTTTGGTTTGTCTTGGTTAGTTCCTCTTTTCCGGATTTAGCACCACATCGCTAAATTGTATCCATATCTTTCTTTTTACCTGGTCCTATTATAACCTAATAAAAGTCTTCTTGATTTATGTCATGTACAAGGTTTCTAGTGGTGAAGATTTAAGACGCTGAAGCAAGCTTATGATAGATGAGTTTTCAAAGTAGAGACTTGAGCGAAAACACTATAACCTAAACACATAAGTGAGAGTGATTCATATTCTTTTTCCTAAGTGAGATCTAGGGTGGATGAACTAACTTATCTCTTTAATAATTATTTGCATGTTTTTGATGATTATATTGTTAAATATTTAAGTTTTTATGGACTTGCTTGGATATTAGATAGGTTGAGACAACTTTTGTATCTCTTGTAGAATTTTGAATTATATTTTTGCTCGAGGATAAGTAAAGTTTAAGCTTGGGAAAATTTAATAATATCTATTTTATATATATTTTAGGGGTTTAGTTGTATCTTAGAATAATTCGTTTACATGCATATTTCATAAATTTTATAAATAATTTTGTATTCGGAGCCTATATTCGTATTTTTATTTATTTCAGACATTTTGAATATAAAATGGAGTGGATCGAGACTTGCTTTTAGGATGCCAAAAAACTAATGGACTTCAACTCAATTTAGCATGGCTTCGGTCCAATATTTGAAGAAAGAATACAGACTTGTGGATAACCGGATGGGCTTATTTTGGTGGAGTGTACGAGTGTGTACTGGGCAGTGCGGGTGAGAGGAAGGAGAAGACAGCCTTTACGGCTATTTACGAATTAGGCCCAAAGTTTTGGGCTTGTGGCAAAAATGCCCTTTTCCAATTTCCAAAAATTACAAAAGTACCTCAATTTAATATTTTAAGTTTGTAATATTATTTTAATCCAAAATTAAAATATATAAAAATTTGAATTTGGTTAAATTAAGCTTAAGTTATTTTTCTTATAAATTTAACCATATTTAAATTTTTAACAAAATTTGTTAAATTTGATTTAAATATTCTAAGTCAAAATTGATAAGTTTTATCTAAATTATAATTAACATAAGATTAATTATAATTTAGATCATTTTTAGCTTTAAAGAATTAATATACTTAGGATAATTATTATTTTATCCCTTTATGGATAAACATAATAATTTCTACGATCTTTATTATTATTTAAAATTCTAAAATTACACCCATAGTTATACTTATTTATTTATTTTAACACCATATTATTATTATTCATATGATAATTTATATCAAAAATTATCTCAACCCAACATTTGAACCTAAGTTTATGAAAATTTAAATTACTCATCTAAAAGAAAAATAAATAAAATTTTAAAATTTTTTATCACTTTAAAATTACCATTTTATCATTCTATTTTAAGTAGAAAATTACAAAAATAATGTACATCCACAACAACATTTACTGCACTTATGAAAAGGAAAAACGTCTCCAAACCGATGAAACCTATTCACTATCACGAAATTTCTTTGTCTCCTCTACTGCCACTTATTAACCCGGTCAGAGAACACGTGTCTAATCTCCCAACCGCAAGTAAAGCTTAATTCTCCAAGTGGGCCGATATAACGGGCCTTTTCACTTGGCCTTTTTAATTTTCACCTCTCATAAGTCTTATTACACACTATTTCACTTAACCCCGGCTTACTTTTTGGCGCCAAATAACAGTATCCGTTTTGGAGGGGAAAAAACATTTATTACACCCATCAACATGTCTTGTCACTCACTTCATATTTTTTTTATACAAGGCAAACATTATGGTCTATCTAACACGATGACTATCCTAAATCATCTGAATGGATGATCTTTACTGAGTTTCAAAAGAATTAAAGGTAGAGTTCAGCTGTAAGAACTCATATCTATCACTAACAATTGGATGAATACGATGATGATTAGTAGAGAGAGAAATAAGATCTCGGAACTGTTGAAGTGCAGAAGACGGGATGGGGTGTGTTGCAAGGAAATCAGTTGCCACGATTGGCCTCCCGGAAGCAATGGAAGACCTGAAAAGACGTAAAGGACAAAAGCAAAGAGGAAATGTCCATAATAATGGAATGGATTTTTCAAGGAATTTTCTAAATGCCTCGGATCAAATTAATGACCAATAAATTATCGCCTTCGATAATTAGATATTTGATATTGAGCCTAGCAACATATTGAATACATGAAAGAGCTGCTAGTGCCTCACAACGGAGTATTGAAGTTGAAGGGAGCTGTTCTCGATAGAAAGAAAGAACTTTTCCATTATTATCTCTGAGGATGTGGCCAAAATGTGAGGTATTGTCGTTTTTTTGAGAGCCATCAAAATTACGTTTTAACCAATTCGGAGGGGATTTCTTCCAAGTCTGGTTTGTAATCAATGCATGGTTTCTTTTGATGGTTACTGGATTTATGGATTTAGTGGATAAGGTCTAATCTTGAAAGAATCGTCAAGCTTGGTCTGAAGGGTTGAAGTTAATAGTAGTAGGAGATTTGCGAAAGATAAGGTTATTACGATGATTCCAAACGTACCACCATAGAAATAGGAGAGGAACATGATTAGAATTAGATTGTCTGAAGTACTCAAAATTGTGTTGAAAATCTGATGTATATTGAAGAGAGAAGAAATATTGAAGTTTTGATTCGAGGTTAGATATCATTGACTGAGTGAATGGGCAAGTGAAGAATAACTGATTGAGATCTTCATCCACAGTTTGACATAGCTGGCAGGTAGAGTAAACGGAGTAGTAATGACGTTAAGACGTTCTGTGGTGGAAAGGGCATCTATGACAACCTTTCAGATGAAGTTTTGAATCTTCGGATGGATCTTCAATTTCCAAATCCATGAGTAAGTTTGTGTTGGGGGGTTATGGAGGGCGTATTGGTTCAGTTTATGTGTGGAAGAAGTGGTAAATTTTCCGTTGGAATTGAATCTCCAAAGAAGTCGGTCTTCCATTTGTGTGACCGGTATATGTATGTTGGTAATTTTATCAATAATGCACTAAGGTAGCAGAGTTTGTAAGATAGGTAAATTCCATTTGTGGGATGAGGTGATGAAGGAGGATACAGTTATATCGGAGGCAATATTGTTGCGGAAATAAGGAAAAAGATCACAGTTTGGAATCCAAGAATCAGACCAAAATTTAATTGTTCGGCCATTTTCGAGCTCCCAGCTGAAATCTTTCTTAAATTCATCGTGGAGATGTAGCAGGCGTGAAAATTGCCTGGCCTGTTTGGCTTTCTTACGGTACGAGAAAAGATCTGTAGAAGTAAGATATTTAATTTTTCTGTGATAATTTGGACCCATAAGTTGTTGGCCTCAGTTAAAGTTTTCCATAATAACTTCATTTGAAAGGATTTGTTTATTTCAAGGGTAGTGTCCCAAGTGATTTAGGTTTGCATATTGAGTTCCAATTAATAAGAGAGCGGTAATTGGGGTTGTATTTATTCCAGAAGAAAATTTTAATGATTTTATCCATTTCATTGCAAACTGTAGTAGGCAGTAAAAAACTATGCATTAAGTAATTAACTTTAGGGCATAAGTTTGATTGGATGAGAACCACACGTCTAGCTTGAGATAAGGTGCTAGCCTTCCATTTCGATAATTGTTTTCTTAGGTTCTGAATGTAATCACCAAATATTGTCGTTTTGACACGGCCTCGTTCAATAGGAATGCCTAGAAATTTTTCCATGGATTTAATAATTGGTAAGTTAAGAATGGATGCAAGAGACGTGGTATGGTGGATACTGATGTTGGAGGATGTTTGTAGAGAGCTTTTGTGAAAGTTAATGGATAATCCCGAGATACGACTAAAAGTGTTTAAGAGGTCCTGGATAAAATGCATACTCTGCGGAGTGGCATTAGCAAAATTAAGGTATCATCAGCAAATGTGAGAAAGAGAATACACGTTCAATTTCGGGTTAATTGAATTCCAATTTTCCGATTAGGTTGTTGAGCTTCATGAGATAAAGTACGAGAAAAGTATTCCGTAGCGATAATGAAGATGAAAGGGGAAATGAGGTCACCTTGACGTAAGCCACACAAATGCTTAAATATAGGTCCAGGTTCATTGTGAACTAGTACGGAGAAAGAGGTAGAGTTTATACAGGTCATAAGTTTTGTCACCCATTCAATTGAGAAACCAAATTTTATTAAAATAGCTTGAATAAAGTTTCAGTTTAACTTATCATATATCTTTTTCATGTCTAATTTAAGAGTCATCCATCCTTTTTCCCTTTCTTTTTAGTATGAAAAGAATGGAAAATTTCATGGGCTATGAGAATATTATCTTCAATAGAATGTCCTTCTACAAATACGCCATGATATGTAGTAATTAACTTAGGGAGGAGTAGTTTTAATCTGTTAGCCATAAATTTGGTAATAATTTTATAAATCGTATTGCATAAACAAATCGGTCTGTAATGGTTGATAGTTAGTGGGTTGTCGGTTTTTAGGATAAGAGTTATGAACGAATGAACACATTCTGTTAACATTTGACCAGAATGAAAAAATGCTTGGATGGCAGGAGTCAGGGATCTACCAACAATGGGCCAGAAGGTTTGATAAAACTCAGCAGGATAGCCGTCAAGACCAGGCATTTTGTTAGATGGTAAGGCGAAAACTACCCTTTTTATTTCCTCATAAGTTAGCGGAGCTAGCAACTGAAGATTATCTTGATGGTTGATGACAGTAGGAATAAGGTGGAGGTCTTGATCTGAAAGCATATGATTGGTCGAAGGAGTAAAACATTGTTGCAATTCCGAAGAAATCATTTGTTGAATTAGGTGGTGATCTTGAAAAATACACCCGTCTTGTGTTTGGAAGGTGGATATTTTCTGTCGATACATACGTATTTTAGCAAAGGATTGATAATACTTTGTATTTTTATCCACGTTTAGGAGATGCGTAGATTTTGCTCGTTGTTTCCAGAACATGTGTTGAAATTCCAAGAGTTTATTATATTTTAGTAGATGACGTTGGTATTGAGTCTAGAGAGAAGGAGGGGAATTAGATGCAAAAGGGCTTCTTGTAGTTCCTGTAATTTAGCTGTTGTTGCTTTGAGTTGTTGTTGCTTTGAGTTGTTCAAAATTGGTTTTATGTTTAGCTCTAGACCAAGATTTAGAGTAGCATTTCAAGAGTTTTTGTTTCATACAGAATTTAAACATATAAGAACCTATGTTTTTGTATTTTCAGACTTTCTGGACTAGCGATTTAAAACTAGGATCGGAAAGCCAAGCATTCTCAAAGCGGAAAGGATATTTCCAAAACAGGTGGGCTTGATCCAATGAAAGGGTGATAAGACAGTGGTCAGATGTAGTAAAGGGATGGTGTTGCACCAGGATGGAGGAGTAGGTATCTGTGAAGATCGGGTGGAGAAGGACACGGTCTAGTCGCTCATAGATGGTATATGTAGCAGTAGCGGATTTGCGCCAGGTAAATGGAAAACCGAAAAAGTTTGTATTAATTAGTCCAAAGTCGGATAAAAGCGTATTTAATCTGTTAAACCTAGAGTGAGTGGGGATGGTACCACCAAGTTTATGAAAGGGTACGAGAATATCATTAAGGTCCATGATAGCAGTTGGAAGATTATATCGGGTAATTAAACTACCAATTTTGTTCCAATAGTCAGTTTTTAACTCTTCACGACTTGGTGCATATACGAAGAATAGAAGAAATGTTATATTTTGGAGTTGTAACTGTAGAAGTATAATATTAGATTCATTAAGCAAGACAGTAGTGTTTTGCAAAATGGAAGAGTCATTTAGAAGCAGCCAAAGGACACCACGGGATCCTTCAGCCGGTGACATAATAATTGATTTAAATCTGATTTTGCGCATAAAAGTTGGGCTCAGAATATCGTTAGTTTTTGTTTTAGCGAGGCATAACATATCAAGTTGGTTATGACGTTTCAAGAATGCTATTTCCGTCCAGAAGTGTGGGCGACGAATCCCCCAAGAATTCCAGAATCCAATCCTCATATTAAACTTTGAATTGGAGAGCAAAAGCTTGCATTTTGGGTGTGCTTGGCCGAGTAAACATAAAAGTAATGTAGATGTTATAAGTATGCGTATAAGACGGAAATTTAGTTAATTTGTTATGAGTGGTCGCATATATATTGGTATGAGTCATAGATATGTAATAATACGAGTCATAGCCAATGTCATTATTATACGGTCCCACTATATACACTATGTTTTTTGAACTTTCGCACTACAAATCACTACGCTAAATGTTGGCGTACTCCATATACCTGCGTAGAAGGGTATTTCCAGAAAAATACGTAGGAATTTAAAAAAAAACCTCTATGCCAGTATCTTGCGTATGCAAGATCCTGGCGTAGAGATAGAATATGATTATTTGATATATGGATTTGGGGCATTTTTTGGAACTGGGCTTGGCGTACGCCAGATCCTGGCGCATGTTTTTTTTTTTATAAATTCTGAAAGCAACAAAGTGAATTACATATTTTTTAAAATCTGTATTTGACTGTAGTAATAAACGTTATCAAGGTTACATGGCAATAAATTTGTCTGTATCATGAGGTTTCAATATACTTTTATTCATGTACATTTCTCCACCAATTTGTTTGATATTAATTGTTTGTTATTATTATTCTCGAAAATCACATATAACTATGGTTATATCTTATAACTATAAGGATATAACCAAATTGAAAATAACTATACTATATAATCATAGTATATATAACTATATAATATAACCATAGTATATAACTATATGGTATAATATATTATATAACTATAGTATATAACTATAGAATATAACCAAATTGGATATAACTATAAGATATAATATATGATATAGCCATAATATATAACTATAAGATATAATCATAGTATAAAACTATATGATATAACCATAGTATATAACTATAGAATATAACCAAAGTATACAACTATAGGATATAACGATATGATATAACCAAATTGGATATAACTATACGATATAACCATAGTATATAATTATAGGATATACCCATAAGATATAACCAAATTGGATATAACTATACGATATAACCATAATATATAACTATAGGATATAACCATAGTATATAACTAAAGGATATAACCATAGGATATAATTATAGGATATAACCATAAGATATAACCAATTTGGATATAACTATAAGATATAACCATAAGATATAACCAAATTGGATATAACTAAAGGATATAACCATATTATATAACTATAGGATATAACCAAATTGGATATAACTATAAGATATAATCATAATATATAATTATATGATATAACGATACGATATAATCAAATTGGACATAACTATAAGAATATAACCATAGTATATAACTATAGGATATAATCATAAGATATAACCAAATTGAATATAACTAGAGGATATAACCATATTATATAACTATAGGATATAACCATAAGATATAATCAAATTTGATATAACTATAAGATATAATCATAATATATAATTATATGATATAACGATATGATATAATCAAATTGGATATAACTAAAGGATATAACCATATTATATAACTATATGATATAACCATAAGATATAACTATAAGATATAATCATAATATATAATGAAAAGGAAACTATAGTATATAATCATATATCACATGAAATATAAAGAAAACTTTACCGGTATGAAGCGACCGCGACTTGCTCTTTATGGCTCCAGCGAATTCCTTCAAAGGCCGCGATGGCTGCCCCCATGGCCGCGATCGCGGCTTTGCCTATAGTATAGTATTTCATTAAATCTAATATACTTAGACTTATATACTATAGTATTTCATTAAATCTAGTATACTTAGACTTATATATTATAGTATTTCATTAAATTTCATATAGTTACACTTATGTACTATAGTATTTCATTATATTTCATATAGTTACGCTTATATACTATAGTGTTTCATTAAATCTAGTATACTTAGACTTATATACTATAGTATTTTATTAAATTTCCTATAGTTATACTTATATATTATAGTATTTCATTAAATCTAGTATACTTAGACTTATATACTATAGTATTTTATTAAATTTCATATAATTACACTTATATACTATAGTATTTCATTAAATCTAGTATACTTAGACTTATATACTATAGTATTTCATTAAATCTAGTATACTTAGACTTATATACTATAGTATTTCATTAAATTTCATATAGTTACACTTATGTACTATAGTATTTCATTATATTTCATATAGTTACGCTTATATACTATAGTGTTTCATTAAATCTAGTATACTTAGACTTATATACTATAGTATTTTATTAAATTTCCTATAGTTACACTTATATACTATAGTATTTCATTAAATCTAGTATACTTAGACTTATATACTATAGTATTTCATTAAATTTCATATAGTTACACTTATGTACTATAGTATTTCATTAAATCTAGTATACTTAGACTTATATACTATAGTATTTCATTAAATTTCATATAATTACACTTATATACTATAATATTTCATTAAATCTAGTATACTTAGACTTATATATTATAGTATTTCATTAAATCTA
Source organism: Rheum nobile (assembly GCA_027886185.1). Lineage (NCBI taxonomy): Eukaryota > Viridiplantae > Streptophyta > Magnoliopsida > Caryophyllales > Polygonaceae > Rheum > Rheum nobile. Next base: position 3,546,859 of record WOAB01000127.1, read on the forward strand.
GTATACTTAGACTTATATACTATAGTATTTCATTAAATTTCATAAAATTACACTTATGTACTATAGTATTTCATTATATTTCATATAGTTACACTTATATACTACAGTATTTCATTAAATCTAGTATACTTAGACTTATATACTATAGTATTTCATTAAATTTCATATAGTTACACTTATGTACTATAGTATTTCATTATATTTTATATAGTTACGCTTATATACTGTAGTATTTCATTAAATTTCATATAGTTACACTTATGTACTATAATATTTCATTATATTTCATATAATTACACTTATATACTATAGTATTTCATTAAATCTAGTATACTTAGACTTATATACTATAGTATTTCATTATATTTCATATAGTTACACTTATGTACTATAGTATTTCATTAAATCTAGTATACTTAGACTTATATACTATAGTATTTCATTAAATTTCATATAGTTACACTTATGTACTATAGTATTTCATTAAATCTAGTATACTTAGACTTATATACTATAGTATTTCATTAAATTTCATATAGTTACACTTATGTACTATAGTATTTCATTAAATCTAGTATACTTAGACTTATATACTATAGTATTTTATTAAATTTTATATAGTTACACTTATGTACTATAGTATTTCATTAAATCTAGTATACTTAGACTTATATACTATAGTATTTCATTATATTTCATATAGTTACACTTATGTACTATAGTATTTTATTAAATTTCCTATAGTTATACTTATATACTATAGTATTTCATTAAATCTAGTATACTTAGACTTATACACCATAGTATTTCATTAAATTTTATATAGTTACACTTATGTACTATAGTATTTCATTAAATCTAGTATACTTAGACTTATATACTATAGTATTTTATTAAATTTCCTATAGTTACACTTATATACTATAGTATTTCATTAAATCTAGTATACTTAGACTTATATACTATAGTAGGAGGCCGCGGGCGCGGCCTCTGAAGAATTCGCTTAAATCAAAGACAAGCAAAGCCGCGATCGCTGCCTTGTTGGCCGCGATTGCGGCTTTGCTTGTCTTTGACTTCAGCGAATTCTTCAAAGGTCGCGCCCGCTGCCTTGTTGGTCACGACGCGGCTTTGCTTCTTGGCATCTTAGCTGAGTTCTTTCAAGGCCGCGCTCGCGTTTTTTTTCTCTTTCAATTCACCTAAAATGCAACATGTAAAAACATATAAATTAATTTTTTTTTATTAAAAACCCGTTCCACCGGTCGAGACCAATTTTTTTTCCGGGTTTGGACCGGACCGGATTAAGGAAATTATCTGGACCGAAGACCGGACCGTATTTTCACCGGTCCGGTCCGGTCCAGATTTGAACACCCCATATTCTATAGTTATATCATATATTATATCATATAGTTATATACTATGGTTATATTATATAGTTATATACTATGATTATATAGTATAGTTATTTTCAATTTGGTTATATCCTTATAGTTATAAGATATAACCATAGTTATATGTGATTTTCGAGAATAATAATAACAAACAGTTAATATCAAACAAATTGGTGGAGAAATGTACATGAATAAAAGTATATTGAAACCTCATGATACAAACAAATTTATTGCCATGTAACCTTGATAACGTTTATTACTACAGTCAAATGCAGATTTTAAAAAATATGTTATTTACTTTGTTGCTTTCAGGATTTTTTTTTTCCTGTGCCAGGATCTGCCGTACGCCAGAACCTGGCGTAGAAGCACAATCCCAAAAAATGCCCCAACTCCATATCTCAAATAATCATATTCTATCTCTACGCCAGGATCTTGCGTACGCAAGATACTGGCGTATAATTTTTTTTTAAATTCCTACGTATTTTCTTGGAAATACCCTTCTACGCTGGTATACGGAGTACGCCAACATTTGGCGTAGTGATTTATAGTGCGAAAGTTCAAAAAATGTAGTGCATATAGTAGTTGCCTTATTATATGTCAAAAATCCATATGTGATTTTAGTTGTAAGGTTAAAGTGAAGATTAAAATGATTTTCAATAGGGACAATTATGAAATGACAAGAGAAACGCATTAACCTGGCAGGGCAACATGAGATTAAATGAGTCTTATTCTCAGATAAGAGGCAATATATTATTGATGAGACCTCTGCCTAGTATAGATGAAGCTTTGGCTTCTGTCCTTCAAGAGGAAACTCAGAGGGAAATACGTTCTACTGCTCCTATTGAAAGTGAATCTGCTATTATGTTTGCTCAGAACACTTCTACACAGGGGCAATTTAAGCCTAAACAGGATGCTTCTAAAGGAGAAAGGAAGCCTCTCCTTTGCACAAACTGTAAGAAGACGAACCACACTGTAGACAAGTGTTTCTTCCTTGTAGGATTTCCTCCTAACTATAGGGACAAGAAGAATCCTCCTAAGAAAACTTCTCCTGAAAAGTTTGCTGGAACTGTACAACCTTCACGAAAGAACTTTGTTCAGCTCATACAAGATCAGATCTCTGCTTTATTGCGTCTCCTTGACAGTGGCTCACCTTCACCCGCTAAAGATGGTCTTCAAGATGACTCTGCTGGTTTCGCAAGTACATCCCTTGTGTCTAAATTCTTTTACAACACAGGTTGGATTATTGACAGTGGAGCGAGCTGCCACATGTGCTGCGATTTGAGCTTGTTTGATAAGACTCATTCCTTGGCAAAGCCTTATGATATCTCTTTACCAAACAAGCATATTATTTCTGTTGCCACTGTTGGTTCTGTGTTGCTCATGCCTAACTTGTTGTTGCAAGATGTGTTGTATGTTGCTGAGTTCAAATGTAACTTGGTGTCTGTTGGGAAGCTGGTTAGGGATCTTCATTGTGATGTGCTTTTCACTCCAAGAAATTGCTTGTTGCAGGCTCCTTTTATGAAGGGGAAGCTGGAGATTGGTAAAGCCGACAAAGATCTATATTTCCTTAGACCTGTGAGTGAGCACCAACCACAGGCTAAGTCTATTATTGCTAATAAGGTGCCTTCTGTTGCTTCTTCTCTTCATGTGGATGCTTCTTCTCTTCATGTGGATGCCAATCTGTGGCATATCAGACTTGGTCATCTGCCACATCATAAGCTTGCTTCTCTTTAGTTTGCTTCCAGTTCTAATAAAGGGGATCTTGCTCCTTGCACCATCTGTGTCAAATCAAGACAACACCGATTACAGTTTCATCTGAGCACTATTACTACTTCTTCACCCTTTCAGTTGATCCATATTGATCTTTGGGGGCCTTATCACACTTTGACTCACAATGGTTACAAACACTTCTTAACCATTGTTGATGACTACACGCGATCAACATGGGTTCATTTGCTGGCTACTAAGAGCAGTGCGTTTGATGTCTTGAAAAGTTTTGTTGCTATGGTGGAGAGACAGTTTCAGAGGAAGATTCAAACTATTAGATCTGATAATGCCCTTGAGTTGGGATCGAGTACCTCTATTCAGAGCACAGGGTATCCACCACCAGACTTCTTGTGTGGCTACACCACATCAAAATGGTATCGTAGAGAGGAAACATAGACATCTCTTGGAGGTTGCTCGAGCTCTCATGTTTCAAGCTAAGCTTCCTCTTAAGTTCTGGGATGAGAGCGTTCTTACAGCTGCTTATATTATTAACAAAGTTCCCTCCAAACTCTTGCACAATCAGACTCCTTATGAACTTCTTTTTCATGCTAAACCTCAATACTCACGGTTCAAGGCTTTTGGTTGCCTTTGCTTTGCCTCTACTTTGCAGCATGGGAGAGATATGTTTCATGCCAGGGCATTACCTTGTGTCTTCCTTGGCTACCCTTTTGGCAAGAAGGCTACAAATTGTTTAGCCTTGAGACACGCAAGATATTATTTTCTAGAGATGTAGTGTTTCATGAAACTGTTTTTCCATTTCATGACATTTCATCTTTCTTACCAAAACCACAAAAATTTCCTTCCTTTTCAGATGATATACCTTTGCCTATTTCCTTACTATCCTCTCCTCAAATACCAGCAACCCATATTCCCCATCCTACTCCTCTTAGGAGGTCTTCCAGAACCACTAATCCTCCACCTTACCTCTCAGATTATGTGTTCTTCTGCATTAGAGTCACATCATTTTTGTGCTCATACCTTAACCTCCACCATACATTTCCCAAGCCACTCTCTTCCCTCTTTTACCTTACCAGATACTGAGCCTTGTTCCTATAATGAAGCTTGCACTTACTCTGTCTGGCAGCAGGCCATGTCTGCTGAGTTTGAGGCTTTGCATCTAAATCATACATGGGATGTTGTGGCTCTTCCAAAGGGCAAGAAAGCTATTAGTTGCAAATGGGTGTATAAGGTGAAGAGGAAGGCCGATGGTAGCATTGAGAGATATAAAGCATGACTTGTGGTTAGAGGATTCACACAACGGGAGGGCATTGATTACACGGAGACTTTCTCACCAGTCATCAAGATGACTACTGTTCGAGTTCTAGTCACTTTGGCTCTTAAAAGGAAGTGGCATTTGTTTCAACTGGATGTAAACAATGCCTTTCTTCATGGTGATTTGGATGAGGAAGTCTATATGAAGCCTCCTCTGGGCTTGGTTGTTGATGATTCTCAGGTTTGCCTCCTTAAAAAGTCCCTTTATGGTTTGAAGCAAGCTTCTAGGCAATGGTATGCCAAACTTTCTTTCTCCTTGAGAATCAAGGGTTTTGTGCTGTCCCCTAATGATCCTTCTCTGTTCTACAAGAAGACAGACACCTCAATGAGCTTTGTGGCTGTTTATGTTGATGATATCTTGCTCACTGGTGATTGCTTGACAGAGTTAACCGATCTGAAGAATTTTCTACACTCCACTTTTAAAATCAAGGACCTTGGGTCTTTGAATTATTTTCTTGGCATAGAGTTCATTCCTTGCCAAGATGGGATGCTCATGACACAAAGGAAATTCATTTCTGAATTGCTCACTGAATTCCCTGTGGAGACTTCTCACATTGCTGTTGGGCCTTTGGAGCTTCGTGTCAGACTTTCTCCAGACGATGGTCCACTTCTCCCTGATCCTACCTTATACAGGAAACTTGTCGGCAAGCTAAATTTCTTGGTGCACACCCGGCCTGATATAGCTTTTGCCGTTCAACTTCTCAGCCAGTATAACCAACAGCCTAGAGTTCCCCACTTCCAAGCTGCAAAACATGTTGTCTTATCTTCATGGTACACAGGACAAATCTCTCCTTCTCAACAACAATCCATCTTTCCAGCTCCAAGCTTTTTGTGATGCCGACTGGGCTACTTGCCCACATACAAGGAGGTCTGTTAGTGGATTTGTTGTTTTCCTTGGTGGCTGTTTGATTTCATGGAAGTCTAAGAAACAACAACATGTTTCACTCTCGTCAGCTGAGGCTGAATATAGATCACTTCGCAGGGTTTGTGCAGAGTTGGCCTGGTTGAGCAGACTTCTCTCGGATTTTGCTGTGGTTGGTATTACCCCTATTCCTGTGAAGTGCGACAACCAAGCTGCGGTGTACATTGCTCGCAATCCGGTGTTTCATGAACGCACCAAGCACATTGAGTTGGATTGCCATTTTGCAAGGGAGAAGCTTTTGGATGGTCTGATCACTCTTTCTCATACGCCTACTAAGTTCCAACTGGCAGACTTCCTCACCAAGAATCTCCCTGGATCTCAGTTGAAGACTATACTTCCCAAGATGGGGTTAGTTGATCACCCTCATCTTGAGGGGGGGTTGAAGGAATATATGAGAATATTAGCATTTTATATTTCTGTTGTTTTGCCGCCTTCATATAAAAGGCTTGCTCGTTGTAACAGAACATACTTTTCCAAATAACAGAAAGCACTTTCCTCCTTTTCTCCTTTCGCTCTCTCTCGTTTCCAGTTTCTTCGAGCTTGTTCTTCATCTTCTCATGGTGATTTTTTGCCATTTTGTCGTTGATTGCAACAATCCTAACCCTTAAATGGTCGAAACCAATAAGGCACAAACCATTCAAAGGAAAGGAGAGCATATGAGCTCCAGGAAACACCAAGAAATGGGGCTCACACAACCAAGGGTACAGATATGAGATCACATCAACTGAACAATTCAGGCTCGTCGTATGGAATGATTCAGAGCACTCCAATAATCTGATAGAAATCAGTGAAGAGAAAGAAAAAGGAAGAGAAACGTCAGAGTTACAGAACAAAACATAAATGGTGTCGAAGAGCAGGATAACAGAGAATGAGCATATAATAAGTTGTCAGCAGTAAAGTTCAACACGATGTTGCTGGAAACATATAATAGACAACACAGATATCTAACTTGCTGATGATAAGTTGCTAAAGGTTCACAATATAGGCAGAATGAAGTATCATAACTAACAGTCCTGCATCATTAAGAATATATGTAGGACTAGGAGGCATACGGCTATGAACCGAGCATACGAACCAGGTTACATACAGATCAAATGAAACGAGGATCTAAATATACAACAAATTGTTCAATATAAATGTTAGATTGTAGATGTCATACTTGTTGTTACGATGCAGAATACAAAACAGGAAGCAATATTGTAAAATTTGGATGAAATTCAAAGTCATTTGAAACATCAAGAAAAGGGAAGGTTGGAAAAACCAGTTTCAGGGTAAACGTACAAGCTCTGAAGTGTATACAAATAGACATAAAGGTGCGACCATCAGAGCATAAAAGTTCATAATAAATTTGATTAACAAGATTTATGGTTCCTGATTCAATTAAACAAGGATGAAATTGCGCAAATTTAACTAAAGAAAGCAAAGTAGGAAGTAAGTAGAAATGAAAATGGATAGATGCAGAAGAGGTTAGGTATCCGATTTCATAGCTGGTAGAGAAGAAATCAAAGTTGAAAGTAGATCCAGACTTGAGATTAGAACAATAGAAATGAGCAGATGCAAGATTAAGATGAGAAGTAGGCAAAATTACCAGATATGAAGAAGCTTCACAGTAGGCGGTGTAGAAGAGGAATTGTAACAGCGAGCACCAGCAGATAGATATATAAGTCAATCCAGCGCAGCAGGGGCCGACAACCATCAGATCCAGGCGAGACGAAAAAATTCCACAGAGGATGATCGGGGAGGAGATAGCAGTGACGGAACAAGGATGAGGGCGATCTTGTCTTAGTTCAGAGTTTGATTCATGGTAAGTTTCATGGGTTGTTTCACAGAAAAACAAAAAAGAAGAAAAAGAAAAAGAGGTCTGCACAGGGACGAAGGAGGAGAAACAACAGAAGCAAGGGAAAAGGAGGAAGAAAATTCCTCAGATAAGGATTACGGTTCATATCTTCTTTTGTTGATTTCAGCATTTTAAACTAACTTCTAATTTTTGCATCAGTACACTTTGCCTACGTTTATCTCTCATGCATCATATCTTACATAGTTGATACTTCATATATTAGGAGTGGCATTAAACACAATTATTTATTTTGTCAAAGGATACGAACATAACTACTATCCGACACGATACTAATGTGGCTAAAACCTACCCATAAGTGTAAGAATGAGTTATAGTAGTCAAGTGTCGATCTCACAGAGACCAATGTAATATTAATTGAAACACTATCAGTGAATTAAGCCGTAAAATAAGAATTGGAAAAAGCTATAATTAATCTAACAAATAATAACAAATAAAAAAAGATAAAATCTATGGGATAAATGTGTCTAAGGTTAAGGATCACCGCAACGATGTAACAGTAAATGGAATCACACTTCACGTGAATCTAGTCCAAATTATTTGAAGGTAAGCTATCCAAGACAATCTACTAACTCATTTCAGACGATAGTAAATGTGTTTGGACTAAACTAACAATCGTTGTCGCGCAGAGTTAATCTCATACAAATCCTTTAACGCACTTAGAGTCTAGGAATAAACTGAAATAACATTCGTTGTCGCGCTCCGCTAAACCAACTCAAACCTAGAACATCTATGATAGCCTATTAATCCTCAAGAATAATTAAGTTGTTGTCACACAAATAACACCTAGGTTCAATTCCTAGTAATCCAATAGAAGTTATTACCTCTCAGTCTCAAACCCTATCTGACTACCTATTAACATTATCAACTTTCAGTCTCAAACCCTAATAGAATCCAATTTGCATAAGCTATTATGGGCATTAAGCATCTATAAATAAATCAAATAGTACTTCTATTCAGGCAAAAAATTAATTATAATTATATACACATCGTCGGGATTATCCCAACCTTAGAACTAGAAATTTAATCAAGCATAATTGAAGAAATACTCAAAAATTTTAAACTAGCCAACAATATATATGAATTATTCAATAAATACATGAGATAAGAAAGCTTATTCTCAATATAAAAATAATTCAAATTGAGAAAAGCTAGAATAATAATATCCAAATCTTCAAATTGTGCAAAGGCGAAAATCCTCCTTGAAATTCACCCTCTACGTACGGCAATCTTCTCCAAACCCCAAAGAAAAACTAAACTAAAACTAAATAAAACCTCAAACAAAAAAACTAATACTGCGTTTTATATTTTTATTTTTTTTGGGTGAAAGCGTTTTATATTAATTAAACTAACCTAAAACTAATATCCTAATCTATGCTGCCAGCTGCCCCCTTTCCCATGTCAAACATATCATTCTATATAAAAATTAACAAGCAGCCCCCACATCTACCGATTGCCACCAGTACATAGGGCTGGAAATGAGTCGGGTTATGGGTGGATGGACCAATTTCTCCACCCCATCCATGAAAAAAAATTGTCACCCAATCCATCCATTACCCGCGAAACACTTCATTCATATCCGATCCATCCGTCACCCGCGGGTAATTCGGATGACCCGACACACCCGCGAAAATCATAAAGCTAATCCATTTTAAGCCATTTGTCTAATCATTTTCCAATTTTCACCTGATCAATTGCTCAAAACCTAAGAAAAATGCAAAATAACAAAATACTTTAATAATGAGGTGGCATGTGGCAATCCAGTAATCCACTAATAGAAATACTAGAGGCAAAACAATGACATTTCATGTCAATATATCATTCAAAAGTATACATCGAATGCATTGGTCTACGTGGAAAAGTTTTGCATATCGAAAATTCGAAATGAATAAAAACAAGTAATAGATAGATTCTTCAAAAGCAGAGTATTGGTTCAACAATCACTCCAGTCATAACTCCTTGTCTATCTCTACGTGGAAAAGTTTTGCATATTAGTGAATCACCTTCAAGTATCCTGTAAGAATTAAGCCAATCAATTCAGTCAAAAAAACACCAAAAATTGACAAGTGAATGCAGCAAAGAAGCAGTGAAGTCAAGGATAAAAGGCAAGCAAGTGAATGCTGCAGAGAAGCAGTGAAGTCAAGGATAAATTATCTCACAACTTACTTATAGATGAAGAGAGTAGATAAGCAAAGAAAAGGGCTACTTAATTTATGAAGACTAAGGCGTTATATTTTAACAACCGGGCTATGATCATTGATCAAGTTGTCCCCACTTCATCCACCGAAGCTCAATTCAGAGGCTGGAAATCACAGAAATATATATATATATATGCACTTCAGATCCAAATTCAAGTGAAAAATTTATTTCAGATCCAAAATAAGTAGTAGCAGTATGCCGTATCACACAATTGCACAAGGCATATATTTGCATATATTCATTTTAGATCCAAAATTGAACTAACAGGTAACATAAATTAATATCTTCTTTGTAGATCTAATTCAAGACTACAATTACAAGAAGAAGTAGTGTTGGTGAAGTTGTGGAGTAGCAAAATAGCGGTGGTCGACTAGGATTCATGTGTTGTTGAGGCTGGAAAGAGAATCCTCTCGCTGGGAGCGTTTACACCCCAAAGAGGGCGCCAGTGAGGCTTTGAGAGAATGCAAGGAGACCGACGACAAGGAGAAAATTGTACGCCAACATATACCATGCTAGCAAGGAATGATTGAAAGAGAGAAAGAAACTAATTGTGGTGATTGGTAAAGGCGGGGTTGGGGCGACATACAAAAACTAAAGGAGGGGCAAAGGCGTACATGCTACTGCATTTAGGAAAGGGTTTAACAGAACTGAGAGAAGCACACCTGGTGGAGGGAGGACCGTACCGGAGGAGACGTCGACGGCGCCGAACCGGAGTGAGAGACGGTGAGTGGAGACTCGAGCGACGAGAGAGATGAGGCCGAGAGGCAGAGACTGAGAGCAGAGAGCGGCGCAGTAAAAAATAAGGGTTAGAAATTTAGAATAAAAAAATGTTTATATACTAGGGTTATATATTTTAGCGGGTGATGGGTGAAATACGGGTTAATGGGTCGGGTGAAATAATTTGGGTTCTCACCCGGATCCGATCCATCACCCGTTTCACCCATCACCCGACCCATCCATCACCCACAATTTTTGGGTTTTCGTCCATATAATTCGGGTCGGTTATTCGGGTGGATCGGTCACCCGCGGATAATTTCCAGCCCTACTTGCACAGCAGCAGCACACACTCATTTTGGAGCTTCAATGGCGGAATTCGCGAGCCCCTCGAATCCGATCAAGCCAATTGAAGGCTGGCCATTAAAGACAATCATATCCTCCACGTAATCCATCATTTAATCGACTTAATTGAGGACGCAAAATCCGGGATTTATCCAAATGAACCTGGCGTCATTTTTAGGGCTAAATTTGTGATACCCCGTATTTTTGTAAGGTTATTTTGGGAATTATGGAATTTTCCCGAGTACCCGTTGCGTACGTCGGATTTAATACAGAGAGTTTGAGACATTCTGTAATGTGCTCTATATCTGTAATATTTTTCTCAGTGAAATAATATACAGACAAGGTGCCTTGAATTTTAAATTGTCGTTCGCGTACGATAATTTTTATCCCGGTTTATCGTCAAGCTCGTTCAAAGCCGAATGGGCGGGAAAAGGGGGAAACGGCGACCGCCATGGTTGGGCCCGAAGAGTCCACGTGTCAGCTTCTAGCTGGCCGCGACAGGCCTAGCGACGGCGACCGCCGCATTTACGGCGACCGCCGCGTGCCCGCCGCAGGCAAAATTACGGCGACCGCCGTGATTGTCCAGTGGGCATTGCCCGCCGGTCGCCGGCGTCGTTCGAGGCACGCCGTTGCGTCGTTTGCCGCGTCTGAGGGTTTGCAGATCACTCCTTGGGGTTTGCCTATAAATAGACGAGCTTGGGCATGGGTTTTGGGTCATCTACAACCCCGAATCGCTGCCAAATTCGCCTCTCGCCGGAGTTGTGTTTTCGCCGGAATTCGAAGGTCTCGCCGGTGTTGCTTTGGTGTGGTTCCTGAGTGCCTTTGTGAAGCTTTTGGTTAGCCTTGGAGGTTAGAAGCCAAAGCAAGTCGAAGGAGGCCGAACCGCTCGTGTTTTGGGGTGAGTTTTCTCTCGTTTCAGTCGGCCGTGTTCTTCACGGCGACCGCCGCGTTCTTCACGGCGACCGCCGTGTTCTTCACGGCGACCACCGTGATGAATACGGCCACCGCCGCCAAGAACAGCGACCGCCGCCAGTGCCCAGAACGCCTTCGTGGCTTTGGCTTGGTCGGTTGTCGTCGTGGCGTCTTTCCTTTCGTGTTCTTTCGCCGTGTTTAGATTCGTACTGTTTATGTCGGATCTAACTTAGGGTTCCTTTTATGGGTCGACTCGAAGGTTGTTGTGCTGTCGTAACTATACCGTGTCGAGCCCGGAATCCAGTGACGTCTTTAGACTATTCTGCGGAGTAAGGCAAGTGGCGGTTCGCTCTTGCTCATTCGTTCCATATTTACATTAATTATCAGTAGTTTATCTGAGTAATTAATTTGGAATGAATATTCTGTTTGTCTGGAAACAGTTTTGATAAACTGTTTTGAAAATCATTTAATAGGTTGTATATCTGTTAGAACAACGCTATTATCTGTGATCGCCTTTCGGGCCTTTATGTGGATTTATCCTGTAACTGTTGTTGTGCTGTAACTGTTTAGTTAGCACTGTTAGATAGGAACGTTACTCGGACTCTGTCCAGTCGTTTCTTTATAATCTGGTATCGGGATGGCTCGTCCCCATCTGGTACTATTCTATGATCATGATCGGTCTCTTACACATGTGTGTAGAGACAGGACACTTAGCTGGTGTCACAAACCTTTCGGTATACGTCACTCTCGACGAAACGTATACTAAGATGTGTCATCCCATTGGTGGGGTACACATGTAAAAGTCTATAACGTGATGTGTGTTTTTGAAACATAAATCATATAAGTGCTACCTTGATGCACATAATTAATACACCTTGGGCGAGTAGTGCAGCTAAGTTCAGTACAGCTAGGAAAACTCGTCTTGACTCGAATGTAGTACGTTCTCTTTCCAATCTGGATTCGCTGTAGGCGATGAGGTTGGTCGTGAACCGAAGCATCTCAGTCAGTTTTAAATCATTGTTGTATGATTCTGTAATATTCCAGATTTGTCATTCTTCCTTAAAGACTCATTTCAGTTGGAGTCTTCTTTCGAGTCGATTTCTGTGAAGATTCAGTCTTTCAGAATCTTCTCTTGTGCATACCTCTTGTTTATTCCAGTAGGAGTATGGTGGTTGACAAGCGTACTCGATTATTATTCGAGGGACGAAGAGTCTAACCTAATACAACTACTTCGAACCATTCTGCTTTGTTCCCTTGCTAGTCTATTCATTTAGACTAACCAACCAATATTTTCCCTTGCATGGTTGGCTGGTGTCATCCGTTCGATTCGGCACATCAGTTAAGAAGTAGCTCAGAAGATTAGAAGGACTATGGAGTCGGCGGTGGTTTTTGAATGTTTTAATTATTTCTTTAATCAGGTTATGATCCTTTGGACAATAACTCCGATTGTAAAATACTTTCTTAGTCTTCCGCTGTGTTTGGTTTAAACTATGTTTTGACCTATTCTGGATTGGGTTGTAATCCCGTAACTCTTGTTTCCTTGACAATGTTATGTTTTGGAATTTAATGCTTGATCATTGTGTATCAATTGCATTTCATAAATTGTGTTTAATTGGTAAAGCCTTGGGTGATCTCGGTAAGGAACACTGGGGTCACTGGCGGTAATACCTTTTTAAAAGGGTTAAGTTTTGGGGGTGTTACAATTGTGGTATCAGAGCCAAAGGTTTTAAAACGGGTTTGGAATTTTTATAAACCATTTATTCATTTTCAAAATGCTTTAAAGAGGGCTCTGAATTTTCATTCTGAAAAGAATTTTAAAAACACTGTTCATAGTCGTGTCTTCTTTATAGTCTGATATAGTAAGCTTGCTTCTATGTCTAGAAAGACTAATTCCTTCCTTATTGTTCGATAGGATGGGTGTCTGCTTTTCTATTGGTAGGGGGTCGGAAGACGCCAAGTCGGATCAGCCGAGGCTAGATTTTCCGTTACCTCAGCGATGTTTCGAGGTTGGAGGCCCGAGTAGCCCACCCGAAGACGTCAAGCACGTTCTCCCCGAGTCGGTTGTCCTTGTAGCCAGGAATGCTATGGTCCCTAGACCTGCACCTGTGCCACCACCAAGGGTGGAAGGAGTACAGGAATGGGAGCAGGAAGACGAGTTGTCAAGGTATGAACAAGGGGTTTACCAAGACGACTTTCTGCTAGGACCAATTCCCGAGGAGATCGAGTACGAGGAGGAGGAAGAGGAGATGCTTGAGCAAGATCCTGTCGAGGACGAGGATATGATCGAGGATGATTCCGAGGATGAGGATCCCATCGAGGATGATCCCGAGGATGAGGATCCCATCGAGGATGATCCCGAGGATGAGGATCCCATAGAGGATGATCCAGAAGAGGATCCAGAGTTGGACCTTGGAGGGCAGAATCAGGAGCCCGGTACAGAATTGTCACCAGTGCCAGAGTACGCACCCATGTCAGAAGCTGATTGGGAGGCACTGTATACCGAGTACGGTATTGGGAGAAGTGACAGGGAATCTTAGCCTATCCCTACTCCAAGGAGATGGAGGTCGGAATCCGAGCTGCAGGAGATTCTCCGCCAGAGCGAGGTAATCTCCGCAGAACAGCAGCGTCAGAGGGATGAGTTGACCGCCAGTACTCAGAGGAGGGCTGGAATAGGAGGACCAGTCATGGACGACCCATACTTTACCATGACTGAGCTAGGACTATGTGCTTCAGGGTCAAGCAGGGTGCGAAACCCATCGCCAGAGCTCGATGGTGAGCCTAGCCCGAAGAGACCATGCACGAGTAGCCAGTCGTATGGGAGACATTTTGGAACGCCTTGAGGAGGAATGACGTTGCCTATCGTAGTAGTTCGTTTCTTAGTATTCCAAGTTGTACTTTGTGTAATATTTCAGTATTGCGGTAAGTACTCTAAGAAACACTTATATCTTCGAGCAGCATTGTCCTAGCGCTCGAATGATAAACTTATGTGTAACTTGTGTAAGAATTCGAAGGTTCATCTATAAAATACCAAGTTGATCTATTCTGAGTAATTTATTTACGTTGGTATATTGCATAAGTATATTGCATAATATTAATGTATTGAATGCTTGGAATTTGATCGGTAAATAGATGGTGAACCCAAGAAGCACGAGGAATTCGACTCGAGCCGGTGCTGGGACTAGCCAAAACCCCAGACCAGCAGGAAGAGGTGTTCAGGATGAACACGAGTCTGAGTCTCGCGTCCAGCAGAGGCGTGAAGGTCAGGATCAGACCCAGGCGCCGACGCTGTTTGACGCTGCAGCTGTTGAGGCAATCCGTGGGATCGTGATGCAGGCTATTACAGATGTCTTGAGACCAAGTGCGCCTCAAGCACAAGAAGTGCCTATTCATGCAGCGGTTCCTGATGTTGTGGAACCCAAAAACCCTGTGATTCAGGAGACTGCCGTTAGGGCGAGGGACAACTATGGTCGCGCTCTTAAGACCATTACTTCCATGAGACCCGACTGCTATAACGGGAAAGGGGAGCCAGTGGCAGTGACTCATTGGTTCTCCCATATGGAGAGGCTGTTCAGGAACGTGGAGTGTACGGAGGCCGAGAAGGTCCATATCGCTTCTCTTCAGCTGAAGGAGGAGGCTAGCGAGTGGTGGGAGAGCACTGGTTTGGCTGAGAGCCCAGTGTTGACTTGGTCGATGTTCAAGACCAAGATGGTTGATCGCTTTTTCTCTCGCGCTATGAGAGAGGAGAAGCATAAAGAGTTCTTATACCCTCAGACTGATGGTCTGAGAGTGACCGAGTTGGCATCTAAGTTCAACCATCTTCTACAGTACGCCACTGCCGAGATCACCAGCGAGGCTCAAAAGATCTGGTACTTCCACGAGTGGATGAACCCGGATATCAAGCCATTAATGGTGCACCACACATGCTCTACCTTGGAGCAGTATGTGGATTGTGCCTATAAGCTGGAGGTAACTCTCGAGGAGTCGACCAAGAGGCGCAACCGACAGTAGTCGATGCAGAATCAGAACCATGGAGGTGGTTTTAAGCGCCCTGCGCCACCGTCTAACTTCGCCAAATCTGGCAGAGCTAAGACGGAGATGACGCAAGGAGGATCGACTCAGCAGTCAGGGCAGACCAGGAGTACAGTTCAGTGTTATAACTGCGGTACTGCTGGGCACAAGAGCACTGAGTGTCGGAAGGAGAGGAGGCCATGCTTTGGGTGTGGACGTGATGGTCATCTGCAAAAGTTCTGCAAGCAGGGGAAGCAGAAGGGAGTAGAGTCGCAGCAAGGGTCAGTTCATCAGAGCAACCGACCTAGGTTTAAGCCTGCCGAGACTCCTAGCCCTTCAGTGCAGACGACTGCTCAGAACAGGGGAAAGGCCCCAGCTGTTTCTGGAAGTCAGGGACAACGCTTGTACGAGATGCGTGAGACAGATGGACCCAACGCTCCGATTGCTCAAGGTACTCTATACCTTCACTCTACTTCAGTGTGCATTTTGTTTGATTCTGGTGCTACGCATTCCTTTATTTCGGATAGCTGTGTTAGCAAGTTAGACTTAGTGTGCAACGATTCGTGCGACCCTTTCGTCGTTAATCTTCCTAATGGAGAACGTTTGGTGGGAACCAAGCATTTGTCCGACTTTCCGATTACCATTCAAGGTAAGGAATTCGAGGCAGATTTAATCTGCATAGCCATGGCTCCATACGACATTATTCTCGGTATGGATTGGCTGACGCGTCACAAGGCGGTGATCGACTTCAGTTCAAGAATGGTGACGGTGTCATCCGGGGGCCAATTTGTGTGCAAGTTCAAAGGTCGAAATGACGCTGATAACGGCAAGCTGATCAATGCGATGGCTGCGTTTAAGCTACTACGACAAGGATGTGTCGGGTACCTTTGCTACTTGGATTCGCCTGAGAAGGATGAACCTGCGGTTCTTGATATTCCTGTAGTTAGGGAATTTTCGGATGTCTTTCCGGAAGAAATTCCAGGATTACCCCCAAATCGTGACGTAGAGTTTTCAATTGATCTCGAGCCTGGTACGACGCCGATTTCCAAATCCCCGTATCGGATGGCTCCAGCTGAGATGCAAGAGTTGAAGAATCAACTTGAAGATCTTCTTGACAAAGGTTATGTCAGGCCGAGTGCATCGTCGTGGGGTGCTCCGGTACTATTCGTCAAAAAGAAGGACGGATCGTTCCGACTTTGTATCGACTACCGAGAGTTGAATAAGGTGACGATCAAGAACAAGTATCCTTTGCCTAGGATTGATGACTTGTTGGACCAATTGCAGGGAGCAAAGGTTTTCTCCAAGATCGACTTAAGATCTGGATATCATCAACTCAGGATTCGGGAGCAGGACATTCCTAGAACTGCGTTTAGGACCAGATATGGTCATTACGAGTTCGTAGTGATGCCTTTTGGGCTTACAAATGCTCCAGCTGTCTTTATGGATTTGATGAACCGATGTTTTCACCAGTACTTGGATACGTTCGTGGTGGTTTTCATCGACGACATCTTGATCTATTCTCCGAATGAAGAAGTCCACGAGGAACATCTACGGATTGCCTTGTCAATCCTTAGACAACATCAGCTTTATGCTAAATTGTCTAAATGTGAATTCTGGATAAAGGAAGTGGCTTTCTTAGGCCACGTGATCAATAAAAATGGGGTTATGGTTGATCCCCAAAAGATTGAAGCGGTGGCTAATTGGACACAGCCCCAGAATGTGAAGGAGGTGCGTAGTTTTCTTGGACTTGCCGGGTATTATAGAAGGTTTGTAGAAGGATTTTCAAAGATCGCTCTACCTATGACCAATCTACTCCGCAAGGTCCACAAGAAGTTTGTCTGGAATGACAAGTGCGAGGTCAGTTTCCAGGAGTTGAAGCGACGGTTGACCTCGGCACCCGTGTTAGCACTCCTAGAGGGGAATGACGATTATATGGTCTATAGTGATGCTTCCAAGTGTGGCCTTGGTTGTGTTTTGATGCAAAGGGGCAGAGTCATTGCTTACGCATCTAGACAACTCAAGACTTACGAAGAAAACTATCCGACCCATGATCTTGAGTTAGCAGCGGTTGTCTTTGCGCTGAAGATTTGGAGGCATTACCTCTATGGTATAAGATGCCAAGTCTTCACTGACCACAAAAGTCTCAAGTATATATTTACTCAGAAGGAGTTAAATATGAGACAACGCCGCTGGCTAGAGTTGCTCAAGGACTATGACATGGAGTTGTTGTATCATCCGGGCAAGGCTAATATAGTAGCTGATGCACTAAGCCGGAAGACAACGCACGAGACTGTAGTTGCTCAACTTACTGTTCAAACCAAGCTAAACCAAGAGTCATGCGACATCGAAGTCTTGTATGACCAGCGTAGAGGGTACCTGAGTATGATGGAGATTCATGCTACACTACTGGATCAAATCAAAGAAAAGCAAGTCGATGACATCATCTTGGTAAAGTTAAGCAGTGAAGTGATGGATGGGAAAGCTCCCAGTTTTGTGGTTCAGGATGATGGATCACTTTGGTTTCAGGATCAGATCTGTGTGCCTGACACAGAAGGTCTTCGTCAGTTGGTGATGAGAGAAGCTCATTCATCTGCTTATTCTGTGTATCCTGGCTCTAGCAAGATGTACAAGGATCTCAAGAAGAAGTTTTGGTGGCCAAACATGAAGTGGGACGTAGCAGACTTTGTGGCGAAGTGCTTAACTTGCCAAAAAGTCAAGATCGAACACCGCAGACCAGGTGGTGAGATGCTACCTCTCCCCGTGCCAGAATGGAAATGAGAGGACATTTCCATGGACTTCGTCACTGGGCTACCCAAGACTCGAAGTCAGAGGGATGCTATCTGTGTAATTGTGGATAGGCTTACGAAGTGTGCTCATTTCATAGCCATCAAGACCACATGGGAAACCCAGAAGCTAGCCGAAGTTTACCAGAAGGAGATTGTCCGCTTACATGGCATTCCTAAGACCATTGTATCGGACCGAGATGACCGTTTCATGTCAAGATTCTGGAAGGAACTTCATAAGGCTATGGGAACCGAGTTGAGGTTCAGTACAACGTTTCATCCTCAGACAGATGACCAGTCTGAAATGACCATCCAGACTCTAGAGGATATGCTTAGAGCTTGTGTGCTCGATCGTCCGACTAGCTGGGAGGACAGCTTGAGTCTGATTGAGTTCACGTACAACAATAGCTGGCATGCTACAATCAAGATGGCTCCGTTTGAAGCTTTGTATGGTCGCAGATGCAGATCTCCGATTTGTTGGGACGATAATGCCGACAAAATTCTGCTTGGACCAGAGTTGGTCGAAAGGACGGCTTCAGACATTACTTTGATCAGACAAAGAATGTTGACCGCTCAGAGTCGACAGAAGTCCTACGCAGATCGGAAGCGCAGGACTGTCGAGTTCGAGGTCGGTGACAAGGTTTTTGTCAAGGTATCGCCATCCAAAGGAGTTTTCAGATTCGGTAAGCGTGGGAAGCTTAACCCTTGCTACGTGGGACCATTCGAGATTTTGGATAGAGTGGGATCTCTAGCGTACCGTTTGGCGTTGCCACCATCGGCTCACCCGGTGCATAACGTGTTCCACGTGTCTTTACTCAGAAAGTATGTGCCAGATGAGTCTCATGTGCTTAGTTATGAGGACATCGAGATTCAAGCTAATGGTACTTATGAAGAGTTGCCCGTGCGCATTTTGGAGCATCGGGAGAAGCAATTGCGCAATAAGATCGTGCCGTTGGTACGAGTGCTGTGGTTCAAGTCAGGGACCGAAGAAGTTACTTGGGAGACCTGGGAAACCGAGTCAGATATGCTCAGGCGTTTTCCCCAGTTATTCTCGACCTAAGTTTCGGGGTCGAAACTTCTTGTAAGGGGGAGGAGATGTGATACCCCGTATTTTTGTAAGGTTATTTTGGGAATTATGGAATTTTCCCGAGTACCCATTGCGTACGTCGGATTTAATACAGAGAGTTTGAGACATTCTGTAATGTGCTCTATATCTGTAATATTTTTCTCAGTGAAATAATATACAGACAAGGTGCCTTGAATTTTAAATTGTCGTTCACGTACGATAATTTTTATCCCGATTTATCGTCAAGCTCGTTCAAAGCCGAATGGGTGGGAAAAGGGGGAAACGACGACCGCCGTTCAGAAACGGCGACCGCCGTGGTTGGGCCCGAAGAGTCAACGTGTCAGCTTCTAGCTGGCCGCGACAGGCCTAGCGACGGCGACCGCCGCATTTACGGCGACCGCCGCGTGCCCGCCGTAGGCAAAATTACGGCGACCGCCGTGATTGTCCAGTGGGCATTGCCCGCCGGTCGCCGGCGTCGTTCGAGGCGCGCCGTTGGGTCGTTTGCCACGTCTGAGGGTTTGCAGATCACTCCTTGGGGTTTGCCTATAAATAGACGAGCTTGGGCATGGGTTTTGGGTCATCTACAACCCCGAATCGCTGCCAAATTCGCCTCTCGCCGGAGTTGTGTTTTCGCCGGAATTCGAAGGTCTCGCCGGTGTTGCTTTGGTGTGGTTCCTGAGTGCCTTTGTGAAGCTTTTGGTTAGCCTTGGAGGTTAGAAGCCAAAGCAAGTCGAAGGAGGCCGAACCGCTCGTGTTTTGGGGTGAGTTTTCTCTCGTTTCAGTCGGCCGTGTTCTTCACGGCGACCATCGTGTTCTTCACGGCGACCGCCGCGTTCTTCACGGCGACCGCCGCCAAGAACAGCGACCGCCGCCAGTGCCCAGAACGCCTTCGTGGCTTTGGCTTGGTCGGTTGTCATCGTGGCGTCTTTCCTTTCGTGTTCTTTCGCCGTGTTTAGATTCGTACTGTTTATGTCGGATCTAACTTAGGGTTCCTTTTATGGGTCGACTCGAAGGTTGTTGTGCTGTCGGAACTATACCGTGTCGAGCCCGGAATCCAGTGACGTCTTTAGACTATTCTGCGGAGTAAGGCAAGTGACGGTTCGCTCTTGCTCATTCGTTCCATATTTACATTAATTATCAATAGTTTATCTGAGTAATTAATTTGGAATGAATATTTTGTTTGTCTGGAAACGATTTTGATAAACTATTTTGAAAATCATTTAATAGGTTGTATATTTGTTAGAACAACGCTATTATCTGTGATCGCCTTTCGGGCCTTTATGTGGATTTATCCTATAACTGTTGTTGTGCTGTAACTGTTTAGTTAGCACTGTTAGATAGGAACGTTACTCGGACTCTGTCCAGTCGTTTCTTTATAATCTGGTATCGGGATGGATCGTCCCCATCTGGTACTATTCTATGATCATGATCGGTCTCTTACACATGTGTGTAGAGACAGGACACTTAGCTGGTGTCACAAACCTTTCGGTATACGTTACTCTCGACGAAACGTATACTAAGATGTGTCATCCCATTGGTGGGGTACACATGTAAAAGTCTATAACGTGATGTGTGTTTTTGAAACATAAATCAGATAAGTGCTACCTTGACGCACATAATTAATACACCTTAGGCGAGTAGTGCAGCTAAGTTCAGTGCAGCTAGGAAAACTCGTCTTGACTCGAATGTAGTACGTTCTCTTTCCAATATGGATTCGCTGTAGGCGATGAGGTTGGTCGTGAACCGAAGCATCTCAGTCAGTTTTAAATCATTGTTGTATGATTCTGTAATATTCCAGATTTGTCATTCTTCCTTAAAGACTCATTTCAGTTGGAGTCTTCTTTCGAGTCAATTTCTGTGAAGATTCAGTCTTTCAGAATCTTCTCTTGTGCATACCTCTTGTTTATTCCAGTAGGAGTATGGTGGTTGACAAGCGTACTCGATTATTATTCGAGGGACGAAGAGTCTAACCTAATACAACTACTTCGAACCATTCTGCTTTGTTCCCTTGCTAGTCTATTCATTTAGACTAACCAACCAATATTTTCCCTTGCATGGTTGGCTGGTGTCATCCGTTCGATTCGGCACATCAGTTAAGAAGTAGCTCAGAAGATTAGAAGGACTATGGAGTCGGCGGTGGTTTTTGAATGTTTTAATTATTTCTTTAATCAGGTTATGATCCTTTGGACAATAATTCCGATTGTAAAATACTTTCTTAGTCTTCCGCTGTGTTTGGTTTAAACTATGTTTTGACCTATTCGGGATTGGGTTGTAATCCCGTAACTCTTGTTTCCTTGACAATGTTATGTTTTGGAATTTAATGCTTGATCATTGTGTATCAATTGCATTTCATAAATTGTGTTTAATTGGTAAAGCCTTAGGTGATCTCGGTAAGGAACACTGGGGTCACTGGCGGTAATACCTTTCCAAAAGGGTTAAGTTTTGGGGGTGTTACAAAATTCACATCGAATCAAAATTGATCTGATTTGGATTGAATTAGGGGAAATTAGTAGGGGTTTAATGCTGTGTATATCCATCCCTATAAAAAATTTATAAATGCCCATCCAATTCAACCCTCTAAGGCATACAATTTCAAGCTTCCAATCTAAGAGCCCTAAAAATCGTTACAGACTTGTTCTTGAGCCAAATTCGAGAGTTTTAGAGCGTTGTTTGAGCAATTGAGAGAACACGTGTCCAATTTCAAGCTTCCAATCTAGTTGCGCCTCAGAGTCCTCTTTCAAAGCCCTCTCCTTCCGACGCCGGAGATCCACCGCCGCCGCCGAATTTCACGGCTTTCCGACGAAGTGTCCAACGCGATCCGGGGAAGGTTTGGCTTGATTCCAAATTCGCGATTTTGGGTTATTTTAATTAATTTTAGTCTTAATCTTGGTTAATTTAATTAATCTAGATTAGTGAAAAATATTTTAGGTTTAATTTGAATGTTTGGATATTAAAATTAAATTAATTATAATGTTTATAACATTCTATTATATTATGAATGAGTAAATTATGGATATTCATTTAGATAATATCTTGAGTTAGAAAATTTTAGGATTATAAATAAATTATTTTATTAATTTATTTATGTTATGATTATTTAGAATATATGACTAATAAATTTTCCATCGTATAAATAATCATTTAATAAAAAAGCCTTAAAATTGATTTATTTATGAGTAAATAAATTAAAATAAAAACCAAGACTTTGTCTACCTCAAATTTTGTTATTAAATGAATTGTCTAATATAATTCATTGTGTATGATTTGGGTACGTCTCGGGATTTCGTTTGGAACGGGATTAAAGCAAGGAGCCGATTTGCTTTTCGAAAGCAATCATCTCCGAAATACCGTTCAACCTTCATCGTGATTCAAGGCAAGTGACGGTTCATTCTTGCTAATTTATTCCATATTTTTCTTAATTGACAATTAATCTAATGTCTTAATTAAGTTGGGATTAATATTCCTAATTTCTCATTTGGGAACTTGTGTGTTAAAGTGTTGTATAAAATGAACCTTATTATTAGGTTGTATATATGCTAGCTATAACCCTTATATATATATTATTATATGGTGCTAGATAATAACTGGTGTGGATTGTTGTGCTTTGGTGTGGATAATAATTGCTAGTTAGCACGAGTATTCGTAGGAACACTATTACCTTGCGAGGTTTAGTTGTTTCTTTATAACTTGGTATTAGGAGGATAATTGCCCTAATACTTTTAGTCATGACCTATCCTTATTTTATATAAGTGGTGGTGCACTTAACTAGTGCCGAAATTCGGGATTCGTCCCACTCTAAATCTCATTGCGAGATCGGTTGTGGATAATAATAAAAGTCTTAACGTTAATGTACGTTTTGGAATTAAATAAGATAAGTGCCGCATGACACATAATTAATATACCCTCGGGCGAGAAGTACAACGTGGAACCCGCCCGTCTCTTGTCTAAAATAAGTCCCCTTTCTAATCTGGATTCGCATTATGCGGTGAGGTTGGTCGAGGACCCAAATATTCAATGAGATGTTTTTAAGACTTTGTGTGATAATATAATGTTCCCAAACAAATTCCTGTAATTTCCCATAAGACTCAATTCATTGGAGTCTTTTCTTTAAACATACCTCTTCATTCTTTTTGGTAGAAGTCTATAGTTATATACCGTTTACCGAGTTTTATTCGGGAAACAAGGGTAGTGATTATATAAGACTACGAGAACCAATCTGTTATCACCCTTGCATAGTATTTCATTAGACTAACCAACCGTTTCTATTCCTTGCATGGTTGGCTGATGTCATCCGTCTTATACGGCACATCAGAGGTTGGTCCCGAACGATTTGAAGTAATCGATCAAAGAAGAAGGCTTGCAGTTGAAGGTTGTGTACTAAAGTAATATTTGTGAGTATGTTTTTAAGTAAATGTAATACGTATATAAATCAGTCATGTAATTAGAGTTTCTTTAAAAAGTCTTCTGCTATAATTTTACTTTGTTGTAATACCGTCATTCTCATTTTACGAGAGAAATTCTAATAAAAGATGGAGTTTCATTTAAAAGTCTTCCGCTATTCACTCTACTATCATTTAACATTTATTTGTCTATTTTAAGCTTAATTGTTCCGATTAAAGCCTAGGGTGACTTTGGACATTAAAGTCTGAGGTCACTGACGTGTGGCACTACCGACATAAGTCGGGGGTGTTACAATTTTTGAATCAAAGAACAGAATTCAAAATGGGTAATTTGGTTGTTGAAATGAATACCCTATAAAATGTATAGAATTTAATGTAGTGATGAGGGATGATTATATTTTTCATAAGTTTATCATGTGCATTGTAACACCCCCGACTTATGTCGGTAGTGCCACACGCCAGTGACCTCAGACATTAATGTCTGATAAGCACTACTTTGTAGGGCTTAACTAAGAGTTATTAGAGGGTTTTATTGGTGCCATTCGGGTGTATGGCGTTTGGGGGGCGAATTTTGGTGTTTTTGGAAGTGTTTGAGCTATCTTGGATATCATAGGAGACACTGAGGAAGGAAGCCACCAAGAGAAGACGCCAAGGAAGTGAAGAGGAGAGGTTAGGAGGCGAAGCCAAGGAGTAAAGGCCGAGCATTAACCGCGACCGCGGGCAAGGGTGCCGCGATTGCGGTTCCTCGGGGCAAGTCGAGAATTATCTGCAGGCGCGGAGAAGTGTGAAGAGCGCGGAGCCATAAGGGGCCGCGATCGCGGTCCATGGGCCGCAATCGCGGGTCATCAACGCAGGAAGTTCGGACTTTTCCCGAATCTATCTTTTCTGTTTTCTTTTCTTATTTTCTCATTTTATTCCGTTTCTTTTCTTATTGGGCTAGGTCATTTGTTAGAAGCCCTATATATACTCTCTTTAGCATTAGGTTTAAGAGTTTGCCATTCTACAGTTTCATTTCATCGTTGCCACTTTTCATACTTTTGAAGTTCATCATGTTTATGAGGAGCTAAGCCTCTTTTGCTTAATCCGGTAATGGAAGCATAAGTTTATTCATCTGGTTGTGAGGTTTTGTTCCTATCTATCTTATCCTATTGAGTTATATCTTTTCTCTTGCGCAAATTCTTATTTGGATGTTTGTTGGTTTATCTAGATTGATCACCTAGGTTTATTGCTTTCATTCATATTGCTAATACTAGGGAACTGTTGGGCTAACGCTCTAGTTCGAGTAGCGAGCATAGATTATATCTGCCACTATGGAATTTATCTATGTAGAGAATTGATTACATGTTGAATGCTTCTGGTTGAGGTGTTATGTGTATCCTGGTTAATTCTTATATGCATTGCTGCCTTTGGATTGAATCACTAGTGGTGCTAGGGTTATTCATTGGTAAAGGTTCTTAGGTTTGGTTGATCTTTGAATCTACCCAAGATCAGGACAGGAATAACTGAATAGGAAGATAGGACATAATCAAGGAACAACCGTTGGATGACTTATGTGGACATTACTTGGCTAAGTGTTTTCTCTCTTTGATATTTCATTCATCTACTTTGCTGTGTTTGATTTGATTGTGACCAACCAACTTACAAACCCCCCCTTTTAGTGACTTGCATGCAACCACCATTAGTTTCGCTCCTTCCCTGTGGGATCGACCCTTACTTATTGACTATACTAGTTTATTTGTGAGGTTTTATATTTGACAGCTACGAACGACAGCACGTCAATGTCCAAAGTCATCCTAGGCTTTAATCAGAACAGTTAAGCTTAAATAAATACATAAATATTAAATAACAAGAGAATAATCAGCGGAAGACATTTTAAATGAATAAACTCAACATTTTATTAAGATTCCTCTTGTAAAATGAGAATGACGGTTTTACAACAAAGTATAGTGACAGCGGAAGACTCTTTTAAAGTAGTCCTAATTACATGACTATGTATTACATTTATTTTAATTTAAACATACACGCCTTGGAAATATTACTTCTTAAAACGCAAACTACAACTACAAGCCTTCTCTTCGATTGATTACTTCAAACTCGGGGACCAACCTCTGATGTGCCGTAAAGGACGGATGACACCAGCCAACCATGCAAGGAAAAATAATGGTTGGTTAGTCTAATGAAAGACTATGCAAGGGTACAAGTAGAATGATTCTAGTGATCGTAACCGTTTACTATCATTGTCCCTCGAATAATAACCGAATGAACGATACATAAACCAAAACTTTCACGAAATGATAGAAGAAGATATGCATCGAAAAGAAGACTCCAACGGAATTGAGTCTTCCAGGAAACGTATGTAATTGTTTGGGAACGTTAAGTTTTCACACAAGTTTAAAAACGACCTTGATTATTTGGGTCCACGACCAACCTCACCGCGCAATGCGAATCCAGATTGGAAAGAGGACTTACGCTAACAAGAGTCCGGGCGGTTTCCACGTTGTACTCCTCGCCCGAGGGTATATTAATTATGTGCGTACAAGTACTTATCTTATTTACTTCCAAAAACGTACATTCACGTTAAGGCTTTTAATCCACATCATCTCGATACGAGAGATATCTTTGGGATGAATCTCGAATATTGGCACTAGCTAAGTGCACCTACCACTTATATCCGAATAAGGGTACGTTCATGACCAAAAGGGTATTAGGGCAAAATCCTCCTAATACTAGTTATAAAGAAACGACTAGACCTCGCAAGGTACATAACGTTCCTATGAATACTCGTGCTAACTAAGCATATAAGTTCACACATAAATCCACACCAATATCACTTTACGGTAATATCATATAGAATTATATATAATAGAGTTATTTCTAGCAATATATACAACCTATTATAAATATTTTAACACATCATTTTATCAAATATGTTCCCAAACACAAAACAACAACTTTATTCCAATTTAATTTAAAAAATAAATAATTGATAATTAAGGGAAATATGGAATAATGAGCAAGAGCGAACCGCCACTTGCCTTAGTCTAGACGAACGAAGAGTTGGGTTCGAGATTCAAAAACTTGAATTTGTGCACCAGCCGCCTACTAAAATTCCCGTTGAATTTTATCCTCATTCCGTAGGGTCGGATCCCAATCCGTACAACCGGCCATGGATACGAGTACAATCCAACCCGACGACGCATACGAGACGAGTTTTAAGACAAGAAACCCTAATTAGTTACGGTATGAAAAGATAAAACAAAACGAAGGAAAAATGGCAGTACCGCGGTCGCGGATAGCATAGCTGTGATCGCGGCTTGCTGGGCAGAGCCGCGGCCGCGACAGAAGGGGCCGCGATCGCGGGCCTCTGCCCAGCCGCGGTCGCGATAGATGGAGCCGCGGTCGCGGGACTCCATCCTGACACGAGCTTAAATCGAACTTCAGAGCCTACCGACGACGACGAGGCACGGATCTTCGCTTTCTGGACACTTGAGCACTACCACCACTCCAGGAACTTCACAAAGGCGACGACCTCGGCTTCCGGCGACGACAATTCCGGCGACAAACACCACAACAATGCAACTAACGAGAGGAAGAGAGGAATGATGATGGTGGAGGAGAATGGTGGATCTGATTCCTATTTATAGGCTCAGAAATGGAGTTCCATACTCAATGCAGAGGAGGCCAACCGATCCAGCTCCCACCGCTTGGAAAAACGTGGGGAAATGCCGATCGTTGGCGTTCGGGAAAGAGGAGGAAGAAGATGAAGCAGAGAGCCGCGATCGCGGTTTCAGAACCGCGATCGCGGTTTGACCTTTTGCCAAAATCGCGGTCGCGGGCAGTGCTGCGCCCGCGGCTGTATAGCCGCGATCGCGGGCAATGCCGCGCCCGGGGCTCTCGGGCCTTGATCACGGGTCATGCTTAATTCCGATTTTAGCGCCCTCTAATAATAAGAACCCATATATTTCATTAAATGTGTAGCCACACATTCATATGGTTCTTACAGGGTTAGAGAACATGCCTAACACGTCTTGCTTACAAAACGAAAGTTTGAAAATTAAACAAATACCCCTACTAAAATTGAGGGTTATTACATTAGTACCCCCTTAAAAATAGTTTCGACCCCGAAACTAACACTTCGACCCCGAAACTAACACGACCAAGTTAGAAGGATCGATTTCCACATTAACCTCTCTACTTGAGTTTAGTATCCTCAATTATTTTGTACTCAAATTTAATCCTAGGAAAGTCGATCAGTTTCCTCAACCATGACATCCCTCATATGTCTCGTTTCCATATATTATCTCATGTGCCAACTCTTAATATACTCACAAGGTCATGATTACCTTAGGATCATAGTCTCCAAAATCATCACACGATCTTAATACACCTTAAGCTTGAGAAGACATCTTTTCTTTCAACTTTTCTCTTTATAAACAACTCCTAAAGTTCGTACATTATCTCCTTATAACTCAACTTAGTACCTCCAATTGTCATATCGTCTTACTCCTTACATATACATCTCACAAATTTCATTATTTACCTTAATTAAAAATTGGCCCTTATGCCATCTCTTAACCCAAAATCTTTCCATTAATCAGGCTCTAACATAAGACCTTTACAATCTCAAAATTTTCCTCAATTAATCACACAACATCTTATTCATGTTTTCCTCAAACATGATGTTAATAATCCGTTTAACACGATTATAATCAACCACTTTATTCACCCAAAACGTGTCATATGACCACCTTAATAGACATAGGTCACTTTTTCACCAAGTCCAGTTAATAAAAATCCATACCCTTACTTTATCCCATACTATAAATTCACACAAGTTACAACAAACTTTTACCGACTAAGTTTGTTATTCACCCATAAATCCTTAACACTTAATTGTCCTCACACAATTTATTATCCCAAATTAAGCAAACCTTCTACTTTACTGAGATTTAGTATTTACCCAAAACTAAATTGCCTTAATACTTCTTATTCCATTATATCATTTCCTTAAGAAAACCTCATAATAAAACCTTAAATAAGTCTTCCAAAATAATACTTATGATTTCACACACTTAGCTTTTCCAAAAGCTTTAACCACTGGTCCTATAATGGGCACACTCACTTATAGACCCCATAACCATAACCATAACTCTTGGGTTCTAAAGTTTATTCAAAATCGTATTAGAGTACGATCATTTTAGAGAAAATAAACTCCTTATGAAATATCTCTCTTATACATTTATTCACTTAAATATATAATTTATACAACTCACCCCATCTAATGCTCAGAGTATGCACATGAGAAATAACCTTAAACTCCATAGAGCATTACTACACACACCAAATCCTTATATCAAGGAATCCTTACAACATTAACCTATCGAGACAATGCTCATGAATTCGAGCAAAGGGAACAAATAATGTCAATGCCCAACTTGACATTCTTTCAAGAACATAGAGGGGTTCTTACGAATAGTTTTGACCCCTGAAACTAGCGCTAACAAGGTAGGGAACAATCACACATGTCCCAACCCACACTATCCTTTATGATCCCAGACCATCTTTATCAACACGTGACATGTACTACTTTTGGCACTCAAGGATTCTCGTATGAACGAACAACTTGCAATAGTAACAAATTTAGTAATTTCCGGAACAAGGAAACACTTCTTTATTATTCAAAACATTACATTAAAACAATTGACAAAATGTCGAACAAACAGATTACTAAACTATGGAGACCATCGACACAAGTCATCGCTCCTTATTCTTAAAAAGCTTTACAAAAAAAAACCACTACTCGTTCATGGTTTCCTACTCGTCGGGGTGACGTATCACAAATAGTCGTTGCCTTTGACCCAAAGATTCGATAGGCGCCTTGTCTTTATTACGAGCAACATATTGCTCAGCAGCGAACACTTTCGGCTTTAGGTTCTGCCTACTGCCAACATTTGAGGCCTGATATGATTGTGTTGGCCCTTGACCCTTTTGCCTACAATATGTTTGCATGTGACCTTCCTTCCCACAATTATAACATACCCGCTTCTCCTTTTGGCAATTAAAACTTTTATGCCCAGCTTCATCACAGTTGTGGCATTGAATCACACCGCTGCTCCAACCTGAGCCTTTGGCAGAGTCAGACTGAGTCATCTCGGTCTTAGCACGACCAGACTTCTCAAACTTGGTAGGCAATGCCGATCGCTTGAAGGTATTAGCCTTCAGGTTTTGTTGCCCACCCCTCGCCTTATTCTGTTCCTCCCGCTTTCGGGCGGATTCTTCCAGTGTGACCTCTATTCTGTAGGCTACATCAACATATTACTCTAAAGTAGAGCAACCATGATGCACCATCAGAGGTTTGATTTCTGGATTCATCCATCCATGGAAGTACCATATCTTTTGTTCTTTAGTATGCACTTCAGAACTAGCGTAATGCAACAAGTGATTAAACTTTGCCGCCATCTCAGACACTTTCAGTCCTTCAGTCTCTGGGTAGAGGAACTCCTTCAGCTTCTCTTCCCTCATAGCATGAGAGAAGAACCGATCAGTGAGCTTGGCCTTGAACATTGCCCAGCTCCGATTTGGGTGGTCGTCTAAACCAGTTCCTTCCCACCACTCACTTGCTCCGTCTTTCAGATGTAATGAAGCAATGTGCACCTGTTCAGCCTCGGTGCAGACCACATTTCGAAATAGTCGCTCCATATGGGAAAACCAATAGGCAACCTTGACTGGTTCCCCGGTCCCATCGTAGCTATCTGGGCGCATTGAATTGATCGCCTTCAATGCTTGGTTGTAATTCCCATCGTTTCTCTCGGGAGCCACCAGATGTGTAGGACCTTCACGTCCCTCCACATTATTTGTAACTTGAGGATTGGGAGCCGCTTGAGCTTGCGGTATCCCTTGGGTCGTTAGTACCTTGACCACTTGCCTAACTATTTGCCCAATAACCGACGCATCCAACACGATCAGGGCAGGAGGTGGAACTTCCCTCGCAGCTTGGGGGTCCAATCGTCCTTGATGAACACCTTGACGTAGGGTCGGGTCATTATTACGCGAGCCAGATCCCGCGTCATCCCCTTGTTGAGTAGCACTCCTCAGTTGAACTCGGGAACCGTTGTTAGGACCTCCTTTAGTTGCTTGGTTGGTGGATCGGTTGTTCACCATCTGTTGATGAACCATAACGTCGGTTTAGAACTTTTCCAACTTGTACATGATATTTAATCACTTACGTTATGATACGAATTGTAAGGGTCCAACCCAATAACTTTATATTAGTTTGACTGACCCTCCACCATTAACCTTAAAACGATCTTCTTCTCTTACTTGAGAATGAATCAATTAGGAGAAATGTCAACCTTTAAATGACATTAAGCCTAAGAAAAGACGATATCCTTAAGAATGGATCTAAGGAATAAGTAACACCCCAAAGCTTGCAGAAGTTTGAAAAACCACTTATTATTAAACCTTATGCTTTCAAACTTTATACTTTATACTTTTAAACCTTATATTTTTAACTTAATAAAATAATAATTTATAAAGTTAGTTTCTCAAACTAATGACATTGTTATCACTTAAAAACCCTTACCAAGATCAAAAATCACACTTTTGGAGTTATAACCATAAACTTAAATTTGATCGTTTATAACACACCATTTATAAAACAACTATAAATAACTATTAGAGTTCTAATAGTTAAACCATTGTTTTAAATTAAATTCTAAGAAATCATAAAACTTTAAATTTAATACTAACATTTAAACTATCGAAATTCCAAGAATAAAACAGTTTGAAAATAGTTTTGAAAAATAATTTCAAAAATTCTCAAACCTAACAATAGGCCAATAATTTTAAAACCATTGCTCTGATACCATAATTGTAACACCCCCGACTTATGTCGGTAGTGCCACACGCTAGTGACCTCAGACATTAATGTCCAAAATCACCCTAGGCTTTAACCGAAATAATTAAGCTTAAATAAATACATAAATATTAAATAACAAGAGAATAATCAGCGGAAGACATTTTAAATGAATAAATTCAACATTTTACTAAGATTTCTCTTGTAAAATGAGAAGAATGGGTTTACAACAAAGTATAGTGACAACGGAAGACTTTTAAATTACAGCGGAAGACTCTTTTAAAGTAGTCCTAATTACATGACTATGTATTACATTTATTTTAATTTAAACATACACGCCTTGGAAATATTACTTCTTAAAACGCAAACTTCAACTGCAAGCCTTCTCTTCGATTGGTTACTTCAAACTCGGGGACCAACCTCTGTTGTGCCGTATAGGACGAATGACACCAACCAACCATGCAAGGAAAAATAACGGTTGGTTAGTCTAATGAAAGACTATTCAAGGGTACACGCAGAATGATTCTAGTGATCATAACCGTTTATTATCATTGTCCCTCGAATAATAACCGAAGGAATAATACATAAACTGGAACTTTCACGAAATGATAGAAGAAGATATGTATCGAAAAGAAGACTCCGACGGAATTGAGTCTTATAGGAAACGTATGTAATTGTTTGGGAACGTTAAGTTTACACACAAGTTTAAAAATGACCTTGATTATTTGGGTCCACGACCAACCTCACCGCGCAATGCGAATCCAGATTGGAAAGAGGACTTACTCTAACAAGAGTTCGAGCGGTTTCCACATTGTACTCCTCGCCCGAGGGTATATTAATTATGTGCGTAAAAGCACTTATCTTATTTACTTCCAAAAATGTACATTCACGTTAAGGCTTTTAATCAACATCATCTCGATACGAGAGATATCTTTGGGATGAATCTCGAATATTGGCACTAGCTAAGTGTACCTACCACTTATATCCGAATAAGGGTACGGTCATGACCAAAAGAGTATTAGGGCAAAATCCTCCTAATACTAGTTATAAAGAAACGACTAGACCTCGTAAGGTACATAGCGTTCCTACGAATACTCGTGCTAACTAAGCATATAAGTTCACACATAAATCCACACCAATATCACTTTATGGTAATATCATATAGAATTATATATAATAGCGTTGTTTCTAGCAATATATACAACCTATTATAAATTCATATTTTAACACATCGTTTTATCAAATCGGTTCCCAAACACAAAACAATAACTTCATTCCAATTTAATTTAACAATTAAATAATTGATAATTAAGGGAAATATGGAATAATGATCAAGAGCGAACCACCACTTGCCTTAGTCTAGACGAACGAAAAGTTGGGTTCGAGATCCGAAAACTTGAATTTGTGCACCAATCGCCTACTAAAATTCCCGTTGAATTTTATAATCATTCCGTAGGGTCAGATCCCAATCCGTACAACCGGCCATGGATACGAGCACAATCCAACCCGACGAAGCATACGAGACGAGTTTTAAGACAAGAAACCCTAATTAGTTACGGTACGAAAAGATGAAACAAAACGAAGGAAAAATGGCAGTGCCGCGGTCGCGGATAGCATAGCTGCGATCGCGGCTTGTTGGGCAGAGCCGCGACCGCGACAGAAGGGGCCGCGATCGCGGGCCTCTGCCCAGCCACGGTCGCGGTAGATGTTGCCGCAGTCGCAGGACTCCATCCCGACACGAGCTTAAATCGAACTTCAGAGCCTTACCGACGACGATGAGGCGTGGATCTTCGCTTTTTGGACACTTGCGCACTACCACCACTCCAGGAACTTCACAAAGGCGACGGCCTCGACTTCCGGTGACGACAATTCCGGCGACAAACACCACAACAATGCAACTAACGAGAGGAATAATAGAGGAATGAGGATGGTGGAGGAGAATGGTGGATCTGAGCCCTATTTATAGGCTCAGAAATGGAGTTCCACACTCAATGCAGAGGAGGCCAACCGATCCAGCTCCCGCCGCTTGGAAAAACGTGGGGAAATGCCGATCGTCGGCGTTCGGGAAAGAGGAGGAAGAAGACGAAGCAGAGATATGCGATCGCGGTTTTAGAACCGCAATCGCGGTTTGACCTTTTGCCAAAACCGCGCTCGCGGTTTCATAATCGCGGTCACGGGCAGTGCTGCGCCCGCGGCTGTATAGCCGCGATCGCGGGCAATGCCGCGCCCGGGGCTCTCGGGCCTTGATCGCAAGTCTTGCTTAATTCCGATTTTAGCGCCCTCCAATAATTAGAACCAATATATTTCATTAAATGTGTATTCACACATTCATATGGTTCTTACAGGATTACAGAACATGCCTAACACGTCTTGCTTACAAAACGAAAGTTTGAAAATTACACAAATACCCTTACTAAAATTGAGGGTTATTACATGCATACTTGTAAATGAATTTGCTTTTGAGTCGTTCATAAGATTGCTAAGAATTTTATTTTTTACAGGGAGTCAGTTGTTAACTGTTTTTTCCAATTGAAAGAAGGAAGGCAATACATGGGTATTCAAAGGCAGAAACATATCAAAGATATTGATTGTAGATCAAAGTGTAACCTTTGATGTGTTTAAGTCATTGGTGATGGATAAGTTAAAAGTGAACAACAATGATTTTGAATTACAGTTCACATATTTCTAACTTGGAAAAGAAAACTTAAGACCTTTATGAAGGATGTTGTAAGTTTGAGGGATAATCGAACAGATTAACGCAAGAGAATGAGAATAAAGTTTGAGAGAGAAAAACGCCCCTTTAGGGTTTCTATTGCTGCTGTGGATAAAACAGTTACAAACCCTAATACAGTATTTATACTCCCAAGAAAAAACCCGAAACGGATCCAAATACCCGTACCGTACCGCGGGGGGCGGAGCCCCCCGCACCCCCCGATAGCGGAAAACAATACGCCACGGCCCTACTCTCGCGAGCCCGCTACAGCCCCGGGCCTCCGGCCCGGGTCTTAGCTCCTGCTCGCTCGAATAGGGCCCCCTTGCAGTACTTCTCGATTTTAAGTCAACAACAACAAAGGAGATTTTGGAGCTCATAAGTTTTTCAACGCACATGGAGAGAAATAAGCGTGGTGCATATAAATATATGCCACTTTGAAAAGAAGAGTAGATGGCTAGAAGAATTTGGTTTATGTTGCAGTTACCCAGTCATAACTCAATCCCAAGAGGATATAGAGGAAACGAAGATGCTAGAGACAAACCTGATTGGTCCATTTCATTTGGTAGGGACAAAAGAAAGCAAAAAGGACAAAAAAGAATCCACTGTTATAGTTGATTGCGATGTTGATGAATCATATCACGCCAATCGAGTGAACCTAGGTGACAATGGTTTTATGTACAATAGCACGACCACATGCCATAAGTATGGTTCGACTAGAAGGGGACAAGAGAAAAACATCCATTTGCCATAACCTAGGTGAGAATGATAGAAAATCATCCATTTGCGTGAGTAAGTCATTTCCCTCAAAACAAGAAATTTCTTCAACACGAGGGTCGAGAGGTCTAGCCCGAAATATTTGTACGAGAGATGCTCAGTGGAGGGGTGCACTTGGACTTGCCGAGGAAGCAAGTATGGCAAGACGAATTTGTTTAGGGTACTAAAATATGTACAAAAACATTCTTGTTGGATGGTGAATCACAAGGTAAGGCGCCTAGGTGGGTCGGAATTAATAACTGAGAATATTTATTTGTTGTTTTATGTCTTATAAAATGTTCTAGCATATCCTTTTGATGACAACATACATTGTATAGTTTTTCAGGGTGTAAACTTATGGACCCAAAGCAATTCCAAACGATATTCACATTTGATTACAAAATGACGTGTAATTATTCAAAGGTATATAGGGAATTATTTAAAGAAAAAGATAAATAAGAGGCATTGCCTCTAGGAGGTATAAGAATTTGCCATCGTATTTTTACATGATGGAGAAGGTTAATTCAGGGACGGTGACAGTATTTGAGATAGCATTGAACGATAGGTTCAAATATGAATTTCTCATCCTCAGAGCATGGGTTAGAGGGATGAGTTTGATGTGGAGGGTGTGTTCAAGTATGATACTTACATTAGTACATATATGCAAATTGAAAACATATCAGTGTTCACTCCTAATCGTAGGTTATTTGCGTTGACATAATCCATCTATATAGGGGAACTATTATAGTTGCAACACCGAAGGATGCAAACAAGCCGGTGTATCCCGTAGCATACACGGTGGTCGATGGGGAGAATGTCGATGCTTATAATTTCTTCTTCTGTAACCTGTTGTGAGTAGTTGAAGATGACACATATCTTCTATTTCTGTCTAATCGCCATAAAGAATCACGAATGGGCTGAGAAGGAACTATGTATTCACGATCCATGGCCATTGCCAGTGGGATTTCTAAATGAACGATAATTCATAGTTCACGTGCTTGGCGGTGGGCGAGATGTTTTTCAAGGTTTTATGTTCATACAGAAATTGAGAATCAAACCATAATATTAAAATATTGTGAGTGCATGAACTCTATTTTGAAGGTAGCCTGTGGATGGCCAATAATTTCCATGTTTGACTCAATGAGATAAACAATGGCAAGTTGCCTTTTGGAGAGGAGGGAAGCTGCTACAGTCTGGCCACATACAGTTAGTGAAAAGTCCACTTGCATTCATGTCTAATGAAACTTTGAGTGAAATGGAGTTCCCATTTTGCAAGGGATCATGGAGATAGAGTGTGAATCTTCATACAAAGACCTACACGTGCAACTTTTTGACAATGAGAGCATTTCATGCGCTTATGCAGTTGTCGCAACAATGTCATTGGGCATAAATATGGTAACATATGTAGCCCTTGTATTCAAGGGCGAAGTGTGGGTGAAATGTTATGAGGAAGTTTTGTATCCTGTTCCACATATTTCAGAGTGGAATGTTCCGCCAGAAATTACAGAAATCAAGTGTCTAGCTCCAATTGTTAAGGTTGGACAGGGTAGGTCGAGAAAGAATAGGATAGCCAATGTAGGTATGTATTGTGGCAAAGCAAGGATTTGTAGCCAATGTGGCAGAAGGGGTCTTTGAGTATGAACTACCCAAAATATTAAGAGGTACATGTATCAGATATTTTGGCATGAACTAAACTTTGGAAACCTGCGAATGTCAGTTGATGGACCATAGTTATTATGTAAGCCCAATCATCTCCATTTTGGTGTGTGTTTTTATACGTTAATCTATGCTTTTAGGTGTGTGTTATTATGCAGGCCCCAAATTGTCCCTTTTGGTATGTGTTTTTATAAGTACATGTATGCTTTTGGTTGTGTGTTACTATGTTAGCCCCAAATTCTCCATTTTGCTCTGTGTTTTTTACAGGCACATATATTATGCGTCATTACATGATTATGTGCAAGAATACAACAAAAATTCCCTTACACTATTGTATCACGATTAAATGAAGTAGTACACTAGATTTATTGTTATAAAGTTGACGTAGTTCAAGTTCGGGGTGCTTTTGTTGATGGTTCTGTGTTGCAGTCCAACATTGACAATACACAAACAATATGTGACAATACATAGCCCAAAAGATGCAAAGGATTTGTTCAATTTTTTGTGATTTTCAAGTATAGACCAAATTGTTTTTCAATTGTCCCCGAGATAGACCACAATTGTTATAAAGTTGATAAGATGCAAAAGTTTTGTTCATTTGTTTGCTATTTTCAAGTACATACCAACTTGTTTTCTAATTATCCCGGAGATGGACCACAACTGTTTCCTAAGTTGCCTTAGTTAATATATTATCTTATGTCAGTTGAGTCGTACCCTAAGGACTCTACTATCATTAGCAATACCTCCCATTCTTTATGAAACTCACCGAAATCGCGAACGAGATTACAACTCAAAGTTTTGAGAAAAAAAATCACATAACATGACAATATATATTTTTAGACCGGAAGTTGAGTCACTTTACTAAACACGAAGCACTAAGATTGCAATTTCCCACTGACAATATAACTTAATACACTTTAACATGCACTACTCGAATTTTAAGATTGTGTAGACCTTGACATTGGCGACAATGCGGCATAGTTCCTAGAGTGCTCGCACATCATCGTTGTTTTGGAGTGATGATGCGAAAGTCCCTGTTAACACGATCACAGATGCCCTGGAATGCAACGAAGTAGTGCCAAACGCCAAGCGCAAAGCTTGAGTCTTCCTTGGCCGTGAGGACTCGGCGTGTGACAAGGCCAAGGCGAGTGCCTCCATCATCGCTGGGCGCGCCGCAATAGTAGACATCATTGTCGTTGGCGGCCGTTGGGGAGTCCTCAGCTTGGGGCGCGTCATCGTCAAAGGATTCGTAGCCAGTCTGGGAGAAGAGGACACGCTTGTTGTTGGGGCAGTCGCGCTGCACGTGGCCACGACCTTGGCATTTGAAGCAGACACAGTCGTCCTGGGAAGCGGCAGTGCGCGCAGGAGGTGCAGCGGCGCGAGCAGGAGGCGCGCTGCGGCTAGGCACGACAGAGGGGGCCGCAGGGCTAGACCTGGACTGTGGAAAAGGGCGAGAAGAAGATGAAGAAAAAAAATGATGCGCTCCTGCCCACCATGACTACCACCGAGGAAGAAGAAGCTATGAGCATTCGCTTAGAAGGGCCAATAACAAGATCGCGCGCCAAAGCCATCGTCAATGCGACACAATCCATGGTTGTCCGCGTCGTCGCTAGCCAAGGAACGCAAGAGACTGCGTTCTCTCTCAAACGCCTTCAACCAAGTCTAGAGAACGCGTTCTCTGTCAATCTCCTCTCAACTATCCATTGAACGCGATCTTCTGAATTGATTGCAATATTCTGAACATTAATTATTTTAGTTATTTCTTTTGGGACGTGTGTTCCACGCGTGTCACGTGGGCTAGCCCATTAAGCGAGACTCGGCCCATCCGAGTCCCGCTATGTACTATAAAAGGTCATCTCGACCTTCTGTACTAGGTCACGCTTCATTTTAATCTAACACTATTTGTCGAGAGCTTTTTGCCTCCAATCTCTTAGATCGGCGTCACTCAAACTCTTACTTCTCATCTCCATTCCTCCGCTACCGACGCTACGGCCTCCACTCGATCTTCTTGAGTCTATCCCCTCCGCTGCCGATGCTACGGCCTTCGCTCATCTCTCGAGCCCCATCAACATCGCGTTATTCCACTCACGCGACGCGTTCCACTCATCCCACCACTAAAGTGACTCGCGCGACTTCCCACCAAGATCATTGATCCGGCATTCACAAGCAGGAACGCATCAACTGGCATCAGAGCCTTTGATCTTGTAAGTCGCTTGTCAAGTCTCATTTGTTCACGAATTTTTTTTCTCCCCCATCATCCTTGCTTCCGCGTTTGTCACAATTTTTTTTCCTCTTCAAACACATGCTAGTCCTTTTGGTTTCTACAAGAGAATCTCTTGGGCGATTAATTGCTTGATCCACGCGTGAAAATTGTGTGATTTGTTTGCATGAAATCTGCGTAATTAATTGATTGATTTCCTTAATTAATTGCTTAAATTTCGCTAATCATATCTTGCATATTTTCTTGTGTGGCCGTTATAAATCTACATCAATCTTCTCTCTCTCCTATCGCGATAATCTCGCGATTTCTTTCCTTAAGTTACTTAGCCGTTTATTTTATTTTATTTTATTTATTTCATTTAATTCTTATCCGATCTTCAATCAAAAGTCAAAGACTCAGATTCGGATTTGAAATTCAAATTTTAAAAGTCAAGTCGATTGAAAAAAAAAGACGCGACTTAATATTTTTTTTTTTAAAAGAAGGAAAGCCAAAATAAGGCAACCTTCTTCCACCTACTCGGCTAGGCTCATCTTCTTTATCTCTCCACCGTCTAGTGTCACACTTGAGGTGTGTCTTGTGTGTACGCGTTGTTTACACAAGAGGTTAGGACTTCTTTCTTTGGTTTCGTTTGCTTTTGTGCTTGCATATCACACTTGCTTTGCTTGCCTTTAGCCGCCCTCACGGCCAAAAGAACGCGCCCTCCTACGTGAACAACTGTTACTTGTTGAATGCTTACTTGTTCTTTGGTTTTGTATTGTCTTTTGTTCATTTTTACTCGCGATGTCTGGTCATATTGTGATAGGTAGCCTCACGGCACCCACTGGTGGGAATGTCCAAGGAGAAGGCAACAACCATCCACCACAACAGAACATCGCACAACATGAAGTGATCCCACTCGCCAATCCTCCCCAATAAGACCCCATTCTGGAGCTCTCGGAGGAACAATGCGAGATCCAAGAGCTTAGGCGCCAAGTTGCCCAGTTCCAGGCCATGCAACGCGCTGCGCAGGCCCAACCCACACCAACATTGATGGTCCCTATGGACACTCTGGCCGCGTTGCGTCACACTGAAGTTGGCCCAAGCCAACAACACGTGGACAAGGGAAAAGGAGTGATGCCATCTACCTCCAACTTGCAACCTCACCTTCAAAGGATCCAATCAGTGATCGAGAGCCGTCAAGGCTATGTGTCGCATCGCGAACGCTATGCACCGCGGGCAACACCAGCCGACTACGACAGCGACTCCGACCA
This sequence comes from Rheum nobile, assembly GCA_027886185.1. Lineage (NCBI taxonomy): Eukaryota > Viridiplantae > Streptophyta > Magnoliopsida > Caryophyllales > Polygonaceae > Rheum > Rheum nobile. The sequence goes on from WOAB01000127.1 coordinate 3,586,938, forward strand.
CGACGATGACTCCCACGGTGAGTACTCTGAACCCTTTGACTTTGAATGACAGGTATGAAGCCAGAGAAACAAGACGCCGCCGCGAGACTGCATCAACACCTCTTGCAGGTCGCGCCAGACGGGATGAACGCGACTCAGGTTTGCCGCATAGACCTAATCGCGTCGCAGACAGTGAGCCGCGTCAGCGTCGCCATGGTCCCACACCAGTGACTTTCGACGTCAACGATCACCTTGGCCATCAAAGTGCGCGTACTCCGCGTTATAGCTCCGATGGCTATGGATCAACGACACCGATTGTCCATGATGATTTCCACGAGTTCGATGACGAGGAGATGGAGGACGCAGGACTCATCAATCCAGGTTCCTTCCATCCTCCCCTTGGTGATCCCATTGAACTCCAAGATAGGCCAGCGGATTGGATTCCACCTCCACTCCAACCAGTAGGATGACCGCATCGCGTTCCAGGTGAGAACATACATGACTCTCGTGGCCACCACCACGGAGACATGCCGCATGACTTTCGTCGCCAACACGATGTCCCTGTTACCAGAAGAAGACAAGGACGCGCTGACTACAACGCGCCTCCTAGGGACTTTGTCACTGACAATATCGCGGTTCGCCAAGCTCGCCGTCACCAACATCGCGCTCAAGATGCTGCCCAGCGCGCTTATGTGCCACACCCTGCTCCACATACACCACGGCTTAGCCGCCATGAGGTAAAAGTCAAAATTGAGCATTTCTTTGGCGAATACGATCCCGCTGTGTTTCTTGAGTGGTTGCAGGCTACAAAGTATACTTTGCGATATTGCAAAGTCCCCCAGAAGAGCATGTTGACACGGCAACACTACATTTCAGAGGTGCTGCACGCGTTTGGTACCACAGGTTCGTGGACGATCGCGAACGTCGACACCTTCTTCCCATCACGGATTGGCACCAGCTCCTGTATGTCATGACACAGAAGTACGTGCCAGCGGACTACAGAAATCAAATGCGAATGGAGATTGCCATGGCGCGTCAAGGCTCCAAAACACCTCTGGAGTTCTTCTCTCAATTGGAGGACATGTACTACAAAGCCAACATCAGTGTCGCCCCGTCCACACTGCAAACGGAATTTCTCAGTGGCTTGAATGTCTCCATCCGTGACCAACTCGAGATATTACCAATCAAGGATCTGAATACCTTGACTCACACCGCGATGCCACTCCACAACCAACAAACGCGTCGTCGGCAATCCTCTTGGCAAACTCTGGGTCAAAGAAGGTATGATTCTAACTCTGGTCGATTCCCTTCTACTAATGTACGCGGTCCACCAACAGGAACCACCGCATCAAATCAAATCAGACAGGGGAAGATCGCGACAACACCCACCAACGCTCCTCGCGCGACGCCAACAAAGGGCCCATCAACCACTCCAGAGCGCGCGCGTGACTTAGAGTGTTTCAAGTGTGGAGGAAGAGGGCACTACATGAGAGATTGCCCAAACAACAAAAAAGTCCTCTTCTCAAGCATCGTTGCAGGATATGAGTCTTATGAGGATGATACACCCCTTGAAACCATCGAGGAAGGATTTAAAGATGACGAAGAGGCTTACACCTGTGAAGCCACCGCGCTTAATGAAGGCACACCACTGAGCCTTGTCACGCAATGTCTCCTCACTATCAAGGAAGCAACCCTTGTCGACCAACGCGATAATCTATTTCACACGCGTTGCTTGGTCAAGACCGCAACCTTGAGTGTCATCATCGATGGAGGCAGCTGTTGCAATATCATCAATGAAAAGGTGGTCAACCATTTCAACCTGCCAACCACTCCTCACCCACAACCCTATGGGCTACAATGGATTTCATCGAGTTCTGGTAACACTGTAACTCGACAATGCATTATTTCTTTCTCAATTGGTCAATATACAGACTCAGTGCTTTGTGATGTCATTGCAACGGACGCCACACGTCTTTTGTTGGGGCGCCCATGGCAATTCGACAGACGCGTTCTTCACGATGGCTATTTAAACACTTATGTGTTTACTTACCACGGGAAACATGTCACGCTCTTACCTATGTCTCCCTATGAGATTTTACAGGACCAGGTTGAGCGTGATCGACAGAAGGCTATGGAAGCAACAAAGACCCAGAGTACAAGTAGCACACGTTCTTCCACTGGACACGAAGTCGCTACCACCGATAACGCGTCCACTGATGGAACGCGTTCAAATGAAGGGCCAAAGACCACTTCAAAAAGCAACAAGTTGAAAGGCACTTGTAAGCACAGACTGCTTCTGGTGCGGCCAAGCGACCTCACTGCCCCCTTGAGTGGAAAGGCACCATGTTTCCTTTTAGTGCCCACGCATTGCAACCCAGAGAGCCCCATCACGGAAGCTTTGCCGAGCACGATCGAGCTGCTCGATGAGTTCAAGGGACTTATTCCCAGAGGAGCTTCCCTAGAGCCTTCCACCTTTACGAGGCATCGAGCACCAAATTGATTTTATGCCTGGTGCCTCCCTACCAAATCGCGCTGCCTATCGCGCTAGACCAGATGAAACAAAGGAGCTCCAGCGCCAAGTGCAAGAACTTCTGGAACGCGGCTACGTAAGGGAATCCCTAAGCCCTTGCGCGGTCCCCGTGATTCTAGTGCCAAAAAAAGATGGCTCATGGCGAATGTGTGTCGACTGCCGCGCCATCAATCAGATCACTGTCAAGTACATACATCCAATCCCGCGCCTCGATGACATGCTCGATGAGTTGCATGGTGTGACCCACTTTACCAAGATTGACTTGAAGAGCGGTTATCACCAGATTCGCATGAAAGAGGGTGATGAATGGAAGACCGCGTTCAAGACCAAATATGGGCTTTATGAATGGCTAGTCATGCCGTTTGGACTCACCAACGCGCCAAGCATGTTCATGAGGCTCATGAACCATGTGTTGAGGGAATTTCTGGGGAAATTTGTTGTGGTGTACTTTGATGATATTCTGGTGTACTCGCGTAGTCTAGAAAATCATGTAAAGCACCTTAGGCTTGTGTTAGAGTGCTTGAGACGCGAACACTTGTATGCCAACCTTGGCAAGTGTCATTTTGCATCCGACACTACAAACTTTCTGGGCTACGTGGTCTCAAAAGATGGACTCCGCGTAGATCAAGACAAAGTGAAGGCCATTCGAGATTGGCCAACACCCACAACACCAACAATGGTTAGAAGCTTCCTCGGCTTGGCAGGCTTCTACATGAGATTTGTTCGCAACTTCAGCTCCATCGCCGCGCCACTTCATGAGCTCACAAAGAAAGGGGCCGCGGTGAATTTGAAGGAAACCCACAATCACGCGTTCAACGCGTTGAAAGAGGCCCTTGTGCAATGCGCCACTACTACAACTTCCAGACTTCACCAAGCACTTTGAAGTGGAATGTGACGCATCCAATGTCGGGATTGGTGGGGTCCTCCACCAAGAGAAGAAGCCCATCGCGTTCTTTAGCGAGAAGCTCACTGGGGCAACTTTGAATTACCCCACCTACGACAAGGAGCTCTATGCTCTTGTTCGCGTACTCAAGACATGGCAGCACTATCTCTGGCCACACGAGTTCGTGATCCACTCCGACCACGCGGCCATCAGCTATCTGAAGAGTCAAGCCCACCTAAGCCGCCGCCATGCTTGTTGGGTAGAATTTATGGAGACGTTTCCTTACGTCATTGTGCATAAAAAAGGTAAGGAGAATGTGGTCGCCGATGCCCTTTCTCGCAGGTATGTTCTCCTTACTCATCTTCAATATAAACTTCTTGGCTTCGCGTTGATTAAAGATTTATATCTGATTGATCCATTCTTTAAGCCAATTGTAGAACACTGCCTTAGGGACAGCGAGTTTGAGACATATTTCTTTCATGAGGGGTACCTTTTACAAAGCCGGGCGCTTGTGCATTCCTAGCTCAGCCATTAGGAAACTCCTCATCCAAGAAGCCCATGAAGGACGCAGTCATTTTGGGATTACCAAGACTCTAACTGCTCTTCACGAGCATTTATTTTGGCCGCGAATGACCACTCAGGTGACGCAATATTGCACAAGTTGTGTCACGTGTCAACGCGCAAAATCCAGTTCCCATCCCTATGGTCTCTACACGCCTCTGCCCATCCCATTAGTCCCTTGGGAAGATTTGTCCATGGACTTCATCACAAGTTTGCCTCTCTCTCATAAGGGTAAAGATTCAATCTATGTAGTTGTGGACATGTTTTCAAAAATGGCCCATTTTATCGCGTGTAAGACCACACACACTGCTACTGAAATCGCCGCGTTGTTCTTTGACAATGTGGTCCGTTTACATGGGATACCTATCGACTTCCATATTGACATTGGCAACCATCGCCAGCACCGCGACACTTCCTTAGCGTGCCCTGCAGTGCGCCCCTCGCGGCATCCTTGCCGTGAGCCTATCACTTTATGCTATTTCTATTTTAAGGTTATTTGTTTGAACATTTGTGCAACTTTCCATTTTGAGGTTATTTCCCTAGTTAGACATTTCTATATTTAGCATTACTACTTTTGGGCGTGCATGTGACTCTTGTGAGAGCACCGGCCCATTTGTTCTCTAGCGGCCCATGGCTGAACCTCCTTGGCTATATAAGCCAAGACTTGTATTTTTGTCATTTACGTTTAGAAAAGTTTAATTCGAAGTGAGATTCTCCTCGTTAAAACCCTAGGGGTCAAGTTTGTGTTTCGATCGATTCCACCGAGCCACCGCGCGATTCAACCTCCGACTGCACCCCGCTGCGATCGAACCCACTCACCCCTCCTTGAAGCCCCTTCAAGCACAAGAGTGTCGATGACATCCAATCCTTTAGAGACCGTCATTTATCCCAACAAGTGAGACGTTGAGACAAGTTTAAGGCTTCCCTTGACCACAATCTGGCACCATAGGTGATACAAGGCATCGATTCGCATCAACTAGTATCAGCTTCCAGCGGTCAAAGTTAAGTCTTTCAGACTTTTCTTATCTATTTCTCGCTCTAAATCCATTCTGATTCATCAGCACCATTGTTCCATTGCTTCCGCCACCACCATCCTTCATTGCCGCCGTCAAGACTCCTAGCCCTAGGTTAGATGCGGTCTCTTCCAAGACCAAGTCTTCAGCTGCAAGTACTTTCATAAAAAAGAAATGAACCAAATCCCTTTCCTTAACATTTCGGCAATATATTGCCAACAAATCTAATCATATCTTGCTGATTTTATTTAGTTAGTTTTGGATTCTCTTGGGCATCTTTAATTGCCATACCTTGTTGCTTTCTTTGATATTCTCACGCATCATACATATTGCATTTCTTTTCTTGTTACAATATTATCATGTGCCGATATTCAAATTAGAAAATAAAAGTCAGTTATTAAAATAAATGAGCAAAAATCACGCCATAGGCAAAAGGGAAACTCCTGACCATCGGCAAAAGTCCACTAAGCTTTCCCCCCCCGCCGTCTAATTGCAACTTCAAAAGTGACTAAAAGTTTGCATGCAATTTGCTTTACTACTCTTGATGATTCATTTATAACTTGTATCGACTTGATTTGTGTGTGTGCTTGCTTGCTATTTCCTGAATTTCGACCTTGTCTTCCAATCATCTCCTCACAGACGACCAAATTTAATTGACGCCTGCCGAGTGAGAACTTGATTTTTTGAATTTGGATCCTATCTTGTGTTTATGGTCTCTTTAGGTACCATGTAGGACCACGAACAAGAAGACCACAAGGCCAATGCCTCACGACCGATCAACAAAAAGATCTTGAAATTGCCGAGTTAAAACGACAACTTGCTCTCTTACAAGACCAAGCCTGTGGCGCATGGACCCTCCTTCGCAAGTATAAGGCCTTAACGCTGACCCGTGATGCCGCGATAAGGGCAAGGGCCTCATGCCCTCCACCTCGCAGCATGCGTCCCTGCGGCGGCTCAATTGAGTTATTAAGAGCCGCTAGGTGCCGCCCCCCGTCCATGACCGCTACCAGCCCAGGCCCGTGCCCCATGAGGAAGACTCCAATGACGACACTGACGCTGGCTCAGACCGGTGGATCCATGATCGTGGCATGCTCTATGTCAACACGAGGGATCACCGCAAGCGCGCCAAGCGCCATGCTCACCACTATGGATCTCGCAGCGACCATGACCGCCACCATACTCGGGACAGTTTCTTGGAGTTTGACCAAGATGACAATGATCTTGAACCCGCTTTCGAGTGGCATCACACCCACCCCATGTAGCGAAACCAATCGAGTCGCCCCAATACCCAGAGGGTTATGTCTCGGATGACGCACCAGGCACCGACGCTCGTGACTATGAGCGTCACGGTGCCGAGCACTATGACATACACGTTGTCGAGCGCTATGATCGTCGTAACGCTGAGCGCTATGACTATGATGAAGGTCGGTGTCACGAAGACCATGGGCGACTCCACCATCACCCCTGACACCAACATCACACCCGCAATGACGACTATGAGGCGCGGCACCCCGTGCCCCCGTCTCACAACACGCGATGTGACATTAAGGTATGTATTAAACCCTTTTCTGGTGAATATGACCCATCTAAATTTGTTAAGTGTCAGGAATCAACAGAGTGTGTCCTAAGCCATTGCCACTACGAGAAGCATGAGAAGGTGTAGATTGCCACCTTACACTTCACTGACGCTGCTCGGTCGTGGTGGCACCGGCTCACGGAGGAGCAACTCTGCCGCGGCTGGAGACTCGTAGTCACATGGGAGCAGTTGGTCTTTGTCATGACCAAGAAATATGTGCCGGAATATTTCAAAGATCAAATGCGGCTTAAGATAGCCCTAGCTCACCAAGGCACCAAATCTCCCCTAGAGTTCTTCTCCGAGCTCGAAGACCTACATCACAAGGACGGTGTGAGTGCCTCCGATTCGGCACTTCGTACCAAATTTCTTAGAGGTTTCAATGTCTTAATTCGGGACCAGCTGGAGATCCTTCCCATTAAGGACTCTACCCATACGGCCATGAAAACCCACAACCAACTCATATGCAAGAAGCGTGACCCTTGGACCAGTTCGGCCCTAAAAAGGTATGATTCTCGTCCTAGTCAATTTGTTTCTACTAATATGCACCCTAATGCGCATGAAGGCACTCGAGGAGCACCCGCGGCTACGGACTGCGCCCGCTGCACCACGCGCTGATCGGGCCCGGGACCAAGTGTGTTTCAAATGTGGTGGTCGTGGGCACATACAACGAGATTGCCCTAATCAAAAGAAAGTCTTGTTCATCCACGCCTCGGGGTATGAACCCTACGACGAAGAATCCCCGAAAGATATAGCCCCGGATGTGGAGGAACAAGACGATGAGGACGCATACATTTGTGCCCTCCATGACAACCAAGTGGCCAATCCTTTGAGCTTCATCACGCCGTGTGTCCTGAACATCAAGGGGGTTGATTTGATGGACCAACTAGAGAACTTATTTCATACTCGTTGCTTGGTCCAAACCGCCTCATTGAGCATCATCATAGATGGTAGAAGTTGTTGCAATATCATTAACGATAAGGTGATAAAACACCTTAACTTGACAACAACTCCTCACCCCATCCGTATGGACTTCAATGGATATCCGAGGGTAAGGGTGATGTGGTAACCAGGCAATGCCGCATCACTTTTCAAATTGGTCATTACAATGATATGGTTATGTGTGACGTTATACTATGGATGCTACTCATCTACTTCTTGGTCGTCCTTGGTAGTTTGATCGACGCATCCTACATGATGGCTTCTTGAACACTTACGTGTTTATGCATGGAGGGATGACGGGGCTAAAAGTGCGCAATGCAAATATCGTTGATTAGTCTAGTCAAAGTAAATATCCTAACAGACCTACTAAATGGATGTATAGTAAGCAAGTAAGGGTCGAACCCACAGGGAAGATCTGATGCAGTATGAAATCGTGAATGAAAAGTAACAAGCAAGGGGGGTTTAGTTATCAAGAAAGAACAAAGCAAGCAAAGCAAACAAGTTTGGTTGAGTAGAGAAAATATAATGGGAAAAGTAGTCCTACTAGAGCGAGATCCACAATATAGAGATATAATTTGATCATAAAAATCTATTAAATCCAAGTTCTTTTACTATCCTTATAGTTGTTCCCACCCTGATCTTAAGCACTATCGATTCTCACAGTTGTCGATAGACTTATTACTATGCCAATGATAAAGCACCACCGATTCTCACAGTTGTCGGTATACTTTACCACCAACAAAGCAATAGCAATACACACAAGGATATAGGATACATGCAAATAGAAAGACACCTTACTACTTAACATGCAACTGATTCTCACTCACGATTGTACGCTCGGGACCCCTATACGCACAATCGTGTATGCCACTAGATGTGCACTCGGAACCCCTATATGCAATCCTAGCAATTGATAAAAAGTATTCAACCTAGTTGATCAGGCTAAGAAGAACAACAAGAAATCAATAATCAATATAACCAAGAGAATCAAACCAACATTTATAAGGATAAGAACAAGGAATAGAAATCTCACAAACACATCAACTGTATTGCTTCAATCGTCTAGTAGAACAAAGGGAAGTTAGTTCTCCATTCAAACGAGAATGAAAACTAAGGGAAAAATAACGTCTGATGTAAAGCGAAGTTGTTCTGCCTCTTAACCTAGAAAGAGGGCTTAAATAGTCTTAAGAAAACTAGGTTAAACTAATGTAAATAATAAAGGAAACAGAATAATAAAATAACAAAGTCTGAAATTAAATAAAGGAAATAAATGTCTTCTGGAGCACGGCATTTAACATGGCCAACGCGGGGCGGTGAGATCCACCGTGGGGCATCAGGCTTCTCTGGGAGTCACCGCCAGGTCGCGGTGAGGATCGCCGTGGGGCGGTGAACTCGCTCACTCTCTCCTTCAGCTTCTCTTCATTACTACCAACTATTGGTAGTCTTCTCCAAGTATGCTTCAACAGCTCCATCTCCATCCTCATGTCTCCATCTAAGCTGTAAATCCTGGGATATCTTCACTTCTCTCCATAACTTCTGGATCACAGACTTAGCCTTAAAACTACTCATAAACTCCTCTAAATCATGCTAATAATTGCTAGTAAAGGTGTATGAAATAACACCTATCAAATTCCCCCATACTTAGACCTTTACTCATCCCGAGTAAGCTAAAGAAAAACCTACTCTCTCAATCAACACCAAGGTCTCAGGAAGTATAAGAAAATATGACACCAGCAACTACAACATATCAACAATAAGCTCCAGACAACCAAAACAAGTGATGCAAAGATAATTCTAATCCTAACTCCAATCTAGCTCCTTATCGCTCCAGAGTGGCCTACCCGAGTCCTCCTTATGACTCCTCTTCTTATGACGCCTTGCCAAGAATAATGAGAAATCCTAGAATCACTCTTCTTCTTTTACGCTCATCTTGCCTAGGCGCCCTCTCGGGTTTTCACCTAGCCACTCATTTCATTTTGCTAGATATCTCACATATACTCGCATCACTCCAGTCCAATATTGCCCTGGTCTAAACTAGCCGGACTACCTACTTTTTACCTGAACTGCCCTTTCGGGTTTTCAGCTCATCCCAGGATTTTGATTGCCTTTTTCACATCTTTTTGGCTTTTTTTTTGTATAGTAATAAAATACTCGAACGGAAATTACAGAACACAGAACAAAACAAAACAATATACACTAGCTAGATAGATAGCAAGTCTAAATCCCTTCCCCATACTTAAACCGAACATTGTCCTCAATGTAGAAAAAAGAACATCAAATGAAATAGGGGAAGAAGAAATAAACTCACTGCGGCCCTGATGGTGGTGGTGGTGGGAACCTCCCGAAGTAGTCCCTCATATGAGCGTCCATACCGTCTAGACGCTCATCTATATCAGCACGGAACTGGGTCTGCCAAGTCTGCAGACCGGTCTCTACTCAGGCGTTCTAGTGAGTTTGCTGCACTGAGAATGCATCAAATCTTGCATACAACTCCTGCCAAGGCGTGGCAGGACCATAAGAAGACGGGGGCGCATCAAACTGAGTCGGCATAGGAGTATCCTCACCCATAAACTCAGCAGCAGCAGGAGAAACACCAGCACTAGGGCCCTCTCCATACAGACCTGGAGGAGCAGCAGCAGGGGTATCATCAGTCGTCATTCTGCTATCACTGGGAATCCACCAATCCGCAAATGAAGGAGAATAAGTGAAAACGCGGGGAAGAATCAGAATGTGACCGTCGTATGAAAACCAAACTAAATCACCATCCCTGTCCAGTGGCTTCAGCATCGAGCACACTTTCATGTGTGCCATATCATACACCGCGTGAGCAACCGGTCGAGGAATCCGATCGGTAGCTATCACTCCAGCACAAAGGAGGGTAATCAGACCACCCCTACAAATATCACGTGGCTCACCATCACGAATCCTCTTCAAGGAACCCAAAAAGAGGGTAGCCCAACACGGCGTGTACGTAACAACCTCCAAGATGATCATAAACCACTGGAAATCCTTCAAAGGAACCTTACCATCATCAACATGGCCAAAGAAATCTCTCATCATCACTTTGTGGATCAACCGTAGACATGGGTTCACCAGCTTCGAGTTCACCTCCTGACCCTTCCTGAACGTCCTGCTCGTAGCAGCCTTCCAGCACTCCATCATATCCGACTCAAGAATGCCACCAGACCATCCATCCGTTGGCAGCTTTGTAATGCCCAGGGCATCACGCACCACCTTAGGGGACAAAGCATAATCACGCCCATTGTAAGTGAACGTGACCCTCATCATCCTCTTGTTGTCGGAACCATCAGAGTACCTCTTGAAGGAGGCGATGAATTGGTAACAAAGCTCGGGATACGCAGGGGCAGCCAAGTTCAGAAACGTCCCCAAACCACACTGTGCTAAGCACAGGGACACACACTCTAGCATTCCAAATTCAGCCAATGTTGGCTTGTGAAAGAATTTAGTAGCCAACACCTTCCTCTCCTTCACAACATTGTAAACCTCACTCTCATCCCTCGTAGACACTTGCTTCCTACTCTTAGATGCCATAAGTAATGAATGGAGAAACTCAAAACAAAGGGCAACCAAGAGTACTTACAAACGAGCAAACACACGAAGCCATGATGCCTCGATGCGGGGCGGTGGATGAATCGCCGGGTCGCGGTGAGACAATTGGGGGCTTTGGCCGGGTCGCAGTGGGGTCGGCGCGGGGCGGTGACAGCAGCGACGCGAGGGAGTGCAATACGAGGCGGGGCGACAACGGCGCGGTGGGGTTGTGTTTGGCTTGTTTGTGAGGCTAGACTCCAAATTAGACAAGGAAACTCAAGTTTTAGGCAATTTGGGGCTAGATTCGGATCAAGGACAAGAGGGATGTGTGGGAGAATGGGGAGTTTGGCTTGGAGAGCTTGAGAGGGGTGTTGGAAATGGAGGGCTTTTGTGAGAGTGGGGGCTAGGTTAGGGAAGGGAAAGGGAAAGGTGAAAGGGAAGAAAAGGATGATGGGCCGGCTGGTACAAGGCCTAAAGAGAGAAATCTCGGCCCGAAAGTGGGCCAAATCCGTCAAAACCTTAGTTACCACTCAAGAAATAAAACTTTTACTCACCCGTTTAAGGTTTTTTCGGGGCCCTTTATTCTTGATTTTTTTTTTCGGAGAGGGAAAATATACCAAAAATCCACCGCGGGGCGGTGAGGGTCGCCGCGGGGCGGTGACATAGCTGAGTACACCATCTCTCCATTTACTTTCGTACCTGAAATATAAGTAACAGGCGAACGAAACAAAGCAAAAGAAACTACTAAAAATAATCTAAGGAAAAGAAAAGAAACAAAGAAAAACTACCACGGGTTGCCTCCCGGACAACGCCTTGGTTAACGTCGTTGGCTCGACGTACTGCAGATCAACTACCACCTGGAATAGGATCCCCTCGGAATCCTCCTACTCGTCTCTTCCTGTTGAGACCTCCCATGGAAAGGTTTAGACCTTAGACCATGTTCCCTCTTTGCCATCAACTTCATGCTTACTTCCTTTGGAGCATCTCCCCCATACTTAGAGCGATGTGGGGGCCGATATGGCTCAACCTGAATATGCTGCACGTCACTAGATAAAGGCTTACAACCTTGTATGATTAGTGCAGTGGGGCAAGTGCCCAAATTAGAGGGAGTGAAATCTCCTATGTCATCTAGCAAGACATCATCAACATGCAACTCAATAGGTCCATCAATAGTAGAACACTTAACTACGGTCTCTACTGCACTAGTTTTAACATTTTCATGCACATGATCATCAAAATCACTAATGCAGTGAGTAGGCAATTCAATGGGGTTGGCTTTATGAATATTATGTTCAAAAATTATTCCATCGAATTCCATAGTTAAAATTCCACTGTCTACATCAATCTTTGTCATGGATGTTTTCATAAAAGGCCGACCTAACATAACAAGAGCAACCTACTCATCATAGTCCATATCCATAACAAAGAAATCAGCAGGGAAAATCAAAGGACCTATCCTCACAAGAACATCCTCCACAATACCCTTAGGGGCACACAAGAACCATCAGCAAGTTGTATCACAATGTTAGAATCATGCAAGGTTCCTATTCCTAAATCTTCAATCAAAGAATAAGGCAACACATTAATAGAGGCACCCAAGTCTAACAAGGCTTTCTCAAATCGATGCTCACCTATAGTAATAGGAATAGTAAATCTACCTGGATCCTTGCACTTCTTAGGCAGACGCCTCTGAAACACCGTCGATGCATGTTCACCCACTGGAACCTTCTTCTGGACCTTCAGCTTTTGTGTCCTCTTCACGGTGCACATCTCCTTCAAGAACTTGGCATATCGAGGGACAAACTTGATAAGCTTGATCAGGGGAATGTTCATCTCATAGTCCCGAAATGTCTCGAACAGATCGCTGTCCTCAGCTACTCTCTTGGCCTTCAGCGCCTCAGGGAAAGGTGCTGGTGGCTTCTCAGAACCCAAAGGAGGAAACACGGGGCGAACATAGTCATCAACACATAACTCATCAGCGGAGCTGGATTGTTGGGGGCCGGGTCGCGGTAGGCTCACCGCGGGGCGGTGGTCATCGCCGCGGGGCGGTGAGGTCTCGGTGGGATTACTGGGATCAGCCACCGGGTCGCGGTGAGGATCGCTGCGGGGCGGTGGCAACAACACTTCATTCCTGGCTCCTTGTTTAATTTCTGGCCGGGCCGCGGTGGGATCCACCGCGGGGCGGTGCGTGATTTCTGCCTTCTCGATTTCGTTCTCCTCTTCAGCAATATGGGCAACGACCAATTTCGTACCACTTTTGAGAGTGATAGCACTTACATTCTCTCTTGGATTCACAGTAGTCTGAGAGGGAAGGGAGTTAGATGTCCTCTGGTCAATCTTGGTCACAACATCAGCTAGTTGACCAATCTGTCTCTCCATGTTCTTAATACTTGACTCAGTAGCCTGCACATGCATGGCGAAATGCTGAGTAAGAGTCTTTAGCATCTCTTCAGTAGAAGCACCGGAGCTTTGGCCCTGAGGCCTCTGTTGGTACGGGACTCTATGCTTGTATTGTTGTTGCACCGGCTATTGACCGCCTTGAGGGTCACTCCATCTGAAACCTGGGTGGTCACGCCCTCTCTTATTGTAATTGGGTTGTCCACCGAACTGCGGCCTAGGGGGTCCGTAACCTCCTACAACATTCACTTCACCAGTACCTTCCTCTTGCAGCTGAGGACAGGTATCGGTATGGTGGAATTGATCAGAACAAAGCCCACATGCCTTGACTTGTTGAGGAGCGTTCTGATTCGCCATTCTCTTCACCATCTCCTTCAACTCAGCTAGCTCAGTCAGTACTGGGCTTGGTCCTGCAGGGGTCACATCATTGACCGCCTTCCTTTGGTATGTCTTCCCAAAACTCCTGGTGCTCTCACTCATCTCCTGGAATCTCTCCATGGCTGCATCCGGTGTCAGATTCAGAATGCTTCCACCGCAAGCAGCGTCAACCATCCTTCTCTCTTGGTCCAGCAGACCATTGTGTAAATAGAGGACAAGGTCCTGCTTGGCGTATCCGTGGAATGAGCAGCTAGAGCAAAGCCTCTTGTACCTCTCAAGATAATCATACAGCGTCTCATCACCAGCCTGCTCAATATTGGCAATTGCCTTTTTCAAGGCATTCGCCTTCTTCGTTGGAAAGTACTTGTCCAGGAACGCCTTGTGTAGTTTATTCCAGGTATCTATGGTTCCTGGTGGCAAGTGATAGTACCAGTCGCTTGCAGAGTCTAGCAGGGAGAAACCAAAAGCTCTCATCTTGATTTGGTCTTCCGTCACGTTCATGGGCTTCATAGTCATGCAGACATTGTGGAACTTGCCCAGGTGAGAGATCGGGTCTTCTCCACTCAAACCATGGAACTTCGGGAGATAAGCAACAACTCCAGACTTCAGCTCAAAATTCACCCCTTCGCCAAGTGCAGGGATGATGACAGCCAAGGGTTGTGCTCTAATATTCGGCTCAGTCAGCTCTCTTAGAGTTCCAGCCATTACAAAAGCAGGGATGTCAACTGGCTCAGTCGGCTCAACGATCTCAACCTCTACTTCTTCTTCTCCTTGATCGCGTAGGTTCGCACGGAACGATCTGTCGACTTCTGGATCAAAAGCAGCTAGAGGGGAGTCAGTACTACGGGTGTCGACCATAAGATAGGTCTCCACCAAAAATCAATCACAAAAACACACAACAAAAACAGAAAACTTCCCCGGCAACGGCGCCAAATTTGACGGGGCTAAAAGTGCGCAATGCAAATATCGTTGATTAGCCTAGTCAAAGTAAATATCCTAACAGACCTACTAAATGGATGTATAGTAAGCAAGTAAGGGTCGAACCCACAGGGAAGATCTGATGCAGTATGAAATCGTGAATGACAAGTAACAAGCAAGGGGGGTTTAGTTATCAAGAAAGAACAAAGCAAGCAAAGCAAACAAGTTTGGTTGAGTAGAGAAAATATAATGGGAAAAGTAGTCCTACTAGAGCGAGATCCATAATACAGAGATAAAATTTGATCACAGAAATCTATTAAATCCAAGTTCTTTTACTATCCTTATAGTTGTTCTCACCCTGATCTTAAGCACTATCGATTCTCACAGTTGTCGATAGACTTATTACTATGCCAATGATAAAGCACCACCGATTCTCACAGTTGTCGGTATACTTTATCACCAACAAAGAAATAGCAATACACACAAGGATATATGATACATGCAAATAGAAAGACACCTTACTACTTAACATGCAACTGATTCTCACTCACGATTGTACGCTCGGGACCCCTATACGCACAATCGTGTATGCCACTAGATGTGCACTCGGAACCCCTATATGCAATCCTAGCAATTGATAAAAAGTATTCAACCTAGTTGATCAGGCTAAGAAGAACAATAAGAAATCAATAATCAATATAACCAAGAGAATCAAACCAACATTTATAAGGATAAGAACAAGGAATAGAAATCTCACAAACACATCAATTGTATTGCTTCAATCGTCTAGTATAACAAAGGGAAGTTAGTTCTCCATTCAAACGAGAATGAAAACTAAGGGAAAAATAACGTCTGATGTAAAACGAAGTTGTTCTGCCTCTTAACCTAGAAAGAGGGCTTAAATAGTCTTAAGAAAACTAGGTTAAACTAATGTAAACAATAAAGGAAACAGAATAATAAAATAACAAAGTCTGAAATTAAATAAAGGAAATAAATGTCTTCTGGACGCACAACATTTAACACGGCCACCGCGGGGCGGTGAACTCGCTCACTCTCTCCTTCAGCTTCTATTCATTACTACCAACTATTGGTAGTCTTCTCCAAGTATGCTTCAGCAGCTCCATCTCCATCCTCATGTCTCCATCTAAGCTGTAAATCCTGGGATATCTTCACTTCTCTCCATAACTTTTGGATCACAGACTTAGCCTTAAAACTACTCATAAACTCCTCTAAATCATGCTAATAATTGCTAGTAAAGGTGTATGAAATAACACCTATCAAGGGAAGTGTGTCACATTGTTGCCCATGATGCCCCAAGAAATCCTTCAAGATCAAGTGGAGCGCAGCCGCTCGAAAGCCATCGAGGCCGCCAAGGATGCCAGCGCCTTATGCCGTGACAACTGCAATGCGTCTCCAGGCCAAAACGCGCTCCAGCGCCCCGTCAAAGGAGATCGCGACGCCCCAGTCGGTCGCGACCAAGCTCCTGCACCATGCCCCAATAGCACCCTGCAACGCGCTCCAGCAGCGCCCTGCCGCGTGCCCTAGACGGCCGCGACCAGCTTCCTAGATCGCACTTTAGTAGCGCCCTACCGTGGCCCCCATCGACGCGCCCAACTCATTTGACGCATCTGGCTGTGTTGCGTCTCCTGCAGCTTCACTCGCCATCAAGGTCCGTGTGAAAACCGTTTACTCTTAGCGCGCCACAGGGACCTCACCTCAGTAATCTAGGGACGTGCTCCTTTCTTCCTCTTAGTCCCTAAAGCGTGTCTTTCTAGTGATGTGAACTTGGTTGATTTACCCCCACGTGTGTCTTCTCTTTTGCGGGAATATAGGGACGTCATTCCCGAGAACTTACCCGAGGGGTTGCCGCCTTTGTGTGCCATTGAGCATCAGATTGACCTCGTCCCCGATGCTTTATTGCCAAACCGGGTTGCATACCGTGCTAGCCCCGAGGAGACGAAGAAGTTACAGCGCCAAGTTCAAGATTTGATGGACAAAGGCTTCATTTGGGAGAGCTTGAACACTTGTCTTGTGCCGGTGATCTTGGTGCCCAAGAAGGATGGCACATGGAGGATGTGCGTAGACTGTCGCGCCATTAACCAAATCACCATGAAATACCGCCACCCCATTCCCCGCTTGGATGACATGCTAGACGAGTTTCATGGTGCCAGACTCTTCTCTAAAATTGATCTCAAGATTGGTTACCATCAAATTCGGATAAAAGAAGGCGATGAATGGAAGACGGCATTCAAGATGAAGTATGGACTTTATGAGTGGCTTGTTATGCCATTCGGCCTCACCAACGCCCCGAGAACTTTCATGCGTCTCATTAATCATGTTTTGAGATATTTTTTTGGCAAATTTGTTTTTGTGTATTTTGATGATATCTTGGTGTATTGACGAACATTAGAGGACCATGTAGACCACCTTAGACAAGTCCTAAAACGTCTTAGGCGTGAGTATTTTGGCAAAATGTCATTTTGCCAAACTGTCGTTTTTGCTCCGACACTACTATTTTTCTAGGATTTTTCGTCTCCAAGAACGGCCTCCACATGGACGATGAAAAATTCCGCACCATCCAGGAGTGGCCGCGCCCTACAACCCCTACCATGGCTCGATCTTTTTCGGGGCTGACCGGCTTCTATCGGCGGTTTGTCCGTGATTTTAGCACAATTGCCGCCTCATTGCATGAGCTCACTAAGAAGGGCGCCTCCGTTGATTGGCTTGAGACACATTAGGCGGCCTTCCAAGCCTTGAAAGATAGGCTCTGCAATGCCTCATTGCTCCAGCTTTCTGACTTCACCAAGACTTTCGAGGTGGAGTGTGATGCCTCTAACTTTGGCATTGGCGGCGTCCTTCTACAAAAATGACGCCCTATAACTTATTTCACTGAGAAGATTTTGAGTGCCGCGCTCAACTACCCCACATATGACAAGGAGCTCTATGCTCTCATTCGGGTGTTGAAGACTTGGCAGCACTATCTTTGGCCAAAGGAGTTCGTGATCCACTCCGATCATGAGGCACTTACTTATCTTAAGAGCCAAGGCACACTTCGTCGGCGCCATGCTAGGTGGGTCGAGTTCATAGAGACCTTCTCCTACATGGTCATGCACAAGAAGGGAAAAGAGAATGTGGTAGCTGATGCCCTTTCTCATTGGTATGTACTCTTAACTCATTTGGATGCTAAGGTTTTAGGGTTTTCTTTTATTAAAGACTTATACTTGCAAGATGCTTATTCTAAGTCAATTTATGAAACCAGTGCGTCCAAGGGTGAGTTTGAGAGTTATTTTGTGGACGAGGCATACTGATGTAACCTTGCCCGACGGAAAGACTACAAGTTATTGTCGAGGATCCGATGAACGCGTAGTAGGGCGAACAAACTCTTTTGCAATGGTTGGAACCGGCGGAAGCAAGGAAAAGGGGCGGCGGTGGACTTCTGGCGGCGACACTAGGGTGGAGGAGATGGGCGCAACCGTGAGGTGTAGGAGAATTAGGGTTTGTGTTTGGTTGTGGATAGTAATTGGATAATTAGGTAACTGAATCGATGCCCCAGGATAGTTCGACTAGAAACGCAAAGATAGATAATTAACGCGCCATGATAATTCAACTTGGAAACGCGTTAATTGATGACGTCAAGGCCCGAGGTTAAGGAGTTTAACTCGACTTGAACTTAGGCTTGAAATTGACGTGAAGAACAATGAGTACATCGAAGGCTATTTAAAGCCAAGGGGCTCGGCCAAACCCTAATGGGCTTGGGCCACGAAATAAACTAATGGGCTAGCCCACTATGCAATAGTGAAGCACACACCCGAAATAGAAATGACTGAAATGGAAATGCTAAAACGGGAAACATACTAAAGCTGGAAATAGAAATACAAAAGTAGGCTAAATACGACTAAGTCTTGAACCACGGGGACGCCATGGTCTTGGTTGTCTTGGGCTCGTCGTTGCCCGACTTGAGTCGAGCCAGGATCGCATCATTCTCCCTCCCTTAGAATCGAAGCGTCCTCGCTTCCAGCTGGATGGAGCTAGGGAGAACAAGCGCTCGGCAGCCAACTTGAGCAGTGTATCGGCATTGGGCTCGGGACCAACTCTTGGAACCTCAAAGATGAGAATGTATGGCTCGGGTCCAAGAGCGGTCATAGCGTCGGGTGCCTTGGAGAGTATCGCGTGGAAGCCTGGGTCTGGAGTAGGCGTAATGGATACCTCGGGCTTGCACGCGGGCAGGGGAGCACTGGGCACGTCTATGGACGGCAGAAGGGGTGCGGTGGCGGCGGCCTCGACAACGACAGTGTGGTCCGGGGGTGCGGTTTGGGTTGGCGCGGCCGCGGTTTCGCTGGCTACGGCGTTCTCGGCCTTGACACGTCCTCTCTCGGCCTCAGCCAGCATGGCTCCGAAGTCAGCCCAACGCTTGGCCATGGCCTCCTATTCGGCGGCGATATCGGCCTGTAACTGACCCTGATCAGACACCACTGCAGCTATAGAGGATAGGTGATGTCGAGCTAAGAGCTCTGCATTCTGACGCAGAAGCTCGGCCATCTGCGCATCTCTTACTACGTTGGCAGCAACCAACTCTCGTATCATCTTCTGTACAACAGTCTTTGAGCCTGTATCGCGGGGTATATCACCTTCTGACATGGTACCTGACAACAAGATGTAGCAAACCACAGGATCAAAGCGAACAACAACAACAAAAGAGAATCAACAAACAGGTAAACAGAACCGAACTCAATAATCAATCACTCAGAAATTGGAGAAAATATGTGTGAACTGGTTCGGTAAAGTGCATGTTTTTTTTTTTTTGATGATTGCCGAATTTCTCAACCACCAAACTTGGAGGCCAAGGTCGGAGCTAGGGTTTGGGTAATACAACAACAAAGCTTGGAGGCCAAGTTGGTAGCTAGGGTTTGGGTAACACAACAACAAAGCTTGGAGGCCAAGTTGGTACGAACCAAAACGCGGCTAGGGTTTGGGCAGTAGGGAAGGCTCTGTATTTTGGCCTTTTGAGGGGTCAAACGAGATGCTCTACAGGAATATGGAAGAAAATGGCGGAAAGGGAAAAAAAAATTGGACGAAACCTGTGCAGAAGGCTCGTCTATTTTTGGGAGTTTTTTTTATGCAGGAATTGATTTACGGAAGCGAATGAGTGATTGAAAGAAGAGTTGGAACGACTTCCGCAGTTCGAAGGCTCTGATGCCAGTTGATGTAACCTTGTCTGACGGAAAGACTACAAGTTGTTGTCGAGGATCCGATGAACGCATAGTAGGGCGAACAAACTCTTCTGCAATGGCTGGAACCAGCGGAAGCAAGGAAAAGGGGCGGCGACGGACTTCTGGCGGCGACACTAGGGTGGAGGAGATGGGGGCAACCGTGAGGTGTAGGAGAATTAGGGTTTGTGTTTGGTTGCGGATAGTAACTGGATAATTAGGTAACCGAATCGATGCGCCAGGATAGTTCGACTAGAAACGCAAAGATAGATAATTAACGCGCCAGGATAATTCAAATTGGAAACGCGTTAATTGATGACGTCGGGGCCCGGGGTTAAGGAGTTTAACTCGACTTGAACTTAGGCTTGAAATTGACGTGAAGAACAATGAGTACATCGAAGGCTATTGAAAGCCAAGGGGCTCGGCCAAACCCTAATGGGCTTGGGCCGCGAAATAAACTAATGGGCTAGCCCACTATGCAATAGTGAAGCACACGCTCGAAATAGAAATGACTGAAATGGAAATGCTAAAACAGGAAACATACTAAAGCTGGAAATAATAATACAAAAGTAGGCTAAATACGACTAAGTCTTGAACCACGGGGGACGCCATGGTCTTGGTTGTCTTGGGCTCGTCGTTGCCCGGCTTGAGTCGAGTCAGGATCGCATCACATACCTATTTATGTTGGGATGCTTGGCTTACCCTATTTCTCTATTAGGCGTCTTTTGATCCAGGAGGCACATAAGACTCGATGACACTTTGGCATTGCCAAAACACTAGCAGCTCTTAGAGAGGAATTTCATTGGCCTCATATGACACGACATGTCATGAGTCACGAGATTTTGTAGAGGATGTGTGACTTTCCATAGAGCCAAGGCTAGATCGAGTCCTAGATTATATACTCCCTTACCCATACCTTCGATACCTTGGGAAGATTTATCTATGGATTTTGTGATGGGGCTGCCCACATCTAAGAAGGGGAGGGACTCGATATTTATGGTTGTAGATTGCTTCTCCAAGATGGACCACTTCATACCTCGTATGATGACCAACACTGATTCGGACACAACTACACTTTTCTTTGAGCATGTGGTTAGTTTACATGGGATTCCACGTACCATTGTATGTGATCGGGACGTGAAATTTGTGAGTAATTTTGGAGGACATTGTAGGGTAAGCTAGGTACTAACCTTCTATTTTCCACTAACTACCACCCACAGACCGATGGCTAGACTGAGGTGACCAACCAGACCCTAAGGACACTACTTAGGACCATGCTTAGGGCCAACCCTCAGCATTGGGAAGACTTACTCTCTTGTGTTGAGTTTTCTTATAATAGGTATGTTCACTCGGCTACTAGACTGACACCATTCGAGGTGGTGTATGGGAGGAACCCGCTCACGCCCATTGATTTGACGCCACATCCCTTGCGTGATGCCGATAACCTCAAAGGCGCCAACCGGGCTGAGATGATCAAGGTGCTCTACCAAAAGACCAAGGACCAGCTAGAGCATCGTGCGGCGCAGTATAAGCACAAGGCCAACAAGGGTCGGTGCCGCATAGTTTTTGCGCCTGGTGACCTTGTGTAGCTCCACCTACGCAAGGAGAGGTTCCTCGCCAAGCACTGCACCAATCTAGATCCTCTCCGCGATGGGCCTTTTTGCATCTTGGAGTGCTATCCTGACAATGCCTACAAGCTTGAGCTTCCACCGAATTATGGTGTGCACCCCACATTCAATGCGACGGATCCTCGCCTTATGTTCCCTCAGACCTCGACGTGGACGAATCGGGGACTATTCGTGGCCATGAAGGGGAGAGTGATGCGCCCCAAACCTTGACGGCAGGAGGAGAAGATGATGAGTCTTAGGTCCATGATAAGCACTATTTTGTAGGGCTTAAGTAAGAGTCATTAGAGGTTTTATTGGTGTCATTCGGGTAGATTTAGACACATTCATGTGTATGGCGTTTGGAGGCGAAGTTGGTGTATTTGGAGGTTTTTGAGCTATTTTGGAGATCATATGAGACACTGAGGAGGAAGCCACCAGTAGTAGACGCCAAGGAGTTATGAAGTATTGGCGAGGAGGTACTGAAGACACGCTTTCGGGAGCTGAAGAGACAAAGGAGGAAGAAACGAGTTCACGGCGACCGCCGTGCAACTTACGGCGACCGCCGTCAATTCCCATCCAATAGCATTGGCTACGATGTAATTACGACGCCCGCCGTGGAAAGACGGCGCCCGCCGCGATTACGGCGCCCGCCGTGAAGGATGTAGCGCCCGCCGTGCATGTCTGAAGTCCGCCGCGCCGTTTCCTTATTTGCATTATTTTATTACTTTTTATTTATTTCGTTTTAGGTTAACTTAGCTTTATTTCCTTTAGTATTTAAGGGTTGAGAAAAGGCTTGTTTATCTATCATCATCATCTCAGCCAATCTCTCTCGAACCCTAATTTTCCTTTCTACGTATTTGCTATGAAGAACTAAGTCCCCTTGGATTAGTCAGACGCTGAAGCTTTCGTTTTGATTAAGTTGTGAGATTCTCGTTCTTAATCTATTGCATGGTTTTTATCTTTCTCTTGAGTTGCTTATGATTGATATTGATAATCTCTATTTGGACGCAACTAGGGTTTGTCGTTATTGATCTATTGCTAGATTTAGATTGTTACTGGTTGAGCATATCTATTTCAGAGTAGCAACTGTATCGTACTAGTATCTGGTTGTGCTAGTCTTATGCAGAAGAGAACTGATTTACATTCTAGGATAAAAGCTGGTTGTTTTATGCTAGAATTGTATCCAACTATATTCCTATTCGTAAGGCTGCTGTTAAACTGAATCTTGATAGTTTCAGGGTTGTTTAATTAGTTAGTGCTAATAGTATCTGGTTGTGCTATTAGTTATATCTGAAAAGGAATTGGAATTTCCATTGCATGAGATTTTGAATGATTTTCTATGATCAACTTGTCATACAAATAGTGAATGTTGTTTGACTAAGTGCTTTTTCCCCATCACTGATTTCATCATATTTTACTTTGTTTACTTTTGCATGCTTAGGTTACTAAAACTCACAAAACCCCCCTTTGGTTACGTTTGGTTTGACATACAAATTGCATATTAAGATTGAATTCCCCTCCCTGTGGATTCGACCTTTAATTACCTAGGACTACGGTTTAGGGTTTGTTTGGATATTTTGCATAGTAGGAATTAGAACGACAAATTCCTGTTATCAAATTGGCGCCGTTGCTGGGGAGGCAATATTCTATTTAGTGTGTGATTTGTGTGCCAATTTTGGTGTGAACCTATCTTATGGTTCACACCCGTGTTACTAATAATCTACCTCTTGAATTTGATCCAGAGATCGAAAGAACTTTTCATCAGGCTCGCAGGGCTGCGCGTGCATTACTTCAGGAAGCTGATACGATGGCTGACGATCTGCGTGTTACTCTTGAGTCCTTGACGGCTCCTAACTTGGACCAACCAACTCGTGCTGTGCAATTTCCCGCCCTTGGTGATGGGGTTAAATTTGAGCTCAAGACATGAGTAGTCCATTTACTCCTGAAATTCAGTGGAACCCCCCTTGAGGACCCTATTCAGCATTTGGATGAGTTCCTTGAGGTCTGCACCAACATGCGGCCATCTGATATTACTGAAGATCAGATGAGGTTGATAGTCTTTTCCTTTTCTCTGAAGGATTCTGCTAAAGACTAGTATCATTCTTTACCGCCAGGAAGCATCACTACTTGCCACTTGGGTAAATTTGAAGAAGGTGTTTCTTGACAAATACTTTCCAGCAATCAAGTCTAATCAGCTCAAGAAGAATATTTGCAATGTGGATCAGCTGTCTAATGAGTCTCTCTATGACTATTATGAACGCTTCAAAAAACTGGTGAAGAGTTGCCCCTACCATGGTTATGCTAATCATGATCTGATTCTTTATCTGCATGGAGGACTCCGTGAAGATGATCGTCGGATGGTAAATTCTGCATGTGGTGGGAATATTCTGAAGATGACTTACGAAGAGGCTCAAGAGATATTTGCTACGCTGGCAGATGACTCTAGGCAGTACAGTGAGAGAGGTTCCCAAAGCTTGGTAGTTGCAAGTTCTCAATCTAAAATTGATCAAGCTGACTTTGATGTGCTGAGAGAGGAGGTGAGACGTTTGAAGCTGAAAGGTACGCCTCAGCAGGCTAAGGCCTACGAGATTTGTCATGACGACTTGCATCCTACTGATTCGTGTCCTATCCTACAAGAGGAAGTGAATGCAGTAGGAGGATATCAGCAGAGGCCCAGGCATGATCCCTACTCCAATACTTACAATCCTGGTTAGAGGAACCATCCCAATTTCAGATGGAGAGACCCGGAACAGAATCAAGGTCAAGTCCAACAGCAGGGTAACCCTCCACAACCTAGGCAACCCTATGTGCCAAGACCGCAAGGGCAGAGTTCGAATCCTTCATCGTCTGTGGAGGATATGATGAAGATGCTGATGCAGAGCAACGTGAACCTTAATGAGAATGTTGCCAAGTTGACCAAGAGCCACATACAGTTCCAGGAAAGTACACAAGCTAGCATTCAGAACCTGGAAAGACAATTTGGTCAAATCTCTCAAGTGGTGAATAAACTGGACGCAAAGGATTCTGGTAAACTTCCATCTCAAACGGAAGTGAACCCGAATATTCGGAATGTCAGTGCTGTAACTTTGAGAAGTGGGAAAAAGCTAGAAGAAGATAAGTCTGAAGTCAACGAGGCAGAAAACGAGGATTTGGAGAAGAACAGCGACGGCGACCGCCGTGAAGACCACGGCGCCCGCCGTGGAGATGAATCTGCTCTCGACTTCTCTGATGGAAATTGCGGCGACCGCCGTACTAATTGCGGCGCCCGCCGTGACGGTGATCCAAGTTCCGAAGTTTCTGATGATGTTCACGGCGCCCGCTGCGAAAATTACGGCGCCCGCCGTGATAATGATGTAGCCTTTGACTTTTCTGAAGAAAATTGCGGCGACCGCCGTACTAATTGCGGCGCCCGCCGCCCCTCTGTAGTCGAAGTTGAGGCTGAGAAAGAGTATGAACCTCCGATTTTTCGTGATTGGAAGCCTGTTGCACCATTTCCGTCTGCATTGAAGCGTACCAAGCCATTTGCGCAGGACAAGGACATGTTTGAGATGTTCAGAAACGTTGAGGTCAACATGCCTCTCCTAAATTTGATTAAGTTTGTCCCTCGTTATGCCAAGTTCTTGAAGCAGATGTGCACCACAAAGAGAAATCAGGATAGGAACAGCAAGAAGAAGGTGAAGGTAAGCGAACATGTCTCTGCTATTTTTCAAAAACGCTTACCCAAAAAATGTGGCGACCCAGGTATGTTCACCATCCCCGTCACCATTGGAGGTACCAAGTTCAATAAAGCTATGTTAGATTTGGGTGCTTCCATAAATGTTTTACCTTCATCTCTTTGTGAATCCTTAGGATTAGGACCCATGCATGCGACCAAAATTTCCATTCAGCTAGCTGATAGATCTAGTGTGCGTCCTATAGGGATAGTGGAGGATGTTTTGGTTAGGGTTGGTGATCTTATTTTTCCTGCTGACTTCTATGTGCTTGATATGGAATATGATATGCATGCAGCCCCTATTCTGTTAGGGAGGCTCTTCCTGAAAACTGCCAACACTAAGATTAATGTGAGTACTGGTTCTTTAACCATGGAATTTGATGGCCAAACCATTAATTATAATATCTATGAAGCCATGAAATCTCCTTCTGATGATCTTTCTTTGTGTGCAATTAATGTACTTGAGCATGTGGTGCGAGATGTTTTTGATGAGGACCACCTAGATGACACACCACCTATTGTTGATTCTAGCTTGGATATTGCTATATCTGCTGACTTGCAGGAAGGTGTTGCTGAGTGAGACGCTTGCTATAAGCTCCCTCCGGAGCTTCCAGGTAAATCACCTTTGCTGCTAACTCCGAGCGAGAGGCTCGTTCCATCTTTAGTGCAGGTCTCTGAAGTCAAGGCTAAACACCCCCCTGATCGATCTAAGCATGGGGTAGACGCGACTAAGAAGGTCAAGATGGAGAAGCCGCTGAAGAGGAAGCATGGTCAAAGGTTCAAACCTTTCCATGATTGGTTCAGGAAGGAGGTATGGATTGAGAAGGTTCCTAAGGAGCCTGGTGATATGGATTGAGGTTGTTCGAGTAGTATGTCGAGCCAACGACATTAACCAAGGCGCTGCTCGGGAGGCAACCCGAGATTTGGTAGTTTATTTTCTTTCCCTTAGTCAATTTCTATTGTTTTTCTTTTAGTTTTTGTGTTGAACTAACCAGCAGAAAGCGCAAAAAAGTGAAGAAGGAGTTCACGGCGCCCGCCGCTAACCTTACGGCGCCCGCCGTAAATGCCTCGCTAAGAAAGTTGGCCACGACTTGAGAACGGCGACCATCGTTTAATCGCGGCGCCCGCCGCAATTACGGCGCCCGCCTCCCTCCTTACGGCGACCGCCGCAATTTCTCAGGAAAAAAAAAAAAGTAAAAAAGCCAGGGCCCAACCACGAGAGGTGCGCATCATGTTGCTAACGGAGGAATACATTCGCCCTACATTTATTTGGCAACAATGATGGCCCTGCAATCGACAGCTGGAGAGGAGGTACACCAGGGCCCAACCACGATGACATCTGGGCCCATTTTTTTTTTAAGGCCATGCAACCCCGTTCCCTTGATTGTCCACTACTCACCACAATGATTCCTTTTGGTTTCATGGTAGAAGTTGATAGAGTTGAAGGCCGTGCAGCCCTGATTTCCTACATAACCACCACACTTCCAAATGGTCACCTTATGGTTGCACGGTAGAAGTAGATTATGGATTAATGAAGACGCACGCTCAACACCTGGATCTGAGCTTTTATGACTATACCGCCAACAACAAGGAAGTGTCCAAGCCAACTCGGCAACGTTGTGAGTTAATTTTTGCTTTTCCCTGTGCTTTATTCTTTTGTCTTTCATTACATTGAGGACAATGTAATGTTTAAGCATGGGGTGGAGTTTTATACTTGCTACGCTGCTGAGGAGAAAAATGAAAAAAATGAAAAGAGCCAAAAATTTGAAAAAAGGCGTACATTAAAAATCCTAGGATAGGTCGAAAACCCGAAAGGGCAGCCTAGGTAAAAATCAGGTGGCTTGGACCGGCATTAGGCTGGGGTAATATGTGGTCAAGAGTGGCGTGAGCTTATGTGAGCACATCTATTGGAAAATGAAATGAACGGCTTGGTGAAAACCCGAAAGGGCGCCTTGGCAAAATGAGAGAAAAAGAAGAAGAGTGATTTTAGGATTTCTCACTATTCTTGGCGAGGCGTCATAAGAAGAGGAGTCAAAGAAGGATTGTCGAGTAGGTCACTCTGGGAGACATAAGGAGCAATAGATGGAGGCTAGGATTAGAGGTTACTCACACTTTTGGATGTCCGGGTTAGCTTGGGGGAAGTACTCTGCTTGCCCCTTAAGCTTGTTGAGTTGTGGATGTGTTGAGAATGAGATTGGTGCCAGGAGCTTGGCATGGGTTAGGTCACTCTTAGTTGGAGGATATGCTTCCTGAGACCTTGGATGCTACCTTGGAGGAGTAGACTCTTTATTAGTTTACTCGAGGACGAGCAAAGGTCTAAGCATGGGGTGGTTTGATAAGTACTACTTTGTAGGGCTTAAGTAAGAGTCATTAGAGGTTTTATTGGTGTCATTCGGGTAGATTTAGACACATTCATGTGTATGGCGTTTGGAGGCGAAGTTGGTGTATTTGGAGGTGTTTGAGCTATTTTAGAGATCATATGAGACACTGAGGAGGAAGCCACCAGTAGTAGACGCCAAAGAGTTATGAAGTATTGGCGAGGAGGTGCTGAAGACACGCTTTCGGGAGCTGAAGAGACAAAGGAGGAAGAAACGAGTTCACGGCGACCGCCATACAACTTACGGCGACCGCCGTCAATTCCCATCCAACAGCATTGGCTACGATGTAATTACGGCGCCCGCCGTGGAAAGACGGCGCCCGCCGTGAAGGATGCAGCGCCCGCCGTGCATGTCTGAAGTCCGCCGCGCCGTTTCCTTATTTGCATTATTTTATTACTTTTTATTTATTTCGTTTTAGGTTAACTTAGCTTTATTTCCTTTAGTATTTAAGGGTTGAGAAAAGGCTTGTTTATCTATCATCATCATCTCAGCCAATCTCTCTCGAACCCTAATTTTCCTTTCTACGTATTTGCTATGAAGAACTAAGTCCCCTTGGCTTAGTCAGACGCTGAAGCTTTCGTTTTGGATTAAGTTGTGAGATTCTCGTTCTTAATCTATTGCATGGTTTT
The DNA here is from genome assembly GCA_027886185.1 of Rheum nobile. Classification (NCBI taxonomy): domain Eukaryota; kingdom Viridiplantae; phylum Streptophyta; class Magnoliopsida; order Caryophyllales; family Polygonaceae; genus Rheum; species Rheum nobile. Next base: position 3,615,194 of record WOAB01000127.1, read on the forward strand.
TATCTTTCTCTTGCTTAAGTTGCTTATGATTGATATTGATAATCTCTATTGGGACGCAACTAGGGTTTGTCGTTATTGATCTATTGCTAGATTTAGATTGTTACTGGTTGAGCATATCTATTTCAGAGTAGCAACTGTATCGTACTAGTATCTGGTTGTGCTAGTCTTATGCAGAAGAGAACTGATTTATATTCTAGGATAAAAGATGGTTGTTTTATGCTAGAATTGTATCCAACTATATTCCTATTCGTAAGGCTGCTGTTAAATTGAATCTTGATAGTTTCAGGGTTATTTAATTAGTTAGTGCTAATAGTATCTGGTTGTGCTATTAGTTATATCTGAAAAGGAATTGGAATTTCCATTACATGAGATTTTGAATGATTTTCTATGATCAACTTGTCATACGAATAGTGGATGTTGTTTGACTAAGTGCTTTTTCCCCATCACTGATTTCATCATATTTTACTTTGTTTACTTTTGAGCTGGTTGATACGATCTTGTTTGCACTGAAGCAAATGTCGACATTGTGTATCCATTTGAGCTAATTTAAAAAAAAAAAAACAAATGGGACCCCGGTATTACAAAAAACCGGGGTCCCGAATTTTAATATTTTTTTTAAAAAAAGAGACTTGTTGAGGCGGGCCTCCATAGGCCCGCCTCAACAAGTGGCTTTTAGAGGCGGGCCTCCATAGGCCCGCCTCTAAAAAAACGGGATCCCGATTTTTTTTTATTTTAAAAAAGACTTGTTGAGGCGGGCCTCAATAGGCCCGCCTCAACAAGTGGCTTTTAGAGGCGGGCATCCATAGACCCGCCTCTAAAAGTGCCTCACTTTGGCGCCGAAGTGAGGGACTTGTTGAGACGGGCATAGAATTCCCGCCTCAATAAGTACCTTTTAGAGGCGTAAAATGCCCGCCTCAAAAAGTGTCCCACTTGTTGCAGCCCCCTCACTTGCTGCGTACGGTATCCGCCTCAATAAGTGTCAAAACGCCCGCCTCTAAAAGGGTTTTTTCTACTAGTGACTGATTTCATCATATTTTACTTGGTTAACTTTTGCATGCTTAGGTTACTAAAACTCACAAAACCCCCATTTGGTTACGTTTGGTTTGACATACAAATTGCATATTAAGATAGAATTCGCCTCCCTGTGGATTCGACCTTTACTTACCTAGGACTACGGTTTAGGGTTTGTTTGGATCTTTTGCATAGTATGAATTAGAACGACAAATTCCTGTTATCAGTCCACCAGCCCCGTCACCAGGATTCGTGCTCGCGTCATCGTGCACGCCACACAAATCATTGTCTCCAGAGCGCTAGCATGCAATGGTATCACGGTGACATCCACTTCCATCTTGACATTGGCAACCATCGCCAACACCGCGACACTTCCTTACCGCGCCCCGCAGCGTGCCCCTGCGTGCCCCGCAACGCACCGCAATCCTATAACCTTATGTCATTTCTATTTTGAGGTTATTTGTTCAAAAATTTGTGTGACTTTCCATTTTGAGGTTATTTCCCTAGTTAGACATTTCTATATTTGGCGTTACTATGTTTGGGTGTGCGTGTGACTCATGTGATAGCACCGACCCATTAGTTCTCTAGTGGCCCATGGTCGAACCTCTTTGGCTATATAAGCCAACACTTGTACTTTTGTCATTTACGTTTAGCAATGTTTTAATTCGAAGTAAGATTCTCCTCGTTAAAACCCCAAGCGTCAAGTTTGTGTTTCGATCGATTCCACTAAGCCAATGCGCAACTCAACCTCTTATTGCACCCCGCTAATATCAAACCCACTCGCCACTCCTCAACGCCCCTTCGAGCGCATGAGTGTCGGCGGCATCCAATCCTTTAGAGGCCTTTATCTATCCCAACAAGTGAGACGTTGAAGACGAGTTTTAAGGCTTCACTTGACCACGATCTGGCTGAAGGAATTGTGTCCTTTAATCAAAGGTGCAATTACCGAACATGGAATAGGACCATTAATGGAGATTTACAATCCGGGAATTTTAGGGGTCGTAGTGCTTTGCTAGAAGCCAACTACGATCGATGGGCTTAATCGGGTTAGGCTCACGGCTATAATAACCGGGTCCTATGAGGTCACACACATAGAGTTATCGGGCTGGATCAAACCGAACCGGAAGCCCATGTGGGACATGGATTTCGGCCCATTGGCTTTAATTGGGAGATATGCTTTTATTATTAATGGGTAAAAGTTACCATTCATAATTACTTGATAAGGAGGTATCTTATTAGAAGATATATGAAAACAATATAAAGATATTGTATCCCTAACTAAATATAATATATATATGATATATTGATATTATATAATAAAAGAGAATCACATGTACACGGACATGTACATAACTAGAGATATTGATCTCTCTTCTGCCTCCAATCGGTGACACGGACGAACATCCCTAATTCAAGTTCGTTCGCTTTCCTTCGTTCGTCGTTCTAGCAGACAAGATCAAAGGCGATCCAGATTCCAGACTCATGTGGACCAATTAGAGAAGTCACACTTGGGGCTTTCGATCTCCGCTGAAATCCTAAAGGAACGTTTCAGACTCGTATCAAACGGTATGTAACTCTAACTCCTAATTGATCCGTATCAATTCATGCATGAGATCCTTGTTAGATGTAAGGAAATAGTTTCCTGCAATTCCACGTATACGCATCTAAATCCATTCAGTGGTATCAGAGCCAGGTTGCATAAATTGATAGGATCAAAAATTAAAGAGTTAATTTTGATGCATGTCTTGATTCAAATTAAGTGGTAAATTGATATATAGGTTAATTTGCATGATTAAAATTATGATTTTGATTGATTGGATTAATAAAGTTGTAGAACTTTATGAATAAATATGCATGTAAAATTGATCTACCCATACTTGATTCATATGATTTAATTATACAAGAAATATGATTTTTAGCATGTTTAAATCATTAGATGAAAATTTTGATTTTCATAAGATGAATCAATTACCCAAATTTTATTAAATTCTGAATTTTTATGAAATTGTTCGGTAAACATTATATAAATTGATGAATTTAATCCATGAATAGCAACCGACGGTGATCTGTTTCCGAACTTGTGTGGTACCCGTTTCCGAACAATATCAGAACAAGCATATGATATTATGTCATGAGATGACATAAACAATTTATATCAAATATTATTCTTTAATTGTTAAAGTAGTGTTGTTAGATTATTCGATGGTCTGTTAAAGCATTATTCAGATATCATATATGCTTTAATTGTTAAACCAGTGTTGTTCGGTTGGAATTGTTCGGCTCACGGTCCTGCGGTGGCTGGTTCGGGCCGGACCCGGGTCAGCCCGCATGGGCTGTGTGGTTCGGTAGGAGTGGGTTGGTCCGGGTTTGACTCGAATGCGACTCGGTCCGATTGGGTAGATTTTGGGTTTTAGGATATTTTTCTAAAAAGAATAAGATAAGATCTTATTTGCCTAATTGGATAATATTTGATATTATCTACAATATAATTTCCTAAAAGTTGTTAGGATAGATTCCCACTTGATTAAGATAAGGATATTTGATATCTTACCTTGTTTATGCATATCTTATCCAATAATGCATTTTAATGATTAATTATGATTAATTCTATATATTAATTTGAATTAAGAATTTGATATTGAATTATTTATCTCATGAGATGATGTATTTAATTCAATAATGTTTTATTTAAAATTAGTTAAATTGCTTCCTGTTATTAATTAGATTAATATTGTGATAATATTTGATATTATTATTGCATGCATGTTGTATAATATTATGATATTATTGCTTACATGAGGTGACTAGTATGGCCCACTTTAGGATAGAAAATACGATATTCGTATCGTTATATTTTCTTATACACGATCTGCGCATCGTTATGTATTTTTTTAATTTAATTTTCAGCAATTAGATTTTTTTAGAAAAATATGTAATACAAGAAGAGAGATCCTAAGAAGACCAAGGATGAAGATCCATGAAGGGTGCCAATGATGGAGATCCAAGAGGGTCAAGACCCCATGAAGATTAGATCTTTAATTTTGGTTTTTAGGGGCCATACTAGGATCACATTTAATTATTGCATTTTGAATGCCATATTGCTTTAAGCTTTGCATGATTGTTTACTTATGCTATTTTGTTCACTAGTAAATAGACAACCATTGCATGCTTAAGTCCCTAAAAGAATATTGAGATAATGTCTTCCCATGTCATAACCCATGATGCCCTAGGAATAAGTTGGATAGGTTTTGCCAAAGCAAGGTGTCCTTCTTTGACCTTGGGATAGTGAGGGTGGATCTATATAAGGGATTCATAAACCTTGATATGGTTATACTCAACAAGAGACCAAAAGGCAAAGTTTTGGATCTTGAGGCATAAGGATGAGTCCACATAGGATGTGGTCCATCAACCAAGAATTATAAAGAGTTATAATTAGTAAATGTTACTTACCTAGATCACATGAGACTTAGGGCAGTGCCAAAGTACGCTAATGTCTTATCTGAAATAGGATCTTGGAATCATTTTATTCACTAGGGACAAACTTGTTTGAATAAAATGTGCATTTGCTTAATTTTTGAAGCATGTTTAAAATTTAAGCTTTTGCATGTCAAGCATAAACTTATCTGCATGTTACTTCCTTTTGTAGCAATCATGTCTAGTAGCGATTTGAAATTCACCTTGCGGTCAATTGTTGACAAAAACAAGCTCAACGGTACGAACTATATCGATTGGGAAAGGAACTTGAGAATTGTTCTCAGATCCGAAGGACGTGAGGACGTTCTAGAAACACCCATCCCTATCTCGACCGATGCTTCCACTACTGAGGAGAAAGCAAAGGAAAAGGAAATAAAAGCTAAGTCGGTGCCTGCCACCTGCCTGATGCTCGCTGCCAAGGAACCAGACCTTCAAAAGAGTTTTGAACGCATGGATGCTCATACAATCATGGCTAACCTGAAAGTGTTGTTTCAGGAACAAGCTAGGATTGAGAGGTATGAGACTCACAAGGCCATACTTGAGAGGAAATTGGAGAAAGGGAAGCTAGTGAGCCACCATGTATTTGACATGATTGGTCTCTTTGAGCAGATGGCTCAATTGGGCTTTCCTTACAATAATGAGTTGGCCACTGATATCATCTTGCACTCCCTGCATGATGGATTTGCTCAATTCAGATTGAACTACCGTATGCATGGGATAGGCAAGACCCTCAATGAGCTCCATGGCATGCTCAAGACAGCTGAGCAAAACATAATGGTTGAACCTAAGAAGGAAGTTCTCATGGTCAACAAAGGGAAAGGGTTCAAGAAGGCGGCCAGTGGGAAGCACAAACAACACCAAGGGAAGGGCAAGCCAGTTGCTCAACCCAAGACGACTAAGAAGTCTAAGGTACATGCTGATCATGAGTGCTTCTACTGCAAGGCCAAGGGACACTGGAAGAGAAACTGTCCCAAATACCTGAAAGACAAGAAGAATGGGACTGTGAATCCCACTTCAGGTATTAATGTTATTGAAATCTTAACAACCACTGCCACTACTTGGGTATTAGATGCCAGATGCTGTGCTCACATTACTTCGAATGTACAGGGGCTAAGAAGTAGGAGGCAAGTGGAGAAGGGAGAGATAGACCTACGTGTTGCAAACAAGATGACTGTTGATGTGCTTGCTGTAGGATTCTATGACTTAGTTTTACCTTCTGGTTTGATTTCACAACTTAATAACTGTTATTACGTTCCTGAAATTTCTAAGAACCTTGTTTCGTTTTCGGTTTTGGATTCTGAGGGCTATGATTTTATTGTTAAGAACAATTGCTTTTCTATTTATAAGAATGGTATTTTTTATGCCCGAGCACCCTTGAGTAATGGACTCTATGTGGTTGAACTTAAATTCAAAATCTATAACATTGATACAAAGAAGCAAAAAGACGAATGACATGAGTGAAGCCTATCTGTGGCATTGTCGCTTAAGTTACATTGGCTTGAACCGTATGAAGAAACTCCATAAAGATGGAGTTCTGAAATCAATTGATTATGAATCATTTGACACATGTGAGTCATGCCTAATGGGTAAGATGACAAGGTCACCATTCACTGGGAAAAGTGAAAGAGCTACTGAGCTATTGGCACTCATACATACAGATGTATGTGGACCAATGAGCACAGAAGCTAGAGGAGGCTATAGATACTTCATAACGTTTACTGATGATTTAAGTAAATATGGGTATATTTACTTAATGAGTCATAAATCTGAAACCTTTGAAAAGTTCAAGGAGTTTCATAATGAAGTAGAAACTCAGACTGGGAAGAAGATTAAAGCCCTTCGATCTGATCGTGGTGGTGAATATCTAAGCCAGGAATTCGATCATCATTTAAGACGTTGTGGGATAGTCACACAACTGACCCCACCAGGTACACCTCAACTAAATGGTGTGTCTGAAAGGAGAAACAAGACCTTGTTGGACATGGTCAGGTCAATGATGAGTTTTGCTAGTCTTCCAACATCCTTCTGGGGATACGCCCTCACAACCGCTGCATTCACACTAAACAGAACCCCGTCTAGGACTGTAGACAAGACATCATGTGAGATATGGACTGGAAGAGTTCCAAGCTTGTCCTTCATGAAGATCTGGGGGTGTGAAGCTTATGTAAAACGTTTATTGTCAGATAAGCTTGCACCCATATCAGATAAATGCTTCTTCATAGGATATCCCAAAGAAACCAAGGGATACTACTTCTACAACCCCACTGAGCACAAAGTGTTTGTTGCAAGGGATAATGCCTTCTTGGAAAGAGAATTCATTTCCAAGAAGTCAAGTGGGAGAAATGTTCATCTTGAAGAAGTTCAAGAAGAGCAACAAACACAACAACAAACCGACATAGATGATGTCGATGAGGAGATATTGGTACCTGGAGACGTACATTCCCAAGAGGAAGCTATCCGGGAATCGGCACCAGTACCTCAAGAACCAAATGAGGAACCACAAATAGTTGTGGAAAATGCTCCAGTTGTTGAACCCACACGTAGATCAAACAGGCCGAGGATGCAACCAAGGCGATATGATGATTTCGTCTTGAATGTAAGCCCTGACGTCCTGCTTTTAGAAAGCGGAGAGCCTGAAACCTATAAGCAAGCAATGACGGGTCCAGACTCTGAGAAATGGCTTCAAGCCATGCATTCTGAAATGGATTCCATGTCTGAGAATCAAGTATGGGACTTGATAGATTTGCTAGATGAGATAAAACCCATAGGATGCAAATGGGTTTTTAAACTCAAAACAGACAAGGATGGAAATGTATCTGTTTACAAGGCAATGTTGGTTGCCAAAGGTTTTATACAGATTCATGGTCAAGACTATGAAGAAACATTTGCACCGGTCGTAATGATCAGATCCATCAGAATACTCTTAGCCATTGCCGCTTATTATGATTATGAGATTTGGCAAATGGATGTCAAAACCGCTTTTCTAAATGGATACTTAGAAGAGGATGTGTACATGACACAACCTGAGGGTTTTGAGGATCCAGCAGGCGCTAAGAAAGTATGCAAGCTTAAGAAGTCTATCAATGGACTTAAGCAAGCATCTCGGAGCTGGAATATTCGCTTTGATGAAGATGTCAAATAGTTTGAATTCATTAGATGCGAAGAAGAACCTTGTGTTTACAAGAAGTTTAGTGGGAGTAAAGTGGTCTTCTTAGTCTTGTATGTGGATGACATACTGCTCATTGGAAATGACATTTCGATGCTAGAGTCCGTTAAGGGATGGCTGGAGAAATGTTTCTCAATGATGGACTTAGGAGAGGCAAAGTACATAATAAGCATCAAGATCTATAGAGATAGATCTGGGAGGATGCTAAGCTTGAGTTAATGAACTTATATAGATAAGGTTCTTGGCAGATTTAAAATGCAGGACTCTAAGAAAGGGTTTATATCATGTATGTCATGATATGTACGCGCCCTGATATGGAGGTGATGATGAATTAGTCGTTCAAAGATGTCAGAATGTGCAAAGTGCACACAGATGACGTTATTGCAGATCCACTAACCAAGCTTATGCCTTGGCCCAAACGTGAGGGTCACACTAGGGCCAAGGGTCTCAAGCGCATTGGAGAATGGCTTTGAGATTGTATTGTCTTACATAATGAACCTTGTTTCATGTATGTTAGACATGTTTTATGCTTGATTATATGATATACACTGTCATTCTTATTCAATCATTGCTTGGAATTGAACAAAATGTCCAAATAATTTATAATTCGCAAATGGGCTCATCATAAGTGTTTTGGTGAATGAAACCCCATTAAGTGAACTGAAGTTATAAATTATTCGAAGTCCGTAGTCTAAGTCATTAACCAGGACATAAATGACTCCTTTAAAGACTATATTGTAAGTTGACTGATAGCGCCAGGTTTCATGGGCTATAGGGACATTGAGATGTCTAGTCAATTACATAGATATGTATGGATGATACGTATGGGACTGACCTACCTTAAAGGTTTTCATAAAAGACTTGAAGAATCTTTAAGTTAAACCATGATTGGTAGATTCCTCAGACATGAGTATGATATGGTTTCTCTTGATGATTGGTATGTCTTTGACGCTGTTAAACGCTGACCGTAACAGACAGTTATAAAGGCAGTGATTGGGATTGTCAAAAGTTGAGTGGGAGCTATAGTCATGCAAGACTGGAGAAGTCCTCCTGCTTCATGTATACTGTGATACATTGGACATGAATGGTGTCTCGGCCACTTGAAGAGCGAGAACTGAAAAATGCATGGCCATGCTCGGATGGATTATATGTAATCATCCGTTATTTGACAGTTCAAACTCAGGAGTTCAAGAAACACATTTGATAAGAGATATGAATGTCAGCATATCATCAAATAAGACACTAAGAGACAAAGGAATTTAACATTGCACACTTGTTTTAAGGACAAGTGGGAGATTGAAGGAATTGTGTCCTTTAATCAAAGGTGCAATTACTGAACATGGAATAGGACCATTAATGGAGATTTACAATCCGAGAATTTTAGGGGTCGTAGTGCTTTGCTAGAAGTCAACTACGATCGATGGGCTTAATCGGGTTAGACTCACGGCTATAATAACCGGGTCCTATGAGGTCACACACATAGAGTTATCGGGCTGGATCAAACCGAACCGGAAGCCCATGTGGGACATGGATTTCGGCCCATTGGCTTTAATTGGGAGATAGGCTTTTATTATTAATGGATAAAAGTTACCATTCATAATTACTTGATAAGGAGGTATCTTATTAGAAGATATATGAAAACAATATAAAGATATTGTATCCCTAACTAAATATAATATATATATATATATATGATATATTGATATTATATAATAAAAGAGAATCACACGTACACGGACATGTACATAACTAGAGATATTGATCTCTCTTCTGCCTCCAATCGGTGACACGGCCGAACATCCCTAATTCAAGTTCGTTCGCTTTCCTTCGTTCGTCGTTCTAGCAGACGAGATCAAAGGCGATCCAGATTCCAGACTCGTGTGGACCAATTATAGAAGTCACACTTGGGGCTTTCGATCTCCGCTGAAATCCTAAAGCAACGTTTCAGACTCGCATCAAACGGTATGTAACTCTAACTCCTAATTGATCCGTATCAATTCATGCATGAGATCCTTGTTAGATGTAAGGAAATAGTTTCCTATAATTCCGCTTATACGCATCTAAATCCCTTCACTGGCACCATAGGCGATACGAGGCATCGATTCGCATCACCCGGTAGGGTGGAAAAGAATCAAAGATTGTGCCAATGGTATAGGGTGAGGAGGTTCTAGAAAAATCAATTGTAATGAGAGAGATGGAAGCCGGCGCGATGAAGGTGAAGGACATAATACTAAGGATGATGTGATTGTGTTACGCAAGGTACCGATGAAGATGATCGGGCAATGAACATTGTTTAGGTTAAGTGTTTGTTGTAAGATGTGTGGTTTTAAAAGAATAACTTTTGAGGCTAGTGGTACCTATGCGGAGAACTGAATGGGAGGCAAATGAAATGAGGAAGGTGGTTATGATGAATTATGGGGTACCAGTTGAAGGCAAGTAGTCCATTGATGTTATGGAGGCAGATGATATATCGGGCCAAGCAGATGATGTAAGTACTTAGCAACACTGACCAGTTATTGTTAGTGAGATTAATAAGCATATATGTTTATGCAGAACAATGGAATCGTAAAAGAGAGGGAAGATGAGGGAATGATTAATAATGATTTTCCATCTTGCGTAGCAGTTGGTAAAGAGGGTAAAGATACGCTTGTCGTTAAGGTAATAATGTATAAAATAATGATAATTCTAAGGGATGATGTAAAAGTGTGAATGAATTATGTAATGCCTTGAACAGATGGAGGACAATGAAAGTGAACTTGTAAAGGGCATCGCAACATAGGCAATTGTTCGTACCGTGAAGTTCTTTGTTGGGGAGGATGACATTATACATTCCCCAAAAGTGGGTGAAGTATGTAATGTAATTCTTTTGTATCATCAATTATCATTGATCATTTATTTGGCAACAATATAGGGACTGACCAATGGCATGACAATTTATGGGATGTGGAAAAGGAAGATGAACATGATGAAGTGACGGAGATTAAAGGTCCTGAACAAGTAGAAGTTGCAACAAAGGGGCGTGAAGGTTGGGGAGAACAAAAGGCAACATCGGTAAGAATCGAAGTATCCCTTCAATTATGTGAATATTGTAGTACGGAATGTGTATTATAATTTGTGCTTACAAGTACATGGTGGTGTTGATGCTGAGGAGGGTGGTGTGGAGGATAATTTTTTTTATGAAAGCAAGTGTAAGACCAGTGTAATAGATAGACCTTAGAGGAAGGTTTAAATTGCAAGCCTTGGTGAAAATATCTTCAATAAGAAACCAAAGGTTGTGAATGAATATCGACAGTTTTGAAGTTATCGAAGTGAGTTTGGTCACTTGACGAGGGGATCCAAAATTTGTTTGATGAATTTGCATAATCATATTGCAATAAAGGACCGACAATTAAAATTAATAAGATGTGAACATCATTTCTATTTTAAAACATGGGCTCATTTGCAAGGGTATACCACTTTTGCCATGAAATGTGCAAAAATACACTTCTTTTTTTGGATATGAATGCAATACCCTAAAGTAACTTTTTTTGATTTTCTTTTGCCTTTATATGTTGGGAGAAAAATACATTTTCAGATTTTGTAAATCGAAATTTAAAGTGAAAAGAAAAGAATTTGAAAAGTTGGGGTCAAATCAGATTGTACTTGTTGCTTGAAGTAGAATATGACCTGTACAATTTGATTGTATTATGTGTCAGAATTTAAAAATATATATGGAGAGATAAGCCGGAAGGAGAAAGGAGATTAAGCTTAATGTTAAACCAAGTTAATTTCAGCCACAAAAAACGTTGACGTGTAGCTGTCAAATCACTGCATATTTCCCGCCAAAACTAAGTGACGGGGCTAAAGATGCGCAATGCAAATATCGTTGATTAGCCTTATCAAAGTAAAAAGTCCTAACAGACCTACTAAACAGATGTATAGTAAGCAAGCAAGGGCCCACAGGGAAGATCTGATATAGTATGAAATCGTGAATGACAAGTAACAAGCTAGGGGGGGTTAGTTATCACGAGAAAGCAAAGCAAGCAAAGCAAACAAGTTTGGTTGAGTTGAGAAAATATAATGGGGAAAGTAGTCCTACTAGAGCGAGATCCATAATACAGAGATATAATTTGATCACAGAAATCTATTTAATCCAAGTTCTTTTACTATCCTTATAGTTGTTCTCACCCTGATCTTAAGTACTATCGATTCTCACAGTTGTCGATAGACTTATCACTATGCCAATGGTAAAATACCACCGATTCTCACAGTTGTCGGTATACTTTACCACCAACAAAGCAATAGCAATACACACAAGGATATAGGATACATGCAAATAGAAAGACGTATTAATACTCGCATGCAACTGATTCTTACTCACAATTATACGCTCGGGACCCCTATACGCACAATTGTGTTTGCTACTAGATATGCACTCGGAACCCCTATATGCAATCCTAGCAATTGATAAAAAGTATTCAACCTAGTTGATCAGGCTAAGAAGAACAACAAGAAATCAATATTCAATATAACCAAGAGAATCAAACCAACATTTATAAGGATAAGAACAAGGAATAGAAATCTCACAAACACATCAACTGTATTGCTTCAATCGTCTAGTAGAACAAAGGGAAGTTAGTTCTTCATTCAAACGAGAATGAAAACCTAATAGAAAAGTAACCTGTGTAATGTAAAAGTGTCTGCCTCTGGGGCGTGACTGCCCACTCAAGACCTAGAAAGAGGTCTTAAATAGGTTTAGGAAATAAGTTAACCTAATGGAAATAACAAAGGAGATAAAATAATAGAAATAAGAAAGTCCGAAATGTAATAAAGGAAATAAAATCTTCTGCTGGCCGCGAGGCGTGACGTGCCCACCGCGGGGCGTCAGTCTTCTAGTTGTCTTCTCTGAGATTCACCGCCGGGTCGCGGTGGCTTCTGGCGCGGGGCGTCAAGTTACACCGCGGGGCGGTGAGTTCCACCGCGGGGCGGTGAGTTCCACCGCGGGGCGGCGGTGTCTTTTTCAGCTTCTGCGACACTTTAGTAGAAACATCATAACTTTTGATTCCCAACTCGGATTGCGCTCATATTTTGAGGACTTGCAGTAGACTTCAAGATCTAACTCCTCGAATTGGAATCACTTCATTTGGACATCTGAGTAGAGAGAACGAACCATTTGAATTCAGCACATTGTTCTTCTACTCTTCAATACACTTCAAACCTCTATAAATCCCATGATTTCTTCACTTCTCTCCACAACTTCTGGATTACAGACTTAGCCACAAATCTCATCCTAAACTCCTCTAAATAATGCTAATAATTGCTAGTTAAGGTGCATGAAATGACACCTATCACTAAGCTAGCTTAGTTAATCGTTTTTCCCTCCAAAAATTACTTTAGGCTTCTTCATCTTAGCTTCTTCTTCTTTAATCCCGACACATTTACTTCATGCATTCTTCTTCCTTTATTTCTCTCCTCTGCTTCATATCCTGCCATCCGAGTTATTCCCACTGTTAATATTCTCATTTTCTATGGGTAAGTTGTCATATTAAATTCACACGTGCTCTGTTTTATTTGTGTTTATTTTTTGTTTCTTTACTAAGAAATTGATTAACTTTTCTTATTTTTTGCTTCTTCAGGAAGATCAACTCCAACGTATATGGTTTCTCTATTCAGTGGAGGAAAGTGGAGGTGCGAGAATGAGATTTGGATTTATGAAGGAACAAAAAAGGCGAAGGGGATGATGGTTAGTGAGAAAATCGATTATGAATCACTGAAGACTAAGATTGCAGAAAAACTGGAAATTGATCTTACCAGGTTCGACTTGAAGATGAGTTATATGTCTTTACAAAATCCGCACTTTCCTCCCTTTGATATTTGCGATAAGGATGATGTAGAAGCATACATCTTTTTGAACATGACAAATTGTAAAGACAAAGTTTGGCCAATTGCTTTGCATTCCATTGTGCAACCAAAATCTGGAGTTTCAAAAGAAAAACCTAAATTAATTCCAAAAGAAGAAGAAGAAGAGATGATCGATGTTGCATTAACTGCACCTCAACCTGTATCCCAGCCTGAAAATGATGGTGCATCTTTTACTCCTATACTAAGCCAAAAAAGAATGTCGGACCAGATGTTGAGCGACATATTAGATGCTGATCTTTTAGAAGATGAAATAGGAGTGGAGGGGATGGATGTCAGGATGTCTGTGAAGGGTGGAGAGAAACAGAATGTTGACACTGTTAGAAAGTGGTTTTGTAAGAAAGCCAAGACAGTTGAGGTTGTGTCACTAAGCAGTGACGATGAAGAGGAGGATGTTGTTATTTCTGCAACCAAGCATAAAGGTTGTGACCTTGTCAACCTTTCCGAGGAAGAATATGAATACATTGAAAATGTTGAGTATGATGACAACGTTGAGGAGGTTGATATTGGGAAGCCTGAATATCTGGATGCTATTGATGAAGCCGAAGAGAGATATTACCGTTCTGAAGTCTCTGCTGACTTTCAAAATTTGGTGGATGTAGAAGAAGTGGAGGACAAGTCGAAGTCCAAGACAATCAAGTGTGGAGATATGTTTCAAACCAAGAAGGAGCTTCAGCATTCGTTAGCCTCATATGCTATGGACAATTGTGTAGAAATGCTTGTGAAGAGGTATGATAAGACTTGTTATGTGGTGGAGTGCAAAAACAGAGGATGTTCATTTGGTTTTCGTGTTTCAGTGAAGACATGTACTAGTGCGTTTATTGTCCGGAGGTTTGCTACAAACCATACATGTGGGATGCTGTTCAGGCACGATCACAACACGCATGCCACTGCCTCCGTAATTTCACAGAGTATTCTTGATAAGTATATATTGTTTTTGTTGAAGATTTTAATTTCAATTCAGACAGTTTTATGCAAAGTGTCTAAAGACTATCTATTGGTGTTGGTGTAACAGGTTTAGAGGTCGCAAGGATGCACCAAGGGCAAGAGAGATACAAGTTGTCATGAAAGGCCTGGGAGTCGATGCCAGTTATCACAAAGCCAATAGAGTAAGAGTGCTAGCAGAGGACATTATTCGAGGGACTGCCGAGGAAGGTTACAGTCAACTTCACTCATGGCTACATATGTTGAAAGAGGTCAATCCTGGCATGCATACAGCTAAAATAACAGATTCTGAAAACCGTTTTAAGTACTGTTTCTGGGCCTTGGGTGCTTGCATCAGGGATGTTCCCCGTTTGAGAAAGGTAACTTTATGTTTCTCCAACAAGATATTTTTAGATGGGTGGAGAGATATTGTTTGTCTTGATTATATAATATGACCTGGAGGGTAAAATGCAATAGGGTGACCGGTTTTATATGAAAATCAGGTGATTTGTGTTGATGGAGCAAACTTAGGAGGGAGATTCAACGGACAACTTCTTCTAGCTACTGCCCAAGATGGAAACAGACAAATCTACCCCCTGGCCTTTGATGTAGTAGACAGTGAGAATAAGGATTCTTGGTCCTTCTTCTTTAAGGAGTTGAAGAAAGTTGTTGTACCCGATAGCGTGGATGTGGTTTTTGTCTCTGATTGTCATTTGAGTATAAAAGCAGCTCTGGAAACACAATACACTCTTGCTAGCCATGGATATTGCATTCATCATATGCTACAAAACTTCAAGCTGAAGTGCAGTTGGGGAGGCTTGTAAGACCAGTGGTTTAAGGTTGCAAAGGCATACACGGTAGAAGAATATAGGACCGAGCTTGAGATCCTAAGAAACAGGACTCCGGCTGTGGTAAAAGATGCTCTGAAAGTGCCCCTTAATCAGTGTTCAAGGGCATATTTCTCAACTGACAGGTTCAACATCATGACTACAAACAATGCAGAATGTCTGAACAATGTGTTTAAAGAGGAGCGTATGTGGCCTATTGTACCATTGTTTGATATTATATTGCATACCTTTGCCACCTGGTTCTGTGAAAGGAGGTAGTCGGCTGCTACGTGGGCTGAGGTAAGTACCAGGTCTGTGACCAAAACCATGGATCAAAGGTATGCGGCTTCTGTGACAATGAGTGTCCATAGGCTAAGTGATATTGAAGCAGAGGTGACAGATGGAAGGAATAAGTACGAAGTGAATATTCGCCGACTAACTTGCCAATGCAATGTCTTTCAGAAAGATCGAATTCCATGCACACATGCTATGACAATAGCAAAGGATATGGGTGTTGATGTTACTACTCTGGTTAGTCACTTCTATAGCAACAACAGTTTGAAAGAAGTTTACAAGGAAACCATCCATCTGGTCCCCCCACACAAGCAATGGGATGTTCCATTGTCCGTCTCGCAAATCGCATGTTTGCCACCACCATGGAAAAGGGGCCCTGGTAGACCAAAGCTAAATAGATACAAGGCTAGGTGGGAGAGACCCTACAAACGTGTGTCCAAGAGATGTGCAAGATGTGGGCTGACTGGTCATACTCACCACAGGTGCTATCGGGCTGCAAGAGGAGGATCAAGGGTAAGACCATAGTGTGCTATCTTTTATATTCCAGTTATGAACAATGCTATTTTTTGGTATGGTTTTGGTAAGCTTAATATGACCAATAAGAGATCTCAAACTCTTAAATGATCTCTTATAAGTCATATTACTTTTGTGTCTGTTACTTATCCAGTGATGAACCATGGGATGTTTTATGCTTCTTAGTTAATGTAATATTTTCTCGCCACCTTTGAATGTAAAACCTGTCACTTATCCACCTTTGCAAAATGTTATGAATGTGTGGTTTATTATGCTTCTTAGTTAAGTTAAGATTTATGAACATGATATATGGTCAAAAGAGTTCACACAAATCATCTTGGGTAAGAAAAACAACATTAAAAGCAGGTATTGAAGATGCGGGCTAAGAAGCATGGCATTCTGATTTCACCTCCAGTGCCAACAAACCCTGGTATCATATGCCATTGTCGCCAAATTGCTCGACTCCATGAGTGGGATAAGCAGTACAACTTTAGAAGGAGGTATTGGGGATGTTTTGCTGCTTCAGGGCAGCCAAGTTGTGACTTCAGGAAGTGGTTTGATCCACAGTACGAGACGCGGATCCATCAGATCATAGCACAACTATGGGACGAGAGGAAACAACTTGCTGCAAGAAATGAAGAACTTTGCAGAGATGTGTAGACCAATTATTGGGGTTGATGGTTGTTTTCTTAAACATGCATGTGGAGGACAACTAGTTAGCATAACTAGTTCAGCATGAAACATTCCTTAAAGCTTAAAGCATGAAACATATATAATTTCTTCAAGCTTACACTTTCCCATAAAATCCTACAGCTTAAATAGTTCTAGACATAGATAGCTTACAAGTACTCTTACAACCGAGAGCTTACAACAGGCTAAGTGAAATAGACTTTAATTACACATACCATTACCACAAAAAAACAAGTAACCTTCAGCACACGTTCAACATAGTTTGACGTCTTAACTCGACACTCTTCTTCATGACCGATAACACTCTTTGCACCACCTTTAAGCCTTATCACTTCATGCTGTAGCATTCCAAGCTTTGCCTCATATGCTGAAATTATACTCTCTTTCACATCCAATGCATCTTTCACCTGGATTATCTCATCTCTTAGCATATGAATAAGTTCTTTTGCAATAGGACAAAGTGGAGGGTCATACCATTCCCAAAATCCACAACCTCCAACCTACAATCAATCAAAAATACATGAAAACTATTCCCTGTCATGTTGTTATTAAAAACATTTTTAATTCTATATATTATGAATATCAGCAAACAAGCTAGATACGCACCCGATTTACACATCTTATAAATCTCATTCCCGGATTCTCGTTTGTCATAGAAGTGAAATATCGACAGGCAACACCACATGCACATCTTATCAATTTGGACTCCATTGCTGATGTATTCCATCTCCTCATGAATAAACATGAGTTTAGGCTACGTCTTGTCTTCATCAGTAGTAATCAAAACATCTTTGTAAGAAGAGTTTCAAGCTACTTTGACAAACCACGTATAAGAATTCACAAAATTTCAAGCAGAAACAAAACAGTAGCAAATACGGAATTCTGTAGCAAATCCACAATTCAATTCATATTTTAGAACATACATTGAAACAAAACAGTAGCAAATACTTCCCCAAATTAAAAACCTAAATCATACCAAACTTACCATTACATTCCCACCACTGCTGGATCCTTCCGAGTATGCCATGGGTTACGCCCTCGAGCTCTCTCAATCTCCACTCCCTGTGAAATACACCCTTCAATCGATTCTCGGAGTTGTCTAGAGTTTTTGAAATGCCTCAATGAGCCATGGGAGAAGGATGAAGAAAATACGGTATCTGTAGGATGAGGGTAAGAATTTGGGTGAGTTTAAAATGAATCTAAACCGGGTTTTGGAAATTGTTTTTAACTAACCGGTTTATTTTAATCAAAACCGGGTTTTGGAAATTGTCTAGAGTTCTTGGTTAAGGTAATATTGCTCTCCACCATTGAATGTAAAACCTGCCACTTAAGGTAGAAACTTTCACTTATATGCTTATGAAACAAGATCCATGGATGACTTATACAACAACAGAATTAGTAGAGTGGAATTAGGTGACCCTATGGCGTGCATGTTTTGATTTGTTCATAGCAAGAGTACATATTTTGTAAGATTACCTATGTTGCGTGAATAATGATGTATGAGAAATGGACTATTGCAATTGCAATGGTTTGTGGGACAATAGTTACGCATGTTACTCACAAGCTATGCAGTATTGAAACACAACACATTGTTCGTACATCAAATTTGCAATCGAAACACAACGCAAGCAAAACATTGTTCATGCATCAAAGTTGCAATCCAAACACAACGCAGCCAAACCATTGTTCACACAATCTAGTGTTATGATGACACACTATTGTCCATAGTTCAACATTGTCTTCCACTGGTGGTCGAACACACTATTAGCAATGTCGAATCTGTGATAGTCGATCGTCTCATCTGAAATGAGGGATAGATCATCACTTCCAAAACTCAACCACTCAATGTACTTCACGGTGTATACTCCACAGTCACCACTGCAACAAAAAATAAGAAATGTCAATTCTATGTTAATATTTTAGGTGGCGGGTAAAAAACAAACTGGTAGCAGGATATCTTACGCTCTTATGTTCTGTTCCAGATTGCCAACTCTTCCATTATAAGTAAGAAGCGAGACACCCCGGTGTGCATATTTCTTGGACAAAGGTTCGTGCTTGCTCACAAACTTAGGAAGATACTTGATAATGGGGGCGACTGCTTCTTCTACGACATAATCACGCTTTAGATTCGCATTGCAATCAAACACAATTAGGCTCCAATTAACCAGGTCAATTTGAATGGAAACCCAATGGTTTGTGCCCACAAAAAGCGGTGCATAGATGAAGTCCACCTCTTCCCAATTCTTCCCATGAAAAATTGGAAGTTCACCTCTAAAGTATCGAGCGACGCGATCTGGAAATTCTGGTACTGGAACACCACCCATTTCACACTTGTGTTGGTCTTTGTAGTCTTCACACCATGTAGTGTCCATAATAGCCGCCTTATGATTCTCACTTGGGTTCTTCAGGAGCACATCACGAAGTAAAATTAGGACCTCATTTAAGTGCTGCCAACAAAAATTTACAAATATTTTACAAAACCGGTCACCCTTACCAAATTACCCCACCACTTAGTTGGTTCAATTAAGCTCTACATGAAATCATTGTCAATGTAATAGTTGCTAACTCCACGGAATTCTATAGGTCTGCAATATAAAGGACAATATAAGTACATCAATTTCATTGGATGAGAGAGATATAAGTTGTATATACATACCTTTCATCCTTGTACCACTCTATTACAGGAGTCATTTCCTTCACAGTTGGATTGTTTGTGATCCTTTTCCAAAAACTCTTACCCCTCACTTCCTTTTTCTTGTCCTTGTCCTTCTCATTGTCCTTGGCCTTTTGGTTGTTTTGTTTCTTAGATCTATAAGGGGAGAGGACTGAAGCAGATGGCTTCACACTACGCTTGGGAAGGAACCTGGTCTTCTGTGGAGACTTCTTTGGGGACTTCTTTGGAGATAGACCCACAGCCTTCTTCCTATTGCCAAAAACAACTTGTCCTTTGGCAAAGTTGTCATTGTCAAGCTCATCTTTCTGAAGCTCATCCTTGTCAATGTCAACCTTACCAACCTCTTCCTTCTCATCTCCTTCCTTCCCAACCTCTTCCTTACCAGCCTCTTCCTTCTCATCCCCTTCCTTCCCAACCTCTTCCTTACCAGCCTCTTTCTTCTCATCCCCTTCCTTCCCAACCTCTTCTTTCCCAACCTCTTCCTTCTCACTAACTTGCTTAACAACATCTTCCCCCTCACTCAATAAATGAATGGCTACTGACCTAGAAACCTGGACTTCAGCTTGCTGGCTTACCTGCTGGGTAAGCTCTTCCCTTGGGGCATCTTCTACATCATCTGTGATAGTTCTATCACTATCAACATTCGGTATCAACTCATCTTGCTCCCTAGGGGCATCAGCATCATCATCAGGCACTCCATCCTTATCAGTTAGCTTCTCACTAATGTCAGCTACAACATCCATTTACTATATCTCCAGTTCTTCTACCAACACCAACTAATACATAATTTTCCTCCAATCCCTGAAGTTACATTTACCACAAAAATATATATTACTTCAAAATGTTGTGCATATTCCAATTTTTTAAACCTACAACACATTTCTCAAAATTTATAACCTGTCATGCTTCATTAATACACTCGACATGTACTTATGGCATACCTCAGTCTCACTTGAGTCTTTAGGGCTTAAAACTTCCTCATTTTGGCTGACCAAACCCTCATTTTCTTGTATGGCCACAGCTTCATCACTGTCTCTAGGGTTGTCATCTAGGTTCACATCATTATCCTTTGAAATTTGTTCAAATGCCTCACCAACACTAACAAATTCTTGATTATTCTCAATAATGGGCTCACTGTTCCCATCTTCTGTTTCATTTCCCTGCAATGATAGAGAATTTTTAGTGTTATCTATCTAATTTAAGTTTCTTCAACTCCATATCCTGCCATACTTCTTTAAAATATCTATGAAAGTAGAAATCTTAAAATAACTGGAATGTCATACCTTAGTATCAACATCCATCAAATTATGATTTTTTCACCTCCATCATCTCCACCATCATCATTTCCTCCATCATCTCCACCTTCATCCTCACTTCCTGACTAACTTTTTTCATCATCATCATCCTGCTTTTTCTTTTCTTGACCCTCATCATCCTCACTAACAACCTTGTCACTACCTTCACTATCACTTGCTTGAGCCTCAGAACCTTCTGAATCATCTATATACTCATCAACTCCATCAAACTCTTCACTAAAAGATGCAATTTCTTCTTCTTTGGACTTCTTAACCATTCTTTTCTTCCTCCTCTTAGGGACCTTTTCAAAAACTTGGACATTGTTCCTCTCCAACCTGTCAATCCTCTCACATAGACCGTGTTCCATCTTATCAATCTTGTTACACAACTGATTAATGATATCCATCATCTGCCTTGCATCACCACTAACTTCTCCTTTGAAAGCCTCTTTCCCCTTGTTAGGCTCTTTCAGTTTGGCATTTGCCTTGCCCATAGCCATAGCCTCAGATACTATTTTGTCAAAGAAAGGGTCCTTGACTTCATCATGGAATCTGCAGGCACTTAACAAACTCTTCTCAGATTCATCAAGTATGAGAATAGGCAGGACCTCCAACTTTGGATCAACAAAACACAACTTAAGCAGTCCATGTTCAGGACATTACTCTGAATACCAACGAAGACCTTGGGGTATAGCTGTCTCATTTATCTTGGAAGCATATTGGACTCCAAAGCTTTGGACACATTCCCATATCCACACCTACATAGACACAACTTTTTCATTATTCAAACTTGTATGAACTTTAACATTTCAAATCCAGACACCCTTCACTAGGTAACTAGTCAAGCATATTAAAACTTGTATGAACTTTAACAATTCATACAAATGTTTGCATGATTTCAGGAAAAATTCCATATAACAAATCAATCCTTTGATTTAAAATTGATTCAACAGTTTCTCAAACTTCAAATATTTACTTTATAGGTATCACTTCAAGTTTAAACACTTAAATCCCACCACCCAACACTATCAAACTAGTCAGGGATATATAGGCAAATGCAATTACTAATTTAATATACCCGAAACACAACTGACATTCCTTGAATGGTATAGGGAATCCTTGCTCTTCAGAGAGTAGCACAACTTTTTCAACAGTAAGCATTCTTCTGGCCAGAGATTTTGTCAAAGACATGTGCAACTCTTTATAAGCAACTCTTCCCCAAGGATAATCCCAAAACTTGTCCATGTTATCCAACAGCTTCACATGTTCAACTTTAACTAGTCTCTTTCTATCTCCTCCAAGAAAAATACCTTCAACTATCAAAAGCAATGCCAACTTCAACTTGTAATTATCTAGCAGTCTATTATCCCTGAACCTCTCATACAAGTCTTGCACTGAGGTCTTAGGACCAGCAAGACCACCAAAGAACTTCTCCATCACTTGTACATCTTTCCTTTTCTTCTTCCCAACTGATTCTGGTGGCAATTGGCCACAATTTAAACCAGTTATCAATGCAAACTCCTTCATTGAAAACCTTAACTCTTTACCACCTATCTCGTATCAGGTCTCCCACTTCTTTTTTTGATTTTATTTGCTTAAAAAGAACAGTATGTACAGTTTGGGAAGAAAATGAAACCTGACGCAACATTTTCATTACATTTCCAAAAGGGCTTGCAATTATCCTTCTCCAATCTGCACCAGTCAATTTGTTTTCAATATCACGCACGTATGAAATCCTACAGTTGATATTGATTCTTCCATATAAAGGGTCGCCTTTGTAGAACGAGTACCTAATCTACAATAGAATAACAGAAGTTTCATAAGTTACGGACACAACAGTGTCGGGAAATCAATAAATCCTAGATGCACAAATTGAAATGTTCAACATTTCTGAGAGTATTTTTTTACTTACATCTTCCTTGAAAGATAAAGGCTTCATGCGTCTCCACCTTTTCAGAAGAGCGACAACTTCCTTTTTCTTCAGAGAATAACCGCTCTCTGATTTCTCATTCTTCTTTGTAGCTTTGGATTTTGCAGATGGAGGGGTTTTCTTCGCAGCAGCTTTTCCCTTCCTCTTACCACCTTGTTCTTCTTCATCCACCTCTCTTTTTCTTTTCTTCTGCGGTGTCACATCATTGGAACCTCTGGTAACAGCCATTCTCTTTTCTTTCTTTGTTTGGGCTTCAATGGTTCCAGAGGAGGATATAAGAGGTTGAGGTAAGTTGGGAACGGTTCAGGGAGGTTAGCAGAGGTTGAGGGCGATTACAGAGCTCGCCGGAATTCGATTTCGCTGTCCAGTGAAGAAGGGGATTTGGGGGGGGGGGGGGGGAAGAGAAAGAGTTATTTTGAATTTTATGATGTTAATTTGGGGCTATTAGCATATAAAGTTAATTGAAAAATTATGATGTTAATTTGGCAATTAATTTGGTTAAGCATCTCAGATTTGGAAAATGGGTTCAAATTGAATTTTATGATGTTAATGGGTTCAAATTGAATTTGGTTGAAAACAATTTCCAATGGTCAAAATTACTTTCCACAAAATACATGCAATGGTCACATCACAACACATCACAAATTTCTTTCCTTTTTTCTTCTTTTTCGGAATATATTAAAATATACATTACAATCAAAGAAAGAAAAGGTAAACTAAAATTAGATTTTATCTTTTCTTTTAAGGGTCAAAATTAGGGGATATACCACTTTTACCCTTATTTGGGTATAAAAATGGGTATTGCATTAATATCTAAAAAAAGAAGTGTACTTTTGCAATTTGGGTGATAAAATTGGTATATTTACTAACATTTTTTCTTAAAACATGACATGTGTTATCGTGTTATGAATGGAGTAGTAGAGTTGTGACTATGAAGCCATTGGATTGAGATGAGTTCCTAATTGCTACATATTTTCGCATTACATACTTGATTAATTGGCGTTATCTGATAACATCCATAGAAGGACAAGTCAAAGACGTCTAAGAAAGAGGCTCAAGAAAATGAAAGTTTCTGTGAAAGTTCAAATTTTTAGCATTACAAAGAACGACCTCCAAGGTTTTTAACATTACATAATTAAGCTAGCAAATTGTATTGTGGCTATATATTTTTTCACAAATAACAATAAAGAGGTTAAGTAATCAAAACAAAAAAGGGGTTATCTTAGTCCAAAAAAAATGACTTTGAAACCTAAGACGCTCTCTAGCCCCAAAACCAACCCGCCCCCTGAAAACCTACTCTCTTCTCGGCCACCGCCGCACCGCAAGCCTAAATGTTGCACCCTCCTCTTCAAGCTCAAACTCCACCGGATTCTCCTTGACCAAACTGACCATAGCAAAGCCCTTATTCCCCTGCTTGCTGCGTTTGCTGGGTTCTTTGAGAAGGACTTAGCTCCTTGGGCGGGTTATGGGAGCTTTTGTAATACCCCTCATTTTTAGTAAGGGTATTTGGGTAATTTTTCCAACCTTTGTTGGGAAAGCAAGACGCGTTTGGCGAAATTCGGAATTTCTATAACTTGTATAACCTCTGTAATAATTCTTTTAGCGTTATTATACGTGGTTGATAAGTTTGGACCTTAGAATATTTTTAAAAGGATTAAAAATAAGGTTCCAACAAGGTCCGTGGAAGGAAACCGCGACCTGATGCCAACGGATACAATCGTGGCATTTTCCGCGACCGCGGATCAATTTCCGTGACTGCGGCAAAGTGCCCAGCTTCCGGATGCTCGAGTGGCATTTCCGCGACCGCGGAAGGATTTCCGCGACCGCGGAAAAATGATCAGCTTCGTCTTCGTCTTCCTCCGCGTTTCGTCGATCGGAATTCCGTCGGTTCGCCGGGGGATGTCAAGCGATTCGGTGGCCGGGAGTTGAGCTTCGAGTAGGCCTATAAAAAGGGGAGGCCAAGGCCTCGGAAATCTCATCCGATTCGATCTCAAATCTCTCTCGTTTTCTTTCGCCGGAGTTTGTGAGCTTGTCGCCGGAATTCGCAGCCTTCGCCGGAGTTCTTCGTGGCCGATTGGTGGTGCTTTGGAAGCGTCGGAGTGGTGGTTGTCGAAGCCCCCTAGTCCGAGCCTCGTAGTCATCGTCGCCGATGAGTATTTGATTCGTTAGGGTTCGTCGGATTCATAGCCGCGACCGCGGACATGAACATCCGCGACCGCGTATCGTGTCCAGACATCCACGATCGCGGAATCTATGCCGCGACCGTGGTTTGCCTTAGCAAACGCGATCGTGGCCTCGGACGATCCGGTCACGGATGGGACCCTCATTTCTTTCGTTTCCTTAGATTCGTATTATTATTTATCGAATCTAACCTAGGGTTTCGTTGTGGGTTCATTGTCGTCGTAGGAATCTATAACCCGATTTCCATTCCTAGTTTCCGGACCCAGAAACCCGTCATCGTTCGTTCGTCTCAATCAAGGCAAGTGGCGGTTCGCTCTTGCTTATCATTCCATGTTTCCGTTAATTATCAATTATTTCGGATTGTTAATTAAATTGGGATGAATTGTTGTTTTCGTTTGGGAACAGATTTTGTAAATGATATGATATAAAATGTGATATTATGATAGGTTGTATATATTGCTAGAAACAACGCTATTCTATCTGTTATTACCATAATGGTATTGGTGTGGATTTTAGGTGTGAACTTATACATATATAGTTAGAACGAGTATTCGTAGGAACGCTATGTACCTTGCGAGGTCTAGCCGTTTCATTATAAGCGTGGTGGATAGGATGTCCAAGCCCTAACACCCTTTCCTGGTCATGACTATCCTCTATCCGAGTATAGGGGAGGTGCACACAGCTGGTGCCAACAATCGAGATTTATTCCCAAGATATCTCTCGTATCGAGATGATATATTATATGATAAAAGCTTTAACGTAAATATGCGTTTTGGAATTTAAGACGATAAGTGCGATTATGCACATAACCAATATACCCTCGGGCGAGGAGTACAACGTGGAAACCGCCCGGACTTCGGTTAGAGTAAGTCTTCTTTCCAATCTGGATTTGCATTGCGCGGTGAGGTTGGTCGTTGACCCAAATGATCAAGTCATTTTTAAACGCTTGTATAAAAACTGTAACGTTCTCAAACATTTGTCATACTTTCCCATAAGACTCAATCTTTTGGAGTCTTCTCTTCATACATTTTCCATAAGACTCAATTCCTTTGGAGTCTTCTTTTCAATGCATGTCTATTCTAATCATTCCGTGAAAGTTCCGGGTTATATATTATTCCTTCGGTTATTATTCGAGGGACAATGATAGTAAACGGTTATGATCACTAGAACCATTCTGTTTTCACCCTTGCATAGTCTTTCATTAGACTAACCAACCGAGTTTTATTCTTTGCATTGTTGGCTGGTGTCATCCGTCCTATACGGCACATCAGTGGTTGGTTCCCGAAGACTTGAAGTAACCAATTGAAGAAGAGGCTTGCAGTTGAAGATTTAAGTGTTAGTGTTTTAAGGTTGTCAACTATTACTTTAATATATTGTTATAACCTAGTCATGTAATAGATTTATTCTAAAAAGTCTTCCGCTGTGTAATTTATAAGTCTTCCGCTGAGATTTAACTTTGTTGTAAAAACGCTACTCTCGTTTGATGGGAGATCTTTTAATAAAAGGGTTGAGTTTCATATTTAAATGTCTTCCGCTGTTTAATCTTTCGTTAATTAATATGTTCCTTTAAGTTTAATTGTTCCGATTAAAGCCTAGGGTGACATCGGACAGTAACGTTTGAGGTCACTGACGTGTGGCATTTCCGACAATAAGTCGGGGGTGTTACAGTTATGGTATCAGAGCAACGGTTTTAAAATTCTTGGCCTATTGTTAGGTTTGAGAATTTTCGAAAACTAATTTTGAAACTATTTTCAAACCTATCTTCTATTAAAAAGGAATTTCGAGAGTTTCATTGTTGAATTTAAAAGTTATAAGTAACTCTGGTAATTTAATTTAAACTAATGATTTAGCTATTTTGAACTTCAAAAGTTATTTATCGTTGGTTTATAAAAGGCGTGTTATACGCAATCAAAATAAGTTTAAGATTGTAACTTTAAAAGTGTGATTTTGGTCCTGGTACAAGTTTTGTGATAATCGTATCACTAGTTTGAGAAACTAACTTTATAGATAATTATTTTTATATATAAGGTTTAAAGGTATAAAGTATAAAGTTTGAAGGTATATGGTTTAAAACTAAGTGGTTTTCCAAACTTCTGCAAGCTTCGAGTTGTTACTTATTCCTTAGATCCATTCTTAGAAATATCGTTTCTCCCCCGGTTTATTGTCATTTAAAGGTTGACATTTCTCCTAGAGTTCCCACTTTCAAGTAAGTCAGAAGAAGGTCGTTTCTGCGGTTAATGGTGGTGGGCCAGTCAGACTGATATAGAGTTATTAGTTTGGACCCTTATAAATCGTATCATAACGTAATTGACTCAGTGTCATGTACAAGTTGGAAAAGTTCTAAACTAACGTTATGGTTCATCAACAGATAATGGACACCCGATCCACCAACCAGGCAGCTAACGGAAGTCCTAGCAACAATTCTCGAATTCAGCTGAGAAGTGCTAATCCATAAGGGGAAGACGCGGGATCTGGCTCACGTAATAATGAACCGACCCTGCGACAGGATGTTCTTCAGGGACAAGCGGACCCCCAGGCTGTAAGGGGAGTTCCACCTCCTACCCCGATTGTGCTAAATGTGACGATCATTGGGCAGATAGTGGGGCTAGTGGTCGAAGTATTAATGGGCCAGGTGATACCGCAAGCCTAAGCGGCCCCCATACCTCAAGTCGCAGCTAGTGTGGGGGCACAGATTAAGGCAAAGGGTAGGCAACAGAATTGCATGGCTCGCTCGTTCAAGCGGCCGGCGTCGCCCACCAAGTTCGAGAAGTCTGGTTGTACTAAGACCAAGGGGACTCAGGCTGGCTCCGCCAAAGGCTCAGGCTGGAGTAACGACGTGATTCAATGCCACAACTGTGGACAAGCTAGGCACAAGAGTCCTAGTTGCCCAAAGGCAAAGAGGATATGTTACAAGTGTGGGAGGGAAGGCCACATGAAGGCATACTGTAGGAAGAAGGGCCTAAAGCCAACACAAGCATGTCAGGCCTCAATGGCTGGTTGTGGGCAGAACCCAAGGACAGAAGTGTCTGCTCCGGAGCGATCTGTTACCTGTGATAAAGGCAAGGCGCCTATGGAATCTTCGAGTCAAGAGCAATGACTATTTGTGATACATCACCCCGACGGGAGGGAAACCCTGTGCGAGTGGTAGAATTTTGTAAGTGTTTAAGAATAGGGAGCTATGACTTGTGTCGATAGTCTCCATAGTTTAGTAATCTGTCTATTCGACTTTCTATCAGTTGTTTTATGTAATATTTCGAATAATAAAGAAGTGTTTCCTTGTTCTGAAAATTACTAGATTCGTTACTATTGCAAATTGTTCGTTCATACGAGACTCCGTGAGTGCCAAAAACAGTTATATCACGTATGGATAATGGCTGTCAGGACTCATAAAGGAGGGGTAACGTATGGAGCCTAGGTGTTCGTTCCCTACATGGTTAACACCAGGGGCGACTCCATTACTGAATTGCTAGATCCATTCTTAGGAATCTCTCTTTGTTCTTGGAGTAATGTCACATCGGTATGACAATAATTATTCCCTTTGTTGAGCGGACGAGCGTTATCTCGTGAGTTGAGTTTTACCAAAATTCCTTAATGTAAAGGAAACAAATGTATGTGGTTAATGCTCTATGGGACGGAGAATTTTTTTTCTCTCTCATATGTGTACGCTGAACATTTGTTGTGGTAAAAGTACGTAGGAGTGAAGTATATGAAGATTAGAATGCCTAGTTGTGAAGTCATTCTGTAGTCATCTATAAGGATAGATTGCTGAGAAGAAAATAAATGTATTCCAGAGATAGTTCATAGGGGGGTCAGTTCCTCTGAAAAGATCGTACTCTATTACGACCTTGAGTAAAACCTCAGGACCCAAGGGTGTGAAGTCATAGGTATTATTTTGGAAGATTCATCCGAGGTTTCGTTATGAGGCTTTCTTAAGAGAAACGACATAAGGATTGGATGGAGAGTGATCGACGTCTATTAAAGGCGATTTGATGTCACGTTTAGGGAAAATAAAGTGATTGGCGGCAATTGTGCTAATTGACTTATCACGATCTTGTTTGAGGAAACTAGAGGTTTTAAGTTGGAAGTGAGCTTTAGGGCCAATTTTAATTGGGCCAAGGAGCTGAATCAGTGAAGTGTACCTTCAAGAGGTATGGAGTTATGATATCTAGAGTTTTTACAAGGCTTGTATGAGGATTTTAAGTGGGTGGGACGTAAGGCCAATGATATAGCACTTTCTGGAAATTAAGTTGTGGAACGATTGTTTCGGGAGAAAGCTCATTTAAGATTGAAGGGTTATGGAATAAGGACTAGATTATTCAGAAGATATCGATACCAAAGGATGTAGCATGGGAAATTGTCATATGTGCGTTTAAGGAGTAAAGTAACGAATGATACTCGTATATAGCCATTGAAGGATTTAGGATGTGAAGTGATGGATTGTGATGGCAAGACATCGTTCATCAATATGTATTTTGAGTAAATAGAGTTGAGGAACCTTAAAGGTTTAAGTTAGAACTTTAATAATGGAATACGTTAGGGTAATCTTGGATAAATAGTAAATATTCGTAAAGCAAAAGAGTGCTTGATTTGGGATAATAAATCGTATAAGGACAACTGGTTACTTAAGGATTTTTGGGTGAATAGCAAACTCGACCGGTAACAGTTTGCTACGATTTTGAAGGTCGAATAGTGTGGCATAATGTAAGAATGTGGATGATATCAAGTGGACTTAAGGAAAAGGCAACCTACGTCTATTAAGGTGATCGTATGGTACGTTTGGGTAAAACGAGAGTATAATCTTTTGAAATGGATTATTAGATCATGTTGAGATAATCAGACATAGGTTGTGGTGTGATTACTTGTGGGATCACATGAGTAAAAGATTTTGAGTTAAGATATGGCACAAGGGCCAAATGTGATTAAGGTAACCAATGAAATAGGTAAGCCGTGTAAGGAGTAAGGTCTATATGACAAGTGGAGGTACTAAGTTGAAGTATAGTTGAATTCTATGTATGTACTTTGAGGATCTGATTGTCGAAAGGAAGTTAGTAGAGAGATGTTGTATTCTTCTGGTTGAGGACTTCAAGGTCTTTATGAGGAATAGGGCAATATAGCGAGGTTATATTGGAGATTATAATGGATACTCTGATTAAGGAAATGGTAATCTTGCGGATGATCATATATGTTCTAACGAGAGTAAGGAATGTAGGCAGTATGTTATAAGGGGAATCATGATCGAATAAATAGTTCGATTTTGGTGTCATAGATTGCGAAAACCAAACTCGTTTAAGGATATCAACTTAAGTAGGATAAGGTATGTACGCTGAGAGAGGTTTATAAAGAGAAAGTTGGAAGAGAAATGTGTGTTCTCATGCTTAAGGTATAGCGAAACTAGTGCGATGATTTTGGGAGACAATTATCCTAAGATAATTATGACCTTGTGGATATAGTCACGCGTTAATACAAGTGTAGTACATGGAGATACGATATGCGAGATAGTGGTATGGTTGAGGAAACAGATCGTTTCCAGGAGCAAGTGCATGGATGCAATGATTAAGGAAGTTAAATCAGGTAGTGAGATTATGGTGAAACCGGTTCCTTTAGTTTAGCAATGCTAGTTTCGGGGTCGAAACTCTTTTAAGGGGGTAGTAATGTAATAATCCTCATGTTACCATAGGGATAATATGATAGAATGTATGTTTGGTGAAAGCAAGTTATAGAATTCTCTTAGGTTGAGAAGGGTCTAAATTATGGTTAACCTGACGTTAACTGTAATTTGAACCAACTTATAAATTCTAACTTAGAAATGCTTGAACCAATATACAAGTGTGAAATGGGTTAGGCATGGTTAAACGTATACAATTGGGTAACTTAGAATAGGGTCGCATCTCCGAGTTGTTATCTGCCAAGTTTCGGGGTCGAAACTTCTCTTAAGGGGGTAGTGATGTAATACCCCTCATTTTTAGTAAGGGTATTTGGGTAATTTTTCCAACCCTCGTTGGGAAAGCAAGACGCGTTTGGCGAAATTCGGAATTTTTGTAACTTGTATAACCTCTGTAATAATTCTTTTAGCGTTATTATATGTGGTTGATAAGTTTGGACCTTAGAATATTTTTGAAAGGATTAAAAATAAGGTTCCAACAAGGTCCGCGGAAGGAAACCGCGACCTGATGCCAACGGATGAAATCGTGGCATTTTCCGCGACCGCGGATCAATTTCCGCGACCGCGGCAAAGTGCCCAGCTTTCGGATGCTCGAGTGGCATTTCCGCGACCGCATAAGGATTTCCACGACCGTGGAAAAATGCCCAGCTTCATCTTCGTCTTCCTCCGCGTTTCGTCGATCGGAATTTCGTCGATTCGCCGGGGGATGTCAAGCGATTCGGTGGCCGGGGGTTGAGCTCCGAGTAGGCCTATAAAAAGGGGAGGCCAAGGCCTCGGAAATCTCATCCGATTCGATCTCAAATCTCTCTCGTTTTCTCGTTTTCTTTCGCCGGAGTTCGTGAGCTTGTCGCCGGAATTCACAGCCTTCGCTGGAGTTCTTCGTGGCCGATTGGTGGTGCTTTGGAAGCGTCAGAGTGGTGGTTGTCGAAGCCCCCTAGTCCGAGCCTCGTAGTCATCGTCGTCGGTGATGATTTGATTCGTTAGGGTTCGTTGGATTCATGTCCGTGACCGCAGACATGAACATCCGTGACCGCGGATCGTGTCCAGACCTCCGCGACCGCGGAATCCATGCCGCGACCGCGGTTTGCCTTAGCAAACGCGATCGTGGCCTCGGACGATCTGGTCACGGATGGGACCCTCGTTTCTTTCGTTTCCTTAGATTCGTATTATTATTTATCGAATCTAACCTAGGGTTTCGTTGTGGGTTCGTTGTCGTCGTAGGAATCTGTAACCCGATTTCCGTTCCCAGTTTCCGAACCCAGAAACCCGTCATCGTTCGTTCATCTCAATCAAGGCAAGTGGCGGTTCGCTCTTGCTTATCATTCCATGTTTCCGTTAATTATCAATTATTTCGGATTGTTAATTAAATTGGGATGAATTGTTGTTTTCGTTTGGGAACAGATTTTATAAATGATATGATATAAAATGTGATATTATGATAGGTTGTATATATTGCTAGAAACAACGCTATTCTATCTGTTATTACCATGATGGTATTGGTGTGGATTTTATGTGTGAACTTATACATATATAGTTAGAACGAGTATTCGTAGGAATGCTATGTACCTTGCGAGGTCTAGCCGTTTCTTTATAACCGTGGTGGATAGGATGTACAAGCCCTAACACCCTTTCCTGGTCATGACTATCTCCTATCCGAGTATAGGGAAGGTGCACACAGCTGGTGCCAACAATCGGGATTTATTCCCAAGATATCTCTCGTATCGAGATGATATATTATATGATAAAAGCTTTAACGTAAATATGCGTTTTGGAATTTCAGAAGATAAGTGCGATTATGCACATAACTAATATACCCTCGGGCGAGGAGTACAACGTGGAAACCGCCCGGACTTCGGTTAGAGTAAGTCTTCTTTCCAATCTGGATTCGCATTGCGCGGTGAGGTTGGTCGTTGACCCAAATGATCAAGTCATTTTTAAACGCTTGTATAAAAACTATAACGTTCCCAAACATTTGTCATACTTTCCCATAAGACTCAATCTTTTGGAGTCTTCTCTTCATACATTTCCCATAAGACTCAATTCATTTGGAGTCTTCTTTTCAATGCATGTCTATTCTAATCATTCCGTGAAATTTCCGGATTATATATCGTTCCTTCGGTTATTATTCGAGGGACAATGATAGTAAACGGTTACGATCACTAGAACCACTATGTTTTCACCCTTGCATAGTCTTTCATTAGACTAACCAACCAGGTTTTATTCCTTGCATGGTTGGCTGGTGTCATCCATCCTATACGGCACATCAGTGGTTGGTTCCCGAAGACTTGAAGTAACCAATTGAAGAAGAGGCTTGCAGTTGAAGATTTAAGTGTTAGTGTTTTAAGGTTGTCAACTATTACTTTAATATATTGTTATAACCTAGTCATGTAATAGGTTTATTTTAAGAAGTCTTCCGCTGTGTAATTTATAAGTCTTCCGCTGAGATTTAACTTTGTTGTAAAAACGCTACTCTCGTTTGATGGGAGATCTTTTAATAAAAGGGTTGAGTTTCATATTTAAATGTCTTCCGCTGTTTAATCTTTCGTTAATTAATATGTTCCTTTAAGTTTAATTGTTCCGATTAAAGCCTAGGGTGACATCGGACAGTAACGTCTGAGGTCACTGGCGTGTGGCATTTCCGACAATAAGTCGGGGGTGTTACAGCTTCGTCTTCGCTCCTCGCGCCGGAGTGGTTGGCCTCCATCGCATCAGATATGTCTCTTCTCCTGGCGGTGCCTCCCCGAGCAATTTCAGAGATTGCTCTCTGCTGCAGATCTGGGATCCAGGGCGGCCGATGAGAGGGATTGACAATGGCAATAGAGGCAGGGCTCGGTTCCTCCACCACTGCTCTCTGGAGAAATCTAGATATGGACGGTCTCGGGTGCTCCGGCTCAGATGTATGGTCGACTGCCATGTTCAGATCTACTGGCGTGGTTGGGCTCTCCTCCGTCTTGAGCCTCTCTGGATGGTGCGCCAGACGAATCTGCTCCTTGGAACCATTTCTGATGCTTTCTCACGAAATCTTTCCAGATTTTTTTTGTTTTGTCCCTCCCCTTGTTTCTTCTCTAATTGTTTCATTCCTTTTGTTTCCTATTTTAGGTATGTTTCTCTTCGTTTTGTTCGATTATGTGCTTGATCTTTTTGTTGGTACTATCGACATTTTAAATGAGACCACTTACCCTCTGAATCTCTTCTCTGTTGTTTCGTTGATGTTTTGTTGCACTTGGTTGTGTTTATGTGTTATTCCGACCCAGTGCCTCATCTTCAATTCTCCTTCCTCTGTTGATGTGAAGGATTTGTTAGTCCCTACCCCCACTACCATTGCTTGCTTTTGTGAGCAATCGAATCCTCTTAATTTGACTAACGTATGTCCCTTGTTTGCTGTTGAGAATCGGAACTCTTTGTTTCTCTCTTTTGCGACTGATATGTCCAGACTGGTTACCTGGGGAGCTCCTAGCTTCTTGCTTTTTCATGCAGTTAGCTATTTGTTAAACCCTAATGATCTTGTGAGTCTGTTACAGGCATTAGAATAATTTACCATTATGGTTGAGAAAACCAATAGTAATGGTGATATTAGAACTGATTGTTGTATGTTTGAACCTGTTTGCATGAATTACAGATCTGAACAGTTTGAAAGTAATACGTCTTACCATCATTTTTGTGAAATTCTGCTTAGGAACTCTTCTCTTGATGATGTGCCTACTGTTGGGTTTCGGATTTTGGTTTATGATGTGTATATTCACTTGAAATCTCACTTTGATGTGGTTTTCAGACAGAGGTTACAGGAGGCTTTGGATTGGAATCCAAGGCTCTTCTTGGCCAGGACCAATGGAGAAAAAAATCAGAAAAAGAATCCAAGGAACCAGAGAGGAATAACAACCAGAAGGAACCTCCAACACATGAACAAACCTTGCTATGAAAAATGGAGCAATGTCAATAAGTATCATATGAAACCTTACCCCCCGAAAAATCGTTACTGGAACCATAATTTTGTGAAATTTAGTTCTTGGCAAGACCTGCCATATTTAACTCAAACCCTAATTTGTTTAAGAGCAACTTGTTCTCTTATACGTTATTATAGGTTTGTGGAATCATGTATTAGAACAATTGGAAATAATGCAAAAAATGACCCTTTTATGTGGTTTGGAAGAAATTTTTTTAAACAGTACATTGTATCTATGTGGAAAAATACTCAACAAAGACAAACCAGTTTTAAGTCCCATCACAGTCTGCGGACAATGGGCAATACACAAAATGGTTTTTTATGAAGATTACAACATGAAATTGTCGAGGGATTGAGAAAAAAACAATTTGGATGGATATTGAATCTTTTGCAAGATTGAAAGGATTCAATTTCTTGCTTTATTTGAAACAAGAACGAACAAAGAACCAAGTGAAAAACTGTGGAAAAAAAACAGGGTTTGATAATTTTCACTGTATACCGGCAAATGGTTTTTCTGGCGGTATCTGTGTTATATGGAAATCTTACCAACTCACGAATCAAATCCTTGAAGTTGACCAAATACACTCACGATTTGTGAGCATTAATTACAAAAATCTATGTACAAACATTACAACCCTTCTTATCCTTACTTATGCACCTCCCAATGAAGTTGGTAAAAATGATTTATGGGATACCATTACTCGTTTTATCAAAAATAGTACATATCCTTGTATAGTTATGGGGGATCTTAATGAGATTCAAGACCATACTGAAAAAATGGGTGGCTTAACCCCACCATTGACGAAATTCACTAGATTAAAAAATTTCAAAGATTAATGCGAATTAATGGATATCCCTTTTACAGGGAATGCTTTTACTTGGCGAAAAAACAAAACCTAAATAAATAACATATACGAAAAACTTGATAGAGTTCTAGTTCACCACCAAATACTACAATGGTATCCTGACATATGTACTAAAAATTATGCTTTTACTAGCTCTGATCACTGTCCTATTTTAGTTGATCTTACTTCTGTCACTAATTTCAAAAATCAACCCTTCAAATTCGAAAAAATATGGATGTCAAGAAAGGATTTCAGGAATGTTGTCAAACAAGCCTAGAGAACAAATTATCATGGATCAAGGATGTTCGACCTCATTTCCAAAACAAAGCTATTAAAAAAACACGCAAAAAGTTGGAATAAAAACACCTTTGGTAATGTTTTTACCTAACTACACAAATTAGAAAAACAATTGTCTGACATCCAAATTGAAATTTGCACAAATGCTAACAATAATATCATACAAAAACAAATAAGGCTTATTGAGAAAATTGAAAAGCTCCTTAGTTTCCAAAAGATTTTCTGGAACCAAAGAGCAAAAGTTAAGCATATTAAATTTGTGGATACAAATGCTAGCTATTTTCATAAAATAGATAGTGGTCGTAGAAATAGAAAAATTATAAAAGAAATTATAACACAAGAAGGAACGAATATAATTGGAGAAGAAAATATTAGAAATGAAATCAGAAATGATTTCATTAAAATGTTTAAAAGTGAAGAAATGAACGAAGGTCTATTACGAGAAAATCTTGATTTAATTCAAGATGAAATCACCTCTGAAGATAATGAAAACCTAATTAAGAATGTCTCAAACGAAGAAATTAAAAGGTTGTTTTTTATATTGGTTCAGATAAATCACCTGGACTAGATGGAATGACAGCAGAATTCTACCAAAAATATTGGGATATCGTAGGACCCTCGGTTACTCAAGCAGTGAAAAGTTTTTTCTATCTGGAAAATTACTCAAACAGATTAACCATACTTTCATATCTCTGATCCCAAAATGTGGTAACCCGAATTCAACAAACCATTATAGGCCTATAAGTTTGTGCTCTACAATTTATAAAATTATCTCAAAAATTTTGACAGCAAGATTAAAACAAACTATGGAAAAACTAATTCACCCATTACAAGGAGCTTTTATTGCAAACAGAGCTATACAAGACAATATCTTAATTGCACATGAGATTTTTCATTTCTTCAAAGCAAAACAAGGAAAAGAAGGTTTCATAGACATTAAACTAGATATGAAAAAAGCTTATGATAGAATTGAATGAAATTTCATTCTTAAAACTATGGAAAAGTTTGGCTTTCACCAAAAATTCATTAACTGGATCAAAGAATGCATAACAACGGTCTCTTTCTCGGTTCTTGTTAATAATGGGCCGACGGAGATCTTTATACCAACAAGAGGATTACGACAGGGAGACCCCCTATCTCCGTTTCTATTTATTTTAGGATCGGAAATCCTAGCCCGAAAACTGCAAGAAGCAACTACTAGACCGCGAAAACCAATTGGTTTCCAAATTTGTAGACAAGGAACACGGATCCCTTTTTTGGCATTTGCGGATGACATCATGATTTTCTCAAAAGCAACTCCAGAAAATTGTAAGAAAATTAAGGATATTGTGGATGATTACTGCAATATATCTGGACAAAAAGTTAATTTCAATAAATCAACCTTTCAGGTAACAAAGAAAGTTACAAGCACCAGAAATTTGTTAATCCAAGGAATTCTTACAATTACAAACATGACCTTACTTGAAAAATATTTGGGATGCCTTATCATTAATGGTAGAGTTAACTCAAATACTTTTGCTGACCTTTTAACAAGTACACAAAAGCAGTTAACAAAGTGGAAAGCTAACTCTCTATCTCAAGCAGGAAGAACAACATTGATTAAGACCAATCTTGCTTCCAGACCAAACTACCTAATGCAAAGCTTTATGCTTCCTACAAGTACTCATAATGAACTTGATAAATTAAACAGAAACTTTTTCTGGAACAAAGATCCAACATATAAACCCCTCATAGGATGGGAAAAAATATGCAAACCTACACAACAAGGAGGCCTAGGACTACGAAAATCAAAAGACATGAACAAAGCATTACAATTCAAATTACTATGGAAAATCCTGGCAGAATCTGATAATTGCTGGGTTAAAATTATAAATGAAAAATATCTAAAAACACAACACCTTCTACAGTATGAAAAAAGAGGCATATGCTCTTGGCAGTGGTCCAAGATGATCGAAATCTTGGATGAATTCAAAAAGGGACTCATCTGGAAAGTAGGAAATGGGAAAACAATAAAATTTTGGACTGATAGTTGGTTATCAAAAAATCCCTTAAACAACATAATCAACACACAACAAATTCAGAACATTGATGCATTGGTTGCAAAATTCATTCTGCCTGACAAGACATGGAACAAAGAAAAGATTTCACAACATGTACTAGGCGACATAGCTAAACAAATAACTTCTGTACCAATACCAATTAATAATATTGAGGATAGGATATATGTACTGGGAAGCCAGAAAAAAACGTGTGGTTTTCTACAAAATCTGCCATGAACATGATTAATGAAAATAAACGATATACAACACATGATACCTCTTGGATATGGAAACTGGACACTTACCCTAAGGTTAAAAACTTTCTCTGGAAAATCATGAAAAATGGCCTCCCATCAAAAGCAAGACTAGTTGAAAAAGGAATCTCAATTCCTCCAGATTGTATTCGTTGTAGAGCACAAATTGAAGATACTAATCATATCTTATTCTGTTGTAACCATACTATGAAAACCATTGAAAAAATTAATCTTCATACTCTTGGGATTATCAAATCACTTAACATTGGAAACAAAAAAAACATATGAACTTATTGAGGAAATCAGACAAAAAATTGATAACTCACAGTTTTTAGAACTACTTAATTCCTGGTGGGGAATATGGTTCTTCCGAAACCAACAAAGCTTTGGAAGGACAAACAATGACATAGACCCTATTAAGGATGTACCAGGCTACATCAAAAACCAAATTCATAATTGGGAACAGACAAAACAATGAAATCCAGACTGTTTGAGTATAGATAAAATACATAAAAATGTCAATACAAATAGAAGGCGACCAAAGAAGAAGTGGAAAAAACCACCAGACACTATCATAAAAATAAATACGGATGGATCCACTATGACTAATGGAGAATCTAGTTATGGCTATATCATTCGGGATAACAAAGGAGAACCCTTATTCGTCTTTGGTGAAAAATGTGGATTATTAACCCCTTTAAAAACAGAAACAATTGCTTTCATGAATGCGTTGTTAAAGCTTTTGAATTAGGCTTTAACAACATCCAAATTAAATGCGATAACCTTATAATTGTAAACGTCCTTAACAAAATCTGGCACTGTCCTTGGGATATTGAATGTTAAATTCTTATATCCTTTGTGAATAACAATTGTTTTCTTCAGTGTAGATTTGTCACGTCTTCCGAGAAACTAACGATGTTGTTACATTGCGAAGCTGACGCAACGAAGGCCCTTGGAAGATTTTAGAAATAATTTGGAACTTGTAGTTCCCATCCGCAAGGATGCTAT
Source organism: Rheum nobile (assembly GCA_027886185.1). Taxonomy (NCBI): domain Eukaryota; kingdom Viridiplantae; phylum Streptophyta; class Magnoliopsida; order Caryophyllales; family Polygonaceae; genus Rheum; species Rheum nobile. The sequence goes on from WOAB01000127.1 coordinate 3,654,119, forward strand.
AGGTTGAGAAATCGTTCTTTCTGTGATTTACAGTCTAATTTTTACCTTATAAAAAAAAAGGGGGTTATCTTCCATTAGCCAATAACATATACAATAGTGACACATGTATACCTCATATTTGGTCAAGGTTATTTTTTATTATCAATTATCAAGGGAACATAGTTTATTATGTTGTTACTCTGTGCAACGATTCATCATGTCAAAGCAAATGTTGTCTGCAAATTCGATTTATGCAAGTACTTGTTCATATTCAAAAAATATTGTGGTTATATAAGTTTTTCACAAATAACAAATAAAAAGGTTAGTATTCATTATGATGTTACAGATGGTCTTGACTTTGGGTTTACAACTATTCATTCATAGTTAATCGAAACAACTATGTGGTCGTACAATATATAAATTCCTTTATGTTAAGTACTCGTTTAATTTAGTCAAAATGGTATGTTATGTGTATTCGTCCAATTTGTAATAATTGTATTGTTGGGAAAAAGGTTTATTATGTTAAGGGTTTAAATGCACTTTAAATCTGCTAACATGTGTTTTAAAGAAGCAAATCCTACCAAATTCTTGTATTTGCGATATGCAATGTCTCACCTTAAATTCTAGAGATGGAGACACTAAATGGAAGGACAATCGAATTAATTTTATTGCCACAGCATGTTTCAAAAAATTTAACGGCATAAGGATGTAACCATAATTTTGTTGTTACTGGACAAACCTACATAGTGTCATTCTGTATACTAAGCACAAGTTGTGAGGTGTCCTCAGATTTCATATTACGCTTTCTTTCCTACAAAAATGTCAGAATCCTCTAGTTTTGTTACATTCTGGGAGTGTTTTGTGAACATCTGCATTGGCGAAAAATTAGAGCCTACCACTAGGCAAGATGCACTTGTTTCCACCCACGTAAACGTGGGTGATGATCACAAATTGCGGCTCTTTGAGTCCAACCAAATGAATTTCTCTTCTTTACACACCTTCTTACGGGATCAAACAACCTATGTCAGGGAGGTTTTTTTCTTTTTCGAAGACTGCACCAAGAACTTCGGGGGTTTTCAATGTTGAGTTTAGATGCGTATAAGCGGAATTGCATAAAACTATTTTCTTACATCTAATAAGGATCTCATGCATGAATTGATACGGATCAATTGAGGTTAGAGTTACATACCGTTTGATGCGTGTCTGAAATATTCCGGCAGGATTTCAGCGGAGATCAAACGTTCCGGCAGGATTCTTGTAAACACAAGGCTCTTCTTCGCATCTGATGAAGTCAAACTCTTTGATAGCTTTATCAAATCGAATGTTTCAACTCTTGGATGCTTGCTTAAGTCCATAAATGGACTTCTTAAGTTTGTATATTTTCCTAGTGTCTATTGGATCTTCAAAACCCTCTGGTTGTGTCATGTACACATCCTCTTCTAAATATTCATTTAGAAAAGCGGTCTTGACATCCATTTGCCAAATCTCATAATCATACTGAGCGGCAAAAGCTAGGAGTATCCTAATGGACCTGATCATTACGACCGGTGAAAATGTCTCGTCATAATCAGTACCATGAATCTGTTTAAAACCCTTGGCAACTAGCCTTGCCTTGTAAACAGATACATTTTCATATTTGTCTGTCTTGAGTTTGAAAACCCATTTGCATCCGATGGGTTTTACCCTATCTGGCAAATCTATCAAGTCCCAGACTTGATTCTCAGACATAGAATCCGTTTCAGATTTCATGGCCTTAAGCCATTTCTCGGAGTTTGGACCCATCATTGCTTGCTTATAGGTGGCAGACTCTCCGCTTTCTAAAAGCATAATATCAAGGCTTGCAGTCAAGATGAAATCATCATATCGTCTTGGTTGTGCCCTTGGCCTATTTGATCTACGTGTGGGTTCAACAACTGGAGCTCTGTCCACAACTGTTTGTGGGTCCTCATTTGAATCTGGTTCTTTAGGTATTGGTTTCGGTACCTGGACGACTTCCTTTTGGGAATCTATGCCTCCAGATACTGGCATCTCCTCATCGACATCGTCCATGTCGCCTTGTTATTGGGTTTGTTGCTCATCTTGAACTTCTTCAAGATGAACATTTCTCTCACTTGGCTTCTTGGAAATAAACTCTTTTTCCAAAAAGACACTATCCCTTATAACAAACACTTTATGCTCTGTGGGATTGTAGAAGTAGTATCTCTTGGTTTCCTTAGGATACCCTATAAATAAGCATTTATCTGATTTGGGTGCAAGCTTATCTGATAGTAAACGCTTTACATAAGCTTCATACCCCCAGATTTTCAGGAAAGACAGACTTGGAACTCTTCCAGTCCATATCTCATATGGTGTCTTGTCTACAGTCCTAAACGGAGTCCTGTTTAGTGTGAACGCAGCAGTTGTGAGGGCATATCCCCATAAGGATACTGGAAGGTTAGCAAAACTCATCATTGAACGGACCATGTCCAACAGGGTCTTGTTCCTCCTTTCAGACACACTATTCAGTTGTGGCGTGCCTTGTGGGGTCAGTTGTGTTAAGATCCCACAACTTACCAGATGATGATCGAACTCATGACTCAGATATTCACCACCGCGATTTGATCGGAGTGCCTTTATCTTCTTGTCAGTTTGAGTTTCTACTTCATTTTGAAACTCTTTGAACTTTTCAAAGGATTCAGATTTGTGCATCATTAAATACATATACCCATATCTACTCAAGTCGTCAGTAAATGTGATGAAGTATCGATAGTCTCCTCTAGCTTCTGTGCTCATTGGTCCACAGACATCAGTATGTATTAGGGCCAGTAACTCAGTAGCCCTTTCACTCGTTCCAGTGAAAGGTGATCTTGTCATCTTGCCCATTAGGCATGACTCACATGTCTCAAAAGATTCACAATCTATTGATTTGAGGATTCCATCTTTATGGAGTTTCTTCATGCGGTTCAAGCTAATGTGGCCCAAGCGACAGTGCCATAGATAGGCTTCACTCAAATCATTCGTCTTTTGCCTTTTAGTATTCATGTTATAAATTTCAGACTTGAGGTCCAACACATAGAGTCTATTACTCAAAGAAGCATTGGCATATAAAATATCATTCTTGAAAATAGAAAAGCATCCATTCTTAATGACAAATTCAAAACCCTCAATATCCAAAACTGAAGTCGAAATAAGGTTTTTAGTAATTGAAGGAACAAAATAACAATTATTCAGTTCTAAAACTAAACCAGAAGGTAAAGACATACTATAATTTCCTACGGCTAGTGCAACAACCCTTGCTCCATTTCCAACGCGCAGGTCTATCTCTCCCTTCTCCAACTGCCGCCTACTTCTTAATCCCTGCACATTCGAAATAATGTGAGAACCACATTCGGTATCTAATACCCAAGTCGTAGCTTTGGTTGTTAAGACTTCAATAACAAAAATACATGAAGTGGAGCTCACAGTTCCATTCTTCTTGTCTTTCAGGTACTTGGAGCAATTTCTCTTCTAGTGCCCCTTGGCCTTGCAGTAGAAGCAGTCATGCTCAGCATCCACCTTTGGCTTCTCAGCTGCCTTGGGTTGGGCAACTTTCTTGTCTTTCCCTTGGTTTTGTTGTTTCCCTTTAGGCCCCTTCTTGAACCATTTCCCTCTGTTGACCAAAAGAACTTCTTTCTTGTTGTCAACTTGGATGTTTTGCTCAGCTGTTTTGAGCATGCCATGGAGTTCATTCAGGGTTTTTCCAATTTCATGCATATGATAGTTCAATCTAAATTGAGCGAATCCATCATGCAAGGAGTGCAATATGATGTCAGTAGCCAACTCTTAGATGTATGGGGAACCCAATGCTGCCATTTGGTCAAAAAGACCAATCATGTCAAATACATGGGCACTCACTGGTTTACCCTTCTCAAGTTTGCGCTCCAATATGGCCCTGTGTGTCTCATACCTCTCAATCCTGGCTTGTTCCTGAAACAACACTTTCAGGTTGGTCATGATTGTATGAGCATCCTGGCGTTCAAACCTCTTTTGAAGGCCAGGCTCCATAACAGCGAGCATAAGGCAGGTGACAGGCACCGAGTTAGCTCTCATCTCCTTTTCTTTCGCCTTCTCCTCATCAGAAGAAGCGACAGTCAAGGTAGGGATAAGGTTGTCTAGAACGTCCTCACGTCCTTCGGATCTGAGAACAATTCTCAAGCTCCGATCCCAATCCAGGAAATTTGTTCCATTGAGTTTGTTCTTCTCAACAATTGAGCGTAGGGTAAATTTCAAGTTATCGTTGTTAGACATGATATCTACAAAGGAAGTAACATGCAGATAAGTTTATGCTTGACATGCAAACGCTCAAAATTAAACATGCTTTAAAATTTAAGCAAATGCACATTTTATTCAAATTAAGTTTGTCCCTAGTGAATAAAATGATTCCAAGACCCTATCTCAGATAAGACCTAAGCGTACTTTGGCATTTCCCTAAGTCTCATGTGATCAAGGTAAGTAACATTTACTAATTATAACTCCTTATAATTCTTGGTTGATGGCCCACATCCCATGTTAGACTCATCTCTATGCCTCAAGATCCAAAACTTTGCCTTTTGGTCTCTTGTTGAGTATAACCATATCAAGATTTATGAATCCCTTATATAGATCCACCCTCACTATCCCAAGGTCAAAGAAGGACACCTCGCTTTGGCGAAACCTATCCAACGAATTCACATGGCCTCATGGGTTATGACATGGAAAGGCAATACCTCAATATTCTTTTAGAGACTTAAGCATGCAATGATTGTCTATTTACTAGTGAACTAAATAGCATAAACAAACAATCATGCAAGGCTTAAAATAATAAAGCATTCAAAATGCAATAATTAAATGTGATCCTAGTATGGCCCCTAAAAACCGAAATTAAAAATTAATCTTCAAGAGTCTTGTATTTCATGGATCTCCATCCTTGGTACCCTTCATGGATCTCCATCCTTGGTCTTCTTAGGATATTCTCTTCTTGCATTACATAACTTTCTAAATAATCTAATTACTGATAATTAAATTACAAAAATACATAACGATACGCAGATCGTGTACAAGAAAACATAACGATACGCATATCGTATTTTCTATCCTAAAGTGGGCCATACTAGTCACCTCATGCAAGCAATAATATCATAATATTTAAATCACATGCATGCAATAATAATATCAAATATTATCAACAATATTAATCTAATTAAGAATAATAAGCAATTTAAATAAATTTAAATAAAACATTATTAAATTAAATAAATCATCTCATGAGATAAATAATTCAATATCAAATTGATAATTCAAATTAAAATCAATATATAGAATTAATCATTAAAATGCACTATTGGATAAGATATGCATAAATAATGTAAGATATCAAATATCCTTATCTTAATCTAGTGAAAATCTATCCTAACAACTTTTAGGAAATTATATTGTACATAATATCAAATATTATCCAATTAGGCAAATAATATCTTATCTTTTATTTTAGGAAATTATCCTAAAACGCCAAATCTATCCTACCGGACCGAGTCACGCCCAAGCCTAGCCCGGACCAACCCGAGCCCCACCGAACCATGAAACCATTGCGGACCGTCCCGGGCCCAGCCCGAACTAACCACCCCCACGCGAGCCACACAGATCAGCAGAACCGCAGAACCGGGTCCAACTTGGTCTGACCCGCACAAATTGGCTCACACCCACGGCTACCGAACCGCGCATGGGGTCCGGTGAACCCGCAGAGCCGTGCCTGAGCCGCGGTTCTGTCATACAGAGCCGCGTGACCTCGTGCGAGCTATCTGCGGTCCGGACCCGCTGGACGTGGTCCGCACCCACCCGGCTCATCCCCATGAGCCGGGGTGCGCACCGAACCGGATCCAATCTGGTTCGGTCCATTCTGTTTTTTTTTCAGAATTTTCATAAAAATCAGAATTAATAAAAAATAGAATTTTGGGGATTAATTCATCTTATGAAAATCATAATCTTCATCTAATGATTTAAAACATGCCAAAAAATCATATCTCTTGCATAATTAAATCACATGAATCAAGTATGGGTAGAACAATTTTACATGCATATTTGTTCATAAAGTTCTTCAACTTTACTAATCCAATCAATTAAAATCAGAATTTTAATCATGCAAATTAACCTATATATCAATTTATCACTTAATTTGAACCAAGACATGCATCAAAATTAACTCTTTAATTTTTTGATCCTATCAATTTATGCAAGAGGCTCTGATACCACTGTTGGGTTTAGATGCGTATAAGCGGAATTACAAAAAACTATTTTCTTACATCTAACAAGGATCTCATGCATGAATTGATACGGATTAATTGGGGTTAGAGTTACATACCGTTTAATGCGTGTCTGAAACGTTCCGGCAGGATTTCAGCGGAGATCAAAAGCCCCAAGTGTGACTTCTCTAATTGGTCCACACGAGTCTAGAATCTGAATCGCCTTTGGCCTCGTCTACTAGAACGACGAACGAAGGAAAACGAACGTGGGATTGCACAAGGAGATTTTGGTCTTAGTGTTGCTTGGAGGAGGAGCAATTGTTCTGTACGTGTGTTTCCAAGAGAAACAATCACTTATTAAGATCATATCTTATCATTATTAATGGATATAATATTTTTATATTATTTTCATATATCTTCTAATAAGATACCTCCTTATTAAGTAATTATTAATGGTAACTTTTATCCATTAATAATAAAAGCATATCTTTATGTGTGTGACCTCCCAATATAAGCCACATGGGCCGAAATCCATGTCTAACATGGGATTTTGGTTCGGTTTGATCCAGCTCGATAACTCTATGTGTGTGACCTCATAAGACCCTGTTATTATAGCTATGGGTCTAACCCGATTAAGCCCATTGATTGTAGTTGACTTCTAACAAAACACTACGATCCCTAAAATTTCCGAATTATAAATCTTCATTAATTATCATATTCCATATTCGATAATTATACTTTTGATTAAAAGATACAATTTATTTACTCTTGCTCATGTCCATCCAAAACCACAAGTTTGTGTCCTCCGACAACTATGCTAAACTGTTGCAGGTGTGAAGATCTATTCCATTACTAGTGTACCTCGTGTACGTCATTGCATTGGTCATACTTGACAAAATAAAGATAATTGTGGTTTTCATACTAAGCATTTAGCCTATGTTTGTTTCCATTATAGTGTTCGTATTAAGCAACTATTTACAGTTTCCTTTCAAAACTAAGCTATTTCTTTTTGCATTGTTTTATGTTGCATATGGGCATGTAATCTGTATTCAGCCTTTTGTATTCCAGTCTTTGCTTTGTATGAATAATTCCTTGATTAATTATGTATTCAACCTTTTGCACCCCGACTGTAAAAGATCAAACTTCGTAAATTTACTTTCCAAATCTAAAACACATTATAAAATCGGTTTTTCTAACCTATGCTTTAAGGGCATAGGTTAAGAATTCATATTAAGGAATATAAATCCTAAAAAAGGAAAGGTGAATCCATTTAAAAAAAATTTAAAAAATTTAAAAAATTAACACATAATCAAAATTTTTATATATAAGATCTTAACCTATGTCCTAAGGACATAGGTTAAAAAAATCGTTATAAAATTATATACCTCGCTTTATTTAGTTCAGATTTGTAACGACAAATGACATTTGTTTGCTGCAAACGTAATTAACTGAATCTTAGGGAAACCAACCCTTCTTTTCACTCAATACCCTATTGTAATAAATAAGATGTATACAAATATTGGAGATGAAAATGACCTCTTGTTATAAGAGAAAACAAATTACTTACGTATAAGTCCCAACTGCAACTTTCTTCTTTTGGAATTATATTATTCTTTTCGAGGAAAGGACAATGTACTTAATTAACATGACTAGAGGGTGTAACGTTCAAAATCACATTGTCAGTTGTACATTTTCACAAGTCACAATGTGTTACTTATTGTTTGTGGGGGAAATAATTACAGTTCAAAAACCAAATCAATTTATGTTTTATATTTCACCCACTCACATGTAAGGACATAATTGTGAATTTGTAGTTAATTAGGCAACTCACCAGTCACCCCTCCATTTCCCATCTATTTAAAGTACTAAACCCGTTTCACCAAACGAGTGTATGTTTTTAAATGCAAGTTAGTAAATTTTACAAAATATAAAAATGTCATATTGTTGGAACCTTGACGTTTTCTCTGGTTTTGATGATGATAAACACCATTAGATTTTATGTTTTCTTGTTGTTCCTATGAGTTTCAGGTCTTATGAAAAAATAAGAAAACAATGAAAAACGCATGAAGAATAGAAAGCAGAGAAGAGCTAAGGAACGTTGTGGAAACAAGAAACTGTTACGCGGAAACAAATTGGAAATCTGACACGCGTGGCTCCTATACAAGGAAAACTCTATATATGGAAACATCATCTGTTGAACGATGAGGAACGCAGATATGTATCAGCTGTTCCCAGATAGACTCAATTATACAAGGAAACGAGATTTCGAGTTTTGCTTGGAGAAGAAGAAGAAGATAATGAGTCTTAGGAAAGTTTATATAAGGAAACCATGTGTTTATAGTCTGATAAACTTATTTGGTAACGAAATTATTTGTTGTTACCATATATGTGAATTGTTAGATATTTGGTAATAGGATTTTTGTTAGACCCTATATATAGATGAGATTTGCCTTGAGGAAATGTATCTCAGCTATAACCATCAAGCATACCAAGGAACTCTTGTAAGAACTGAGATCGAAGGTCTAAGACAAGGTACGGGTAGTTCTTGCTAAAGGTCTTGTTTTGTTCTTGTGTCGTTAGGAGTTGATTGCACTCAAGGTCTTTAACCTAGGGTATAGGTGGAGATAAGACTTGTGAGATTGTACAATTCTTAATAATACAAGTATTTGTTTTTGGGAAATTACTTGTTACTATGAATCTTTATATTCCGCTGCCCAGGGAATAGTCACATCTGTTAGTGTATGCCCATGGGAGTGTTTTTTCAACATCTGTAGTCAGGGCAAATTGATGTCGGCAACAGGGGAAGACGCTAGAGTCTCCACCCATATTTACGTTGGTGACAAGTAGCAAATGTGGACCATGCATTCGAAACTTATGTCTTACATGCCCTTGTACAACTCTTACTTGAAGATGTCAAATTTTCGGTGAATTTCATAAATGATTCTTGTGAAGACGATAGTCACGAGGTATATGGAGCTTGCATCCCGATGTTACTTGATGGCTCCCTACCCACCACCCTGACGGCGACAGACGAAGAAGACAAGCTGAGCCTCCAGACGCCAGGACATGTGATGAAAGCCAAAGCACGCGCCATCGCTCAAGCCACCCAATCGTTGGTCACCAGGTCCATCGCCAACTTCGGCATCGCCTCCGAGCCCACCGGCATAACCGCTGTCACGTTTCTCGGCTTTGAGGTTTAGTGGCCAAGGAGGCCGCGCGCCGACGCTACGGTGGATTGCCAAACCCCAATCGATCATTTCTTTGATCATCATATCCTTCGACGTTCGTCACTTCATTTGTCTTCAACCAGGTCATCACTTTGACCTCCGTTGTCGATGCTACGGCCAAGGAAGACTCAAGCTTGGCGCTTGGCTTGACTCTGTTGCGTTCCAGGGCATCTGCGATCGTGTCAACGGGGACTTTCGCATCAACTGGTATCAGAGCCACTGTCAAGTTAAGTCTTCTTGTTTTCGTATTAATCTTGAAAATTTTCTGCGTACAAATTCTTCTCCCCCCCCCACTTTTTCGCCCACCGTCGCCGCTACCACCACCTATCGCGCCGCCACCCGCGCAACTGCGCCATCGCTTCCGCCACCACTCGCGTGTAGTCATCCTTGACTACCGCCCCTTGTAGCAGCCGAGCCTTACTTACGATTTCCCTAAACCCTCTTTCCTTGGCTCCCAAGACACAATCTTTTACTTTTCCAAGTTTGTTAGCCAAGATCTTATCATTTCCTTGTTAAGATTTTTTTTTTCAAGTAGATAACTTTCCTTAACAACTTTTGAAATCTGTTTCTCTCTCATATCTTATTTGGATAAAATTTGCATGCTAGTTAGTTATTTTTTTTAATTCTTGTTGGACGAAATCCCTCTTCTCTCTCTTCTCTTGCAAGACACAATATCTTGTGAGATTCTTTAAAAAAAAAATTGCGTCCATTTAAAAAAAACAACAACGAAAGCCTCAGGTGATCTAGGCGAAGCCTATTCACTCGACGCAAGCTCCATTCTCTCATCTTTGCGCTTCCTCTAAGTCAAGTTTTCGACGACAATCAATTAAAAGAAGTAACTTTCTTGTTTGTGATTTCTTACTAAGAAAGGTAGAGGATAGAAATTGATTGTTTGACTTGTTTTGGATCAGGACACTTGTTTTGACTTGATTATTGCTAATACTTTTGCTTCAAGCCATCCGTCAAACCAACCCGCCTCACGCAAAGCCAAAAGATCGTTCCTTGCGCGGAAAGTTTTCTTGGTTTCTTGTGAGACAAGGACTTGGTTTGACCTTGGTTTGTTTACTTTGATTCGTTTGATCTCTTGCTTGTTTCGAGATTTGTGTAGGTGACTTCTCCATGGACATAACGAATTCACCCTTGCCCCAAGTCGACGTCGCGCAGCGCATCCGCAACGCGCAAGAAGCATACGCCGTGCTGCAAGCCTAACTCGTCGCGAAGGAAGCCGAGCTTGCCGCGCACGAAGAAGCCAACACCGTGGCGCTATGCGAAGGCGCTGAGATCGCACAACTACGTGCAGCCAACAGCGCGCGCGCGATCCCCATGGTGAATCCAACAGCGCGATGGCCTGACGCGGGCGATGACACCGCGCTCTCTCGCGGCAAGGTACCTTCTACCGCGCCGATAGCGCATCCACAGCGACTGTGATCCCAGGTGGAGAGCCACCAAAACCAGATTGGGCGCGTGGACGTGTGTGAGCAATACAACCCGGCTCTCGCGACTCCTTCCGCGCGCCATAAAGCCCTTGAAGATGATGGCACATCTGATGATGGCACATCTGATGTTGGCCCCTCTCACAACTACTGTGTATCTAGGGACCCGTATCCTTATTTCAACACCATCGACATGAGGAAGACCGCGGCCCGTAACGCGCGCTACCACAGTACCAGCGAGGCCGAGCGCGACCACAACGACTTCGCCGATGATGAAGAAGACCTCGAAGCCGCCGCGCGCCAACCTGCGATGCCCAACGTCAGTGACCCAATCTTCTACTACGATGAGGATTACATCCCCGGTGGCAGTGTGCCCACGCGTGAGCAACGCGATGAGTTCTACGTGCCACCAGTCACGGATAGCCATGCACCTCCCAACCAACGTCGCTGCGAGCTTCGCACACAATGAGAACGCGCGCGTGATTCCAGGCACGATTCGCCTCAGCCGCGCGACTTCCAACAAGATCGCCACGATGCGCCCATGCAGCCGCCCCTGGGTGCGACTCAGCGTCGTGACATCAAGGTAAAAATCGAACCTTTTGTTGGTGAATATGATGCTTCTAAGTTTCTTGAGTGGCAGCAGTCTACGGAATATGTCTTGGCCCACGTTTAATACTTGGAGCATGAGAAGGTTGAGATTGCGACCCTCCACTTCATCGGCGCCGCCGCTCGTGCTTGGTGGTTATGTCTCACCAACGAGCGAGTTCGAAGGCAATTGGATCCCATCTCCAGCTGGAACTAATTGATCTATGTGATGACGAAGCGATACGTGCATGCATACTACAAGGAGGATATGCGCCTCAAGATTGCCTTGACCACCCAAGGCTTTCGCACGTTGCTTGAATTTTTTGCCGAGTTGGAAGAGATGTGCCACAAGGTTGGCGTGCATCCCGCCCCCTCGGCTATGCGCTCTATGTTCCTCTGTGGGCTTGACGTTGATGTCCGCAAACAACTCAAGATTCTCAACATCAAGGATCTCAACACCATGAGCCACACCGCTATGGAGATTCATGCGCATTTTCAGAGAAAGAAGAAAGTTGTGTGGACACGCAACAACCCCAGGTATGGCTCTCAGCCAAATACTACTTTTTTTATGCATTCCTTCTTGTGAATGCCGGATCGTTGATCTTGGTGGGAAGTCGCGTGAGTCACTTCAGTGGTAGGATGAGTGGAACGCATCGCGTGAGTGGAATAACGCGATGTTGATGGGGCTCGAGAGATGAGCGAAGGCCATAGCGTCGGCAGCGGAGGGGATAGACTCGAGAAGATCGAGTGGAGGCCGTAGCATCGGCAGCGGAGGAATGGAGATGAGAAGTAAGAGTTTGAGTGACGCCGATCTAAGAGATTGGAGGCAAAAAGCTCTCGATAAATAGTCTTAGATTAAAATGAAGCATGACCTAGTATAGAAGGTCGAGATGACCTTTTATAGTACATAGCGGGACTCGGATGGGCCGAGTCTCGCTTAATGGGCTAGCCCACGCGACACGCGTGGAACACATGCCCCAAAAGAAATAACTAAAATAATTAATGTTCAGAATATTGCAATCAATTTAGAAGATCGCGTGCAATGGATGGTTGTGAGGAGATTGACAGAGAACGCATTCTCTGGACTAGGTTGAAGGCGTTTGAGAGAGAATGCGATCTCTTGCATTCCTTGGCTAGCGACGACGCGGACAACCATGGATTGTGTCGCGTTGACGATGGCTTTGGTGCGCGATCTTGTTATTGGCCCTTCTGAGCGAATGCTCATAGCTTCTTCTTCCTCGGTGGTAGTCATGGTGGGCAGGAGCGTATCACCCTCCCCCACTTGGCTGTGAAGCTTCCCCGCTTCACCATCATCGAATTATGGCTCCACGTATGGTTCCAGGTCGGCGACGTTGAAGGTCGTGTGGACACCGTAGTCTGGTGGGAGCTCGATCTCGTACGCGTTGTCCCCAATGGCCTTCATCACACGGAAGGGGCCATCACCGCGTTGGGCCAGCTTGGATTTGCGCTTAGCTGGAAAACACCCTTTGCGAAGATGCACCCATACCAAGTCCCCTAGGGAAAATATAACGCGGCGGCGTCCACGGTTGTGCTGTGTGGCATATTGATCAGCGCTGCGTTCCAGCTGCTCCCAGGTTCGTTGATGCAATTCCTGGATCATCGCGGCGAGGTTGGCCGCGCTCGTCTGCTCATTATTCTTCAGAGGCCGCGGTAGCATGTCTAGTGGAGTGAGTGGGTTTTTGCCATAGACCACCTCGAACGGGGTGAGCTTTGTCGCGGAGTGCCTGAACCTGTTGTAAGAAAACTCAACAATTGCAAGTAAGTCTTTCCAACTTTTTGGGTTGGATTTGAGCATGGTCCTAAGGAGGGCTCCTAGGGTTCGATTGGTCACCTCAGTTTGGCCATCTGTTTGTGGGTGGTAGCTAGTGGAAAACAAAAGTTTGATACCCAACTTTCCCCAAAGTGTTCTCCAGAAAAGCCCTACGAATTTTGTATCGCGGTCACTCACAACAGACCTAGTCACCGCGGTACCATTGCATGCTAGTGCCCTGGAGACAATGCTCTACGTGGCGCGCACAATGGCGCGAGCACGAGCTCTAGTGATGGGGGCCGATGGACCTGAGGCTCATCATCTCCTCCTCGTCCTTATCCGTCAAGGTCTAGGGCGCATCACCGAAATTCATATTTTTTTTAAATCCAATAATACAATTGTACATGACACTACAACTATTTGTCCCTTACCTGTACATGTCGCTCCATCCCGACTACATCAGTCATGCCATTGTCATCATGAATGTCCTCCACAAAGGTACTAGTCTCCTCTCTAGGCCTGCCGGCTTCATTCAGACACGCATCGCCATAACTTGGGTTTTGCCATCCAACTGCAACATCTAGTGCATCTTGCCCATCGTCTAAAATTCTAGTGTCATGCACGTACCCAACTTCTATCCCATTTTCACAGACCCTAGCGTCAATGCTATTATCCAAGTATACCCCATCTCATCGTGTCCTCTTGCAAACATGCCAAAATTTCCAGCCCTACCTTTTAGGCTTACATCGTCTTCCTCATCATCCTTGGCAACAACATTATCTTCTCCATCTTGTCCACCGTCTAAAATTACAGTGTCATGCACGTACCCGATTCTATCCCATTTCCACAGACCCTAGCATCAATGCTACTATTCAAGTATACACCATCTAATCGCTCCTCTTGTTCTCTTGCAAAGATGCCAAAATTTCCAGCCTTGCCTTTTTGGCTTACATCGTCTTCCTCATCATCCTTGGCAGCAACATCATCGTCTCCATCTTTCTCATAGTCGCAATCTACTTCCTCCTCAAACACAATTTCCTCTTGACCATCTGTCATCGACTCACAAAGGCCATCATACCGCCTACCGCTACTCCCCTTCACATGTAGTTCAAGGTTTTTCTGCCTCTTTGATATGTCAGTCAATGCACTCATCACTTCGCTCATTTTCCATACAATTTTGTCACTTCGTTCAACATTTTTATCATTGTGTCTGATATTTTCTTCATTTCCCACATTATATCACTAAGTGTATCCTTTCCACCTTCCATACTTACTTTCCTCTTTCTTCCCAGCTTTTATTTTTTGCCCCTCTTTCCATCCACAATCTCATCAACCAACTTATCAAACCTATCATCGCTCTCTTCATTACTATAATCACATTCTTGTACTAAATAAGCCTCATCTTCCTCTTCAATGAAAATTGCTTCGGCATCAAGCCTTCCCAAAGGGAGATATCTAACCTTGTCCGATCAGGTATTGCTTTCGCATCCCATCTTAAGCTCCTCGGGATCCGATTCATCTACCTTTCTCGCATACCGCTCCCCGATCTCCAGCATAACCTAATATAGCCATCTATGCATAATTTATATTTTTTCTATTCTTAGACAAAGGATATAAAATACGTACACATTTATGTGAGTCAAGAATTCAATATAGCCATATCTATATAATTTAACACGCTCACTAGCGTAAACTCCTTCAGCGAAAATCTCATGAGTTTGCCCTGAAGCTTGAACCACGCTTTCCACTTTTGTTTACACTTTAGTTGTCATATCATTACGTGGTGTATAAATTGAGATGGAAATTAAACTCTACTACCAAGCTTCAGTACCCGACCTAATGGACCCTCCAACATTTTTGCCCGAACACTACTCAACTTGTTATTCTAAATCTTTCTAATAACAGACATCTTTGGAAATTGGGTTACCCTCCCATGGAAGAAAGTTTCTCCCTAAACCTATATTCATACTGCAAAAACGTGTAGAATGATTCAGCTCGTATGTTTCTAATTTCGTTGTTTATTTATGCTTCAATCATAAATTCTATTCACATACTACCTACCTCCATTGAATCATCCCGACATCTGCTTAATATCTTACTGTTTCACCTCATTGTATTTGCCTTTGGCTTTCCATGTGCCATATTTATCATTTCTTCGCTAACATGTTCCAAATTACAATTTACAACCATCAACAAATCAACTTTTGCACATGTCATTTAAAAATGTTCACATATATTAATGTTACCTTCTTTTCTCCCTTTTTTTGAAAATGCTTCTCCTCAGAATATAAAATCCTAACTTCACACCCTTCTGCTTATTTGCTCACGTCAGGCTAATAACGCAGCTTGAACCACACTTCATCTCATTCTCCTCTTCTAATCTTGAACTCCACCTTCTCCACTTCCTCCGGCTATCTTACAACATTAAAGTTTGAGTTCAAACAAAATCAATACTTCATCAACACTAACTTCTTTTGTATTGAGATATCTAACATATTCAAAATCAACAATGATCATAAAACCCTCAAACAACTTCCACACAAAAATACAGAAAAGGGCTTTGACTATCTAGAATTTTCTATTTCTATTCTATTTATATTTTACTTTACATTTTTTCTCAATTTTTCAAATTTAATATTGAAACTAAATTAAATTCATTTTCCTTTTCAAAAAATCATGTTTCAAATTCAATTTTTCAATTTTTAATTAGTTTCAGAAAATCTATTTGATTTTAATTTACATGACTTGATATTTCTCATTTATCCTTTTCATATCGTTAAACCTATTATATCAATATATCTACTTTTGTTACCTTTGCAAAAAAATTGTGATTAGTCATAAAGTTGTCATTTTTGGAAAAAAAATCAAAATATGACATATAAGTAATTATGGACAAATAGGTGACATTTGACTATTTGAGTCAATTGTTCTTAAAAAAATCAAATGAGTATAAAAGTTGTCTATGAACACACACTAGCGTCACTTTTAAAACCACCTCCAAATTAATTTTTTCTATAAATAGATTGTATATGTATGTCTAATTATATTGTTCTAAATTAATTTTTTTATAAATAGATTGTATATGTATGTCTAATTATATTGTTTGTCGTCATATTTTTTCTATATGAATTGATTGATGATCAAACCAATCTAATTTACTTAGGCAACTTAATCAATATACCTTTTAAATATAGTACAACTTTATCCTTGTATAAAGTAACTCATAATTTATGTATAGAGAGAATAAAATAATCACTATGAATGGAACAAAAAAACAAATAATTTATTATACAATCTATAATACAATATAATTTTAGATAATACTAGTTAAGATCACTTGACATCTCCAGAATGAGCCACATCAACTTTTATTACGTGCTGGTTTCAAAATAAGGTTAGTTTTGAATGAAGTCATTATCATCATATAAATATTAAGGTTGTAATTTTAAAATTCAATTAGTTTATTCAACGTTACTAATATCTCCTAAAGTTTTTATATTATAGTATTTATTTTGATCTATAATCATAAAATATTTTCTTATTAGTCATATTAGATTATTTCTTAATTTAAGAAATTTATGTATTATTCAATTATAGAATATTTCCATATGTTTTGTTTAAAATTTCAAATCAATTTATTTGTATAATAACTATAGAAATATTAAATCTAAATTTCATACAAATCTCGTGCGACCACGTGTATTAAGCTAGTCATGTAAATTAAAGCTATTAGGAATGTACACAAATTAAATCTAAATTTCAAATCAATTTTATGATATTTTATATCTGTATTATTACAAAAAAAAAGCTATTAGGAATGTACACAAATAATGGGAAAATTTGTGGGAAGGTAAATGGAGAAAAAATTGTAGGAAGATTATTTTCATTAAGCAAACATAAATGAGGATATCGACGAAGAACTAAAGGCTTGTTTAGTATCCATATCTAGATACCAACTATATGTATGGATATGACTCATACTCATACCATTTGTTTGATATATCAGGATATGGATATCACCCAATATCATTTGATATCATGATATGAAAAAACTCACAATCTGGTGTACCAAAACTTGTAAGGAGTATGGTTGATATCTTTTCTTCTCCTCATATACCCCATCTCTCTCATCTACCTCGTCTTTTTCATGGCTTTTCCCCCCTAACCATTTAAACCAGTCAAGCAAAACGTGACGTATGTGTTAGCTGGCGACGGAGTTCACTTTCTATTCGCCTAGATCTAGTGCTTAGATACCTGATTCAGTCTATTGTCCTAGATCGAGTGCTTCACGGTCGGATATGGCCTTCACCGCGCCGCTTCTCCCTCTCGTCGATGCTTCATTGCCCGCCATTAATTAACATCATAAATGAACTAACCTAATAATATATCTTTCATTTTGCCCAGATTTTGTTCTGCAGTTTTGCCCCACATTAACTACAAAACAGGGCAAGATTATTGTGCCTAATTGATTATTTTTATTTGAAAGTTCAACTTTTAATCTGAAAATTGATATTTTATTAGGCAAAATTGCAGAAAATCGCTCGTTATATAAGCCTATTTGACTACAACTATCCCTTATATAGCTAATTATTTACAACCACCCCTAACTTTCATTCTGTTAACAATCAACCACCTCCTATTCAAATTCGTCAATTTTTTTGGTTATGCCTTGTGAAGTTACCAAAATACCCCCATTTTTGATTTTTTTTTTTGCCAATTTGAGCAATTTTTGGGTTTTCGTTTGTTTTGTTTTTGGAACCCGGTTTTGGCGGTTCAGAGTAAATTAAAATACCCCGAATTACTCACCTCTTTAAAGCTCACTTCGATTGTGATTGAAATTAGGGTTCATTTGAAGTCCAATTTGGGGTGATTGATTTTTTATGAAATTGGAGGCTGGATTTAGGGCAATTTATGGGCATAATCGAAAGGCGACATTAGGTAATAAGATTTGGACATTTCATCCCGAAGGAGGTGTTCAAGGTTTAGTATTTATGTGCCTGAATTTTGTACAAGTTGTTTGATTTTCATTGTGTTTGATTTGGTTGATTTTCGTTGTATTAAGGTTAGGGTTTAGAATTAGTATTTGAATATGCAATTATTTGGTTGATTTTCATTGTGTGAAACATGACTATGAATGAATTTTTCTGTGAAAGTGAAGAGAGTATAGTCTCCTTTAATTTCCTGTATTATTCGACTCAATTAATTTCATGTGTATACACTTACTATCAAGTATCGATTTGTGTAAGGTTAAGGTATATGTCATGTATTTTGCAAGCTTGGATGTGATCAAATATGTCTTCAATTGGTATAATTTCACTGACAATGTACATAGGTGAGTTTACATTCCTGGATTAATTGTAGTGGTCATTGAATACATTGTGCAGTTGTGATGTAATTATGTCAAGCTTTAGCTATGTGTCAAACAACCCTAGCACAGTTTTCAATTGCAATTGCAACATGAGGGCAAGGATTTACACTTCTCACACTCACTCAAATTATGGAAGAAGATTTTATGGATGCGCAAGGTATGAAGCAAATGAAGAAAAAGGTCGTGGCTTCTTCAACTGGCTAGATGGAACCTTTGATAACCAAGCATCAAACGTTATTAGAAAGCTTGCTAACCAAAAAACGGAGTTGGAAGAAAAGAATAGTGCTCTGAAAAATAAGTTCAAGCTAAGGATGCAAAGATTGTCCAAAAGAGAGCTTCTTCTAACTTGGATAATGTAGTCATTTTTGGTGTTCCTGTTGTTGCTATGTTGTTTAATGGTGTTGCAGTTAAGTAGTATCTGTAAGCAAGAATGTAGAATTTAAACTTTGGTGTTCTTGTTGTTGTTATGTTGCTTAGGTATTTATGTAGACGTCCGCTAAGCATGTATTAGATGAATGTCGAATCCTTATTGTTGCAAGAATTGATAGAAATGCATTCATAAATTAAACTCTTCAAGTTGTTAGCAATATGGTACAAATGAAAGTCTTCAACTGTGCAACCTGGAACTAACATTTGCATGTGATAGGCTGGAAACCATGTGCATATAGGTCTGACCAACTTTGCATTCAGAAATTAATGATAGAAACGCATGTGCATCAAGTATTTGAAAACTTTGCATATAGTCTTCAACATATGCATGTGCATATAAGATTAATAGCCTTTGCATTCACAAATTTACAACTTTAGTTATCTTTTGCATTCATAATAGATAGAAACATGTGCATCAAGTCAACAACATCTTTTCATTCATATATTAATGGCCATTGCATCAACCAAATATCTTAAAAATACAAAGCTTATGCATCCAAAGAACATAGTCTTAATGTGCTTTATAAAGTGCACATTCAATCTTACATTCATGTGCATACTCATACAAAACAAAGAGCATAGTCTTAAGTATATCCATGTGCAAGTCATGCCAAAACAGAAAAAATAGTTTTGTGCACATCCATGTGCATATAGTTACATCAACATCACAATAGTAAATGAACCACTTCCTTATGATCACCCTCAACTTTATCCTTCAACCTCTTGCTTGACCTTGTCATGACTGAAGACAGTTAGGCCTTGATTGACATCATATTCCCCTAGGTGGTCTTATAGGGTACAACTTCTTTGCTTTCCTTCTGTTTGTAGCTGATGTCATTGACCACACTTCATTGGCATCAAAAGTAGTCAAGTGGAAAGGATCTTAAAGTTGTTACATAAGAGGACAAATATTAGGATAAATTTCCAAATCAATGCACATAAAAAGCTCTTTCATTTGTTCATACCATCGTAGAAGTTGGTTCAACATTTTCTTGTGCAATAGAACCTTGTGTTGGGATGAAGGGCTCTTATGTTACATTAGATTCTGGAATGAAAGGGTCATCATAGAAAATTTGTTGTCCAGCTTCAGTTGCAACTTTCTCATCCCTCACCTATTTAGTAACAAAGTAGCTAAAAATTTTAGGATAAGAGTCACCAATTATATAGAAAAATCTGACAAAAAAAAAAGAATTATATAGCAATATGATGAGAGTTTTACCTTTCTTATGTATTTTCTCTTCTTAGTATTGAATTGCACAATGTTCTTCGTTGCTAGTCGATCTCTTTTGTGAGGGTTTAGTGGGGGTTGTTGAGATTGCTTTGGAGGATTCTTGTACTTGTTTCTATAATGACCTTCCTC
Organism: Rheum nobile; assembly: GCA_027886185.1. Lineage (NCBI taxonomy): Eukaryota > Viridiplantae > Streptophyta > Magnoliopsida > Caryophyllales > Polygonaceae > Rheum > Rheum nobile. The sequence continues at coordinate 3,674,507 of WOAB01000127.1, forward strand.
CCCATAGTGAGAACACTTGTTTTTCCCTTGCCTTAGTCTTATTGTTTTGGAAGATATGCCTTCTCCTTTCTCCTTTCTGCGAGCTTTCTTAGGCCTTCCTGATTGAATGATGAAATGTGGTGGCAGTAGAGGTGTTTGATCAGTTTTATCACATTGGTCCTCTCCAGACATGGGATGCACTGTTTGACTATAAGCCCTCATATAAGTCTCCTTAGTTTAATAGGGATCCACAGAATTTACCACGTGCAATCTTCTTTTCAAAATGCAGCAAATTGCATGGCTATATGGAATTCTTGTCAAATCCCATTAGTTACATCCATAACTCCTCGCAACCAGGTTAACCACATATGTCTTGCTCCCATGATCAACCTCATACCTATCATCTTGACCATATCATTTGCATTTGTGCAAATCATCACTCTTAGGCACTTCTATTTTCTTAACCACGTTTGGAGTTAGCTCTCCAGGGTTTGATCTCATGGCATTTGATGTGGCTAAAACGTATCCGCAAGTGTACGAGATCAGTTGTAGTAGTCAAGTGTCGATCCCACAGAGACCAATGTAATATTAATTGCAACGCTACTAGTGAACTAGGCCGGAAAGATATGAAATTTGAGGAAACTAGAACTAAGCTAACTAAATAAACAAATAAAAAAAGATAAAATCAATGGGATAAATGTGTCTAAGGTTAAGGATCACCGCAACGATGCAATAGTAAATAAAATCACACTTCACCTGAATCTAGTCCAAATTATTTGAAGGTAGGCTATCTAAGATAATCTACTAACTCATTTCAGACGATAGTAAACATGCCTAGACTAAACTAACAATCGCTGTCGCGCAGAGCTAATCTCATCCAAACCCTTTAACGCACTTAGAGTCTAGGGATAAACTGAAATAACATTCGTTGTCGCGCTCCGCTAATCCAACTCAAACCTAGAACATCTATGATAGCCTATTAATCCTCAAGAGTAATTAAGTTGTTGTCGCATAAGTAACACTCAGGTTCAGTTCCTAGTAGTCTAATAAAGTAATCTCCTTTCAAACTCATACCCTATCTGAGTTATCTATTGAGGTTATCTCCTTTCAGACTCAAACCTAATAGAAACCTAATTGACATTCATCAATTGCATTAAGAACTCTAGGATTGAATCAAACAAGATTTCAGATTTCAATTCAGGCAAAGAAATAATTCTAATTACATACGCATCGTCGGGATCACCATAACCCTAGAACTAGGAATTTAGCCAAGCATGATCGAAGACATCAATAGATTTAAACTAGTCATCAACATATATGGATTATGCAATAAACACTGGAGATAAAATTGAATCTCAATAACAAAATAATCCAAATTGACAAAAGACTAGAACGATAATACCAATCTTCGAATTGTGCAAAGGCCAAAAATCCCATCATGAAGTTCAACCCATGTGCGGCTGAGGAGCTAAACTCCAAACTAAAGCAAACCCAAAAAAAAGAAAAGAAAACCTAAAACTCCCCTCAAAGCTACGTAATCCACTCCTCTCCAAGCTGCCGTATGTCCCCATCCAAATCCAACAAGGTCTCGTGTGCGGTTGCTCCAATTTGCTGTGGGCCGGCCCATCTTGTTAAAGATGCTGCTATCTTTTAAATTTATATCCACCAAATATATATTTAGTAAAGATGTTGCATTTGCTTCTGGGAATTCATGTGCCCCATTTCCACTTGGGCTTGTATCTTGGGCCTTGACAATTAGTCTCGTAAACTTCCTTATAAATTGTACCTAAAATACCTGAAATCACGAAAGTACGAGTGTAGACTCCGAATATAAAATAATGTAAAATTAACAATAAAAAGATATAAAATATGCATGCAAATGAACTATTCTAATATGCAACTAGACTCCTAAAATATGTAGAAATTAGGTGTTATCAAATACCCCAAACTTAAACCTTGCTTGTCCTCAAGCAAGAATATAGTTCAAAATTCCACAAGAAATACAAAAGTTGTCTCTATCCAATCAATACTCAAGCAAGTCCATGAAAACTTAAATATTTAGCAATGTAATCATCAAAGCATGCAAATAATCATTAAAGAGACTAAGTAGGACATCCATTCTAGACCTCGCTTAGGAAAAAGAATAAGAATCACTCTCACTCATGTGTTTAGGGATAAGTGTTTTTGCTCAAATCTTAACTTTGAAAACTCATCTTACCATAAGCTTGCATCAGTGTTTTAAATCTCAACCACTAGGGACCTTGTACATGACATAAATCAAGAGGACTTTTATTGGGTTGTAACGGGGTTAGGTAAAAATAAAGGTAGGGATACAATTTGGCCATGTGGTGCTAAATCCGGGAAAGAGGCACTAACCAAAACAACACCAAACTTAGAGGATTTCACGTACCATTCTTTTCAACAAAACACCATTTATTCTTGGCTCTTTCTTTTTCAACTACTTTCTTTCTTCTTCTTTTTCATTTTTTTTTCTTCTTCAAAAGCCACAACACTTCCAACCATACCGCATCATACATATAACTCCTCCAATCTTGGATTGCAACCATAAAACAAACAAATAAATCATCCTAATTCCCGGATGGGTAAAAGGCTAATCATTAAGCTCGGGATGTTTTTGTGGAGTTTCCAAAATAATAGGCTAATTAGGCTCAACGGGCTTCAAGCAGAGGAATAACATATACGGGTGGTAAAGGGAAATATAGGCTAATAAAAAATAATACCTCAATCATTTTTATATCATGCACAAGAGTCATAAACGTGGTCTCACAATAAGTTCTAAACGCAAGTTCTAGAGATAAAGCAATCAAAGTGAGAGTCACACACATGAAAAGAAAAAGAGGACTTAATTATGTGCATTCCTAAGGCTCAAAAGCTCACAGGTAATTGTGTCCAGAATTTCAGTCCTAACTAGTCTCAATAAATGACTAAATACATACTCCAACTCAAACATCAAAAAATATAAAAATTCTCATCAACATGCTTAAAATCAATTACAATATTAACAACCGAAATATTTCAAGAGGAATTTCTGCAAGACAAACAAACAAAGCAAAGCTTGGGAATCATATCAAACACCTAAAATGCAATGCATGATGCATGAAATGTTATGAAAAATGGAAAAAAAAATGACATAAAAATCATTAAAATGCAAACGGAACTACACCATGGAATTATCCCTCCCCTAAGCTTAAACTCTACATTGTCCCCAATGTAGACATAGAAGAAAGAGGAAAAGAAACTCACCAAATAATCAGGCATTTAGACATCTTCATATAGAATCGGGGTTGAGAAAATTGAGTACAAGTGCAGGAAAATGTCAGCCGCTTTTATCCTCAAATAGCACTGCACACAGCATACACAAAGCAAACCCAAGAACAAAACTACACGTTCCAGTTCTTAATAGGCATAAAAAATGTACAATTATGCTTAGACCTTTATGAAGTTCATGATCATCACAACAAGAACATATATCAGTCCAGACAACCAACGTATGTCACCACCATTACAATTTCAGAACTTTACTCACTAAATCATAAAATACAAGCAGCATAAGGAGCAATAGAAACACCACTATGACAATCGAATATTACATATAAGCATTCTTAAGCACAAGTTCAGCAAGTCAAACCTCCACTTACCATGGTTCCAAATAGGCTTGAAGTTGAAGTTCTCGCCGGATCTGATTCGGGTGTTGTGGGAGGTAATGGTGGCCGGCGGCGATAAGGCGCGGTGATGGATCGGTTTTGGGCGCGAGGGGTAGCGGGTCGCGCCGGTGGTCGGAGACGGTGAAGTGCAGCGGCTCCGTCGGATCTGGCTGGGCGTTGCAGGCTCGGCTTGGATCTGGGTGCGGACCTCGAGTGAGAGGCGGGTCGTGGTCAACGGGACTGGGCTCGGTGGAGGACAGAAACAGGGGCGGTGTGGGTTTGGTTCCGGCGAGGGTGAAGGGCAAGAGGTGGTGTTGGTGTGGCCGGTGGGTCTGGAGGTGTGGTCGGAAGGGAGAGGATGGATCGCCGGCGGACATGGTGGGTGTGGTATGGTGGGGGAGAGGCAGAGAGCGGGATGGTAATGGTGAGATGGGAGCAGGTATAGGGAGTGGCGACATGGATTGCAGAGGGAGAGGATAGGGGGAAGGATAGCAAAGTTTTTTTTTTTGGGAGGTAGCGGACAGATCGAAACTCGGTCCAGAACTCGGTCGAGTTCTGGGCCGAGTTTCTTTCTGTCGGGACAACTCGGTCGAAAACTCGACCGAGTTTCCCGAGTTTGCTGAAGCTTCCTTTTTCTTTTTTTTAGCATTTTTTTCTTTTTACCTGAAATAAGAAATAAATAAAAAAAAGTCAAAGCATAAATAATGACCTAGACTCACCAATAGACGTGACAACTAATATTAACAAATTGGTCCCCAGCAACGGCGCCAAAAACTTAATGTGGCTAAAACGTACCCGCAAGTGTACGGGATCAGTTGTAGTAGTCAAGTGTCGATCCCACAGAGACCAATGTAATATTAATTGCAACGCTACCAGTGAACTAGGCCGGAAAGATATGAAATTTGAGGAAACTAGAACTAATCTAACTAAATAAACAAATAAAAAAAGATAAAATCAATGGGATAAATGTGTCTAAGGTTAAGGATCACCGCAACGATACAACAGTAAATAAAATCACACTTCACCTGAATCTAGTCCAAATTATTTGAAGGTAGGCTATCTAAGATAATCTACTAACTCATTTCAGACGATAGTAAACATGCCTAGACTAAACTAACAATCGTTGTCGCGCAGAGCTAATCTCATCCAAACCCTTTAACGCACTTAGAGTCTAGGGATAAACTGAAATAACATTCGTTGTTGCGCTCCGCTAATCCAACTCAAACCTAGAACATCTATGATAGCCTATTAATCATCAAGAGTAATTAAGTTGTTGTCGCACAAGTAACACTCAGGTTCAGTTCCTAGTAGTCTAATAAAGTAATCTCCTTTCAGACTCAAACCCTATCTGAGTTATCTATTGAGGTTATCTCCTTTCAGACTCAAACCTAATAGAAACCTAATTGACATTCATCAATTGCATTAAGAACTCTAGGATTGAATCAAACAAGGTTTCAGATTTCAATTCAGGCAAAGAAATAATTCTAATTACATACGCATCGTCGGGATCACCATAACCCTAGAACTAGGAATTTAGCCAAGCATGATCGAAGACATCAATAGATTTAAACTAGTCATCAACATATATGGATTATGCAATAAACACTGGAGATAAAATTGAATCTCAATAACAAAATAATCCAAATTGACAAAAGACTAGAACAATAATACCAATCTTCGAATTGTGCAAAGGCCAAAAATCCCATCATGAAGTTCAACCCATGTGCGGCTGAGGAGCTAAACTCCAAACTAAAGCAAACCCAAAAAAAGAAAAGAAAACCTAAAACTCCCCTCAAAGCTACGTAATCCACTCCTCTCCAAGCTGTCGTACGTCCCCATCCAAATCGAACAAGGTCTCGTGTACGGTTGCTCCAATTTGCTGTGGGCCGGTCCATCTTGTTAAAGATGCTGCTATCTTTTAAATTTATATCCACCAAATATATATTTAGTAAAGATGTTGCATTTGCTTCTGGTAATTCACGTGCCCCATTTCCACTTGGGCTTGTATCTTGGGCCTTGACAATTGGTCTCGTAAACTTCCTTATAAATTGTACCTAAAATACCTGAAATCACAAAAGTACGAGTGTAGACTCCGAATACAAAATAATGCAAAATTAACAATAAAAAGATATAAAATATGCATGCAAATGAACTATTCTAATATGCAACTAGACTCCTAAAATATGTAGAAATTAGGTGTTATCAGCATTCCTCTTAGTCACAAACATCTTCATAAGCTTCCTTTTGATCCAGTCACACATGGATCTTTTAGGCGTTTCTCTTGCCTTTAATATGCAACTATTAAAAGACTCAAACCCATTATTCAAAAACATATCAGACTTAATGTCTGAAGCCATGCAAAGATCAAGTGTTTGGGTTGGCATCCATAAAGTACTTGTATGCACCCTCATCCATGTTTTTAATCCTCTCCATGCAAGAAATAAAGTTTGATGATATAGAAGCCTATGCAACAACCCAAACAACATCCTTATAGGACTTCCTTGGCCACTTGACCTTGAGGTTGTTGTACAAATGCCTCACACATACTCTTGTAACCATTGGTACTATATGGTGCAATGCCTCAATTAAACCCTACAATGAAAGAAATACAAAGAGTTAGAAATCAAACATGTATTAAGGCAATGAAAAATTTAATCCTAGTAATCATACCTTCTGGCTATCAGACATGAATGTCAAGTTGTCTGGGCCAATATCTTGGATTAAACTTTCCAAGAACAACACCAAGTCTATTTTCTCTCTGCCTCAACCACAACATAAGCTAGAGGAAAATATTTTCATTCACATCCTTTGCAACTGCACTAAGAACCTATCCAGTATAGGCCCCTTTCAAGTGACACTCATCAAGCCTAATAATAGGCCTACAACCCAACAAAAAGCCTTGTTTGCAATCATTTAAGGACACATAAAACCTTTGAAATAAAGGTCTTTCAAGATGTTCATCAGAAACCTTAACATATGCACTACTACCTGTATTCCACTTGATGATTGTGGCTGCATAATCCCAAACCTTGGCATACAGCTCTGGTGCATGACCTTGTGTCTGCAAAATAGCCCTTAACTTGTCCCTTCGTGCTTGATGGTATGTTATAGTCACACCATATTCCCTCATGTAGTAGCAATAATCCGTACTACCTTAGAGATTGGAAAGAGATCGATAGAACTTCCCCAAAAAGCTTCCAGACACCGAAACCGTTCTTCTCGTTGGATCTGAGAACAAAGAAAACGTAAGGGGTGGGGGTGGAATCCCCTGATTCACCTCCGACGCTCAAGTCAGTTAAGAACACCAAAAAGCTCCAATGGAGGCAGAAGAGAAGATGATGTACATATGAATGAGATGGAAAATTAGGGCTTCTTCCCTTTTACCTCTTAATTACCTTTTTTTCTCTATTTAGATATTAGGATATTAACTACCCTTTACTTGGAGGATAATTAATGATATCTTACCAAATAAATGCTCCTTGAAGATATCCTTTATTTCTTCTTTTTCTTATTTTAGGGATAATTAATTAGTCAAAATTATCTCTCTCAATTTTCCCCTCGAATTCCTCGGGCTCGATCGAGATCGGTGGATCCGAAATTCCGGCCCGGCACAGTTTGAGACACGCCACACGGTTTGCAGCAAACCGTGTGGGCTCGCAGAGACTCATCCCTATCCTCTGGAGAGACGCACAGATTGCAACACTTCTGGCACGGTTTGTGACAAACCGTGCCAGATTACAGAAACACACTTCTCAAATCTCGAGAATCGCGCACGGTTTGTGACATCGTCCGTACGGTTTGTCATAAACCGTGCCTCTTTACAGAGGCCAGCTCTGGTGCTTCCGAGACTAGCGCACTGTTTGTGACACCATCCGCACGGTTTGTCACAAACCGTGCCTCCTTATAGAGACCGATTCTGGCACTTTCGTGTGCTGGTACGATCTGAAGCATACTTGGCACGATTTGCAACAAACTGTGCCGATCCTCAGAGGCTCTATCTGGTCGTTCTTCATGCCCCAGCATGGACCCCGTTAGGATTGACCGCTCTATGAAACTCGTTTGAGGTTTTATTTTGCTCTGTTTGCCTATCGTGAGGACGATATATGCGCCCTTGTTGGGAGCGAAACATGAAGATGTTTGCTTGTCTTTCAACTAATGCTCTGAGCATTCTTTATCGTTTCATTGGGAGCGCAGCATGAGAATGCCAGCTCGCCTTTTGACAACCCGTGCCAATTCGTTGGGAGCGCAGCATGAGAATGCCATCTCGCCTTTTGACAACTTATGCCAATTCGTTGGGAGCGCAATATGAGAATGCCAGCTCGTCTTTTGACAACTTATGCCAATTCGTTGGGAGCGTAGCATGAGAATGTCAGCTCGCCTTTTGACAACTTATGCCAATTCGTTGGCAGCGCGGCATGAGAATGTCAACTCGTCTTTTGACAACTTATACCACCAATAGAGCTGAAAACTGCAATGCATTGATGAATGAAAGTCTTTGCAAAATCCAATGTCAAACAACACAAAATTCAAAGAACGGAGGGGCGAACCCCCCGGGGGCCTCGTTAAAACCTCTCCGCAGGAAAACCTCATGGGAAAAAACCATACGGAGAGGAAAAAGAGTACCCCCGACCTACAGTGCTCACATGTAGTACTTCTTCAAATTCGAGGTGTTCCAAGTGCGCGGGACTGCGTTGCCACTCAGATCCTCTAACTTGTATGAGCCATTACCCGGGTTGGACACGACCTGGTATGGACCCTCCCAATTGGCACCCAGCTTGCCTTTGGTCGGATCCTTCGTGTTACTGAGGACCTTACAAAGCACGAAGTTTTCGTCTTGAAAGCTACGGTGCTTGAGATTCTTGTTGTGCAGCCTGCTCAGCTCCCGCTGATAGGCCGATAAGCGCACTATCGCCGCTTCTCTCCTTGCTCGAAGACCGTGGTTCGTATGGTTAGAAGTCCCATTTCTAGTGGTATGACAGCTTCTGTCCCGTAAGCCAGGGCAAAAGGGGACTCTCCAGTCGACCTTCGCGGGGTCGTGCGATGCGCCTAGAGTACCGCAGGCAGCTCTTCCACCCATTGACCCTTAGCTTGGTCCAATATCTTCTTGATTCCATCCAGAATAGCCTTGTTGGTGGCCTCAGCCTGACCATTTGCCCGCGGATAAGCTACAGATGAGTAGAAGTTTTTGATGCCATAACCTGCACAAAAAGCTTTAAACGAGGCGCTGCTAAATTGAGTTCCATTGTCAGATATCAAAGAATATGGAATGCCAAATCGGGTTATGATGGACTCCCATATGAACTTATTGATGTCGCAGTCCCTTATGTTGGATAATGGTTTCGCTTCCACCCACTTGGTGAAATAATCGATAGTTGTCACCAGAAAGCGCTTGTTCCTTGGGGCCTTCGGAAACGGGCCCACCAAATCCAGCCCCCACTGCGCGAACGGCCATAGGCTGGTCATCGGGTGTAAGTCGACTGCCGGCTAATGTGTTAACTTGGCAAACTTCTGGCATTTTTCACACCTCTTTACATAGCATTCTGCATCTTTCTGCATATAAGGCCACCAATATCCCTGCGTGCGGGCTCTAAAGGTGAGGCTTCTCGCAGCTGCATGAACGCCGCAACACCCTTCATGTATTTCGAATAAGAAATCCTCCACGTTGGAAGGCGGCACACACTTCAAATAAGCGCCCGTGAAAGATTTCCTGTAAAGAAAACCCAAAGGCGACACCCAAAAACGTGCGGCCTGAAGTCTGACTTTCTGGGCTTCTTTCTTGTCTGCTGGAAGAATATCCTGTGTCAAATAGTCATGGATCGGGTCCATCCAGCTAGGCTCCACATCGACTTGCATAGCCTCCTTTGTCTCAATGCTCGGGCTCTCTAGTAGGTCGATGTGCACCCATGCCCCTGCCTCTCCCGAGCTTGAATAAGCTAGAGTGGCGAGAGCATCTGCCACTTCATTTTGCTCTCGAGAAATTTGCTGCATCCGGTACTCCTTGAACCCAGCCAGCATACTCATGGCTTTCTCCAGATATGCTAACATACGTGCTGACTTTGCCCCATACTCACCTGAGACCTGATTGACTACTAGCTGAGAATCAGAATAGATGATGAGCTCGCTTGCCCCCTGACTACGAGTTGTAGCTAATCCCAAAATCAGTGCTTCGTATTCAACCTCCTTGTTCGTTGCCTCGAACTCGAGCCTTACCGCGGAACGGATTATCTCCCCCGAAGGAGACATTAAAACTAGCCCAGCTCCCGCTCCTTTTCTATTTCGCGAACCATTAATCTGCAACTCACACGTGCCTTGCCTTCCTATTTTCACCTGCCAGACTGGGCGGTCCTGATCAGGGTCACCACCCACGAATTCTGCTACAAAGTCAGCCAAAACTTTCCCCTTGATTGCAATCCTCGGAACAAAACGGAGTTCGTACTGCCCTAGTTCCACGGCCCACCTTGCCACTCGCCCGGACAGATCCGAACTAGCCAGCAGCGCTTTAAGCGGGAATGTTGTCATTACCGCAATCGAATGAGTCTGGAAGTAATGATTCAGCTTTCTGGATGCCATAACCAATGTGATGTGACCCTGCCTCCCATGACGGCCCAAGACGAGGAAGAAGCCATGAGCCTACGCTCAGAGGGCCCAGTGACAAGGTCTAGGTCCAAAGCCATCTCTGCCGCCGTCGCGTCACTTGTCGCACGCGTCATCGCTGGTCAAGGAAGCCCGGACAAAAACCCAAGACTCGTCGTCCTCTCCACCATCGGCATTGAAACAACGCATTCTTCAGAGACAACATCGCGTGCACCCACTCGCGAGGCCATCGACCCTTAGTCACTGTTCCTTGCGGTGTTTGTACTCATTCAACGCGTCGTTTCATAGTTTTGAGACATTTTCTATATTTAGTATTTTCTGCATGTTTTAGATAGTTTCCTTTTATAGTCTTTCTATCTTTTAGGGTTTGTGCCTTTTGCATGCTTGCATGGGCTAGCCCTTAGGCTCGTTTCGGCCCAAGCCCATTAGGTCTTGGCCGAGATACATTGGCTATTTAAAGCCTCCCTTGTTATTGTTATTTCTTACGTTCAATTTTAATCAAGATTTCAAGTAGAGTGTTTATCCTCCTTCCCTTGATCGGACGTCACCCTCTATCTTCGCATCCCCTTCACTCCGCCGCCGACGCTACGGAAATTGCTTGAACCCTCAAGCCAAGTCTTCCTTCGCATCTCCCTTCCTCCGCAGTCGACGCTACGACACCCAAAGACTTGTCTTTTCAATTCATCTATCCCTCATCACATCGCTTCCACCACCGCTATCTATTCATCCCATTCATCACTTCCACTGTTTCCACCAAACAATCATCGCGATCTCCCGCCCGCGAACCATCACCAACACCGCGTTCCATGGCAGATTTGCCAGTACCGAGTGACTTTCCAACCAAGACTAGATCCAAAGGTGTCACCTTGACAATTCGACTTGTCATCGAAGGCAAGAACACATCAACTGGCATCAGAGCCCAGCAGTCTTGTAAGTCATGAACTCAAGTTTACATCTTGTTCACGAAATTTTTTCTTACTCCCATCGTTTGCTTTCGTATAATCTCGCGAGAAAAAGAAGAGAAAAACCAAAAAAAAATCCATCTTTGCAACACCTTCGGTTTCTACAAGATCCTATCTTGGCCGATATTTTTTTTCTTGTTCCCTAAGTTTTGGTGTGTTAGGTAATTTGTTATCTTGCATGCTAGAATATTTTGTTTCCTTATTTCATGCGTGGATAGAGTTTCCTTGTTTGCTAGAGTTTACTTTTTAGTCAAGTTAACCGATTTTTCCTTATATAAGATATCTATCAAATCTTATCTTCTCTCTCCTATCTCTAAAATCACACTTGTGATATTCTTGTTACTTAGACCGATTTTATTTTTGTTTTATTTTGCAAATCCGAAAAGATCAAAAGATAAGATCTCGGATATTCAAAAAAAAAAGATATTCAAAAAAAAAAAGTTTCCAAAGTTAGGGAAAGCCAAAATAAGGCAACCCTAACCCACTCTCGGTCTAAGCTTATCTTCTCAACCTCTCCACCGCCTAGGTCAAGCTTCCTAGAAGGTACTTTCTTGCTTATTAGGGTGCTTTGTTTACGCTTGTTTTAGGGTTTTAATTTGTTCTTGTTTGTTTGATTGCAACTTGCTTGATACACCATCTCTTGTGCAAGCCAAGCCGCCCTCACGGCAAGCCCAAACTAGCCCTACCTACGTGAACTTTGTGACTTGACTAGTGATTTGCTTGGTTGTTGTTCTTTGTTGTCTTTTGGTTCGTTTTTACTCCCATGTCTGGCCATCTTGTTATAGGTACCATGCCGATTGGACACAGTGAAGACAAACGCGACGTTCAAAACACCAACCCCCACCAACCGTCGTTGGTGCAACAAGACCAACCACCTCTCGACCCCCCACAACACGAACCACTCCTTGAGTTGTCCGAGGAGCAACAATTGATTCAAGCTCTTCGACAAGAGAATGCATCCTTAAGAGCACAACAACGCGTGGCACCCATCGTGCCAACTCCAACTCCTCTGAGTGCCATGGACGCGCCGGCTCAACCTGGAGCCACCGACGCAGGTCCATTAAAGACAAGAGTCGACAAAGGCAAAGGAATCATGCCGTCGACGTCTCATCACCAACCGTAACTCAATCGTATGCAGAGTGTCATCAAGAGTCGCCAAGGCTTCGCTTCGCATGCGGACCGCTACGTCCCTAGAGCCACACTCGCTGGTTTAGACAACGGCTCCGACTACGACCGCGACGCCGGGGACTCTCAAGGTGAGTATTCTGAACCATACAACTTTGATGATCGCTATGCCTCTAGGAGAACCCAGAGACGCGTACCGGACTCTGCGCCACGCGAAGGCCACCCTCGCCGAGCCGAGCCAGCCGACGCGACGCCAAGGAGACCCAGTCGCCGACCAAGTGGGCATACGCGACGCGATGAGACCAACTTGAGGACACCAACTACCCAGCCATGGAGCCATGATGTACACGATCACCTTCGACACCAGAGTGTTCGAACACCGCATTACGGATCTGATGGCTACGCGTCGATCACACCCAATGTCCATGATGACTTCGACGAGTATGACGACGAAGAGATCGAGGACTCAGGTATGGTCAACCCTAATTTTTTTCACCCCCCTCTTGGAGATCCACTTGAACTGCAGGATCGCCCTTCGGATTGGATACCTCCACCGCGTCTCCAGCCACAATGAGAACACGTTATGCCCAGAGACATTCGACGCGACAACTACGATGCCCAGCAGCAAAGACGTCAACGCGATGACGCCTACGCGCCAAGGGATGAGTACGTCCGCGAAGATCGCCAAGACCGCAATAGACGCCAGGTTGGATGCGATAGACCACATGGAGTGCGCGCCTTTGAGAACCCTTTCTACGACGCCGCGCCAAACAACGTGTTCAACCAAGCACTTGCCCAGCCTTGATTCCAACGACACCAAGTCAAGGTAAAAATCGAGCATTTTTATGGTGAATACAACCCCTCTGTTTTTCTTGAATGGGTGCAGGCTACGGAGTACAGACTTCGATATTGTCGAGTGCCCCCCAAGGAGCATGTCGACGCCACGACACTTAACTTCCGAGGAGCCGCCCGTGTTTGGTGGCATAGATTTGAAGATGACTGCGTGCGTCACCACAGGACAAGGGTCACCGAGTGGCATCAATTGGTGTACGTGATGACCAAGAAATATGTGCCTCCAGACTATAGGAATCAAATACGAATGGAGATAGCCATGGCTCGCCAAGGGTCCATGACTCCACTCGAGTTCTTTTCCAAGCTTGAAGACATGTATTACAAGGCTAACATCTCTATTGCACCATCGACTTTGAGGACGAAATTCTTGAGTGGCTTGAACACCAATATCCGTGATCAACTCAAGATTTTGCCAACAAAGACTTGAACACCCTCACTCACACGGCGATGCAAATTCATGCACAACTCACTCGCCGAAAGTCCTACACTTGGCAAAGTGGCCAAACCAGGTATGCTTCTAACCCTAGTGGTTTATCTTCTACTAACCCTCGCCCTAGTGCCTCTCCCACAGCCGCGTCTAGCCAAGCAACCAAGGCGAAGCCTTCGACGCCGAGCACTGCGCCGCGCCAGACCGTGCCCAGACAACCCCCAGTGGGCACAGATCGTGCGCGCGACCTCGAATGCTACAAGTGTGGTGGACGAGACCACTACAAGAAAGATTGCCCCAATGCTCGCAAGGTGTTGTTCTCCGCCGCCAGCTATGAGTCTTGTGATGACGAGGAGGCCACACTTGACGCGATCGATGAAGGCAACGCAGAAGAGGATGAAGACGCTTATGACTGCGAACCTGCTTCTCTACACGCGGGCACACCATTGAGCTTGGTGACGCGTCGTCTCCTCACAGTCAAGGAAGCAAGCCTACGCGACCAAAGGGAGAATTTGTTCCACACAAGAGCTCTCGTCTAGACGGCTTCCTTGAGTGTCATTGTTGATGGAGGATCATGTGCTAACATTGTCAATGAGAAGGTCGTGACACACTTCAAGTTGCCCACGACGCCTCATCCCCAGCCTTATGCCCTCCAATGGATATCATCTAGTCCAGGTAACACAGTATCTCGCCAATGCTTAATTTCATTTTCCATAGGCCAAGACTGTGATTCAGTTTTATGTGATGTCATTGTAATGGACGCCACCCATATTTTGCTTGGGCGCCCATGGCAATTTGACAGACGCGTGCTCCACGATGGCTATTTGAACACTTATGTGTTCAATTACCATGGGAAGCGCGTCACTTTGCATCCAATGTCTCCCCGTGAGATCTTGTAGGACCAGGTTGAACGCGATCGCCAGAAGGCCATAGAGATCGCGTCTACTAGGTCAAAAGAGTGTCTAGAGGCAAAACTTCTCCAAATCTGGCAACACTTCGTCTCCTCCAGGCACTGGCAAGAAGACGCACAATGCCACAACTGGACACCAAGTGCCCCACAGAATTCGAGAAGCGCCTCGCCATCGACAAAGTTTGTCGCGCCGTTGCCGAAGATGTCTCCTTTACAAGGCAAGTGTGAGCAACGCGTACTTTTAGCCAGGCCCAGTGACCTCACTAAGTGTTTGACTGGCAAAGCTCCATGTTTTCTGCTTGTGCCGACTCCCTGCATCCCTGAGTCGTCAAACACCGCGTCTGTGCCGTCAGTCATCGCAACCTTGCTCGCCGCGTTCGATGATGTATTTCCTGATGAGTTGCCACAAGGTTTACCTCCACTGAGAGGCATTGAGCACCAGATTGACCTTGCACCAGGTGCTTCCTTGCCCAATCGCACTGCATATAGAGCTGGCCCAGAAGAGACCAAAGAGCTACAGCGCCAAGTGTAAGAGTTGTTGGATTACGGCTACGTAAGGGAATCTCTCTCCCCTTGTGTTATGCCTGTGATCCTTGTGCCAAAAAAAGATGGCACATGGAGAATGTGTGTTGATTGTCGCGCGATAAACCAGATCACCGTCAAGTATAGGCATCCTATTCCCCGCCTCGATGATATGCTTGATGAACTTCATGGCGCCACACTTTTCTCCAAGATAGATTTGAAGAGTGGTTATCACCAGATCAGGATGAAAGAAGGTGATGAGTGGAAGACCGCGTTCAAGACAAAGTACGGGCTCTATGAGTGGCTTGTCATGCCATTTGGGCTCACGAACGCGCCCAGCACCTTCATGCGCGTGATGAACCACGTCTTGAGAACATTCCTTGGCAAGTTTGTCGTCTTTTATTTCGATGACATCCTTATGTACTCACGGAGTCTGGAAGAGCATGTTGATCACCTTCGACTTGTGCTCGAATGCCTTTGACGCGAGAGCTTGTTTGCCAATCTGGCCAAGTGCAGTTTTTGCTCCGTGTCCACAAATTTTCTAGGCTACGTCGTGAGTAGTGATGGTCTACGTGTCGACAAGGCAAAGATCGCGGCCATCAAAGAGTGGCCAACTCCGACGATGCCGACACAGGTGTGAAGCTTTCTCGGCCTCGCTGGATTTTATAGGCGCTTTGTTAGAGATTTCTCCTCCATTGCCACGCCATTACATGAGTTGACGAAGAAGGGAAGCACAGTTGTCTGGCTTGAGTCCCATAAAGAGGCCTTCTCGGCCTTGAAGCGGGCCTTGTGCAACGCGCCATTGCTCCAGCTCCCCGACTTCGCGAAGACATTCGAGGTGGAGTGCGATGCCTCAAACATTGGCATTGGTGGTGTGCTACACCAAGAGAAGAGGCCCATTGCATATTTCAGTGAGAAGCTCACTAGGGCCACACTCAATTACCCCACCTACGACAAAGAGTTATCTGCCTTAGTACGCGTGCTAAAGACATGGCAACATTACCTTTGGCCGCATGAATTTGTCATCCACAGCGACCACGCAGCCTTGAGCTATTTGAAGAGCCAAGCCCACCTCAATCGATGCCATGCTCGTTGGGTGGAATTTCTGGAGACATTTCCTTATGTCGTGGTCCATAAGAAATGGAAGGAGAACATTGTCGCAGACGCGTTGTCTAGAAGGTATGTTCGCTTGACTCATGTGCAAACTAAAGTTTTGGGTTTTGCTTTGATTAAGGAATTGTATGCTAGTGGTCCTTTCTTTGCACCTATTTTATAGCATTGCCTGAGATCGCGTGAGTTTGAGTCTTATTTCCTTTCTGAGGGTTATTTATACAAGGCTAGTCGCCTTTGCATCCCTAGGTCTTCCATTAGGATCCTTTTGATTCAGGAAGCACACGAAAGTCGCGGACATTTTGGGATTAGTAAGACATTGGCCGCGCTTAGAGAACACTTCTTTTGGCCTAAGATGACCCACCAAGTGACTAGGTTTTGTAGAAGTTGTGTGACTTGCCAGAGAGCCAAAGCTAGGTCTAGTCCTCACGGCCTCTACACTCCTTTGCCCATACCAAGTGCCCCTTGGGAAGATTTGTCTATGGATTTCATCACGGGTTTGCCCCTCTCTAGACGAGGTAAAGACTCTATTTTTGTGGTCGTAGATAGGTTTTCTAAGATGGCACATTTTATTCCTTGTAAGACAACCTATAGTACTAGTGAGATTGCCGATCTATTCTTTGAGCATGTGGTGCGTCTGTATGGTGTCCCGCGTACTGTAGTGAGTGATAGGGATTCTAAGTTCGTTGGTCATTTTTTTAGAACTCTTTGGGGTAAGCTAGGCACGAAACTCTTATTCTCTACTAGCTACCACCCTCATATCGATGGCCAAACGGAGGTCACGAATAGAACCCTAGGAGCCCTCCTTCGCGCGATGCTTAAAGCCAACCCTAGGCGTTGGGAGGACTTACTATCACTTGTCGAGTTTTGTTACAATAGATGCAGGCACACGGCGACCAAGTTGACACCGTTCGAAGTGGTGTATGGCATGAACCCCTTGACACCACTAGATCTGTCGTCGCGACCACTACGTGACCCAATGCATATCTCTGCCGCCAACCGCGCCGAGCAAGTGCAGGAGCTTCATCGACGCACCAAGGAGCAGCTGGAGAGCAGGGCCGTGCAGTATGCCTCGTAGAAGAATTCTGGCCGCCGCCGCATCGTCTTTGCCCTCGGAGACCTTGTCTGGGTGCATATGCGAAATGAGAGATTCCCCACGCGGCGCAAGCACAAATTGGCACCACATGGAGATGGACCCTTCCGCGTGATCAAGGCCTTAGGGGAAAATGCCTATCAACTCGAGCTCCCCCCAGATTTTGGCATCCTTCAACGTGGCAGACTTGACACCATATGTTGAGCCAGAGTTTGATGATGGTGAAGCAGGGACGCTTCACAGCCAAGTGGGGGAGGGTGATGTGACCCTGCCTCCTATGACGGCTCAAGACGAGGAAGAAGCCATGAGCCTACGCTCAGAGGGCCCAGTGACAAGGTCTAGGTCCAAAGCCATCTATGCCGCCGTCGCGTCACTTATCGCACGCGTCGTCGCTGGCCAAGGAAGCCTAGACGAAAACCCAAGACTCGTCGTCCTCTCCACCATCGGCATTGAAACAACGCGTTCTTCAGAGACAACATCGCGTGCACCCACTCGCGAGGCCATCGACCCTTAGTCGTTGTTCCTCGTGGTGTTTGTACTCATTCAACGCGTCGTTTTCATAGTTTCGAGACATTTTCTATATTTAGTATTTCATGCGTGTTTCATATAGTTTCCTTTTATAGTCTTTCTATCTTTTAGGGTTTGTGCCTTTTGCATGCTTGCATGGGCTAGCCCTTAGGCTCGTTTCGGCCCAAGCCCATTAGGTCTTGGCTGAGATACATTGGCTATTTAAAGCCTCCCTTGTTATTGTTATTTCTTACGTTCAATTTTAATCAAGTTTTCAAGTAGAGTGTTTATCCTCATTCCCTTGATCGGACGTCACCCTTTATCTTCGCATCCCCTTCACTCCGCCGTCGACGCTACGGCAATTGCTTGAACCCTCAAGCCAAGTCTTCCTTCGCATCTCCCTTCCTCCGCAGTCGACGCTACGACACCCAAAGACTTGTCTTTTCAAGTCATCTATCCCTCATCACATCGCTTCCGCCACCTCTATCTATTCATCCCATTCATTACTTCCACAGTTTCCACCACAACAATCATCGCGATCTCCCGCTCGCAAACCATCACCAACACCGCGTTCCACGGCAGATTTGCCAGTGTCGAGTGGCTTCCCAACCAAGACTAGATCCAAAGGTGTCACCTTGACAATTCGACTTGTCATCGGAGGCAAGAACACATCACAATGCGAGTAGTAGCTTTTCCATCGGGGTGTATCTGCTCTCAGCACCAAGAAGAGTCTTGCTCACGTAGTAAACTGGTCGCTGAACCCGGTCCACCTCCCTGATGAGAACCGCACTCACAACCTTACCTGACACTGCTAAGTAGAGGACCAGGTCCTCCTCTGGCTCAGGAACCGACAAGATTGGGGGTTGTTGTAAATAAGCCTTCAGTTCGGCGAGGGACTGCTCACATTCATCGTCCCACTGAAAAATTTGGTCGCCTTTGAGTAGTTTAAAGAAAGAGCCACCTGTCTGACGACCTGCTAATAAATCTGTTAAGTGCTGCTGCCATCTCTGTGAGCTTTTGCACCTCTTTTACACTACTTGGACTCTGAATGGAATGAATTGCCCGGATTTGATCTAGACTCGCCTCTATGCCTCGCCTGGTAACTAGGTGCCCCAGAAATTTGCCTGAGCTGACTCCGAATGCACACTTGGAAGCATTCAACTTCATCTCGGCCTTCCTTAAAATATCAAAAACGAACTGCAAGTCTTCCAAATGCGATTCCTTCACCTTACTCTTGACCACCATGTCGTCAATGTAAACCTCAACCTTCTTGCCAATCAGCTCTGCAAATAACGACATCACCGCCTTTTGGAAAGTTGCCCCTACGTTCTTTAACCCGAAGGGCATAACCTTGTAGCAAAAGATTCCTCTCGGGGTGATAAAGGAAGTCTTCTTTTGATCGCTTTCCAACAATGGGATTTAATGATAGCCCCTATAAGCATCAAGGAAGCTCATTCTAGCGTGCCCTGCAGTTGCATCCACCAGCTGGTCTATCTTCGGGAGTGGGAACCAATCCTTTGGACATGCTTTGTTGAGATCTGTGTAATCAACGCACACTCTCCACTCATTGTTCTTCTTTTTTACCACAACAGTATTGGCAACCCATGTAGGATACTGGACCTCCCTAACTGCCCATGCTTCCAACAATTTCTCGAGCTCTTTAATCACTGCCTCAGTATGCTGGACAGACGACCTCCTCGCCCGCTGAACCATAGGCTTGGAGTTGGCGTCAACATTGAGGCGATGACAAGCAATTTCAGGACTCAGGCCCGGCATCTCATACGGGCTCCAAGAAAAAGACATCCCTATTCCTTCTCAAGAGCCCTGACAAGGACTCCAGCTCATCCCCTGAAACGTTAGCACCAACCAAAAAATACTTATCGGGTTCAGAAGGACTTATCGAGATTTTGTGCAGCTCTTTCACACACTTCTCAGCTGGAGAAATGCCCACGTCATCCAACACTTACGGGGCCGCATGCACCACACTGACTTCAGCTTTGGATGCCTCAATCCTGAGGCAATGTCGCGCAGCTCCCTGGTCACCTCTGACTCGGACTACTCCGCAATCGAACGGAAACACAATGAGCTGGTGCAAAGTGGAATGCACCGCCTCCATCAAGTGCAGCCATGGTCGGCCCAGAATGGCATTGTAGTGCGGCGGAACGTTAATCACCAGGAATTCGGTCATCACTATCTTCCCTCATATGCTGACCGATTCCCTGAGCATTCCTAGGGGCCATACGGGAAGCGCCCCAAGGCCTTGTAATTGCATAGAGACAGGGACTAGATCTTCCTGCCTCTTTCCCAGCTTCTTGAACATATTGTAAAACATTAAATCAACTGAGCTGCCTGAATCAATAAGAATCCGATGTACCTCGAAATACCCAATGTCAACTGTAAGAACCAGCGGGTCGTTGTGTGGACACTGTATCCCTACGAGGTCTTGGCCTGAAAAAGCTAGGAGTTGAGACTCTTCAACCCGAGGCTTCTTTGAAGGCATCACCTGCGCCTTCATCACCTCCAGGGCGTGACAGCGACGCCTATAGTCATGTTGACCAGAGTCTGTTTGCTTAGTTGTAGCCTCTATAACATGGATCACCTATTTTTGAGCACCTTTCGCTTTCTCAGCCTGAGCATCCGGGACTCTTTCCTTGCCCTAGTCCTTGCATGAACCTGCCCTGGACTCGACAAATTGCTTCAGATGCCCCTGTGACACCCAATTTTCCAGTTGTTGCTTAAGCACTATGCAGTCTTCAGTCATATGACCTTTTTCCTTGTGGAAAGAGCAAAACTTGTTGTAGTCTCTATTCTTGGGATCGCCTTTCATCTTAGGAGGCCAACTGAAAAAGGGCTCTTCCTTTATCCAATTCAGAATCCGATAAATCGGCTCCTTGAACACCGTGTCAACCGCCTGCATGGCTGAGAGCGGAGGGAGCCCCCTCTCACGTCTCTGTCCAGACTTTTTCCTGTCGTTGGAATTGTCGCCTCTCCCCTACCTGGCGACTGGAGACAGAGATCTCTTGTCCCTATTGGGCTTTGCATCATCCTCCAGCTTCATGTATTGTCTGATTCGTTCCTGCAATTTCGGGACCCCGGCAGGAGCCCTCAAAGTAAGACTCTCCCTGAGCTTGCTTTCCCTGGGAAGAGCCAATCTGAAAGCAGTGACCGCAACCTTCCCATCGTAGTCGTCCATGTCAGCATAACATTCCATAAACCTGGGGGCAAACTGCCTCAAAGTTTCTCCCCTGCGCATTTTCAAATCGAATAAGGCATCCATCAACGCAGGCTCTCTACTATTGGCAATGAAATGCGATACAAACTTCCTAGCCAATTGACTCCAAGAGTAAATAGAATCTAATTCTAAAGCATGAAACCACTTAGCAGTAACTTTTCCTAGACTAGCAAGAAAACATCCTACACATTAACGAGTCATTCAGAACCCACAAAGCCATCTTATGAGTGTACCCAGCAACATGAACAATAGGATCTGACTTCCCGTCATACAAATCAAAAGATGGTATGGAGAACTTAGCTGGTGGCTGTTGTTCACGGATGATGCGTGCAAACGGGGTAGACGTCATACGAGCGAGCTTCAATTCCGCTTGCTCCTGCGCATTGATCAATGACTTTCCCTGGTTGTCGAGCAGGCGAAGAAGTCGCTGCTCAGCCTTTGTGACTTGCTCAGCCCGGTTCCCGTGCGGATGGCGCGAATCCGAGCTTTCTGATCGTTCCCGTAAGTTCTGGTCCTGTAGATCAGAAAGGCGGTTCCCTTCCTCCCTGAATCCGGACCTGCGCGGTGAGCGGCTTCGCTCCCTGGACGGCTGCCTGCTCGGACGGGATGCGGAGGATGAAGTCCTCGCGTCCCTGCGGCGGTATGGGCTGTGATCCCCGTGACCTGAGCGTTCCCGACGTGAGACTCCTGCCACCTCTGGTGTGCGACGAGAACGGACCGCGCGATGGAGTGGTGGGATTCCGCTTTGCCGATCGCGATTCACCCCCGGTATGACGACACTGGCCATCCTCCTAGACCGATCCGGATCCACGGTCAAATCATCGCCTACGTGGAGCTTACCCTGGACCCGGTCGATTACCCTCCTGGTTGCACCCAGTTCGTCCCTCAATCGTTGAAGCTCAGCGTCCTTGTCGACAACGGCGGAAGTCAAGTCAGCGTTCCGACGTTCTGACGTTCAGACTCGGCGACAGCCGACTCTAGTTCGAGCCGACGGCGCTCTGCCTCCGTGGCTGCGTCCACGTCCTCCTGGCGGACGATGTCGTTGTTGCTGGCAGCTCTTCGTGGTTCCATCGTCTCCTTCCCACAGACGGCGCCAAATGTAGTAGCAATAATCCGTACTACCTTAGAGATCGGAAAGAGAACGATATAACTTCCCCAAAAAGCTTCCAGACACCGAAACCGTTCTTCTCGTTGGATCTGAGAACAAAGAAAATGTAAGGGGTGGGGGGTGGAATCCCCTGATTCACCTCCGACGCTCAAGTCAGTTAAGAACACCAAAAAGCTCCAATGGAGGCAGAAGAGAAGATGATGTACGTATGAATGAGAATGAGATGGAAAATTAGGACTTCTTCCCTTTTACCTCTTAATTACCTTTTTTCTCTTTTTAGATATTAGGATATTAACTACCCTTTACTTGGAGGATAATTAATGATATCTTACCAAATAAATGCTCATTGAAGATATCCTTTATTTCTTATTTTTCTTATTTTAGGGATAATTAATTAGTCAAAATTATCCCTCTCACCTCCTAACTGTTTGAATAAAGATTTTAATCCTCCAATTAGCACCAGTCCTATAATGCTCAATGTACTATTCAGCCAGCCATATTGAAGTTAATTTTGTGTTGACATCTTGCCACCCACATTCATGGCTAGGCTGAAAGGACTTAAACTGGAAGCTTCCATTAGAACCCATCTTCATTGCACAAGCTTTGAATCCACACAATATTTTCTTACAAACACACACTATCCTTCCATGTTTGAAAGGGCAATCACACTTGTTTTTAAAGTAAGCAGACATTTTTTTCTTGTCATTATGCAAGTAGTAAAAGTCAAATCCATTTTCTAGAGAAAATTGCTTCAAGGCCTTTCTAAATATATCATTAGATCCAAACCTCATTCCGATCTTAAGAGAAATACGACTCTTAAAATCAAACAAGGGGCTAAATTTCGGATACTTGACATGACCTTCACCTTCATACCCAGAGTTGCTAAAAAAATCATCAGATCCATGTATAATTTGGAACACATCTTCACCTTCAGATCGAGGTTCATCAACTCCCTCTAGAGTTAACCCCTCATCAACATCCACATCCATATTGTCATTGAAAATTTGATCATCATTTGATTCCTCATTTTCTTCAGCAAACACATTTTCATAAAATAATGAATCACCATTAGAGGAAGGTGAATTTGAACCTAACACATCCTCATCATCAAAGGAAGATGATTCTGACAATAATAAATCATTGCCATCACCATCAGATAAAGATGAATTTGATCCTAATAACCTATCAAGATCAAAGGAGGATTCTCCAGAGATGGAAAAGTTTGATTGAGTTTTGGTAGGTGGTGCTCTCTTAGGGTTTCCTCTAGCATTTACTTCACTGGGTTTTTTGGAAGTCAATGTTGTTCGTTTGACATTATAAATGGATGGAGATTTTGGGCCTTCACTACTACCAACTGGTTGAAAAAAAAGTCTTCTTTGAATAGGGATTGGGCCTCACATTTTGGGCCTCTAGACAAAGGTCTAAGTGTGGATGGACTTGGTTCATTTTCTTGCACATCATACAAATGAATAGTTTTATCATTGCCAATGTATGCACACATTTCTCTAATGTCATTATCAACTAATACTTGCCTCAACCCATTATGCAAAGTCATTCTAGGCTTTGGGTACCAAAGCTCCTTCACTTTCTCAATTCCCACTCCCTCTTGTAAAAATACTTTCAATTCCATATTAGATAACAAATCTGGATCAACATTCTTTTTGCAATATACCAACTTTTTCCTATAACATGACCCTTGTAAACTCCCCACCGTACAAATACCTAAGTGATACACTCATCTGGAATTAAAACACATACCATAACAGTTTTTCATCAACAATATTCACACACACACACACACTTATCAACAATCGCAGTTTAACATTACTCACTCTCACACACACAGTTATCAACACAAGGATATATTTTAACATTATTGACACACACACAAACAGTTATGAACAATCTTAGTTTAACATTACTCACTCACACACACAGTTATCAACAAAAGCATCTGGATTAACATTATTCACACACACACACACTTATCACGACAACCAACATGATCACAGAAATAGTTAAAGATATAAATTACATCACACCTAATTAGAGAAAGGGTTAAAGAGATAAAAAACATAATATTCCCAACAACTTTGGGACCATGTGTAGTCGTCTTAAACCATATAAATATCTATGACCACTAACCTTGAAAAGCTTCAATAGGAATGAAAAAAGGGAATCTTAAACAAGCATCGTATAAGTGAAGACAATATAGTCTCATTTACTTACCTCTGGCCTTGAAAAGCTTAAAGTGGAACAAGTTGGGAATATCTTGTGTCTTCGTGCTCTAAAAATGCCTCAAACAAGCTCCATAGAAATCGCAACTCCAAATTCCTCCCAGGTTTGCTCCAAATTCGATAGCAAATGTTAAATCGACAAGCTTCACATGAATCACAACTCCAACTCCACTTCACTTATGTGCTAGATATGCTTTGCCCTTTGATTAATAGTTTCAACTTCGTATTTCAATCGTAGTTGAAGAGAAAGCCCCAACAATTGTGCCCCTAAATTGTTAAATTTTGCCCCCAAATCGCGAACCCTAATTTTTTCACTTTTGATTTCTAAGTAAGAGGTAAGTAATCCCACATGTGAGTAAATTGGGGTATTTTAATTTATCCCGAACCCCCCTAAAACCGGATTCCAAAAACAAAACAAACAAAAACCAAAAAATTGCTCAAAACTGGCAAAACAAATATTCAAAATGCGGGGTATTTTGGTAACTTCACAAGGCATAACAGAAAAATTTGACAGATTTGGATGTAAGGTGGTTTATTTTTAACACAATGAAAGTTAGGGGTGGTTGTAAATAATTAGTTATACAAGGAGTGGTTGTTGTCAAATAGGCTTATATAACAATGGTTTCTTGAAATTTAGATATCAAATTTCATACTCATACCGATACCATACCAATATGATATCTGATATCTTAAAATATTGATACCAAGGGAAATACTCATGTGAGGAGCACCCTTAGGGTGAAACGTGAGGAGCATTATAGGTTAATCATTTCAATATTACGATACAACCTACCACACCCAATCCTGTTCAACGGTCAACGTTGACCGATCACGATCAATGTTGACCAACCGTTGACCGGTCAGCGCCCAATTTTTTTCTAGAATTTTTTTTTGATTTTCTTTTTCTTGTTTTCACTAGTGGAAAAAATCCTTATAGAGGCGGGCCTTTGGACACTTATTGAGGCGAACACCGTTCGCTTCAACTAAGGGGGCTGCAACAAGTAGGGACACTTTTTGAGGCGGGCCTCTGAAGCCCGCCTCAACAAGTCCCTCACTTTGGCGCCAAAATGAGGGACTTGTTGAGGCGGGCTTCGGAGGCCCGCCTCAATAAGTAAACACTTGTTGAGGCGGGCCTCTATAGGCCCGCCTCAACAAGTCTCTATGTACTTATAGAGGCGGACCCCGGTATTTCGAAATAACCGGGGTCCGGGATCTTTTTTAAATAAAAAAAATGGGACCCCGGTTTTTTGTAATACCGGGGTCCCATTTCTTTTTTAAAAAAAAATCAACTCAAATCATTTAAAGCTTCAGCAAAATACAGGAAGTTCATACCCTGCACATATAAACTATATCCCCTTAATTGAATGAATAGCTAAAACATAGTGTACAAGAAAATACAGGACCAGTCTACTGAACACTACAGCAATACAAAGGAATATTGCCAAACTAGCCCCTACAGTTTTTTAAAGGAAGAAAGAATGTCTAAACAATAGTAATACGGATACTTTACTCTCCAATCACCAGAAAAAAAAAGCAACAGCTTACACGTATAAGACACTACCTAAATGTTATCTACTACATTATCTTAAAGATGGATTGCAGTAACTTCTTTAATAATTTCACAACAAAGCAGGCAGCTAGAATAACCTCCAAGCTTTTGAGCCTCAGCAATCACATGAAGAGAAAGAGTTGTTTTTCCAGATGCCTCTGGACCATAAATCTCCACAACCCGCCCCTGTCAAGATAAAAACATCTACAAGATCAGAAGCATGAGTATATATTATCACATTTTTTAATTAAGTAGCTGTAGAAAAATCTAGCAAAAGACAGAAGTGAAATGAAGAAAAGAGGGACAAATTGGGGCTATTACAGTAAATATCTGCATAATAAAAGATATGTTGTGTGTGCACTTGTCAATCAACTCCTCAGAGTTTAGGCTATAGAACAACCACACTGTCTAGAGTCACATATAGGAGGATACAAAATTTCAGAAGATACCTTTGGAAGTCCACCAATACCTAATGCTATATCCAGAACAAATGATCCAGTTGAAATTACAGGTACATGTCCGGGGGTGGGGGATCGACCAAGCAACATAATAGACCCCTTCCCAAATGACTTATTAATTTGCTCCAGGGCTAATTGTAGAGCCAAATCTTTCTTGGACATATTTTCGTCATTTGATTCACTTTCATTTGATTTTGAACTCTTCCTACCTACAAAGATGGAAGTCATACAGAATAAGAAACATTCATCTGAACAATCAATAGTACAGCATCAGTTCCTCTTGTGACTCATTACACAAAAGCTGGATATTCAGTAGTTGAATATGAACACATGTTTAATTAACAAAATGGATAAAGTAGATGATAAAAACAAACGCATACAAGGATGGTGCTACCATATCTACATTTATTCGATAATAGTTCTAAGTTCTAACTACTAAATAAACAATGTCGACAAGTAGATAAAACAAAATTTAAGAAATATTCATCAAAAAAGTGAAGCAAAAGATGTGCAATACTGACTGTAAGTCGTAACAAGTACTGACCTGTATACGTGCTCCAGATTTGCTCTGCATGCTTTTAATAGTTTCACCACCTTTACCAATAATCAAAGCAACCTGAAAAAAAAGGTTTAGCACTTGCTATCAGCTTTTAGCTCCACCTAAAAGATGGTTACACCACTACACATACCTTGTCACTAGGAACTTTCATTACGAACTGTTCACCTCCAGATTGGACGGGATTAATTATGAGATTTCCGGATGAACCATCTAAATCCCCGCTGCATCTGTCTATACAGTACACAGAGACAGTCAACTATTTTGCATCATAGATAAGATCATGGCCTAACAGAGTTTAGCCTCACAGCATTCACCTCTGCTATCACTTCATTAACTAGCTGTTCAGCTCTACTGATTTGTTCTGTTGTCCCCATCAGTTCGACCTCCCTTGTCAATGAAGTTGGATCAGCATCCGAGTCTCTGGTTATCTGGATTCTAGCACCTGAGCGATGCTGAAGATTTTTTATCATATCTCCACCTCTACCAATGATCACACCAACCTGTTCGCAAACCATATCAACATGAGGAACCTTAGAAAAGAAAAATCACCGTTTTATTTCAGAGAAATCAGAAGATCATGTATATGGCATCTCAACCAACCTTTCCATTCGGAATGTGAATTTTCTTGCTTGTACCTTGTGAGCCACTGTATTGGCCGGTTTGAGCAGTAAATACTGAAATATGTCTAAGAAAAAAATCATTGACGGAAGATGCTTTTTTGTATATTGACTTGCATGCATCACATGAAAACGTTATTATTATTGTTATTTTCAGAGGTATGGAGGAAATGAGATGAAATGGAAGATCAATATGTCAATTTCATATATATAATATGACTAGAAAGAGTTGAAGTTCATCACAAAAAAAGGCAGTACAGAGAAAAGGAAAACTTGATAGTACACATACTAGAATCATAATGAAACATCATCAGGAAAGAGATAGCAAGGGAAACTATATGATACTGTTGATAAATATATTATCGCATGCAAGGAACGTTTCATGGAGAGATATATCACCACAGGAAAGGATGTTGCCAGTGAAATATCCACTCAACTACACATATGCATGTTGCACAGCAATGTGATGGACCATCAACACGTAAAGTGATTTTCCCTTTCAAGCTTCCTTCTCGTGATATGAAATTATCTCCCTGGCTAATAACAACCAATTTCAGTCATAGCATGAACATAAATGATAAAAACCCTAATTTTCCCCCAACATGTTTTGCAAAATGATACGTCCAACAATGAGAACTCCACAAACAACAAATCCAGGTTGCATTAAAATGAGAGGACGGAAATTTCACCAGGGTAGGAGGGCTGGGATACGGCGGAATTAGCATAGGCGGCATCGGGCGAGTCGAACCGAGGGTGCTTATGCTCGGCAGCGGTGTTGAGTCGAGCAGCCACTTCGAGAACTTTCTGCCTCGCGAGTTCAAAGTCCTCCACAATCTTCCTCTTGGTACCCTCTGAACTTAGGGTTTGCTCCTGCCCAGTACCTTCCATTTCTCTGCTCGCTTCCTCCCTCGGGGACAAAACTCTTACTTGCCACCAAGATTCAACACACGGAGCTCAGAAACAAGCGTAAACGAGAGAGATGAAGATGAAGGAAGACGAATTACTTGGCTCCCATTAGTAAGGACTAATGACAGTGGATATGGAAGAATCGCAACGGAGATTTAGATACGAGAGAGACACTGGGGTTGATAGAAAGAGAAGGGTTAGCAAAGATCCGAAGATGGCTACGTTACGACGTCGTCTTGAACATACTTACATGCCCGCCTCTATTGAACATACTTGTTGAGGCGGGCTTTAAGAGGCCCGTCTCAACAAGCTTTAATTAAGGCGGGCTACTTGGCCCGCCTCAATTAGTTAGTATTAGAGGCGGGCCTTACCCTGACCCGCCTCTAATACTTTAGCGGGAAATGTTTTTTCGGATACTTGTTGAGGCGTATATTAATTTGCCCGCCTCAAAAGATGTTTTTGAGGCGTATAAATTAATTATCCGCCTCAAAAACCAAAAAAAGTGATTGCCTAAGTCGTTGTTGAGGCATTTTGAACTATGTACACCTCTAAAAGGGAGCCTCAAAAAGTGTTTTTTCCACTAGTGTTTCCTACACGTTTTCATTATAAACTTTTTATGAAAAAAATTGAACAATTAGTTTTTAAAGTTGAACAATTAAAATTTGAACAATATTAAAGTTGAACAATTATATCTGAAAAGTTGAACAATTGTATCTTAAAGTTGAACAATTTCATTTTCTTATAGTTAGACAATTGTGTTTGCTATGTATATAAATTTGAACAATTGTATCTTAATGTTGAACCATTTCATTTATTTAATACATTTTTAGGGGTGGCCATTTTTGCCGGTTTTACTAT
The DNA here is from genome assembly GCA_027886185.1 of Rheum nobile. Taxonomy (NCBI): domain Eukaryota; kingdom Viridiplantae; phylum Streptophyta; class Magnoliopsida; order Caryophyllales; family Polygonaceae; genus Rheum; species Rheum nobile. The sequence goes on from WOAB01000127.1 coordinate 3,703,777, forward strand.
TCTTATTTTCCTACACATTTAGGATTTAGGGTTATGGTTTATGTTTTGAATATTTTGAGTTGTATTAAGTTTATATTACCTCATAAATAAAACTTCAAGGTTGTTGGACAATTGTTCAAATTTTAATGAAGTATTGTTCAATCTATCTTTTTTTATGAGTTTGAATTTTCCTGCAATAAAAATTGTTCAACTTTTTTGGTACAATTGTTCAACTTTATATATTATTAAAAAATTGTTCAACTTTTAAGAGTGATTGTTCAACTTCAAATTCCAGAGGGAATTGTTCAACTTTTTAGAAACAATTTATGAGGAAAATGTGTAGGAAAACAAGAATAAAAAATATCTTGGCTCGAAAAAAAAATTGGCAAAAAAAACACAAAACTGACCGTTGCTTAGTGAAAATAAATGTCTAACTATAAAAATAAAATTGTTCAACTTTAAGATACAATTGTTCAACTTTTTTGGTACAATAGTTCAACTTTATATATTGTTCAAAAAACATTGTTTAAATTTTTAACATACAATTATTCAAATTTAATAGGGAAATGTTCAACTTTTTTTAAAACAATTTTATGATAAAAACGTGTTACAAAACAAGAAAAAAATGAAGAAAAAAAACTAACTAACATTTGCTTAGTGAAAAATAGTTGTCTAACCATAAAAATAAATTTGTTCAACTTTAAGATACAATTGTTTAACTATATATATTGTTAAAAAAAATTGCTAAATTTCTAATATATAATTGTTAATTTTTTCAGAAATGATGAAATGTGTAGAAAAACAATAATATAAAAACATTTTGATCCGAAAAAAAAGGGGCAAAAGTCAGTTGATCGGTAAACAGTTTCATTAGAGCCTTCCATTGTCCCAAAATGATTTACTGTCATTTTTTCTCACGTTTTACCGTAAATATTTATTTCAGTCTGACTCTTGGGTCCCGTTTGGATTCTCCAAATAATACATTATTTTATATTAAATTAATAATTTATATTATTTAATACAAGATAATATATTATCTGAGTGAATCAAAACAGACCCGTGATAATAAATGGGTCGTAAAACATGAAAAAAGAAGAGATAAAAACTTTAGCCTAACATCCAATTCCAAACCCGACCAGTTGAGACTTGAGAGTGCCATCCATATGCGGTTGAATACTTTAGCCTAACATTAAACTGGTGGGGTGTCGGGTAAGAAATCCTTTTCTCATTTGCCTCAAAACCAAACCCCACTCTCCTCCCCTCTCATCCTACAACCAGCGCATGGACCACCCATCAGCCACCTCCGCCGCTGCCGGAAACCAGGCGGAGGCCGAGCGGCTTCTAGGCATCGCCGAGAAGCTCCTCGAGTCGCGAGATCTCACCGGCTCCCGCGAATTCGCCGTCCTCGCCCAGGAGACCGAGCCCCTCCTCGAAGGATCCGACCAGATCCTTGCCATCTGCGACGTTCTCCTCGCCGGCGACAAGCGCATCGCCCTCTCCCGAAACAACCAGCACGACTGGTACGCCATCCTCCAGGTCGATCGCCGATCCACCGATCTGGATCTCATGAAGCGCAACTACCGACGCCTCGCCCTCCTCCTCCACCCTGATAAGAACAAATATCCTCTTTCAAACTCCGCCTTCCGCCTCGTCGCCGACGCCTGGGCCGTCCTCTCCGACCAATCGAAGAAATCGGCCTACGATGGCGAGGTCGGCCGCTTCTCTAGGGTCGAATTGACCCCCAGGCCCCCCCAGAATCAACCCGATCCCGACAAATTGCCCGTCCGGAGAAGCTCTAGGGTTGGTGGCGCCGGCGGCGGAGCAGATCGCAGTGGTGATGGCGGTGGCGGTGGCTCTAGGCCTTCGAATTTCTGGACGGCCTGCCCGTATTGCTACGTCCTGTACGAGTACCCTAGGGTTTACGAGGACTGCTGCTTGAGGTGTCAGAGCTGCCAGAGGGCGTTCCACGCTGCCTTGGTGCCGTCTCTGCCGCCCGTGGTGCCGGGGAAGGAGGCGTACTACTGCTGCTGGGGCTTCTTTCCCCTAGGGTTTTCAGTCGCTGGCTCCCAAGGCAAAAAGGGGGCCGGCGCATTCCCCAACTGGATGCCGCCGATGTTTTCCGGCGACGCTCCCGCGGAGAAGGCTGGAAAAGCTGTTCCCACCGTAGAGGCCACTGTGGCGGAGGATGTGCAGGTCAGGAGGGAAAGTGTGCTGAACTTCTCTGATGCGAGCATCTCCGCCGGTGCTCAACAGGCGGGCGCTGGTGTGAGTACGAAGCCGGCGCCGAAGAAGAGGGGTAGGCCCAGGAAAAACCCACTAGTGTGAAGGTGCAACTTCACTCCATGGGATGGGAGAATGAATCAAATGTGGTAATTGATGAAGAGTTTTGTGGTGTTTGGAGAAGATAGTTGGGGAGCTTTTCTGGACTGAGATGCCAAATTAATCAATTTAGTACTATTCAAGGTAGGTGAATTTGATAGGCATTGTGTTGTTTCTTAATTGGTGTAGAAATTTTGAGATGCCATGACTCAAAACTCTGCTGTCACTGACTGCTATATTTTGTGGTAATTGTAGTTTATGCTTTCATGTGTAGTTCCATTTGTAGTTTATAGCACAAGTTTGTTGTTCATAAACGGTTTCCCCAACTTGATATTTTCAAGGATGTACTCTTCTCCAATCTCAATTTAGTATATCGAACTTAGCAGCAGAATTTTGATTCAAGTAATGTAGGAATGTCATGCTGCAATTTATTATCTGGCTCGACAATTCCGATCTCCATTCCCCGCTTCAACTTGATGGATATCTGAGAGGTTGGAGTGACTGTTAAATGATCCATGAAGCAGTGCCAAATTGGAACTTTTGACTATGTTTCTTCATGATGCAGATGAGGGACAAATTGATGGATGCCAATATCTTGTTCCTATGATCCAAATTTACACCACAATAGGTTTACTAGTTCTACTACTACATCTGAATTCCAAAATACTCACCTGGGAACTTCTTGAGGAGTGACCAAAGAAGCTAATGGTCCATGAAGTCTATATAACCCACACTGGGATGAAGCTGAGAATAGGCCTTTGTGGGGCTTCGTGAATCTTGATTGGTTGTTCATCACATTGTGCAGGGATTGATTATAACCGTGTGCCCTGCATTTTTTCAACCAAGCAGATATAGAGCATGGTGACATGGATCAACCCTAAATTCACCCCCAATTTCGACCCCTTCCTTTCTGAGCAGATTGCAGAGCTGCGAATGGAGCTGGAGAAATGACAATGTGGGCGTGGGGAGAGGAACATGTAGCTTTTGCCGCAGGGAAGCATCCGATCAAGGAAAGATTCATATTCAAAGGCTCCTGCTTGGAGGCGAAGTTCTTGATTAGGGTTTCGAGCTTGAAAGGGTCGTGAAATTGGGGAGGAGGAGGAGAAGAGGGTAATGTGGGGCCGCGACTCAATTTCGATGAGCTGCGTGGTGATTTGGCGGTGGGCGAGCGTGTTCCATGATTTGAGCACCTAGTTTTTCAGCGCTGGATCAAAGTAGACTTCGATTGCGTAGCCTTGTGACACGGCGCTAAACCAATTTGAAACCCTAAATCGAGTGCGTATCTAGAGGGAAGAGAAACGAGATGGTAAGAAAATTGAGGAAAGAAAATCTTGATCCAAGATACAATGCCGGTTCCAGGAGAAATTCGACTAATGCAATTGTTAAACAAGAAGGAAATATCAAAAATGTGGAATGCTGATGGAGAGGGAGAGAGAAAGGATTTTGAGGAAGAAGAAGAATTGCTAACCTAGCCCACGTACGAAAATGCTTAAAAAACCCCAAAAACAATATAATAACACGATTACTTTTTAACGCATAGACAAAATTGCATTTCAGCGCATAGGGTCCTCACGTAACGTGGGACATGGCTCATCACGTTACGTGAGAAGAGGAATAGTGTCACGTTATGTATCGCTATTACCCCCACGTTACGTGTGGTTAAGCTCACCACGTAACGTGGTGAGCTATGCCATACGTAACGTGGCACTTCTACTGAAAGCTAAAAGTTTTGCTGCGGTGCACGGTTTGCATGAAATATCGCACGGTTTGCAGCAAACCGTGCACTTCTATTGAAAGCTAGAAGTTTTATTGGTGCACGATTTGCATGTAACGCCGCACGGTTTGCAGCAAACCATGCATTTCTACTGAACGGCCTTTCGCTAGATTTAAAAGCCTCTCGTCACGTTACGTGTGAAGCCTCTCCTCACGTAACGTGGCGAGCCTATGCGCTGAAAGGCAATTTCGGGTATGCGTTAAAAAATATGGGCCTATAATAATCATGGGTAAAGGGGACATTTCACAGATTTAACCGAGATTTAATGGAAATGTGGAGGTGGGTGTTATTTCGCTAACGGGGTATTAATCGGTAAATATGAAAAGGTCGGGTGATTATTGACAATATAGCCTACTTGACGGGTGATATTCGATATTTGACCCTAAAATATATTTATCCTTCTGCTGATTGGAGGTTTTTGGGTGGCAATTTTGAATACTCCCAAAATCCCTCGCCCTTATTTATTTGAACCCTCTACTTTTGAAGGAATGTGTCATTTAATCAAGGTAACAATTACTAATAATAAAATAGGATTAATAATGAAAATTTATAATCCATATATTTTAGGTAGTCATAGTGATTTGTTAGAAACTAACTTTGACTTATAGGCTAAATCGAATTAGGCCCATTGCTTTTATAACCGACACTAGTAAACAAATTACATTTTATCTCGTGAGTAAATAACCCGGGTGTCGTATATTCGGTTTAATAATTTGTTAAACCAAAGAAAGATACAAGTTTTTGGTTTTGAATAACAAAATAGCCCGGATATGGTGGGGAACGCTCATGCTATATAAGTACGCAACACTTTGAGGTATGAGTAAGAATAACCCGGGCGTGTTTCCGATAGAAATATCTGGGATATTGAGTAAGAATATAACCCGGATCTTTCCTATTAGCAAAACGCTCGGACTATATATCATTGTTGTTCAATTTTATTCTATATTATAAATCTCAGATATATGTGTGACCGTGCTAAATGAATTCATTCTTTTCATTTTTTTGGGAACGAAAAATAGAAGCAGCTATCCCTAGCCCGCCTTATATTTCCATCGTGGGAAGTGTCAATGGAGAATTGAGTGAGGAAGAGAGAAATTGAGCGTCAACGGGAAGTGGCAACATGATCGATAACAATTTGGTGGCAACGATGGCCAGCATATGGATCCAATCAACGAGCGACACCCCTTTCACCAACAGAATCTACTCCTCCGCCCTCAAATCCTCCCAAAGCTAGTCCACCCTCGACACCGCCGCTCTTTTCAAAGACCTCGGCGCTAACTTCGGCGTCCTCGTCGGATTCCTCTACACGTTCGTTGTCCACAACTGCCGCCGACACAACCTCTTCGGCGGCCCGAAGCTGGTCATCATCGTTGGCTATATCCAGTGCATCCTCGACTTCTTCCTCACCTGGCTCACTGTCACCTGCGCAATCGGCCAGCCTCCAATCGTCGTGGTTTGCCTTTTCATGTTCATCGTTGGCCATTCCATGTCGTTCTTCAACACCGTCGATGTGGTCATCATCGTTAACAACTTTATGGGTTTCAGTGGCACCGTTGTTGGCATGATGAAGGTTTATATCTTTCTAAATCTGCTTCTTAAGATTAACTTTAGGAATTTAGTCTGTGTTTTCATTTTTTTGGAATTGGGGATTTAAATGAAATTTGACGATTATACTAGATTTCAATTTTGAACTTGTTGATTGGAATGTTACAGGATATTTACTCACTTGTAGTGAGAATCTGCATCCATTTGGTTGATTTGATGATCTTTGCAGATACCAATAGAAGCGATCGATCATATACAATAGATCATAATATGAAATATATGTAAAATGGACTAGTTCAATGGCATTACCAAGTCATTCACCATTTTAATCATAGATTGATCTTTACTTTGTGTCCATGATATGTAGAACTTACTTTTGGTTATATAGCTATTAGTTCACATCACTCATTTTTGTTAACAATGTTCAATTCTCGTTTTCTCTTTATTAGGGCTTCTTGGGGTTGAGTGGAGCAATGCTGATCCAGGTATACCGAACCATATTCAAAGGAAAACCAGCCGAGTTCCTTCTCTTGGTGTCTATAGTTTCAACACTTAATCCTTTGTGGCTGATGTGGTTTGTAAAGATCAATGATATAGTTAACAAATGAGAAGCAGCATCTCGACAGATTCTCCTTGGAGATTTTGGTAATTATTACTTACCTTGTAGGTGTCATAATTCTCGAGAGCATCTTCACCTTGCAACTATGGTCACACATCTTTATACTGGCTTGCCTTCTATTTCTAGTATTGTCCCCTCTTTTCATTGCCCATAGAGTACTTATAAACAACTCCAATGAAACATCCATACTGGATTCAGAGCAACCTATTAAGTATAGCAAGTTGCCTAGCAATGATGTAGTCGTAAATTCTTCTGATGATGATACTAATAAGACTACAATTGAACCTGAAGTGAACCTTAACCTCTGGCAAGAGATGTATACCCTAGATTTATGGCTTCTATTCATTGCCACAACTTGTGCTTTTGGCTCGGGGTTGGCCACTCTAAACAACATAACCCAGATTGGAGATTCGCTTGGCTACAGTTCCACTATGACTAGCACACTGGTTTCCTTGTGGGGCATAGGGAACTCCCTTGGGAGATTTGGAGTGCCTTTTGGATTCCTTATATTCAAGTCTTTACAGTTGCAATCTTATGTTGTCTGTTGTGGTGAGCTATTGGTGGCAGCCTTGCTATATTTGGAATTTATATGTTAACCATTCTTATTAATTTACTTCGGTTGGCAGATGAAGTTGTGGGATGTGCATCAAAAAAAATGCATATGTGTATTGACAAGACACAAAGGAAGTGTAAAATATGTGCAACAAAAGGTGTGGGATGTGCAGCAAAAGAATAGCCATGATTTCTGAGAGATTGTCACTTTGTGTTGTTGATATTATGTGTTCGAATATATTTTCTCAGGTAAATGATGATGTTGTTCTTGGAGACAGTATGATATGAATATGGGTGGAATTATATTTCAAGAAGAGCAAAAACATGAATCAAAAGAAGTGTTCAGATGTTGGATGGTGACAAAATCGCTGAATCTGTCCCTCCGACACCTCCTCAGTATTTTGGCTATATTAGGAGCTACGAATGTCCAATGGAGGTCCATGAGTAGTCATTGGAAAGCTAAGCGAAATGGCTACAACTCTTATGACAAATGCTTCTATGAAATCAGCCCCGAACAGGCCCATAAAGCCCAGTCTCTGCCGACAGTCCAACTCTTGCCAGAAATCGTGTCATCTAATTCAATGCCGAAGAAGACCAAGGAGCACCAACGTGAGGCCATCAAATATAGATGATATTGATCATTTAATAAGTGCATTTTATGCATGAAATGAAGGGGCTAATCTCTCTCCTCAATACAATGAATGGGCTAAAAACTCTTCCTCTCCCCAAGGAATCAAGACAAGGCTATGTGAAGAGTTTCTAATTTCTTTATTGTCTTCTATTTATACCTTATGTTCTCTACCATTGTAGGCACGTCTAATATGAATTGAATCAAGCCTTAAACTGAGTGTTTTGTCAAGAGAATGTCTCCAATTCTTCTTGTTTGCTTGTGAGTAAGATCGAGTGTGCTCGTGCGTAATATCGAGCATGGCTAAGCTTCTTTGAGTGAGTCAAATCTCTAATTTGTTTGTCCTTGTTCAAGGCTTGAGTGATGAGTCATATCCACAATATCCTTGTCCAGTTATCCATTTCAATTTCCAGCAAATAAACCCTTAACAAAACGGATCCAAGATCCAACCAAAAAAAAGCCCCGAAATCATCATTTCCAAGCACCGATCGTCTTTGTTGTCTTGTGATCGATTGAAGGCCGAAACTTCCTTGATACTGAGCATACAACGATCCTACTTTCTCATCATAGTACACTCGTGTCGTGTTCTTCGAACACTACTCTAAATGTTTGCTTGCATTATATAAGATGTATTTTTTGTGCTATAGTATTACTTTTCGCTTTTAAGGTCTCTAATTTTGTGGCTCGTGCTCCAGACATGGAACTGCTCTTCTAATGGAACATGTGTGAAGACTTTGCACCAACATACTGACTATGTTACATATCTCGCTAATGTTGGGAATAATGTAATTTCTTTCTCATTTGAATATTTTGATTGCATGTGGAGAAGCCCTTCTCTTATGTTATCATCTCTTTATTTTATGTTCAGCTTGACAATGTAGAATGTTTTAGGAGCTGAAATTTATCTTTTCTGGCTTTGATATTGTAAATCTTTCATTCATTTCAAAGCAATGTTGTTGCCTCTGGTGGTGGCCTTGGTGGTGAGGTTTTTATTTAGGATATTGAAGCTGCTTCAACCCTAGTTTCTAAATCAAATGAAGTTACAGAAGATGAGTGTTCAAATGGTATAAACGGGAATGGAAGCACCTCGCCCATTATGAGTCTACACACAATAAGTTCAAATAACAACATTGTGTCTCATGCTACTACTCCAAATCATGGAGTAATTGCTGCCAAAGGCCATACGGAGTTAATGAATGACAACGGGACACTTCTTGTTTCAGGTGGTACTGAAAATGTATCTACTTTGTCATGGATGGTATAAGGTTCTTCCCTTACCCTTTTGCACCTCTCTTGCTGGATGTAACTGGGATTTCACTTTAAGGAACTGCATAAGGAAGTTGCTCCTACTACTTCTTACTTCATTTTGATGATCCTAAGAAGTGAGTGATTTATAAGCATAAAGTAGCTTAGTATCTATCTCATGATCATGTGGATCTTTTATCTAATATCAGCTTACCCCCTAGGTGGTTCATGTTTAGGACCCGAGAACTAGTTCGAAAACCATGAAATTGCGGGGACATTTAAATAATATAAGGGCTCTTCGGTGGATTCTACTTGCATGATGATGCAATTTTTACCTTTTCCCATTTTGTTTAATAACTTATTCCAAAATAATTAATAAGTTTCATGAATTATCATACCTTTGGTTATGATATGAAATTCCAAGTGTTTGGCCATACTTCCTGCAAGTTCAGTTTATCTGGCTCCTCTGATTTATGATAAGGTATTGAGCCTCATACCTCCTTTCCTATGTTGATTTGATGTAATTTTTCATGTGGCTATGCTACTTTCTTCTTAGTTCTTTGAGCACTCACAGTTGGACATATGTTTTGATACTGATGACCGTCATGTAGTTTGACTATATCTCATGTATAACATTTGTACTGTAATTTAGTCTTTAATGCTCCTATATTTATCCTCAACAATTTAGTTAATAATAATAATAATCCCTACTTTATTATGACACATGCTCATTATATAGGTTAAGTTATAAATATCAGATGTGAATTATTACTCTATCTCTTCTTCTGTAACAAGTGATTCATCCGATGTATATTTTCATGGGTTTCTATCTATAATTTCCCGCACTTACTAAGTTGATTAGTTCCTTTGTTTTTCTCTTATAGACTATGGGATCTTGGACAACATCGTTGTGTTCATTCTTATGTTGCCCATTGATCAGCGTTACTTTGTAGGGTTTAACTAGGAGTTATTACCGGTGTTTTGGGTACCATTTGGAGATGTTTAGAGCTTATTGCAGAGATTGGAGTTGAGGAGTAGAAGTGTCGTTATGGTGGTTTGGAGAGCTTAATTGAAGACATATTGAAGATATAGGCGAGAACCACGTAGAAGACGAAGGAAGAGCTGGATAAAGAAGCCAAGTGGAGCAACAGAGAAGAAACCGCGATCGCGGAAGTGTCGTCGCGGGCGCGGATGGTCGCGGTGAAGAGAAAGGCGAAGGAGTGAAGAACGCGAGAATCCGCGATCGCGGGCGAGCAAGCAGACTGGTCGCGGTTAATTCGAGAGCAAAGGAATCAGAGCAGGAATTTTCCGCGATCGCGGAAATGCTTCCGCGGTCGCGGAAATGTGCATCAGCGAGCCGCGCGGGTTTCGTCCGAAATCCAAAGTTTACTTTTTATTTTATTTCTTTTTACTTTATTTCTTTTAGTTCGATTTTATTATTTCCTTTTAGATTAGACTTGTTATCTTTAGTCTTGTTTTTGGGTTAGGTTATTTAACCTAATTTCCCAGCCACTTTGAGCAAGTAGTTTCATCGTTCATTATTCAGCACTCTTTTCCCTTTTGAGTTTTATTGTTTCAAGACTATGAAGAACTAAGCACCTTTTGCTTAGTCCGACGATTGAAGCCTTGGTTTAAATTTGATTGTGAGATTATTCCTTTACTCTATCCTTGAATGTTATTGATTCTCTTATGCTTCATCCCATTGAGTTATATTGATTTCTCTAGATTGACCACCTAGTTTTATGAATGTTATTCATATTGCAGGGTTAGGATTTTGAATATTATTGGTTGATCTAGTTCATCAATTGTTGTGATTAGTATTATTAATATTAGTTTCCCTAGCCTGACAAACTAGTTGAGATTGGTATTATCTATAGTGTTAGTTACCTTAATCTGGTCAACTTGTTGAAATTAATATTGTTCATACCTAATTCAGAGTAGCAACCACGATTTATTGGAACGAGTTGTGAATGTTTATTGTGAAGAGAATTGATTGCATGTCGAGTACTGACGAGTTGTTAAGTATTGCATGAGCCTATCTATTCCTGAGCTTACTGCTGCTGTTAGATTTATCTTGATAGTTTCTTGATTGTTTAATAGTTAGGGTTATCAGGACTAGTTGGACTGGTAACTAATTTAGAACAGGGATTAGGACATTCATGAGGATTGAGGACTAGGAATAATCAATGATCAATCAACCAAACTAAAGGTGGATATTTGTTTGGCTAAGTGTTTTTCCCAATTTGATTACAAATCTTTGTTTTTGTTTCCTTTGTTTACTTGCTTACAAACAATCAACCAAACCCCCCCTTTGTTACTTGTGCATGCAACATTACATAAAGAAAGACAACTCCTCCTTGTGGGATTCGACCATTGCTTGCCTATTCTACAGAGTTAGGTTTGTTTAGGATTGTTACTTGTGCATACAGATTCTGTTTGGGCTCTGGCTAGTACTCCAACATTTAGTCATGTCTATAGTGGTGGAAAGGATCTCTCTGTAAGCAACTATTAGTAATGCGTTTTCATAAGTTTTCAGATGTGGGTTAGTAATATGCTTATGTTTCTCTGTTATTCTTCTCTGTCTTCTCATTGTGGTTAGCCTTATATGGAGATCTATATTTATTTCCCTCAATGAAAAAGTTATCAATTGTATGAAGTGTGGTTTAGGTAAGTTTGCAAGGCCTAACATTTCTGCTCTTGGTTTCAATTGGGGAGCCTCCAGGTTTCTTTCGATGAGAAGAAGGAAGAACTGTTTGAGATGGTATGATTTCTTTCCTCAAGATCAAATTTCTGGTTTTGTTTTGGCGATTCTTATCTTGTTTTTCCATTTATCCAAGTAAGTATTCCACCATGGTTTACTGTAGATACCAGGGTTGGTAGCTTGTCAATTCATCTAGAAACTCCTCAATGCTTTTCCGCAGAGATGAATATTCTTTTTTTTTTACAAAAAGAAATGGACTTTTTAGCCTGGATGTGTTTGAGTCCGGGCTAAAAAGCCCTATTTTTTGGGGCTAAACAAAGGACTTTTAGCCCGGACTTACTAAGATCCGGGCTAAAAGGTCTTTCTTTTTTAGCTCGAGCCTGTTTTTGACATCCGGGCTAAATACTCTATTATCACACCACTCTGAAGCTCGAACCTATTTTATGCTATATCCGGGCTATATGTAAAAAAACGCCCGGGATAAAAACACATTTATGTACTAGTACGGGTCCTATAAGGTCACACACAATATAGTAACTGCGTTAGATCAAAGTAACCTGAGGCCCATTGTGGGACTGTGAGTTTCGGCTATGACATAAAGTGGACGAGTGGATTATTCATCAAGTAATAATAAAGTCTTATCTATTTACTTGATAATATAAGGAAAGTTATCTTTAGAAACGATAAGATATTGTATCAGCCATAAATATCCCTTTCTAGTTACAAAGGAATTATCCATTTACATGTGTTGAGAAAATGCCATAAATATCCCTTTCCAGTTACAAAGGAATTATCCATTTACATGTGTTGAGAAAATACATACCTACACCCAAAGAACATAGGGCTGACCGAACACCTTGTGCAACAGACCAAGCTGTGAACTTTCGTCCCGTTCTAACAAACGTAAGCAAGGCAATCAAGATACATGCTCGTGTGGATCAAGTAAAAGAGTCATACTTGAGGCTCTCATCTCCAAATTGATATCAAACAAGAAGATTTACATCAAGAAGTATGTTACTCTTTTCATATCGAGTTTATGCATGAGATCCACAATTAAATGTTAGATTACTGTTTTCTGAAATTCTGCTTAAAATATCTAAATCCCAACGACTTTATCACCTACTTTTATTTCTCATTTACGTGAAATATATACATGAACCGTTTCCATCATCTTTAAAGCTCTATGCTCGTCACATGTTTGTTATACTCGTTGATATATGATAGCCAAAATACTGTTGTAACTCTTACTACTTACTTTCCACTAGTTCTATGATTTGTTTGAGTATTTTCCTATGTTACATGGATGCGGATACGATAATCCGATATTGGTACGAATTCGAGTGTCCGATACGTCATTTCTGAAAATTTTGGATACGGGGACACCATCGTAACTTTTGACATGAGTACGAGGATACGACAATAAAAAAATGCTACGAAAAATATATTTAAATAAAGTATAACTAGTCCATCAAAATTGAAAATATTCATTCACATTCAGTGCTTCCTTGGCCACCGATGAGAACGCTGTTTATTAGTTTCCCACATCGGTGAGATCAGATGAAGGAGCGTACTCATGCCTCACGGACGTCAAGTTTTGCTTCCTACATCGATAAGTTTGAAAAGAATCCAGCTCATGTATGTGTATATAACAACATGAAATCAGCTGAAATCTATTTTTCTGTATTCTTCATCTCTTCGACTCGTTTTACACTTCCTCTAGCAACTCTACAAGCATACATGTTTAACCTTTCCATAACAACAGAGGTGATCACAAATGCACCTATCCTATGCATTTTATTACTACTACTTGACTATATGGCTTGTCTCTCGTTTAAGAAAAATTTTCAAAGGAACAAGGAAGTCCCCAAGCAGTACTAGGATCTTTTTTGCATCGCGGAAATTTTGGTCCCGTGTTGCGTTTTACGCACACACAAAAACAAATTTTATTCATTACCACGTAGGCACGTAGCACATAAGGATTAACAAGCCTCGCATCTCATAACTTGGTTGAATATATTAAGTTGGATTGACGTCAATGCTAGAAAGAAGAAAATGATGGGTACAACGAAAGAATCAAATATGTTTATATATTAATAAATTGAGGTTATATATAGTTAAAATATAGAAAGCTATTACATTTTTCATATTACATCATTTGGTAAAAAAATATTACGTACATAGTAGAATCTATATTCTTGTTTCAAATAAATTTACTTAAAATTAGCTAGATTTAAATTAGGGTATCAATGTTTTTAAATAAATAATAAGTGGAAAAAATAAAAATAAAATACAAGAGAGAAAGTCGTGAAAATCAACGAAATGGCTAATCGTTCTTTCCACAAAGTATGATGAAATTAATATTTTAAAACACACATAATTAAAACATGGGTTTTATATATAAATTGAGTAGAATGTATTAATGAGTGAATGGTTGGAATAACATTACTAAATAATAGCCAATCAAAGTTAGGAAATTCAATTGAAAGATTTGTTAATAACTACTTTAAATAAGTTGGAAATAAGCTCAAAAATAGAGTACAAAGATTTAATTAAAATATATACTTATTGAAAGAAGAAGAAGTTGATCTTAATCGGTGGTGTAAAACAAAATAGGTTGATAGAATTTTAGGAAAATCAATAGATATTTATTATTCTAATATATATTTGTTGTTTGTTAAGAATCTAAATAATTCAAAGGGAGCAATTCGATGAAAAGTTAAATTTATGCTTCTTTTACACATAAATAGAATAACCTAAGCTATATAGGTGGCTTGAAAAGAGAGAGATTTAAAATATCTTTGTTAATTTATATTTTACTAATTATTTAATATAGTAATAAATTGAAAAATTGAACGATAACATTTTAACAACATTTTCCTAAAATCATGCTGGTAACTTGAAAAGGGTGAGCTTTAATATATATATATATATATATATATATATATATATATATATATATATGGGCACGCTCCGGTAAAACGGTTGTTATGGTAGAACGGAAGTACTAATCTGGAGAGTCAGATTGATGTTGATGGATGGTTGGATTAATGGGTTATAGGAGAGATATGGTAGAGCCCTAACCACCAAATCTAACCTACTAAGGATATTATTAATAAAAAAATAATTAATTTTGGTTGTTACAGGAGAGAGAAATTAAGATAATATTCTCTTTCCTAATCGATTTTGCTCTCATTCAAATATTTAAAATTTAAATGGGAAGAACATTTTAAAACGTTCGTGAATATCGTTAATGTGTTCACGAATATCAATCATTTGTTAATGAATATCGTTCATGTTTGTTTGAATATCGATTTCTATTTAATAAGTGAATATTTAATATCTTTAAAATGTGAATATCGTAACTTAAATCATGAATTTCACCACTTGATAATATGAATATCACACTAAGTTACATGAATATCTCAATTAATCACGTGAATATCAAATTCACTTACATGAATATCACCACTCAATTTGTGAATATCACTACCCATTTTGTGAATATCGCCCACCACCCAATTACATTAATATAGTCACCCAAGTACATGAATATCATCACCTAACTACACGAATATCACCACCCAATATCTTCGAAGCTTTGATTCATGGCGGTAAGATTTAACAATGACATTGTCGCGTCGATTTTGGGTCGCACAGTCGCACGATCAACCTGAATATCAACATTATTATAATGAATATCAATAACATTATATTGAATATCACATCATAAATTTTGAATATCGACTATTCAACGCATGAAACCCCATGAATATGAACAACATTATAGTGAATATCACATCATACAATTTGAATATCAATTGTAAATAGTACAAATTAAACAACACCGTCAACAAGCAATTTGAATACTATAATAACGATATTCATTCCATATGTGATGATATTCACGTATTTGTTGATGCTGCTTCTCAGGAGGCTAAATCGACAACCAGTATAAGAAGAAAAAACAAAAACAAAATCAAAATTCAAGGGATTTGGATAAAAAAGAATGGCAGTGAGAGGAATTGGACAAGAAAGACGAGAAAGGGGAAAGAGACTTGAAAATCGTAAAATTTGACCAAGCGAGGCTTCCCCTGGGTGTTGAGGACAATCACCGCCTTTATCATCGTCCTTCTAGAGTGGCGTTGCCCTGATTGTCTTCTGTGAATAACTGGACACCAATCACGATCTCATTCCAGTATCTGTTAGATCAGGTTACAACATCCTCATTTCAGAACAACTAAAATGTCGAAATTGAACCAAATTCAACACAAATTCGCAAAATTTATCAATTTCAGAACACTAGACAAACTCAAGGAGATCTCATTCCAGCCTCCGCCTCTACGACGACGTTTCTAGGGAGATCCAGATAATGCACCGCGTTTCCAAGATCCCAAGCGTCGTCGCCTTCCTCGACGCCTACGAGGACAACGATCACATCCACCTCGTCACAGAGCTCTGCAACGGCGGCGACCTCTTAGATCGGGTCCTCGCCAATGGCCACTACTCCGAGAGGGACGCCGTCAGGCTGATGAGGCCGATTATTGAGTTTGTACAGTCGTGCCATTCGCTTGGGGTTATGCATCGGGATCTCAACCCTCACAATTTGATGTTCAAGAACAGAAACCGCAATTCGCTGTCTTCTTCTGTCGTGGGCGGGGACGGAGACGGAGTTGGTGTGGGACTCGTCGGCGGCTACAAGGACGACGTCGGAGAAGGCGGGGGAAGCACGGTGTTGGTGGTTAAGCGGCGACCAGGCAAGGTCGAATCCGGCGTCAGATTGTTTATTCTAGAACGATCTTTGAATCCGGCGTTGGATCCGGCCAATTCGGCCCAGGCGAGGTCGAATCGGATGGTGCGGGGCTGGCGGTGATATCCGCGACGCCGGGCTGGCGGTGCTCTGTGTGGAGCGGTCAGATATGCATCCGGTGGCGGTGGCGGCAATGATCAGAGTTGTGCTTTGGGTTCAACTCCTCGTTGCTCCCATCAATGGCGTCGGCCTGTGGATGAAGAACAGGGAGACGAAAGAGAGAAACCGAGGGTTGAAGATGAAGACAGATTAAGGGAGAGGAGATCGTGGGAATATCCCACAAATCACGTTGGATGGAGCCAATCAGGTGTGTCTCTCCTATTATATAATATGTGCATCCTTCTACACTCAAATCTCTACCATCCAATAAAATCTAATCTAAAGGTCCATAATAGTACTTTCGTTTTACCCTAAGAGTCTGTTTTACTTGATCCTATATATATATATATATATATATATAGATCTATGCTCTAGTAAAACACCTTTTTATAGTAAAATGGATGGATAAATATAGAGCATTGGATTAGTTTAAGATGGATGGCTGAGATTTAATCTAGGGAGACACAAAATTGGAGAGTAGATTCACCCACACCCGATCTCCTCCATGTACGAGCTTTTCGGGATTTGCTTTCCATATTTCCGAGTCGTTTCAACTTTCATTTTGCACTCCCTCCTATGTTATCTCCTTATCTCTCTCTCTCTCTATCTCATTTGCATTGATCTCCATCGCCGCCTTCATCGTCTCCTCCCTCGCGTCTCGCTCTTTCTTCGGTTTCCAATCTCCTCCCTCGTAGTCGTCTTCTGGCGTCTTTATCTATCTCGCACTTACAGTCGGCTCCAGCGCCCCACTATAGAAGCGCCGTCGTCATCGCCATCTTCGGTTGGACATTAAAGGTAACCCTAAAACCACTTCCCCACTAATATTCATCTTCGTCTCCATCAATAGTCTACTAAGTCTTCAATTCTGGTTCAATTCCTGAAACGTGTTATTCAATTTCGGTTCTTCAACCGCAAATTTCGACAGAAATCGGTGAATTTATCTACTTTGATTTGATTTTTGTCGATTAGAACATTTGTTTTCGAGTTTTCCATTAAATTTAGGGCATCAAAAGGTTTGTCTTGTTCGATTTCGTTCGATATGCATTTTTAGTTCGATTAGGGCATCGAAAGCTGAGACTGTGTTATTGATATTCAATTATGTAGATGGCATATGCAGTTTTCCATGCATTGATATGCATAACATGTGCAATGTATATATTGTTTTGATATTCAAGTTGATTCATTTGTTGTTGGATTTGGAGGTTGATTTTTAGGGTTTTGTTTTTGAGTATGTTTGGTTCGTGTTGATGTGTTTAGATTGTGTTTTGGGGTTTGATGTAACTGGCTACTAGAATCCATAAACTCTGTCGAATATGGATTTTGGTTCTGAGATTGGAGCCAGATTAATTGTTCAGTGTTTGGTGTAACAGTCTACTAAAATGCACAAAACCAATGAGATTTGATGCTTAGATTGTGTTTTGATATTCAATTATATGAATGAGATATGCATTTGCCATACATTGATATGCATAACATGCGCAGTGTATATATTGCTTTGATATTCAAGTTGATTCATTTGTTGCTGGATTTGGAGGTTGGTTTTTAATTTTACTCATCGTCTTCTTTAGGTTTTTGTTCATGGTTAGAGGCTTGTTGGGTAGAGAATCAATGTCTCCGAAAACAAAGGGTGGCAAGCGAAGAAGGCTTGTTAAAGGTAATGTATTTCTTTTCTGTTTATTTGTATAGCTTCGAAGTAAGGTATTAATTGATATGTATTGTTTAATGTTTGGTATTCATATGATTAGCAACCAATTTAGATTAATGTGTTGTTCATTTTTTGTAAATTGATATTCATTGTATTCTAATTGATATGCACTACATCCGGACATATATGCAATGTATTTCTAACTATGACATTTGCATGTTTGGCTAAGCCATAGTCATTCCTTCTTATATGTTATATACAATTAAGCTTATTAATATGATTTGTACAGGATTGCCCTCAAGGAAGTCGGTCAAAGATTCCACAAAGGATGCTCATGTCACATTTTCCGAACAACTTACCGAAGCAGTTGGGAACACTGGATCACAAGAAGCTCATGGCTCTTCACCAATTCGAATGAGTCCGCATGCAAAGAGACGGTTGAAGATCGTTGTTTGTCGTGATAAGGGCAAGACCACCAGAAACGAAACACCCGATGAATCTGATGAGGAGGACGAACCAACTGAGGATGTCGTAAAATAATCGAAGAAGTACAAGGCTAAGAGAAAAGCAAGAGGTATGAGATTCTTAGGTGTTTAGTGTATATATATTTTTCTTTTTTAATTCCAATGTTGATATGAACCATAAAGTAAGATTTTATTCGTCAATGTATTAATTACTTTTTAATTCATTGTAGAAGCACCTCTTGGCGATGAAGATGAAACACTGGTCAATATTCAAAAGGCCAATTTAAAGCGGTTGAAGGGAAAGGTTGCATCATCTAAACCATATGCGCATGATGATGTTGGTACATTATATTTACAAGTGAATGTTGTGATTTTTATTTTTAAATGATATCTTTCATTAATAAACACTGACTAATACATCATATTTGTCATGTACCAGGTTTGAAATCAAAAAAAGAGGTTTGATAAGGGCAAGGGTAAGATGGTTGAGGAAGTTTCGAAAGAAGTCGAACGTCAGAAGACGAAAGTCAAGGAAAAGGAAGGTTTTAAGGGTATCAAACATCGTGGACGCCTTGAATATTTCGTTTGGGCCATCGGGGAAATGAACGAAGTGCAAAAGAAAAGTGTAGAGGAGTTTGGTTTTGGGAGACTTTTAAGGATGACATCGTTCCCGTTACCGAGGTACATGGTTTTTATACTAACATTTTGTTCAGTAGATATGTAAAATGTCTATATATGATATTCAGATATACTTTTATGATATGCAATTTATAATAATGGATTATTTAATTGGCCGTGCATGTGATATTTATTTTTGTGAGTGAGATATGCATTTCCCGTACATCGATATGCATACTATTTATTCAGGTATGCATGATATATGAAGTTGTCGATTTGTTATGTAATATTCATTTGTGTGGTTGTGATATTCATACTTCCTACATAGATATGCATACTATATATTCAGGTATTCATGATCTAAGCAGTTGTCGATTGTGCATGTGTTTTTCATTTGTGTGGTTGAGATATTCATACTTCCTACATAGATATGCATACTATATATTCAGGTATTCATGATCTAAGCAGTTGTCGATTGTGCATGTGTTTTTCATTTGTGTGGTTGAGATGCATGCTTCAATCATGATTATGGATACATATATTTTCATGATTCGAGCATATATTTTGAGCTGTTTTTTAAGCGTTGTAATAAAATATATATTGTGTCTTCTTCAGTTTTCTGTGTAGGTGGTTGGTTCAGAGTTACAATGCAATGAAGGGAAAGATCTTGCTCCCAGATGGTTCTGCGGTGGATGTCACAGATAGTGATGTGGAGATCTGCATGGGCATTCCACGTGGCCCAATTCAAATAATCAAGCTCAACCCTTTGGTTAAGATGAATGTGGTAGAGGAATGGAGGAATAAATTTGTTATGAAGCTGCACAGCATCAGATATAATCATGTTGGTGACCATATGTTGTCGATCAAGGGAGGAGGCGAAGACTTTATACGGGATTTTATTGTCCTGTTCCACTCTTGTATAGTTGAGCCGACGCAAAGCGGTGCTGCAAACCAGTCCCTCATCCATGGCTTAGAGCAACTCAATGGCGTGAGTACAATGAACTGGTGTGGTTTCGTTATAGATTGTCTTATCGAGGCCAAGAAGAAGTGGGATATGAATCCTGACGGCTATTTTACTGGCCCACTCTAATTCTTGACGGTACGTGGGTCTTTATATATAAATTTGCGGGAATAATTTTTGAATTTTGATATGTGGGCATGCATATTCAATTATTTGGGTTGGATATTCATAATCCCTACACTAATATGCATAATATTTTTATTTTCTTCAGGTTCTATACTTGGACCGTGTGGTCTTGTATGGAAAACGAACCATTCTAAGAAAATTCCCCGCATTTGTCGGATGGACTGAAGAGCTCGTAGCTGAGAGAGAAGAGATTGAAATGAGTCACGGGGTGTTCGGGGATGGTAATTTGGAGCCCCAGCTGTCTATCAAAAAGAGGTTAGGTGATGCATGCCCGGTACAGGAATCAAATCCCAAAAAGATTAATCTCCATGCCTAATTTTAGATTTATATAGATTTTACAAAACTGAATAGTTAACATATGTTCTTGATTTAGTAATGATAAAAATACATAGGTTATTATGCATAGTATCATGTTGAATAAGGATTATTTTTATCCAACATGATTATATTATGGTTTATACTTTATAGTTTTGATGAAGCTGATGATAACAATATTGAAATGAAAATACGCATATTGATATGCAATTTTTACAGGAGTTCAACAAAGGTATGGTGAAAATTTGAAGATTGTCGCAAATGCTATTGTTAGGATAGCCGACAGGACCAAGAACATGCATGTTGAGTGCAAGGACGATGAAGTGTCAATTGCACTCACTGAGTCGGCCAGGGAATTGTTGGGTTCCAGATCCGATTCCCTGCACGAGGCTCCTTTTGATGTATGCACTCAAGTATGGAATGTGCTATCGCAATCTGAAGACCCATTTTGGACTAGTCCGGAGCTGATGAAGGTGGTTGAAGAGATTGAGGTTGCGTTGTCTAGGCGGAATGACATCATCAAGCATGAGAATGATGAATGCGGGTTTAATGACGATCTCCCCTTTTTCCAGGCAGATACGGGCCATACCGAAGAAGTGCATCAGTCCAGTCCAACGGTCGTAGTGGATGTTCATATGCCTCAGGTTCATGCGCATTTATTTATCACGCAAAGCAAAATTGTTTATTTTATTGAATGTTTGCATAATATTAGTTATGAAATTTCCATAAGGCAATACGGGAACGAGCAAAGTTGACCCACCAGTCTAGCTCCATGAAAGTGATATTCCAGCCGTTGTTGACGATCAATCCAAGATTCCTGAAGCCACCACAGGAGAGGAGGCAACGAGCAAGGTATGCCTAAATGAAACGTTTGAAGTCACATTCAACCTTCAAAATTCCTGGTTTGCATGCTAAATTCTGAATATGCAGGTGTGTGAAGCAACCTTAGGAAATGAGGGTCCGAACAATATCGTCACTACTGATACGTTTGAGGTTCTTTATACATCCAATCATTTAAATTTGCAGTTTGCATACTATGTTCACATTTTTTTATTGGTTTGATATTCATGCTTCCTTCAATGATATGCAGATTGTATGATTAGGTATTCATGATCTAAGTAGTTGTTAACCATTCATGTAATATTCATTTTTATGGTGTGATATACATGCTTCACACGTTGTTATGAAGATTGTATGTTTAGGTATTCATTTTAATGGGTGTGTTATGCATCAATGTATGGAAAATATTTTATGGTGTGATATACATGCTTCACACATTGTTATGCAGATTGTATGTTTTAGGTATGCATTTTAATGGGTGTGTTATGCATGCTTCACACATTCATATGCAGGATATGTGTAATTTGAGTATGCTATTTCTCATCTTATATATGCATGCTACATTGATATTCATGTGGTGTCCTTTTGTGTGGGTATGAATGATCCTTATTTAGAGTTGCTAATATTATTTAACCGATATATTCAAATTGCATAGGGCCAACCGAATCCAAGTGATGTGGTTATGGAGGTGGTGAATGACATCGTTGTTGAGCATCCCCAAGTTGAAGTTGTCGCCCCAGCTCAACCTAAAGTTGTTGCGACCAGTGTTAAGAAGGATATGGCTAAAAAGACAACATGTGGTCGTCCAGGAAAGCGTCCCACCGTTCAACAAACTAATCCGGTAAGCTTGAGGAGAAGTAATAAGGTTAGAAGCAAATGATGATGCTCACACTTAAGGCCTAAATTCTTGAAGTTGTATTTTGGGTGAAGTAAGTTGGGTGTCAAGGGTAAACATTATGGTTGGTTGGCTTTAAAGCCAAAATTTTGTCTACATATAATATAGGCCGAATTTCAGTAAACCATCCTTTAAATAGTGTACTTTGCCCACAACCACCCCTTATACACGAAATTACTTACAATCACCCATTAAACACATTCCGTTAGCAACGAGCCACCCCAACCCCTTTTCCATCCAAAAAACCGTTAACTCATGTAAATTTACCAAAAAACCCTTATTCAACCGGTTTTTGACCGGTTTTGCCAAAAAAAATATTTTTTTGGTTTTTGACCGATTTTGCAAAAAAAAAAATTGAATAAAATAAAAAACCGGTTTTGGAAAAAACCGGATTTATTTTTTGATTTTTTAAAACTGATATTTTTTAAAAAAATCGATAAATCTTTTTTAAAAAACCGATAATTTTTTTTTTGCAAAACCGATAAAATGTGATAAAAACGATAAATTTTTTTTAAAATCGATAAAATAATTTTTACTTTTTTTTAAAAAACCGATAAATTTTTAAAAACCGATAAAAAATCAAAAACCGGTTTAAAATTTTTATAAAAAATAATTTTATCGGTTTTAAAAAAAATTATTTTATCGGTTTTAAAAATATTATCGGATTAAAAATTTTAAAAAAAATTATTTTATCGATTTAAAAAAAAATTATTATCAGTTTTTAAAAAAATTATTATCGGTTTAAAATCTAAATTTTTTTTATCGATTTTAAAAAATCAAAAAATAAAACCTTTTTTTGCAAAACCGGTTTTTTATTTTATTCATTTTTTTTGCAAAACCGGTCAAAAAACAAAAAATTAATTTTTTTGGCCAAACCGGTTGAATAAGGGCTTTTTGGTAAATTTACATGAGTTAACGGTTTTTTGGATGGAAAAGGGGTTGGGGTGGCTCGTTGCTAACGGAATGTGTTTAATGGGTGGTTGTAAGTAATTTCGTGTATAAGGGGTGGTTGTGGGCAAAGTGCCCTATTTAAAGGGTGGTTTATTGAAATTCGGCCTATAATATAACGATTATAGATCTAGTTGGGGTGGTATTGTGGACATCTTCACGTATTTTGTAACTCCTTAATATATGTAATGTTCAACAGTCTTAGACGGGGTGGTATTGTGGACAAAAGTACGAATTTTGTAACGACTTAATATATGTAATGTTTAGCATACCTTAACTGATATTCACATTTTCTGTGTCCGTATGCAAATTAGATGTTCTGGTATTCGTTGTATGATTAAATTGCATTCATGATTACTTTGACGATATTCAACTTTTATGTAGTATGATATTCTTGCAATAGTATTTCATATTCGTGTTGTATTCGTTTACCAAAACGTTACTTCCAATTCAGGCACAAATAGACGACAATGAGGACGACGATGATTTTGTAACACCGATAAAATCTGTCCAACAAAATGCAAAGAGGAACATTAAGCTACCGGCTACAAAAAAAAGCCCATGGTTCAATAGGATTATAAACGCAAGAAAAACGATCACTAAAGAACAACATGCATTATATTCGTATGTTGTTACTCACGCTGCGGATGGGTTAGTGTTTACTACTAAAGTGTGTTGCATTCAATGATTACGCTTCTATTTTGATTTGTCTACTGTCTCTCCGTTATCAGGGAAGTCCTATTTGACCACAATGGTAGAACACTTGATGCGAGCGAATTCCGATCACTTGAAGAATCCACCTTTGTTTCAATTAATATTGTCGACTTGTGGTGCACATATTTAAATGATTTAGAAGAGGCTCGAAATCATACAACTGCATCACGGTTGTTCGTTCATCCATCAACTATGGTAGGTATTCAGTTTTTACATTGTGATATTCACATGTCGTTCGATGATATTCACTGAATCCTTATTCATTTTGCATAAGCAGATTGGCCCCCTCGCCAACCCGAACAAAGTTGAATACGCCTCAAAGTTCTCCATATTCAAATATGGGATGGATGAATTGGTAGTGAGTCTCAACCATTCATCTCTGATGGATGCAGATTTGGTAATAACTCATCCAACTATATTTATTTTATATTAGCACTTTTACAAATGGTCTATTGATATTCGTCAATTAACATTTTATTGCAATGACAAGTCTTCTTCCCCATTCTGAAACATGAGCATTTTTTCTGGTATGCTTCAACTTCATGCGTTCGAAGATAGAGATTATTGATAATTCCACAGTTGGCGATGAGGACCCGATAGCAAAATATGGTGACACAATGCCCGTACTGGTAATAAGATATCACTCAAATCAAAGAATGTTGAAATGTTTTTCTACTATAACTTACATGGCTTCGAATTGTTTGTTATGTTCGTTCACATCCTAAGATGTTCTTTGAATATATGGATTCTTTGAATCTTGGCACAAGGTGCAATGGTTTTACCAGAGGTCGTATGTCCATTCTGAAAATGATGTGGCTTGATAACACAAACAAGGTCGACTACGGGGTATATTTAATGCGCCATATGGAGACATATTTTGGACAGGGAGTGAACAATTGGCAAACTAGATTTAAGCCTAACTCTAAGAAGTGTATGATTGACAGGCTTAAAGTCGTGTGCCTAATCAAAGAAATCCTAATATACCTACTAAACAGAGTATAGCAAGCAAGTCAGGGTCGAACCCAAGAGAATCAGGTTATCTATTCTTGTGTTTCTCAAGTCACCAACTAGGAACTAGGGGGGGTTTTATATCGGTTTCTTAGTGACCAAGTAACAAGTAAACAAGTTCGCAAGTAAAGGTTGTGAATATGGTTGGGAAAAAGCGTCACACCTGACAAAGATCCACACAACAAGAGATATGGTTGATCACTGAATTCTATTAGTCTCAAGTTCTTATCTTTCCTATAGTTGTCCTTATCCCGATCTTAGGTAACTATTAGTTCTACCAGCCCTAATAGTACTTATTACCAAATCAAATCCGAAAACCTTCAAGACTCAATAAAGCAATAGCATTCAACCAAGGATTCAACAAGATACATGCAATAGAAACAACCCGTTACTATAAAAATGCAATTAACTCTCTCTCACGATGAACACTCGCAACCCGCTTATGTAAATCGTGTTTGCTACTAGATATGCAACCCGAACCCGGAATCACAAGTCCTAGCTATTAGGAAGATATCAATAGACCTAGTTAACTACTCTAGATAAATCAACATAAACCAATAAACATTCAAGCACAAGAGAATTAATCCAACTAGATAGGAAATCGAACAAGAGTAGAAAACTCACAACCAATCAATTGAAGGCTTTAAAACGTCAAGTGCAACAATGGAGGTTTAGTTCTCCATAAGGTTTTTGAGAGAAAAAACTATGAAAGGTGGCAACTAGGTTTAGAGAATGGATGATTCTCTAAAAGAGTCTAAAACTTAAGTTTAAATACTAAAGAAATAATTCAGAAATAAAGAAAAGAAAATAACAAACTTGGAAACAAAGTTTCAGAAATAAAATAAAAATAGATAAAAGATCTCGGAAATAAGCCGAGAAAAGTCTTCAGCGCGTCGTCACCGCGGGTGCGGCAACACCCACCGTGGGGTGCGGTGATCTTCCAGTGTCCATGTTAGGAAACGGAACTCTGGAACCTCGGTTCCCCTGAGAGTTCCTTTTCTCAGTTTCTCTACTTTTGAAGATGACAAATATTATGATACTAATGTTTTATCTCAAAGATGTGCTTTAAGGAACCACAAGAATATACCGAAGGCAAGAAAGCCAAACAGGACAAAAGAACCAAAGGAACAAGACAGAGGAAGGAACCCAGAGGAACCCAGGTATGCCCAGAAAGGTAGCATGCAAGGTTGCGATTTCCGAGAAATCTGGGAACACACAACCTTGGACAAAAGATGTTGAAAACGACTTGTCCGAAGCTTCCAAAAGCATGCCAATGTCTAGAGAAAAACAACAAGATACCTAGAAACACTGAACCTCGGACACAGAAGGTGAAAGCGACAGGACATAGAGATATCGCTGTCCAGAAGACAGTTCCCAAACGCCCAACTTGTTCAACCTCGGACGAAAGCTTTTTGACAACGACATAGCAAGACTTGTCTGAGGTAGTTGACCAACCAAAAGAGATTCTGAGCTGCCTAGGTTGTTTGCACATGCCAAGAACAACGTGGACCAAGGAGAACCACTAATCCTAGGGCAAGCTCAATCTGTGGGAACCAAGAGAAGAAGAAACTGCGAAGAATCCTCTATAAAAGGAAGACTAACTCAAGGGTTATCTTCAAGCACTAAAATACAACTCACACACATTAGCAAATATCCAGTGTGAACCTTCAAACAAGATCAACAAAGCAAACCGATATCAAGAGGAACCGGTCAAGGAATAGAAGAGCTGAGTGCTAAGTTCCTGTGACTGTAAGTGATAGTTCCTAGGTGCGAAGGTCTATTTCTTGGATTAATTATTGATTGTGTTAAGTTATCTAGGATTGCCTAACTGTGTGTAAGGCAAAGAAACTGTGTGTTTGTTCCTAGGATAAGCTGTAACCAAAAGAGATAAGAAATCAAGAAGTAGACCTTGAAATCCTTTCGAAAGAAAGGTAATGATTTTTATCCTGGATTGCTAGTTGGCAATCAAAGGTTTCCACTATAAGGAACTTGTCATTTGTTTGATTGTTTATTTCCGCTGCGAAGGGAACTTAGAATCCATATTCTGAGTTCCTTAAGTTATTATCTAACAATCACGATCCTACAATTGATATCAGAGCATGAAAAGCTCTAGATCTTTGTTAAGTTTGCAGATCATGTCTCAACCAAGCAAGTTTGAGCTCGGAATCTCCACCAACAAGCCACATCTCCGAAAGAAAGGAGAAGAAACATGGTGGGAAAAGTGCATGGAAAGCCACATCAAAACCAACGACTACCAATACTGGAGGATAGTCGAAAATGGAGATGGCTATGTCGACCTCACCATGAAGGAAGAAGATTGGAAACCAGAACACTATGTTATCATGGAGAAGAATGCCAAGGCCAGGCAGTTCATCCTCAATGGATTGGACAGAGAGGACATGGACAAGGTCATAGGCATCAAGACGGCCAAGGAAATGTGGAAAGCTCTCAAGGAGATGCATGAAGGAAGTGAGGAACTAAAGCAAAGCAGAAAATTTGCTTTGGAAGGAGAATACCACACCTTCAAAATGATGGAAACTGAGACCATCTCAGAATACTACTCCCGCTTCAACAGATTGATTGGAAAGTTAACAGCGGCGGGAGTCGACCTTGATGAAGTTTCCAAGTCCCTAGTGGTCATCAACGAACTCAACTCCAAGTTCACCCTTCTCAAGGGAATCATGAAGAACACTCCAGGCATCCAATCCCTTCCCTTGACCCAAGTCATAGGGAAACTGGAAGTTGAAGAAGGAGAGCACACCAAAGTCAATACCGACAAGAAACTGGAGAAAGGAATCGCCCTTAAAATCTCCAAAGCCTTCTCCAGGCTCGAGATGGAACAAGAGAACTCAGACTTGGAAGAAGAAGAAGAGGACGAACTAACCGCCCTCTTCTCAAAGAACATCAAAAAATTCTTTGTGAAGGGAAGGTTCCAAAAGGGCAGTTCCTCCAACAATGGACCCAGAAGGGATCTCAAGGAAGTCTCTTGTTACGAGTGCAAGGAAAAGGGACACTATGCTAAGAACTGTCCCAACAAGGAAGACTCCAAGGAACAAGAAAGACCTCAAAGAAAGAAGGCTCTCGTAGCCTCATGGGGAGAAGACTCAGATGAGGAACTGGATCTGAGTGGATTCTCTGGAGGAAGATGTCTCATGGAAAAAGGAGACTCAAGCGACTCAAAATACCTTGAGGTAACTTCTGACGATCTCTTAAAATCCCTAGTTGACTGTGATAAGAAACAACTTCTTAAGATCATAAAGAAACTAGGAAAGGAAACCAGTTCCCTTCAACAGAAACTTGATGATTGTGAAGATAAAATTGCTTGTTTGACTGTTGAGAATTTTGTTTGGAGTAAGAAACTTGATGAAACTGAGAAAGACCTAGCTGAAACTCACTCCAAACTCATTGATATTAGGAATGTGCATGCTAGTCACCTTAAAACTTGCAAATCTTGTGATGAAACTAGCATAGATTCTGTCAAAGTTCTCTTGCATGCTAACTTACCTGGAAATGACATGCTTCAATCCATAATTGATAGATTGGACATTCTCACTGATTCTATTAATGAAAAAATGATAAATCAAACTATTTTTGTGAGACAACGTCATGGAATAGGATATGTCAACAACAAAGGGAACAATGATGCTGGAAATGAAAAGGCTAGGCGAGAACTTGTTGAGATGAATGAGAACCTCAGTACTGCTCTTGCCACTTCTCGTGATAGGAATCAATTCCTATCAGAAAAGATCATGGTTCTTGAGAACAAGGCTGAGGTTGCCAAACGTCTAAATGAAAGTTCTCAAAGTCCTAAGAAGGAACCTAAGGGAAAAGAAAAGATGGTTCCTGAAAACCAATGGTTCACCAATTCCTTTGCTCACAAAAGATATATTGACATGGCCCATAGCAAGGTTAGAAACAATGTTGATTTTAACAAAAGGAAAACTGAAAAACCTTTTAGGCCAGGAATAGGAAAATATGGACATGTTGTTTACAATCGTTTGTGTACCTACTGTGGTAAGAATGGTCATTACAACACTGATTGTGCTAAGAAAATGAACTTTGAAAAGGAGAAAAGTACTCATTACCATGAAAGGAACCAGTTCCCTGGTTATTCACAGACTCGCAATGCTAATCCCCCCAGTAAAGCCAAGCTTCGTTGGGTTCAGAAATCTTAGTTCCCTTATGTGCAGAAAGAAGAGAGGCAACCTCAACTATGGTACATCGACAGTGGTTTCTCATGCCATATGACTGGAAGAAGAAATAAAATGACCTCTCTCCAACCTCTCCAAGGAGGGAACATATCCTTTGGAGACAAAAGCAAAGGGAAAATCTGTGGAATAGGAACTGTGAAACTCAACGATCACATTCAGGTAAACAAAGTTCACCTTGTTGATAATCTTGGTTTTGACCTAATAAGTGTGTCACAGCTGTGTGATCAAGGAGACACTGAAGTTAGATTCAGATCAAACGAATGTTCAGTCCTTGACTCCTCGGGACAAATCATCCTAAAAGGGAAAAGATTCAACAATGTCTACATAATTGATCCATCCTTTGTTCCCAAGGAGAAACTTTGTCTCTCAACTGTGAATGACCAAGCTGATTTGTGGCATCAACGCCTCGGTCATGCTAGCACCAAGCTGATTCAAAAGCTACACTCAAAGGAGCTAGTCAGAGGGCTGCCAAAGCTAAGTGGCACATCTAAGGAACTGTGCTCTGACTGTGTAAAAGGGAAACAGGCTCGTAGTTCCTTTAAGTCCAAAAACATGGTAAGCACCTCAAGGCCTCTTGAACTCATCCACATGGATCTGTGTGGACCCATGAGAGTTCAGAGCCTAGGAGGGAACATGTATATCTTTGTTCTTGTCGATGATTTCTCTCGCTTTACTTGGACCATCTTTATTAAATCTAAGAGTGAAGTTATTGACCGCTTTAAAGATTTGGTTCCTTTGTTAGAAAAATCTCTTGATTGTTCACTCAATGTCATTCGGTCTGACCATGGTACCGAATTCGAAAATGGAGAATTTCTAATCTTTTGCAGTGAGCATGGAATTGATCACAACTTCTCTACACCATACACTCCTCAACAAAATGGAGTAGTGGAAAGGAAGAACAGAACTTTGGAAGACATGGCTCGGACTATGCTGATCTCAAGTGGACTCTCTCAATCATTCTGGGCTGAGGCGATCAACACGGCTTGTTACATCATCAATCGAGCCATGCTTCGCCCAATCACAGAAAAGACACCCTATGAGCTCCTAAGATGAAGAGTTCCCAACATCTCACATCTGAGGGTGTTCAGATGCAAGTGCTTTGTGCACAACAATGGGAAGGACAATCTTGGCAAATTCGACCCAAGAAGTGGTGAAGGAATCTTCATTGGATACGCCTCGGGTAGCAAGGCGTACAAAGTCTTCAACAAAAGGGCTAAAAAGGTAGAAGAAATTGTTCATGTTATTTTTAATGAAAAATCACTTGGAAAGATTGTGCAGAACACCACCAATTCCTTTGAAGACCCGTTTCCCAAGTCATATCAAGAAGATCCAGATGAAGATGTCACTACACCCAGTTCTTGTCCTGCTGCTCGGAACCCTCCAATGGCTCCTCCACCAGTTCCCATGGATAATGAACAACAATCCATCTCTGGGAACCAGGAGCATGACGACAACATCTGTGGAGACTTTAATGATTCATCTTCCCACATGATCTTCAATGGAGAAGGTGATCCCAACCAGGAAGCTGAATGTTCAACTCAGAATGTCTCCACATCAAATGCTCTAGCTCCTAACAGAGAAAGAAGAGTCATCAAGCCTCCAGTCAGGTTCGAACATCTAACCTTTTTTGCCTTCAATGCCTTTCTATCTATTGTGGAACCAAAGAACATAGGTGAGGCACTGAAGGATGCGGACTGAATCCAAGCTATGCAAGAAGAGCTTCATCAGTTTGAAAGAAACAAAGTATGGCATCTAGTTTCCCGCCCCAAGGATAAACACATCATAGGAACTAGATGGGTTTTCAGAAACAAGCTAGATGATACAGGAGATGTGATAAGGAACAAAGCTAGACTCGTTGCTCAAGGATACAATCAACAAGAAGGCATCGACTATGATGAAACTTATGCTCCTATGGCAAGGATCGAAGCAATAAGATTGTTGATTGCCTTCGCATCTCACAAAGGGTTCAAGTTGTTCCAAATGGATGTAAAGACGGCCTTCTTCAATGGAATTCTTCAAGAAGAAGTCTATGTCAAGCAACCACCTGGTTTTGAAGACGACGATCATCCAGATCATGTCTACTTTCTAGACAAGGCACTCTATGGCCTCAAACAAGCTCCCAGAGCTTGGTATGATCGTCTTGCCCAGTTCCTACTCTCAAATGAATACAGGCGTGGAGTCATTGATACGACTCTCTTCATCCTAGAAGAAGAAGGTAACATCTTAGTGGTTCAAATTTATGTTGATGATATCATTTTTTGTTCCACTAACCTGTCCCTTGTAGATAAGTTCAAAGACTTGATGAGCAGTGAATTTGAAATGAGCATAATAGGGGAACTCACTTTCTTCCTCGGATTACAAATCACTCAAAAGAAAGATGGCATACAAATTCACCAACAGAAGTATGTCAGGGAACTACTGAAGAAGTTCAAAATGGATTCATACAAGCCTCTCTCCACTCCCATATCCACCATTGCCCATTTGGATAAGGACCATTCGAGTCCTCTAGTGAAGGAGAAGCTCTATAGAGGTATGATAGGCTCACTTATGTACCTAACTGCTAGTCGACCAGACATTGTTTTTGCTGTTGGCTTGTGTGCTAGGTTCCAATCTTGTCCAAGAGAAACCCACTTGGCTGCTGTGAAGAGAATACTTCGCTATCTCAAGGGAACTGACTCTCTCTGCATTTGGTACCCCAAAGAGTGTCCCTTTGAGCTAATGGGTTTCACTGATGCTGATTATGCTGGATACTTGGTGGATAGGAAGAGCACCTCTGGAATGGCACAGTTCTTAGGCCCTTGCCTTGTGTCATGGGGATCAAAGAAACAAGTCTCAGTCTCCCTCTCCACCACAGAATCCGAGTACATTGCAGCTGCCTCCTGCTGTTCCCAACTTCTCTGGCTAAAGCAACAACTCGCGGATTTTGGTATGTCTTATGGTCCTCTCACTATTCTTTGTGATAACACCAGTGCTATAAACATTTCAAAGAATCCTGTGCATCACACTAGGACCAAGCATATAGATATAAGACATCAATTTCTTAGAGATCATGTTGAGAAAGGAAACATCATTATGAAATTTTGTAGAACTGAAGATCAGGTTACAGATATATTCACTAAAGCCTTGAATAGAGTTTCCTTCGAGAACCTTAGATTGGAACTGGGAATGATTCCTATAACTTAGTAGTGACCTTAGTTTAAAGGCTTCTTTCCAGTTCCCCTGATTGACTAGTTTCAGATTTTTTTAACTTGTTGAGTCTTGATATCTTTATGTTATATCTTTTGCTTCAAACCCTCTTTTTTATAATGGTTTCTCAAAAAAAAAAGGGGGCTTAGATAAATTCTTCTGGTTCGTTTCTTTATGGTCCTCATTATTCTTTCAACTCCTCATTGTTCAAGCTTCTTTGATGGCCCAAAAGTCATAATCTGATCATATTCCTAACCCAACTATACAAGCCGAAATGATGATTGTGTACTAAGACCTTCCCCTGCCTCATTGCTCAATTTAATTCTCTATGATCCATCTCTAAACCCTCTCTGAGAATTACTGTGCAATGCGATAAATGACCTACCCTGATTCCTTGTATGGGAACATATTGTTCTTGGTTCCATTGTTTTAACCCACTTCAAGGTTCCCATACGTCCCTCTAGCACGCTGAATATATCGCCAGAAAGGAACCAGGATGAAACGTGTTTCCAACGGCTAGAATGGCTCTCCCCAGATGTTATTTATGGCAAATCTCAGAAGCTCAAACCGGTCTTATCAGTTGGCAGGCTCCCCTCTTCTCTGAATGGATAAGTTTTGAAAATATGTTGGCCGTTCAGAAAAGCTGCAATAAGTCGTCAATGCTCCGGATTTTCCCCGATCTTCTCAACGGCTAGATTTGTTTCAACGGTCCCTTCAGCCCTCATTGCCTTAAAGAGTTGCACTGTTGATCCAAGCCATTCCCACAACTCTCCATCTCTCTGATCTTCTGCTTCTCTCTCTCTCTCAAACACAGAAATCCTTAGCTCCTCAAAAATGATTGATCCAAACCCTAACCTTATCCAGGATGAGGAGGAGGCTGCTCTTCTCAGAGCCTTTAGAGAAAAGAAGGCAACATCCTCTTCTAAGCCTATTTCTGCCATCATCTCTCAAAAATCTCAACCTGAAGAGAAACCTGTGGAGCAAACAGTGGAGAAACCTGAAGAGAAACTTGAGGAGCCACCAAAGGCACCGGAGAAGGCGAAAGAAATCTCTCATGCCTCAGAATCGGCTACAAAATCCTTCTCCGAAGGTGGTTCTCATGACTCCTCCCCTGACAAGTCTATCCAAGAGCTCCTTAGCCCTGAGACCTCACCAGTAAGCCTCAAATCTAAACCCTCCTCAAATCCTGGTCCCTCTGTTGCCACCAGGCTAAAACAACGAAAAAAGAGTTTCCAAGCCTTGGTTCCCTATGATCCTCAATCCAAAAGAACCAAAACCCTCACCATCTCTGCCTCTTCCTCCTTGGGTCAGGTCTCATCTCTCTTCTCTAAAAGGAAGATCCTCAAGCCTCTCATAATCGGCAAAGAGTTCTGGTCCCAAAAACTGGAAGAAGAAGATAAAGAAATATTTGTAGAAGCCCTGAACGAGTTCCATTCTCTGCTGCAGTATCAAGGCTGGGATGCGATGTTGATTGAGCCCTTCTCTGCTTCTGATGAGGTCGTCCGCCTGTTTTACCAGTCTATCGAGTTTGTGCCCGCAAAGGAGAACTCTCCCTGTCACGACGCTATTCTCATATGGAAGGGAACCAGCTATCCCCTGTCCTCCAACCTAATTGCGTCCGCTCTAGGGATCGAGTCCAGATTAGGATTTGGAATTCTCCCTCAGAAAAAAGGGTGGCCCAAAGGAAAGGGCTACAAATCCAAGGGAGCAGTGGTCAAGAAAATCTACGACGGCGCCTCCCCCCAATCTTTGGAGACAAAGGACCTCTCCATCACAAACAAGATGTTACACTTCTGGATCACCCGTAATCTAGTTTCCAGACAGGAGCACAGGAACGACGTTCTCATCACAGACGCCATTTTTATGGACAAGGTGCTCTCTGGTGTCCAAATTGATCTCCCTCGCATTGTGTTGGCTCATATGCAGTTCTGTTCATCCCATGCCTCCCATGCCCTACCCTTCCCTCATATCATCAAGACCATTCTCTCTAACCTTCACCAAGACCCAGATGATTTGCCTGAGACAGTCTATAGCAAGTGCCTTACCATGGCCACTGTCCGGAAGTTGAAGACAAAGGAACAACAGCCCAACCCTTCTGACGCTCAAGCCAATCCGCCTAAGGAAAAGGCGAGTTCCCAGGCCCCTTCAAGCTCCCGACCACAGCTCAACCCCTCTTTAGACTCCTCTGCGATCCTCTCTGCTTTGGATCGTATTGAAAATGCAATCATGGAATGCTCGACTGCCATCCCAGTCACCCTCCGTGATCAAGTACAAGAGTTGGAAAAAATGAGCTCAGCTGTTATAAGTCTGGTAAAAGTCCTTCAGCAGAATTAGGAAGATGCAATCGGTGCTCATCAGGCCACGGGCCAAAGTTGATGAAGAGGAGGCCGCTGCTCTGCCATAGGAACGCTTGTTCTGGTTCCCAGTGCTGTAACATCACAGCGTGCTAGTAGTTTCCCCTAGGATCCTACTTCCCTCTTCTATCCCCATGTCGTCTTTCCTAACGATTGCTTTTACTGTTGTTTGTGTCGACTGTTGTTAAGTTGTTCGTTTGTGTTGTTTTATGGTGTGTCTTACCCGTCTATGAACAATGATCAGTTTTTCAGCTTTAATGACTATCTTTTGGTTTCGTTCCAATGATCAATTTGTCTTTGCCCTAAGTTTCCATTATGCTTCTGTTATGGGATTGATGCATTTGCATATTCACTTGGATATCCTGTTCTTAACTAGTATTTAATCTTTTCGATGATGTCAAAAGGGGGAAGAAATGGATAGGAACCTTGAACTTTGGAAACCACTTGACTAATAGGAACTCTGAACTAGTTCTACTTCTAAGGGGGAATTTGAAATAAACTCGTTCACTTGCTTAGGGGGAATTTGCAACCATTAAATGTTCTCTCATTAATTCGTAATGTTGTAAATCCCTTAATCTCAATATGGTCTCATGAAATTCAAGTCCTATTATGTTGCCAGGTTCCTTGTATTTGTCATCATCAAAAAGGGGGAAATTGTTAGGAAACGGAACTCTGGAACCTCGATTCCCCTGAGAGTTCTTTTCCTCAGTTTTTCTACTTTTGAAGATGACAAATATTATGATACTAATGTTTTATCTCAAAGATGTGCTTTAAGAAACCACAGGAATATACCGAATGCAAGAAAGTCAAACAAGACAAAAGAACCAAAGGAACAAGACAGAGGAAGGAACCCAGAGGAACCCAGGTGTGCCCAGAAAGGTAGCATGCAAGGTTGCGATTTCCGAGAAATCTGGGAACATACAACCTCGGACAAAAGATGTTGAAAACGACTTGTCCGAAGCTTCCAAAAGCATGCCAATGTCCAGAGCAAAACAACAAGATACCTAGAAACACTGAACCTCAGACACAGAAGGTGAAAGCGACAGGACATAGAGATATTGCTGTCCAGAAGACAGTTCCCAAACGCCCAGCTTGTTCAACCTCGGACGAAAGCTTTTTGACAACGACATAGCAAGACTCGTTTGAGGTAGTTGACCAACCAAAAGAGATTCTGAGCTGCCTAGGTTGTTTGCACATGCCAAGAACAACGTGGACCAAGGAGAACCACTGATCCTAGGGCAAGCTCAATCTGTGGGAACCAAGAGAAGAAGAAGCTGCGAAGAATCCTCTATAAAAGGAAGACTAACTCAAGGGTTATCTTCAAGCACTAAAATACGACTCACACACATTAGCAAATATCTAGTGTGAACCTTCAAACAAGATCAACAAAGCAAACCGAGATCAAGAGGAACCAGTCAAGGAATAGAAGAGCTGAGTGCTAAGTTCCTGTGACTGTAAGTGATAGTTCCTAGGTGCGAAGGTCTGTTTCTTGGATTAATTATTGATTGTGTTAAGTTATCTAGGATTGTCTAACTGTGTGTAAGGCAAAGAAACTGTGTTTGTTCCTAGGATAAGCTGTAACCAAAAGAGATAAGAAATCAAGAAGTAGACCTTGAAATCCTTTCGAAAAAAAGGTAGTGATTTTTATCCTGGATTGCTAGTTGGCAATCAAAGGTTTCCACTATAAGGAACTTGTCATTTGTTTGATTGTTCATTTCCGCTGCGAAGGGAACTTAGAATCCATATTCTGAGTTCCTTAAGTTATTATCTAACAATCACGATCCTACAGTCCAGCTCCTCTTCCCTGACCTTCTCGCCGCGGGTGCGGTCAGTGTCACCGCGGGGTGCGGTGGCACTCCAACAGCTGCGACACTTCCGTACAAACGTCATAACTTTTGATTCCCAACTCGGATTGCGCTCATATGTTGAGGACTTGTAGTATACTTCAAGATATAACTCCTGGAATTGGAATCACTTCATTTGAACATCCGAGTAAAGAGAACGAACCATTTGAATTCAGCTCACTGTTCTTCTACTCTTCAATGCACTTCAAACCTCTGTAAATCCCATGATTTCTTCACTTCTCGTCTTCTCTTCCGGATTACAGAATCACCATCAAATCATATCCAAACATCCTCTAAATCATGCTAATAATCCCTAGATATGCCATATAATATGCCGCATATCAATGATTCCATTGTGCCATATGTATCTTCATGCCATTATAACGTCTAAGATGAACAATATGAAAGACTTCATCATCGAAGATGCTACAGATGTTATGCGGGGTACGAACCATGATCTTAGGATGGCAAATCAAATGGTAAGGGAGAATACATAGTAGTGGGGCGTTTAGATTATCATCTTATAGTTTATTAAAGCCCAATTTGTTATTTTTTTGTACGACTACTTAGACGTTTTATTTAACTACCCAGCAATGTAGTTTACATTACCAAGTTATTGATATTCACGAATCTTTTGTCGGTATGCAATTTCTATTTGGTATGCACGATTCATGAATTGTATAATGGTATAGTTTGGGCATTTCGATTAGGGAAGTTAAGTAGAAGTTATGAATGTACAAATTTGCATTACCAAGTTATTGATATGCACGAATCTTTGTCGGTATGCAATTTCTATGTTATGGTATTCACGATACATGAAGTGTATAACGGTATAGTTTGTGCATTTCGATTAAACAAGTTAAGTAGACTATATGAATGTATGAAATACGCAAAGATATTTAATCACTTCACCTTTATTGCCAAAACATACGATTGAATAACATCAATAAATTCATAAAACAAATGCCCAAATCCCAAATACATGGATATGAATAGCTAATGAATATCGCAATACATATTGTGAATATCAAAATAATAATTTCGCATACTAGTAGACTAGACATATTCTTTGCAATTTCTGCTATCATGTCCGGCATACTTGTTGCACCTTTTGCATTTCCTCATGCCTTTCTTTGCATTTTCGGCTACAACCTTTTTTTTCCCCAGCTTCGGCTATAGCCTTCTCTTTTCCATCTTTGTACCTCTTCTCGTTGCCTTTGTTCTTCGCTTGTACTGGAGGTTGAACGTAGACCTCATCCGGCGCACTAATTCCCGCAAAGCTCTCTACCATTGATTCTCTTACTCCTTCTTCCCTATTTTCAGAGTTATCATCCACTTTGTATTCTGACTTCTTGTTCTTCAATGTTAACATCAAATCATTTATCTTCTCACTGTCTTCCTCCACAATTCCAACACAAGAATATATCACTGACCATAATTCGTTCACCATAGCTTGTTTCTTTTCTATTCTTACACTCTGATCCCATACGTCATTAGGAATACCGCTCTTTGCCCTTGTTGCAACACCTTTTCTCCATCTATCTTGTATTAGTCGTTCATGAACCTTTTCATAACCATAAGATTTCAAAGTGGTGAAAATATGACGACACGGTAAACCAACTTTGTTGAACATCATGCAGTTGTACGTAGTGATGTTGTGACACAATGGATGATCTACTTGAAATAAATCTCCACTCCCCTCCTTTACTGTATATGTCAATTGGTCCTCACATGCGCATGAATACCATTTGGTAAAACAATGAATATCAACCATAGCTAACTGCATATCTCTTGACCAAATATGAATATCGGTGCATGAACTAGTGTATATCAATGCAACACTCAAAAATCAAAAACTGAATAACATGATTTTCAAGTCATAAATACAGTTATGCAAAACTCCATGCTCGATATTCACAACTCTAAGCATTGGTATGCACGATATGCACTTCTAACAATTCTCATAAAAAGCAAATTATAGTGAATACGTTAACGCAATATTTGAATATCAGACCACATTGTAAATATCGTACATGGTGTCTCATTAGTGACAGAACAATCAAAACACGATGCGGTAATCTCTTCTTGAACCTGAGCAAAGATTTTCAGGGTATACACCTCAGAAGCATGCTTCTCAATCAACAATGGCGTTTTCAATACATGCGTCCGTGTGTCTGATTCGATATCAATCCTCATCTAGTTATAACGTTGGGTTTCCATTGCACTATCAAAGTGCATCAACAACTCAACAATGCTAAAGTTCCTGTTTGAATAATTACCAAAAAAAACTATTCTGAGACTCCGATATCGATGTTGTGCGAACCAGACCACCAAGCACAATATCCTTAAAATACACTAGGATCCAATAGCGTCGTAGATCGAACATATCACCGAACCAAGGTTTCTTATCGAGCTCATACTCGACCACAAATTATTTCCATCCCTCCTCAAACTCTGAGATTGTATGTGTATCATCCCAAACCAACTTGCCCAACTTCTTTATGAAATCCTTTGAATTAATTTTTTTTGCACCAACCTTTTTCGACACCTTCTTCATGATGTGCCACATACATAAACGATGTCTGGTTTGGGGCAATACATTCTCAATAGCAATCTTCATCGCAGGATCCTGATATGTCACAAGGATCTTTGGTGCATGGCCCATTGCTTTCTGAAAGTGTACGAAAAGCCATTCGTACGATTCCACGTCCTCCTTCATGACCAATCCTGTACCGAACGTAAGACTTTTCTTGTGATTATCAACCCCAATGAATGGTGTGAATACCATATAGTACATGTATGCATATACCTTAAATTATTTTGCATATCGCAATACAAGAAATATTTAAATCTCAAACTCTCTACACTAAAGTACATGTTTGTTCTGTAGGTCGAGTCAAAGGAAACCACATATCCAAAAGCAGCGTAATTCCGACGTGAGATCGGATTTGCCCAGAATAACCTCGTTAACTGTTGTTCATTGTTCACATCATACTCAAAGTAAAAGGCATCGCATTGCTCCTTCTTCTTTGTAAACCTATTAATGACCATTTGCGCATCAGCAGCTGTGATGTGCGACATTAGATCTCGTTTGAAATTCCGGAAGTCCCTTGACATCGCCCTCATGTTCCCATATCCACCAACCATCTCTTTTAAGAGATTAAAAGACCTTACTGGCCCCAAGTTTGCCTTTGCACAACTCATCATAAATTTTTGATGTCCAATGTCCATCTTCCTACTACTTTTGAGGAAATGCCTTGTTGTATTCGGTATCATATCGTGGTTGTGTCTCTCTGTAAATTTGTCAACAACGTAGGCGATGCCATCATTACACTTCAGAGAGATTTTTGCACCACACCCTATCATGTTAGATGTCGTCTTACGTTTGCCCGTACTACTAGCTACATTCTTGAATCCAGCCCTATTGTACACAAAGTATTTGATCTTAACAACATCTGAGTGGCTGAACTTGTACGAGGTGCTTGATCTAACATCAAAACCAACTGTGGATGCATATTCACGATAGAATGCCTCTCCTGCATCCAGGGAATTGAAGCTTTTTCCAAGCACCGGTTTCATGGAAAGAGGACATAGCGGAACCCAATGCTTTGTATTTCTGTCGTCGGGGTCAATAACACACTTTGTACCATACACGAAATCAGCCTCTTCTTCGTCTGACAATTCATCATCAGATATATCAACATCATTGCCCGATGAAGAGGACCGCATATCTACATCAACATCATTGCATAACTATTCAGTCTTTAAGAATATCAGTATATATACGATGAAGGCGGCGATGGAAACCCTAAATCCAACAAGATTAACTGTTATGCCAATTATATATTAACATATTCACATTTTACATGTCAATATGCATAGTGTTAACTCTAAAATTGCGAATATGATTTTTAAATTCGAATATCAATTACCACATACTGCATATCTATTCAGTCTTTATGAATATTAGTATATATACGATGAAGGCTGCGATTGAAACCCTAAATCCTTTAAGATTAACAGGTATGCAAATAGGGTTGTTACAATATTCAAAGTTTATGTGTCGATATGCATACGGTTAACTTTTCAGAGATTGTGAATATGATTTTTAAATTGAAATATCAATTAACACATACTGCATATCTTTTTAGTGTTTATGAATATCAGTATATATACGATTGACCATGATCACGAATAACAGTTATTCAAAAACACTTGAACGATATTCCGATTATGTGATCTGATATTCACAAATTTAACAGATATGCAAATTATATATAGCAGTATTCATTTTTTCGTGTCCATATCCAGAATTTTAACTTTCAATTCTTTGAATATATTGATATGCATAAACGTGCAAAGAATATGTGTGTTATCTAATAACAGTGGCATCAGAAAATCGAAACCGATTGAATGCATATCAATGATAAATCAAAGTCGCTTCAAGGGAGACCCGAATTCCGCTAAATCATACATGCTTGTCAAAATCAGTAATTAATGAACTATCAAGAACTCAAAAAAGAACCCTAAAATTCACATCAAATTCAAATCATTCATAAAAATCACAAAGAACGGTTTGAATATCATAGAACAACGAACTAACCTTCTTCCATGTTCAATTCCGGCATTTGAGAACGAGAATTTTCACCTTTGGTTATGGTGAAGAAGACTGACAATGGAGTAGAGCAGGAAGAAGACGAAGAAGACGTAGCAACCACCGTCGTTCAATGAGAAAGAGTTTATATTCTCTCTCCTATTTTAGATTTTCTTTTTTTTCTTATCCGTTTTTTATGGTAACTGAACTCTTATGGGCCTTGTTTTATGGAAACACACCTACCATAAAATCTCTACAACCCCTCAATCCATCCATCCATTTTCTTTAATCCAACGATTCTCATTTATTCACTCGTTTCACCATAAGAGCCGTTTTACCTGAGCGTATATATATATATATATATATATATATATATATATATATAGAGAGAGAGAGAGAGAGAGAGAGAGAGAGAGAGAGAGAGAGAGAGAGAGAGAGAGAGAGAGAGAGAGAGAGAGAGAGAGAGGCACTCTGGTACAAATTAGAGTTATAGTGAAATTTGCGAAGTAATTCGGGTTGTTGATTTAAGGGGATGGACAAATGAGATTAAAAGAAACATAATCAATTTAAATAGGCCATCGCGTGTTCCTTCTTCATTTACAATGGCTTATTTTGTAAATACGAGCAAAACTTAACCCAATTATCTCTCTCTCTCTCTCTCTCTCTCTCTCTCTCTCTCTCTCTCTCTCTCTCTCTCTCTCTCTCTCTCTCTCTCTCTCTCTCTCTCTCTCTCCCTCCCTCTATTAAAATCACCATTGAATCATCACACAAAGCTTCACGCAGTACCTCCAAACAACGATCTTCGTCGTCCTTCTCTACCTACTTATATTTGTGGTCTTCGTTCTTTACTTTTAATTGTTTCAATGTTGCGATTCGCTTGAAACAACTTGAATTTGTGTGAATAAAGATTTTTTGGGGTTCATAGTCACGTTTATAATAAAAAACTTGAACTATTGTAGTAACATAAATTGTGAAAATTTGCATTCAAAGTAGTGTTTTTTAGGATCTATAGGAACATTGAATCTAATTTGTTGTACAAATTTTAGGACACTTTAGCTTCAAAATATTATAGGGCTCATACTAGGCTACTAAACTGTGTGGATGGTTGGGTTCATGTGTTACGTCTGAATGTTCGTTGAAAAGACTACGAGTTCATGTGTTGTGGGTGAATGTTCATATATAACCCTCTAAGATTCATATATAGTCTTGTTCCTTTCAAGATCTTGCACCATTAAAAAGATTGGGATTCATGTGTTACATGTCCAAATAATTGATTTTGTCATAGTCTATTAGCTCAAATGCTAGAGCAATGTGTTGGCACACATGATGTGGGTTCAAATCCCACATATGCTACATATTGTGTTTGTGAAAAATATTGTTCAAGGCGGGTTCGTATGTATTATGCTGAAGTTTATATATATTCCCTTAAGAGTCATATTTATTTTCATGAAAACGTTTGTGCGTGTTTTCCATTGTATGTGTAATATAGGTTTATCCTTTGCATGTAAATGTTCGCATATATTAGTGTAAGCACGTTCGTGTTTGAAAATTATTTTTCCTTGGTTCATAGAAACACTAAGAGTTCATATAATAAAAGCTTATGTTCATATATAGCCATATAATGTTCATACTTACTCTTATCAATTCTGCATACCCAATTCTCCCATCCCATAATCTTCATCTATTACATTGACGTTCACATATAGTACCCTCATATGTTATATGTCAATGTTCATATATAATTATCTAAAGTTCATACTTATAATTTTGACGAAAAAAACTTATTTTCATAATTTGTGCATCATATAAATAAACTAGGGTTCATATGTTGTGTGTCAATGCT
Source organism: Rheum nobile (assembly GCA_027886185.1). NCBI lineage: Eukaryota > Viridiplantae > Streptophyta > Magnoliopsida > Caryophyllales > Polygonaceae > Rheum > Rheum nobile. Next base: position 3,746,671 of record WOAB01000127.1, read on the forward strand.
CATATATAGTCATCTAAAGTTCATATTTAATAAATGTTAGGGTTCATAATATATGATGTTTTGGGATTCAAACCGGGATGATTTGGATATGGATTTGGGTGTTTGAGGGTGAGGAACACAATGATGCGCTTTGATTTTAACAATTCAGATTGGAACGGGTATGGGTATTTCTCTCAATCATGTGCATCTCTTTCAATCATTTCAAACTCAATCTTCTCAATTAAAAAATCAATCATCTCCATCAACTAATTAGTTTACTTGGTTGAAAGACGATGACTATCCCAAATAAAGCTTAGAAACATTATAATGAAGACGAATCAAACAAAAATAAAACACAAGATTAAAACTAAATTTCTAGGGTTCAAATTGAAACAAAACCAAATCGGAATTTGACTACACATACAAATCCATCATGAAAGAAAAACGAAGGTGAATCGCAACATCATAATTCAACAATAGAGAATGAGAAAGAAATTTTGTATATGTTGCATGAAGAAGGAATCAATAATGGCGAAATTGAACTCGGAGAAATGGGAGCACGAACTGTAGAAGAATGGACTTCTGAAAGATGAAACTCTCAGAGGAAAAAATAATCAAGATATCCATCCATATTTTAAAATATTTTAACACAAGGATATAAGATGAATACTATAGAATTAAATAGACGATCGAGATGATTTCGTATTTCGCATGATAAGTCATAAATGTTCATAATCCCGAATCTATATATAGATAGATAGATGACTCATGGCCATAAACCGTTGATTGACATGAACCCGACGACTTGAACCAAAAACCTGACCCCTATCGACCAGATTCACAGGTCTTGTGGCAACCAAGTCAAATGCAGAAATTACAAAAACAGCACACAAAAATAGAAATTGTAGAAGTAGACGAACTAATAAGAACACGCGGCCAACGCGTGACAAAACACAAACAAACACCACCAGCAATGAAAAATTAGTGTAGAAAATCGGAGCAAGAGGAATTGGCGAGAAGAGGTCGGGGAGCAGCTCAGAGTGCAAGAGGAAGAGAGATCGGCTACGTCACATATAGAAGAGGCCGGGATTGTGGTGATGATTTCACAGTTCTTCGTTCTCTCTCAAAGAGGAGATAACATCGTCTTTCGGGACTGTAAGTTATCTCTTCCTCTCTCTTGATCTGTATATCTGAATAAGCAATTGGAATTTGGAACTGATGAATCAAACTTGATTTGTTGCAACTATTGTGCCATCTCCTATTTCAACGGTTTCCGCGAGCAACTGAAGTTGTAAGGGCTCGTTTGGTATCGTAATAGGAATCGGGTTGGAATCGGGTTGGGTATGAGGAATGGGGTTGAGTGATTCTTAACACTTTGTGTTTGGTATGAATTTGAAGAGATGGAAGAAAGACAAAAATAGATATGAGTCAGACCTTTTTTTTTTTGTGGGTATGGGATTAGTCTTGTAGGAAGGTATGAGTCATTCCTTGAAATGAACTTCATATCCATACTTACATCAACCAAACACCAAATCCGGTATGACCCATTCCCATACCCATTCCTTATACCCAAGGTATACAAACAAACGCCCCCTAATTGGTATTTGAACCATATTTAAAGCTCGATTTGTTATTACGTGCTTCAATATGAGTGCTGAAGTAGATCTTTAAACCTTTAATTGAGTGTACGTCTATTCATATAACTGCTATGTGAATTATTTATGGACTACTAGAATCTTTCTGAAGTTTTGTGGACTGAATTCAACAGATGTGGTTTGAGACATTTGTTAAATAGACCAACTATTACTCTTGCCATCGACTCCTGATTACTATTTAACTTCCAAATTGTGTATGCTCTTAGACTGTATACTCACGTTTATGTAATTAAACAGATCGAGGTGATGTCCCAAAGGGAAGTACAGAATTATTCTTTCGGAAAGTGAAATTCTGGAATGAAGACGGAGAAGGAGATGCACCACCTGTTTTTGTACGTTCTCGAATTTCATTTTGTTTTAGAGAAAGTAGTTATTCTGTAAACTTGGTTGAACTATTTAGGGAAATACATCCTTCAACGGATATAATTCCCTAACAGAACTAGCATTCACTGATAGTGCTACAATATTCTTGGAGGAAGATGGTAACTAGAGTCCATTGTCAGTATTCAGTATCTCAAAATTTGAAAGCTTTAACTCCCATAAGATTATAGAGGTGTCTATCGTGTGCATTTCCTGTCCTTTCAGATTCATTTTATGCGCTTAACCTTGTAATATGTGCTTGATCAGCTCACTTAGCTACTAAATTAAGTCCCCCACTGAACACAAGCATGGTGAATATCACTAAAATAATGCTTTTATGTTATCCCCTTTTCATCAATACTCTTTTGGTCATTCTGCTTCTTGATTGACTGCTGATATCTTTCTTCTAATGCATTATCAACAGAATATAGATGGTGTTAGTTACTTCCATGTAAAGATTGCCGGGCTATTATTTGTTGCTACAACCAGAATTAATGTATCACCTTCTGTTCTGCTTGAGCTTCTGCAAAGAATTGGTCGAGTTATTAAAGATTACCTTGGGATTCTCAATGAGGACTCTTTACGGAAGAATTTTGTTCTTGTGTACGAGCTACTCGATGAAGTGATTGTGAGTATCTTTCCGTTATATATCTTTAAGTTGGAAAGGGTATTGGACGCTACTACAATATCTCATAATTACAGGCCTTTACATTATGATTTATGAACATGTTTTTACATCCTATGTGACCTTATAATAAGGTTGCACCATATCAGCACATCATGCCAAACATACCTTTGGTTTTTGTCCTTACTATTTTGGCTTTTGGTGATTCTCATCCACCCCTGCCAGGCTGCCAGCCCCCTCATCTCACTCTAATTTCGTAAACTAATGTTTCTTACGTCATTTACATTGATATGTGGTTTGTATTTAAAGGAGTTTGCTCTCTCAATTGTAGGACTTTGGTTATGTCCAAACAACATCCACTGAAGTGTTGAAATCCTATATTTTCAATGAGCCCATCATTGTAGATCCTGTGTTTGTGCCAACGCTTGGCACTGCATCCATGTTTATGGTATGGTTCCTTGTCTAGTAAGAACCTGTTATATTCCTACACACGTCATTCTTCATCAGTGTGTAAAACATGATCTGATTGGCTCTTGCTTTTTGCTTGAATCAGCAAGGTAAGCAAAGGTTGCCAGGGACTGCAGTCATGAAATCTGTTGTGGCAAATGAGCCTGGAGGTAGAAAGAGAGAGGAAATCTTTGTTGATGTCATTGAGAAAATCAGTGTTACATTCAGTTCCAGTGTAAGTACAGACTGCTTACTCAAATCAATTTATAATCTGACCTGATATATGTATTACAGTATAACATTTTATAGATAATATTTAAGACCATGTACAGATTGGAGCTACATAAAATTTTCTTCTCCTACTATAAAGCTTCTTCATACATAGGCATCTATTCTGTTGTATCATGTCATTTCAATGGAAAGAAAGTTGTTGTCAGACATACCCAAATCAGTCACACTAGCAGACTGCAATTTGTTATTTGAAATTAAACTGTTGACAACCTGAAACTGTTTGGAGTTGCAGAATAGACTCTCAGGATTTGATCCTGGTCAGGTTCTTTGGCAGTTGCTGCTAGATACTGCTCTCCTGCTTAATTTAGTATGCTGCAAATCAATTTCCCTAACATTACATTCTTCTAACAAGACCCTCAGTCTTCTGGCAATTAAGGATGAGGTTAATTGTTTAGTAGCAACTGTTCCATTGCAGTACTATTACAATATGATGAGGTAATTCACTCTGTCATGAAGTTGAATCCCGAGATTCCATTTGCTGAGGTGTTCTGTTTCTGTGATTATTGTTGATGTGAACTCCGTCAACCTCTGATATAGCAGCTTTTAGCTACATCATTAGACGTTGTTGATTCAAACTGATGGAAACATGAACGTTGCCATCTAAACAATGATAGATACATTTATTGTTTGTAGGTTATTGGAAGTATCCTCACTTCCATTTTTTATAATTTGGAAGAAATTGTACTTAATAAAAAATTTTCGCTTGATCATCACCTTCTTAAACAATGATTCTCTTTGTACTATGATAAAGCACTTATTCTGTACAAGAGGAAGAGGGTGAGGTCTATACCATTTCTGGTTGCTGACCCCTGAGCTGAGGGGTTAGGATATTTTATGCTAAGGTGGGGTGAGGGTATCAGCTAGTGTCTCCTGGGGTGACGTTGGATGGTGCTGTCATGCTGTGTTAATAAAGAATGGAAGAAGGTCTGTAAGAGAGTATGCTATTATGATCGTGTATTTGGCTTTAGCAATATGATTGTGATTGTGTTTATTATTTTAATGAGCTCTTAACTCCATATTCTTTCCTATGATGTTCACTACCCTAACACCAACTGTCTTAATTTTGTGTGCCTCACAAGGGATATATACTGACTTCAGAGATAGATGGCACAATTCAAATGAAAAGTTATCTTACTGGTAATCCGGAAATCAAATTAGCACTGAATGAGGATGTCTCCATTGGAAGAAATGGTAGTTCAGCCTACGGTATAAGATATTTCCTAACCCCTTGCATTTTATTGAGTGGGTAGAGGTGATTCTTAGTTCTCATAGCATTGGTTAATGTTCTATTCTTCAGGTTATAGCAGCTCTGCTGGGTCAGGAGTAGTGATACTTGATGACTGTAATTTCCATGAATCTGTCCACCTTGATAACTTTGACATAGACAGAACGCTGACTCTGGTAATAATCAGACACATTAAGGAGTGGATTTTTGAATTTGATATTCTTTCTTTTCAAAGAATTTGTATTCGATTGAATCATTGTAGGTACCACCAGATGGTGAATTTCCAGTGATGAACTATCGCATGACCCAGGAGTTTAAGCCTCCATTTCGTATAAACACCTTGATTGAAGAAGCTGGTTCACTAAGAGTATGTTTCTCTTTTCTTTTATCATATTTAAGTCATCATTCATTCTTCCAGGGATTTGCTGTCTCTGTTTCATACTGCTGTTAAAATAGCAATTTTGGAAAGAGTAAATTGCAAAAAATCACTCATAAACTAGGTGAATTTTCACTAAACCAATCCATGTAAAGGGAAATTACACAAAGACAAAAATTTTGGGGTTTTGTATTCAACGAATTGCCCAGACGCCTTTCAATATTAAAAGGTTGTTTAAAAAATATTAATTCTCCACTTTATTTCCTCATAAGTCAACATTGTTACGAAAATAAACACATGAACCCAAATATTTAGGGACAAAGTTTTGTAAAAAACTCCCTAGTTTTTGGTGGTTTTGTCACTTTCTGTAATTACCCTTATAGAATTTTTTTTATCAGGCATTAACTATCATGCAAATTTTACATTTTCCCCCCTTTGTGAAACTGTTGCTATTTAGTTTCCTTCATTTCTCTAATGTTATAACCTGAAGAGTTTTGTTCCATATGGAATTTATTAATAGTTACTAAATGATGTCCAACACTGTATGCACTCCATCATGCTGTTGAAGAGAAGGAAAAGTTGTCCACCCCTCAGGTCAAACTGCTAACACTTTGCTATTGTTAAGTAGGCTGAAGTAATTATCAAAGTTCGTGCAGAATTCCCATCAAACATCACTGCAAACACGATTGTGGTGCAAATGCCACTACCAACTCATACTGCAAGGTATTAATTTGCAGGCATCCATCATGGAACTATAACTTGTATTCATAGTACTACTTTTCAATTAGCAGTACCAATAAGCAAATACTGCACAAAAATTGATATCTATTGGTTGATGTAAAAGCTTTTGTAGATCATGCAATAAACTATCTTCACTATGGTGTTGCTTATTTCCATCGTCATTGAGTTTTGTAGGAGAACTTGATTTATCTATACTTCTTTGTTTGCAAGTCTTGATTTGGGGCCCTAAGTCCTGTAGCTTATTTACTAATTGCCAAGCCAGTCTGCAGCATGGTTAATCTCCTACTTTTACTGATGACAAAATCAGGAATCTGCCGATCTTCTGCGTCCATAAAGTGCTAGTAATTTTAGGAAATGCAAATTAATGGTCTGTTGCTCAAGGATCTTGTTAGACTTTATCCCCAGTACTTTGTCCTCTTCTATAAGTTGTGAACTCCAAGAAATTCATTTGCATTTTACTCCTGTGGTTTATTTTTAGAACGTTTGCCATTTTTTATTGCATATGCTTGACAAAAAATTGGAGATCAAGTGTAATCACATGATAAATAATGTTAAGTCAATAAAAAATTGTCAACTCCCTCTCTGGGATCTGCGTTTCTATGTAAAGTAGAAATTGTATACTACTTGTTCCACTGCTTACAATTTTTCAAGTTTTGATAGGGCTGTGTTTTTTAGGGGAGTGGAAATGTAATGGCCAGAAGGATAACAAAAAATGTATGCAAATCAGATAAACTACAGAAAAAATTATAATCCCTGTCTTCTAGAAGTAATATCTAAAGATTATTGAAACTCATGGATTCTTTATTTGCAGAGTGAGCTATGAGTTGGAGCCTGGGGTAGTCGGGCAGGCTACTGATTTCAAGGAAGCCAACAAGAGAATTGAATGGAACTTGAAGAAGGTAAGTTTTCTTCCCATTATCATAATGGTATTGATCGAACTACCTTACTGTGCTGGTAGGACATCCTTGTTCAGAATGCCTTATATCCCTCAAGAGGTTACTCATCCTGGGAAGCATGTGACAGATTGTCGGTGGAGCTGAGCATACCCTACGTGCAAAGCTAACCTTCTCACAGGAGACACATGGTACAGAAATTTGTTGCGATAGAGCTATATTCCCAGTTTTTTTTGAACTCTTTTTACTTAATCTACATGTTTGACAATCCGGTGAATCATTTGCGCTAACTGTCTGCATGTTGACAGCTTGATGGTAGATTTTTAATTATTTTTACTGACAGGGAACATCACAAAGGAAGCTGGTCCTGTGACGATGACCTTCACTATACCCATGTACAATTTTTCCAGGCTTCAGGTAGACCATAACTCTGTCTCGTTGGATGTTTGTCTGTTATTATCATGTTTCAAGTTTCTGGATTTGTATTATCTTTCAGCATCTTGAATGAGTCAAAGTAAATAGTGTCAATGTGTGCCGTACCAGTTGTTTTTGGTTGGTTTTAGCTCACTGCTGTTTATATTGAGTATCAATGATTTTGGTTGGGCCACCGTAGTAGATGTGTAATTCTGAACTGTCATCATATGGAGCTGGTTTGAAATGAAGATTTCTGATATCAGTATACCTGACATAATGTGCTATTATATATCTTCCTGCCACCAACTGACTCATATCGTATGATTCTTTGTTGGAGGTTAAATATTTGCAAATAGCGAAGAAATCAAACATCTACAACCCATATCGGTGGGTGAGATATGTCACGCAGGCTAATTCATATGTTGCTCGCATATGATCTACTCCGAAGACGCCACTTTCTGTGCTTAGAGTCGCGTGTGGATCTGGCAAAGCAAAACCTGAAAGAGACGTTTAAAATATGTGTGAGAATTTGCAAGATAGAAATCCAGACCTGGAAAGGAATAGAGTATAATTTTGTAATAGGACTACAGTGCAAGACCTTGCACTTGCAGTGACTTTTATACTTCCGTATGCCTATTTTCTTCGAGTAAAGATCATCTAATCCACATTCATAGTCTATTCAAATTGATTGGTTGTAGTGGATATTTTATATTATTTCATTTCAAAATATACTTGTTATATTTAACATATTTAAATTATTTTCACCAATCAAAGCTAATGGATTACAAAATGGACTACAAAAGTGGATTAGAGGATCTTTAAGGGTTTCTGAAGGAAAACTTCTCTATTGTAGATTTTTATCCTTTGGTATGCCTTTCCTTATATAATACATAAGCCAAGTAGCTAGCTGTTCTGAACATGGTAAGAATATATACAGGGCCATCCAATGAAATTCGGAGGTCCGGTGCAAAATTTTAATGTAAAAATTGATCAAGAAAATTGGCACAAGTTAGGAGGAGGATGGGTACCACAAGTTTTTTCAATGTAAAAAGCAAGAAAATTGAGCAGTGGTAACCCGCAAGACTCAAACACGGGGTATTGCGTACGCAAGGCCATGCACTCGCTTTACCACCGGAGCAACGCAAATATGCTGTTATAATTTAGCGAAAGCATAATATATTGGGATCCTAAAAATTTGGGGGCCTTGTTCGGTAGCCCACTTTGCACATGCTCATGGATGAGTCTGAATATATATATCAAAAGGAGCTCACGATACCAAAAAGTGATATCAGAAAGTCAAAATGTTCAAACAAGAGGATCACCAATCACAATCTCAAATCCCTCATCCATTGAACACTACTACTATCAAGGGTAAATTTCGTAGCAATTCGAAGCTTACAATCTCGAATAGTACAAGAGATATAACTAATAATCAACATGGCAAGCAAAGTGCAGGTTCAGAACAGGTATGCAACTATTCAAATAGATGAGGGTTGTAGCAACCCGGATGAAAATGCTCATGGATAGTTTGCATATTTGCGCTTGAAACACGAGGGGTTGTAATAGGGCTCCTAAAATAAATATGGTGAACAGATACGTAAATTGTATGCATATAACCATAATGACAATGTTGGAGTCTAAAATAGTTAAAGCCAATGAGGTGGAAATGGCTCAAAAGTTGTTCAGAAATTGGCACTTTGTTACTAATGCTACTAGCTCTGAGAAAGGAAAGATTTGGCTTGGGTGGGATGCAAGAAGGGTGGACCTCATTGTGATTGAAGTTACTTGACATGTGATACATTGGTCTGTTCAACCGGTTCTATAAAACATACAAAGGATAATTTTTATTATTATTGATCTTCACAATGGTGGGATGTACATTATATAGAACTCTAGGATAGAATCCTTAGTGAGAAGATAGAATTTACATATATAACAAACATATATCGTCTTAATAGGATAAACAATATTTTTTTAATCACAAGCATTATTTCCTTTTATCTTATACCCTTGCAAGTTGATGGTCTATCACAAACAAGGAGCTTGGACCAGAACTCTGTAAAAGCTCTTCTTGTAAGTGGTTTGGTGAAGATATTTGCACGATGTCCTGTAGTTGGAATGTGCAGAACCAACAATTCTCCAAATTTAACTTTCTCTTGAACAAAACAGCATTCCAACCGAATGTGCTTGGTGCGAGATGTGACAACTGGATTGGAAGCAAGAAAAGTGGCTGACAAATTGTCACAGAGGAGGGTTGAAGCTAACCTTAGAGGTTGCTAAAGTTCGCGCATTAGTTGTTGTAGCCAAACAAGCTCAGTTGTTGCGAACGCAATTGCCCAATATTCAGACTCAGTGCTAGATCGAGCCACAAGTTTGTGTTTCTCGGATGCCCAGCTAATTAAGTTTCCACCATAGTAGATCGCAAACCCATGTTGAGACCTCAAATCGACTGGGTCGGAGGTCCATCCAACATCAAAATATGCTACTAAATCAGAGCTGACTGAAGACTGAAGTGAAGGCCATGGGAGAGGGAGCCTTTCAAATGACGTAAAATTCTTTTGACATCCCGCCAGTGACTTTGATGAGGCTGGTGCATTTGTTGACATGCCCGGTTAATAGCATAACTGATTTCAGGGTGTGTAATAGTTGCGTATTGTAGGCTGCCAACCACTTGATGATAGACCTTTGGGTCGGTCAAAGCAACATCAGATGAAGACAAAGGTGTAATCGAACCAACATGGGATGGAATACTCTTGGATTCTAGCATACCACAACGCTCCAACAAATCTCTAATATACTTGTATTGAGATAGAAATAGAGAGTTTGGAGAATAGTGTACCTCAATGCCCAAGAAGTGCGATAAAGAGCCAAGGTCTTTCAAGGCAAAAGTCTGATGCAAGGACTTGTGAAACATAGCAATAACAGCGGAACTAGATCCAGTGACGATGATATCGTCGACATATATTAAGAGATAGATGATATCAGACATAGTGGAGCGCACAAATATAGATGTATATGAGTAGCAAGATCCAAAACCATCTCGATGTAGATGAACTTTGTGCTTTGTAAACTAGGCCCGATGAGCCTGTTTCAATCCATATAACGCTTTTCCAACTTACAAGCATAATCAGGGTGCTTCTCATCATTGAATCCCTTAGGCTGCTCCATGAAAATGGTTTCTTGCAAATCACCATTCAAGAAGGTGTTGTTTATATCAAGTTGCCTTGAAGGCCAACCTTTGGACAGAGCAATTGACAGTACAAGGCGAACTGTAGTTGGTTTCACAACCGAACTGAATGTGTCGAAATATTCGACCCCTTCCTCTTGATGAAAGCCTTTGGCTACTAATCGGGCTTTATATCGTTCGATACTCCCATCAGCTCTGTATTTGACTCGATAAAACCATTTGTTCCCTACAACATTTGCATTCTTCGGTTTGGAAACGAGAATCCAGGTTCTGTTTTGATGAAGAGCCGCTATTTCATTGGTCATGGAAAGTCCAACATTCCTGAGATTTGCTGGCTTGACTGAAGGTGGATGGTTCCATTATGGTGGAAAGAGCCGACATAGCAGGATGACGGGCCACACTGAACGACTTGGGCTTGAGGCTCCCTGTCTGAGCACGAGTAATCATGGAGTGCTCGGATCCATTAGCATCCCAGAAGTATGACGCACAAGACGAATTGTAAGAGACCGACGGAGCAAGACCATCTTGGAGCGGCGATGGCGGCAGACTTACCGGGGCAAGCGGTGGTGGTATGGTCGGGTTGGTGGGGGCATGAGAGGGGGAAAAAGGTGTGGGTTGCCTGGTTGGGATTGGAGACAAGTGGCTCGAGTTGCTGTTGGCCGGAGGCGTGGAGAGCGGAAGTGGTAAAGGCGGCGCGGTCAGGTGGTGCTGATGGTGAAGGTGAGGCAGTGGGAGTGGAGACAACTTCTAGTAGGTGTGAAGAAACAACAGGTGGAGGAGAAGGTGACGTTATAGGAGATGAGGGTTTGGATTTTGTGGAGTATGGGTATTGGACCTCATTAAATATGACATGGAAAGATATGTAAACCCGGCCCGTTGAGTTATCTACACATAAGTACCCTTTATATTTAGTACTATAGCCAATAAATGTATAGGGAAGAGAACGATAGGCTAATTTTGTGGTATTGTATGGCTTGAGATAAGGAAAACAAAGACACCTAAATGATTTTAATAACTCATAATTACGACTCCTATCGTAGACAAACTCAAAAGGGGACTTGTGACCCAGGAGAGGAGTGATCGTCCTATTTGACAAGTAAACCACTGTATGGAAGGCATTTTCCCAAAATTGAAAGGGAAGAGAGGCATGGGCAAGCATGGCAAGGCCTTTTTCTTGGATAATTATGTGACAGCGTTCGACGACACCGTTTTGAGATGGTGTATAGGGACACGACACGCAATGTAGAATGCCCTAAGAATTGAGATACGGGACAAGAGCCATGAATTCACCCCACCATCGGTTTGTAAGCACTTGACATTTTGTTGAATTGGGTTTGACCCATCTTGTGAAATTGGATAAAGAATTGACAAACTTGAGATTTTTGGGACAAACAATGGATCCAGACAAACTTGGAATAATCATCCACAAACGTAACATAATAACGAGACCCATAAATAAAGGAGACAGATGCAAGACCCCAAACATCGGAGTATACTAAGTCAAACATTGACTTACTAGACTCATGACGACTAACAATAGGTAGCCTATGGCTTTTACCAAGTTGACAGAATTGATAGACATTGGACAAAGCATTATTGGAAACTGGTAAAGAGAAAGATGACACTAGACGCTTGAGAACGAACTCATGTGGATGACCAATGCGTTGATCCCAGTTGGAGAGACTGGTGCCGACAACGAAGAGGGTGGTGAGACTAGGTTTGCGACCTTTATTTGTGGTGGAGGGGAGCCGGTAAAGTCCGTTGTTAATGATGCCCTTCAGAATAATCTTTCCATGCAGATCCTTGACAACCCAACAATTAACACCTTGTTATCTTTTTGTCAAAAAGGAAGTGCTCAATAAATTCTTTGCAATGCGGGGAGCAAATAACATATTTTTCGATAAGACATAACAAGGTCCATGCAAAATAGAATTACCCATGTAAGTAATTGGAATAGTTTTACCATCACCCATAGCAAGTTGGTCTTGACACCCATAATAAGACTTCACGGAAATATTCTACATATTGTTCGTGACATGGTTTGTAGTACCTGAGTCCATATACCAAGCAAGATCGTGCAACGCAGAGGGAGATGTGAGGTTAGCAGATTTGTTGGCAGTGGGCGGATTATAGGGGTAATTGCTATCATCGAACCAGTTGTAACAATTGCGAGCTTGATGCCCAACACGATTACATATTTGACATACGGGACGAGGCTGCATATTTTGGTCCCTGGACTGAGGTGAGGAAGCAAAGTGTTAAAATGAGCGACCACGACCTTGGCCTCGGTCTTCTCGACCACCACGACCGCGACCACGGTAGGCACCACGTTTAGAATTGGTGGTGGAGAGATTGGCTAATGGAGGAGGGGGTGCCTAAGTTGATGTCGCAGCAACAATGGATGCCTTGGGTTCAACATCAAGACGTTCTTCTTCTTGGAGCAAGAGACCAATGAGATCATCAGGTAATATGGGTTCTGACCTGATGTTTACTGCAACCTTGAACGGTCCATACAAAGCATCAAGACCTTGTAGAACACAAGCAACGAGATCATCATCACTGACAAGACACTGACATTCAGCGAGCGAATCAACAATTATGCGCTTCTTTTCAACATAATCGAACATAGAAAGGGAGCCCTTCGTTAAGGTATAAAGTTGACTCTTCAAGTGCATCAACCGAGCCCTTGTTTGAGATTGGAACATGCGTTCTATCATCGTCCAGACATCGAACGAAGTGGCAACACAAGCAACATAAGCAAGGAGACGTTTAGACATGGTGGCTTCGTGCCACACTAGGACCAACCGAACCTTCTTCTTCCAGGCCGTGTAGGCTTTGAGGGCCTCAACATCCATTGCTGCATGTTATTCTTGAGAAGGCTGTGACACGAACTGATCTAACTCAAAGGCTTCGAGTGTATAGAAGACAATTCCCCTCCAAGCAAAGTAATTTGAACGATCTAACTTGATAGGGATATTAGGAAATTGAAGGGTTGTAGAAGCAACAAAGGAGGATGACAAAAGGTTGGTGTTTAAGGCACCGCCAGATTTGGAGGATGTGGGAGGAGTTGACATTAGGGTTGATCATCGGTCCAAACCCGGTCCGGACCGACCCGGACCGGACCAGACCGGAACCCGGAAGTCCAAATATGATGGACCGGAACCCGGACCAAAAATATTTGGTCCGGACCGGGTTTGGACCGGTTTATATTCTAGTTAAATTTAAATATAATTTAATCAATTTTAAACATGAAAAAAAACCCTCAAATCTAAATATAATTTACTCTTAAATATAATTTACCTTAAATCCTAAACCTCAAATGTAAAAAAATCTCAAACCCCTTAAAATTTTAGGGTTTTTTAAAATCACCGGGCCGGACCGGACCCGGATTTCCGAAAATCTTTGGACCGGAGACCGGATCGGTTAGAACCGGTCCGGTCCGGTCCGAAATTCCGATCCAGCCCAGTTTTTGCTCAATCCTAGTTGACATGTAGAAGACCTAGCAAACTGATACCATATAAATTGTACACAGGATAATTTCTTTTCTTATTGATCTTCACAATGGTGGGATTTACATTATATAGAACTCTAGAATAGAATCCTTAGTGAGAAGATAAAATCTACAAATATAACAAACAAATATCTTTCTTAATAGGAAAAACAATATCTTCTAATCACAAGCATTATTTCCTTTTATCTAATAGGTTCATGATCCGGGTAAAATTTTGTATCTTTTCTTTATGTTTCTGATAATCCTAATTTCATAAAAGAGGCATGGCAAACTCTTGATAAATATGCCCGTTGTGATGATTTGTGGCTTGTGATTGTCGATTATAATTGTTTGCTTGATGCCACTGAAAGACTATCTAAATCTGAGAGGTCGGATCCTGATTTTGATGAGTTAGGTGATATTTTTAATTCTTGTGAACTTGGTGCCCTCCCATTTTCAAGATGCAAATACACATGGGACAACAAGAGGGGGGGGGGGGGTGTGATATGGTGGCATGTAAGCTTGACAGAGTTGTAGTGAAAGATATATGGAAACCTCATTTTGTGAATTCCTCTTTTATGTTCAATGGCAATGATGTGTCTGATGACTCTTCAACGATGGTGACCCTTGCAGTGAAAACCGACACTAGGACGACATAATTTAAATTTTGTGGTTTCTAGATAGATGATCCTTCCTATGGTTCATGTGTGGAAGAAGCTTGCCACCAACCTATTCTTAGAGGCTCCAAACAATTTTCCTTAGAGTAGAAATTAAAACAAGTCAAGAATGCTCTGAAGGGATGGTACAAGACTACATGATCATATGCTTGATTTTGAATTGGATGACCAAGCAGAAAAGTTGAAAATCCTCCAAGAAGATAAATTTAAAATTTGGTCAAGCAAGAGGCACTGAAATAAGCTAATATAGAGGTCTGGTTGAGAATGCAACAAAAAATATCGTTTATCGAACATAAGGTTGAGATGAATTAGGTCAATATGGAGAGAGGAAAACTCCACTATGTTCTATAACAAGATCAAAGACAGGAAGCTTGTGAATGCTATATAGATCCTCAAGGATGACGCTGGAAACATCCATGAGACACGGAAGGACCTGGCTAGACTTGTTGTTCGTAACTATGAGCAAATGTTTGGTCGTGCGATCTTGACAGTTGATCCTGTCTTTGATCATTACTAAGGCATGATGGTTGATAGCTCAGGCCATGAGATTATGTGTAGATTACCAACAATTGGGAAAGTTAAGAGTGCCTTCCATAGCATTGGTAGATCTAAGTCACTGAGATCGGATGGATTTGGGAGTCATTTTTTTCAAAATGAGCTGGGAACTTATCAAGGAGGAGCAATATGGGGTGATTTCTAATTTCGACCTATGTGTCTAAAGCTTTGGCTATACCAAGGGTCACTTATTCATAAAGACCAAAGAGTCATCAAGTTAATACATGTATGTATCTCCATGAATGATCCATCTCCAAATTAATGCATGGAACACGAAAGAGTCCTTTTGCTTGTTTTTCTTTTTATTTAAACTAGCTTATGTTATTTTAGATAGGCTTGAGTGGATAAAACTATTGAGAGTGTTTTGGGATAGATTCTCTTGTTTGATGATTTACATTCACACATGTTAGATGAGTTATATCCCAACGTGTTCGGTTGATGATATCCGAAAAAAAAACATTTGTTTCTCTTTTGGTGCATTATATCCTAAGAGTCTCGAATCCTATTTTGAATTACCTTGGTGAGTTGTATCCTTGGTATTTCGATTGCTTATCCCTTCTAGTTATAATAAATTCAGTTTATCTTTCATTCCAATTCTATTGTTTTTCTTCTGTCTTTCATCCAAAACTAATCCAAAAACACAAAACAAGGTTTGGTTGCTTGAGTATCGTTAAAGAGCAAGTGGAATTGTAATTTTCTTCGTGACAACCATTCGAGGTCCAAACCTTATCAATAGCCCCCCTTAGAATATGGCCATGGGAAATTTCCGATGTTGCCCCTACATCTGGGCCATGATTCGTCAACACCTACCCTAATCACGCCCACTGACGTTGGACACCTGGATGGTAGGATCTCATGATTCAGATCCTAATAACAATGGCTCTGCCTCAATAGTTATTTATGAACTCATGAATTTTACAAAAAATACAAATATAGAAGTCTTCTATTAGGGCCTTCAAAACTTGACCCGACCCAAAAATAAAGCTCGACCCGCTCGACATCGAACCCGACCGACACATAGAAAGAACAAAAAAGTGTATACCCGATACTGGCCCGACCCAAACCGATCTAGCCCGAACCTAGAAACAACCCGAACCCGAAAATGATCTAGAACCATTAAATCCGAACAACTAGCTCATTATCAACCCGATACCCAAAGCCACCGGACCAAAATCACCCGAAAACCCGAAGTCAACCCACCCAAATTCACGCAAAAATCTGAAGTCAAATATTATAATACTAAACTTATTAGCTTTAATATCCTTACACATGCATTTAATCTGGTAATAAGCTTGGTGAGTATAGCCCAATATTAAGTAAAATACAACTTTATGACATGTGTATTCAAAAATTTTCTTAGTTTATATCACTATATGAATAGATTTATTTGTACATATATAATTATTATTATGTTAGCTAAAATAATATTTGTGATATAACAAATCGTAAACCTTATACCCTATAAACCATAATTATCTAACCCTCTCTAACCAAATTTCTACACACTAAAGCTAAATATGGTCCATCAACTCTTTAGTCTTTAAAAAAATTAAAGCAAAGAAGTTTGATCATTTTAAATCCGATTTAATCTAAGCCCGACTTGACCCGAAATCCAAACCACCTAAAATCTAATGCAATCAAATTCCATATTAACCCGAAAATCGGACTTCATCCGATTAAATGAATATCTGACCCGACTCAGGCCAACTTGATTTGACACGAGTTCTTAAAAGATCCGACATTGATCTGGATCCGGGGTGACTCGAAACCGAAATGAAACTAGCCCGGCCTGCTTGACGTTCTTCTCTACAATAGATTTCAGCTAAGATGAAAAAGCAGGATTCTAATTGGAGGAGGAGCTAGCAAATTTGTAATGTACGTAAATGAATTATACACAATTTGTCAATACATACAATGTATAGATTGATCATTAATTTGGGTTGCCATGTATTATATAAGGCACAAGTATCAACCCCACCACTGGTGCACGGCAACACCGAGATCCCTGAGCCTTCCATACAAGGCCAAGCACTCCCAATAAGCTCTCTTGTTGGTAAAATTGTAGCCTTTCCCCTTGGGCTTACACTCCAAGAAGAGCTCATCCACCAGCTCGATCGCCTCCTTGGTCTTGACCATCTCCTCCACCACCTCCGCCTCCGCCTTCATCACCACGAACTCCTCCTCCTTGACGTTCCTCCGCAGCCAATCCGACATCTCCATTTGCCCTGGTGGGCCCCACACCTCCACTTCGTTAGGCTCTGTAGTCCGTTCCTCCGACACCGTCTCTATCCTATACACCTCGAATTCTTGGTTTCGGGTTGGGTACTTCTCCTCAAACCACTTAGTTCCGTTAGCCCCATCTACTCCAACACATTTCATTGCATCATCAATACCACATATACCTTCAAACTTAACTTGTACGTAACTGCCTACTGCAAAACATATGTGATTGTTATGTATAAAAAATTAACCTTTCTCTCCTACATCGATGAAGACCCTTCGCGAATAGCCTTCCAAAGAGTCATTGAGAAGATCCGGAAGGAATTTGGTCTTCTTAAGGTAGGATCTAGATATTCCAGAGGAGGCCCGAGGAGGTTCAAGGAGAACGTCCTCGAGCTTCCTTAAAGCCGCCTTCTTCTCCTCGTTGGTAAACTTCAATGTCCTCCGCGTACTTGTAATCGTAGTCCTTTGCCCTTGGATCCTAGCTGGGGAAGATCCATATCTAGGCCAACCGGCGGATAACCTAGAGGGTCCCACTTTAGACAGCGACACAACCAAAAGAGAGCAGAACAAGAGTAGGCCTCCAAACAACACCTTTGAGACTATGTAATTTTGTACACTTGTCCTCCTATTGTGTTTCATCAAATTCGGGTTTGAAATGGGCAGTTCTATGGGCGCTAATCTGCCCTTCATCTTCAAAACGGAAATGTGACGTACAACGATTAATAAGAAGCTTAGATGAAGAAATTTAAATGAGATATCTAAGAGATTAGCCTAGGTAGCTAGCAAAACGATTAACCGCCTACACAACAACAACAATAACAACAATCTCCATTGTTTCTTCATTTACCAGTGGTTGTTACGGATGCCAAAGTGTCTTGATCTGTGCCCGTTTGATCGATATCTATACAATCCAAATTTGGGACAACTAGATTGCGTTCATATAGACGCATTTGGTTTTGGGTGGTTTTTTTCCTTTTCGTAAGAACAGACGATCAAGAATGGTATATGATAAATGTTGATCTCATTACTAGAAACGTGGATTTGCATGGTCCCTTGAAAATAAACAAGGAAAAGGCGAAAACAATGGATTAGTAGGAAATTAAATAAAGGGAGCCTAGCTTGGAGAATTCTTTGGGTTTCCTATGAGATATGAGTTTGTTTGAATAGAGAATTGTTGGAGAGGATGAGAGTCAAATGGAGAGAGATTTGGCGGGAATCAAACCGATGGTGTCACGATAATCAAGCTCAATCAATGGGTTTTTCAATTCTCTTTCTATTTTTTTTTTTAAAATTTATGAATGTAATAATAAGTAGTCTTTGCCTTGAGTTTTACTTGTCTTTTTCGACTTCAAACTTTATTCATCTAAATTTATTTTTACACTTTTTTAAAACAATTTATGTAAATCATAAAATTTATTTTTAAATTTGGTTGTCTTGACCTTTTCCTTTCAGTCCAGTGATTATAAAAGGTGATGGGTAATCAAATTTAGAAAAAAATTCAACTTCAAAAAATATTTAATGAATTCGTAAACCTATGAGAACATAAATAAAACTTAACTGATGGATAGAGTATAATTTTATTAAAAGAAATTATACATTTATTGAAGTAAAGTAGGTTATTCCTCCAAACTTGGTTAATAATTTCAACTAGTTTTTTTTTTGGTCGAATAATTTCAACTAGTTTATCATAGACCTTATCATTTAGCTATATACTCATGTGAGAAAGGATCATATGAGGTGTAGGCTTAGGGTGTGTATTGAGAATTAATCCTAGTCACTAGATTTTAAGAATGGATAGTTAGGATTAAGACATATGGAATGACAAACTTGTAAATATTTTTTTTGAACTTATTTTCTGTTTTATTTTTTCTCAAACTTTTTACTTCATAAATATTTTCCCAAATAAATTAATATCGTGCACTTTAACATAGTAACTCATGCACTTTAATTATTTACTTATGAACTTAATTTTAGATTACTAAACATGCACTTTAACATACATACACATGACTTAATTTTTAGAATTCAAATTTTGCATTTTAATATACTTATACATGCACTTAAATTGCAATACTGAACATTCATTTTGACATAATTACTAATGCACTTTTTAGCATATTAAGTATGCACTTTAACATGATAAATATGCACTTTAACATACTAACATATGCACTTTTAACATAATAAAATACACTACTTAAAATATACACTTTTGATATATGTTAATCATGCAGATTAATATAATAGCACATACACTTTAGCATATTAAAGATACACTCTACGTGAACATTAGAAATATGCTTATATATGCACTTGAAATACAATACATTTTAAAAAAAATAGGGGAAAAAATTCAAAAAACAATCAAAGAAAAAATTAATTCAAAAAATAATTTTCATAAAAAAAATAATTTTCGTAAAAAAAAATTCGAAAATAGAATAAAATTCGAAAAAGATAATTTTGGAAATAAAAATCATTTTCGAAATAAAAAAATAATTTTCTGGAAAAAAAAATCAAAAATATATAATTTTAAGGAAAAAGAATTATACAAAAAAATATGTTTTGAAAAAAAATATTATAAAAATAACAATATTTACAATTTTCTCACTCTAATCCTAACCTTCATCTTCTAGATTTTATGACTACTATTACTCCTCACTTTATACCATAAAACTATTATACACTTAAACCCTTTTATCTTTATAAATGCAGCTGATTAAATAAATGTACTAATAATGAAGTATGTGCATGAATAACTTGGTTAATTAATCAGCACGACTTATACATTATCCCCTCCAAAAAAAGATCACACCTCTCACTAGTTTTCTAGTGAGAGAAACGCAAGAAACCTAAACTGGATTTAAAATGCTCTATTACCAATCATGTGATAACTCCTCAAATAACAACGAGGTAACCCCTCAACCACCAAATCTATGAGGTAATCCCAAACAACAATACCATGAGACAGACCCGCAAACAACAACAACATGAAAAATTTCAGCCAAAATAATAATGAAAACCCATCTAATAATACAAGCAGGAAGTCCAAAACAAAAAATCAGATTTTTGAAAAAATCTATGGTCTATGGAGTCCTATAAGTTCGATGTAATAAAAAAACATTAAACATTTAAGATTATATGATTAAGATGTTCTAATAAGGATATGATTTTTAGTTTTAAAGTGTAAATCTATAATTAGGGCAAGACTCTCTGTTTGATTTTTTATATATATATAAAGACTTGATAATGTGGCAACTTTTAGAGACCGACACATAGGGCAAATAAAAGAGAAGTCCACACGTAGACAAGAGGTTTTTCCCTTTAGTATATATAGATGCATATGCATTAAAGTTAAGACATGCATCGAAGTTAGAATGAAATGTGCATCAAAGTTATAATAAAAGCGTGTTGTTTTTTTCAAAGTTATGATTAATTGTGCATTACATTATGATGCACATTAGTGTTTATGTGTATGTGTATGTGTATATGAGCTATTATGACATGTAAATCACAATTATAATGATGTATATGAAATCAATTACACCTTTAAAATGCTAATACATGTTTTTATTACAAATATGATGCAAATACGTTTTACACACCGATAAAGAAATTCTTAAATCATTAATGTACATTTTTTTACATTTGTGATGATGCACAGTGATTCACATTTATATGTCAACACTGATGCACATATATATTTGAAACCAATAATGCACGTTTTTATTACAACTATGATGCATATAGTGTTACACCATGATGCACATTGATTCACATTTATATTTGGCTTTATTGCTTTGATGACGATTCTCGAACGTTGGCCAAAAGGCTATTTGTCTTTACATCTCATATGGCAGATTCACGCCTGAGAGGCCCGAAGGCTATTTGGCTTTATAGCTTACATGGCGATTTGCTATCGGCTCGAAGGCTTATATGACAATTCGTGGCCGAGTGGCCCAAAGGCTAGTGGCCTGAAGGGTAGGTTAGAGCTCAACAACTTGTGCTACTGATGGTGGATATGAAGAGACTTTGAAGAGTTGAGTAAATATACGTGAAAACTGAAACAAAAGAGCAAGAGCCAGAATTGTGTGGAAACAAAACAAAGAAGGGTAATCGTCTCTCAATCCAATATTTGGTTTTCATTATGTATAATTAAGTTCTATGTGCCACATGGACCAGTCATCTTTAGTGGACTACTAAATGGAATATTCGACTAGACCAGAGGATCCTCACCGTTATGGATATGATGGATTATATAAAATGCAACACCTTGCCAATCAAAATTATAATGATAAATTTGACGTATCATCTTGCACGAAAAGTTGCGTTGACTAGTTGCTTTCGTTTCCATAAGAGGTACTTGGAACTGTCCATGAGAAATTGAAATCATTGCATTCGATATATATTCTTTGACTTGCGACATTTTACCACTTGTTGTATTTTCCATATTTTCAGGAAGATCAATACTGTGGTTGCGAATCAATCTCCCCCGATATTGCAACCATTCCAGATTTTAATAATCTCATCCATAAGTATGTTATAAAGTCGTATTAGAAGAGCTCCTAATTCATTTCCTTATAAAAAACTAAAAAAATCATAAATTTGCATTTGTTTTAGGGTAATCGGTGCACGGGGGTAGAAGAGCTCCTAGTAGTTGAATTGAACTATTGAGGCCCGATTGTTTATACTCACACAGACGCACAGCCTGAACCACAAAACAGAATCCCTCAATCTTTCTCTATTCTCTCCTTTGTCGCGCCAAAGCTTCTCCCAATCACAGAAATGGCAAACACTGTGATTCCAGACAATCTCTCTCGGGAACAGTACGTGTATTTGGCGAAGCTCGCTGAGCAAGCCGAGCGCTACGAGGAGATGGCCGAGTTTATGGACAAGTTAGTTGTTGCCTCGAGTAGCGCTGGCTCCGAGCTTACTATGGAGGAGCGCAACCTTCTCTCCGTCGCCTACAAGAACGTCATAGGCTCCCTCCGCGCCGCCTGGCGGATAGTCTCCTCCATCGAGCAGAAGGAGGAAAGTCGAAAGAACGATGACCATGTCGTCCTCGTTCGGGATTACCGTTCCAAGGTCGAATCCGAACTCACGGATATCTGTGGAAGCATCCTCAACCTTCTCGCATCTAATCTCATTCCTTCGGCGTCTGGGAGCGAGTCTAAGGTTTTTTACTTGAAAATGAAGGGAGATTACCATCGGTACTTGGCCGAGTTCAAAGCTGGAGAGGAGCGGAAAGCTGCAGCTGAAGATACTATGGTTTCCTACAAGGCGGCCCAGGTATAGAATTTGATTGAGCCTTTTGTCTTTCTGAAGGTTTTGATTTCGTTTACTTGTATAGATCGTGATTAGGGTTAGGGTTTTACGGTAAATTTGCGGGCGGAAGCTTACTTAGAGCGAACAATAGAACATTGAATCGATTTTTGCGGTGAGATTGTTGTTGATACTGTGATTTTCGTGTACAACATGATAATTCAAGAGTTTTCATGTTCAAAATTAGGCTTAACCTAAGCCTAAATTTGTTCAAGTACTGGATGTTATGATTCTGGATGTTATGGTTGTTATGGTTTTGGAGGTACTTAAGCCGCCTAAAGTACTGGATGTCATGGTTGTGGGGGTAACAACTTGATTTTGTATTGTAATTTTCAAGCCTGACTTGAACAGAATTCAATTCAATGTGAATGTTGTTGATAGAGCTTTGGAAGAGGGTAATGAATCATTCTAGTGATTTTGAGGGTTGTATTCGTTTAAAATCCATGTCGAATTTGATGTCAGTCTGATTCATCTCTATCATATGAGCTCACAAGTTGTAGATAATATGAGAAAATTGTTTGGTTAGGAACATTAGATTTTAGTTTATGTAAGTGTAATCATACTTTTCCCCGTTCCTTGACTTTGAGTTGTATTTTCTGCGAATTCCTGGAGAAACATAGCTCTATTTCTGATCCCGTAGAGATTGATTGTGAAATCGAGGAATAATTTCAATTTTTGACTGGACTTTTCAACCGTGTTTCCCTTTTTGTTGTATCTCTGATCTTGTTGGGCTGCATGGTATTGTACTTTGGAGATTTGTCAATGTCTGAACAGTGGTGCTATTGTCTGAGTTCAGTTTTTAGATCTCGCGTCTGCTTAATTTGAACATAAACTGTTAATAGACGGCTGGAAAGACCCTGTACCATGTCAGGAATTGCAAAAACAAGTACTGAATCTTGGTCACAAGGTTCATTCTATTTTTTAGCAAATACAGCCGTTTTCAGCTGTCAAAACTGCTAATGGATCAAACTGATCTAATATATGGCAAAATTTTGCAACTTCTCTCCTGTTCCAGGACATTGCAATAGCTGATTTGGCATCAACCCATCCCATCAGATTAGGCCTTGCTCTGAATTTCTCAGTGTTCTATTATGAGATCCTCAATGCATCTGACAAGGCGTGTGATATGGCTAAGCAGGTTAGCTTAATTCTCTTGTTTGAAGATGCAGTACTATATATGTACAAATCCTGTGTTACACTAGGAGTGCCACTATCTATTTAGGTAATAATAGATATCAAAAAAATGAAACTGAAGAATGAAAAATGGCTAAATGATAACAGTGTTTGAAATATATTACCTGTTTCACAAAAAAGGTAACTTGATTTTTGATTGTCAAATTTATATAGACATATCAGTATTATATTTACCACTTTTTTTTTTAAATGTGTATAGGGCTCTTAGACCTAAATAAATAAGTGGTACAATGTGCAAGCCAAGTGTAACAAAAATCTCTAGGTCATATCAGATAAGTCTGAGTGTGTATTAAATTACATGATGAAACTTCTACTGCAACCAGCATGTTGGTATTTGGTAATTGTAACCTTTAGCATGCCTTTCATCTTTTTCTAATTGTTGAAATATACTTTAAGGTATAGTCAAGTAGAAATGGTAGTGATGAATGATCTCTTTGCATTGAACACCTTTAGAACAAGAGTGGAATGAGGTTTGCAAGTCATTTTGGTGACGCACTCTGAAAGTACAAATTAATTGGGCCTCATCTGCAATTACTGATAATTTTTGTTTTGCCATTGTGTAATGCAATTGCAAATTTACAACAGTGCCTATGTTTGGAGCTTTACACATTTCTGTTTGCTAGTTTAATAGGCATGCCAGTTTTTTATTCTAGTTCTCATTCCCTGGTGATAATCAGTTGGGCATAGGGCGTATATTTATGAACACATAAAAGTCTTGCATGCTGCTTACAAATATGCATTTTAGCTTATTGTGTTTTTTTCAATGTTACACATGAACAGGCTTTTGAGGAGGCCATTGCTGAGCTGGATACACTGGGTGAAGAATCTTACAAAGACAGCACCCTTATCATGCAGCTGCTCAGAGACAACCTTACTCTTTGGACTTCTGACGTCCAGGTTGGCATCTCCCTGTTTCTTACATCTGAAGTGGCACCAAAGCATGGGAATAAAATTATTTATTGCATGATCTAATGTTCTGAGTCTAAGATCTGACTTTATTTGATGAACATGTGAGAATGATTAATCAGTAGAGTAGTTCAGATCAGGGTAAACAGTTTGATTTATTCAATTTGAAGACCAGGTCTGACTTTTTTTTATCAACATGTGAATTTTATATGATCATTATTTAGATTAGTCCAGATCAAACAGTCATCTATTAATCCAATTTCGAGTCCACATTAAATCAATGATTAGGATCTGACCATTTGTGCTTAAACATGTGCAGGATCAACTGGATGAATCATAGAAAGCTGTTGGGGGCAAGCAGAGCAAATTCTGCTGTCGTACCAGATTCCGCCTTTCTGGTTATAAGAATACTGCTTGGATTCCAAACATGTGCTACACCTCAAAATTTGGTATTTATTGTGGATTATGGTGCATTTCATGAAACTTATATAGGTGTGTTTGATGCATCTCTTAAATTTTAAGATTTTCTTATTATCGCACTATCGAGCATGTTGTATCAAACACGCTCTTGCTAATCTCCATCGTTAGCCTTGTTTTTGCCCTCCCCTTTCTTTCTCCGTTGTCCATTATACTTGTGGTAGAAAGAGCAAGGATATGGGTGGAGTCAATCTACCACAACCGAGACGGGAGGATTCTCCGCTCATACAACCTGATCCATCCCCAACTTGTAAAACCCTTCCACGTTCATCGGGTTTGGTTTTTTGGACCGAACCGAACCCGAATCGATTATATTCGGTTCGGTTTTCGGTTGTTATAAAAATAATATTCGGTTCGGTCAAAATCGATTATTTTTAAAAATAATTAAAAAAATCTAGATTTTTAGATAAATTAGTCCAATTTTATTCGGTCCGGTTCGGTCAAGTTCGGTCCATGTTCGGTCCAAGTTCGGTTCGATCCAAGTTCGGTTCGGTCTAATTCGGTTTTGTGCACTAAAACCTACTTCAATAACCCAAATTAACATAATTTCAAAATATTTGGTTATTTCGGGCCAAAACCGAACCGAACAAAATCGAACCCGAACCGAGTATGTTCGGTTTGGTTTTCGGTCCACAAAATTCCGAAATTCAGTTTCGGTTCAGTTCGGTTTTGTTCGATTCGGTTCGGTTTTGACCCGATGAACAACCCTTCCACCCAACCCCTATTCACCTCATCCATTGCCTATGATAACTATTTTAACTAGTAGATTAATGGCAATCAAATAGCATATGCAAGTATTGAAATATAGTAAATAATTTCAAAAAAATCTTAAACTAAGGGAAATTTTGTGGAGTACTCAATGATGAAATGTCCACACCAGTAACGCATATTCAATGTCACTTTGATAAATATCTAGGATATTCTATTATCAACGAAAAAGTTATAAGCACCACTTTCCAACAATTATTAGATAAAACAACGAACTAACTCACCAAGTGAAGACAAATACACTATCCCAAGAAGGCAGGAAGGTCCTGATTATAGCTAACCTGTCGGCCTAACCGAATTACATAATGCAGAGTTTTATATTACCAACAAATATCCATAATAAATTGGACAAAATTAAGAGGCAATTCTATTGGAATAAAGACCATAACTATAAACCACTCATTAGATGGAACGAGATTTGCAAACCAAAAAACATGGGAGGCCTAGGAATTAGGAAAATTGAGGATATGAACAAAGCTCTACAAATGAAATTATTATGAAAAATACTGGTTGAACTAACCAACATCGGGGTGAAAATAATTACAGAAAAATACCTAACAACATCCCCTATTATGGAGTATGAAAAAAGAAACAAAAACACCTCTTGGCAATGGAATAATCTCACCAAATTACTCCATGAATTTAAAGCTGGCCTTTGTTGGGAAATAGGGGATGGACGAACAATCAAATTCTGGCAGGATAATTGGATCCATAACTGTATACTAATAAACAAAGCCACAAACCCATTTACAATAGATAAAACAGAAACTGTGAGCCAATACCTAAATCAAGATAAAACCTGGAAAATCGATGAACTTAATAAATACGGAATTTTCGCGTGGTACCCTCCAAGTTATGCAATTTTCGCAAGATACCCAGAGATTACGGTATTTTCGTGTGGTACCCCCGAGTTCTTAATAAATTTTGTAAAATACCATTCCGTTATAAAATCGTTAATCCCTAAAATTTTCAAAAAAAAAATTCTTTTTGTTTTTTTACCCTACTTTTATCCAAAAAAAATTAAACCTTCTTTTACCCTGCTTTTCTCTAGCCACATACCACGATTTGAAGCCAACCCATTAATTTGGATCTCTAACCTTTAGGCAACTAAAAAACATCTGCAAGTTTTTGGTTACCAGATAAAGAAAGCAATTAAAGCATTAAACCTCAATCATACCCCAAAAGAATATCAAATTCGCATCAGGCTAGTTGCCAGGAGAAACTTGCATAAACAACAACATTTAGGCAACTAAAAAACAAGACATCAATTCAAGAGGGTAATTTACATTGCCACATTGTAAAATTTGAATCAGAGAAATAATTTTTGTATTCAAATCATAAGAGCAGAAAACTAGTTATATAACACAATTCATCTAAACCATCTACCCAAACTGAAAGAGGCAATCTCATAAGCATTGCCATTTGCAAAATCAAGTTCCATCCTAAGATATGAAATTCATCTCCAAATTCTACCCAAACTGAAATTTCATCTTAGATATGAAATTCATCCCGAAATCAAGTTCAATTTATCTTAAAATTCAACTTATCCCCAAATTTCAGAGAAACCCTAAATCTAATTTCATCTCCTAGTTCCAATCCATTCCAACCTTAAACCTCAAAATTACCAATAGGGATTGAAAGAGAACTTACCTGAAGTGTTCTTCGTCCACAGTCGTCGTCGTCCACCGCTGTGGTTGTGTCCGTCGTCGTCCATGAATTTCGTGTTTGTCGTCGTTGCAATGGGTTGGCTTCGCCGTGGTTGTCTCCGTCGTCGTCCACACCTCCGCTTAGACGCCCATCCATCACTCCGACAAGTTCTCCATTGAAATGAGTTGGCTTCAAATCTCCAAAAGCAAAGACAGTATCGTGGTTTGTGGCTGGAGAGAAGCAGGGTAAAAGATGTTTTAATTTTTTTGGGTAAAAAAGCAAAAAGAATTTTTTCTTAATTTTTTTAGGGATTTAATGATTTTCTAACGATTTTATAACAGAAGGGTATTTGGCAAAATTTGTTAAGAACTCGGGGGTACCACGCGAAAATACCTAACCTTTGGGTATCTCGCAAAAATTGCATAACCTGGAGGGTACCACGCAAAAATTCCGTAATAAATACCTAGATAATGACACTATAAATACTATATTAAACAAATACATACCATTAAAAAACTTCCAAGACAGACTGTATTGTGTAGAATCGAGTGTGTTAGATCAAGGAACGGTAAGTTCGTTCCTTGGGCAGCGGAAAATAACAACAGAATTATGAAGTAACGAGCTCAGTTCCTTAGAGAGGAAAACTTAATCAACCAACTAGTTGACTAAGAAAAATCTCTACCTCTAGGTTTTTCTAGTAGGATTTCGAATGTCTACTTATGTTATTAATCTTGGAATTACAAACAAGCAAGTCTTATCTCAATCTAGTTTACTCCTAGATATCTAGACTTCTCAATGTAACATTCCTAACAACACACTAGACAACCAAAACCCTAACAAGTACTCAACTCACCAAAGTTTCGTCCCTTGTAAGTGTTCTTCTTCTTTCTTCGAATACTCTTCTCTTCTTTCAAATGCTCTTCTCTTGTTCCGAATGCTCTACTCTTGTTCCGAATGCTCTACTCACTGAATATCGTCGTCTGTCATTCTTTTAAATGAAGATCACAACTCTCTAATATATATTCTAGGTATTTTCTCAGATTTACCCTAATTTTACTTAAGGAAATAAGATAATAATAATCCTATACAATCTTTTCTATTTTATTCTAACCAAATTATCTCTTCACCGAGATCTTCCTTGAGGCCCAAGTTGCAACTTCCAAATCTGTTTTCCATAACAGATATTCGGTGGCTCTCTAGGGTTTCAGCGCACGCGTCCTCCGTTCCTTGCGCTGTTCCCTTTCTCTGTCCTGTTTCAGCAACACGCGTCTGTTCTCTTCTTTCGTTCCAGCGCGTTGATTTCGTTATTGTTGGCTTCTCTGTTCCTTTGCTTTTCTGTTTTGACTCTTCTCAGGTTTTCATCGTTCCTTTGACTTCACCGTTTCCTGAAACTTATAGTCATACTAAAAACCATCAAAAGCATTTGAGTTTATCATCATCAAAACTAGAGGGAACGTTATCGTTCCAACAATTTCCCCCTTTTTGGTGATGACAAACTCTTTCAAAATGTGCAAGTCAAAATACACCGTTTAAAACAGACAGGTAGGAAGACAAATTCACATGTAATCACACAAATACTATGTTCAGAATATTGACAATGTTCCCCCTCAGAAAGTTCATCGATGAATTACCTTCAAGCAGTGTTGTCGTTCCCCTTAGCACTAGCTTCTGTCATCAACTCTTCCTTGGGTTTCACATTTTCCATACTTCCCCCTTTTGTCATCATCAAAAGTTCCACAAGAAACAGAAAGACTTGACACACATGCAACTCATAAACAAGATAATTCATTCATAAAGTCATGCGAGGTACAAAGCATAGGGACATAGACAGCTAAGATCAGAAGATAAGGAACAATCACACAAAAGACATAAAAACATTTAAAAGAAATCAAGAACAAAGGGTCAGACGGGCTAGAATAGGAACGGAGAGCACTTAGATCTCAGGGTCTTCCGCAGAATCATCGGCTTTGCTCAAGAAATGATCCAAGTGCAATGTCATGGTGGAGTTCAGTTGCTTGAGCTCAGCAAGAATTTGATGCTGAATTGAGCTTCCCTTAGACGTTCCTTCACCAACCGCTTTCTTTGCAGCGACAGTGCCCATTCCCTTGGTATTGCCCTTAATTTGTCGGTGATGATCTTCTTGCTTGGGGAATCCATGAAAGGCAGAGAGCTTTAGAGATTTGAGAGTATTTGAATTCTGAGAGATATCAGAGAGAGAGGAGTGACGGTGCAGGAACTTGTGAAGATATGTCGTATATATAGGAACAAGATAAAATCTTTTTCAAGATAAAATCTTTTCCAAATAAAATATTTCGGATCTCAACCGTCTCTAAGTTTCCTTCTTTCAAAAGTTTCCTTCAATAACTCTTCTCTCTCCTGATGCAACGGTCACTTTTTGCTCGATTTCCGCATCACTGTTCCAGTCGCAGAGCGGTCAAATCGCACAGGGAGCCGTTCCAACGGATACCTGCAACTCAATTAATGCCAGCCTCTGATTCAAATTCAGCGTTCCACAACTATCAGTTCCCCCTTAATCTGAGCAATGGTCTTCGTTCCCCCTGAGACCAAGAGTGCTTGCGAGGCTTGTCTGGATATTTCAATGTTGGGTTCACGCAAAATATAGTATATCCAAACATATGGTATGGAGAAAAGCAACTCAAATAATTATTCCCAGTAAAAAGTTTAACAAAGAAGGATCATAGGGAACGTTTACCTGAATCGCGGCTAAGGTAGGCTGTACAACCAATTATCATGTGGGCTTGTAATGAGGGTTCAATCATCAAATTGGTTGTTTTGGGTCTTTAAGAAGATGTTAGCATGCAATCAAGTAATTCAACACAAATCAAAAGACAAAGTATCTAAATCCTAATACAAAGCAATTCGAATAAGCTAAAGTCATGAAAATCAAGTCATGAAAGGCACACAGACAAGGAACTTCATGAAAATTATGGAACGAATTAGCCAAGCATTGAGGGAATAATGGATGTGAAGGTCCTCAATTCAGAGAGATCATGCCAAGGAGTAATCGAAGATACTCGAATGGACCTTTGTCTAGTGCTTTGGTGAAGATGTCTGCCACTTGATTTTCAGTCCTGCAATGTTCCATTCTAATAAAGCCCATGTCAATATTATCACGTAGAAAATGATGACGAATGTCAATATGCTTAGTACGTGAATGATGCACTGGATTTTTTGAAATGTTGATGGCACTAGTATTATCACACATAATAGGAACGATGCCAAGAGACATACCATAGTCTTCCAGTTGTTGCTTAAGCCACAATACCTGAGCACAACAGCTTGCCGCGGCGACGTATTCAACTTCTGTAGTGGAAAGGGCCAAAGAGTTTTGCTTCTTAGAACCCCATGAAATGAGACATGGCCTAAGGAACTGTTCCGTTCCGGAAGTGCTTTTGCGGTCTACTACGTGCCATTTTGTTGTTCCCTTGGTCGCAAAGCTGTGCAACACTCAACAAACTGAAACCAAGTTCATGAACTAAACTAACTTCTTTTACCGTGATACTGGAGTTTAGTTGTATTTCGCATGTTCCAATGATTTCTCTGCATCTCTTGTCTCCAAGAGCAACACTCCCTCTTGAGTGTTTGCGAAGTGAGGTGAGTTGGTCTTCTTTTCCGGTCATGTGGCATGAATAAGCGTTGTCAATATACCACTTCTCGTTCCCCCTCACTTCAACCTGCACAGAAAGAGTTAAGGTTTGGCGACCCAGGCAAGCTTACCCTTACCTGGTCGAGACACATAATGCAATTGTTCCATAGGAATAGTTCTAACATTAACAGCAAATTTCTTCCTAGTCTTAGCATGATTATGATTATGCACATGTGAATCATCATAGAAATCATTCAAGTTCACATTGTTACTCCTACTGTTCCTTCTCTTTGTGTGCTCTTCAGAGAACTTCTTTTTCTTTTTACAGTCTCTTTGCACATGTCTGTTGTCCCCATAATACCAACACATCTTGAACTGTTCCATCTGAACATACTTTCTGTTGGGAACAATACTCTTGCGTTGTTTCGCACGTTCCGGACATGGAACGTTTGGTTGTGTTCCCTGAGACTGCTTGAGAAAAATCTTGTGGGCAGGTTGTCCAGTGTACGAGGACTGAGTTTCATCCAGACCACTCTCAAGGACCTTGACGCGTTCCTCAAGATTGTGATTCTTCTCTCTAGCATCTTGAAGTTCCATATCTCTTGCTTCACGTAGTTCCAGTATAGAGGGATCATCTTCCGTTTGCTTGGAACCTGTATAGCCAATACCATACCTTGCTTTGACGAACTTGATGCTTTCAGCTTCAGTCTTCTGTTCCATCAGAACAGAATGAATCTTGTGCACATAGGACTTCATCTCGGATATCTGTGCTTCAAGCTTACTTGGACTAGCTATACTCCTTGCATCAGTATTGTTAGAAACTTCATTCATAAGCAAAGAGACCTTTTCATTTCTTAATCTTTGAAGTTCCTCATGATTAGCATCACATGAAGAACAAGGAACAGTTGAGCTACTAGCAGTGTTAGAAAGATTTTCTTTTAAACTACTACACTCATGTTCAGAATTAGCAAGTTCCTCTTGAGTTTTCATGTTCTCAGCATACATATTTCTTATGAGAGCAATTAAAGATTTTTTATCAAAATTCACAAGAGATTTTAAGAAATCTTCGGGATTTACCTCGGTTTCTTCAGACGAGTTGTTGATGGCCATGGCACACATCGTTCCACTCCATGCTTCAGGATCTTCGTTATCTGAGTCATCTTCATTGCCCCAGACAGCAACGAAAGCTTTCTTTTCTTCGTTCCCAGAAGGTTTGCTTGCCTTCTTCGGCTTTGGGCACGAACTGGAATAGTGACCCTTCTCATTGCAGTTGTAACAAGTGATATCCTTGATGTCACGAGTCTCACCGTTCCCTCCTCTACTGTTTCTTCCTTTGTTGTAGAGGGAACGCATGGCTTTAGTGATCAATACCACCTCAGGGTCATCGGAGCCATGATTGTCATCGAGGTTGTTCTTTATTCTGTCAACAACCTTTCCAACCATCGAAGCAATTCTCTTCTCTTTGGAATCCTTGTTTCTTGCGGCCTTCTCTTCATTGTCATACTTTTGGATCTTGCTGAACACCTCATGGAACATCAGTTTGACAGTGTTGGGGTTCTCCTTCAGGATGGCTTTAGTCATTGCATGACGATGAGGAAGCCCATCAATGATTATAAGGATTTTCTCGTCAGGAAGGATTTCTTTATCCGTGACTGAGTGAGCAGTCATATTTGCAGTGATCTTCTCAAATCTAGCTTGGTAGGAACTCACATCTTCATTGTCATCCATTTTGAAGTTGTAGAAGTCCTTCTTGGCAGTGAAACGATCAACTTCACGCAGATCCTTGCTTCCCATGTACATTTGTTCCAAGGCAAGCCATTTAGCATTGGCCGACTCACAAGATTGGAGTTTTTGCACATCTTGCTGATTGAGAGCATTGTTGATGAGCATGGCTGCTTTGCAATTTTTCTCCATGATTTGAAGATCATCTTGATCCCATTTCTTCAGTTTCTTTTTCTTCTCCAGATCGACAATGTCAATATCACCAAGGGAAATCACCAACCAACATTGGTAATCGTTACTTTGCACCCATTTGATGAAAAGCGTCTTCCAATGTTGATATTGGCCAGCGAGCAAGAGAGGGGGCCTTGAGGAGTTCAAACCGACTTCGACAGTACTAGGAGCCATTGTTACCTGAAAAATCTGTAAGTAACACACAATCTAGAGCAAACCTGCTCTAATACCAATTGTAGAATCGAGTGTGTTAGATCAAGGAACGGTAAGTTCGTTCCTTGGGCAACGGAAAATAACAACAGAATTATGAAGTAACGAGCTCAGTTCCTTAGAGAGGAAAACTTAATCAACCAACTAGATGACTAAGAAAAACATCTACCTCTAGGTTTCCCTAGTAGGATTTCGAATGTCTACTTATGTTATTAATCCTGGAATTACAAACAAGCAAGTCTTATCTCAATCTAGTTTACTCCTAGATATCTAGACTTCTCAATGTAACGTTCCTAACAACACACTAGACAACCAAAACCCTAACAAGTACTCAACTCACCAAAGTTTCGTCCCTTGTAAGTGTTCTTCTTCTTCCTTCGAATACTCTTCTCTTCTTTCAAATGCTCTTCTCTTGTTCCGAATGCTCTACTCTTGTTCCGAATGCTCTACTCACTGAATATCTCTGTGTTTCGTCGTCTGTCATTCTTTTAAATGAAGATCACAACTCTCTAATATATATTCTAGGTATTTTCTCAGATTTACCCTAATTTTACTTAAGGAAATAAGATAATAATAATCCTACACAATCTTTTCTATTTTATTCTAACCAAATTATCTCTTCACCGAGATCTTCCTTGAGGCCCAAGTTGCAACTTCCAAATCTGTTTTCCATAACA
This sequence comes from Rheum nobile, assembly GCA_027886185.1. Classification (NCBI taxonomy): domain Eukaryota; kingdom Viridiplantae; phylum Streptophyta; class Magnoliopsida; order Caryophyllales; family Polygonaceae; genus Rheum; species Rheum nobile. The sequence continues at coordinate 3,780,567 of WOAB01000127.1, forward strand.
GATATTCGGTGGCTCTCTAGGGTTTCAGCGCGCGCGTCCTCCGTTCCTTGCGATGTTCCCTTTCTCTGTTCTGTTTCAGCAACACGCGTCTGTTCTCTTCTTTCGTTCCAGCGCGTTGATTTCGTTATTGTTGGCTTCTCTGTTCCTTTGCTTTTCTGTTTTGACTCTTCTCAGGTTTTCATCGTTCCTTTGACTTCACCGTTTCCTGAAACTTATAGTCACACTAAAAACCATCAAAAGCATTTGAGTTTATCATCATCAAAACTAGAGGGAACGTTATCGTTCCAACATACTGGAAGCATAATAATAGCAGATGGTTCTCTACTTTAAAGCACAATGACAAATTGACAATGATCTATGAGAAAAAAAGGACTAACAAAACCCCCCTTGCAATGGATCTGGAATCTGGACGTCTCACCTAAAATAAAGAACTTCATATGGAAAGTTAGCAAAGATGGCATCCCTACCAAAGGAAAACTATACGAAAGCCACATCGCAGTCCCCCTACAATGTATTGCATGTAGTAATACATTTGAAGACCTTATTCATATACTGATCAAATGCCCACATAGTAGACAAACAATACACATCATCAATCCTTCTATCGTGCAAGTAATAGACAATATATCAATGGACAACAAAACACCAACCTAGGTACTAAATTTAATAAGAGATAAATTAAATACATAAGAAATAGAGACACTAGTAACTTGCTGGTGGGGCATATGGTACCAAAGAAACATTAAATTATTCAGAGACTAAAGGAGTGATATGACTCCTAATATCTCACACTTTATCAAAAAACAACAAGAAGTGTGGAAATATACAAAAATAGACCAAGATATTGAAAAAAAATAAGAACCATCCCAAAACACAAACCCAAAGGAAGAGGAAAAATATAAGATGGACCAAACCTGATGTGAACAAATACAAACTAAATACTGATGGATCAAAGTTGACCCAAGGAAATGCAACTTATGGATACATCATTCAGGACCACTTAAGGCCAACCAACCTTCATGGCCAACGGTGTCGTGAGGAATGTCTCCCCAATCCTAGCAGAAACACATTCAATGCGATTTGGCATTCGAAAAGCTATACAGTTAGGGATCTCAGATATTGAGATCAAAGGCGATAACATCTGCCTTATTAATGCCATCAACGACAAATGGAACTGCCATTGGGAAATTGAAATCATTGTATCAGATACTCTTCGATCTGCGACACTTCTCCTCATATCGCATTTCCTACATTTTCAGGGAGATTAATAGTGTGACTGACTTCATTGGTAAACTTTACCACATATCAGTCTCACCCGATATTACAGTCATTTCAGATCTTGATGATCTCATCCGCAAGGATGCTATAGAGAGGTCTGCCTCGCAGTAGAGGAGCCCCCTAATCCCTTTCCTTATCAAACCCAGCCTAAACAAGCCAATAGCCATAGAAGTACAACACAAATCAACAAAAAACATTGAAAACACACTTATAAATGAAAATGAAAACCCCTAATTTTCAGAATTTGAGAGTCAACTTGTAAAATTCAAAACCTAGATCGAACGACTTCCACAATTCCTCAAAATTTACAGAGAGATAGCTTTCAATGTTACAAACCTAATGCCTTAAGAATCACCTTAATCGGACTTCAAACGAAAAAGATATTGTAAATATACTCCACTGATATACCATAGTTTCCAGATTCAAACCCTAACTCGGTTTTACATACAAAATCATAATCTAACGTTCTTCAAAAATCATGAAATTCAGAATACAGAAACTAGGTTTCAAGTCGAGTCCATCAGAAACTAGAATTCAGATCTAAACTAAATTTATAATGATTTTCCTACACCATCCATACAATCCAGAAACCTCAATACATCCGACAACTTATAATAGCCATAACTCGTTCATTATTAATCAAAATTACATAAAATTAGAACAGGTCATTAAACTAACAATATATAACACACATGATTTTCCCCAAAATTTATTCGTGATGTGAACTTATACAAACGACAATGCTTACAATCTAGTGCATCTATTACCAAAAAGTCCAGATTTCTCAAATTGGTATATTTAAGCCTAATACATAAACTAGTCAATATACCTCAAAACAAGTTCTACATCCTCTGTAAAAAAAAAGTTAATATAATAAACAAAAAAATAAACTTACCTCAATTCATTAATCCCAAGCTTAGTATGAAGATAACTAGAGTTACCGCCAAAACAATCTGTGGGATTTGAGATTGCACGTAGAAGCAAGAGGCTTAGGGAGATGACGACACACACCATTGAGGGAATTTAGATGGTAAAATTACGAGTTTAGTAATTAGTATATATAACTCTAATGGGCTAGGTTAGGGGATGATTAGGTTTAGCCCAAAATACTAATTAGACATATAAAAATACTATTATCCATAAGTAATATTCTTTAATTTTCTATGATTTTCAAGCTTCCAAAAATAGTATCCTGACATGATATATATATATATATATAAACTATAACCCAAAGTATTATACCAAACTCAAAAACTAACTAATAATCTTCAAGATGAACTAATTCTCCATTATTTTTCTTAATAAGAATATTCATTTGTAATAAACTCCATTAACTCTAAAATAAATCATATAACTCAAACTAGTTGACCTAATTCTCAAAAATAGATAAGATCATCTCATCCAAAAACAAGGCTATCAATCTCTATAAGAATGTTTAGCTCGATTCTATAAAGTTTCGTCAGGAACCCAAGATCCAACGTACTACCTCCAATGATACAAGCAATAAATGGAGATGAATTTATAATCCGCTTTTCAAATCCGAATTTCGAAATCATTTTAAAATAAAATAAAATTTCAACCGAAATCGGGGATATTACAAATATTTCATGGGCTAATAATATATTATCTTGAATATGGTGGCCCTCAACAAAGGCACCTTGAAGGGTGATGATCAGACGAGGGAGTAAAATCTTTAACCTATTTGCCAAAATTATAGTTATAATTTTATAACTAGTATTACATAAACTTATGGGGCGATAATGATCAATTGTAATGGGATTATCAGTTTTGGGAATAAGGGTAATGAATGAGTGAGAACATTCTTTAAGCATATTGCATGAATGAAAAAAGGCTTGAACAACATAAATGAGAGAGTTTCCGACAATAGGCCAGTCTGTTTGATAGAATTCGGCAAGGTAACCATGAGGACCTGGAGTTTTATTTTTGGGTAGTTTGAAAACAACTTGTTTAATTTCAAGGGGAGTAGGCGATGCCATAAAGAATAAATTATCTTGATTAGTAACAAGTTGGAGGATAATAGATAAATCAATCCGAAAAGTACGATTAACCTTGTTAGGTGTGAAATGGAGTTTTAATTCTTTAAAAATAGCATCATGAATATCATTGTGATCATGAAAAATACACCATTCATGAGATCGAAAGGAATTTATTTTTTGTTTATAAGTACGTATTTTCGCAAGTGATTGGAAGTATTTGGTATTTTTGTCCTTATTAACTAAATGGTTAGTTCTTGCGCGTTGTTTCCAGTATGTGTAACACCCCCAACTTATACCGGAGATATTACATGCCAGTGACCCCAGACTTTACCGTCCAAAGTCACCCCAGGCTTTTCCAGAACGATTAAGCTTAAATACATAATATAATTACATTTTAATTGAAAGATTAAACAGCGGAAGACTTTAAATTACACAGCGGAAGACTTTAAGGAGCCAACTTATAACATGGCTAAATTATGAAGATACATTGAAATAACACTTTAACAATCTTAAAACACTTAACAGCTTAAAACACTGACTTTTAAATCTTTGTCTCCAAGCTTCTTATCCTTCAATAGGTTACTTAAACTCCGGGAAACAACTCCTGATGTGCCGAAACGGACGGACGACACCAACCATGACGATGCAGATAACAAAAAATACAGCGGGTTAGTCTACTGAATAGACTAGCAAGGGCACAAAGCAGAGTGGTTCGAGTGATCGTGACCGTTTACTATCATTGTCACTTGAATAAAAACCGAAGGAACGATATATAACCCGACACTTTCACGGAATGATTTAACAATTAAGATATGCACTGAAGAGAAAACTCCAACTGAAATGAGCCTTATGGGAAATTATGACAACCGCTAGGGAACATTAAAGTTACACACACCAATGATTTAAAAGTTGACTGAGATGCTTCAGTTCACAACCAACTTCATCGCATACAGCGAATCCAGATTGAAAAGAGAACGTACTATGATCAAAGTCGAGATGAGTTTTCCTAGCTGCACTATAACTTAGATGCACTACTCGCCAAAGGTTTATTAATCATGTGCACTCGGGCACATATCTTATTTAATTACAAAACACACTTTACTGGAACACGTTAATGTTATTAAGAGCGGCACACGCCTTAAATCTCAGGGTGACAATCATGTCGACCCAAATTAACACAACACACAAACACACACACGCACGCGCACACACGAGGCTTAACATTATTCCGAGAACAACGGAGTTATTATTATTACACAGGGTGATCTTACGTTCACCCAGATTACACTGCCACAGTGCTTACACTTTAATTTAAAGGATGACAGTTACGTCCACCCCAATTGCACTAGCTAAGTGCTTAATACACAGGACTGTAATTATGCTCATCCAATGGCGCTTGCAAGGCGCTTAAACACTTCAGATCCTTAAAGGTGGATAAGAAACATAGGTCATGACCCTTCAATTAATATTCAGAAATTATCCCAAGGAATATTACGATTTAAAGAAACGACAAATCCTTATTTGGATTAGCGTTCCTACGAACATTAAGTTATAAAGAAACGACTAATCCTTACTTGGATTAGCGTTCCTACGAACATTAAGTTATAAAGAAACGACTAATCCTTACTTGGATTAGCGTTCCTACGAACATTAAGTTATAAAGAAACGACTAATCCTTATTTGGATTAGCGTTTCTACGAACACTCGTGTTAACTAAACAGTCTAACACAACAATTAATCACATTAAAGCCATCCAGGCAATCAACTTAAACATAGCGATAATAGAAACAGCTAATCCTTACTTGGAGTAGTTTTCCTATTAACCCGTATGCTATTCTAGCATTAAGATTAATTTCACCATAATACCATCACGGTAATTATCACATATAATAGCGTTGTTCTAACAGATATACAACCTATTATAACATTACTTTAATCACGTTTATTTATGAAATTAGTTTCCAAGCAAAACAACAGTTCACTCCAATTTAATTAACAATTAAACAATTGATAATTAATGAAACATGGAATGATTAAGAAAGAGCGAACCGCCACTTGCCTGAATCCGCAGATCTGGAACAAAGCAGAGACAACGGGATTCCGGGCTCGACACAGGTATAGCTCCGACAGCACAACGACCTTCGAGTCGACCCATAAGGAAACCCTAAGTTAGATCCGACATAAACTAGTACGAATCTAAGGGAAGACGAAAGAAATCGAAAGGAACGAGTCCACAACGACGACCACCAAGACCAAGCCAACAAAGGGGCTTCTGGCCACTGGCGGCGGTCGCCGTGTTCATCACGGCGGTCGCCGCCACGAACACGGCGGTCACCGTGAAGAACGGCGGCCAACAGAACGGTGAGAAAACTCACCAATACACGCACGAGGGTCACTCCTTTGGCCTGGCTTTGGGTTCAGACCTCCACTAAGATTCCAAAGGGACCTCTAGGCTACAGGAAAACACACCAACAACACCGGCGATTGCTCCAAAGAACTCCGGCGAGGGCAAGCTTTTCCGGCGAGACAAAGTTTGGGAGAGTTTGGCTGTGGAATTCCTCAAATCCGACCTCCAAACCCCTCCTTAAATAGTCAAAACCCTGGGAGACACAATGATGGCCTAAATGGAGGCGTGGCGGGGCTAGTTCGGCATCGTCAGACGTTTGCCGGCGACCTTCGGGCAAGGACCTCCAGACAACAACGACGGCGGGCGCCGTCATAAATGCGGCGGGCGCCGTCATCAATGCGGCGGGCGCCGCCATTAATACGGCGGGCGCCGCCATTAATACGGCGGGCGCCGCCATTAATACGGCGGGCACCGCCATAGACCTGGCGTCCCCAGCTAGGAGAAGACCAGCCGGCCACCTCGAGCCTTGCGACGGCGGGCGCCGCCCCTTGGCTCGGCCGCTTCCTTTGCTTCTCGGACGAAAATAACGTTAACCCCGGGATAAAATTCGTCGTACGCGAAGGAGTAATTAACATCCCAAGCACGTCGTCTGTATATTATTTCACTGAGAAAAATATTACAGATACAGAGCACATTACAGAATGCCTCCAACCTTCTGAATTAAATCCGACGTACTAAACGGGTATTCAGGAAATTCCAAAAATTCCCAAAATAATCCTTACAGAATTATGGGGTATCACATCACCTCCCCTTAAAATAAGTTTTGACCCCGAAACTTGCATTAAGTCAATGAGGATACTGCCTCAACACCAATCTTACCACCTGGATCCAACATCCTTAATCACTTCATCCTTGAAATGGATCACCAGAGATATTACTCTTAATTCCTTAGGATATCATTCTGAAAATGATTCATCCTCCTCAAAGCTTATGACACAAACTCACGCATGAGAGATAGCTCCTGATCTCTCTGAATAAAACTCTACAAGTTCATTCTCTTTCCTTAAGAAATCTCGGAAGAACTCAGCGTATGAGATAACGCTTACCACAGTACTCCTTAGATGCGTAGACAATTCTCCTTACTGAATCTTTAATACATCGGGATCATCAACATATCCCATCCTTACTGCAACCTTTCCTCTCAACATGACCGCTCCACAACTTAATCTTCCTCAAAGAGTTGCATCCGTTCTTATAGATGACATACTCTATGTATGAAGAAGAATCTTATGAGTGGATTTAGATTTAAACAACAGAGTCGACCTTGGGATTAACCACAAGGGGACGAACATCTAAGTTGTCCACAAAACTCCACCACCATAAGTCCGACAGTCATTATCCTTACTTGGCATAAGCTGTTCTCGACACTTACGGGGTTTCGTATGAACAACTAATTCGTACTGATAACGCATTCAAAACTTTTTCCAAAACAAGGAAACACTTCATTAACATTAAGCATTACATCACCGACAAAAGTTGAACAATCAGTTCACGATGCTACGGAGATTACCGACACACGTCGTTCTTAATCTTACAGAAAGACTTAGCACCGATACAACTTAATGGATCAGGGTTCTTCTCCGTTGGCTTGGCTCATTACAAAGAGTCGTTGCCCTTGGCCTGAAGACCCCATAGGCGCTCTGCCTTTATTACGAGCCATGGACTGCTCAGGAGTAGATACCACTGGCCTTGGGTTCTGCCCACCTCTAACATTTGACGCTTAGTACGACTGCATTGGTCCTTGACCCTTCAGTTTGCAGTATGTTTTATGTGGCCTTCTCTACCACAATTATGACATACTCTCTTGTCCTTTTGGCAATTAAAACTTTTATGCCCAGCTTCACCACAGTTGTGGCACTGAATTACTCCGCTGCTCCAACCTGAGCCTCTGGCAGAGTCAGACTGAGTTGTCTCGGTCTTAGTACGACCAGACTTCTCAAACTTGGTAGGTGATGCCGGTCGTTTGAATGAACCAACCTGGCGATCCTGTTGCCCACTCTTTCCCTTAACTTGCTTCTCCCGTTTAAGGGCAGACTCCTCCAGTATGACTTCTGTCTTGAAGGCTGCATCGACATACTGTTCTAACGTAGAACAACCATGACGCAACATTAGAGGCTTGATCTCTGGATTCATCCATCCATGGAAGTACCAGATCTTCTGCTCTTCGGTTGACACCTCAGGTCCAACGTACTGCATCAAGTGATTGAACTTAGCTGCGAGCTCAGTCACCTTTAACTCATCAGTCTGCGGGTACAAAAATTCCTTATGCTTCTCCTTCCTCATAGCACGGGAAAAGAAACGGTCAGTCATTTTGGTCTTAAACATGCTCCAATTCAGCTCGGGATGGTCAGCCAGACCGGTGCTCTCCCACCATTTGCTAGCCACATCATTGAGTTGAAGAGAGGCGATGTGCACTTTTCCAGCCTCAGTGCAATTAATGTTCCGAAGCAACCGTTCCATATGTGAGAACCAATAGGTCACCCTGACCGGTTCTCCAGTACCGTCATAGCTGTCGGGCCTCATTGAACTCACGGATTTTAACGATTGCCCGTAAGTTCCTCTGTCCCTAACAACATTGATCCGTGGTACTTGCTCCACTGACTCCTCAACTTCAGGAGTAGATTGAGGAACTGGACCACCTTGTGCTTGTGGTGCAACTGGTCGCATAACATCTGTGATTGCCTGCATGACAATTCCTCGAATTGCCTCCACTGCTGTAACATCAAATAACATCAGAGCGTTGGCCTGAGCTTGGCCATTGCCTCCCTGGTTATTGTTAGAAGCAGCCTCACGCTCTTCTCCTTGATTAGCGGCGTTCCTCAGAATCAACCTTGGTTCAGCACCAGCATGGGCTGTGTTCCTTGTGTTCACCATCTTCTGGTGAATCATAACGTTACTTTAGAACTTATCCAACTTAATTATGACACTCTAGTCAAATACGTCATGATACAGGTTATAGGGATCCAAACTAATAACTTTATATTAGTCTGACTATCCTTCACTGTTAACTGCAAGAACGGTCTTCTTCTGCTTACTAAAGACTGAGAACCTGGGAGAAATGTCAACCTTTAAATGACATCAATCCCGAGAATAGACAATATTCCTAAGAATGGATCTAAGGAATAAGTAACACTTGAAGCTTGCAGAAGTTTGAAACCACTTATTAACAACCTCACTTTCAAACTTCAGACCTTTAAACTTGCTTATAACACAACACTTTTATAAACCAATTATAAGTAGCATTTGAATTCAAAATGCTAAATCCTTTAATATCAAATCACCGAGTTACTTATAACTCTTAACATTGAAATTCTCAAAATTTCTTTTTAAATAAAACTAGGCTTGAAAATAGTTTCAAAATTAATTTTCGAAAATTCTCAAACCTAACAATAGGCCAAGAATTTTAAAACCTCGCTCTGATACCATAACTGTAACACCCCTAATTTATACCGGAGATATTACATGCCAGTGACCTCAGACTTTACCGTCCAAAGTCACCCCAGGCTTTTCCAGAACGATTAAGCTTAAATACATAACATAATTACATTTTATCTGAAAGATTAAACAGCGGAAGACTTTAAGTTACACAGCGTAAGACTTTAAGGACCCAACTTATAACATGGCTAAATTATGAAGATACATTGAAATAACACTTTAACAATCTAAAACACTTAACAACTTAAAACACTGACTTTTAAATCTTCGTCTGCAAGCTTCTTATCCTTCAATAGGTTACTTAAACTCCGGGAAACAACTCCTGATGTGCCGAAACGGACGGACGACACCAACCATGACGATGCAGATAACAAAAAATACAGCGGGTTAGTCTACTGAATAGACTAGCAAGGGCACAAAGCAGAGTGGTTCGAGTGATCGTGACCGTTTACTATCATTGTCACTTGAATAAAAACCGAAGGAACGATATATAACCCGACACTTTCACGGAATGATTTAACAATTAAGATATGCACTGAAGAGAAAACTCCAACTGAAATGAGCCTTATGGGAAATTATGACAACTGCTAGGGAACATTAAAGTTACACACACCAATGATTTAAAAGTTGACTGAGATGCTTCAGTTCACAACAACCTCATCGCATACAGCGAATCCAGATTGAAAAGAGAACGTACTATGATCAAAGTCGAGACGAGTTTTCCTAGCTGCACTATAACTTAGCTGCACTACTCGCCAAAGGTTTATTAATCATGTGCACTCGGGCACATATCTTATTTAATTACAAAACACACTTTACTGGAATACGTTAATGTTATTAGAGCGGCACACGGCTTAAATCTCAGGGTGACAATCATGTCGACCCAAATTAACACAACACACAAACGCACACACGCACGCGCACACACGAGGCTTAACATTATTCCGAGAACAACGGAGTTATTATTATTACACAGGGTGATCTTACGTTCACCCAGATTACACTGCCACAGTGCTTACACTTTAATTTACAGGATGACAGTTACGTCCACCCCAATTGCACTAGCTAAGTGCTTAATACACAGGACTGCAATTATGCTCATCCAATGGCGCTTGCAAGGCGCTTAAACACTTCAGATCCTTAAAGGTGGATAAGAAGCATAGGTCATGACCCTTAAATTAATATTCGGAAATTATCCCGAGGAATATTACGATTTAAAGAAACGACAAATCCTTATTTGGATTAGCGTTCCTACGAACATTAAGTTATAAAGAAACGACTAATCCTTACTTGGATTAGCGTTCCTACGAACATTAAGTTATAAAGAAACGACTAATCCCTTACTTGGATTAGCGTTCCTACGAACATTAAGTCATAAAGAAACGACTATCCTTACTTGGAATAGCGTTCCTACGAACACTCGTGTTAACTAAACAGTCTAACACAACAATTAATCACATTAAATCCATCCAGGCAATCAACTTAAACATAGCGATAATAGAAACAGCTAATCCTTACTTGGAGTAGTTTTTCCTATTAACCCGTATGCTATTCTAGCATTAAGATTAATTTCACCATAATACCATCACGGCAATTATCACATATAATAGCGTTGTTCTAAACAGATATACAACCTATTATAACATTACTTTAATCACGTTATTTATGAAATTAGTTTCCAAGCAAAACAACAGTTCACTCCAATTTAATTAACAATTAAACAATTGATAATTAATGAAACATGGAATGATTAAGCAAGAGCGAACCGCCACTTGCCTGAATCCGCAGATCTGGAACAAAGCAGAGACAAACGGGATTCCGGGCTCGACACAGGTATAGCTCCGACAGCACAACGACCTTCGAGTCGACCCATAAGGAAACCCTAAGTTAGATCCGACATAAACTAGTAACGAATCTAAGGGAAGACGAAAGAAATCGAAAGGAACGAGTCCACAACGACGACCACCAAGACCAAGCCAACAAAGGGGCTTTCCTGGCCACTGGCTGCGGTCGCCGTGTTCATCACGGCGGTCGCCGCCACGAACACGGGGGTCGCCGTGAAGAACGGCGGTCAACAGAACGGTGAGAAAACTCACCAATACACGCACGAGGGTCACTCCTTTGGCCTGGCTTTGGGTTCAGACCTCCACTAAGCTTCCAAATGGACCTCTAGGCTACAGGAAACACACCAACAACACCGGCGATTGCTCCAAAGAACTCCGGCGAGGGCAAGCTTTCCGGCGAGACAAAGTTTGGGAGAGTTTGGCTGTGGAATTCCTCAAATCCGACCTCCAAACCCCTCCTTAAAATAGCAAAACCCTGGGACACATGATGGCCTAAATGGAGGCGTGTCGGGGCTAGTTCGGCGTCGTCAGACGTTCACCCGGCGACCTTTGTGCAAGGACCTCCGGACAACAAACGACGGCGGGCGCCGTCATAAATGCGGCGGGCGCCGTCATCAATGCGGCGGGCGCCGCCATTAATACGGCGGGCGCCGCCATAGACCTGGCGTCCCCAGCTAGGAGAAGACCAGCCGGCCACCTCGAGCCTTGCGACGGCGGGCGCCGCCAATCTCACGGCGGACGCCGCCCCTTGGCTCGGCCGCTTCCTTTGCTTCTCGGACGAAAATAACGTTAACCCGGGATACATTCGTCGTACGCGAACAAGTAATTAACATCCCAAGCACGTCGTCTGTATATTATTTCACTGAGAAAAATATTACAGATACAGAGCACATTACAGAATGCCTCCAACCTTCTGAATTAAATCCGAAGTACTAAACGGTGTTCGGGGAATTCCAAAAATTCCAAAAATATCCTTACAGAATTACGGGGTATCACATGCAGCACAATTGGTATTCACTCCTTGTGGGGAGTGGATAAAGGGGAGAGGTCTCGTGTTCGAGCGCTTCCCAACAACCTCTTGCCTAATGGCTTCCATTTAATTTGGAGTAGCCCCCAAGGATGGTTGGGGTACATGGGCTGCGGCCCATGCGAGTGTCTCATGTTGGGCTAGGCACCTGGCTTGAGCACTCACATAAAAGTGTACTGTTTTTGTAACATCCCAGGCCAAGCTACCCCAGCCACCAAGCCGCCCAGCCACCCAACGGTGCCGGCGCCGGTACTGGTGCCGCCTGGTTGTCCAGGGCATGCACCCACACACCCAACCCTTCCTCCATTTAAATGGGTAGGTTGTTGCTCACGGGATCAAACCCGGGACCTTTAGATACAAGGGCAATGCCTTGCCACTTATATCACCAATTGCACTGCAGCACAATTGGTGATATAAGTGGCAAGGCATTGCCCTTGTATCTAAAGGTCCCGGGTTCGATCCCCGTGAGCAACAACCTACCCATTTAAATGGAGGAAGGGTTGGGTGTGTGGGTTGCATGCCCTTGGACAACCAGGCGGCACCAGTACCGACGCCGACACCGTTGGGTGGCTGGGCGGCTTGGTGGATGGGGTAGCTTGGCCTGGGATGTTACAGTATGTATGTTGAAATTCCAGAAGTTTATTATGTTTTAAATGATGGCATTTATATTTAATTGGAAATACTATTATTGGGATTGACTTGGAGCATGGAAGTTTGTAAGTCTAATAACTTACTTCTACTAATTTTAGTTGTTCAAAATTATTATCTATTTTAATTTTAACCCAAGATTTTGATTAAGATTTGAATAATTTTAGATTCATGTAAATTTTAAACATGAAGGATCCCTTAAGTTGGTATTTCCAGACCTTACGAACCAGGGAAATGTAATTTGGATTCAAGGTCCAAGCATTTTCAAATCTGGCCCTGGCGGCGGTCGCCGTGTTCATCACGGCGGTCGCCGCCACGAACACGGCGGTCACCGTGAAGAACGGCGGCCAACAGAACGGTGAGAAAACTCACCAATACACGCACGAGGGTCACTCCTTTGGCCTGGCTTTGGGTTCAGACCTCCACTAAGATTCCAAAGGGACCTCTAGGCTACAGGAAAACACACCAACAACACCGGCGATTGCTCCAAAGAACTCCGGCGAGGGCAAGCTTTTTCCGGCGAGACAAAGTTGGGAGAGTTTGGCTGTGGAATTCCTCAAATCCGACCTCCAAACCCCTCCTTAAATAGTCAAAACCCTGGGAGACACAATGATGGCCTAAATGGAGGCGTGGCGGGGCTAGTTCGGCATCGTCAGACGTTTGCCGGCGACCTTCGGGCAAGGACCTCCAGACAACAACGACGGCGGGCGCCGTCATAAATGCGGCGGGCGCCGTCATCAATGCGGCGGGCGCCGCCATTAATACGGCGGGCGCCGCCATTAATACGGCGGGCGCCGCCATTAATACGGCGGCACCGCCATAGACCTGGCGTCCCCAGCTAGGAGAAGACCAGCCGGCCACCTCGAGCCTTGCGACGGCGGGCGCCGCCCCTTGGCTCGGCCGCTTCCTTTGCTTCTCGGACGAAATAAACGTTAACCCGGGATAAAATTCGTCGTACGCGAAGGAGTATTAACATCCCAAGCACGTCGTCTGTATATTATTTCACTGAGAAAAATATTACAGATACAGAGCACATTACAGAATGCCTCCAACCTTCTGAATTAAATCCGACGTACTAAACGGGTATTCAGGAAATTCCAAAAATTCCCAAATAATCCTTACAGAATTATGGGGTATCACATCACCTCCCTTAAAATAGTTTTGACCCCGAAACTTGCATTAAGTCAATGAGGATACTGCCTCAACACCAATCTTACCACCTGGATCCAACATCCTTAATCACTTCATCCTTGAAATGATCACCAGAGATATTACTCTTAATTCCTTAGGATATCATTCTGAAATGATTCATCCTCCTCAAAGCTTATGACACAAACTCACGCATGAGAGATAGCTCCTGATCTCTCTGAATAAAACTCTACAAGTTCATTCTCTTTCCTTAAGAAATCTCGGAAGAACTCAGCGTATGAGATAACGCTTACCACAGTACTCCTTAGATGCGTAGACAATTCTCCTTACTGAATCTTTAATACATCGGGATCATCAACATATCCCATCCTTACTGCAACCTTTCCTCTCAACATGACCGCTCCACAACTTAATCTTCCTCAAGAGTTGCATCCGTTCTTATAGATGACATACTCTATGTATGAAGAAGAATCTTAGGAGTGGATTTAGATTTAAACAACAGAGTCGACCTTGGGATTAACCACAAGGGGACAAACATCTAAGTTGTCCACAAAAACTCCACCACCATAAGTCCGACAGTCATTATCCTTACTTGGCAATAAGCTGTTCTCGGACACTTACGGGGTTTCGTATGAACAACTAATTCGTACTGATAACGCATTCAAAAACTTTTCCAAAACAAGGAAACACTTCATTAACATTAAGCATTACATCACCGACAAAAGTTGAACAATCAGTTCACGATGCTACGGAGATTACCGACACACGTCGTTCTTAATCTTACAGAAAGACTTAGCACCGATACAACTTAATGGATCAGGGTTCTTCTCCGTTGGCTTGGCTCATTACAAAGAGTCGTTGCCCTTGGCCTGAAGACCCCATAGGCGCTCTGCCTTTATTACGAGCCATGGACTGCTCAGGAGTAGATACCACTGGCCTTGGGTTCTGCCCACCTCTAACATTTGACGCTTAGTACGACTGCATTGGTCCTTGACCCTTCAGTTTGCAGTATGTTTTATGTGGCCTTCTCTACCACAATTATGACATACTCTCTTGTCCTTTTGGCAATTAAAACTTTTATGCCCAGCTTCACCACAGTTGTGGCACTGAATTACTCCGCTGCTCCAACCTGAGCCTCTGGCAGAGTCAGACTGAGTTGTCTCGGTCTTAGTACGACCAGACTTCTCAAACTTGGTAGGTGATGCCGGTCGTTTGAATGAACCAACCTGGCGATCCTGTTGCCCACTTCTTTCCCTTACAACTTGCTTCTCCCGTTTAAGGGCAGACTCCTCCAGTGTGACTTCTGTCTTGAAGGCTGCATCGACATACTGTTCTAACGTAGAACAACCATGACGCAACATTAGAGGCTTGTCTCTGGATTCAATCCATCCATGAAGTACCAGATCTTCTGCTCTTCGGTTGACACCTCAGGTCCAACGTACTGCATCAAGTGATTGAACTTAGCTGCGAGCTCAGTCACCTTTAACTCATCAGTCTGCGGGTACAAAATTCCTTATGCTTCTCCTTCCTCATAGCACCGGGAAAAGAAACGTCAGTCATTTTGGTCTTAAACATGCTCCAATTCAGCTCGGGATGGTCCAGCCAGACCGGTGCTCTCCCACCATTTGCTAGCCACATCATTGAGTTGAAGAGAGGCGATGTGCACTTTTCCAGCCTCAGTGCAATTAATGTTCCGAAGCAACCGTTCCATATGTGAGAACCAATAGGTCACCCTGACCGGTTCTCCAGTACCGTCATAGCTGTCGGGCCTCATTGAACTCACGGATTTTAACGATTGCCCGTAAGTTCCTCTGTCCCTAACAACATTGATCCGTGGTACTTGCTCCACTGACTCCTCAACTTCAGGAGTAGATTGAGGAACTGGACCACCTTGTGCTTGTGGTGCAACTGGTCGCATAACATCTGTGATTGCCTGCATGACAATTCCTCGAATTGCCTCCACTGCTGTAACATCAAATAACATCAGAGCGTTGGCCTGAGCTTGGCCATTGCCTCCCTGGTTATTGTTAGAAGCACCTCACGCTCTTCTCCTTGATTAGCGGCGTTCCTCAGAATCAACCTTGGTTCAGCACCAGCATGGCTGTGTTCCTTGTGTTCACCATCTTCTGGTGAATCATAACGTTACTTTAGAACTTATCCAACTTAATATGACACTCTAGTCAAATACGTCAATACAGGTTATAGGGATCCAAACTAATAACTTTATATTAGTCTGACTATCCTTCACTGTTAACTGCAAGAACGGTCTTCTTCTGCTTACTAAAGACTGAGAACCTGGGAGAAATGTCAACCTTTAAATGACATCAATCCCGAGAATAGACAATATTCCTAAGAATGGATCTAAGGAATAAGTAACACTTGAAGCTTGCAGAAGTTTGAAACCACTTATTAACAACCTCACTTTCAAACTTCAGACCTTTAAACTTGCTTATAACACAACACTTTTATAAACCAATTATAAGTAGCATTTGAAATTCAAAATGCTAAATCCTTATATACAATCACCGAGTTACTTATAACTCTTAACATTGAAATTCTCAAAATTTCTTTTTAAATAAAAACTAGGCTTGAAATAGTTTTCAAAATTAATTTTCGAAAATTCTCAAACCTAACAATAGGCCAAGAATTTTAAAACCTCGCTCTGATACCATAACTGTAACACCCCTAATTTATACCGAGATTTACATGCCAGTGACCTCAGACTTTACCGTCCAAAGTCACCCCAGGCTTTTCCAGAACGATTAAGCTTAAATACATAACATAATTACATTTTATCTGAAAGATTAAACAGCGGAAGACTTTAAATTACACACGTAAGACTTAAGGACCCAACTTATAACATGGCTAAATTATGAAGATAC
Source organism: Rheum nobile (assembly GCA_027886185.1). NCBI lineage: Eukaryota > Viridiplantae > Streptophyta > Magnoliopsida > Caryophyllales > Polygonaceae > Rheum > Rheum nobile. Next base: position 3,797,234 of record WOAB01000127.1, read on the forward strand.
ATTGAAATAACACTTTAACAATCTTAAAACACTTACAACTTAAAACACTGACTTTTAAATCTTCGTCTGCAAGCTTCTTATCCTTCATAGGTTACTTAACTCCGGAAACAACTCCTGATGTGCCGAAACGGACGGACAACCAACCATGACGATGCAGATAACAAAAATACAGCGGTTAGTCTACTGAATAGACTAGCAAGGGCACAAAGCAGAGTGGTTCAGTGATCGTGACCGTTTACTATCATTGTCACTTGAATAAAAACCGAAGGAACGATATATAACCCGACACTTTCACGGAATGATTTAACAATTAAGATATGCACTGAAGAGAAACTCCAACTGAAATGAGCCTTATGGGAAATTATGACAACTGCTAGGGACATTAAAGTTACACACACCAATGATTTAAAAGTTGACTGAGATGCTTCAGTTCACAACCAACCTCATCGCATACAGCGAATCCAGATTGAAAAGAGAACGTACTATGATCAAAGTCGAGACGAGTTTTCCTAGCTGCACTATAACTTAGCTGCACTACTCGCCAAAGGTTTATTAATCATGTGCACTCGGGCACATATCTTATTTAATCAAAACACACTTTACTGGAATACGTTAATGTTATTAAGAGCGGCACACGGCTTAAATCTCAGGGTGACAATCATGTCGACCCAAATTAACACAACACACAAACGCACACAACGCACGCGCACACACGAGGCTTAACATTATTCCGAGAACAACGATTATTATTATTACACAGGGTGATCTTACGTTACCCAGATTACACTGCCACAGTGCTTACACTTTAATTTACAGATGACAGTACGTCCACCCCAATTGCACTAGCTAGTGCTTAATACACAGGACTGCAATTATGCTCATCCAATGGCGCTTGCAAGGCGCTTAAACACTTCAGATCCTTAAAGGTGGATAGAAGCATAGGTCATGACCCCTTAATTAATATTCGGAAATTATCC